>OV121082.1:0-1337500 GCA_921293015.1 Phorcus lineatus | reverse complement strand
AAGTTAAAGATGTTCATTTTTAAAATGTTTATGCTGAAAAAAATTTGACTAAGGAACGTCCCAGGGGCTTAAACACCATTTTCTGTATTGATGTTAGGGCAATGAATATCTTATGAATGAAATGCCTTCCTCAAGAAACGCTGAATGCTCATACAAAATGTAATCTGTCAAACAAAACATGCTTAACCGCGCGTTGTCAGCTTGCATTTCGTTCGAGTGTTTAAATCTTCTACCGACACAGATTACCAATCGAAGAAAGAGCAATTACTTGTTCCGGGTGACTGGAAAACAGAAGCAGGTCCTAGGTACTTATGATATTGTATATTTCTATCAAAAATGATATTCTTGAGAAACTTATCATTAAAGAGTTTGTCTTCTAGTCCCTGTAACCTCCTTTATTGTATCCAGAGCTGCAAACTGATATCTGTTAACATTAAAACATTTTCTACTGAGAATGAAATTCACTGTGAACTTTTAATACGGCGTGTACTAGAACAGATACTGTATTAACGCTCCAAGATCATTACAGTTCAAAACAGACAGTCGACTTCAGGATATACAATGAAAAAACAGTGACACTGGCCTACGTAAAAATGTATATACAATCAAACAGAATGCTATGATAGAAGTGATTGTGCCATGTGAAAAATATTTAATTCGTTTCTGCAAGCCTTTGGACTATATCTGGTTTTGGAATTAAAACAAATATCAATTGTATTGAAATGATTTTCATGTTTAGAAACGAAATAACTCATTTCAATTCAAATTCAACACTTGGAAGTAGATTAATCGGCGTTAGTGGTCACCGCAGTCTAACTTGCGCGCAGTGTTGCAGTCTCGTGGTCCGTATGCACTAAGTGACCCGAGATCTATTTTAATGCTCCCCTCGGCGGGACTAACCTAAAGTCGATACGACCGAGATAAGCTGTATATTGTTTCCACTCCTCCGTAGTAAAAGAGCATCGCAAATGCTGCCACTGGAACGTATGGAACGGCATCGAGCCATTCGGTAATTTCTGGAACAGAAACGAACCCTTTATGGTTGAAGGAATTAGATAGAAACCCTTATGATTGGAACAGTGGCGGATCCAGGAATTTTTAATTGGGGTGGGGGCTACCTATTGAAAAGGGGGAGGGGATTCACCTTGGGGGGGGGGGGGGGGGGGGGGGGGGGGGGGGTATCCATGTTACAGTCAATTTTTATTTTAAAAAACCAAAAGGGGAGGAGGGGAGTATAATTCGAATTCACCTGAAACCCAACCTGGATCCGACACAGAGGAATCTAGAAACTGGGAAACAAATTGAATCGTGTTTAAATTCCCCTGACCGATAATGTTTCTTATGATAATAATCTCAGATCCATATCATCTCTATTATATCAATACAATAATTATCAAGATCATCTCTATTATATCAATACAATCATTATCAAGATCATCTCTATTATATCAATACAATAATTATCAAGATCATCTCTATTATATCAATACAATCATTATCAAGATCATCTCTTTTATATCAATACAATCATTATCAAGATCATCTCTATTACATCAATACCATCATTATCAAAATCATCTCTATTATATCAATACAATCATTGTCAAGATCATCTCTATTACATCAATACAATCATTATCAATATCATCTATATTATATCAATACAATCATTGTCAAGATCATCTATTATATCAATACAATCATTATCAAGATCACCTCTATCATCACCGTTGTCATCTTAATCCACACTGACATCAAGCAAATGAACATCTTTATCATGAATATGATCCAAATCAATTTCATCTTCATGAACATCTTCAAACATGAGAATTTAAACAAAATTGTGTCCATTGACATTTTGGTGTTTTCTTTTTAATGCGACATATTGTATATTACAGCATCTCAAGAGACACTTATAAAAAAATCTTCCTTTTGAAGTTATCTGACTCAATCTCAATTATATTTGCTCCTGTTCTGTTTCAATCTTCAGACTACACATCTACAATTTCACATACTGACTTACAGAAACATGCAAATTAAAACTTCTTTATTAGATCTTAACTAATTTGTGACAAAGTAAGCAACAGATACGTAACCTGTCTGTACGACTAAACTGAACTGAACTGAACTTTATTTACACTCAGGCCACAAGCAGCGGCATATGAGGATATACATTACACATATATGCAAAATATAAATTTGGTTTAGAATATGATGTACAATAATTCGA
This sequence comes from Phorcus lineatus, assembly GCA_921293015.1. Classification (NCBI taxonomy): domain Eukaryota; kingdom Metazoa; phylum Mollusca; class Gastropoda; order Trochida; family Trochidae; genus Phorcus; species Phorcus lineatus. The sequence goes on along the minus strand of OV121082.1, from coordinate 1,335,270 downwards.
AAGACCTATTTACATAAGAAGGCATGAAACAAATGATGTAGGTAAAGCAGTGATGGAAGAGTTGGTGAGTACGATGAGTTTCAGCACCAGGCATGAGAGTCGACTAAAAAGAAAGATCAAAGGGGTTGCGACAATTGTTACTGTCACCGGGACTGCGGCACCGATAGCTAGCGTTCTAGCTTAGCGTAGTTACAAGAAGGTGCAGGGATACGAGTACAATGGATACAGATACAACTCCGGTTCCAGTCGAAATCATTAATCGTTTGTGATTTTTGAAATTTTGATCATCATAAAATGCATTTTTTATGTAAAGAGGCAAAATAACAAAGGAAATGTCCAGAGCTGACAAAAAAGCGTTGTCTAATAGAACGAACCGTAAATCATTACTAAACCACAAAATCTGGACCATTGATTGATTGAAAACCGTTGATACTTGGTCTATCGGGGGTTTAACAATAAATCATCAGTTGAAAATATATTCGATTTCCGGTATGTAAGGTAACAAATTTAATAAACGTTTAAATCCTTTCAACTTTATTTTACATCATTTTATCAACCTTAATTTTTTACTTTAATTCTATATAATTCCAGTGAAGAAATATGATGTACCTTCAACATTCTACATTGTCTTCTCAATTTGCTGATTCACACACGATCCATTGTACTTTGGAATGTTGATGTCACATGTGCCTAGTAAGTAAGTGAAGAGGTTTCTACACCCGGAAGGAAGCAGTTCAGATGTCGGTATATCCTTCTGAAACTTGTCATTATTTCCTCAAGACACAAAACTCTTTGCGTCGTCATTTTGCACTAAATATCTATTTTAGGTTCTGGCTGGACCTTGCCCATGAATTGTTTAAAACTTTGGAACATAATAATCACTTCCCTTTTCTTCTAAAATTGACTTAATGACAGAATGTGTACTATAAAAAATAGACTGTGATATTTGTGTAACCGTATTTTACAACCGTGTCATCAATGATAGGCGTTTTAGAAGCTTTGGGGTGTGGTAGAAGACCTTCTACAGACATATTTTCTTGCAATCTAAATGCACTGAATATGCAGAACACATTCAAGGCAAATTCATAGATAAGAAACAACGATAAGAATGTATGACAACATAAAAATATATATAAGTGTTTTTTTCTGTATTGTTCTATACGTCAAAAGTGTATTTAGCCCCAAACATTCAAAGACAAATTAATCGAATTAAACGAGTTCGAGTAATGTAATGGTAGAACATAACGGTTCAACATTGAATGTTCAAAAATACCAAATATAAGACAAACAATCTGGCTTTTGCGATCAGCCTTTGAAAACACAGTTCAGTTTGGTAAGTGTCACCGATTTATTAACTATAAAGAACTAAAACAATCTAGACTTGCCAAAGTTCCTTGACTTAAGAATGTCTATTTTATGTTTTTTCTGAAGGGTGGAAAAAAGAAATGAGAAGCGAAAGGGATACCAAAGGTATCTGAGACCATGAGATAAGGATCAAAGACCATGAGATAAGGATCAAAGAACATGAGATAAGGATCAAAGACCATGAGATAAGAATCAAAGAACATGAGATAAGGATCAAAGAACATGAGATAAGGATCAAAGAACATGAGATAAGGATAAAAGAACATGAGATAAGGATCAAAGAACATGAGATAAGGATCAAAGAACGTGATATAAAGATCAAAGGCCAAAACATAACCGTCACAGACCATAACATAAAGACCAGACCAAAAGACCAAAGACGACTAGTTTAAGACCACAGACAAAATATACAGACCACAGACGCTCATAGACCATGAGAAAAAGCTCACTGACCATGAGAAAAAGCTCAGAGACCATGAGAAAAATACCAGAGACATTAGATAAGATCACAGATCACAGATCATGCGAGGATGCACAAGCCCTGAGAAAGGAAATGGCCTCATTACTGGACAAGTGCCATTTTGGTTTTTGTGTCCTGTTTCCTAAATTTAAAGTATCTGATTTCCTTTTTTTTCATATGAAAACATGATATACCTCTTCATCTTAATTTATTTTAAAAACGCTACCGCGTACTTCAGAAAATTTTTTTGACAGGGATAAATCTCGTAGGTGAAATTTAGAAACAAGGTGATATGATGTCTTTAAGAAGCATCAACGATTTCATTCTCTATCTTAACCTTGCAAACATATGCAGATGCTATGATTCCATTTTGATAAAGAAGATTAAATGACAGACATATTAATCTTTTTTAGATTATAAACACGTTTCAATACTGAGGTGTGTCCTGGCCTGTTCTCATCATCTGCGACTTGCAACATCACTTTTGTAGATCGTGAACCCTACATGTGCTATCTCAACACATTATCTTAAAGGGAAGTAGCACGATTTTCAGATAAATAAACTGATATCACGAAAACCAAAATTATCGTTTTTTATGCAAGACAATGTTTTTTAATCAGAGGAAGCAGTTTTAAAAAGAAAGTACCGTGATCTGTTAAGCTATGCGAATCCATTTCCCTACCTGAGAAGATTAAAAGGTGTTAACATAAAAAATGACTGCCATTGTATTTTGTTTGATACTTGATTATTTCTAATGAACCTACAGATGATGGGGTTGAGTAATGAGATGCTTGATACTTGATTATTTCTAATGAACCTACAGATGATGAGGTTGAGTAATGAGATGTTTGATACTTGATTATTTCTAATGAACCTACAGATGATGGGGTTGAGTAATGAGATGTTTGATACTTGATTATTTCTAATGAACCTACAGATGATGAGGTTGAGTAATGAGATGTTTGATACTTGATTATTTCTAATGAACCTACAGGTGATGGGGTTGAGTAATGAGATGTTTGATACTTGATTATTTCTAATGAACCTACAGGTGATGGGGTTGAGTAATGAGATGTTTGATACTTGATTATTTCTAATGAACCTACAGATGATGAGGTTGAGTAATGAGATGTTTGATACTTGATTATTTCTAATGAACCTACAGGTGATGGGGTTGAGTAATGAGATGTTTGATACTTGATTATTTCTAATGAACCTACAGATGATGAGGTTGAGTAATGAGATGTTTGATACTTGATTATTTCTAATGAACCTACAGATGATGAGGTTGAGTAATGAGATGTTTGATACTTGATTATTTCTAATGAACCTACAGATGATGGGGTTGAGTAATGAGATGTTTGATACTTGATTATTTCTAATGAACCTACAGATGATGAGGTTGAGTAATGAGATGTTTGATACTTGATTATTTCTAATGAACCTACAGATGATGGGGTTGAGTAATGAGATGTTTGATACTTGATTATTTCTAATGAACCTACAGGTGATGGGGTTGAGTAATGAGATGTTTGATACTTGATTATTTCTAATGAACCTACAGATGATGAGGTTGAGTAATGAGATGTTTGATACTTGATTATTTCTAATGAACCTACAGATGATGGGGTTGAGTAATGAGATGTTTGATACTTGATTATTTCTAATGAACCTACAGGTGATGGGGTTGAGTAATGAGATGTTTGATACTTGATTATTTCTAATGAACCTACAGGTGATGGGGTTGAGTAATGAGATGTTTGATACTTGATTATTTCTAATGAACCTACAGATGATGAGGTTGAGTAATGAGATGTTTGATACTTGATTATTTCTAATGAACCTACAGGTGATGGGGTTGAGTAATGAGATGTTTGATACTTGATTATTTCTAATGAACCTACAGATGATGGGGTTGAGTAATGAGATGTTTGATACTTGATTATTTCTAATGAACCTACAGATGATGAGGTTGAGTAATGAGATGTTTGATACTTGATTATTTCTAATGAACCTACAGGTGATGAGGTTGAGTAATGAGATGTTTGATACTTGATTATTTCTAATGAACCTACAGATGATGAGGTTGAGTAATGAGATGTTTGATACTTGATTATTTCTAATGAACCTACAGGTGATGGGGTTGAGTAATGAGATGTTTGATACTTGATTATTTCTAATGAACCTACAGATGATGGGGTTGAGTAATGAGATGTTTGATACTTGATTATTTCTAATGAACCTACAGATGATGAGGTTGAGTAATGAGATGTTTGATACTTGATTATTTCTAATGAACCTACAGGTGATGGGGTTGAGTAATGAGATGTTTGATACTTGATTATTTCTAATGAACCTACATGTGATGGGGTTGAGTAATGAGATGTTTGATACTTGATTATTTCTAATGAACCTACAGGTGATGGGGTTGAGTAATGAGATGTTTGATACTTGATTATTTCTAATGAACCTACAGGTGATGGGGTTGAGTAATGAGATGTTTGATACTTGATTATTTCTAATGAACCTACAGGTGATGAGGTTGAGTAATGAGATGTTTGATACTTGATTATTTCTAATGAACCTACAGGTGATGGGGTTGAGTAATGAGATGTTTGATACTTGATTATTTTTAATGAACCTACAGGTGATGGGGTTGAGTAATGAGATGTTTGATACTTGATTATTTCTAATGAACCTACAGGTGATGGGGTTGAGTAATGAGATGTTTGATACTTGATTATTTCTAATGAACCTACAGGTGATGGGGTTGAGTAATGAGATGTTTGAAACTTGATTATTTCTAATGAACCTACAGGTGATGGGGTTGAGTAATGAGATGTTTGATACTTGATTATTTCTAATGAACCTACAGGTGATGGGGTTGAGTAATGAGATGTTTGATACTTGATTATTTCTAATGAACCTACAGGTGATGGGGTTGAGTAATGAGATGTTTGATACTTGATTATTTCTAACGAACCTACAGGTGATGGGGTTGAGTAATGAGATGTTTGATACTTGATTATTTCTAACGAACCTACAGGTGATGGGGTTGAGTAATGAGATGTTTGATACTTGATTATTTCTAACGAACCTACAGGTGATGGGGTTGAGTAATGAGATGTTTGATACTTGATTATTTCTAACGAACCTACAGATGATGAGGTTGAGTAATGAGATGTTTGATACTTGATTATTTCTAATGAACCTACAGGTGATGGGGTTGAGTAATGAGATGTTTGATACTTGATTATTTCTAATGAACCTACAGGTGATGGGGTTGAGTAATGAGATGTTTGATACTTGATTATTTCTAATGAACCTACAGGTGATGGGGTTGAGTAATGAGATGCTTGATACTTGATTATTTCTAACGAACCTACAGGTGATGGGGTTGAGTAATGAGATGCTTGATACTTGATTATTTCTAATGAACCTACAGATGATGAGGTTGAGTAATGAGATGCTTGATACTTGATTATTTCTAATGAACCTACAGATGATGAGGTTGAGTAATGAGATGTTTGATACTTGATTATTTCTAATGAACCTACAGATGATGAGGTTGAGTAATGAGATGTTTGATACTTGATTATTTCTAATGAACCTACAGATGATGGGGTTGAGTAATGAGATGTTTGATACTTGATTATTTCTAATGAACCTACAGATGATGAGGTTGAGTAATGAGATGTTTGATACTTGATTATTTCTAATGAACCTACAGATGATGAGGTTGAGTAATGAGATGCTTGATACTTGATTATTTCTAATGAACCTACAGGTGATGGGGTTGAGTAATGAGATGCTTGATACTTGATTATTTCTAATGAACCTACAGATGATGAGGTTGAGTAATGAGATGCTTGATACTTGATTATTTCTAATGAACCTACAGGTGATGGGGTTGAGTAATGAGATGCTTGATACTTGATTATTTCTAATGAACCTACAGGTGATGGGGTTGAGTAATGAGATGCTTGATACTTGATTATTTCTAATGAACCTACAGGTGATGGGGTTGAGTAATGAGATGCTTGATACTTGATTATTTCTAATGAACCTACAGGTGATGGGGTTGAGTAATGAGATGCTTGATACTTGATTATTTCTAATGAACCTACAGGTGATGGGGTTGAGTAATGAGATGTTTGATACTTGATTATTTCTAATGAACCTACAGATGATGGGGTTGAGTAATGAGATGTTTGATACTTGATTATTTCTAATGAACCTACAGATGATGGGGTTGAGTAATGAGATGTTTGACTCTCTGAAGATGTTTAACGGAGAAACATGAAGAATGTTTCAAAAACATCCTACTGTCCATTTAACAACATAGAAATTCATTTCTAATACAAAGTCATTAAGGTTTTAACAGATCAGCTTTTAATTGTACAAAATGTTCGGTCATTCAACCCAATTTTAAATCAATATTTTATGAACGTCAAATTCAAAATAAATAAATTTTATTATCACATTAATTCAATTAGAAGAAAGGTTGTATACAGTATTTTAGTGTTTCAACCTTATTACACTATCGCCCGTTTAGTGGTGGAATTAGTCCAACAGCCTGTTGTTCAGAGTATTTTAACCCTAGTCCTAAACATAAGGAAAATAAGGTCTACATTTGGAAAGGAAGGTCTACATTTGGAAAGGAAGGTCTACATAAGAGAAAGAAGGTCTACATTGGATGATATAACTAGAAATCCATTGCTCCAAGTCTCCTTTTTATTCTTGATCGAAGAATGTTTTTAAGAAACAATTTTTTGAACAACTGAAAATCCAATTTCTCCGAGGTTCTTTTGTTATTCTCGACAGAAACAAAATTATTTTGAGAACAATTTTTTTTAACAACAAATGAATATCTCATTTCTCTGAAGTTCCGTTCTTATATTAGATAAAATACTTTTTAAAAATTAATATTTCTAGAGACTGACTGGAAGTCTAAGGAAGAATCTCTACAGGACTCTAGCAGTGGCGAGGATTCTTGGTAACAGTGAGCTGGGGGCTGTGTGTGCTAAAGAATGGCCGGCAACTACAGATGATCAAACGATTAAAGACCTTTAGTCTTGCTCAAGCTTTGTTTTCAGACGGTGGACGACTCTGATGAAAGTGAGTGTCCTGCTAAGCATGAGGCGAGCTTCTTGCTGTCTCCGATTGGTAAATATATCAAAATATGGCGATTGTGCTGTTGTTGATTCAAATAAATCAAGAATTGTGGAGCAATAAACATGTTATCTATATTTAATGAAAATACTTCATACAGAATTTTAAAACAACTAAAAAACTATTTCACAAAATGCGAATGTGAAATATTTTTGTTGCCGGGAAAAGCCATGCTTATGATTAAGATGTAAATATTATATGTTAGATGATACAATTCGTTTTTGCAAAGAAAATGTCCCTTATATTATCTCGTTTTACTTATGAGGTCGATTTGAATGTTAACAGTCTTAGATAATTACCTTATCTTCATGTCGTCAATAGACGAATTGATATGATTAAATAACAATTTTCGTCTGAACTTGTTAAATACCAAGTATGTCAAAATAACCAAAACGATTAGTTACAATTAGTAAATTTATTTATTATTCTATCGAAACGTTTTTCTTATCTCTATGACACATTTGACAGACCTAAAAAGGCCCAATGAGGAAGCCATTTATAGAATTCACTTACCGGTATATACATAATTACATCCTTTACAAAATTCTTTATCGGGATATTAGATGGATAACAACCTCTTTGGTCAGTGAGCAAGAGTTTTAAAACAAGAACCAGTATAGAAACAGAAATGTCTTGTTCTGAGAGAACGTTTGTATCTATCTAGTAAGTATTCTTATTTACCTTTTTTTAATTTAATTATTTAAAACCCCTTTAAAGAGGAAAAAGACATAAAAACAAAAATTCTCAAAGGTTTCATCATGCTCACGATTCTTGTTTTCAACACAAAATACACACATTTTGGTTCTAGCATGACAACGTTGACGTATGTCCTTACCATTGATAGTGCTGGTAAAAATTAAATACTTCCGGTCTTTAAAAATCAACTTTACTACCTGAATACGTAAATATTCGTTAAATAACTTACGAGGTAGATTATTTGAGTGAGGTTCTTGAATATCGAGAGATATGCAGTATCTGTGCATTCGTTGTGTTAGAGAAATATTGGTGTGCACTAGTGCGTTTAAGTGTTCAATTTGTAATTCTTACCCATCGACAATGTTATTCTTATCTACTTTGGCATTCTAACATTCTATATTTAGATTTTTATATTTATGAGAGATAGGCGAGTGAGCTGCTGGTATGGTCAATGCTGGAGGTGGAGTTTAACTCTGAGGGTTTGGGTTCGAATCCCGCAAGGTACTCGACCCGAAAAAGTTGAAGATATTGTACTATTGCAGATAGTGTGGTCCCAAATATATCTATGTTAATTTACATTTAAGGTTAAATTATTGATGAAGGTTACAAAATCGGTTATGACATTTTTGATACATCTATTGTTTAATAGGAAAGGTAACATATTATGTAATAAATGATTTGTAAGAAACGCATTCATGCACACTATCTAGAGATTAATTCGATATTCTCATTTTGAAATACAAATCAGTTTATTATTTGAAGATATTTATAAAGGTTTAAATAACATTGATTTGGAAATAACTTCTTTCTTCCATTGTTTAAAATAGGAAAGCCATCACGATATTACAATTTGCTTCAATGGTGAAAATTCCGAGTCATGGTAAACCAAGAACAGGCATAATTGTGTTTTGGCATACACCAGAAATGCGCATCATAAATATTCTACTATACAGTTTAGTCATAGTTTAACTAATAAATGATGATGTAGAAATTCGTAAGTAACTTGATTAAAGGGCCACTGAGTATGTTGTTGGGGTCAGATATGTCAAACTTCCTAAAAGTTGTGGTTGTTTCTGAAAATCAACATCTCAATACTTATAAGTTACCTTAGTGACAATAAACAGGGGGGAAAGTGGAGATTTATGGCGTGCGCCAATGACTGAAACGTAATTTTGGAAGCATATTGAATACTAAACAAGGAATATAAGTTGGTATTGCTTAGTAGGTCATTTAACTAATATACATCTAAATGGGTCGCTTAATTTCGACTTCTTAACATTTATATTTAAGTTTTAATGCAAAATCGGAAACAAGAAAATGTCATAATTTTGGCATTTAAGAGATAAAGATGCAACCTAAGATAGGCGATTTGAACTTAACTCAGCTCATATGATCTTTTTGAACTATTGAAGCTACTTGCACATGCACATGTCTCTACAGTTTCATGTCCATTTTTGGAACCACTGAATAGTTTATTCTCAAATGAAATTGATTGTTTGAGGTGTAATGTTCCCCGATGCCCTAAAGTACTTATGTTTAGACATCCATCCTGGGGCCCTTCAACAGCTGACTCCACTGCACTGCTTGATAAAACATGCAAGTCTTACACTCCCTTCCGTTTTGGCCTTTCTTTTATTTCTCATATACATTCAAGAAACATATATTCCATTTGCATTCTTAAAATGATGCAATATGTACAGTCCTAACGTGACTCTAAGATCACGTGACCTTTCAACAATACCTTCACCATGATTGACCTGTTGTTTGCAAACCATTTATGTTCATGGTTTTGATTAATTAATTGTTTTAATGTCACAACAAACTAAATGCGCAGTTAAGGAAACAATCAATACAATGCCGGCTTCAAAGTCTTTCCTGAATGCTAAAATCGATCGGCTCGCCGGTCAGACACTGGCTATGTAGTTTGTCCTCAGAGGGATTGTCAACAGTTGCAGTGGTGAATAGCTTTGTCACATCTAAATGAATTCAGAATTTAAACATGAATTCATCAAGAAATACGAATAAACACTTTGCAAGACAAAACTGTGTCGCATATGGTGTTCCTCATCTCAATCCAGCCCTCTTCTATGACTGCCGGGGTGAAGAAATGGAGTCTTTGGTACAGTCAAGTACCTTACTCAGCAAGTCTAGATTTTATTGGAACGAGACCGAGATATCAACATGAAGAAAACGATTAATTATTTTTTCAAAATATATTTAACAGACTAAACATGAGTCTGTTTTTGACCGTGTCACTATCACCAAGTAGACGTCCAGTTAACATGAAGACGGACATACTTCTTTCGGCAAAATTCCCGTATTGTCACGTACCAAAGTTTCATAACCTTTATCTTTAAAAAGATACGTGATTGAAGTTTAAATGTTTATAATCTATTGAAGTTTTTTTTACTTCAGTATTCTATTGAACAGGTATATATTTTATTATTTATTAATGCGACCATTCATATCCAAAAGGCAAAACTATATTTACAAAATATAGCAAATATATAAGGCGATTCTTTTACTCAACGAATTTGTCAAGCAATACGTCTTAATGTATATTAGTGTGAAGTCTCTAGAGTACCGTGACAGAGATTCTATTTTTGTTGGGTCATTGCTACCTTGGGAACTATCACATGACAACACGTAAGCAGTAAAAATATTTATCACTGTAATTAAAAGTTATAATGTAGATAATGATACAAGCATTACATTATTATCTTTAGAGCATCTTAAGCGTCCTACACGAGACGTCATCTGAGAAGTAAAGAGGGGGAGAACTATATCACTAACGCTATCGACGATAAGTACTACAAGATCACATAAACATACTTCTTATCAGTACCAGAGATATCTACTTTCTTCATAGACAGAAAACAATAACTTCTATTAATGGCAGATATCAAACTTTATTAATGTAAAACAATATTAAGGTAAAAAGTCATATGGTTTTTCTTTATTCAAGTAAATCCGAAACGGGTTTACTAATACGTAGCCAGACAAACTCATAAAATGTTTGTAACAGAGAATGGAATGAAAAATAAGAACACTTACATGTACATATTCTAAGTTGTTACTTAAATAATTTTTAGAACTCTGAAGGGCGCACAGGGAAACATTGGCAATAGATAAACAAATCCCTTAACAAAAGGGTTGGATAATGACATGAAATTAAAGGTGTTATTTGAAAAAGGGTTGGGAAAATACATTAAAATAAAATTAAGTATTTTCAATTTAAAAAATATTTTTTGATTCTTGTGCTGAATTCAATTCAAAATATATCCCTCGATTTGCATACTCTTCCCAAAAAGCAAAAAACAGAAAATTACATGTTTATTTTAATGAAAATCGAGCAAACGGCCTTATGCGACCCATTTATGTCAACTTCTGACTTGACAAATAAATAACCAAAATCTGTCTTAATGAATGCTGAGAGATTATCAGAAATACCTCTGACCACTTGATCCTAATCTCTAACCCTGCAACATTCTAAACAAATAGGCAATCAAATTAACATTTTCAGCAACAATACACCTCGATAAGAATTAGATTAAATAATTTATAACGTTTGACTCATTAACTAACAACTCCAATAACTTATTAAATATCACTTAGCATGATATGGGGCTGAGGGTGAAACGCGTCGCCTTATACGTTACTTATACCGACACGTTTTCTGAGGGAAATGTGGGATCTTACGAAAACGAATATAAAGGTTAACGATTGCAAGATAATATTTCAACAGATACGCGAACCAATGAAGTTCTAAAACAAACGTTTAAAGTTCGGTAAAGCTATCCGAATCCATCTCCCTATCTAGAATGACATAAAAGTGTTCACATTAAAATGGCAGATTGAACTTTCAGATTGATACTTTACGTTATTCTGTAACCACGGACAATCGGGTCGAGCAGTTAGATGTTTTTTCCTTCAAGATAAATGTAATTTACATAAACTAATATTAAGGTGTTAAATTTAAACAAATAAAACATCTTTAAAAACGTGCTAAAGCGCCTTAAACATGGCGTAATGACGATGAGATGTTTTTTTTCAGTTCATGCAATTTAAAATTCTGGTTCCAATGATACATATATAGAAGTTGATATCTGTCGATGAGCGTAATGTACAAGTGGCGGTCTCTTCAACACACACTGACATATCAACTAAAGCATCGTTTCATAGCTTTGTGCCATATTTGAGACAAAACCATTGAGAGTTATATTGTGTTGAAAACGTCATCCGCTGTTACGCGCCTCTTTCTATACACACATAAGTAAATAAGTAAAACATTTCAATCTTAACATTAACTGAATAAATTATGATATCTTTAACATAAAAGCATGAATCCCTATATTTAAGTTTATCTTATTGGTTATATTTCGTGAAGACAGCTGGGTTTAAGGTAACAAAAACATAACTGCTTGTTAAGAATATAGTAAATAGATAAGATACACGACACATATCTATAACATAGTGTCATTTTCTTCCTTCAACTCATTAAGAAAATTTTAAATCATACTAAAATGATTTTTCTGACATTTACCAAGAAATCTGTAGATCAAAATGATAAAATAGCCTTTGACATTATTTCAATAAGTTCCATTAAAGGTCAATTTAGAAATTATCAAATTATAAATATAATAATTCATAACAGCTCACAAAATAACTTAGTGATAAAATGACATTGACTGAAATCACACAAAAAATAAATAATACCAAATGATAAAACGAAAGCAAATTAAATTTCTTATCTATTTTATAAAAATGATATTTCCTAATAAAACTTAATCGTCTAAGATAATACCAAATAACTAAAATGGATCTACAAACAAAGACAATGTAATCACTCTAAAGCTCATCCACAATAAACACTTAATAATGTAACAAAAAGTAAATCTTCTTAATTAGCTTTTTCTGAACTTAAAATACCACATAAGCATACAACTTAAATTGCAAAAAATAAAAGGTTTTAGTCTCCTCTCTAATACCTCTGCAATAGAAAAATCATACAAAGGATAAAATATAAATAATACAAATATGACATTTATCGATTCATCTTCACACTAAATTCTTGAAAATTGTTTCGTTTATGGATTCAGGTAGAAGAAAACTGTGAGGATAAAAGCCGAACATGACAAATAAAAACAAACATTTATTCGTTGCTGTTGAAGTAAGTGCGGCATTCAACTAACCAATTATGATACATCATATGTATATAATATACATATAAATAAAGCAGAACCCACGTTTATTGCTCTCTTTAATTACACCATGCTTTGTTGGAGTTAATAGTTATACTAGATAAAAACTTCACATAAAAAAAATTCAATATTAATGTTTAAAAAAATGAAAAACCCTTTTCAAACAAAACAAAGAACGAACTTTCATTAGTATCATTAATGACAAAAAATATTACTTATATTATTGTACTGACTTTAAAACACCATGGTATATAAAAAGACCTTGGTGATAGAAAATATGAATAAAAAACAATATATAAAACAAAACGAATTCTCATGTGTTTCTTCGCTAAGTAGAACAGTAACATGAAATCAGGCACAATATAAGTCTAAGTAATATAAAAAAAATAAATTTTCAAACATTACACAGAGGTATGCACATACATTCTCGATGAAACCGACTTCACGAAGTTTTAATCGAGTAACTGCTGGTGTACGCGAACCTGTCGTGTCATCCCGGGCCAGAGTGATATACATTCTATGTTTATACTGTCTTTCATCAATTATCATGAATTACATCTATCAAAACCTGCTATCATGCATAGGATACTAAATCATTACAAATCACCTTGAATTGTCAACCTACATATGCTTGTCACATACGAGTGTTTTACTATTTAAGTATATATATAAATATATATATATATATACATATATATATACATTTAATTAGTAAAACACTCATATATATATATATATATATATACTTAAATAGTAAAACACTCATATATATATATATATATATCTACATTCGTAAGTATATATATATATGACTCCCTGGAGATATCAATGAAACATGTTGGAGTAATGTTGGCTGTATGTCATCTTTTGTCTTTGAATATATATACATATACATTACACATATAAATATATATGGAAAGTTGAATTGGCTCAATATAAATATATAAATAAATAAAAATACTTAAACATATATTCCAATACACAAATATATATATATACAGTTGAGGGACACTAGATAATATCACACAAAATTCGTAAGTTACTTAAAATATTACATGTTGGATGTAGACAGAAACATCCAATGAAAATACTTAAACATGGCTATTTAATTTACAATGTATACATATAATTTTAGACAGTTCATCTCATTTAGTTGTCTATTACAAAATTAAACAACAATAAAATAGTTATTCTTATCGTTATCATCACATTTACTTAAATCTACATCACCATGTATTCGATATTTATCTAACGAGTCTTTCTTTTCCTCGTAGAAAGCGAATTTGTGAACATTAAAGGTAATAATTTCTTCTCAAAATAAGCCAAATGGAGAATTGTTTTAAATTGATCGCGACACTTAATGAGACGCGCATGTCGACACGGCTTAAAGTCGTTTTAAGTCCTGTTGTTGGATGTAATACTGTTCTAATACAAGTGCCAGGGACATCGGTGTTAACACGTGGTGACGTAACATTACAATGTCTACACTCGTCTGCCCTAGGCTAATAGGAAACTATTGTTTTATATAGGTCTGCGAACAATCAGCAGCCAAACCGCCGCTCTTAACGTAATGGCACTTAAAATGCTTTGACTGTAACTGTGTACAAATAGATTAAAATTGATAAGAAAATGTTAGTGTTCAGAATTTATTACTCTCAAATATACATATATTGCCGTGTGTTTATATAAGTACCAAAACTATTTCATATATCAGAATATCCATAATGTTAACATTGTGAATATAATTTTAATCAAACGTTGATATATTAATTTTTGCTAATGACAAATTTTGATAAGTACGACATAAGAATTTAAACATCAGCAGACGTGTGCAACCAAATTAAAATTCTAAGATCTGTTCAATTGTAAAATAAATTATAGTGGATTATCAACATTAGTGAATACATTACTCTAAATCTCAGGATAAGCAGGAACTAAGAAAATAATATAATAAAAAATATCACACGTATACACAAAATACAAATCTCTCAAAATCAAATTAAACAATGATATAGAAGCTGTTAACTGGCAGTTCTAGATCCAAGCCGAAGGTTTCAATAGCCAGCAAGGCCCATTATTGCTCAATAGAAATTGGAAGGGCACAAGTCCTATACAGCCATTCTTCTCACTTTATTAAAGCGTGAGGTTTATTCAATTTCAAAGCAATAAAGACCGTCGCACAACTTGGCTTTCTTTGCTTGTGTGAGCACTGCTCTGCCTTATAGCATTCCTTTCAAAGTAACCGAGCAGCTTTCCACCGTGGCTGTATTTTTTGGCAGTTTAGGATGTGATCCATTAGACTATTTGTCAAAGTAAGTTTCTGCCATGGAGAGATTTTTTTTAATCTTGTCGACGCTTTACCGTAAATAACGTTATAGTAAGATATTGTTCACTATAAAGAAACCAGGGGGTGGGGGTGGCTGAAGCATTGGTAAAAACAAAGAGGGAAAATTACAAGGAACTATACGTGGTGACATAGGATGACGGAGCGATCACTGACATATTCCAGGCAGGTGGTCAGGTACCGTGGACCTTTTGTACTCTGCTAGACAGAGAGAGGGCGGTGCTGTAGCGTTAGCAACATTTCACATATACAAACTCCTTATTAGATTAACATCTTCGATCAATACAGTCATTTTGAACTTTGCTGTACTTTTAAAATTTCGAGTAGTGCCTATGATTCAACTTGGTAATGATTAGCTATGATGAACTGTCATTTGACAGTAACTAACGTTTAGCCAGCTTCCGCCAGGGCCATGAATTAACAGATGTACAAACGCCCATCGTAATTAAATAATAAATGCGGATCAGACAACTCTTCATATTTTTTTTATTTCGGATAAACATTAATTTTTTGGACCCCTTCAAAGGTATAAAACAGTAATTTGCGATACAATTGCGTACATAATTTTTTATTGTTACTTCATCTTTCATCGTCTCCAACATAATGAATGTTTAGAAAATGAACGGTATATTTGCACAAAATGTAACTTTATTCACTAAGGGCGCTGTACAACGACTGAACTGTTTTCTCGATTAGCAGTGCATAAAATGGGTTTCCTAGTGCCCTAATTATAAGTTAAATAGGGTATATGAACGGTTATATAAGTAGCCCCCGATTAAAGTATTTGAATCATTCATATATGGAGTCAATTTCGGTTATATAGTTGGTAATTTATTCGGTTCAAATTACAAACAGTCTTGAGAAGGACTTTACTATGTCAATTCCGGGTATAAAAACCACTGAACCATGGCAGTTTATCTAAACAATTCCGGGTACAAACACTCAGTCAACTTAGCATGAATCTTCTAGCACAAAAGAGGATTATATAAAAATTACACCGGTCCACTATAAGCACTGTTGGTCTCTTCACGTATAGACGCACCCAGGCGCGAACCCAGGCCAGCCAATTTACCCCTGGGGCTTTTCTTGCCACGCACGCAACCCCACGCAACAACGCGATCATTGACTTGAATGTGGGTATAGGTGTGTGAGTGTGTGGGGAAGGGGGTGGGGGGGGATAGGGGAGTGTAAAACCATACTAAGGTGAGGATTATCCAAGCCGTATGGAGAGACATTGGGAAATGACGAGAGGAATATTCAATTTTAATACGGGGTATTGTAGAAGGAGGGTAGACCTACGATGGAGGCTCTGAGAGGGGGTTTGTGGGGGGGGGGGGGGGGGGGGGGGTTACATAGATGAGAGGGTGGAAAGGGTGTCTACTGACAAGTTTACCTTGTGGGGAGGTGAGTTGTACTAAGAGGGGGGTATTTTTTTTGGAGGGGGGGGGGGGGGGGGGTAATAGAGAAAGGGGGCGGGGCGGTGGTCTCATTAGTACGCTGGACAGGACGAGTCAGGTGGAATATTGGGCCGGAAATTCGTAAAACAATTATGAGGAATTCTCAGCGAAGCTCCTATCATCCCAGATCAAAGAGACGATGATGTTGGCCCTTAAACTAATTATAAATAATGACGGACTGGGCTACAGATCTGTCTTTGCCCATTTCACACATGACGTCCCCGTCAATACAGACGTGCACGAGGCCGGGTGTGCAGCGTCCCCTGGTGGGGGAAACTACTAGGAAAAACAAAGGCCTTCAAAACAATTAGTATTAAATGTCTGATAATTTATATTTATTCATTTGGGTTTTCTACTTCGTCGCTTCGAATATACCTGACATTTTCGTATCATGTTTCCATTTCCATTGGCAATGTCCTATCTTATTGTGAAAGGATGTGGTAAGAAATGACATATTTTTGAAAATACGAATATTATAATAATGATATATTTTCTAATAAAGCTTTAGAAACAATATATCGGAGAGATCTTTTCCAACATACGTTTCTACAATAAGACAAATCGTCCCGATTTCGTTTTATGAAAAAGTCATTTACTATACGTGATAATATATAGTATAAACGATTATACATATAAGTGTAAATATATAAATCTTTCACAAAATTAATAAATCTGATTAAAAAAAACCAATCCCTTGTAGTGATTTATCAATATTAACTAATACAGAATCCCGATGTTATCCTTTAATTCCGTTCGATTTAAAAGGAATTCCTTTCATCTTTGAGACGAGAACTTTTTTCTGAGATTGCCAGTACAGATTTGCATTTAGAACCGTGAATATGTTGGCTAAAATTGAGATAATATTTTAGCTTAAGTTTGTACAAATTCACGTGTACGTCAACCGGTAATCACTGACATGAGTGGATATTTTTGTTGAAATGACAAAATCCTTATCCTGATAGTTACACATGCGAAACACCTACCAAGAAAAGCTTTTGGCGCCGAATAATAAATATTCATCGCTCGGAATAGCAGTCTTGAGCATTTAATGTATTTGACGAATAAATTGTGAGATTAGTCCATCGTTTTCAATTCGCTTTAACAAAATTAACTATGTGAATCAATTCCTGACGAAACATTTCGTCAACAGAGAATAGAAATAGTAGAAACTGCAGGGTTAAAGCGTAGTAATGTATTCACGTTATACATAAAATATTTCGACAGAAAATAGTCACGCGTTAAAACCCGTTATGCAAAAAAGCAGTTCGGTCATGCATTAATCTATTAATTATATCAAGCAAAGCTGACATATGTAAATGTCACAAATTGACGAATAAGTAATGTACATACATACGAGGGTAGCCAGCAGTGGGGTGTAGATCGCAACCCCGTCTCCTTGGTGATACGCAAATCATGTCCGATGTCCACGTGCATTTTCCCGCCCTTAGTCGACTCGGGTACACTCCCCTTTCATCTTCGTTCCGGACCTCGTTAATTTCGGTAATTTAGAATCCCGAGTTTGTGGAAACTAGAAAATAAGAAAGTTGACGGCGGAAAGAAACCTTGTGTATGTACATATGGCGCACGCGATGCAAATTGAATTCGTCATTGAAGAAAGCTCACTTATATTAAACATGTTAAAAATTCGTTAAGGAACAATTTCATGTGATGGATTTCAGATAAGCATTTTCGCAGAGCACATCCGCTAGGTGGCGGTAGCTACAAAGGAAATGGAGTGTAAACAAATCTTGTCTCATTGCTCGACGCCACTACCATATAAGGTATCACAAAGGCGTTCCGACACATCAAAGGGAACCGCCGAGTGCCCGTTCTCAACTAAATTTCTCTGCGCTGGCCCCGTTCACGGAGCACAAATAAATTAATATTATTTGAATATCGTTTTCAAACTTAAATGAAATGACTTTGCGTGGACGTAGAAGTTTAGACACGATCAAGAAAACGAAATTCCGAGTGGAACGCCCCTTGACCTTTGTTAGCGAGCAACTCACGAGAGATGGCTGAGATTGTAGATACGCGGCGAGATCAAAGGGAGGCCGCGGAAAACATCTAATTCAGGCGCATAACAAGAATGTTCGGGGCGACAGCGCAAGGGCTAGACTGGCGCTTTGTTCTTGGCAAAGAGAGCGAATGCATGTCAGTGTAGCGGCCATAATTTAATCTGCTCTCAGAACTTATTGATGAACGCTTGTTGATGTTTATATGTGCAAATGCTCCTATTACCATGTGATAGCGGAAAAAAACAGGCCAAGCAAAACAGAGTCTAGCGGAGGAGGGGGCTCAGCCGATAGGAAGACTATTGTAATCAGTCGTGCATGTGACTGCAGAGCGGGAGAGCATCCCTAGAAAGTGATTGATCCAATTCACTTTCATCTCGACGGAGGACGCAAAACTTTACGTTCTAAGAGAGAAACACTACACGCCAGAGTTGCTACACTGCTACATGACGAATGACTAACCCTTGCCGTAACGGCGCTTTTCATTGGTCGCCGATTCACAGAGCGCGGATTTCATTGGTCACTATTTGCTAGCCTTTACGTAGTATTCATGGCGGATTCAAAACGTGTGTTGGGAGTCGTTAATATCCTGTGCGAAAATTAGATCGCAGTGGAGGACTTTTGACCATGCCGCATATGAGTTCGGGCGGCTCTGAGGATTTTTACTCTAAAGATGAGGTCAAAGTATACAAAGATGAGGGGGAGGAAGAGAAACGGTCATCGGAAAACCTCTCGGAGGAAAAGTACGGTTTAGTGACTGAATCGGAGGAGGTGAGTGCTCGCCTTTCATCTTTCTTTGATGTTGTTGGGGTCAACTAGGACGGCTATATTATGAGATCGCGCCTTCCCCCTCCCGATCTGGCTAGTATATCAACTCATATATTCCATGTTGCTTTGTTTTAGGGCAAAAATGGCAGTTTATCTGGGAATTACCCTGGCAATGAGAAGAGTAACAGTTCACGGTCGGAGGACGGTAGGTGCTAATCACTGATATGTTCACGGCCATGAAAAGGCCAAAAGTTACAGCCACAATTATCAGACATTGATACTACGATTGTATCGGGGAAAAGTGCAGAGGTCAAAAGCATTTATGTATGTACATAGCTGATCGCAATACTTGTATTTGGTCAGCTTTGCAGCGAGACCAGCGACGAAGGTTCCCTTTGATGTGTAGAAATATGCACCTATTGTGTGTCGTCCATTGTTCCTGGTGTGTATGACAATGGCACTGCACATACCGGCATTGCGACGGGCAGAGAAGAGAAATTAGATGTCTATATATTCCATTACTTGCCCCTATCATTTTTACTGTATTATGGCAATAGAGTTATGATAGAGACCTCGTTTCCGGATTGTTTTGATGTGATCGGCCGAGTTTTGACAGAGTTCTGGATCAGTTGATATGCTAGCTCGTCCCAATCCTTTGAAGTTGTTCGGGGTTCGGTTTGCGTGGGTTCGGAGGGATTGCCCCATTCGTGTTGAAAATTACTTCACTGTTGTCCCAGTTTTCCTGGAATATATTTTAAACAACGTTGTAAACAGTGTAACAATGAATCAAGTTGGCATAAATAATAGTATGGTTGTGTATCGGGTGATACAATGTGCTATCAAACAGCAGATCATAGCTTATAAATGTATGATATATATAAACATAAACATGGCTTACATTTACAAAATAAAACAATGTTATAAAATGATGATCACAAACATAAAGAAATATTTTGAAAGGAAACAAAACTGATGATATGTTTAAAAAATGTATGACATTATTTTAACTATTCATTCAAATATAAAATACTTTGAAGTTTTTTGTGTTTAATGAGTAAACAGACTTTCTTTTGATGTTATGAAAAAATCCATTTTCTTTGGCAACATTGTTATATCAGTTGTACAGATGTTTGAGATTCTAAATTCATGAATTGATTTTTTTTCTTTCATGGTATCAAAAGTTCAGAAGCTATTGATTTTATCTGGTCTTTTTTCAACTCACTGTTCCTTATTCCGGGAATAATTGTGAATAACAAGCAGTGAAGCCACAGTCGTTCAGTATTTTCCATTTGGTAGTCTGATTTGTTCTCCTTTAACTGATTAATTCTATTTCCTTTGATCTTATAAAATCTGTTTTATAAGAAAAAATATTTTTCTTGAGTTGTCAATATCCAAAAGTCAAATTATCTGCAGAATATTCTGTTTTTACTTTCACTGCCTTTTTCCTGTTTTACTTGCTTATTTTGTTGAAATAGGGAAGGGGCTGTGCTTGTATGCATCTTTGTAAATATAGATTTAAGACATAAATGTGAAACCATGAAGATACAATTTCATAGCCCTCATTTACAACAGGAAATCTTAAACATTGCTCAAACCCTTGTGTTGGTTTCACATATATATTTTCCATATATATTAACATAAATTCGATGGGGCACTAAAGACATTTTACACACAGTAATTCAGGAATCTTGCTACTTAGATTTTATTTCTTTTGCAAATGGTTATAGAATTTTTAGAAAAAAATGACTGTTGGCCGTTATGTGATTAACAACAGAAATGTCATGGAATTGTAGGAATTATGTATAATAATAAAACATAATTATTATAATAATGAAAATAATTCTTTAAATATGGAGCAAAACTCAATCATTACAGAGGTTAATAATCTGGGTTAAGAGGCCACATTTATTATGCCCATCAAAGCATTCAACATAGAAAAACACAAGTCAGGAAAGACATGAATAATATACAGCGTGAACATTTCTTGTTAGTATTGCTTCTGGTACACTCAAATAATGTAACAGATTAACTCCAAATACCATAAGCCTAATCTAAGGATAAATCCAAAACAACCGACTTACACAAGAATATTAAAGAAACATTATTCTGGGGATGTATTAGTTGTTGAACAATATTTTTCAATTTACCTGAAAGGATTTATTGATTTTGAACTGAGATATATTGAGTTAATTTGTTATCTTTAAAACATTAAATCTTTTCAAGAAATAAATAACAGAAAATATTTTAAAAAATGATATTTTCTCCTGTCAGAATGCACAAATCTCACTTCCATATTTAAAGACGTTAAAGTTGTAGGTAATGTAGACTGATTAAAATTATATGACTATAGGTATGTCCTTGTAAAAGATCTTGATTTATTTCTTAAGTAAAAAGACGTCCTATCAAATTTAAGATAAATTATTCACAATGAGTAATCTTGTTATGCAAATTATAAAAGAAACATAAATCTAATTCAAAACATATTTTTTGCTCTTAACATTTCGCAACAGACATGTATTCAGTGTAATATGAATTTGTGTGATGTCATTATTTGGATACAAATCAAAAGACGAAATATTAAACTCCAAACATTGATGTATGATATTGTTCCCATTACTATATAAAAATATGACTGAATAATCTGCTAACTGCAAGGATGTGGTGGTTTGATTTCAGATTAGGATATTCTCAATAAAGGAATAAATGTTTTGATAATTGAAGCGAGGAATGTGTTGATCATTTAAAGCTGACAGGGCGGTTCATGGTTGTGGAGGAATCTACTAACATTTCTTATTTAGGAAGATAGTTCTTTTATCCTCGAAGTGTGACCAATTTAGGATTGGTTAGTATCAGTTACAAACTAGCAAAATAAGGCAACTTATATCATGATAAAAAAGAAAGATAATTTTGTCGATATGTCTCTTACCTTTTGCTGTAGTAGTGGTCAAACTTTCTACATATTAAAAGGAGATGGTAACATGTAGCAAGTTTTACAACAAATGATTCTTTAAAAAATAATTTGTACAATAGCATGTAATATGTGGCTCTTCACGATATCACAATGTAGTAATAAATTTATTCAAGCCAAAATTTCATGTCAATTGGTAGGGATTATTGTAAACATGCTAAATGACAATCCAAACTGCAGTTAACTAGTTGTTACATAAACTTATCCACGCAAGACGGACACTTAGTAACACTGACAAGATGTCAAGTTTGGTGGGGAGTGTTATGATGTATATCGATTGACACATACTTGCCCCAATTGCAATCAAGAGTTGACCGAACGTCTGCTAAGTATATTGACGCTTGACAGCGACTGGGACCCCCCATCAAATAATTTTAGCTGGACTGTAGGAGACAGGACAATGAATAATGTATGTTAGGTCAGTGGCTGATGATTTCATAACGACTTAATGACAACCTGCCTATGAAGAAATATGGCTTCAGCGAGGGTCTGTGGCAGAGATGTATGCTCTGTCAGTTGTGTTTAGTGTTTTAATTAATTTTTGGAAATTGCAGAGGAAGAATAATTTTAATGAAGTTGAGATGAATCTTTATGAATATTTATGTGTAACTATGGGAATGTGGGTGTTGAGGTTGTGTTTTTGTCTGAAATATTCATTTTGATTTCTTTTTAAATGATTTTTAAGAGTTTTGAGAAATGAAAATTTATGAATGAAGTGTCACCCTTCTATTAAAAATCTCATATTGTTATATAAATCATTTAGCTTGGATAGTGCCCAGACAATAATATGTTTGATTTATAAAATCTGATCTTAAACAACAATATTTTTTCAACCTTAAAATCATTTCTATTCCACAAAAAACACACTCTTAAAATTGGACAAAGGTAGAGTTGAAGATTAGGAGTAGGTTGTAGTTAAAACAACACATCCTGCCAGTTAATTGTTCCAACATTAAGCTGAAAGATCTTGGTTGCCTGAAGGCTTCATACAGACACATTACAGTACACCATGTTCTTAGCTTTGCATACACACAAGCTCCCTGGACTGAGGATTAGAAAATGAAACACAAACAGCCGTGAGCTGATGCCTCTTGGCCGTGGAAGGCTTTGATGAATCAGAGCATAGCGAGCCTGCAGTGTTTAACCGGGACGAAAGTGGGGGACATCTCGTGGTTTTGACCAGAGAATCCTGTGGGGACAGACAAGCCATGGGGATGGACAGATAGGGGTGGAAATAGGAGGGGTGGAAAGATGTGTGGATAGACAGAACTTCTGGAGGGAATGGATGTCAGTGTCACTATGGCCAGGTAGTCCTGTGTGGACTGACATGGGTGGTAGACAGATGGGGATGGGAAAGGGTTACATGGACAGATATGATGGAAAGATGGATGGGTGGACAGATGGGGATGGGAAGGGATTGGAGGACAGATACAGTGAAATGGTGGATGTGTGGACAGATGGGGATGGGAAGGGATTGGTGGACAGATGAAGGTGAACAGACATCTATACTTGTAGTCAAGGATTGAGCCTTTCTAAGACAAATGAGAATGGTGGAAGTTTGAAATGGAGAATGGAGGTGTTGACTAAGATGACAACATCTGCAGGTGGACAGACAGGCAGGGGTCATCATTGGAGGTAGTGAAAAGTGTTCTTTTGGGCATTAGGGGAATGGTGGACAATTTGAGTTTGAAAGATGGGGGACAGATAGAAATCGAAAGGAAAGGTTGGAAGATGGAAAAATGTTTGGATGGGCAAATTGAAATGGAGAGATGGGCAAATGGTTAGATGTTCGGGTAGACAGATAGAAATGGAAAGAGGGAGATGGCCAAATGGATAGATATTTGGGTGGACAGATAGACATATTTATTTTTAACAGTTGGCTACTAGGGACCGAGATGAGACAGATTAAAAAGAAAGAGACATGATATTGAAATTGATAACGTACACTGTCAAGGAGTTTGAAACAGATTGACAGACAGACAGATAGGGGAATTGACAAACATGGCTTTGGCTTGATTTCTAGCAGGGACATGTATGGAAAAAGAGTTAAACCAGTAATCCCAGTAGTTCTTGACTTTTTAAAATGAAATGAACCGTCTTAACTAAGCAGTCAATGGTTTTGTTTTGCCTTTTACCTGATTCTTCTCCCGATGGTTCCTACTTACGTACTTAGAGTCCTGCCTTAGGCTCGGGCAGACGCAGACGGATATTGTTTTGTGAGAGTTTAAACATGGTAATAGTTAGAGGCAATATCTAATTGTTGTACACCTCTTGTCTATGTTCTGGCCTGCAGGCTTGAACAGATTCTTTGGTCTAGGTGCTGGCCTTGCTACTGTAAATAGACAGAGTCTTGTCTTGTTGCAGTCTTCTTGTCACTCAAGTGCTAGTGGCGTTGTCCTCAAACTATTACTGAGACTTGCGTGTCATTTTGTCTGTTTTCTATGGAGACAGTGCAGCATATGTGTAAAGAGTTTGTTTGGATATCGTCAGATTGATTCTAAATTGTTCTGACCTTTAAGCAATGTCGTAGCTGTTTTGATGTCCCGGTGGTTTTGCCTTATCAAAAATATGTCTGCATGTTTTACTGCTATGCAGATGGGCAAAAACCAGATGATATTTCTATCATAATGTTAGATTTACGGCTACGGATGTACAGTTATTGTGTTGATACATTATCTGGTTAAAATGGAGGATTATTGTAAGGCAAGAAGGTTGTGATGTCAGTGACAAGTCATGGAAGGGATGTCGGTCATTTAATGACTACTTTATGTTTGTAATGGAAAAAATTATCATTAAACGTGTGAAACATGATTTTTTACAGAAATGAAGCAAATTTGAGTATGAACCTCTGTTTCACTTGGGTAATAAAGAAATTCACACACCTAAAATTGGTACAATGCACACCAACCTCTGTGTGAAGTTGTTCCATTGGTTCTTTAGCAGGAGCACCATATGAATTTAGGTCTTCTTGATTCATTTGTCCATTCTCAATCCTTATTCTGCCCGATATTTTCCCTGGAACTGGGCGCCATAGAACACGCATGAGAGCAAGCTCTGACAAAGTTTGGTTTGATATCCATGTTGCGAAAGTTGTTGAGTATCAGGGATCGTGGTAATAGAATTGTTCTAAGGTCATGAAAAACTATATATATATATATATATATATATATATATATATATATATATATATATATATATATATATATATATATATATATATATATATATCTGAATTTGAGAGTTGAGGATACTGTACATGTTTGAATTAGTAATGGGAGAGAGAACTTGAAGGGGAGATAACTATGACTAATGAAACTCCTTGATACCGGGTATATTCATATTTGACTGAAAGACCAAATCAAGTTAAGATGAACCACACCCAGGTGTTACAAGTATCGTTAGGGAAGGTGTTCAAGTCTAGATCTGGTCGTCACTGTCTGTGTTCAGACTTGAGAGACCGTGGGACCACGTTGATGGATAGTCGTCAGTCATGCCAGCCCTGCTCCGAGCTGTGACACGGCTCTAAATCTCAACATGTATTGATCTCTATAAGCAGTCTTAGCTTTAATTCCTATCTTCAAAATATTCTTCAATTTATTATCAGTATGAAGGCTTTAAAATTTATGTTCCAAACTCTGATCAATCAGTGGATAATCTTCAACTTGTGAAATAGGAAAAGTATTGTAATTTGAGATTTATCTTAAAAACTTTTACTAATAAATTTAAGATTATTTGATAGTGTCACAAAAGATAACATGTAGGAACTTACAGATGGACATGTGCAGATATGATATATATTAAACTTATGTTTGTAGATCTACTAGGTTAGTTAATGGCAGGATTAGTAATATATAAGTTCAAGTTAACATAACTGTTCCGTCAGGCATTCAAACTAATCCTGAATGTTTAACGTAACCTTTGCAGTTTAGAAAAAATATTTTGACGATGCTGTCATCAGTTTTGTATGTTTGAAATGAAGTGAAACCGTAACCCAGATGAGTACCAACACCAAATGCAAGGTAAAAGTGCCAGCATAAGCATAATGGGACATCAACACCTTACCTTCTTTAATCCTGGAGATTATTAAACTGCCGTTATAGTGTTCAGTGTCAGGTCGTATAGTTGGCTAACTGAGAAAACTATGTACATTATTGTGGAGGTCTTGTATTGAAAATACTGGCAGATTCCAGAAAACAGAAAGCTGTTTAAACGTGATTGCATTTGATTTAAAGTTTTTATATTGTGCTGTGCATGAAACAACATTATTTCTTTCATAAGTGAGAAAGCAATTTGTGAGGTTTTTAGTTTATCGATTCCTTTACCATAATTCTATGATGTAGTACATGTTTTCAGATAAAATCTCTGAAATATTTATTTATATTATGAAATCATAAACATTCCATAAACAAATTAAATCAGAATTAATTTTAGCAAAATTGTTATAAATATCTACCAGAAATCCACTATTTAAGACAAATGGTAGCGTTAATACTCCCCTCCTTCTTAAAGTACTTGCCTCCAGATAATCACAAAATTGTTAATTAATTGGATTTCAACAGGTTTTAACAATCAATTAGGTCAATCTTGAAGTGATTTTATCTAAAGCTTTAGTCAATTTGCCCGAGATTCTCTAAGACAATCAGAGTAGCGACCCGCTCTTCCAGCTGAAATGATTCGAGATGAGCGGCTGTCTGTTCACTTGTGACTTGCCGTGTAATCCTCCAAAGCAGGGGTATTTAGCAGGTCTTAGCCGGTCTGGTCACCGGTTGGACTGACCACTTCATTGGTCAGCCTGTGGGATGGTCAGCATATGTTTGGTGAGGAGACACGGGGGACTGGTCTGCTAGTGTGCTGTCACCACTCTTGGGCAGATTCTAACAGTTTTGTTAGTACTAAGTAGTAGTAATATTTTTTAGTGAAAGTGTTTTACTCATTACATTCAAATGTTTTACTGCAATATAAAACCATGTCTTTATTGACATATTTAAATTGAGGGGGATAAATATTTTGTTGGTTCATTTTATGCATACAAGATGAACACTTTTCATCAAAATTGCATTATTTAAGAAAGCAAACATAAACTCGAGATAATATACAATGCTTATCTTTCTGGAAGCTTTTGATTCTCAACTGAAATTTTATACAAGATAGACTTGCTTTGAAACTCATGTTTTGTTTTGTTTAAAAAAAAAAAAAAATTTTGTTGCTAGTTATCCAACTAATAAGACACTCATATTTTTCACAAAAGATCCTGAGGATCATGTTTTATTTAAAATTGTTCAGGGAACCTTGAGACACTCTATGGAGTGGTCAGTGGTCCTGGACATGGTTCGAGTGGTAGCACTTGACCAGTTGACCAGTGGTGTGAGTTGACTGCTTATTGTTTGGATGACATCGGAGCTTACGATATTCTACTTATGGATGAAGATGCTTGAAGACCTCTCGGCATTTAGATTGGTTGTAAGAGTATTATCGGAGTGATACTGTGGCTATTTGTTGGGGGTCAAGAAACATGTTGACCATTTATGATGAGGTTTTTGTTGGGCTGATATTTTTTAGTTTATAGGTATGAAGCTGTGAGGGGAAATTTTGAGGTGTGACAGTCAGTATCACGCTTGGGTGATTCTGTGCTTGTTGGTACATCCCGGAGAGATGTGATGTACTTTACTGGAGAAAGATATTTTTCTCTTTGAATTAACAATATTTGAACATTCTGTATTAGTGAATCTGATACTGAAATGATTTAGAATTGACACTTTTCAGTTATTTTTTTAAATTATAGATTCTGATTTTTTTTCAAGAAGTTTTGTGGTAGTCTATAGCTTGTGTGTGCCTAATGCTTCTCTACCAGTCCCACACTGTTGTGCTGGATCTCCGCCAGCTAGTCCGTATTCTCGTATATAAAGTTCGTTGATGATCATTCAGAATGGTATAGACTAATTCTTTCTGCCAATACAATAACTGTCAAACCAAAAGCCTTTTTATTTCAAACCAGTAACATATGGATCAATTTTGTGAACTTTCTGAAGACCATAAAAACAAATGTGTCGTGAGATCCCTAATCAATTCTTGAAACGATCATGTGATGAATTCTGTCATTTGTGAAGTCTAGAAAACAAAATTTGTATCATTACAGGGCCATTCAAAACATTGTTACATTTCTTCAGGTGACAAAAAGCATCTTTACAAGATCAATTCCATATTTTCTCTGCCTCATTATTTCATTCTCCAAAAAAGTTATGACAGGCTGCCATCCCAGATTGCCATCGTACTGGCACAAACCACAAAGATTGATAAGGCAACCTTTCTTTGGAAATAAAGTTTACATTTTTTGTCTCTTTGGTCTAAATCTGTATGATCTATTATACACACTCAGCAATAGTCAGATAGATGCATCTGCAGGGAATGCTTTACTAATTAATTTCACGGTAATCATATACCTATTGCTTCACTTAGGTCCGGTTTTATTTTCTTTCTTTAGCCAGTGCCGATTCCTGATTAATATCTTAATTAACGAGTTGTAATTCCTATTGATGTAAATCAGCTGCTCTGAATAGTTTGACAGTGATTTATTCATTAGTGTAATAGAGGCACATATAGACTGTGTTGTAAAATAATCTCTTAGTAAAGAAAATTCAACGTCAGAAATCAGGATATTGTCAGTTTCTTCCCAATTTTTTTATTATTTTGTAACCTTGTTAAATTAATCTGTGACCAGTTGATTATCGACACTTGTTGTGTTACAACCATTTTCTTTCTTCTTTAAAACTCTTGCTATCAAGAAGTTAAGCTTGTAACTTGACTAGTGAAATATGACTTTGGAAAGTGAAGATATCTTCAGATGGTAAATAAGGCTTTTGTGTTAGATCTGTTTGCCAGACTGGTTAAGACTTAGTGATGGGCGATGACAGTGAAAAGAAAGCCATTTCTGTGAAGTATTTTCAATTTCTCTGAACTTGAACCAATAACAATAAAATTTTATAACTAAAAATGTAACTTAAGATGTGATCATTAAGTTTGACATTTATCAAGTTCATAGTTGCTGAAAAAGAAATGTATCTACTGTGAATTCATATGGTCTTATCATATTGATAACAGACGAACTTGATGAGTTAGAAGGGGGAAAAAGTTTAATGCCCAGTGTTATTGCGTAATTTAGGTAAATCTTGAAAAGTCATTGAAATTAGAATTAAATGAGCCTTATTTGAAATGTGCTTGTGTTGGTTTGACAAGCTTTATTATTGCAGTTGATGCTGTCTCAGTTTCAACTTTCAACAAGAAATCTTTCCCCGTTTATTGTCTTCTCTCAAATGATACTTGGCTAATCGTCTACTGTGAACTGTGATATTTCAACTTTTATTAAACTTGATAATAAAACATTCTAAAAACTCTATATTACTGATAAAAATTTATTTTGGTTATATGCATTTTGTAAAGGGGTTACAGTAGATGATAATATAGTCTGGATGGTTATATGTTTTATCTCTTCATTTTCTCTTGTTAATTATATCAATTTAAGAATGATAATTGTGGCAATCTAATGTCTACAAAATGTAATTCTGATGAAAGTAAATTTTGAAATGTGTTTGTAACTGCTTCATTTGAGGTAAAAAAAATGATTTTTTGTTTATGTTTCAGTTATTATTCATAAAACCATAATTGTGAAAAGAACTTTATTTATAGTTTAAAAAATATTTATTTGTTTATAATTCAAATATTTTTCTTACAGTCAAAACTGTCAAAAGTTTATATTGGTTTCAAAACTAAAAATGTATTTCAACTTTCAGTCGTGAAGAATTTTCATGTCTGATACACTCAACAATTGTCTAGACCCAAAACTTTCGTAAAAATGATATTCTTTACAGGTGAGGTTGTGATTGGTTTTCTAACTTTAAGTTCTAGTGCAGGAAATCGCTTACAAATGTTGAGAAACAACTGCAGGAGGAAGCAGACGAAGGCAAGGGGAGGAAACATGTTTATTCGGCAGGCTCTACTCCATATCAAGTTGCGGGCCCAGTCGTAATGGAAATGTTTATTTTACATCTCTTAAAGAGCAACAACTTGTTGAAACAATCGTAATAGCTACTGTGACGACAAAATCGGAGAGGAAAAAAGGGGTGTATTGGTTTATTGGGGGGATTAGGGACATGTTTCAGAAAAAGAAAGTCCCCGAGCTGTGCTTTTGACAATTTTTATTGGCTTTATTAACCATTTGTTGAAGTTTTCTTTATAGGTAATTTAAGCTTTTGGAAATGATATTTTTTCATAAGTGTTTTGTACAGAAATTAAGAATTATTGTGCAAAATGGTTTTTGATTTTAAAAAATACAATGATGAAAGATTAAATCTATTAGGAACATTGTTTTTGGAATGTGAAAATAAAAAATTTGAATAAAGCAAAGTATCTATACATTTTAAAGATAAATTAAATAGTTTAAGTGATAAGATTTACTGACAAATACTACAAAATTTCTTTTGCAAAGTTAAGTTGTACTATTTGTTGACAATAATTTTATTGCAACAAATGCTGTGTTTAAAGTACTTCACATAAATATTTACAACAGTTTTCAGCTTTTTCTAGATATTATAGTGTACCTTGTTCTCCAACTTTGAATATTAGAAATTTATCAATAATTTTGGTTACATCAACCGTGATTATAATATTTCCCTACAACAGTCCTGTATTTACTCGAAAACAGACACAGAATAACCTGCATAGAGAAGATGTAAGGATTAAAATATTTGATAAATGATCTTTTCATGAATATTTATGGCCAGCTGATTAATCCATCATTTTAAATATATTTTCAAGAACCCAAAGAAAATACAAACATCTATTATTTTTTTACAAATTCTAAATTATGACTGACTGTTCAAACAAATAACTGACTTCCAAATGGCAGAAATTTACTTGTCTGTACAAAAAAATTATCACTTTATAAAATGAGAATTTGACACTACATTCACTGAAACAACCTCCAAATGCAGACTTTGACGAAGATTTTCAAGAGTAAAACCCCTAAAATGGAGAATTTACTTCTTCGGGCAACATCTGAGTACAGTCGGTGACCGTACTAATTTTTGCATGGAAAATAACTTACTTGCTGAGAGATTGTCCTTAAACAGGTTAACATAGAACAGCAATTTAGACGCATTTTGTTTGGGATTTTCTCACTCCTAGATCAAAGACACTTGTCAGCTTGATTAATTTAATTAAGGATCATTTTAAGAGTTATTAATCGGGTGATGTAATTATCCCAATGTAAATGGGTGGATATGATAGGCACCAGGGCTATGGAACGGTTGGGATACGTATGATGAAGGGGGCCCAACATCAAAGAGAGCGGGCGTTTTGTCAATGAACACAGTGCGTTGCTTTCCGACCAATCAGGGTAGAGTCTGGCAAGATCAAAGGGAATAGCGGCTGAGTGACTCATATACCGTGAGGGGAGGGGGGTTGAGAGTGAAAGGGGGGAAGGGGGTTGATAGGAGAGAGGGCCGATTGAACCTATACATCACTGCCAAATTTCATTTGAATATATCCTCGTAGCGCTAACCCTCTCTGAAATTATCTTTGTCATTTTGTTTTTTGTTTTAGTGACATGAAACACTTTTGGCTTTGAGCTGGGTCAGTTTTGTTGTACCAGGTTCATGCCTTATTACTTCTTGGTGTTTGATTATGTTTTATACAAATTTAATTAAATTGTGGAAACTCTTTATCAATTCTTTAAAAGAAATCAGATATATATTGTATCTAAACACTCATTGAATGGTCTTCAATTGCAATACCGCTTTTCAATAAAGGTATATATATCAAACTGAAAATTAATTAATGTAATATATATGTATATAAATTATCAGAATTTAAGACATTGTGTAAAATTGAATATATAATGTATAGTTGTTTTCATATAAGCAAACAAAAGAGAAAAATCATTTCTTATTTTAAAAAAATTAGAGATTACATTCACAATAAGTAAATTCACCACAGATAAACATGAATGCAAATATGTAAAAGTTATTTACAGAGAGAACTTATATTTCTGGAGTCAAGTATCCCGACGTTACAAGTGTATACCTGATTGAAAGGCGAGGAAGGGGATTAGTGTTGAACAGGTAACAGAGGTCACATGTGACTCGTTAGGGGATGTCACTTGTGCTCTGTGACAATTTCACGTTTGTTTTACCTGGTCGCTGCTGGAGACGCTAGTAGACGAGCGTCATAGACCTGTTGCCCGCCTCATTAATGACATCTCTCTTGTTCCTCATGCAACTGACTAATTGATGTTAATACTGGAATATTACATGGATTTCAACCACTATGTTCTTGCCTTTCATTGTTCATAATTTTTATAATCAGTAAGAAAAACTTAAATATTTTTATATAAGTTTAAGTTTTTTGCATGGTTAAGATTTTTTTTATAGCTTTAAAGAATATGTACTTAAAAAATTTTACCTATATTACTAATAATAGAAAAAGACTCGACCTTCAACAAAGATAATTCACCCTCTTACAGGCTCATGTTAAAGCAGCCTTTATAACTGACTTGGGGGGGGGGGGGGGGGATTTCTTTATTTGTTATGTATTAAGAACTTGGTCAACTCTTAAGTTATTTGAAGCCATTATTCAATTTGCAAAATTATAAGTGATTGTGTGTTTGTATTTTCAAGTAAATTTGACTTCGTAGGTCCTGATTTAGGCGGTAAGACGTTGCGTTAGTTAGTCTGTTTGTGTAACTCGAGTGATCCCCATACATTGATTGACATTATTCCTAATTGGCAATTTAAAAGTATGTGTATATATATATCTATGTATATATGTAAATGAACTTCTATAAAAAGAAAGTCTCCCTAATGACTTTATTCAGGGAACATTATTAGAATTACGCCTTTAATACCGTCTGAGTGTGAGCAGGCATTGGCTTCTTTATGTTCAAAAATATATAATGTACTTAAGATTTTAGAAGAAAGATTTGAGACACACCAACAAGTTGAAATGAATTATTTTTAAACAAAAACAAACAATACAGAAAATAATTTTTAAAAATTGGTAGTTCACCACAGTAACTTTCTTCAGGACAGGAAAGTTTCAGCAAGCATTTACTTTGAAACATTTCTCATCTTCACAATAAACATGGTATAATTCAGAAAACTCTCTTTTAGCACATAAATCGTCTGATACCTTTTCAATTTTGGAAAAATAAAACCATCATTTTTTAAAACAATTGACAGATATTTAACATATTTATTATAAAGTATACTTTGATGAATAAACTGATTCCATGGATTTTGACAAGTGAGAATTTAGTAACATTTTTCATCAATTTCATAAATATAGGCTCTATGCTTGGATATGAATTATTCACTTGTAGCAAATCATCGAGACTTGTAATTTATGTTGACGGCTTGTGTGTTCCCCGATGTTGCAGGTCTTTTGAAGCGTGAAGCCAGACTGCTTGTGACAGTTAGCGAAGCTGGCAATAAGTTTGATATGAGATTGTGATTCGTCCATATGACTGTTGTCAGTCAGGGTCAGAAAGAGGCTCATCAGAGGACACAGCTGTGTCATGTCAGAGTTATCTGCCCATTAATCACACCAGCGACCAATGTCACTGTCCAATTTGCTTGTTGGTTCTAGCAATTGTCAGTGACTTTGACCTGTCCATGAATAGATTGGTATCATTGTCATTACAATTTATTGTCATGCTTCTAGATGGAACTCTTCATTCTCAAAGCATGATGGGAGGTGCTTGGTAATGGTTATGGTTATGATGGCTAGCGACGTAAATGGCGTAATTTGTTTTTGATATTTGGTTGAATGTCATGTTCGAGGATGGTCATTTTCAAGATGTCTGTGACATTGTTTCGCCGTATGATATCAAAATCTTATCAATTTCTTGTATGACACTTGATCAGAGGGACCACTTGGGATGATTAAGCAGAGTGATATTAACAGAAGACCACTCAATGGTTAGCTCAGGAAGTAAACCATATCTCCCGGCTGCTTCACACATCAGGGTAGTTTTGGATTTTAGAACTATAGATCAGGATATCACAGCCAATATTTGGGTTTGATACAACTTGTTGTGGTGGTCGACCCTCTGGCTTTGCAAGCTCTTTGAAGTGAGCCCTTTCATGGAAGGGGTGTGGCATGAAAGGGGCTGGAGTGACCAGGTCAAGGTTGATAAAGAAACTGACCTCTTGACCAACTCTGACCCTTTTCATTGAGGGAAGGAGGATATACGGGGATAGTTAAAGACTGCTATATAGTAATAAGAGGCAATTTAGACCCTCAGCATTGTAAGGAATTGAAATCGGAGTGATTTCGGCCCTTTATTCTGTAAGAAGGAAATGGGGATAGTTTTGGGGGTGTATCCTTCTCTGTTGACAGTCCAGTTCCCCCATTGATGAGGGCTGGCCCGATGTAGTTTGAATGGAGTGGTAAGTCAACACTTGACTAAGATCTCATCTTCCCCACGGGACCAGACAAGGGGTCAGCGTGTACCCATTCTGGACTGTCTGCAGCGGAGCAGTGTATCAGGTCATCATCAGCTGTTGGTCCTCAAGACCACATTGTGCGACTGATGTGACTGCTTAGAGACGGGCTTGGTGGTCTCCCTTCCGGATGGATGGATGGTTGTGTAACTCTCCGTCAATCGTCCAGTTTAAAGAATATTTGTCTTACTCTCCGGTAATCGGCCAATGGAGCAAGCATCAATTGGTTTCTTTTTATCTGTCGCTTGAGAGATCACTGCTCTCATTCTCTGAAGTATGACACCCGTGAGGCTCTGTGTGCATCAATGTCACTATTGTTTCAGTGTTGTCACTGTATTGTGATTGCCTTCGTGACTCAGTCCTGTAGAAAGCGAGCAGGGTTATGCTGATACAGGGATAGTTATGGTGTAACACCACAGCATGTGTGTTGGCACAATAGCTTGCAGTTGTGACGTCAGAATACTAGGACATGCTCAGAAATTCACAACTCAGTTGAATAGTTTTTAAATTGAGCAAATTTTCTAAGTGAGTGATGAACCGAACACTAAACTTTCTTAAAAATTCCATACTATTTGATACTTAATCCTCATCACGGTTCACAAGAATCTCACCACAGTATGGTGAAGGTGTCCCCTGTGTGAAATAGCCAGTATGATTATAACAGTTTGAATGGCAACATGTAACAATATGTAGCACCTGTACAGGCCGGGTAGCATGCTATCAGCTGTGAGCCTGCCAACACTGCCGTCCACCAGCTTTCTTCTTCCTATGCTGTTCATTGTAACTCTCAATCTTGCTGAATATTGAAGAAATGTACACACAACATGTAATCACAGAAACAGCTCTAAATATGACAATCTTTCTGGAAGGATATGTACAAAATGTTTCCATTTCCGTATCTCTGAATGCTGCATGACTGCTGTAAGTAAATATCTAATGAAGTGCATTATCTCCCCATTGTCCACTTCCTGTTGGACGCAGGATGACCAGCAAGACATTTCCCAGTCATTAAGGCCCTTCACAAACCTTCATAGTCAGCTGGGACAGCAACCATAAACTGCTTCATGGCAAATTTTCCGAAATTACTTGTCATGTTTGGTTTGTGGGGAGCAGGGAGGTGTTAAAAAGAACAGGACAGCCTTTGTGAAGTGAAGCGCAAAGGGTTTATTGTGGCAGGATTGGTCGTGCATGAGTGGCCACTGTGTCCACTCTGGGCTCGTGAAATGTTTTTAATAACATGGACTGGACGGGAGTGGAAGGGAAGGAGACAGACATAGCTGGCGTATTACTAAGCGCGAGACTGACATAAACCCTTGTACAAATCTATTGACCAGGGTTGGGTTAAATGGATAGCGGGTTGTTAGTGAATTGATATCTGGATTCCTAAGGACCGCTCCCCAGCGGCTGCAGAAAGGGAGATGATTTATTGTTGAAAGCTGTTTGAATAAAGACTTGGAAACATGAACAGATATAGTTCATGGGAGAGTATCAAATCTCTATCATCATGATTTTACACATAATAGGTTAGATAAACACTAAATCATAGATTTAAATGGTTTTCAAATAAGAATTAAAATTGATCAAACTTTCTACACAAATGCATGGATATTTACTTGAAAAATTTACTGTCTTTGTAAATATGGTTATGATTTGACAAAACTTTTGATTAACTTTTGAAATAAATTTCTGCATGGTAGTGAGTGTTGCCAGTGCTGTTTTTGTGGTGATTCTATAATGATGGTATTAACATAGCATTTTGAATAAATCCGTCATTTGACTAAACATTCCTTTTTCTCTCTTGTTCATCGATTTATCAGGTGTTACTAATGGGAAGTTATACCAATGGGAAGGAATGTCAAGGAAAGTTATAATATCAACATCAGATTATCGCTACATGAGCATTTGAAAATTTTGATAATAAAGATTGTAGGTGTTAGGTGTTATTTTGGTAATACAAAAGATTTTGTTCTATCTTTAATTTCACATTTGTTAGGTAATCTAACTATATACCTTAACTTGTTTTTCTAATAGTTTCATCAAATATGTTGAGAATTTGTCGATCATTTATGGAATGGCTAATGTAAATACTGTTGATTAAAGAAAATGTAAAATACAAGCCAAAAGTAAAGGATTATATTTTACATGTTTCTTTGATTTATATGAAGACTTTATTTTGACTGCTGTATTCATGATATATATGAAAGGTAGAATATTTTACATTATGAAAATAATTATAATTTGTGAATTTAAAGAAGTTGTTAATGAAGTGTGATAAACAACGACTACGCTCATTGTCTTTGAGAAACATGGCAACAGATGTGGACCGTCTGAGCACTGAGCACGCTCAGCGGCATCAAATTCAAACACACACACTTTTAGTAACTCGATTACAAAATGGAAATTTTTGGCATAATTATGTCAATGTAATTTTCAGGTTGAAGGAAGATCATTAGTAATGTTCGAGATGGAGATTTATTTAAACTAACAATTTTCTAGATGAACTGACACCGGTTTGAAAAGACTGGTTCTCTGCTGTGTGGAAATACGCAGGTTAAGTGTGCGGGACTTTTACAAGGGCCATGTGTTCACGAGTGCGCGTGTGCGTTTGTTTTCTGAAAACACTCCACATGAACTGAGGAAAGAAGAGATGTTGATGCCTGTTCCTTGTGTTTACATATCACCCATCTATTGGGAGAGTTCAGCATGATTTACCCAATACCACATCAACTAGAAAGACTTATTAAATGTCATCATTGAAATATAAATGATTTATTGTATGAAATTATGTATATTTGACACTTTAATCTTTGTTCTTAAAACAATTATTATTTCATATTGTCTGTGACGTTTAGTATTTCTGAAATCAAATTTAAAATATGATAGAAAATATCAAATGGCTTTAATAGTAAAAGGATGATTTTCAGATTATGATCAATTTTCTATCTTAATGGTATATGACTGTTTGTCATACTAAAAGATGAAATTTTGTGTCATTATAGACAGTTTTGTAATTTTGAAAACAACAATGCAATAATGTTTGTGACAAAAGTTTGGTTTTAAAACAGAATATGTTAATATTTCAAGTAAGTGTAATTTTTTTTCCCTTAAGTCCACATAAGCATCTCTGTGATATTTTTTTTTACACTTCATATAAATCTTGGATTTTAGATCATTTTCTGAAGTTCTTTGGAGTTAATTCATTTTGTCTCTGTATGCTATACAGTTTGTGTAATGATGAATTGCGTGTGTTCAGGTGATATACGAGTTGATGTCACAGATAGATATACACGTTCCGCTTGAGCTGATTCCTGAAATGTTTCCTTTCTTCCGGTTTATGTGACAGCAATGTCACTGTTAAAGATGTAGGCAGTCCCGGAGTGAGGCAGGTGATGTCAGGAGCTCAGACAAGCCAGTCTGACAGATCTGTGGGCTTCAGTGTATGGAGCTCAAAAACAGCAAGGTGATATAGGACCTTGTTCTTTGAAGGGCACCAGGATAGGTGCTTTTCTCAGGATGGGCTCGTAAGAGGGTTGATATAGGAATATTTTAACCTTTTGCCAGCCTGTATTGGTCAAGGTGGTCGGTGCTTGAGATTGTTGCCTGGGGTGGGCTCAAAACTTCCAGGATTGTTGAAAATTGAGATATCTCAGTCGGTTGTTTTTCAATGAGGAAGATTGCAAAATTATTTTATCGAAAGCTTAACCAATTATCCTGTAGGTAAGGCGAAAAAGCTAAAGAATAGTAAAACCATAGATAAAAACATTGACCGGGGGTTAGTTGTCCCAAAAACTGTCTGACAAACATGTGAAGGGATAAGATATAGATCTGATGTATAAAGGATGTTAAATAGACACCATGTCAGGGTCACAGATAGAAGGAAGCATGAAAGGGGCTGAAAATAAAGGGGAGAAGTTGGTCAAGAGGGTTTGGAGGCAGGGAAACATTGAAGTGCTAATTGGAGGTAATACTAGGTGTGGTACGACCCCTTCAGACAGTGGACATATTTTAAATGTGTTTCCAATGGAATGTTCTGTTTGGCATGGGTTCTGTGGTGAGGGTATCGCCTGATCGATTCTGGACCTTACGGAACAAGGGACTAATGCCACTTTAGAAAAATTTGGGAGAAATGTCCATTATGTAAAAATCATGAATGAAGTATTGTCTTTCTCTGAAGGGTTTTGTAGAGGTGCTATGGATTTTGTTCCAGGACAGGCTTGAGACAATAAAGTAACGGGTTAAGAGGAGTTTAGCTTCAGGTCAGGGGTTAGTGTAGATTGGTAGACAAGAGAAGTTTTTGGAGTTTTTAAGGTTCAGGTGTGTTACCAAGTCAGATAGTTCTCTCAACAGAGGGGGTATATTGGCTTGTAAAAAAGGTTTTACCATATGCCTAGTTTAAGAGAAGTGACCTACAAGAAGTAGGAGGAGGAATGCAGAAGCCTGAAAAGGGTTTGGAGGGACCAGGGGATGCTGTGCGGCTCTTTGATCCTACCAACTCCCCTTATTCGTCTCACCTCCTCCCCCCTTCTCCCCCTTCCCCTCCCCATTCTTACACTGCCCCCTGGTGTCCATCCTCTACCCCCTATTCTTGATTATCCGTCGTAGGGAGTAGGTTTAATATGAATTGCCAATAAACGAGACATTTCTTCGGAAAACTTATAAGTTTTGAAACAATAAATTGTATCAGATCTACAAAATTTGATTACAAACATTCAAGTATTAGTTCAGGTTGACTGTTAACATTGTTTAAATGTTTATTTATTTTCTAATCTATTAAAGAGTTATTTTTGATAAAACAAGAAATTATTTCATTAATATCTTTTGGCTTTTTTTGGTTATAGTTCTGTGTTTATTTTCTAATTTTATTCAATCACTTCAGAAAGAAGAAATTAAATATGAGAAAGTGTTAATTCATAATCTTGAATAATAGAATTCTATGTTCAAATGATAATCTAAAAGGCGAGATAAACGATAGTTAAACGGAAGGAGCAGTAATTCTCCTTGCATTCCGGTTGCTGAAACCTGACCGTATAGCTTGCATAGCAGATGGATAAGTGGGTATTAACAGTGATTATCTCCTTAGTAATGACCAAATTAAATTATGCTGTTGTTTGAAAGGGCATCAAGGGCTGACAACGTTTAGAATCATTAATGGCCATCCAGCATGTTGTCACTGCCCGGCCCGGTCAGTGGTCAGTGTCCCGAGCTGACCGCCGATAGGGCCATGGAGGACTGATGGCTAATGGAGATGAAATCTGTCTGATTAGAGTCGTCATACACTGAAACAAGAGCATTCAGTGAAACGGCCGCCGGTCGGTCGCCATATTGGTATCCATCCATGTGGAAAATTAAGACAGCAACAAGCCGTATCAGCTTTGGGTTTGTCTGTTTTTAAACTGTTTTGGGAAGATTGGCTGGAGATGCAGCGAGGTTTTGTCTATGTGATGTTTTTACGGGAACTTGAGTGTGACGACACAGAATTGCATGCTTATATACGAGGATCGGATTAATTAGCCAGTGGAAAGCATTCAGTGGAGTGTGAAAAGTCCTCATGAATAATTCCCTGGCAAGATGTAATATGCATCCTGTCTTTTCGGTGTGAAGGTGACGGGAGCTTGTCCTTCATTCCACTCCCATTGTCTCCAGGCTTTCATGTTGCTTTTGCCCTTGGTGTACTTTCATCTGCTTGCTCATTTGAGAAATTAGTATTTTTTTTCAAAACACATTAACCTATCGATTGTAATGAACTTAAGCAAATTGCTTTTTTAGTGAATTGTTAATCCAGCTTGAAAAGGGAGTGAATCGAAAAACATCACAAAGTTGATTATAAATTCATATAATTTGTGTTAGTCCACGTTATGGAACAATATCTGCTAGTGCCATGTTTTTCCGGCTGTGAAGATTTTCTGCCACTTGCAGCCGCGTGAAAGAATCAACATAGGAGCCCGGCAAGGCAGACGGCCTCTTTGAAAGGGTTCTGTCTAGCAGACGACATCCTTTGAAAACTGTTTTATCCCAAGTCTACAAATATGATTGAAACTTCTGAAGGCTGATCCTGAAATACTTCTTGATTTGGCCCCCAGGGTCCGTTTGGGCACAACTTGTCCCCTCGTTTTGAGGCCGTCATTCGCCGCCAGTCCATCCTTAGCAATCTGCCCTCCAATGTTCAATCAAACATTTCAGGGCAAAAAGATGTTTTTTAGGCGTGGACGGGAAAAATACAGTTGGTGACAGATGCGTTAGACGAGCTAAATTGCCAGATTAAAAGAGACATGTTCATCAGGGAAGCTGCTTCGAAGCCCGGAATAGATCTCACTTTGGCTTCTCTTCTCACTCCGCAGCAAATAAAACAGGTCCAGCCATTAGTTCCTCATATTTCTCCTCTCAAACATTATAGAAATTAAAGATATGGATCTTGAAAAAAATTATTAACTTGGATGGCATTTCACTGGGTTGACATTTTATTGTCACTTGATGCGGCCTCGTCTCCAGTATTTATTTGGTGTTTGACTTACGTAATGATTAATGTGATTCGCAATCAGATTACAAACCAATATGGGAGATTGTTTTTCTGTGTTATCTATTTCACTAGGATGAGGTGCACTCGTTCTACCCTCTGTCAGCTTACACTTGTCCTCCCTCCCGCAAATAAAATATGGTAAACCAATGCAAATAGTTTTAAAACGGCAAGTGTTTGCGCTGATGCATGCTGGGATGGAGTTGTGTTGCCGTGTGGCAGGGAGAGCTAGATAGTGCAGGCCTGAGACATGACTGCCCATACGAGGGGTGGATCTCCCTGCTGGAGCACCGCTCCCTGCATCCTGATGTCCGCTTGCAGCATCATCATGCCATCATCCAATTTCCAGGCCGACAGGGGAGACAATCCACGTCATTCTTGACATGATATCTTCCGTAAGGAGGTTTAGCAATGTCAGCAGCTTAAGAGTTAAATGAGAATTGAGAGAAGTGAGAGAAATGCCACATTTTGGTATTGTAGAGGATGAAAGTAATTGTTTCAGATATTTGACAATATTTCTTCTACTCTACTTTTAAATACTTTGTTATTATAAATATTCATTATCATCTTTTTGGACAAATCTGTCCACGGGACACCCTTCCAATTTCCGGGGTGGAAATGGGCTTACAGAAGAAGAAGAAGAAGAAGAAGAAAAATATATTATTCACTTGTCACATGCTATTCATATAATCAAAGACATAGAAATATAATAAACATCCTTGATATACTATTGCCATAAAAAAACTGTAAAACATAGCATCCAGCCATAAGGCTTACGAGACACAAAGTACATAAAATGCATTACAAATTTATAATACATTGTTTTTGCATTTCAAGGTCAACTTACTTATCTTTATCATAAGAAAATGGGCATTTTGAAGAACGAGACACTGTGTATTACTCATGCTAGATTCACCTCAGCTTTTTGTTCTGCTGTGAATGGACACAATAGTTTCATTTGTAGAGTCCTTTGGGAGCCTTCTGCATAAGAGGCAGTTGTGTTACAGCAAGCACAGCACAATCTCGAACTTGGGTAATCGCTTTTAGAGTAGGAATGATATCGTCACGCAAGATATTGATTCTTACTGGTAATAACATATACTCTTGACATAAATGATGTGATTTTTTTTTTGAAAATTGTTGATTTTGAAATTTAAAAAATAAATTTAAAAAAAACAACTTTTATGTAATGTACATATTAATTAATAATTAAAAGATTGAAAATATAAAATAATTTCCAATGATAAGCCTTGAAAATTTATCTGGATAACATCGACAGAA
The DNA here is from genome assembly GCA_921293015.1 of Phorcus lineatus. NCBI lineage: Eukaryota > Metazoa > Mollusca > Gastropoda > Trochida > Trochidae > Phorcus > Phorcus lineatus. The sequence goes on along the minus strand of OV121082.1, from coordinate 1,292,535 downwards.
TATGAGAAATGTTTGATTATTCAACAATGAAGAACATTTAACATTTTAAGAAATGACCTTGACCTTTAAATTAAAACTTCCTTTACACATCTGCACAAAGCCATCCAGTCCTACGTTAGTTGATCACCATCTGATCAATAAACACGATTAATACATGTCATCCATCGGTCATAATATTCACAAACCTTGTCAACTGACACGACTTTGAGTCATTTACCTCCGATATTACCTCTTCCTGTCATGGATATGTTAATTACAGTAATTGTCACGTGCTTAGTTGTTTATGATTTGGCCTGGCGACAAGCTTGAACTTCGGCGTGGGAGTGCAAATGTTGCGGAATAAAACAGAAATACCATTCAAGTGTATACGTCCGAGCAAGGAAGGAAGTGAGAAATGAATTAGAATGACGATATAATATTCAAGAGATTTCCTCTCCCAAACTTTGATATGTTGAAGTGCAACGTGTGCGGTGCTACAACTCCTTTCCTTTACGTAGTCTGCCACTTTACTGTCCACTCTCGCCCCAACCAAAATATATATTCTGGATAATTAGGTCGAGCTTTTTGTTTACTAAGCTGGACTTCAAAACCCTCTACAATTGTGTCAGTGGACTTGTATCTATTTTTGTGGATATGATAATACTTTTTGGTCATTTTGCTTTAAAGTTTCATTCAAGGTTCAATACTCAGATCTTTATAAAGCATATTTCTGAATTTTGTCTATGTTTGGCACCTATGAGTGCTTTTAGCATGCAGCGAGTTAAGCTGAATATTTCATGCAGTGTTGGGTCATTATTTTACAAGCACATCTTTGAGTGTAGGATGACAGTCAATGTAGTTCACTATGAGATACCATCAGCCAGTGCATGAATATCACACGCCACATTTATTGACTATACAGTAGTCACAATTTGGATGACAGATGCTCCCAATCATTGCCAGTTAAAGCTTTCATTTCACGATCTGTTCGCGATACGTTATAATTACTTTCCACATATGGCTTCCCAGAATGCAATGTTCCAACTCTTCTTGGCAGACCTTGATCTCACTGTGAGATGGACAGCATGAGAGTATTTCTTGGTGTCTCTATGATTACATATTGTCCTTATAATTACAGAACAACAGAAATCTCGGCCAAGTCCAGCAGAAATGGCAGCTAGTTGAGCTGCGGAGAGTTCTGTTGTTTTGTAATACATCACCGACTGCTTATCGAGGTGTCGGTTTCCTGATTGCTCCCCCTGTTCTGAAGATTGCCAGACGAAAGGGTGACGATTTTCTCTCAACCGTGACCCGACTGACCCAGATTTGTCCTGCGTAATCTGCACCCTCGTAATCCACGTCACAAATATCCTCCAGTCTCTTCTTGTGGGTGTGTGATTGCCGTGTTGTAATTTTCATCTGTTTTTGGCTGTTCCTAATACAGAAAATTACTGGGTGTCATCAGTTTTGAGGAATCATTTTTTTCTATCATTGGGTGTAAATTCTTTCTTTGGTCATTGTTATTTTGACCTTTCTGTTGATAGTTTGGATGTCATTTACTTGTGATAGTTTTTCCCCTCATTTTGATCGATGGCTTCTACTGCTATCAGAATAAAATAAAAAACTTACTGTTTGAAATGTTACATATTTGTGATGAACTAAACTAAGATGATAATATTACTCCTTTACCATTAAGTGACATAAACAGAAATATATATATATACATGAATAGTATCAACAAGATCCAAATTTTTTTCATTGATAAATAAAAATCGTGAATGGATAGATCCTCGAATACTTGCATCATTTAGTCAGAGAACATGGTGACCAGGAGAAATCTATCTGGACGTACGGTATGGATAGCGTGGTGTTCTGTCAAGCTATTGCACAACTTCTCCCTTGTCAATATTGATTGTCAACATTTGAGGCTGTGGATCAACTGCCAGGGTTGACTTTCGTGTTGTGAAGCCCCTCTAAAAGTACTGTGTGCTGCATCTTCTTGCTTGTCAACCACATCAGACTGTTATACTTATGTTGGTATACACTGGCGCGTCAAATAGCAACAAAAGTGCCATGTTGATAGTTTACTGTAATGTCATCGACAAGCAGCCGTAAACACATATTCCGTAAACACATATTGTTCTGTGTACATTGTATTGTCATCAACTGTGTTGATATACATTTATATATACAGTCTGATGGATATATAAATAGAAAGCTCCTGTTGTAAGGATCAGTAGATTGGACAGATGTCAGGAACAGGAACAGCAGCGGCCATATTGATTCAAGGGTTAACATGTGGGCCAGTGTAAGACATTGATAGTACAACATAACATTTGACATTGATGGAACCAAAAAAATGAAAACTTCTTGATGGTTTTTGGAAGTATAATGCATTTTTTTAATTGATAGAACTCATAGGTATTTCCAGTAAAAATTATTGTAAGAAATGAGAAGTAGAAAAATGTAATAAACATTGCTGATACAGGCTCACTAGGTAATAGCATTTGATAATCCAAAGTGTGATAAAAGTAACAGATTTGATAATCCAAATGGTGCAATAGGATGGCTGTTCAAATTATTTGGAATGATAAAGAACTGAATAAACTCTGTAAAAGAAGATAAAGAAAGCATTGGACATTGAGAAGCTGTGATATGCTTATGGGAAATGACCTCTTAAAAGGAAGAACTATGTGACAATAGATTCAATTTAGCTGGTGGTGACCGACTTCCATATAGGGATTATACATAGTCTTGAGGGTGGACGTTTTCTAAGCTTATTGTTATTAGAGTTAAGAATGATTGAAGCCGGAGTGCTTCAGGCTTCAGATTATCAGAAACAAGGAAAAACATTCCTGATTTGATTGATTTGTGATTGCCTCAAATCTTCGTAGGTTGACTTTTGAAATTGATTTTCTTTTTAATCTGATTTACAAGTCTTAAGGTTGTTTCTGAAGCTTATTTTATTGCAAAGTTTTGATAAGAAGACCTAGGTTTGTATGATGGAGTATCAATATGCTGACAGAACACAATAACAAGTGGAGGTTTAGGGTTAAAATGTGTGGATTGGCAAATAATGAGTGCCAAAAGGATTCAACTTTTTAACCGGAAGTTTCAATTAATCCTGTATTTGCAAATTGAAAGTAGAAATGAATTAATTGTCTGCTATAAGTTGAAGTACTGAAGAATGTTTATTCAATGAGATTATGAAATAAAGTAAGTTAAATATAAGATATAATCATTCGGTAAATATAAGTTACCATTATTGAAAAATGAAAAGAAAAAAAAGATTCAGCAATTTACATCTTATCCAATTAATTTCCAACTCGTTCTTGAGGTGACAAAGTTTTAGGTCTTGTGACAAACTGGAGGAAGACTCCTCCAACTTGCGCTTGTCTTGTCATCAGCTAAGTTGTTAGTTTTCCATCCATCTATTGGCTGTACACAGATGGGGGGAGATTCTCCAACCAGTGGTAACAATGGTTTTGCTTCCTCGTTACCGGCTGATTACCTGCCAGGATGGCAACGTTTTCTGCCAGACGTCCTAAATGGAGAAAACGAGATGTTGTCCCCTGGGCCTCTTCGTAGTGACCGCGGTGAATCTGCTAACCGATTGAATCGGGGTTTATCTACTTCTCGTTTCCTGGAGCAGTCTCCGCTTGCTTTATGCCATCATCAGATTAACCAGTAAAGATTGGTGTCACTGTCAGGTAGCCAAATTGTTACCGGTTGTTTGCCCGTTCTGCGTCTCGTAATCAGACATGTTAATGTTGATTATTGTTGAAAAGACTGTGTGTAACCTGAGTGGCCAAACTACAGGAATCAAAGCTTGATAAAGTAAAGAATTGGTTAAAGATGGAAGACAGGTATTCTACTAGGAATACCTAGGTTAAGGGTTAAGTTCTTGGCCAGTTGTCAGAGGAATGTCTGTTGTAAGGAAAATGTTGGTGGATTTAGGAACAATTATTTAATTCTTGATATAGTCTTTTTTCTTTATTTTTCTTTTATAATAGATTTCTTTTTTCAGAATTCCAGTCCTTTATTGAAAATACTTTTGAAAGCTTCAAATGTAAATGACTAATCTATGATATATTGATACTTTATTTAAGTTACAAAATACATGAAATTGAAATAAAATTTGAAGTAATATATTACCAAAAACATGTTTAAAGATAACAGCACCTTTAAGAACTTCTGATAACATGGGTAAGGATTTGTTTCATTTTAAAAGTTTGTTACCAAAATTTACGGTAAAATTATTTTGTGTAAAACATTGGTAAAATTTAGGTCACATGGACGTGTAACAAATCAAATGTCGCCTCTGTGTGCTGCAAGCCCCATGTTGACAGCTCCATATCACTCCTGTGACATCCCTTATCAAAATTTGTCAGAAGCGCTATCTCTGACGATAGTGTTGGTGCTATCCCCTTAGAATTGCCAGATTAGGTGGTACTGCAGATAAGATACACCTTCTCTCCGTATGATACGCAAGACACTAGCTTCGAGGCTACAGGCGATATCGTGTGATGTGCGAAGGATTAACAGGTTCCGAAAAATACCAAATAAATTGAAGCGTTTTATTTTCCTGTTTTGTTGATTGAACATTGTTGGATTGTTCAAGATTTTGATCTCTTCCTTTTATAATTGTTTTGTAGATAGTCAAACTATTTAACTGATTGATTTGATCGATAATGTTTAAGTAAACCCGAAAGTCTTCAATTTGAACAATGAATGAAATTGGCAGTTTGATAAGAGTTTGATGCCTGAGTGACCCAATGTAGTGCACTACACATGCTTGTAAACATGTGGTTTAAAACTATTGTTAAACTTATTTACAATTACTGTCAAAACTTAAAAAAGACAAAGCCCAACTAAGCGAAGTAGAGTGTTATCAAGTGTTTTATCCAGGAAGCACCTGCCAATCAATATACATACTGTAACTGTTTCTGATGCTTTGCTCAATAACTGTGCTGGAAAGTATTTTTCATAAAAGAAAAGGTTGAATTTTGATGAACAAATCATATTTTGGGATCCACCTGCCCTCCATGATGATGTTATGAGGATAGGGGTAAGTGTATTTCCCCCTCCCTTCTCCGTGGCAGAGGCCAGGGGGACAGGTGAGTGACGGGAGATGGGATCAGTGTCACGGTGGCGGATGTCCCCTGATTGCGCTTGTTAAACAGATTATTGTATCTGCCACCCTGGGATACAAGAGGCAGAGATTACATTGTATCAGTTTACTGTGTAATAAATCTCGTAATTGATTTTATCTGAGTTAGTTGAATCAAGTCTTTTGTGACTGTTTGCAAGCTGTCGGTTGCTTTATGAATGATATTCATATTTATAGTCTTGACACTTTCCAGACAAGTTTATCGTTTTTGAATACTGTTTGTCAGTCATTACTCAATTCATCAACCATATTTTTAAAATATGAAGAAGAACCCTTATCATACATTTTCATTGAATTGATTGAATAAGCTTCACAATTTTATTATTTTTAAAACCAATTAAGAAGAAAAACTATTTTCTCAAAATTAATTATCAGTTACGCATTGAAATGTTTTCAATTTACCACGTACAGAGATTATTTGTTTAGATTACAGAGTCAGATGGGATGGTCAGCTATTAGAGTCTCGGTCCGAGGCAACGTTTGCCAGATCCCTCCATGCATCACAAATAGGGGGGACAGAGTGACGGGCAGAACTTGCCCTCTTTAATTGATACTCCCTCAACTACGCAGAACAATTGGTTTCCATGTCCGCTGGAGATTTTAAACACATTGTATCATCGCACCTCTGAAATTCAACTCGAACAATGTTGATTTTTTTTTTTTACTTTAATGGGAAGGAGGCATTATTTCATCAATAAACCCTCTTGCCCAAATAGCTGGGTTGTTGGAAGGCAAATTAATTTTTTGTCAAATTATTGAAATTGGCCGAAGATTTATTAATAAAATATGGAACTTTCATTTCGTCGTCTCGGAGGGAAAATTGATGCGGTATTAATTGGTGATGTAGTCTGTATGAGAGGCTCTTGTCGCCGTACGATGGCAGAATTGGTCATCTCGTCACTGATGACTGGCTCCCATTGCCAGACTAGCCTCTATTTCAATCCGTCTCGCGGCCAGCTGATCGGACGGACGGACTTGTGTATTGATTAGACACGTGAGCTGACATGGAGAGGAGGGTGTTGTGTAACTCTACTACCCTGACATGCTAGCGGCCATCGCCTCTCTCCCCCTCCCCTCCCACCACCCTTGTGTCACGTACAACGGCCTTGGCTTATCCCCCCCAAGTCCTTAATCTCTAATCTCGACTGTCAACTGTCAGCCTCCCGACTGCCTCTGGTGTCCAGGCGAGCAGACGAGTATTGGCATATCTCCATTTTGACATCATTTCAGTAATGCATTTTGCCGCCATCCATCTCTTGATTATATGCAGGGGCATCCTCCCTGTCGCCTCTATTGTTGCGGGGAGTGCATGTTGGTGGTAATTGTCTGTAAAGAGAGATCACGTGACTGGCTCCAATGCATGTAGGTCTGGTGGCGTGGAGCAGGGTAATAGCCAAGGTTAGGCAGTGTGTTGTAATTACCTGCACTGGAGCAAAAAGGCTGCCGTATTGATGTATATCTCACACTTCCCTTAATTGCCCTCCATTCACAGTTCAAATGGAGACCTATTCAAGCATAATGTTATTGGGAGAAAAATCAAGCAAAAAAATGATTGGTAATATTAGTTGCCTCTTTCTGCGCTTGTCTTGGGGGCATGATATGATACGACATTGTCACTGCAAATATTTGATTAACAGGATCTCAGTGCTGCACACACGATAACATTCAAGCTTTACTGACTGCCTTGGCAACTGAGCAAGGCAGAGTTGTCTCCCTTGGTCCCTTAGAGAGATTCCTAGTGGCTAGTGTATAGAAGCAAGACCCGACTTCCTGGCCTGAGCTTGTCGTCTCCTCCAGGAAAGCTTCAGTGCTGCCACAGTACCATAGCATTAACGAGCTTGTAGTATTTTTACCTGCTCTAAAATGTTTTTGAAGAGAAAGTTGATAAAAGAAACAGCACAAAAGACTGACAATGTTGTGGCCTTGGGGTGCTTCTTTCATGTTGTGTTGAGCCAAGCTTTCAAAGGCAAATGCCAAAATTGATACGTTAGACTCTAGTATCTTTTAATAAGCATCATTTATTGGATTCTGTCTCGTTTCCTATTGCTTCATTTCGGTAGAAATATGATCTTATGGCGAGCAGTTTTTAAATGAAATTCAAACACGCTTGTTTCGGCTTGAAAAGATAGGGAAGCTATGGATGGAGAGAAGCTCAAAGTGGCTGATTACCTACCGGCTGTTTCCTCGTAATATGCCTCAGTGTAATTATCTCGGTTTTCATTCACTCACAAAAAACTAATTGCTTTTGTCATGTTTGTTTTTTACTTTCATCTTCCCTTCTCCATGCAGTTCTTCTATAATGAGTTTAACGGAGGTAGATCTGGCGATTGATTCCATGTTGAAAGATTAACAGTAATTTCGGACCAGGTGGATCGTAAGAAGAAATTATCGGCAGGTCGGAATTTGTCCGACAGTTGCCATGTCGAGGCCTCAGAAAACACTAGTTCACATTGAGGCCAGCAGGTGGCAGCACAATTAAGAGGCACTTATCATCCATATCTGAGGAGCGATTTTTTATCCTTTCTAATGACCTCGACGAATTAGTCACATTAAATTGTTTGCTCTACAGATGGTAGCTGGAGTTATCTTTTTTTAGGTTTTTATTTTTCTACCTGTATCGTAAACTTTCGGGTCGAAATGAAAGTTTTATATCTCTTCAAATGCTGTGATTCCACGATATAACTTTGAACTTTTTGAACATGAAGGCATATCAGAACTGTACTAAAAAGTTATATCAAATATGTATTATCCCAGACTAGTTATTAAGCCTTGAAATTGAGATGGCTAAATCATTAATGGCTCTACTTGTGGAGGTAACTTTTGATGCTTTTTCATTATTCCAGAAAAGCAGAACTTCTATGTAAAGCTTTAATGTTTTGTAAAACTAAGTTATTTCTTTTTGTGATCAATCCATAATGTTGAGTTTAATACTATAATGCATACTTCTTCATATATGCTTCATTGTCAGTAATTTTAAAACTATCCAGGTCCAGGAATTACCTGTATGAATACCCTAAAATTAACCCATGCATTGAAACTTGTCTGTTTTGCACCTATTTATTATTTATGTGTTGCTTACAGACAAGGCCGCTGCCCAACCACCGGGTCCGGGCCAGAGCCCTATTGGGTTCCTGATGCCCCCCTACTACGCCAATGGTGCTTCAATGGTAAGTCTCAGATTTCTTTAGTCATCTTACTGTGCCATAAGTTTCTTTATTTATTTCAGTGGTTTTCACCTTAAAAATTCTTATTTTATACCTAAACATTCTTTTTCTATACCTAAACATTGAGGATGCGCAGTAGTATCTGTATATTGGTGTATTGCAATACAGAAACAACATGATACATACCAGTACACTCTTTCTGAAAATATCCAATATATCGGAGATTTTAAAAAAAAAAATTCTGTGTAAAATGTAGAAAAACGTCGCCGAAAAAAAAGCGTATTTTTACTGAATGTTGGAAAGTGAAAATAGCACGGACATGTTAAAGGTCGGAAACCAGTGATTGAATTATCTCTCTATACAAAATGAGCCAGTTGAGCATTGATCACTGTTCTTATTGCTGTTATTTAGTCAGGAGATTATGGAAAAACTGAAATGTGCTTATATAGTGCAATACGTATTGCAGTACACTCTCCTATATCTAATATATTGTGATATTGAAATGGATAGCGAAGCCTGTCATTACTAACATCCTTATCTGTAAATATCCAAAGTCATAATCCACCAAAATCACTTTCACAATACCTCCATAAAAGTCAGTGCTCGCACCTTAACAAGCTGTGTTGGACTTTCACTTTTAGCTTTAGTTTAGAAAGCTTACCATATTCTACTGTCAAAATTATTTGATATACTTATGGTGATTAAAAGAATCTTAAGAGTCATAAGTATCAAAAGTTTACTAATTGATATGTGATCTCATTTTTATTAATTTGCTTTAGAAAACTTGGCTATCTTGTTTTAGCCTTTCAAAGTTTTTGTAAGTTTTTAAAATAAATTTGTTAATTTTTTTGGTGGTTTTGCTTTGAAAATCCTTCAAACTGGCGTTTTAAAAGAACATTTTATTCAGAAATTGTTAATTGTTGAGGGCTACTACTTTACTTAAGTTTTCAAGTGGTATTTAAAAAAATTACTTTGATTTTATGTAAGCCGATGATGTTTTATCAGAAATTATTGATGTTTTCAATATGTCGTAAGCGGCATTACGGAAGTTATTGCATTTTACTTGTTTCATTTAGACAAATTTCTAGACCGTATTGATTATTTTTCCTTTTTAAATTCACTGAAATAACTGTTTTTCTTTCTCCTCTATTATCTTGTTTGATTATCAGAAAGGTCTTTAGGGCGTTGCAAACTTCATTCAGAGAAATATAAACAACACGCTAATTTGCTTTCTTTGGGAAGCTGTCTGCATCAATTTCCAACCAATTTTGTACGTTTCGTGATTTTTTCACGAATTAAAATAATCTTTTTACAATTGAAAGATTTCTGTAGACATCAAAATTATGGATTTGTTCGCCAAGGGTTAGAATCATTGCCAAGAAGAGGGGAAAAAAGTTTTATTGAAATCTGCTCTGTGCGTTATAGGAAGCGTGCATTGTGTAGAATGCGTGTGTTTTTCACACCGAGGTATCGCTCGTAGTGGCGTTTCTTGGCATGTCCCGTAGCTTAAGAGCTCTCCAACAATAGGAGAAAGGCTCTCATCTCTCGGGAAATAATCAATAACTAAAATTTAAGAAAGAAATGCTGACCCAAATGGAATTTGGTTAATCATTTGAAGAAAACCACATCTTTTGTGCAAGTGGCCTGAAGTCTTGTGTACCGGGATCAATAATTCTAGAAATGGAGAAATGGGATCGAGTTGGACTGAGAGGAGGGATCACCATCTTTGCTGATTCTCGGAACTACTTCTCCATGTCACTGGCTCCGTGATACGAAGCGCCAGCCGTCACAGTTTTATTGCCGTAGTACCTGTCTGTGTTCAATTTCTCTCAAATCTTCACTTCTTCAAGTAGTCAGGAAATCTTTTTTTTTTGGTCGATTGCGGTAATTTATCACCTAAAGAGCAAATTCTGACCTTAAATCCTCATAAAATGAATTCGCCTCGTGGGATGAGTTTTCTGGCACCTGGTATCGAGTTCCATGTTTATGGTTACGTGGAGATGTTTGTGTCAGGTTTCATTGCAATCCGTTCAGCTGTAGTGCAGGCCTTTCTCCAGTGTCTGCAGGAAATGCTGGGTAATCAAAGAGTATTTGAATGTATCATACTCTTCAGGGTCAAATCATTTATGGAATGGAAGTTATTGCCCTGTTTGTTTGTTTTTTATTCAATTACGAAATGATTTAGAAGGACAACACAACACAGATATTATATCTCGTATGCCTCCAGGTGGTGGCTTATTGTATTGGAAAGTTGACATGATTGTTAGGATGTGAAAAAAGGGTAATCTGCAATTTAATCCTGTTCTTGCATTACAAGACAATTATGACATCTACATACATGATTCTGAAATAAAATCATCTATGAGAACAAACTTCAGAAAAAATAAACCCGACATTTAAGGCTGACTGGCTGGAAACATACAGGTGTCCAATATGTACATGCTTTCATGCTACACTCATTAACCATTAGTCTACTAAATTAGATAGTTCAGAACAATTGATGCCATTTTACAGAAACTACAAGTGTAGGGTCTACAAAAGTAAGTTTCTTCATATTGAAAGTCATTGTGATAATCAAGTAGCTTACTCAGCAAAACTCTTTTAACACACTCACTAAAAAAGAAAGTTATATATATATTCATCGAGAATGGTTAAACAAGCACAGTGAAGGTACGCTACCTATCCCTATAACAACAGCAAACTTCAGAAAGCCAAGCCCCATTCATGATTACACCGGCAGGGAGAAACTCAAACAGCGCAACACCTGTGCATGATCGGAGCAAGTCAAAGCAGATGAACAGGACATCTCTATTGAGCATTGATCCTCCAACTCAATAGTCCACCATTCATCGGCTGCTGGTGTTGATTCTACAGCAGTCCGACATAGAGCAACCTTCAAACTGGCCGATAACCCGTAATGACTGCACTATCCCGCTCCTCTATTAGCATGTAAGCCAGTTATCTCGCTGTTAGGACGGTCAACATCCCAAATTGAATGTCCCTAGCAGGACTGGCCGATTGTTTTGGTATACCAGTGTTTGCGTTTGTGATTAGGCACATGCAGGCCAGGAGTTGAAGATGTCGCTGAAATGAATAGGCTTGATCCGTGCACAGCCGTCCATTAAGTGCTTGCCTCTTGATCCTGTAGGTTGATTTGGATTGAGGGGGACGAGAATTAAGATTAATGTAGCTTGTTATTTGATAATGTTTGTTTGTAGATCTGGTTGAAAATGGTGACAATGTCGTAACAATTAATTAATTTACATAATCTTAGACATTCACATCAACTCAAAAACGACATCCTCACAGAAATATTTTACCATTTACTCTTTTGAACTTTGCTTGTAACTGACAAACGTTAGCAGACAGAAATTAGAATGTAATTTTCTCTGTCTGCTCAAGATAAGTTCCTTGTCAAGCAATAACACCTTTACAGTAAGATTCTTTATATTTGTAAGGGCCTGACTCACTAAAATGCTACATTACTTAATATTCCTAGAAGTTGGCCTCTGATGAAGAATTAAGCAAGAAATAAATCAGCCGGTTAAGGGTTAAGTGTTGTAATTGGCTTGGTTTGATGAGTTGATTCAGTGGGCAAATCGACCCACTTTGAAATCAGTAGTCTTTGTAAAGTCCCTCTCTCATGCGGAGAGGTAGAGACCTGCCCACCGTATTAATCAGGGAGTCGAGTCCACTGTTCTCAGTGATGCTAGACTCGCCGGTGACGATTTCAGACACACCAACTCAATATCAATAATCTCTACAAGCTCCCTTTACTGCAGTGAGAATTGCAAGATAAATATCAAGCAGGATAAGGGTTAACTATGTCAACTGACAATTGTCAGTAATTCCTTTTTGATGATAGAGTTTATTTAAAGTGGTTGAATGTCAAGCAAGCATTATGCATAGCTCCAACAGACTCCGAAATACAGCTGGCAAATGGCTTGTTGCAGGCACCTTGTAGTCAAAGGGTTAATTGCCCAAAGTGACAATTTTCATCAGTCAGTGACACTGATCCCAATAAGTAGTGTTCTGACAAGTGTTACTGCCGAGTGTTGGGCAGCAGGGATAAACAGATAGCAGTTACAATCAGCCTTGTCACAGATCCGCAGTACAGGATTCGGTAAAACAATCAGCCCTGTCACAGATCCGCAGTACAAGATTCAGTGAAACAATCAGCCCTGTCACAGATCCGCAGTACAGGATTCAGTGAAACAATCAGCCCTGTCACAGATCCGCAGTACAGGATTCGGTGAAACAATCACAGGGGCAACAATCCCAAATATGACAGTCACACAAACAGCTTGTTCTCAATCTGCTTCTTTTTCTTTGCAATTGGTAGAACTGAAGACTCTTGACTGACATGTCACAGATCCACTGGTGTACCTCTGTAACACCGAGGATGTGGACCAGAGGGCATCATGGGGATGCTGGATCCAACCATACTCCATTGCACAACATTGCAGCCGGTTCATCTTTTTCAGAACCACCTTCTGACTCGGGGAGAAGTGAACAAGGGAGACAACTGGATGACATGTCAGAGTTGCACCCAATCAGTCTCCATCGGACAGTGGTCAAGGAAACTTCAGATATATATATGTGGATCCATATGGTCATGTCTCAAAGAGCCATATAGTCACGTCTCTGAGAAGTTTCGAGTCAATATGAATTATTCTTTATGAGAATTTTTTCGGACAAATATTGAAATGACATTTAAGTATCATGTGTTAGGGTCCAGAAAGCTTCTCAGTGTTAAAGGCACAGTTAACCTATACTTAAAACACTTGGTTTAGGATTCCAATTGCCTCAGGTCCGCAGGTGCATATCCCTTGATGTCACATTTGTACAAACCATGGAACCAGCAGATCGGCTAACATTGGTCATGTTTACAGACCTATAGAAAACCTACAAGTTTCTATAACCCTTCGCTATTGGTGATAATGAGAATATATTGTGTATTTACAGCTTCTATGGAAGAAAGTAACAAAACGTTGATAATACAAACTTGCACGTCCGCAACATTTGTGCCAAGAATCAATTCAATATTGAGTCTACTTCCTACAGAGTTATCTCCTCTTCCTGCTGTTTGGAATAGGGACAGTGTTGCACATGATCTTTACTGAATTTAGATACATCTATCATCTTTCAAATTTAATGAATGGTCAATTCTAGACCCTTATGAACCGTAAGATCCCCCCCTACCCTCCTTCAAACATCCCCCCCCCCCCCCCCCCCCCCCCAGGATGCAGAGCATATTACAGAAGAGCGAGAAGCCCTTAGTTGAGCCTGGGGCACAAGCTGAATTAGCAGATATTGTAGGACTTCTAACGCTATTTGAGGATTAGCTCATTTGCTGAAGAGTCCTAGTCAACAGGATGATATCCAATCCCTTCTCCCTACTTTTTGACTTGCCTTTTTCATTTTAATCTAAAATATGAGGAGTTCTCCCATCTAAAGTTATTGTTCATTGACCTAGAAAGATGGAATGACATTCAGGTGAAGTGTTCACATTATGGCCGGTGTTCATTATTTCAATATCTCTGTTTTAAGAGTCATTTGGTGAAGTATGGTGAAATGGCTTATTTCAGTTGCGGAGGAAATGTTGTAGATTAAAAGTCAGAGAAAAGATAAAGACTTGTTAATTTATATTTGACAAAATTTAGTTTCAGTATTGGCATTATCATTTGGTTTTTTTGTTACATCTTTATCCGTTTTTAAAAATAGGTTTCTTTTACTGAAAAAGAATAACACTGACTGATTTCAGGAAAAATCAAGAATACGATTGTCACGTCAACTGGTAAGGTTTAGTTGAATTCAGTTTTATTTTTTAAGAATAATTCCACTGAAAAAAAATGAAATTGAAGTTCATGTAGATTATTGGTTAAACCTCATGTTGAGTTTTGAATCTAGCAAACTTAGTAGATTAAATCTGTTTATGATGTCCTTTTACAGCTTCTTCTCAACGAAATTAATTCTTTAATTCTATTAAAAGCTGATTTTTTGAGGGATTAAAGCTTGAAAATAAATAAGAATTTCACCGATGACTAGTGAGATATGTCATCTTGAAAAGATTTTTTCTTGTCAATGTGCATATTTGTTGATCTGGCGTACTTGCCCTCGCCTCGTCAGTCTTCATTTAAAAATCGTAATCATATTTAAATTCAAGAAAATCTTTGTGAGGATGCTTCTCTCGTATATTGGATTACTGATAAGACCTAGGCGTCATCTTAACCAGGCTCTTATCAGACTCGGGAATTAAACAGTCAAAAAGTCTGACTTCTATATCTGATGTAAGAATCTAGGAAAGATCAATGTCCAAAGAAGAAGTTTTTTTGGCTTGATCCTTATTTATTTTTGACACAAGTTAAAACAAGAGGAGGGGCAGGTTTTCTTGATGGAAATTATCGAAACAAACTTTGACAGATTTTGTGTGATGTCATTTTAAAAAGGAATATGTCTTTTATCATAGATGTGGGCCGAGCGAATTATTAAATACCATATTTTATGGTATTTGATTACGCAGTCAGTCCGTCCCGACTGAATCTCAACGGTGCTATGATGTCAGTACAAGTTTATGTCTCAACATGTCATCATGAAGTCCTAGCTCTTTATTGGATTTCATCTCGGGCAAAAATTAGCAGGAACAATTCCCTGTAGATGAATTAGGTGGAGGGATGGTTGTATACACTAACATCGTGTGACTCGACTAACTCGGAATTCTGTTATTGGATACATTGTCACTAGTTTATCGGCAATGGCTCCACATACAGTACATAAAAACCTCTTTGACATCTGACCATGAAAGAAGTAATAAAAAGGAAATTATAAGCTTTAGATGTTGGATGAAGCGAGCAATGTTTCAAGTTGTATCATGTGTACTGGTTCTCACTTGCCTTACAAGTCTTTGGGTTCCCTCCTATTATTTCTCATGTAACAACATTTGGGAAACGGTTTTCAATCTAATGATCACCTTTCTTTTAATATTGATCAAATAATCTTAATCGAAAATTTATTAACATTTGTAAGAGAATTTTTAGTTTCTTTAGTTAAAGGTTTTTAATTGAAAAATAATTTTATATTGTAATGTTAGGTTGGATACTCGGTACAAATTGTATGTTTAGATTTTTGTTGTTTGTCATTTAATTTAATTACAACATAAAAGCAATGACAGAAAATCCCCTGACAATATTTATGTAATAAAATGATATATTGTAAGTATAAAGTTACTCAAAGCAGAATAATCATCTATTGAAAAAAGGCCAAATTATATTTCTTGAGAGGAAATTTATTAATTGTATATTCATGATGAAAAGTGATTGTTTTAAGAGGTATTTTTTTAATAGGGGAAAAATGGAGTTAATTAATCAGCTGAATGGTGTAGATGAGAGTTAAAAATGAAAGGTGTTGGAGCAGGGAGTCAGTGACAAGAGAACAATGATTTGTGGTGGATTGTGACACTAATACGTGTATCGATATTGGCTGATAGGGGCATGACGGGGCTCAGTGCTGAGATGTTGGAGGGCCGTGTAAGTGGAACAAGTGACAGGTGTTTGTATGAATGAGCTACGAGGGCCGAGGAAATATCTGCAACTGAGAGGTGACGGAAAGGAACGTGGAGTGGCTGCATCTTCATTATCACTTGGCCTCATCTTGATGTAGCTGATTGTTCACGGCAGTTTTGCCTGATTGTGAGGTGTCAGTTTAGTGTTGACTCTGAGAGGCTGGCTGTCACTGCTCCCAGGGATGTTTCCCCGCTACCTGACTGACGGTGCATCTCAAGGTAGCGGTTCGGTTGGGCTACAGGGCTACCGAACTCATTGATTCAGAGAAATTGCCCGGTCAGAGCATGAGCAGTAGCCTACAAGTGACGAGCATGTGAAGAAGAGCATCGGCTGTGTATATAGCTATCCTCTGTCTGTCTGTCTGTCTGTCCATCCCTCTGTCTGTCCATCTGTCCAGGATGCCAGTGTTGTGTGTGAATGGCTCGGACACCGGGTGTAAAGAGAGAGTTAGCCCTCCTTGGTAAGGAGTCCATGTGAGACAGCTACTTCCATGCTGCGTGTGCAGGGTGTGAGGTGTAACAGCCAGTGTGGCCTGACAAGACCTCTCTCTCATTCATCCTCCCACTATCTGTCTATCTGACCAGGCAGAGGGAGGACCCCTCTCTCCCTCTCTCTCACTCAACTCCTCGCTGGTCCACCTCTCGACTCCTCTCTTCTCTCTCTCCTACTCTCCTCTGCTCTGGCTGGCTGGCAATCTGTCAAGTGTCATAGCCTAGCAACTGACATGATATATTACCTCCACCGTCATTGGGGGCTCGGGTCAGGGGGCCCACTTCGCCCTCCTCCGCTAGACACCGCTAGTCAAAACACTAATGGAGTGACGGGCAGGGATGAGGGAGCCCACTTCAATCAAAGCATGTGTTCTACCTGTAGTGCCGCAGCCGTCGCCGCTACTGCTGCCGCCGCGGCAGCATCCCTTATGCCTCTTCCTGACAAGATGCCACCGTTGTGTTGCCTCCTCCCGGACTCATGTACCCTCGGATGTATTCTCGATTTGGTAAGCGTTCCAAATTGTATTTTCTGTAAAAAATTGCGTTGAAAATGGTGGATGTTGTGAAGAAATCCTGTGATAAAAACAGTCTTTGATGTGTTGTCATAGATTGATAGTATCTGATATTGATGATACAGGGTGTTAACGATGTTGTCATCTACCTTTAAGGACTGGACACTAGTAAATGGGTGCTATTAATCATTGCTATTGCTGTTGCATCAAATGATTATCCATTGATCAATATTTTACATGCTTCATGTGAATTATCCCTCATCTTTACTTACATGAAATTCAGAGTCATGTATTAATGGATGATGAATTTTGTTGTCAGTTGATTTCGTTGAGCAAAAATATGTATTTCGATGTCATTCCTGTGAAAGTACTGTTACTCAGATTCCATTCATTCATGGAGAAATGGTGAGACAGGAGTAGTTGTTCTTGAATTATGGTCATTATTTATTAAATTGATTTCATTATATCTTTTTGATAAAGATATATGTTAGGTTAAAATTTTATATTTTATTTTAGAAAGAAGATGAGGGTTTAAGCAAAGGAATTTTTTCTCCTGATTATGGGATGAAGATAGGGCAGTGGAAGTGACAGATGAGGGAGCGTTTGGGTTGTGTATATCAACAAGATTAAATACAATTCAATCAAAGTTCAAATCTATACCATAAATTTCCGAGTTAATTTTGAGGCATATGTAGTGTGGAATTAATTCCAATCTGAATTTATCTAATGTTAAAATGGCAATTGAAAATGTTTGAAACCCAAAGAGGGCCCCAGGAAGTGAATTAGCATTGAGGCCACCCATGGTTACATGTCAGCTGAGGCCCATTCGGGGAAATTTCTTTCTCCGAGTGGATAGAATGGGTGAATTCCGACTGCTTTTTCCTCTACAAAAGCTTTTTGGATACAGTATAACATATTTAGTGGTCCAACTTCACTTTAACAAACAAAATTGGCCGGTAAATTCGAGTGCAGTTCATATTTAAAGAGATATCCCAAATGTGGCCTTACAGTCATTTGCTTTGATGGACGTGTGTCACAATGGGCCAGTCCAAATTGGCATGTTTTGTAGGGGTGAGGTGCATTCCTGTAGGGTTCCGTAGGACTGTTTCACAGCCTGGTAACATTCCTAAACACTTCTAACTGTTAAATGGTGTAAAACTAAACTCCTTTACGACTAGGCGAGATGAGGTAGCTAGATTAGACCTTGTAATGCCCTGCCAAGCGGTAGGAATGAAGCCTGTCCACCCTACACTGGACCAGCCCAAGTGCCAGCGAAATTTTCATTTTTGTCATGCTCTGTAAACTTGACACGAAACATCAATATCCATTGCGGGAGTGATTAATGATCGTGTAACCAAACAAAAACTCCACAACTTGAGGCGGCTGTTTTCAGTAAATCTTTGTGATATTAATTCCAGGCAGTCAAATGGCCATTGTAAGCAAGTTAAAATTGCCTTGAGTGGTGTGGAAGTATGTGGCTGGGCACCTGGGTCCACCGAACTGCCTCCCTTTGAGGATGCACTGACGATATACACCCATAGACATTAAAATAATCATCTTGTCTGAAGCCTTTCAAAGTTTATTTGTTGAACGTAACACTGTTAAAGCATACAGGATAAGTCAGATCAGACTGTGTATTCCGCTCCGCACCATGTGTTCCACAGGCTTGATTGTTGCTGTTTCCCCACTCTCTGTTTGTCATAAAATCACTTTCTCACGTTAAACAAATTGTAGAATGTGTTAGTTTATACACACAAACTATGTGTTAAAATAAGCAATAGTACAATCAAAAGGATTGGAGTAAATGATATTGCATCAAACACATTTCATTGAAAGAAAAAGTTTCATTTAATAGATAATACAATGTAAGTTCCTTTTGAGTAAAAGATTTTACACCAAACACATTTATTGAAAAAGCTTTATTTGATGAAATAATAGAATAACAGTAATTTGATGGACATGTTTTATAAGATTACCATGTACTTACTTAATTTAGAACTGATAATTGTACTTATACTGATCTTTCATGTAACTTATTTGTTAATTTAAAAAAAAATTATCCACTAAATTTCAAAACTTTATTAGTTCTAATATAGTCGTAAGTATCCTATTAAACATGAAATGTTAATTCATTCATTCCTGAAGGTTATCAAGTTCAGCGTGGTGTATAATGGCCTCAATATTATGTTTTGATGAATGGTATGATAGTTAACAGAAAATTATCAAGAGACAAGTACTAATAATTAAAAGCAAAAATAATATATCAGTTCGGATCTTGGCAGATAAAGGAAGAATGGTTCTTAAGTGCAGGAAGGCAGTTGCTCAACAAGAAATTATAAATCTTAGTATGTTTTGTTTCTTTTGATTTAAGACATCCTTTAAGTCATATTATGTTACAATTAGTTTGTTAATATTCATTTTAATTTCATAAAATTGAAATGTATCAAATAAAATGGTTTGAACTGTAATTGAATTCTACTTAAAGAAACAGATATAAGATAATAGTAAAGCTTTGAATTATTTTTGTGATAATAGTTTTTTTTAATAACTTTAGCAAAATAATTGACATTATTTAAAGAATGCTTTGTTTGATTTGAATGTTATCGGTTGGTGATATGTAAGTACCTGGGTTATCGGAAGTAACCAATTCTTTAGTTGAATTCATGTTTGCTTTTAAAAAAATATTGTATCCTTTCTACATCTAGTGATAAATCATAGGTATATAGTATTTGATCAGAGCATTATTTGTAAAATTGGTCAAGCCCAGAAATATACAAAGAATTTGTTCTTTTACATAAAAATTTAAAACAATTTCCTAATTAAATATAAAAACTAAAAATTCTTAATTTCATGTTAATGGAAAAATTCAGAAATGTTACAAATTGGTGAATCAAAAAGCAGAATTTTAAGGATTCTCAAGGTTTGTTATGACATCTGTTTATTTCTTACTTGCACTCAACAAATGTTAAATGTCTTTATTAATAGCCGCGTGCATGTTCTGACAACAGACATATTTGTAAGTGCATAAATTCACGCCATAAACCATAACTGCAACAATATGCCGACAACAGCTGAATTATGTGGAGACTTTAATTCCCTCATGTTCTGAAGTCATTTGTCGCAGTTTATCATTATGTAGTCGTAGTTTAGACAAGGTTTTAATTTGGAAAAATTATCTCATTATGTGTCATAGGGAAGATTTTTCTTCTTAGGAATTTCTCAATAGACTTTTTGATGAAATCGAAATAATCCCTGAAATGATTGTTTCCTCAGGAATAAAGGGTTATTGTGGGTTTAAGTATCTTTTATTTCTAATTATCAGGAAAAAAGTAGATATCTTCAAGGAATTAAAAAATGTTTTGATATGAAAATCCACCTCAATCACTGCCTTATTCAATTTCCAAAACTGTGTCTTCTTTTCTTGAATTGTGAGTTTACCTTCCATTTCACACCTAAGAACTTGATATTAGGAATTTGGAAACGGCTTTCCAATTATCTTACTTGAGTTATTGTTTTGATTTAGATTTTTTGGTGAGGGAAATGTGTTTTCTCCTGGCGCTATTGACTTATTATCAAAGAAAATTTATTCTTCCCTTTTTATTTTATGAAGATGAGTTGGTCTTCAATTTGAACATTTTAATTATGGATGAATATGAAATCCTTTATTTAATCGTTCCAAACTGAAAAATTACTTGTGATGGATATTTGTGAATTTAGTTTGATGTTTCTGTATAACCTGTCAAGTTGTTGTAAGAAACTCATCAACCGTCATACCTGAAAGCTATATTTTTGTTTAAACCTTTTTTGGCCGATGATATGAATATTTTCAATTATTGCATGAACAACATTTACTCAAAATTTACTAAAAGGATTTAAATTTGTTTTATGAATATTTCTATAAAGCTTGAAACTGAAAATTATCTTTCAGGAAAAACAAACAAAGGTTTTGATTTTAAAGAAAAACAGAACAAAATCATGTGTAATAATAACAAGCATTTAGTTTGCAGCAATATATTCTGAAATGGAAATAATTGTGCATTTTCTGTTTCAATTGAAAATTCATTAGCAATTTATTTTTTCCTCTGAAGTAATCTGCTTAGCGTCTATGATTTCATGAACTTTTTGTTGTCCATTTCAAACATAGAATTAATTTATTGCTTAAAAGATTGTATAAATTTTTGGCATAACAGTATATTAGTTAGTGGCATAACAGTATATTAGTCAGAAATGATTCATCAAGTTTCTTTTAATCTCCTAAAAATTAGATGTAATTAGAAAATATTTATTGTAAGTAATGTAATAAGAAAATACATTTTATCTCACTTTGATAATTATTATAACGCTAACTCAATGTTTGTGAGAATTATTTCGACCGTTTTTTTGTTGAAGAAAAGAGATAATACGCAATAGAATGTAGTATACATGCATGGGTTTGGAAATTTTAGTTGATTAAATTATTTGTTCTTCCTAATAGAAAAAGTATTTGTTGAGTTTGGGTTAAAGCATTATTTATATATTAGTTTTGTATTTATAAATTTTGTAAAGAGATACTTTAAGGTAAAAATTAAAACCAGTTAAAAAAAATAATATTTCAACCATTATAAGTAAGTATTGAATATAAAATTAATAAATTTCTATCATTTTGGTTCTTTTCCTCATTTATATATTAAGAAGACATAATATTTTATTTTAAAACTTCTTCTTTTTATCAAAATTAAGGGAAAATTTAAATTCAACATCCTTTTCATCATTAGGTGGCCAGTTTTTTTTAAGCGTTGATATTTGTTTCATATTGCAAAGGTTGTAAAATATCTTGTCATCTGAATTTTGTGCGCACTTTCACACAGATTTTAAGACTGGGACTAGCTTAAAAAAAAAAAAATAATGGTTGGTTGTTTTAAGGATAAAATAAACATCAGTTTCTACAATATTGTATTTAAAAAAAATCAAGTATCTAAGTATTTTAGAGAGAAAAAAATAACAAATAATATTTCAAGCTTTCCATATATTTTGGTGAAAAACTGTCATAATCAGTTTGTATGATCAGTTATTCCGTTGCAGCCCATGAGAAAAAAACCTCTTCGAGAAACATTTCAGAGATGACTGACATGTCGCCTCGTTCTGCACTAAAAAAGGAGTTTGTATGGGTGACAAATCTGTAAGTAAGGAGACACATCAATCGTATGAAGGGACACATTATATGATATGCTATGAAGGGACACTTTATATGATATGCTATGAGAGAACATATGATATGATATGGAGGGACACATTATATGACATGATGGCTGCGGATATTCAACAAGCTGTTCCCGTTTGCAAGAATATTCACTGCACATTATGGCTATTTCCCTCTGATACAGAGTTTGAAAGGAAACCGATACCCATTACTTCTGTAGCGTGGGCACTTAAAATAATGTGTATGGGGGCTCAGTGATGCCATAATGGGAAATTATAGAGAGATACAAGTTATGCAGTCTTCAATGGTTTTATATGGGTGCACAGAGACCTCGAGAGGTTGTGTATGTCGCTGTTATGAACAAGTTAGGTTGGAGAGAGAGTGAACGAGCGGGAGTGGGCTAGTGCTTGTATTGTAGCAATATTGTGTGACACAGAAGACCCCAATCAGTGTAATTAGTTCCTCTGCCATTGTGATTAGCAGCCATGTTGTAAATGAAGTCATGTGAAGCACCCCTGCTAAGCTTTCAATGAATGGGAAAATTTTATTTTATAAAATATCTGATGTTTTTGACCTGGAGTCATTGTTTCTTCAGAGGCATGTTAGAAGTTGAAATGACGATGATGAGGAGAGAATGTTATCAAAACACATACATGCCCCCTGTAAATCTCTTCCTCTAACTGAGGCGGAGGGGCAAATCTATCTAAATCTGTGTTTTTAACTAAAATATTTTGGGGGAGGAATGTACTTTAATGCAAACCATTTGACATTTTAGGCTATTCCGGGTTTTTTTTTTGCATTTTAGTTGTCACGCATTTAGATTTCCACCTAAATAGTGAATGAAATTGTTAGAACGGCCCTTCTTTGACTTGAAAACTGCTAAATATGTTTCAAGAATATTGTTTAGTGATGTCAATTACCTTTGTTTAGTGATGTCATTGACAAATGTTTAAGGATGTAACTGACCATTGTTCAGTAATGTCACTCAAAACAGTACTTTGTTGTGCATAGGAAGAGTGCAACCCAAAGAAGGAGGGCAACTCTTTTACATGCTGGGGGAAACATTGAATGAGGTTTTAGATTTAAAGTACATGAATAAATAACTTTTTTGTCATGTCAGATATTTAGAAATACAATAGAAGAGTATCTGCAAATCTCTTCCCCTAGTGGTGCATGCTTTACTAAATACAGGTTTTTGGGGGTTTTTTTTTTTTTACATAAAGGCATAGTCATTGTTGCCATAAAGTAAAATGAATTCCCCTTAATGGCTGAAGTTAGCATAGCAAATGAGTGTGATGCATGGTGGTGCATCGGTGTGCTGGTGCATAGTGCAGCCATTGTGGGTCTCCTGTTGCTTCCCTGTTAAGTACACAGGGTTAGTCTGTGGCTGTGAAGCTGATAGGACCCAAACCTGTATTGTGAAGAATGCAGTCAAAAGCCTGTAGGTGAAATAAAGTAAAAATTCGAGCTAAAACCATCAGTAGTGTTCAGTCAAGGGTGTTTGAAATGCATCGCTATCAGTCAGTGAATAATTATTTATTAAAGCTAAAGAATATATCTGGCATTTGGGATAAGATAAAGTGCTGTAATTACCGATTGTTGTCAACTTTGTGATAGTCTTCAGCTAGGAGAGTGCTAGTAGAGTTGAGCAACAAATGTTTATTTCGTCAGTCAGAAGATTCCTGAAGGTTCAGAATTATGTAGTCAACACCTTGAAGTGAAGGTTGAAGGAAGCGCCCATGTTAAAATAGCCCTGGAGATGATGCTGCATCATGAGAGAGGAGGATAGCAGTCCAATGTGGCAGAGTTAGGCAGTGGAGTGTGGCAATATGCTAGAAAGTATTCATTAAACCCATACCTTAATTGGCAACCACACACCTGTAGGTGTTGACAGGCACGGGATGCATGGCACGCTCAAGTGTCTCGACACTGGTCCTTGTGCATCCCGGCGCCAGATAGCGACACTTTGTTGGGTATGGATCCTCATTCCATGTCATGCTCAAACTTATCACCGTCGCAACTCTCGGCTTTTTCACCCCTCTGTCTTCCGTAGCATGAGATTCATAACTTACCCCACCCTACCTTCCCACCCTGTGTTCACATTGCTCATTATCAAGTCTTATTTATTTTACATAGATTGAACTTGACCCTCCAACCTGTCACCCCCCTCACAGTGATGTACCCCATTTTCTTGCATCATCCCCTTCTCACACACCCCCAGCCACCACCACGAGATGTAACCCAATTCCTCTCTCCATCCCAACACAGGAGCCCTACCCAAGTCTCCCCACCCACCACACTGTTCCTTCCCTCCACAAAGGTCCTCCTGATTATGACAGCACCGCCATGTTTGTGTAATAGACCAGCAGCTATTATTAAATACTGATTCTCCTTGAGAGTCAGCTGCAACTCAATACTAGTGTTTTCTGCACAAATACCCCACCAGCTTTTCTCGCAATGCACAGATCGGTGGTTTTCAGACTCTGGTTTTATTGGAAGTCATAGTGCCTGGGGTCCCTGTTTCAAATCTCCCATGGTGGTTGGGTGGTATAGCTCCAAGCTCCGGGCTGTTACAGGGACTGGTTGAATCCCTCCGACTGCATCGTGTAAATACAATTGATTAGGAAGACTCTTTTCAACCCCCCTGGGAGACTAGCTTTGTAAACATTAGCTCTCTCCACTAAAACAGATTTCATGATCCCTCCCAAGGGGTAGGTTTTTGTCCAATCTGCATCCCGCCAGTTTTAAGTAGCAGGAATATTATTCCGCATGCTTTGTGCGTGACAAGAGGGTAATGCATGTGCATCTTGAGTCTATGCCCATCTACGTGACCGCGGACAGCTAAGCACAAATTTGCATCTGACCAGCATTTTTGCCAGGCGGCAAGGGAGCATTTAAAATGGTTATTACAGTTGGGGCATGTGAGAGGTACAATTGCTTGTTGGAATAAGCGGCATGCTCCCTTCTTCAACATTGATTTCTCCTGCCCTTCACTGCCTCTATTGAGCTAGGGTTACATCACAAATCACATTTACTGGTCCTAGTTAGGCCATATGTTTGCCATAATTGCACTTGTATTCAAGTCAATGATGCGTGTCTTGTTCTTGGGCAGGTCTATTGAGCGCTATTTCATGCATATCATATCAAAAATACATCAAAGCTAGTGGGGTTTCTGTAGCAATGACATTCTCTCATCTATCCCCTAAAAAAAGGTCTTTTCCTCGAAATATGTACACCAGTTCTTACACAGACCTTAAAGTCAGTCTCGGATTCTCGTGTCCTCAAATACCCTCGAGGTTTAGAACCAAGTTTTATTGCCTAAATCAAATGGTGCTCGTGATTGCTGATTGAGTGAGGCTGCATTCTCCGTCACTAATTGTTCATAGTTTAATTATCAAACACTACATTCCTTTCAAATTTGATTTTCAATTTATTAGAAAATTTTGTAACATTTTAAACGTTTTCTGCAAAACCATGACTGAGGTTTTGAACTTTGGAATAGGTTGTGATAGCGTTAGTTAACCAGATTTTATGAATTGAGAAATGATTACCAGTTATGTTGAAAAGATTGGTTTCTTTACAAATTATCTCTGCAACGCATTGTGCTGAATAACTTCTGATCCGATTCAGAGGAATTGCAGTTATGTTAGTATGAAAAGATGAAACCGAGACCTCAATGTCAACTTTAGCTCTCCTCTCCACGAGGTACTAATTTTGTAATGTTCGTCACCTAAGCATCATAATAAAGCCTTATAAACTGGTTATACATTTAGGGAATCTCATAGAAAAATGTCGCTGTTTTTTATACTAGAACAGTTATGCGGTCTTGAGAAAGGAGTGATTAAATCTCATCTACAGGATATGGGATTAGGTCATGGATCCCAATGAGATAGTCAAATGAGGACGGACACTATTTGTATCTAAACACTCTATTTCTGTATCACTGACCTAGAGAAACGTACAATTACCTACAGACACTGCCAACTACTTTCATGCAGTAAATGAAGCATCAAGGTTTCTGATCTTTGATCTCCAAATAACAGTCAAGTTCAGATAGCTGATGATCCCAACCGACCATTATGTCCAGACGAGCAAGTCCTGACCAGGACTGACCGCGTTTTGCCTGACCCTTTGGTTACCGTGTACCGCAGGATTCAGTATGCTATTGCAGGTTGGCGTTCTGCGACTGTATATATATATATATATAATCTGTCTTCTGATTGGTCGAACCTGCAGGTTGCTACTCATGGTCTCCGTACGTTGCTTGTGGCCGTCCATGACGCCAATATTGAAAGGATTGCTTGATGTGTATTTTGTTTGAAATGAGATTATTAAATGCTCAGAGACCAGCTCGCTGGCGGTGTTCTTTGAAGTCCACCGAGGCCCAGGTGATCAGGTAACCTTTTGATTTCAAGCCATAACCCTGCTTCGCCTTAATTGGAACGGTAATTTCGTAGAGTCATCTCATAATCAAGTTACAACGTCAATTAGGGATTATAACCCTAACGGAAAAGAGCACAATTCAGTGGTTGCGAGCCTCTCTCTGGCATCTGCGTTTGATCTTGTTGAGATGGTTGTGCAGTGTCTCTGTGATGTCATAGAGAAATTACCCATATAGTTTGCATGCAGACAGCTTACAAATGAAAGAAAAATTGCTCCTCTCCACAAATTAATTAGACAGTATTATTTCAACTTAGGCCATTTAGTGTGCACAAAAAGTCTTTCATCTACATTGTATTCATCACGCTGGTATTTAAGTTTTGCGTTTGATCTTGGCTAATTCATGATGGGGTTGTTCTGTGTTTCAGGGAAACAGCAAGCTCGGGATGGTTCAGCCGCCCTACCCCGGTCTCGTCATGTACAATGACTTCGGGTCGCCGCCGCCCGCTCATATGGGGATACCTCCAGTCCACACGGACCCCAAAACAGGTGAGCTGGTCCCCTCTTCTCATCTGTCAAGCTTACGTAACTTGCGTCTTTGATTGTAAAAAGTCACAATGGTTCTGAACAGTTAATTTGTGCGCCTCCTGATCTTTGCCTGAATTAATGTTTTCATCCTTCTTCTATTATGAGATAATTATCTTTGAAACTTTCATGTGGCGTAATTTGATGCTGTTTTCTACGAAAAGAAAGTTCTGTAGACATCTAACTTAGCTTTGTGATTAAATTTGATTCGCCTTCAAAGCGGTATCTCTTTGACGACCTTATCGACCAATGATTGTGTGCCCTGGGTACAGAATCTACAATGTGATTGGTCGAATTCCTCAGCAGGACTGTCAATTTTTTACGACCAACAGCCACTGAACATATATCAAGCAAAATGCTGATGTTATTTTAACTTTGAGGTCTTCACTCTGAACTACATTTCTTCTTTACCTGCCAGAGGAGCAGCTGCCTTACCTAACATTTTTGTTTCCAGGGTTACCGCGGCCGCCGATGTACGCCACCTACCCTGCACCTCCGGGACAGTTCCCACACCACATTTACCCAGAATTCTCCCAATGGTAAGTTACGGCTTTACTTTCAGTTTTCTGCTTAGAATTACCTGTCAAAGTCTTGTTAAGAAGTTCTGGATGTGTTTGTGCAACTGGCAATGTCAACTGAACAGGAAACGTTTCAAATTTGATTTAAGTTGAATCAGGTTGGGAAAAAGTTCATTTGAAGTTGTTTTATGTCCAGGGAAGACACTTATTAGATTCAAGTTAAAGCGATGAATATTTTGTCTCTCTCGGTGATCCTGACACTAATCTTCCTTTAAGAAACTTCTTTTCATTGTTTTTGACTGAACTATTCACCTAATATTTTAAGTTAGAATGTAGGCAAATAAAAATGATATCCTTCAAATGTATTCTTTAATGTTAAAACTCTTTCACCAAGTCTTCTAATTAGGGAAAAAAAAGTCTTGAAAATATTACATTAAAGTTTTAAAAATCAAAACAATTGTGAAAGTGTAAATTTATTTGTATACACTTTATTGAAGAAGGGACTCCATGAACTGAACACAAAAAATTTAAAAGTTCAGTTCCATGGGGTTTTCCCCAGAAAATGGAGATACATATTCAATTGTCAAAGACGATCAACGGCAACTCTAAACTATAGTTTAAGTTTTCCTAATCTCACTCAAATGTTAAAACAAAAGAAAAGTTTCTTATTATTCTATTGAGCTGTTGGCCCCGAGCAAAAGGGCACTTTACAGGATTTAGTTAAGGAGAAAATTGTTCTATATGACACTTGATAATTTCTATAAAACAGAAGTAGCTCCGTAAGTGGCAGCTCCGCCTGATTGGCAAATTGGTCCTAACTAATTTAACAACGTTATGAAATTATCGGGAAGACTGTCCTGTGACGGGCACGGCAGACACGAAGGGCTAGAATTGTGATCGTCATCTCGGTATAGTGATTAGTATTGTCGAGTCGAGATTGTGCCGGAGACTGTGACAAGCATCTATCTATCTGTCAGTCCGTCCATCCACGAGTCAAAGTCAGACTACCGGGATTCTAGTTATGATGTTAACTGGTCCAGAAGCTACAATTTATTAGCTACAAATTAACAGCCTCGGTCTGTTGTTGTTGCCAACATTTAAATATGGACATAATAGGCTGAAATGCGAGGAGAGGGCTGAGCTAACGGAGCCATTAAAAGCCGGCTTTCGTCTGGTAATTCTAACCGTAACCCTAAATCTGCACAGGCTGCCCGTAGATTGTCAAACCTTCGCAGTCTTTTATTGTCCTGTTTTCTTTTCTGCCACATTGCTCAAATCAGATTTGGATCGACAACAAGAAGTTGCTTATTATTTTCAATTTAAGGCTCATTGGAAATCACGTATAGCTCTCAGACAAATTGGTGCCATTTGGTTTTGTCGTATTGCAAATTGGTTCTCTGCTTTTTGCGGTCTGACCAAGCTGCCGAGGGGACAACTGTCTGACCAGGCTGTATAAATGGAAGGATCCGTCAGCAGTAGAATATCCAGTCCACATATGGCGCAAGTCAGCGGCAATTATCACCTTGAGACCGTGTGTCACTCATTCTGTACCTTCCAACCTCATGGTGAATTGTCCCCGCAAATGAAAAGATAAATAAAATTTAAGTCAGCGGAACTTTTGTCATCTGCGGTCATCGTTTGAAGCCTGCACTAGACGCAGCTGAAGCCGGTCTATATAAACATACTGCGCCAGATGGCTCTGGGTAGTTTGTTGGACGTTGTTGTACTCTGTTATGGGTCTGGTGTAGGAAGTACACGTTGTATCAATTGACTTTGAGCGCCCTAACACGTGTAACAAGTCGAGTGTACAATGATTGTATGTCTTACATGCATGTATAACAACTTTACACGGTTCCGGTGTTGGAAAGCTTGTCAGTGCGTTTTCTTTACATCTCTGCTTGTAGAAGAGGTCAGATCATAAATCACAAAAATATTCTTGGACTGCAATTGTTTCTGTATCATCTGTCAAGTATTCTTTAAAAGAATTTTTAGTTTAGAATTATAAGTAGACTTATTTAGTTGTAAATTGAAACAAGAGAATTTGATTATTTGAAAATATTTAAAATTGTGTTTTGTAGTTTTTATTCTTTCTAGTCATAAGATATTTTAGAATTCTGTTCGTCTTTGACATCAAGTTTAATGTTCTGGTATTTCTATAGGCTATTCTCAATAGAATTAATATCAGAGTTTAATTTGAATTTTACTCTAATTTCTAGATTTTAAGTATCCAATATGATTGAAAATCTGAAACTTATACGAATAACATAGTCACAAACATACTGAAAGTTGAATCACTGTTGATTAATTTAGAATATAATGAAACGAGGAAAACGGGTTGAAGCTGAAAGCCTGATCTGGCTGCACAGAAGCAATTAGTAACCAGAGTTGTGTGGACGAAGTCTCTATTGTAGATATTTTGAACGACACTTAGTTTCTTTAGTTTAATGCAGAAATGAAACCTTTTTTGGCTTTAGGCTGTGATGAATCACATACATCACTTTGCAAATTAGTTTTCAAAAATCTTGAAAATCTCAGAAACTTCAGAGTTCTGGTCCTTTTTCAAACAACTAAAGGCAATAGAATAAACTTTGTCACAAATAGTATGATAATTGTCAATTTTTAATGGATTTAAAAAAAAAAATGGTATTGCATTTAAACAAACATGATGATTTGTGCTTTCATGCATTTTGAAAGGTAATTGTTTATTTACTTAATTAATTGTGATGAAAAGTGTAACAAAGTGGAAAGTTGCTTTGTTCTCTCTGTATAGAAACTGGTTTGAGCAAATCAACAGTTATTTTAGCTATACTATTGATTATAATAAAGCAGTAATAAAACTTAATTTACTGTTCATTAGAGAAATTAATGTATTATGACATGACTTCTCTTACTGATAGCTTTTCCAATTAAAGTTCAACGTCTTAAAGGCAACTAGCTTCAATAGATGAACAATGAAGGGACTATTATTTCTTACTAATTAACAAATCTTTACTTGAAATTGATTAGATATTCTAATGATCTTAAATTTAAAATATTTTTAAATTGATTTTATTTAAATTTATTCAAATTAATTTTACTAACTTTCAGGCATCGGCCGGCAGGGTACCCGATCTCATCGGGTGGATTTTCAGGGTCCTACCCCCCACTAATCAACACATCAATATCACGCCTGGGACCCCCTGGTATCCTCCCCCACCCCGGTCTACCCCACCCGGGTATGCCACCCCACCCCATCATGAGCCCAGGACCCAAACAGGAGATGATGTCCCAGGCAATGGGCGGTGTTGACAATCATAGGTATGTGATCCTTACATTTTGCCTTGTTATATATATATATATCTTCTTCTTTCTTCACTTTAGCAAAGTGTTCTTTTAATAATGTGAATAGAATTTTTTATATATGAAGTCTGATTTCAATTGACCTAAATGATCAGTTTTGTCTAATAGAAAATCAATGATATTATGAAAATATATTTTATTCTCCCTTGTTTCATTAACGTTAGTTTCAAGAAAATGATGATTTTATGTTATGACACAGCCAAAACAATTTTTTATGTAATTTCTGAAATGACTGCTTAAACGCACTAGTGCACACCAATATTTCGTTAACACAA
Source organism: Phorcus lineatus (assembly GCA_921293015.1). Taxonomy (NCBI): domain Eukaryota; kingdom Metazoa; phylum Mollusca; class Gastropoda; order Trochida; family Trochidae; genus Phorcus; species Phorcus lineatus. Next base: position 1,261,381 of record OV121082.1, on the reverse strand, counting down.
CGAATGCACAGATACTGCATATCTCTGCATATTATTCAAGATCCTCACTCAAGTAATCTACCTCGTAAGCTATTTAACAAATATTTACGTATTCAGGTAGTAAAGTTGATTTTTAAAGACCGGAAGTATTTAATGTTACGCTACAATAAATCCGCATGAACTACGATATCGGAAATATTAAGATTTTGCTTATAACCAAAAAAGCGGAAACGGCAGCCGCTTTGGTCTATCTAATAGCAATGCTAATGCTGTGTTATTAAATCGATTTATTTACCACATTGCTTTCATAAAACATAATTCATTCTTTTGTCTCAGTTCAGAGTTTAGGTAAATACAACAACTGCTCATAATAATAGTTCAGCCGTGTTCAACTGTCTATAATTTATCCGTTTTGTGCATAACTAACCTTAAATTTTTTATATGTCCGAGTCAACAGCGGCGGTCTAAAATTTTTCATTGTTGATTGCAGGTCAATTGTAAAGAATTTTAAGTATTTCATTGCATCGACAGAAAGCTTAAGTGAATGCATAAGTCCCCTTAAACCTTTAGATAGCCAATTTAAACCGTAAAAGCGTGCACTAGTGCCTTTAAAAAGAAATTTTTTTGCGATCAAATGTCAATTAACGGATTCTTTAGTATGTTTATGTATGTGTTATTTGAATCTTCAACATTTATCAACCTTTTGAGATTTTCTCAGTTTTTGTGCAAAACATGGGTCTTTCAGTGAAATGTTAGCATACAAATACTCATTTATTAGCTTTTGTTTGTTAAATAAATTGTAACTTATCATATGATGTATATTTGTGTGCACATAATCCATTCATTAATCATTTATGTTTTGTTTATGATTGAATCCAATATTCTTAAGAATTACTACTCTTGCAATGTTTCCATGAAAAGTAAAGGTATATATTTATGTCATTATTTACCTTGTTGCAAGAAAAATCTACACGAGACTCAATTTGTCATTGCTTACTTTGCTAAATTCAGATTTACTTACTCTTATTTATCATTACAAATAATGATGCAGGTAAGATAAGATATAAATTCTTCACTGAACAGTGAAGCCTGCAAGAGATTTGACAGGAATTATATAATGTAATGCCAGTGAAGCAGCTCTCATAGCTCCTCCACATAATGTGGTGGGATCAGCGGGTACACACACCACTGCCGCAGTCATGCCGCCATATCGCTAGGGCCACTTTATTGCTTCCTCTGCCGCTAATGTCTTAAACAGCCGCTCCTCCCTCCCTCCCCCAAACATACGAAAAATTATCAAGTGATATGAAATGATATGTTTGATTTGGCATGAATTTGTGCATCTGTTCAGTTTATAAAATATTTCTTCTATTTGCAAATTTTGTATGTGGTACTGAGTCTTATTCAGGTGGAGTTTGTATCTGTTAGATAAATTCATCAATTAACAGATATGAATTTCACTTGATGATTGGGTTCAGAATAGATTAAGTCAAGAGATATGCTATAGGAAAGCTTATTGTTTTTGTACAGACATCAGGGGGGGTTGACATAGGAAAGTGCTTATTGTTTTTGTACAGACATCAGAGGGAGGGGGGGGGGGGGGGGTTGACATGGGTTTTGAACAAATGTTTAAATATGATGTCTGAAACATTTTGGCATCCTATTATTAGATTTACCAGGCTTTCAATTTTTAGCTGTTGTTGATACCTTTAAAATGTATCTGTTATTGTACATGGTATTAATGCTTCTAGAAGAACTTGGTCTATGATTGTAGCGGAGCTTTGTTTATTTGTGCTAGATATTGCATTTGGTAATATTGTGTACATACAGATAACCAGCATTCAGTGAAAATTGGCATCCTTTGAAAGTAAGATTTTGAAATTTTATTGTACTAATGATAGGTCAGTGTTGTGCAGTCGGATTGTTAAGGAAGAAGAAACGGTCCATTGGCGCCTGGTCTGATGTCCATGGCAACCCAGTTGTCTGACAGTGGTCACTGTAAGGTATTACATGCAGCTTACATTTGTTTCAGGCATGGTAGTATCCCCGAGTCCGCCAATAGCGGTCCCAACAGCTCAGAACCAGAGAAGAAAAAGCCACATATAAAGAAACCCTTAAATGCATTTATGTTGTTTATGAAAGAAATGAGGCCCAAAGTTATAGCAGAATGCACACTTAGAGAATCGGCAGCCATTAACCAGATTTTAGGTCGAAGGGTAGGTGAATATGTCTGCTAGCCGCCATGCTTTGTCAAATTGAACGCTAAGCCATGTCCAGCCTGAGCGAGACACATGTATAGCCACATGTAAACCTTTTGGTGCCATGTACCTGGTTGTCAGACGTTCTCACAGATTGAGTTTCAGGATCTCTCATGCTGTCACAAGATTGAGTTTCTTGTTTTCTTATTTCTAGGTCTCCGTTAGATTTGAACGTTGAAGGCAACGATTCTGGGGATAGAAACACAAGTGGGGATGGTAGGCAGAAGAAAAAGCCTTATGTTAAGAAACCTCTCAATGCCTTCATGTTGTTTATGAAAGAAATGCGACCAAAGGTCATATCAGAATGCACACTTAGAGAATCAGCAGCCATTAATCAGATTTTAGGTCGGAAGGTAGGTTCCTCAGATGTTCTCACTCCATGGATTGCCAAATGAACTCACAAGCCGATAACCTCAGCCTGAGACGAAAGGCATGACTGAAACATCTCTAAATCGCCAGGGATCCTAAGTCGATGGTTTTTTGTCCTGTTTCAGGCCTTCTTTAGGTTCAAACCCAGGCGACCACAGTTCGGCCGGTAGTCCGGGAAACAGTGAAAACTCAAAGAAGAAAAAGCCCTATGTTAAGAAACCTCTAAATGCATTCATGTTGTATATGAAAGAAATGCGAGCAAAGGTTATAGCAGACTGTACGCTCAAAGAATCGGCAGCAATAAATCAAATATTAGGCAAGAAGGTAAGTTGCCTTTGGCTGGATTGAGACTCAGCCTCTGCTGCTAAGCTCTGATACGCTAGATCTAGTGAAACGTCTGACTGCTTCACTCTCAATCTCAGGTGTATAGTCGGGTGAATTTGGCTTGTGTTCAGTTTGGTAACTCATGGTGCACCCTCTGTAACCTTCAAGAGACTGCCGTCCTGAAAATCTTCCTCACGCTAATGTTTTACACGATATTTACTTTTTTTTTTCTGTAAAAATTATTTTGCTCTTAATCATTGTTTTACACGATTAAATCCTTAACAGTTTCCTGATAATTTGTAAATGATTATTTTGCTAATTCAACTCTTATTCTAAATTTTCAATTAAAGATACCTTTTAAAATTCAGAAAAGTGATGAATCTTATTTGATGTCAGCGAATAAGATTATTGTGATCCAATAATTTAGAGTGTGTGAATGTGGTTGTTTCAGTGGCATGCATTAGATCGTGCTGAGCAGTCCAAATACTATGATATGGCACGGAAGGAAAAAGAACTCCATCTGCAACTTTATCCAGGGTGGTCGGCGAGGGACAACTATGCGTCACACGCGAAGAAAAAGAAGAGGAAAAAAGATGGACATCCTGAAAATAAAGGTAGATATTGATAAGAGTCATACTTGTTTGGAATTTACCTGTAATTATTTGTGTATGGTGATAAAATTTATATTTCTGGCAAAACAAAATTTATTGATTGATTGCAGATCATGATTGTATTCGGTCATAAAAAAATATTGCATTCAGAGATGTATCAGAATTGATAAAAAAACCACACACAAAGTTGCAATATTTTTTTACATAACATTGCCCATGAGATAAAATTTCATGTTGGCTGTTAACACTTTTTGTGGAAGTAAAATTTTTAAAATGCTTATTCTTCATAATTTAATATGTAATAAAAATCAAAATGTGAATATAAAAGAAATTGATGAGAAAATACATAACTACATTCAGATAGGGGAGAAAGGCGATATCGAATCATTCCAATTTTGATCAGCACAAAACAATCTTTTATCTGCATTTGGCAATGGGAGAGCATTGTGACCGCATTTGCCGCATGTCACGTTGATGTGTTGCAATCTGATTATGGGACTGGGCGATGGAACAGAAAAATAGCCATGTTGACTAAAAGTGATGAACTTCTTGCCTGGCTGCATATTCTATATCTTTGAGTAAATGAACATGTTAGTGGATTTGATGCGATTGACAAGTCAAGTTATTGGCCGTGTTTCGTCATGTAGAAAGTTAAATTAAAAGGGCGTAATAGAAACTGTGGTATAGATTTGTTCCGTAAGTCGTGACAGGGAACAATACCCTTTGCCGTGGGAGGAGAATTGCATGATGGGAGCCGTGCGGGAACGTTACCAGTCTCGCGAAGTCTTACTACGGACCGTATTGATCCGCTCGGGGTTAATGTGGATTAAAATACAGAAAAAATACAATTACACTCTCACAGTTTTCAGTATGGGAAATCATTACCTTAACTTGCGAAATTGCCGGATGCCGAACTGAGATGGATAATTTAGTTGAGGTTGCACGAGAGAGAGGTGGGTTAGACATTGAGGGGGGCGCAGGTATGTCTCGGAGCGGAGCCCCGTGAGACAAGTACCTGCCCCTCCTTGTAAATACCCCCTTCTGTGTCCTGTGTCTCCGACCCCCTCCCCCTCCCTACAAGGAATCTTGAAAATTGCTTTAGGATTTTCTGTTCTAAATTAAAAAAGTTGAATCAATATTTGTGCATGTTCCCTGCATGGCCTGGGTGGCTAATAGTTAGTGTTGGCTGTGATCGGCGCTGAGTTGGGGGTTAACTGTCATTTGATTCAGACAGTTGTGGAGGTGGGGGGGATCATTGGCTGTGAGTGTTCAGCAGTTACTGGTTGTTGGTTTATTTGAATAAAATAGGTAATTTCAGAAAATTCGTAAATTGAATTGGTACTGTATTGACCCAGAGTCTTTGATTGTGATAAATGCTTGAATATCAAGAAAAAATATTCAAAAAACATTTGGAATTATTTATATATTTGGGACGATGTTGAGTTTCATTTTAAGTTCTCCACTGATTGAAAATAATAATATGGAAGTAGGAAAGCCCAACTTCAGGTTTCATGGTGACGTCCTTGCTGTACATCAAGTTTATGTATTTTAGAGGTCTCCAGTTTAAGGTCTCCAAGTTGTGCAGTCTCCCATTTCATGATTTACAACTCTTTATCAAATAAAGCAAATCAGCTTCAAAGGTATTCAGTTCTCCCGTCCAACTATCTAAGAGGCATATCAACTCAGGCACAACAGTCTTTGTTTCAGAATGTACACACGCCAAGAAGTGTCGGGCTCGGTTCGGCATGGAACAACAGACACAGTGGTGCAAGCCATGCAGGTAGGTCGGCCATTTGAATCTAAAGGCACTAGTGGCTAATGCAGAAAAGTTGTAGATAGCCGACCACGCCCTGCAGACTTAGCTGCGTCATGCCTAACCCACCTCTCAGACTGGTTAGATTGCGCCCGTCTGCTCTAACAGCCAGCAGATGCCTAGGGGGAAGTGCCGACAGGTAGTTTAGGGAAACTCTAGCAGATGTCAATCTAAAGGCACATCTTGGTATTAGATCTTGCGGTCATCTCTTGAAGACCTCTGTAAACGTCTTCTCGATAAAATCCAATCCTATTAGAAACTGTAGACAAGCCCTTTAGCATGGGTCTAGTCTGCAAATGCTGTGCCTACTTCTTTGTGTGCCCATGACTGTCAGAGCTGGCAATTTGATTGGGTGGCTTGATTGGTCTGATACAGACTTGGTCAGTGTCAGTGGGTACATCACACAGGGTTAAGCCAATCTCATAAACCTTTTTTTCCAGGTTATTCCTAATGTTTAGAGCTCTGTCAGGAGAAAGAGCAGCAGTTGGTTCATCTGCGGCAAAAACATCACCATGAACCAAGTGCAAATGTAAAAGTGATTTTTTTTCTTTTTCATTTATTTGCTGGTGAAACTTTTCTGCAATGGCCATATTGTCTCGTTTCAGATCTCTGCATGACACAAAGTGTGAACATGACAGTTCCGCTGAATTAGAAACGAAAAAGTCCACCGACGTATAATAGTAAGGTACTCTTGAAACATCTCCATGGAGCATGTCCAGTGGCGCTTGTTGAGTGTTGTCAGCGGCTTGATGTAGCATGCATGAGGCTCTCTGCCAGGCTCCTCTGACATGACACATGACATGACATGACCTGACTTGATGTTGACAGTTCAGAAGACTCCTGACATGATGTTGACACTCCGGAAGGTTCCTCCAACATGACATGTGATGTGAGGTCTAGCTTGTTCATATTACATGACACTGACATGACATGACATGATATGACTTTGACGCAATAGGGAAATCAACTCAGAAAAATCCTTGTCGTTTGTTAATGATATCCAAGAGGTGATATTCACAGAAGGACTATCCAAGAAGAAGACAAAATGGAAGCAGGACCTGACATGACTTGACATGACATGACAGACTGGCAAATCTGTGGCTGACTTATGCATGACATGAGGACGTTGCACTGCCTGTACGAAGTGTATCCCTATATCATATTTAATACTCACTGTTGCCTGACAGCTTGCCACACTCTCTGCCCGGTCTGTGAACTGTGTAGTAGCTGCCTGCTTGCCGTTCTTCGGCTTGTGTAACCACTGCTTGCCTACTGTAACTGTAGGTCAAGGTCAGCAGGGGCAACGACCCTGTCACCCCTCCAAATTTCTTTAGGGACAAGCTTTAAGAAAATATTTTATCCTAAAGCTTGATTGTGCATAACTAATCAACTAAAACAATTCCTATCAGTCCTTCCCATATATATAAACTTTCAAAAATCTTTCAAATACTTTTTCAAATTTCCAAGTGTCTGACTTTGTAAGTCAGTTTTTCTTGTCCACTTTGCCTCTTCTGTTGGTAATGTTCAAAGTTCATACTTTCAAATGCTTTCCCATTGCCCATTGAGACTTCACCTTATGAAGATATTGGAGTTCTCAGGCCATATCCTACAGGATCTCTGTATGCCTCCATCCCTTGTGCTGTTCTCTCATTACTGTCCCTTTTCTCCACACAAGGTTTATGTTGTAATGTCAGTGTTGCTAAGCAATATTTTTGGCAAATGGCCCACTTCTCTAGCTGCTTCAGAAGCCTAAGTCTCCTTCTCTGACAGGTCTCTGCAGATTCATGTCCACTCGCCCAGTCTGATCAGAACAAACATGGTCCAAGGATTAAAATTTCATAGTGTTGCCTCTACAGGGATAAGAACTCGTTCTGTGATTGTCCCTCCTCATGGTCTGACAACAGCACATGTTCTTTAACAAGTTAAGAGAAGACAAGACTTAGTTATTAGCATACCAATCACATCACATTTTAAAAGAAATATCATGGAAATCATGTAAAACGATTGTTCAAAAGATTTACATTCCCATATCTTATGTCAAAAGTATTTGTCAGAGCACTTGTTAACTAAACTTACGTCAGAAGATGAGACTTTTTGAGCTGTTGTCAGACCTTTGTGCAGTGAAACCCTCTGAATGGATCAATTTTGTATTTCAGTAGAGGCAGTCTATTGAAACTTACACTTGGACCATGGTCAATTTTGATAAGACTTCAATAGGGAGAGTCTCCCATTCCCAACTCAATAGCGACTGTCTCCCATTCCCAACTCAATAGGGAGAGTCTCCCACTCCCACTGCTCCAGAACCTCCTCCAACAGAGCACACAACTGCATGTTCCTGCCTTGCATATCCACAGTTTGCACGTGCGAGAGCACCCAGTGAAGATGCACGCGTGCAGTGCTCCACTTTACAGATTTTTGTGTTGCCCTTGCATGACCTGACTTGCAACTTAACTTCTGACCAATCAGATTTCTTCTCTTTCAGGTGTCTGGTGTGACTGTATCGCTTACAGTAACCTATAACAACATAAACTGCATATTATCTATCTCTGTATATATGAATATATACCCTGCTTGCTGCTTGTATCTTCTGTCTACTATTTATATATATGTATATATATATATTGTATCTTGTCACGCATCCATTATGTCACACAATCGGAATGGGCATGGGTAAGGGTGTCTGGCTTTATATTGTGATGGTACATGTGTAGATTTTATTTTTGGGATGGTGTTTGTACATGTGCAAGTGAAGTTTATTTCTTATCATGATCGCACGATTGTTTTTAATGCGGCATGTTTTACTTGCCTTTTAAAGATCAGCTCGATCTCAATGTAAATGTGTGATAAGTAAATGAATAAATTTAATTGTCATGCAAATATAATTGTAAATCATTAGAAATGTGACAGATGAATATGAATGTTAGAAACTTTAATAAAAATTAGATTAACTGATCTTTGCTTCAGTAGCCTGCTGCTTGGAATAACACTAGATTAGATATAACAGCTTCAATAACATTGCCATGAAGATGAACATCATCAAATCACCAATATGGTCATTTTTCAATGTATGAGGAATCCATTTTGACTATGAATTAATAATAATTTGTTACAAAGTATTTCAACTATATCATAGTGACAAATTATCTATCTCAAAATTAGGTGTGAGAAATGACTACATCATTTGGGATGATAACTTTACACTCAACTCTTGTGTTTCAGGAGGAAGAAAAGATGTGTTCGTTTCCTGCGTGGGGAGGGGGACGAGGGGGGTTCGTCTGACGAGGATATGGACGACGACATGTGCAATGACAGTTTGGCGGAGTCGGGGCGGTCTGGAGTGGACAGTGATTGTAATGCAGATAGTCCTCTTCCAGCCACCAATTTTGACTGCTTTAACCTGAAAGCCTCTGAAAAGTGCCATAGTTCTCCCCAGCTGTCCTCCCCGTTTGGTGCCAGTGGGGGCGGAGATGCAGGTTTGGACGAAGCTGAGAAAGCACTGGACTTTCATACAGACTCCAAGCTGTGTATTGACCTTACCGAATCTTCACTGGCTGTGCCCACTACTTGACCAGGACTTGACAGACTGTCTGTCAGTCGGTCAGACAAGTGTCCCAGCTCTACACACAGGGCAGCAGAAGCAGCACGAGCAGCTAGGGCGGGGCCGGCAGTACCGTGTGGGGGAGTACACAGCATAATAGACATACCTGACCTCTGGGTCTTGAGACAATGCATCTGTGGTCGGCTGACCGACCCGGTCCAGCCGGTCTGCCCTTGAGCCTGCCTACTGTGCTATAGACTGGCTGTGTTAGCTGAGTGACTGACTACCAGACTTCATCCAGAAGCTGCTACTTGTGATGCTCCGAAGTGATTATTTTTGTACAGAACATCACAGAACTGATTAAGCTGACAGGACCCGGGCACCGGAACAAGAACACAAGCCTCTGTGAGTGATAGAGACGCTCGAACATTGTGTGGGGTTGTGTGAGTAGACTGCTTCAGCCAACACGGACTCAACCATCTTAGCATTACTACATAATACATGTATACCGTGCGTGTCGCTGGCTCGGTGGGGCGGCGGGTCACCGTGACAACCAACCTGTGCCTGGAGCAGCGTGACGGTACAACCACTGGTCTGACCAGAGCTGTGCATCGTATGTTTGTGATCTCTGTTTCTAGATAAGGACAGATAGTAAGATTTAAGTACACTCTAAGTGTGAATCATACCAAGAGACACTGCTGCTGCGTCTGCCGCACCAACAAAGTCTTGACGTGTTTGTCTGCTCGGTTTGGTGACACAAGATGGTCGACATTGTAGCACATAGATTTCTAAAAGATACTTTACAAGATTTAATTCAGCAAGATGAAGAGAACCTTCAAATTTGAAGAGTCAGAACATCCGAGTTAGCTCTCATCTTATCAAATGTTACACAATTGAAATTTTATTCGGTTTTAGTGATCATGTGTTCAGTTTGAATAAATCCATTTCCCTGTTGTTATTGGCCATCTTGAGTCATCAAACTAGTTTGGTCATTGGAAATCTTGTCTTCATTTGGGTAGCACATGACTTCTAGACTTGATTTTACAAGTTACACACTGCCATGTTCATGTCCAAAATTGTTGTTTCTGCCCTCAAGTGTGTAAAAACTGTCTTAATCCAAATTTTTTGCATAACATTTGCATAATATGCTGTCTTGAAACTTTGTCTTTTGAAAATGACCAAGTTACACACAAGTTCTCAAAAGGCTTGCAGCTGTTTTTGTTTGGCACTGCGCTGAAGTCAGCTCTACGACATCGTACATGATCACGTACGCATCAGTCAGGATATGTTCTCTCACCTGCAGCATCAGCCTGCAGGCTTTATTTTTGTATTTTGAGTCACAATATCAACTTAATTCCAAAAATTGTGAAAACCATTAGTCTACCGTTACCTCATGGCTGGTTGTTCGAGATGAGGGGTTGTTGGCCCTGTCTGTTTGTGGGGCCGAGCTGGGGGTCTGACTTCAGAGGGAGGGGTGATAAGAAGATGAGGGTGACCTTATTTAAGGGGGAGAGGGAGGGAGGGAGGGGGTGATCATTGCCTGGAGAATGAGTTCAGAGAGATGGGAGAGAGTTGTATGAGTGAAAGTTTAGGCAAGATCTACATAATTTGGGGAGAGATTCTGATAATTTCAAGGGAGGGAGTGTCTTGTTCTTATTGGGTTAGACATTTTGGGGTGGGAACAAATATTTTTGGGAGGGTGCAGATAATTCTAGGGGAGGATGGGGGTGTACAGCATCAGGGAAGCTTGAGTTAATCCTGCAGTCATTGACAATGTTGATTGTTCAACTGTAGATACCATATTGTGTATCATAGCTGTGTGTCTGAATGTGGATAAGACACACAAGCATTTCCCATTTTTTTCAGAATGATGAGTCAGCAATTCCAGCATGGCCCAGGGCCAGCATGCGAGCCATTGTTTACAGTCGTCTGTCTGTTAGTCTGTCTGTCCGTCTGTCTGTGTGACTGTGTCTCTTTCTCTACCAGACTTCAATCTCATAAATTTGATCACCTTGACCAACTGCTATCACATCTCATGGTCTCATTGCTTAGACTTTTTAACTCTGTTTCTCCGTTTCTAGTTTTTATACGATGCCAAAGGTTTACAGCAATGGCCAAAATGTCTCGTTTAATTGTTGAGCGATCATGTTTCTACTCCATCAGCCCATGGCTGGCTAGGTTTTGTGCTGGTGGTGATACAGTTTTTGTATACAAGGTGTATAATTTTGATGTGTTTTGTACATTATGTTGGTTGTAAGACTATGTGCCATGATACTAGGAGCTATGATCAACAGATATAGTTTTGATACCTTTAATCGTCCTCTGTGACTCTAAACAGATTTTAAGTGTTAATTGCAATGGCAGTGGAGAAAACTGAACTGAACAAATTGGAGTAGGTTTCATTTAAAATGTTGACAGGCGTGAATTTCATAGGAGCAGAATTATACCGAATATCTTTTCTAGCTAAACCTATTTTGTGTGCTTTATTAGATGTTCTGTGCCTTAAAAAGACGGTAATACAAAATGTGTTGTGAACTAGCCTTGTGCTCGACAAACGCAGTTTAGAAACTGCAAACACTACCCCAAACTCGTCCTCTTTATTTACAATTATTCCATACATTTAAAACTGTTTTGGAAAAGTATCTTTGGAAATAATGAAATTTGAATTTCTTGAAAATGAGTTCGAAATACATCTGATTTATTTTTCTATTTTTTATTCCAAAAAGAGGCACTGAACAACTTTTGTGCAGAGTAATCCAACCGACCACACGACAAGAGACAACACTGCTTGTCAACTTTTTTATCCAATGGAATTTTGCCACCAAGTGGAGTATGTTGCAAGTTGCTTGATTTTATTCGGAGATTACACTGTTTTACTACACAAGTTAAAGTAATCTGTAGTTTTAAAGTAGTTGTCATACTTTTAAATACTTCTATTTGTTATTTTGTTATTTTTCCCCCACGGTGATAAAGAAATGATGTAAAATTTGGTATTTCACTTTTCATCGTAGCCGGTTATTTGTTAGGTTTTGAAAGTCTGAATGTTAGATCCCGAAATCTTTAGTAGTAGGGTAATCCAAATTCAGATCTTTAGGTCTGAAGAAAGGGGGACAAGTTATATGGAATCTCCAGCCAGAAGCTACACGTGGCGCATATAGGGACCCGGGTATTACACGTTCCCAGTGACCTTGACCTTTCTTTTCTCCTGTAAACACTGGCTCACGATGTTATCATCTCGCAATCATCACTCATTTTACTATCCATTCGTGTATTTATATGTTATCACGTCATTTCTGTAATAAACATCCAGTTGAAACACTACCTTTTGAAGTCTCTTCTATTTTGTGATTCCATCCAGATAGTGAAATCAACGCTGTTCCGAGGAGTAAAATTTTCAAAATATTTACTCTAACCGGGATGCGAATTTATTCCATCGGGGTTGTCCTCTGCACAATTGGACTGTGTGACTTGGAACTACCGAATGCGTTCGTATCCGGTACATGAAATCTTGTGGCATAGGCCCACCTAGGGAAATGGTTGGTTTTAATCAAACTGAATAAAATCAGAACTTTCATAGCACTCGTTACTTCTAGACGGGATCTGTAAACTTTTAGGCATGTGTCGTCCTTTCACCTTTGTAGTAGCCAATCACCTTCAAGACTGGGAAATTGTGTACCTTCTATCGTAGAAGATAAGTTCAAGGTCATGACACTAAAAAGCTGTGATCAGATCTAGAAGCAGGGTACGAGTGTGTTGGGTAATACATTGTAGAAATGTATCTTCTTTCAATGATGTTTAACCCTTTGAAATTTACTATTATGGAAGATACTGGGTGTGCAGTACTTGATATGTGTAAAACTTTCGGAGATCAAGAACTACAAAGACTTACAGACGTGTACTGTGTCCTTTATTTAAGTACTATATGCGAAAGAAAATACCGCATTTCATTTACATTCATCTTCGAGTAAATGGAAGTTATTTTTAATGGTTACGGAATTCATTTCGATGCTGACGTTAATTGGAATCGATCATACCCACGCGAAATTTGATGTTCTTGCGTGAAACGTGGTCTACGGTCATATTTTGGAAACGATTATAGGTAATGATCAAATGCTTCACAATGAGAATAAAAATCTGTAGAACTAAATTTTAAAATGCAACCTTATTTTCGATTGTGTTATGCAATAGTACAAGAATTGCACAAACGCTACACTGCTCGATCGATTGAGCCATCAACTATCAATTCGCGATGATAAGCCAACCTTAGGGTACCCCTTCTCAGTCAGCATGGGAATTTTGTCAAATTAACCAATCAGAATCAAGAATACACCTTAGTCATGTTTCAACAATCATTAATTTCAAAATGCCCCCCTCGTGTGGCCCTCTGGGTCGGGATGACGTTGAGTGTAGACAAACGCTTGAAGCGCGATAGTCGTACAGTTTGGATTATTTCTAACATGTTCTCAGCTGATTATCGCTTTAACATTTCCAAGAGTAATGAATGAAATGCAACTTTGTGAGAGCGTGTGGCACGGAGAAGACTCCACTCATTGGGAACACTAAAACAAAGACTTGTTCTAATGAAAATCGAGCATTTGATCACTGAAATCTTCTATCATTTAACCTGTACACTATGCGTGTTGGATGAAGATTTATTGAATATTACAAACCTTTAATTTCATACGTCAATGTCAAACCGAAAATACTTAATCATGACTGACTGATGAGCTACATAGTCACTTGCAATATTTGTTCCAAAGAATGTTCCTTAATTTTGGTACATGGTCGGCCATATTTGGACGTAAAGGTTTCATCTTGTACCTTTTCCCAATCCAAGACATCTTAAAAAACTTAACGACTTATCTGTTTGTTTCTATACAATAAACTTACTTGACGTTTGGACAACGCTCTGTGACTAAGTGTGGAAATTATTGCAAGTCCATGCTATAATGATATTGGAAAGGATTTTCAACCCCTGTTCAAATTAATAAATATGTTCAATAATTTTTTACATTTTATTCATAAGGTTATGCTTTTGTTAGTAACATGTAGACGGGTTACGTTAGGATAGATGTGTCCTCTCTCTATCAGTGTGAAGGTAAATTGCAGCGGTATCGAAATCTTTAGTTTCCTATCCAAATTTGTATAGCCTTGCTTGGCTATGAAGGACGACTCGGCCTAGCGGTGATAGCGTGCCATCAGAATTCTTTAATTGTATTGGATCCTTTTTTACTTTGGAAGTACTTGAGATTTATTTCAATCCGTTAAAATCACGAAGATCTGTTCCAGCTCGTTAAAATGGGAAGAAACACGCCCACCCCTCGTTAAATGTAAACTGTATTGGTAATGCAAATTTCACCACGGTCTGCTCTCATATTGATGACGATCCTCGTTCCATATCGAAGAGCACTCACAGCCAGGCAGACACCGTGTTCGCCAGTGGCTTCTGTTTGTTCTGGGTTTGAAGATAACAAGGAAATGGTTTAAAAATCGTTACGGCTGAATTTATCGCTGATTGACTGCCTTTGGAACATTCATTCTCCTACGAGATGTTATGTTCAAAATAATATTTAAGATAAGTAATGGTTTTATTTCAGACCCTCTTTTGACTCTCCACTACACGTGTGGTTCGTAACATAAGGCCTTATTATTCCGAAAGAAATTCTGGTTACATCGTAAAACACAAACAAACAGAACAAAACATTTCATCACAACATATCGCAATTTAACGAGCGCTAAGAACCTAAAATAAATAGATAAATGAATAAATAAATAAATACATGTAGGTAAGATCACTTAAAGGACAAGGTCAGATAAGGCCTCATGTAGTCAGAAGATACCGAAGGTAGAAGTGAAAAAAGGTTTCCCTAAAGGTAAGATGGTAAATTATGATCAACTGTTGTTTAAGAAACTTGATACCGATTGAATGACGGAACGAATGTCGAATTCAAAAGGGTTATCATCTTAGATTTAAAAACAACTTCTTGAACTCTTAATCTTTACATTCCCAGTTTGATATGTAAGCGAAATGCCTCGTTTTGGTTGGGCATAACAAGATCACGTGACCTGTATACATAACAATACACCCACACTGGAGTTTACGCAGTAGAACCTCCGTTTGGCGTTTACACAAAATGAACGTTAGGACTACTTTATCAATGTAACATTGCACATCGATGACATCGCTAATATGCTGTTTTTAGTTCTACCTTCAACCAAGTTCTCCGACAGGACAGTCCATACACGAAGTAGTTAAAAGTTTGATTAAATCTACTACTTTTTGTTAGTGATCTGACATGAATGAAGCGATAAACATGTGGTCGGAGCTAAGGGGCCGTTCGATTGAAAATCAAAACAATTGTGTTGCTGAATTTTTTTTGCATTTATTTGTAATTTTTCAGTAGAAAATTGTAACTTCTCTTGAATTTCAAAGTTTGATGTAACGTAATGAGAAATGCATTCATGTGTGTATTCACTAGCTTATAACCGGTTTGAAAGTTCAAGCTAAACTGTTGTTTCACTCCTGACGACAAGCTCCGACATTTATACAAATTAAACCTTTTTCTTTCAAAACGTTTATAAGTATGTGAATGCAACCCCGGCTCTCGAGCGAATTAATATACGCGCTACAACCCGCCAAATACACCTGTCAGGAGAGAATGAAGTTGAGACGGAAGACTACCAATCATTTAATGATACATACCGGAGTGCGAGCCTTGATCTCTCTCTCTATATATATTATGTATAAGGGCCATTTCATAGATGTTAATGATTTTGTCGATCACGAAGAAACGGGTGTGGGTTTTGGTTAATGATAAGAACAATTTGTCGATCAAATGTAAAATATCTTCTAAAGGAGAGTGAGATAGTATGAGTGTCGGTTTAGAGGGGTGTATTGTCTAAAGAAATGTCGGTAACAAAGGACTCACTGTAGAAGAAATATTGGTTAAAGAGTTGCACTGTTTACAGAAATGTCGGTCTATGGGGTTGCACTGTCGAAAGAATTTCCAGGTTACTGAAGGGTAATGTTTACAGAGCGGTCGGTTAAGAGGATGCACTGTTAACAGTAATGCCGGTTTAGAAGGGTGCATTGGTTAAAGAAACATCGGTTTAGAGGGATTAACTGTTCAAATGAATACCCAAAAAAAAATTAATAATATCCCCCTGCTTGAAGTTACTGGTCTGATGATGTTTATCTTATAATGATTGATTCAATGTTAATTTCGATTTCAATTTCGACATGAATTTCTTTCGAACGATATGTTGGTAAATAAGGAAAGTTTTATGGATAAGCAACGTCTTTATTTATATGAATAACGAAGTCGCTTATCAACATACTTAAATTTTGGATCACCAAATCTACTTCCAAAATGCCAATCAAATAATTGATATGTTTTTTACAATTATGAAGAGATTATATGCAAAACATTCATAATCAACAAACGATCACGTTTGATTAACGCTAAAATAAGTACACGTGTCTGTTATTTGTTTTCAGCTTGGAAAAAAAGTTATCAAAATAATAAACGATAACATTATGCGGAAATTAACAGATAGAAACAAGGGCTAAAATACTCGTGACAAGGTTATCAACGCATTTATTGTCTGAAACATTTATAACGACTTCAACCATGATCCTATCACTCCCGGAGATACGCCTGAGGTTTGCCTAGTCTCATCACACCATGGTCGTCGTGATAGTGCACGTTGTACGGCGCTCAATCCAACACTGACAGCCTTCTCAATTCCACACATTATCATGAAGTTACACTTAGTTACAATATGGAAGTATGTCTTAATTATATAAGAAGAAGAAGAAGAAACATATTTTATTAGAGTGTCACAGAACGTACATACTTTGGACAAGATCATAAATTACAACTTATAAATAGCACGCTATCAAGACAGCAATGACATATGCAGCACTAAACACATTAAAATAGCTAAACGCGCAGTTAGGCGCTAAAATTATTAAAACATCATATGTAGTATTTAAGAACATTGTATTAATACAATGATAATTATTTCTGTGTTTAAACATAGTGCATATTGTTGCCACTATTCATATAGAAATCAAAAAGATTTTGAGACTGTTAAATGTTGGAGAAATTTTCAGATCTCAAGGACAGAGTAGCCTAAAGTTTTACTCGAAGAAAATGACAGGGAAAGACAGACATTCTTGGTGTATTTTCTAAACATCAAAACTTATCAACAGCATCATCCCCAGGTAGGTTGGAGACCTTGGGACGATGCAGTGAAGTGCACGATCAGAGTGATCATCTTGCTGTGTGATATTTCTTTAGCTCAGTTGGTACAGCGTCGGACCTTCATCCAGTCGTTCCTGTTCGAAGTTTGGTAAAGGCTGTTTCTAAGTTGACTTTGACATATTTAGCCCATAGATTGTTAGGGAGAGGAAGTTAAACTTGTTCCGGGTTGAAATAACGGAATTCTTGAGTCTTTGCGATTGTCCTAAAACTGACTGTAGAGGGTCTAATGTTCATGTTTCATAGATTTCACTTTACATAAAGTGCTGACATGTTTGTGTGAAATATCATCGAAAAACTGAATTTCCTATCAAAGGATCCTCAAAACGTCACTGTTTTTAAGTTCTTCCTTTCCAAACAACGTAAATGCGGCGCAACAACACATGGTGAGAGTGTTTTCGGAAAACGTTTCTGATTTAATGAACCTAAAACTGCAATTGCTGCGGAAGCACAAGCATTTCGTGAGAAAATCACTTGACTACATCGTCCATCTTAAGCCGCGATATTCTATTCATAAGCTGAGCCATAACTCCTCCATGGAGATGAATTCGTGATAAAACGTCATTGTGTGCGTATTTTTTTAATTTTTAAAAAAGGGATATCATTGCCCAGATATCGACGACAGATGCGGCCCAGCTCGGCCCCATGAATGTCAGATAGTACTAAAGCTGACTCCTGGAGGTTATAACCGTTGTAAACCGACAACTCCAGCACACAAGTACGCTGCATATGCCGCTGACACTTTTATGCTGGCATAAAAGCCTAATGAAGTTAGCCATCGAGCTGCTATAACCTTCTGCGAGGGTTTACAGCGATGGTACGCTATAGTATGGATGGTCGGATCGCTTTTCTTCAGAGGCGAGTAAAAATGGACAAACACTTCACATTTTTGAATGATTGTGGGACGGGGAAATATTGATATGCTATTCCGGCCATTATCTACTTGTGACAGACCGCTTTGTGGCAGGAAGTGGAAGCGCAAACTCCACACACTGCTTGCCGTGATTCGACCAGCGATATGGGCTAATTTGGTCACCAACTGGGCCACTTTCGGGTCTTATAGAAATAATTGTCTGAAATTATTAGGCAAATTGGTAATTAATACGAATACCCTTTAACGTGTAATTAAGACAACCAACTGCTCTAAACATGTAGTTTTTTTAATTACATGCACCATTTTGTTTAAGTAAGAACATGGAGAAATGGAGTCAATGGAAAAGAGAGAAAACCAGACCCTCTAACATATTCTAAGGATTAATTGACCGTAAAAAGGTGAAGCCCATGCATTCTTTAAATGGACACTACTTTGAAAGTCCTTGGTTCCCCACCGAATGATACGCATTATACGATTATTGAAACAAGCGTGGTTATCAAACTATTTTACTGTCCACTGTATATTTAAGGTGATGATAACTTTTCAATGTGGTTAATCATGCCTTTAGAAGGTGATATCAACATTTGAATGTAATGAGCACGTTACATATATAAAAAGCTAATTACGATGAATTTATGCAGAAGCGAACGTGTTGTAGTGAAGCAATGTCACAGCATGTGAGGATTTGTGACAGATCTGTAAATAACCGACATGCAGTATCGCAGTTATACCATGTTCGATATAACGTTTATGTCACCAGTCATAGCTATATACTTATCTCTAAATACTGAAAACGTAATCATTCTTTCTTGAAGGAAACTTTTCTTATTTGGTTACTTTTAAATTGGTGCGGAATAAGCATTTCCGAAGATGGAAAGACAATATGATATTGTTTAAGCATTTTATACAAGGACAAATACAAGAATTCTATGACAACTTCTCTAACACAGTGTGAGCGTTCCAGACTCGTGTGACATGCACGCTGCCTCACGTCTGAAATGAAACGTGGAGTTTTAGGGGTAACATACACGAGATCATCAGTGGTTTTACTTAAACCAATAAAAACAAGGAAGAATATATTCGTATATTGGTACAAAGGCAGCTTGCCTATTTTATACGGTAACAGGATTTGTAGTTTATCTATTCAGTATTAGAGTAAGTGTGTCTGTTCTTGACAAATAACACCATTCATCTCAACGATAGAGGTAAAAGTGGACTATATCTACACTATAGGTATAAGATTCTACATCTACATTATAAGATTCTATATCTACACTATCAGATTCTACGTCTACACTATACGATTCTACATCTACACTTTAAGGACTAGGAGCTGTAATATTTAACCTTTCTGCTTCACGCAATGATATACATGGCATTTGTCAATAAAGGCTTTCTATGTACTTTATAGTCAATCGTTGTGTTCTTTATAGTCAATCGTTGTGTTCTTTATAGTCAATCGTTGTGTTCTTTATAGTCAATCGTTGTGTTCTTTATAGTCAATCGTTGTGTTCTTTATAGTCACTCGTTGTGTTCTTACGGCTATTGAATCTCAGCGTGTATATTTTTCAGTAAAAACCAGGACATCTTAATTAAGTCAAGTGATTTCATTAAAACCATTCACATCCTTAACAACATACAAGTATAAACCGGCGTATCGTCTTTGAGAGAAAATAGGTATTTTTCTATCAGTAAATATGTATTTTTACAGGAGAAACTCACCACTTTTTAAATTTCATATGATATCCTATTTTTACCATAATTGTGGTTGTAATAATAATTGTAATTTGGGTCGGTTTATCGAGCGAGATTGATACTAATAGAGCTATTCAACCCCAAGAGATGATACACATATGGTATTTGCCAATCAAAACGTTTTAGGTATCCAAGGGTATTATTGTTTTATTTTTACCATAATTGTATCTCATTTATGTTTTTTCCCCATGTTGTTTTTTCACACCAGTTGCTTTTAAGACGTTTGCTTTCTTTAATAGATCTCGGTATTTAACCGACACTATTTCAATAAGAGATAAATCCTTTTTTCACCAAAGGGATTTTAAGTAGTTAAATTTTGTAAAATTCCAGTTTAATTCCAAAGGTGTTGTACAAATATTCTTCATGAAAATGGTTTTATCACTTATAACAATTGATATGATAGTTGAGAATTCATAACATGAGGATTACAATTATGACATTCATGTCATCGTAATCTAAATTTCTTAAATACTTGTATTGAATGCGAGAACGAAATTCATTTACTTTATTCATCTAAAGTACATTTGCATTTTTCATTATCAAATGAAATTCTAAAAAAAGATCCACTGACCTACATACTTGTTGAAACCTGAATCAAATTACAAATCACCGATATATTTACTGTAACGCAATTCGTGTACACAATTATTATCTGTTGCAACGTTAATCTAAGGCAATATGTGACCACCATTTAGCGTTACCTTTACAATTTGCTTTCTAGAATGTGATACTAAATGACATGCTGTCTATAAAAATTGCAAATAATGTGAAGCACTTAAATATTCTTATTGGTAAAGTATTTGAAATCTTTTATATTCTTGATATTTTAATTCAATTCTTAGACGAACATTTGTAAGCATCGGAACGCATAATACTCATCTATTCATAAATAGATAATTCTTCAACGCAATAATCAAATACTAGATTTTAGTAACATTTTATAAATCATTTTGAATACCTAACCCATACTTATACACCCAATTGTCCCTGTTTCTTCCAGCGTAACAAGAGCATACAAACATAATCCCAATTTGAATATGTTTTTAATTTATGACCCAAGATACATTTGCTCTTTTATTCTAAAATGGTAATGTTTTCATCAAGACTAACTTTTGACTCATGCAATCTTGAAAAACTGCTATTACACGTCATCCAGTTGAGATAATGTATCACAATATAATTCAGGAATATAGCATGTTCCTCTGTACGTTCTCACGTTGGTATGTGGCATTTAAAAATACAAACGTTTTTCAAAATCAAATTTCCTTAGCATGCTTATTGCAATTATAAAGATGGTAACAGATGTGTTGGAGGAGATATCTAGACTAACTAAATGCTCCTAACCACTACACTGGTAATTAAGTGTATACCGCTCTTACTGTTTCCGATTTATTTCCCTGGAGCGGAGCGTTATCATCTTACACACATTACTGTCATCCCGCGATACCAAACTTCTTCTTTTATTGAATTTCATTGGAGGGAAAACGTATTATAAACTTGTTAGCTTGAAGCTTCGCCTATCTTTTTCCCTTTCGGAGTGTTTTCCAATAACCGTGTTCTTTCGGTTAACTTCAGTTGATGAGCGACTAATCTTAATCTTATTTGCCTAAATGTTATATGGTATGTCATTGCTGTTTTAAGAGATATATTAATTATGTTAGAATATTTTCTCACATGGGATACAAAGCGAGTGACGAATGGTTCCTATTACCATTTAATTGTTTGAAAATGTCACAGCAATTATTTATTATGGATTTAGCAAATCCAAACAATCGAGAGGCATCCTATAGTTTTGAAAATAACGTTCATACTAGAATTTGATGCATG
This sequence comes from Phorcus lineatus, assembly GCA_921293015.1. Taxonomy (NCBI): domain Eukaryota; kingdom Metazoa; phylum Mollusca; class Gastropoda; order Trochida; family Trochidae; genus Phorcus; species Phorcus lineatus. The sequence goes on along the minus strand of OV121082.1, from coordinate 1,239,769 downwards.
CAAGAAAAATCAAACACAGACAAACTCTGATGAATTTTTTTCATAATCATGACACTATAAGATTCTACGTCTACACTATAAGATTCTACGTCTACACTATAAGATTCTACATCTACACTCTATAAGATTCTACATCTACACTATAAGATTCTACATCTACACTATAAGATTCTACGTCTACACTATAAGATTCTACGTCTACACTATAAGATTCTACGTCTACACTATAAGATTCTACGTCTACACTATAAGATTCTACGTCTACACTATAAGATTCTACATCTACAATAGAAGTATGAGATTCTACATCTACACTATAAGTATGAGATTCTACATCTACACTATAAGTATGAGATTCTACGTCTACACTATAAGTATAAGATTCTACATCTACACTATAAGTATAAGATTCTACATCTACACTATAAGTAAGAGATTCTACATCTACACTATAAGTATGAGATTCTACATCTACACTATAAGTATAAGATTCTACATCTACACTATAAGTATGAGATTCTACATCTACACTATAAGTATAAGATTCTACATCTACACTATAAGTATGAGATTCTACATCTACACTATAAGTATAAGATTCTACATCTACACTATAAGTATAAGATTCTACATCTACACTATAAGTATAAGATTCTACATCTACACTATAAGTATGAGATTCTACATCTACACTATAAGTATGAGATTCTACATCTATACTATAAGTATGAGATTCTACATCTACACTATAAGTATAAGATTCTACATCTACACTATAAGTATGAGATTCTACATCTACACTATAAGTATAAGATTCTACATCTACACTATAAGTATAAGATTCTACATCTACACTATAAGTAAGAAATTCTACGTCTACACTATAAGTAAGAAATTCTACGTCTACACTATAAGTAAGAAATTCTACATCTACACTATAAGTATAAGATTCTACAAATTAACTATAAGTATGAGATTCTACATCTACACTATAAGATTCTACAAATTAACTATAAGTATGAGATTCTACATCTACACTATAAGTAAGAGATTCTACATCTACACTATAAGTATGAGATTCTACATCTACACTATAAGTATAAGATTCTACATCTACACTATAAGTATGAGATTCTACATCTACACTATAAGTATGAGATTCTACATCTACACTATAAGTATGAGATTCTACATCTACACTATAAGTATAAGATTCTACATCTACACTATAAGTATGAGATTCTACATCTACACTATAAGTATAAGATTCTACATCTACACTATAAGTATAAGATTCTACATCTACACTATAAGTATGAGATTCTACATCTACACTATAAGTATAAGATTCTACATCTACACTATAAGTATAAGATTCTACATCTACACTATAAGTATAAGATTCTACATCTACACTATAAGTATGAGATTCTACATCTACACTATAAGTATGAGATTCTACATCTACACTTTAAGTATGAGGTTCTACATCTATACTATAAGTATGAGATTCTACAAATTAACTATAAGTATAAGATTCTAAATCTACACTATAAGATTCTACATCTACACCATAAGATTCTACATGTACACTGAGATTCTACATCTACACTATAAGTAAGAGATTCTACATCTACACTATAAATATGAGGTTCTACATCTATACTATAAGTATAAGATTCTACGTCTACTCTATAAGATTCTACATCTACACTATAGGATTCTGTATCTACCCTATAAGACTCTACATCTACACTATTAGATTCTAAATATACACTATAAAATTCTACATCTACGCTATGAAATCCTTATCTAAAGATAGCATTATTTCATAGTTCGATGACTCGAGCAGCGGTTGACAGGGTAGGGTGTACATCTAGCGTACTTAGACAGGGTAGGGTGTACATCTAGCGTACTTTGACAGGGTAGGGTGTACATCTAGCGTACTTGGTGTCGTGGTTTGCGTACGGGTATGATACGACAAAGCCGGTGCTAATGGTTCACCTCAGAAATCGTTCAAGTTTTCCTGTTCTGGGTGGATGTGTTATATTCACATTGCTTTTTCCAAGATTGATGAGGCATTTGCACTTTATAAACTTTACTTATTTCTTTTATGTCATTCCTTTATTTCTTTAACTTACAATAAGGTCTTAGACTGGTATGGCTGCACAGGGAAGCTCATTATTCATTACTTCATTATTGAAGGAACGTAAGCACATCTCATTCAACAATACATACAGCATCTTTAAAGCATATCTTCAAAGCTGAGTTTCAAAACTTCAGTATCGTAGTGACGAACACGCAGCAACACCGCAATCGAGTGTAAGAATTGAAAAACATCATAAGCATATTATTTAATCGGATTATTGATATAAGCATTGTTTCCCTTAATTTAAAACATCGGCAAATTTTCTCACAAGACCATCCAGAGCTATGATCTAAAGAAGCATTTGAAATATGTTCAAAGTGTGAAGCTTACATACAGAACTTGCAGTCAGACTTTGATCTTTATCTGTGAAGGTGTAGAAACCACACAAGATCTGTAAATTCCTTTTGAAATAACGCCGAGAAAGAAGTGGGCCTGTATTGATCATGTTTGTGTGTGTTTTGTTATCATCAGCGGCCCCTTCATCAACAACCTGCTTATTCACATCATGAGCGATGCTCCTCTTTCATGTCGCCTCCTTGTGTGTTTCGTGCCACGTTAAGACCAATTGATATATCTACATTCGCTTTGAAGCAGTTTATGAAGTCATGTCCAGAGTTGTTGAGAAAGATTTCAAAGTTTGAGGTGCAAAGTGATTTGAGAATTATCGCCAATGTAGACATGATTTATATGACGGGTATTGAGAATTTACACATGGTATTTATCAAATGATTTGAATATGTACGTGACGTAATTGTGATTGATAAGAAATAAGTATTAAAAGATTTTTTTTAAAGATTGATCATCTGGAATTGAAGTGCCAGCGGACGAGCAGCTCATGTCAGTCTTGTTATGGCATCAATAATATGTAAGTTAGCTTTAACATTATCTTAAGGAGAAGTTTTACAATACAGCCTGACCCTAAGATGTTAACATGAAATTTAGATAAACCGTAGAAAATGCGAAAATCCCTTTTAGACGTAAACATAATGAATACATGATCACTACCGACACAGTCGACTAGAAACATCTTATTGGGGGTAACAACTGTCATCAATCCAGTGAAAAAAAACAACTGTTGTATCTATCTGGGCCGTTCCAATATTTCCAAAGGGTAGAGCCCATGTTACACATATTTAGTCAACCATGAAAAGTGTTGTTTTAAGCTTTCTGTCTTTTGGGAATTCTGTCTTTTGGGACGATACCATACGATTGCGCTATGGTACAATGGATCTTCGCTCCTTTATTGAAAATTCAACATTAACAGTTTCTGCTTCGCAATGCTACGATCGCTGAAAAACAACCCAATTACATGATATTTGCACTAAGATATGCAGGTGTATGAAGAAACTCTCCGTTTGCAGCTGTAAGCTTGATAACTGTATAAGAATATATACCGAAACATCGCTACTCTCCTATAAAGAACTTTTATCTCCATTTAAAAAACTTAACTCACAGCATAGTAAGAAGTATGTTATGTTGGTTTATCAATTCGAGTATTCTTTAGTTTCTAATAATGATGTAAATAGGTACTCTTAACAGATAGAGTTAAATAGATCGTTAAATGTTAAACACATCTATATCATTTTCATAAACGTCGATAATGACAAAGTATATATATGTGACAGTAAAAACTCCAATTCAATTTACGTAATTGACAATGAGAACAAAGTTTCACCTTACATGAATATCTGTAATAACTGACTTTTAATTATGTTCATGAATTGATATCGTTGTATAAAAGGTTATGGGAATATCCCTCATGTGAATGAAGGGGCACGAATAATTAATTGGAAGTGGATTAAGATTCTCTTAATGGTCTAAAACAAAAATTTAAGTGTGAAGCTTCGTTATACGTATATTTTATTCTCTTTCTTTTTATGGTATTCAATATCCTTACCGCGAATATTGTTCACAACTTGAATATAATTTATCTGAATATATGAAATAATTTAAATGTTCTTAATGTAGATGTGGTAAATGAAACTGTGGGTAAGATCTAAATATCATTTCAGTGATGAGCTCAAGCAACCATAGCGGCCAAAAATAATGACTAGGTAATTACGAAATGGGTTAAACAATAATATCATCCATTACAGTGATGAAATTGTTTGTTAAATAAAATATCCTTTATTTAATCCTTTTTCATTGTAAAAATTGTGAATTTTAGGGATAAATATTATATCCTATATGTGAAAATAAAACATAAAAAATAAAATAGTTATTTGTTTTTCTTTCATTGAAATCCATTGAACAAATCAGTTGTAAAACGAAGCATTCACTTTCAAGTTAGTAAGTCATGCTATAGAAATAAATAAGGTTTACATACGCGGTATTCACCACCCGTCAATTGGCGGCTTTAGATGCTTAAATACGTCCTTGTCAATTCTAAAAACGACAGATTTGTCATTTAGTTTGGCAATGACATAACGACTTAGTGTCTCCTAAACATCAGACACTTATAATCAACACAGCCATTGAACTAAACCGTCATTATGTAACGTTCCATATCGTAAGGGAGGAAAAAACTAAGAGATCGTTTAGTGGATAAATTAGATTATATTACAAGGCTAGTCAAACGTCATTCGGTGGAAAGCATAAATAAATATTAGAAAGTAAAATTTATGGTGTTGAGCGTTGCCTTTGATCGCTGCGCTATTAAGCGGCAACTTCAAAGAAACGGGACACAAGTTTCAGACGAGCTTCAATATTGTTGATAAATTACTCTTTGAAGACTGGAACTTCAAAAGAGTAATTTATTGCACTGCAAACACGCTCAATCTAATGAAATGAGAGACTTGTGATAAATATTTAAATTACTGCGTGTAAATTTCTGTCATACTTTCCAGGAGAGATTTGTAGACAAGTGTCGGAGTGAGTTGCGATGAAACAAGCGTCAAAGAGGGTTCCACGTTTGGCGTGTACTTTAACACGCCACCTCTGTCAGATCCACGGCGTGGTGTTGGCGTGGTGTGACGTTGAAGACGTTGTGTACAATTAAAACAATTTACCTGCTTCATACTGCAGGTCCCGCGAGCTTACTAAACTTTGCGTTTCCATGGAAACGTTTGATCAAACTTCTCCTTCAAACAAACTCTTGGTGCAATGAAGCATTAAGGTCAAGCTTCAAAGGGGGATGAATGTGATGAGGGGCTTTTCATCCCGCTGCTCGTTCTTATTGGTAACTGTTCCCCTTCGTCCCCTAAAGAAAACAATATCATAATTTGAGGTAATTCAATAAGGCTTAATTAAAAAATCCAGAATCATCACCAACTATTTGTATATTTCAGTGGCGCATCACTGATAGCGTGTAACCAAACCAGACAGTGGTGGTGAAGAATGAAGGCTATCTTTATGGATTTACAACTTCTTCGTTCTGAAAAGGCGACGTTCTACAAAGATTCTACTGAGTTGACAACCAGGAGGATGTCGATTTGTGTGTGGAGATGAGGGGTTAATACTAGGAAATGTAATAGCTTCAAAAGGAACAATTGGCCTCGAGATTACTGAACATACGAACTTAGATACACACGTAGTTCAAGTAGGGTGAAAAAATATATATGAAGTAGCTACTCTGATCGAAAACCGGACAGTGTACCGCTGCTGGTGCGCGTCAGTCATTCAGGCGTAGGTTTTGAAACTTGCAAAGCAGAAAGGACACAATGGAGCTGATAGCGTATATTTGGTCGACGTGACATATAGCATAAGAGGGATGCTATTAACACAATCACAAAGGTTAAGTGTTTGAAGCGTAAGCGTTCAAAAGATGAGTAGAATTTTATGGATATTGTACTTCTTTATTTCACAAAAAGTCGTATATTGGCTACAGATCTTAATACCGTTTTAAAGCGTAAAATTTCAGGACATAAACTTAAACGACGTAACTGTAAAACTTGATCATATAAAATGATGTTAACCCGCATAATATCCACTTCAAGAATGTATCTAAAAGAGAGTTCAACAAAATACAGAAATAACAGAAATATTTTCCTTATACGAAACTGAAAATCGTCGTCTTGCAACATCAGCGTATCTATATCTGTAAAGCTTCTACAATACTCTGATACCAAGACCGCAAATGGCCCGTAATCTTGACAGCTGGGTATTCATAGAGATATATAACATGTGTATCTAAGCCAATAAAAAGAAAACAAATAACTCGAACTCAATGGCAAGTTAAAATAACATTTCTAGACATTGCTGTGATTGATATGAGGCATTGTAGGAGCTTCGGGATACCAATAATCTTCCTCCGCGCCACTTTAAATTGCAACAGTCTCTGTCACTGGCTAATTTAAACCTTGCTGCCAATCCGTCAAAATTCGTGTTTTGAGTGTAGCGCCCTCTTTGGCGAAAAGTTGCAATTGTCATATGATTTCTCATTGGACTATCGCGATCCACGACAAGCACAGAAGGGTTAGGGAAATGCGGCGAGGCCTATCTTTGCATGTCATTGGGGCTGGCGAAAGTATAGGCCATGCAAGGGAAGATGGCGAAAGTTTAAGCCATGCGTGGGAAGATGGCGAAAGTTTAAGCTATGCGTGGGAAGATGGCGAAAGTAGGCCTATAGGCCCTGCGTGGGAAGATGGCGGAAGTTTAGGCCATGCGTGGGAAGATGGCTTAAGTATAAGCCATGCTTGGGAAGACTGTGGAAGTAGGCCTATAGACCCTGCGTGGGAAGTTGGCGTAAGTAGGCCTATAGACCTGCGTGGGAAGATGTCGGAAGTAGGCCTATAGACCCTGCGTGGGAAGATGGCGGAAGTAGGCCTATAGACCCTGCGTGGGAAGATGGCGGAAGTAGGCCTATAGACCCTGCGTGGGAAGTTGGCGTAAGTAGGCCTATAAACCCTGCGTGGGAAGATGGCGAAAGTAGGCCTATAGACCCTGCGTGGGAAGATGGATACAGTTACGCTGATGATATGATGAGGGAAACGTGGAACAACCAACAATCAGTTATTTTATATTCTTAGAAAGTAAACAAATGAAATAATTGTATATTTAGGACCACATTGTCTGAGTGTTGATGGCGGCATTTCCGAAGCTTGATAATTCAAACTCAGTACCTTACATCACCACACAGACAAATACGGTTTCCCAGAATTGCTTTGAACAATGGCGGAGCCTAAGAAATGTAGCAAGAATGTGGCGATATATCTTTAAAAGACATAACCGTTTTGTCAAAAACTAACTATGTCGTTTGGTAATCTCGTACGGTCTCGTTGATATCGTAAACGTTTCTCTCTGTCGTAAACTTTCAGACGCGGTATGTCGTAAAAGATTGAACATATTTGCAAATTGATTTGAAATGTCCCGTTAATGATGTGACTTTTATGATATTGTTTTGCACAACGGCAGCCAAATGCATTTACGAGGGATGTTACCGCCGCAGAGTGTTTACTCAAGCGAAACGGTCCGCAGTGAGCGTATCGCCATATCGGAGAGTATTGTGCTTAATTAACGTATTGCATGCATAAACACCGCTGCTTTGATCCGCCGTGTAGATCGACAAATTCTTGATAAATTACCAATAAAGGATGCTATGATTGTAATAACGCATTTATCTCTAACTTACGAGATTTAACTAGTCCTGGACTTCCCCACATCAAACAATTTAAAGAAGAGATTCAAATGGTTAAAAAGTTTCTAAAACATCAAACGATGTAAATGAGAGCGAACTTTATGCCCGAGGCCGTGAAGAGATAGGGCTGTATGTATTCCTCCGCTGTTTCACGTGCAGGGGACTCCCCCTCCCGACTTTTACACCTGTCTGTCGGGGAACCAATAAACAGAGTTGTAAAGAGGAATTAATATCAAGCCATTGAAGTGCAATATATCAAATGTACTCGATAACGTTATATCTGTACGTTTAAACACATTTCGCTGTTCCTGTAATAATATTATATATAGACAGAGCCCAGTCGGTGCGAAGACGCACTGGGGCAACACGAACATGGAACCAGACTCTGCTTGTTTTCATTCTGTGGCGGAAGCACAACACTTTAGGTGGATCAGTTGTGCTGAAGTATGAAATACTTGTATATTTAAAAAATGGTCCAAACATGAGAAGATTCCTTGTTTAGAACAATGTCAAGACTCTGCAAAAAGATAATTGCAAATGTTGCTGGTCTTGGCGTCGATTATTACATTGTATGATATGCATTATGCAAGTATGATGTCTTCATCACATTACAGAAAGGGCGGTTGGCTTCCGGTCTGCCTTTTTTTGTTATGTGGAAAATGCATTACTTAATTGTACAACATTCAGATCAGATATATATATACTGATAAAATATCCACAAATTTATAAACAATTAATGAGAAAATTTATCAGCAATGCTTTGTCATACCGTAGCAAGGTCCCAAAAAGGCAACCATTCCCTTCGGGTCAACCCCGCCCCCTTTCCAAAGTCATGAATACGCCACTACAACGAGTTCGTATAGCGGTTGAGGTATTGTGAAACTTTAAATATTCCTCCGTATCAGATTACTAAAGGCTCATCAAAAACGCCCCTATTTGAGGCACACTTAAGAAACCATGGGTCCTGTATTTAAACTTTCAGAGCAATGTGCAGTATAAAGCCATCGTGCGAATGGGAAATATACAATTGTCACCAATTCCTCCACCGTATTCTTTGACGTACCGCTTAGTTCTGTATTACACGCCAAGTCTATACTGTTTGATCTTGCGTCCTGAACAAATATTGCTGAATATTGTCATGATTCTAGACTCAAGATCCTTGATTCTTATTATTTGTTGTAAATAGTGTTTCATAATTGAAGTGGAACGGGTGGAGGACAATTGCCACCCGGATAATTGCTAGGAGGTTCTAGGTGGGAATTGTCCTAGGTGGGAATTGTCTGGGTGGTAATTGGCCGGTGGCAATTGTCCGGGTGGTAATTGTCCTAGACTCAAGTGGAACACATCTAAGTAACATTTCAGGTACGAGGGGATCGATACTGCGTCTAAGATTTCGGGAGTATCGAGCACATGAAGTATTCATTATTCATCCCGCGTCCAATCGAGGGAAGGATACCTCTTCCTCCTAATCCTCCCCAGACTCTACCTCCATTGAGGGAAATACGGTATTCTTCATTTCATGCTTTCCTTCTGTTGTCCGGCATCAGAACATTACGTGGAAAAACATATCATTCTAAAGTTCTGAGGTCAGTTTCTTTGTCGTCGTAGGTTGAAAATAGCCAGCCAGTAAACATCCATAAACCTGCACTATATCTTAAATGTTTCAAATTTTTTTATATATGTACTTAACTTCTGTTTTAGAATCTCCGTAATAAGAATCTGCGAATAAGGTGATAGCGTATTTTTTAGTCAAAATAGGTATTTTCGCCTGTTTTAATAACGAATATTTCAATCTCTCTCCTCATTTAAAAGATTGAGATATATTCAGAAGATAAATATCATAGTCTGTATTTCCTTGTTGTGCTCAACCGACACTAAGGATTTTTGACAACCCTGCCTTTACTTCGGTCGCCTACACTTTTCATTATTGATTGCAGGCTGATTATGAAAAATAATAAGTATTTTATTGTATTAATAAAATGGTAATATGAGTGTATGTGTCCTCATATGCAACGAATGCACAGATCTTGCATATCTCTGGATATAAGAAACGATGAGCACTCAAGTAATCTACCTGGTTAGTTATTTTTAAAAAAAGAGTACGTAATAAGGTAATATAGTGGGGGCGTGGTACATGTGTGTTCAATGTTTCAATTGAATTCAAAAGAAAAAAAATCAAAATGGTGACAAAATAAAGATGTCACTTAGGCACCGATAACATATTCATATCTTTCTCAAAGAATGCTGAACTATGCAAATGTTTGAGTTAAGCCAGTAGAAGTTTATCATAACGAGTTCAAACGATAACGTTTAAAAAATCATTTCATTTCTATGGGAAAGTACGGAGCTGTTTCTAATGTACGAACAGTTGAATCAAATAAACGAAAAAGAGATGTTCAAAAGCGAACGCCGTTATAGAAGAAAGCACTAATTAGCGCTGTTATAAAGGCTTGGCCTTGCTTAAGAACTAAATCTTGGTTGGAGAGAACTAATCGTGGCGAAAGGGCACTTTCATCCCTTGATGGTCCAGGCTTATGATTTAAGCGAAGAATGCTTCTAAGGACATTATAAATAAACACAACAATTTTCCCCTCATTAAGGTGTCATTTCTACAAACTACTGTACTTCCTATGCACTACAGTCTTTTGACTGCATCAATTTCCCCCTGGATAACCATCGCTTTTACACTTCCATCGCTTTCACGACAACGCGTGGATGAGAATTTCAAAACGATGCATATGCGTAATTTACCAGAGTACGTTTTGAATTGAGTTGATTTTCATCTCATAATATGGTTAAAAATCGATTTCACCGTTTAACTAAATTTAAGTGGAATATGATTGAACTACTCCCCTACCCTCGGTTCGGTCCGGTTGTTACTCCGGGTCAGGAGGCTGGAGCCGAATTGTCCGCCTTTTACCCGCTGGCATGAAGAAGGAAGGGTGGCATTACTTCTCCCTGCACTGTGATTAGTGGAAGATGATGGTGATACTAGCTCTATCATTTTCAAATCATTGATGATTAATTCAGCTTCTTTTGATGCGAAAGCTTAAATTCAGATTTTTAATAGATTTTTTGCACGAGCGTCTTAGAAGCCAACAAGACAACCGAGTTGTATAGATCTTGGGTCTCCCTCATTAGAGGATGTTAGTTAATTTTCTGAAATTGATTTTAGTGAAAATTAAGATGTTAAGTCTTGCATTTTAGTTTTCACTTTGTTAAAAGCATTCAGAACATTTAATAGTTGGTTGTATGTATTAGCCCGTGTGACCACCATATGCGTCTTGTTACAGATCAGAATTTAACACTTTACCTGCCGTATGCACTGTAAAACGCTGAAAATACGAAAGACTGACCCGAGAGAGGCTATAATCGGGTTAAATTTAGCTATTTTCCGTAAAGTTAAATTGAATTTCCTAATGAAACGTCTCCCGCCGAGTCCGTGAAGACGCATTTCGAGGAATCATTCTCACGGACATTGAATTAGGAATGACGTCATAATTAGCAGCAAATACAAAGAGATCGAATTCAGTCCGACTTTTAAGAAATTGTGAAATGTGAAATTCTAAATTATTAATGTTTTTTAAGGAAGTTGATTGATAGTGCGTATATTGAAGACAGTTCCGCCAAAATTTGACGACAAATTCGCTCAAATCGTTTCACTTATTTTTCGATTTTATGCCCCTTGAAACACATCTAAGACATTTCCGAGTATGGCGACACCCAATGTTCGAAAGTAATAGAAAAAGGGGACCCAGTCGTACATAAAATTGAACGTTTCGCTTTAACAAGTCGCTGACTCTCCCAGTATAAAATGGACCCATCCGCTATCTGTTTTTGCTTGTAATAGTGATCACTGTCTCCACTTCATTGGGGAAATTTTTTCGCCCTTCATTTTTTGCCCCGCCTATTATGAACTCTACGTGAGGATATTCAAGATAATGCCAATGCATGACTTGATGCAAATTAAAATTTCGTTCCCTCCGGGCATTTTACTCTCTAATTCAAAGAAAAAGTCCCTGAGCGCGCAAACGAAGCCCTTGCTTCTGTGATCAACGCGACGCGTACACTAGCCTCGTAGGGCCGAGTTACTGATACAGGGAAATAAATCTGCTAATTCAAGAATCCTGATTCTCATAGCGGGAAAATTCTGAATTGACATTGATAATGTTCAGGCGTCTTTCAAGTATAAACTCATCGCGCAATAGCATGAATCTAAGGGATTTCGCTCGGCATGTTCTGATGTTGTGGAGAGAGTGAGAGAGGCAGAGACCGACAGATAGATAAAGAAACAGAGAGAGGGATAGATATAGAGAGAGACAGACAAAGGGAAGAATTCAGAGGCAAAGAGAGAGGGAGAGAGGGACAGATGGAGAAACAGAGAAACAGACAGAGACAGACATAGAGACACACAGAGACACAGACAGATAAAGAATCAGAGAGAGAGGGATAGATATAGAGAGACAGACAGGGAGGAATTCAGAGGCAGAGAGAGAGAGAGATAGGGACATATGAAGAGACAGTTAGAGATCCAGAGACACAGACAGAGACAGACATAGAGACACAGACATATACAGACAGATAAAGAAACAGACATATATAGAGAGACAGAGGTACAGATAAATAGACACAGAGAAAGAGACAGACAGATAAAGAAACAGAGAGAGACAGATAGAGAAAAACAGACAGAGGGACAGATAAAGACACAGAGAGACAGACACCGAGATAGACAGACAAAGACACACACAGAGAGACAGACATAAGGACACATAAAGAGACAGAGAGAGAGACAGACATAGAGAGAGATGTTTTACAAAATCAAACTCGTTTCGTAGAAGTCATATGAGAAACTTACCCTGATGAAAATATTTATGTACTAAACCAGAGCCAAATCTTGAAATGAAACTTGAATTGAAAAACATCACTGAACAAGTCCTCACTGCAATGATCCATAGGTAACAGACATTGATACATTGTACCATAATATGTGGTACAGTCTCGTAGTCAATACCATATTTACTTTAATAGACGTTCTACTTTCAGCGAAATGTTTCTTCACTACCTTACATAGACACCGGGTATATAAGGTAATTAACAAAGTTTCCTTTAATTGAATTGTGAACTTTGTTACAGGAAAGCAAAGTCTTTATCGAGAATCTTTAAAATTTGGATAGATTGTTATGGTTTAACTCAAGCGCTGCCGGTCTTACACTCGTGTTCTTTCTCAATATTATTGTTCCGCCTTCATTGTGTAATACATTTTGTGTAATCATGTATTTATGACATTATTTTGAAGTAGGAACATCGAATTTCCTTTTTACATAAATACCACGATATAACCCTCTCTTTCTAAGTACTGATTTTATTGGTTATCAAATTATTCAGCTAGTTGTTTTCTGTTTCTTATTCCTCCTTTACGATAAAGACGTATGCTGTAATCAAGTGGTATGTTTTGAAAACCATCAACTATTTATTGCAATATAATCAAGGTTTGTTATAAAAGAAAATCAATTAAAAAGTACAATTAATACATTCTGTTTGTTAATAACTAACCTGTGGTCAAGACATTGTTCATTGAGTTTATTTCATGGTAATTTGACAAAGACTTATTTAGCTGACTATATTTTATGATTATCTATTTGTTAAAATTCAAGCTGTAAATCATAACACCAATAACTCATAACATCATCATCACCATCATCCTTATCATTAGAATAATTCAAAAGCACAGTGTAGGCTTTTAAATTTTAATTTTTTTCAAAACATTCCTATTACGTTGTCTTTTCTTTCTTAAAACACGTTACTACCCAATTTCTGTAACCATCCACCAAGTGGATATTAGGTGCTCTTACTTAATAGATTTATATTATATAATCAATGTCAATGTCAAATTTCTGATCTCCCATTCAGGAGCGTTGTTTGAGTACTCGTGACAATTTGTTCTCCAACCATTATCTCTCTGGCACGACGAATCTGCATTCAGAAGCGTGGTAAAAGCACTGTCGCCGACATATCTTGCAATGGGAAACCTATCCATCCTAACAGGTCGAATGATTTGTCGTTCATTCAAGATGATATAATAGCCTGTACGACACAATGTTAGTCGTTCATTCAGGATAATATAAAAGCATGTATTACATTATTTTAGTCGTTTATTCAGGATGATATTATAGCATGTACGACACAATGTTAGTTGTTCATTCAGGATGATACAATAGCATGTATTATCTTATTTTAGTCGTTCATTCAGGATAATATAAAAGCATGTATTACATTATTTTAGTCGTTTATTCAGGATGATATTATAGCATGTACGACACATGATTAGTCGTTCAGTTGGTATGATATTATAGCATGTACGACACATGATTAGTCGTTCAATTAGTATGATATTATAGCATGTAATACATTATTTTAGTCTTCGTTAAGGATAAAATTCAGTATGATATAAATAGAGATTACTGCCTGAGGAAGTGTGTAAAAAGAGCGTCATATGGCTTTTACGAGCAAGAGCGAGCGTTATTCTCAAATTTATTATATATATATTATTTAAAAAGTCATATAACACACTTCCGAGTGTAATGATTTCTTTTTTGCCGATTCTACTCCATCGAAATCGTATAGAAATAGTCAGAAGACGGCCTTCTTCCTTTGCAGTGGTCGTCTATAGGGACATCACCAACAATGGCCCACGACGTCATATAATCGTTGCCAGGCAAAAGTGATATGTGAACATGTGCAAATATTAAAAATATGTCACTATATTTTATTAACCATATGGGTAATATAAGCAGTTACTGCACAATTTTAGTCGTTCATTCAGAATTATATTTCTCATGCTGAATTTCAGTTTTGATCTTGTACGATAACGAATGTCACAGACGTTTAGGATACATTTTTAGAAGAGTTTCCTAGAATAAGTTTGGTTGTATTTTTATGTAATGACAAATGTCATGCATTACGTTAGCTGTAACATTTCCAATTGGTCATCATACTAGTATGTAATATTAAGCGATACTTAACTGAAACAATATAATCATTTCTCTTCTCTCAAGTTCGTTCCAATCATTTTCTTACATTTCCATTTATTCACCTGGATGTTTTTTTGTTATCTGTTCATAATAGATAGCATTCTCCTTCTCCATCTTTACCTTTCATTCACGAAACAAAACTTTATAAAAGGACGACGTCATCCTTAACGGACCATGACCTTAAATTTGGAATTCTAAATTTGGGATAAAAAAAATTCAAAAGACGAAACAGAAAATTGAAAGATAGTCTAATTGCGCCTTCAGGTTTATGTTGGTACGTTCCGATTTTATGTAAGCCAATTGGTAGCTAAAATCACACTACCATCCGACGATTTGGTTTTATTAACATGGCATTAGAAATTCAACGGATCGGCTTACATGCATGCATGTGGCTTGAGGGCTCGAGTGCTTGTATATCAAAGCTTGTAATGTTAAGTTTCAGAGATGAAAAAACGCGTATCAGAGGTTGTTGTGTGTATGTCGAATGTTGAAATACACGTACTTTGAAGTTTAGAATTCACGAACTTTAAAGGTAAGAATGCACGTATTTTGAAGGTTAGAAAACACGTACATTGAAGATTTGAATGCATGTTTGTTGAAGATTTGAATGCATGTTTGTTGAAGATTAAAATGCATGTCTTTTTAATATAAAAGTGCATGCTTGTGGTATATTCATAAGCATGTACATTAAATATTAAAATACAATTATTTTGAATATCAAAATGCATATATTTTTAACAAGAAAGTGCAAGTATGTTAAAGATGAAAGTGCATGTGATTTTATTAAAGTGCATGTATAATGACAATTTTAATGCATGTTTGTTGTAGATTAAAAAAGCATGTATATTGAAGATAAAAATGCAATTATTTTGAATATCAAAATGCATGTATATAGAATATAATGCAAGTATGTTAAGTATTAAAGGGCATGCTTTTTTAAAAAAGAAAGTGCATGTATGTTGAAGATTAAAATGCATAATTTTTTAAAAAGCATGTATAATGAAGATAAACATGCAATTATTTTGAAAATCAAAATGCATGTATATTGAAGATTAAAGTGCATTTATTTTTAATAATAAAGTGTACGAATGTTGAAGATTAAAATGTATGTATTTCAGATATTGAAATACATGTATTTTGAAGTTAAAAGTTCGAGTACATAAAAGGTTTAAATGCATGTTTGTTGAAGATTTATATGCGTGTACATTTAAGGTTAATTCCATGGTTGTTGAAGGTTTATAGACATGGATAGTTAAGGGTGAAATGTATAATTTTGAAATCTGCAATGCATCAATATTGAAGCATAATATTTATGGATATTGAACTCTGAAATACAAATATGTTGATACACTGTGGCATGAAAAATATGTTTATCAAAATTGATTGTAAAATTTGAATGATTTATGTTTGAGAGACACTAACTTAGTAAGGTAATGAGTAAGGTAAGGAAAGTAATCAAAACGTATACTATAACGTAATTATTCTATTGTTTTGGAGATGCTGAGTTTAGTTACCATATTTCATTCATATTTGATGCATTCACACATTTGTGAATACCAATCTCCATTAAAGGGGCAATGTGTTTTGACAAATCTAACAGGATTGGTGCCATTTAATTTGATTCTGTCATCTTAATTTAAAAACTCATGAATCTGAAAGTCACCAGACATTACAAGTAACCCTTCACTTCTTTTCACTGAAATAACGTTTGATACTTGTATGCAATATTTGGAAAATGAATATCGGATTGGATTAAGAAAAAACCTTATTCTTTACTTTCATTTTTTTTGCTGAACTATCTGGGTATCAGACTGTCACTCGGAATACATAAATATGTCCTGATATTAACAGTTCTTCATTGCACTTTCTCATTTCAAATAAATCTTTTGAATTTAATTTTATCCTAACAATCACATAGGCATTTCAAACTAATATAAGCTAAATAAATGAAGCAACTGATTGTTATATTGGACATTATAAAGACATATTCCTTTTCTTTATCGACCTTGCCGTTATTGTAAAATCATTCATTAACTATCAAAGCTTATATCATATGTCATAAAATGTTTTAACATATTCATTCTAATATATTTTAATAAAACAGTTTTTTTTCCCGTTTGTATCTTTAAAAGTTTGATTAAATTTGTTAATATACAGAAATTTCATCAAAATATCTCTGTATTTAATGTAGGTTTGATATTACCAGATTTTCAATAAATATGTCTAAAGTACTTCAACGTAAATTACCCTTCAAAGTTTAACTTACTCTGGTAAAGAAATTTAAGAAACCTGAAAAAATTATGTTTGAATTCTATTGTCGTCACTGGCATCTTTGTTGATTACATACATCGCCTTTCCTTTGTGTTTCACTGTAAATTGCAGCTTGTGTTTATACCGTGTCCTATTATCGCGTCATTAAGAATACATTTTCTACTCTTTTGTCACAAAATCCGAGCGTGTCTGTGTTAGTAGTCAGGTATATCCCGAGACCATATGATCGCCATTAGAAGATAAACTACCATCATCAATAGCTCTATCGTATCTACAATAATGCTCTCTTTCATAGTGCATCTTAAAGTATCAAGAACTCTAGTCTACCAAATGGTTTATCGTCATATCTTATATTATATTAAGTCCTACGCTATGGAGAGGTGCATTAGAAAGTAAACTACTGTTCTCTGGAGTGGCCTCATATTGAACCGACACTAAGAACTGTCTTACGCTAAATCTTACACTACCAAGACCTGTATCAAGCTAAACCTGTGCTATTAGAGCCCTAAGATAATTGAACCCAATACTATCAAAAGCTCCATGATAATTTTCGAAATGATCATCTCTGCTAGAGGGTGCTATTAGCAGTGATTCTCAACCGGGAGACAGGCTCCAGGCCGAACAAATAGAGATCTGTCCTAGCATCCTCCGCGCGTCGTCTTCCAATCAAAGATACCTTAGTTGTCAAGAAGTGTAAGGTTCAACTCCACTTATGGTAAATAAGCATATTTTATACACTTGAAGTCGGGAATAATTAGTTATATGAGGAGGGAGGGGGGATATAGCGTAGGAACTACGAGTCTTGTTCTAATGAAAATAAACAATTTGATATTTCTGTGTTCACAAGGCGAATACCTTAATGAAAGTTAAGCGGTGGCATAAGCTGTCAATGCTGGTATACACATTCACCCGAAACTCTCTCGTTCTTCTAATTGGATGAATGGAAATTTTATCCAAGATTAGTAAAAATATCCTTCATGAGAGATGTATCATTTGAGTTGAAATGATTATACCGGTTTAGAATTAATGGTGTGTAATGATGATTTTGGCATCAAGATATAAAACTTATTTGGAATTTTATGTCCAACAAACACAGTTTTAATGTTCTCTTTTTCGTTCGGGAGCCCAAAATTTTAAGTCATTTCTTACGATACTAAAGAAACATATACCACTAAAAGATAACCTGAGCGTTGTTCAAGCCATTAAAGTCAGGAAGAACCTTCTTGAATAAATAAATTGATTAAACATATCCATTGAACATCGTGTCTCGTCTCTTTACGTTACAATGTTTCTGAACGGAGTAGAGTAAGGCGAACAGTTGAACACTAAATGTTCAAATTACGCCCACCTATTTTATCATACGAGAGAATTTAGAATAATGGAGAATTGCCCTATGTGCATCTTATTTTTCAATTCTTTTCTGAATTTGTCACTACATGAAATTGGTAAACGTGATAACATCGTCGAGTCGTTGTATAGTACATGAATTTTGGATTTAGATGCAGTTATAATCTGGTATTTTACATGATGTTTACTTTGTACACAAGGTTAACAAACGTTTGGGATACAGTTAAAGTATTGTATGTTATATAATATTTACTTTATGCATAATGTTAACAGATTTTTGGGATGCAATTATAGTGTGGTATGTTATGTAACATTTACTTTATGCATTAGGTGGACAACCTTTTATGATACAGTTAAAGTGTAAATTTAATTATATCCGCGGTAAGATACACATGGTGAAAAAAGGATTTGGGATTCAATTGTAGTGTCATTATATATTACTACATTTGCTCTTAGATATACACACAAAACTAACTTTTGGGATGATGTACCGACAGTTACTGCACAAGAAAACACTTAAAACACTTGAATTAACTGATATTGTTAAAACTTAAGATTGTTTCGTATACTCAGCTCCATACCAACATAGCTGTATGTCCTCACGATAAGTTAGATGCCAGGACACGATTACTCCTAAAACGTATTTGGTAGACAACCGGGGATTTGAACAAAAATCATCGAAAGTGAACATCTTATCACGAAACCCTGTTCGTTCGTTTGTCCCGACTCCTGAATATGAAATTCGGGTCCTTTGAATGTCCAATTATAACATGTTTACAGAGAATGTGATGTGTCTCACATTGAATCTCATTTGAGTGTGATGTCGAAGGGAACTGTCATTATTAAACTGACACACGAACTAGGTTCACAACTTTAATCAATAAACACTAAAGTACACACAAAAACAAACTCATGCTTAGGTAGATTTTTAGTTATTTTCAAGCATTTTAACGTCAGTCTGAATATTCAGGCTTCTGAAAGCGACAGATGACACGTCCTCTCGTCAACTTTTATACTGTCCTTATACACCCCATCATGGTTTTATTGTGCGACAGTCGCTATTGCTCCATGTCACTGGAGTGTACAAAGAGAAGATCTCTCCACGACAGCTCCTTGTCGAAGAATAGGAAGCAACGGTGGCCACTGACACTCAAGAGAGAGAAAGAGAGTAGAAAAACGTACAAGAAAAAGTACAAGATTGTAAATACGAGAAAGAGACGGGAGAGAGAGTGCACGTATGATAGACAGAGAGAGAGAAATGAGAGAGTGATAGAGAGTGCATGTGTGATAGAGAGAGTGTGTGAGAGACAGAGAGAGAAATGAGAGAGTGTGATAGAGAGAGTATGATAGACACAGAGAGAGAAAGAGAGTGTGATAGAGTGTGTGTGTGTAATAGGCAGAGAGAGTGTGTGATATGACAAGAGAGATTGTGCGATAGACACTCTGTATAGACACAGAGTGTGTGATAGACCGAGAAAGAGTGTGCGATAGACAGAGAGTGTGTGTAATAAACAGAGAGAGAGAATCTGTTTTAGAGACAGAGGGAGAGTGTGTGTGATAGACAGAGAGAGAGAGTGTGTGTGTGATAGACAGAGAGAGAGTCTGTTTTTGAGACAGGAGAGGGTGTGTGATAGACAGAGAGAGCGTGTGTAATAGACAGAGAGAGTCTGTTTTAGAGACAGAGGGAGAGTGTGTGTGATAGACAGAGAGAGCGTGTGTGAGAGACAAACAT
Organism: Phorcus lineatus; assembly: GCA_921293015.1. Classification (NCBI taxonomy): domain Eukaryota; kingdom Metazoa; phylum Mollusca; class Gastropoda; order Trochida; family Trochidae; genus Phorcus; species Phorcus lineatus. Next base: position 1,219,664 of record OV121082.1, on the reverse strand, counting down.
ACAGAGAGAGAGTATTCTCCACCGTAAAAAATGCATTATATGTTTTATGGTCTGCTTAATACCACTGTAAACGCTTTCTCTTATTGAGGTTATATAACAAGTATTTCCATTTTTGTATGCAAGAATGCACCACAAACTCCTGTTCAGGTGAAAGAGAGCATATGTACAGCTCACTGGACATATGCTGACCACTACACTTTCACATATTGCCAATAACATACATGATGATGACAACATCGAAATGGTTCAAGTTCTAGCCCTCACAGTGTTTGTACACATCTCAAAGCTTTTCACAGATTCAACGACTCGTAGATGCGTCGTGAAAACTTCCTAACTGCACCTTCCAACACCTGAATATGCGTCGATTTACGTTTAACATTGGGACTGAAGACGCCATCAGATGACGTCATCAAAAGTTTTAGTTCCTATCCGACACTGCGTTTTAGGTGTGTTGAAGCCAGAAATGACATTTATGCTTACTAAAGTTAAGCATGTTATAATGTGAAGGTTATGTGGCTCTGAAACTTAAAATGTGCACCTGGAAACCCCGGAAATGTTTACCACTGCTTACTTGTATAAACTACAAAACACGTTCTATCAATGAGAAAATGGAGTACGCTTCTGTACCAACCGTTTTCATTGTTTTAATAGAATGGATAACGTTCTCTTCTTCAGTTTATATGCACAATTTATTATTTACAGTGAAAATCAAACTACTTCATATACAAGGGACAAAATAATATTTGATGGATAAACAACTTTATACTTACAATACGGAAGCCGAAATCACGAGTCAAATGCTTGAATACTAATGAAATAGGTTATAAACTATCAAATAAAAATATACTTCCAAAGGTGCGCGTCAAACGCGGTACATAGTGTGGTGTCATAAAAATTCGTGATTTTACGACTTATATAAATTCACAATCCCAGCCGATAAGCGATCAAATTATACTTTTCAACGACAAAATTGTCCTCAATACAGCATCAATGACGTTTGGCATATATAACTTCAATCAGATACGGAGCGTCCTTTAAAAGTAAAACAAACTTTCATACAAAGACAAGACAACCTGTCATGTTACTCATGTATCAATTTAATCATATCCATCTATATGTGCATCTGTCTTTGACAATGTTTACTATCCTTTATGAAAGGTCAAGCTTGTATCACATGGTAGTTTTAATATAAGCTATGTATTTATTCTTCAGGTGCTCTATAACTAACGCTGTACCCTACATTACGTTGCTTGTAGAACCACTCCTTGACAAGACATGCAGTCACTTATTTAAACACACACATTATAACTTGAGGGGGGGCGAGTTCATGTTTTGTTAACTATCGTCTGGGGATTGTAGTCATTTTCATGAACATCGGCATTGTTTTCTATACACCAGTGACATGACGACTATTCATTTTCAAAACTCGGTAACCCAACCTACCTTTATTTGCTTGCAATGCCTTTCCACGTCATTCCCAAACGCAATAGCAAGCATAAATATTTGCCTTGCAAAAGTGAGAAAGTGAGTTTAAACTCAAATCAAATCAATTGGTCAATGTTAATTCAACAAAGTTTGAAATGTTCCTCAAGCTTAAAAATCTCGATGAAACATATCACCAGAATGAAGAAAACTGTAAGCATAAACAAGATAAGAACTGAACTCTTCTGAAAATTGCCGCCTTTGCAAGTAAACCCTTTAAATGTTTCTTGTGTCCGATATTTCATTTAAGAAACTGAAACGGCTGTAAAAATTTAACCAGAATGAACTGTTACACCTGAGTGCAGAATGAACAAGTGACGTCCCCAGCCAAATCAGGGGTTATAATTAGCAAGGTAAAGACTTCACCTCCTCGCCGCCATTACGACATACGGGCGCCATGTGATCTCTAGGGACGCCATCTTGAATGACGGGGTCGCGCGGGGCGAGAAGGTAAAGGGGATCAATGGGGGCCCCGGGCGGGAACAGCTGACAATAGCGTGTTGTTGAAATAAAGAAACCCTTCTTTGATAACAACTTCTCGTCGATGGAGGACAAGGGAAGAAAACGATGTCATTTCATTTACCAAGATGGAACCTAGTTGCTAGGCGACGTTAGGTCACTTCCGGTTTTGTTTGCCACCATTGCATCGCGAAGTTGAACTCACTTCAACATGTTAACCAATTACTTGATAGACATTAAATGAAGTAAAATTACCTTCCTACGATAAACTAGTTTTAAAAAAGCGGGATTTGACTCGACTTTTGATCTGTAGATTGAGTGAAATTAATGCAAGAAAATCGATGTCATCTGATCGTACCTGCAAGGAATCAAAGGTATTGTATTAGGCCAGTTCCATGAGAGTAGCCTTTAAACTAATTGTAAGCTGCAGGTAATCACAGTAAAGGAGCCTATTAATTTCTCGGTTTAATTCCAGGTGAGGAGAGCGGGCTAAGGCATATTCTAAGATGATCACATCAAGGGGAGCCTCCCGATTACAAATACTTTGAAACATGTATATACGTTCAATTTCTCAGATAAAAACGGCTCTAAAGAAGACAAGATCACATGTAATTATGCTGTTCGTCAGAGGGAACGATCCACATAACTCTATTGGCTGCCTTTATTGTATCTTTTTAGGGTTGTAATCAGAGACGGGGAAATTACTTACTCTTCCTGCTTTCTCTGATGTCACTTGCTGCAATACCTCGGAATCAACTCAAAGACCACGATTGCTAAATATTTTTTCGGTTAACGGATGTTCTTACGTCAAAACCAACCACGGAATTCTTCAATCAAAGCTACACGGAGGCTGATTTGACGTGCAGTAATCAAGGTTTTTACTTTTCAAAATGTAATATTAATGGTTATGATGGAATAAGTGGGGACAAGATTTTATGTTGACTTATAAAAGACTGCGATAAGGTATAAGTATATATCTTCTTAATTTTCAACGTAATTTATTTTTGTTAATTAAAGTTTGGCATGAGTTTCAGTTTGATTAGTGAACTTTTACTCGTTCGTATCTAACGATTGCGACGGAGTTTTTATGATAAATAGAAAACTGGTGTTTGAATTAGAATATCTTTATAATTATATATCTTTTTGTATATTTTCTCTGGTAACGTTTAAAAATGAAGCGATAAAAGATGGTAAGTAAAACATTATTTCAGAGAAATAAATGATAAGTCATATTTAAGTTGGTGCTTCTTTGCAAATAACATACTTATCAATTTTCTTTTTGTCAGTTATCTATCATAGTCGACGGAAAAGTTGTCATATTTAAATTTTTATCTCGGTATGAAATTACGACTTTTGGATTACACGATGGCATCTATAGAAACGTATAAAGGTTTGCGATATATGCGATTAAATGTAGGTTTGAAAAAAGCTAGAAAAGATAAATTTCTTCCCGTAACAAATTCTGCTTTAAACTTGTATGCTGCTTTAAGAAAAGTAGATTTTAAATGTTATCGTTTTGAAAGTTATGCATTATTTTTATATCTAGAATCAGTCATGGTATAGCAAAACACAATTAATATTATTTATATACCCTTCATTGCTCAACTAGCAAAACACAATTAATATTATTTATATACCCTTCATTGCTCAACTAGCAAAAAAAACTTAGATTATCGAAGGAAATGGGAAATGAATGGAAGAGGAGACGTTTTCGAAGAAAACATGTATTATCTCTTTACAATATATCATTTAAAAACAATAAAACGCTTCGTGTCAAAGTTTCAAATCTTGAGAAGGTTATTCATTTCCTTTAATTAACGGTATGTTAAAACTGCTTGTAATAGTATCTAGGAAGAATGCCAGAAACAGACCAAATCAGATGATGCTTTTATAGTTATGTGTAATGTAACAACACTCATCATTGAGACAACATTTTCATGTACGTTTTTACAGAGGAGGTAAATGGAGAAGCGATCTTATATCTTACAAGAAATACATGCCATTAAGATAGTGAACAAATGTAACATTGCCATATTTGGGTTCACGTCATTGTACACGTCATTGTATGTATGTAAGTCGAGTTCATTGCGAGATCCAAACCCAAAGGTAACCAACCCGCTCATCCAAGCCTCAATTGGAGAAAGTATGATCCAAAGTATAAAAATGTTTAAAATAATATTACTTATGAATCCTCTTTCCCCAATGATACCTCCTAAATACACCCACTACCAAATAGTAAAACTAAGTATCTGACGCTAAAACATATTAGCTAAACACGTCCTAGAGTTAGTGTGACACCTTGACGCCATGTGAGCTACACCACCTTCTCACGTGAGTGTGACACCTTGATGCCACGCAATATAAAAGGGATTTTACACCTAGACCACTTAATAAACACGTTGAATCCACAACAAGCATAATTTATTGAACTGAAGATACTGCCTTATGAATGAAGTCAACAATGTTTTGAAGATGTCGGTTTGCTGAGAGAGAGCGTGGATTAAAAACGGAAGTTAAAAAAGGCGATGAAGCACAGAGCTAAATAAATGATTAGATGAATAAAGAATTAGATGAATATATAATTACATAAAAAAAATAATTAGATGAATGAATGAATTGAATAAATTTTGAAAAATTAAAAATTAAAAAAAATAAATAAATGAATGATTGAATGAATAAATTAATGAATAAATGAATGAATGAATGAATGAATAACAACGAAGAATATAGAAGATTGTCATGCAGTCTGGATCCTCTTACAGTAAACCTGTAATAAATGAAACCGTTAAAGACAAGGAAGTGATTTTTCTTTCGGGAATATATGGATCTTACGAAAACGAAAGCAAATTTCACTTTTTGGTAAACAATCTTTTTAATAAATAATATGAGGTGTCAAACGAATGTTCCAAGATGAGTTTAACTATGCGAATGGATTCACTCAAATTATTGAAATATGTTTACACTAAAATGGCCGCTTGACGTTTTCACATGATAAGTTTATTCTACGATTCTTCGGATACTCGGGTTGAATCAAGACCGTTTGAATAAAGGAAACTTTAGAAACAAGCCACAGTGCCTTTAATACATACTATCAAATGAATGAATGTGCAGTTTAGAAGAAAGGTTTTCATCGACTTAACTTAGTCTAGTTGAAATCCTGCTTCTTTATTAATACGATGAAGCTAGCGTAGAACCACGTGAACGGAAGTCACGAATACGATGAGGCCACCGGAGGGTCATGCGAACGAAAGCCATGTATAAGATCAAGCTACCGGAAGTCCTTGTGAACGGAAGTGACGAACAAGATCAAGCTACCGTAAGTCCCTGTAAAACGGAAGTGACGAATAAGATCAAGCTACCGGAAGTCCTTGTGAACGGAAGCCACGGATTCGAGGCGGGCCAACTGTGACTACAATAAGTTTTAGGATTAATAAGATCTAGCTATCGGAAGTGCTTGAGAACGGAAGTCATGAATAAGATCAAGGTACAGAAAGTCCTTGTGAACGGAGGTGACGAATAAAATCAAGCTACCGGAAGTCCTTGTGACCGGAGGCCATAAATAAGATCAAACTACTGAAAGTCCTCGTGAACGAAGTGACGAATAAGATCATGCTACCTGAAGTCCTTCTGGACGGAAGCCACGGGTACAGGACCGGCCAACTGTGACTACAAGTCTTGTACCACTGAAGAAGGACTTCTGAGATTGAAGAGACGGGACCATATTCCAGATCAAGGGTCAATCAACATTCGTTGACTAGACTAAATAACTACCTAACGCACCAGCAATCAGGATGCTGTTATTAGCAAAATAACGTCTACGTACTGGTCAACGTAAAGTCCGTTGACAATTCTGGGGAGTAGGATAGATTTGACAGAATTTCAAGTACACATTCGGTCGCAGCAGTGACAGTGAGGAGCAGCTTTCCTGATGAAAATTATTTATTTGGGCTGTATTGTTTATAAGAACCATTCCATCTGTTCAGAATCGGTTTAAGACCAACACTAAGTTTCAAATACACACTGACTATATTCCGCTTTGAAGTTTGACTTTCAAAAACAATCTATCCTCATCAAGGCAAATTCTTAATAATCTACGCGAGATATCTTTCGAGCGAGAAATTCAATGATGCCTTCTTGTACGGCTATGACGCATAGTTTGATAAATAAAATATAATATATACTGAAATCTTAAATGAATCCGAAAACGAATTAGCAATTCTTCAATAAAAATACGATATTACTATAATGGTTTCACATCTATATTAAATACGGGTTATTCTGTACGAGAGTAAATAAAAAAAATTCGTAGAATAAGCATAAGCAATCCACTTCTTCAAAATCAAATATAAACCTGGAAAGTGATAGGCAGGGTATCATCATGATAGATTCCTATATAAAGGGACAAACTACCAACGGAGTATATTATGCTAATGTATTGATGCAATTATGGGCAGCCGTAAAGGTCAAGCGGCGCGGGAAGCTTAGTGCATTCCAGGCAAGTATTTTGTTTTTACAATTATCCAACTGTTTTAACGACACACATACCCATAAACGATATTTCTTTGCAATGTTTTGCCCTGACGTAATCAACTCAATCTCATCAACTTGTTTAAACATTATCAATGTCACAATTCTTTGAAAAACAAATGTGAAGGCACAGAAATTCTTTGATCTACAAAACAAAATCAAGCAAAACTTGAATTCGTCACAGAAATGACTGAACTGCAAGTCTTAACACCTCTACGGCTGTCCTTTGACACCGATACACTTACATGGACTATATTATACGAGTGTCTGTGTCATACTATGTGCACGTCATGAGTACCTGATCATCAGTAATAAGAGCGAGAGGTGTAGGTCTTGTTGACGACCCGTAACGAATGTCGAAAACAGAGCGCGACATTGACGACGGCATGAAATCGACTGAAATCAGCAAAATTCTACTTTACAACATTGACATCCCACCCAACCAAGTCGCCGTTATACCATGATATCACTGTGTTATGAACGGTTATTTTTGCATCCGTTTCAGAAATGTGTAATGGTGTAACTGCCCTCGAATGTAATCAAATGCTCAATGTTGAAAGTTGGGTATCTACGACCTGGCTAACGTCGTGACCTGGTGGCAACAATCACAGGGGTGAAATCTCTTGAGTTGACCAAATGATGACAAAAACTTATTTTTCTTACCGATTTCGTCAATATATGTTTATCTTAACATTTAGATACATCATATGAAGAAGTCCAAAAGTTCAGGTTGTAATAGTTCATATCATTATAAACTTGAGATCATCGTTATCTAATATTGTCGAGTTGTTGTATTAAATAGGATGTTGTCGCAATGTTTGTATTGTCCGTATACCGTTAACCATTTCCATTGATGTAGCATGGTTAATCAAGACAGTTCACATTATGATAATATTCGAAACAGATTCCAAACATTGTAGTACTTGATCATTTATACTGTTCAAATACTCTGAGGGTACAAGAACTGTAAGTGGTGGATATAAGCGAGGTACAAAAAGGCCGTACGCGAGAATTATTAAGGCCAAATGAGTTTTTTATTTTATGGTTTGAAAAGCCCTTCGGAATTCGATCAACGGATAAATGTCGTTAATAATATACTGATATATAAATTGACATGAGATTAATTCTGATACGGCAAGGGTTGAGAAGCAACCAACCAAGTGTCCACTTTTATAGAAACACCCACAGTGCTTTAACTAATAGCTGTTAGTTTTGAAGAATTGTCCAAAAGATGAAAAGTATGCATATCCGACCTATAATGGTATGCAGTTCCCAACGTCTAATAACTCTTTATTGTCCTAGCTACAATGTTATTTCGGAAATATTTTATTGTATCACGTAAGAAAGCAACATGACCAATCATTTATGGTATTGAATGACAGGGCCGGGAATCGAACCCCGACCTATAGAATGATTAGCGCTGCTAACCGAGGCACACGTCGACACATACCTACGATATGTTCGAGGCATAAAACTAAACATTTTGACATATGTGAAATGCCTTCTTCGAGTATATCTCTCAAACAGTTTAGGAGATCGCATGTCTTCATGTTATTAAGAATGTGTTGATCTATACAGATAGTAATAAAGAGAGACTTGAAAAGTTTATAAATGGATATTTGTGTTAAGTTACAATAAATAATTGATTTTAACAATATGCCAAACACTCAAGATCTTACCGTGACGTCAACATAATATACACTTCTCAGCATAAATACAACATATCGAAAAAATAGGATATACTAGGGAATAAATACGTGTTTAAATCCCTAAAATGGCATGAAATATAACAACATGGAAACAAATAAAATACCGAAAGTCCTATATAGGTAGAGGCGATATTTTGAACATTTTCTACTTCAGATCCTGGTTAATACGTAATCAAATACTCTTCCCATTAATTTATTCTACTCGCAATTCGATCGTGATCTCATGGCTACAATGGAGTAAAATCACCGTCATTGTTGTTAAACATGTAATAAGATCAGAAACGAGTTAGATAAATTTTAAGTGTTCCGAACTTAGAATGTTGAAAATTGCTTACAACACAAAATCGCATTTTATCACTATTAAAGTTCACAATGATAAAGTGAAAAGAGTGTTCATACGAATTACAACAGTTAATATAAAAAACTGGTATGGCCATCGATGCTTGAATGACGGCTTCAAAAAGTAGAGCCATACTGTTAAACAGGAAACCGTATGCTTGAAATAGGATGTTGTTCCATTCTCCAACAGGGGCATTTAAAGTTGTTGGTTATGTTCTTCGACTGTAAAAGGCGACCTGTAAGATGCTCCGCACATGCTTGATAGGGTTTTGGTCCGGTGAACGCGTGGTACAGTCTAGTTCATGTTTATCCTCCCCTAACCATTACTGATCTGCCACCATAACGGCCATGTTCGTTGATGCAGGAATCAGTAACTTCTTGGGTTTGGGGCGGAAGACAATTCCGCACCATTGAAGTGGCGTTAAGGAATTCGTTTCGTTTCACCACCAAGACCCCACCCTCTCCCCCACACCACAGGTGTTTCTCCTGACCCCACCCTCTCACCTACACCACAGGTGTATCTCCTGACCCCACCCACTGCCCTACACCACAGGTGTATCTCCTTACCTCCACCTCTCCCCCACTACAGGTGTATCTATCCGACCCCACCCTCTCCCCCGACACCACAGGTGTATCTCCTGACACCACCCTCTCCCCTACACCACAGGTGTATCTGCTGACCCAAACTTTTCCCACACCACAGGTGTATCTGCTGACCCAACCCTCTCCCCCACACCACAGGTGTATCTCCTGACCCCACCCACTGCCCTACACCACAGGTGTATCTCCTTACCTCCACCTCTCCCCCACACCACAGGTGTATCTATCCGACCCCACCCTCTCCCCCCACACCACAGGTGTATCTCCTGACCCCACCCACTGCCATACACCTCAGGTGTATCTCCTTACCCCCACCTCTCCCCCACACCACAGGTGTATCTCCTGACCCCACCCTCTCCCCTACAACACAGGTGTATCTCCTTACCCCAGCCTATCCCCCACAGTCCACCTCTCTCCCCAAAGCATCTATCCCTTCCCTGCGACCATCTCAATTATATATACCCTTCCTAACCTCACCGCACAAGTGTATCTACCTGTCCCAAACAGCCTATCGCTAATCTAGGAGACGTCTCCTACTCATCCAAATGTATTATCAAGTTGCATGAAACCATTTGTGAAGACTTATCATTTGAGTGTAAGGGGGGAGATTAGTGTGAGGAGTAATCCCCCCCCCCCTTTCCGGTGTGACACTTCGGTAGTAGAGTGCGCTCTTCTGCCCACTTGCATGGCACAGTGCTATCAGCGTTTGACAGCTCTAATCTCCGAGTTCAATTCCGAGTGATGAAACCTGTTCTTCTGACGGTTAACGTGTGTCAAGGATTATCCACTCCACGTCACAACTAAACTCATCGCCGCGGAATTTAATCCGTTTGAAATTTTCATACCAAACTCTGAATGAAATATCGATTTTAATGTACATTGTTGTTTGGAAACAGCGAATTGTTAAAGTGGGTCCTTCGCTGGGGTAATGTAGATTGCCTCGGAATGTACTTATCTCACCGATTTGTCTATTTCAAGTTAATTGAGTCTTAATTGAAGGACACTGATTTAAGTAAATACGTTAAATATAAAACTTCTAACGAGTTAATAGAGTACCCTAGGCTGACGTTACAGCATAGCCTCCATTGACGATAATCTATTCATCGGCTCATTCATTCATTCATCTTTCGTTCAATCATTAATTTCATCGATCCTATATCAGTGTGGGCATCGTATTCGAAAAATAGAGAGAAGTGGCGGCTTATTTTGAAAACTGTTAACACATTTGGTTGCATTTGTTAATTAGTATTCGTAATGAAGAAATACTTTGGAGAACGTTCAGTGTCATGCTCATCGTTCTGAAAACGATATTGTAAACGTGAATTATAAACTAGAACTTATTATGTCTTAGATGGTGAATTCCTTTGAATGATAACATCAGTTCATCATCAGTTTATCATCAGTTTATCATCAGTTTATCATCAGTTCATCGTCAGTTTAGCAGCCCCATGTATACACTATAGCGACTGATTGGTAATGGGACATGGTAAATGAGGTGATTTCACAAAAAGAAGAAAACAAAGATTACTAATTGGAAGACAAACTCTTTTAATAATTAAATAAGTTCTAAACAACGTATCAAGTTCGATTAAGTTACACAGATCCACTCCCCTAACTCGAATGATTTCAAGGTGTTCACACTAAAATGGTCGCATGAAGTATTTGATTGATACTTGAGTTACCTATACTGGCATTTCAGTGTCTGTAATTCGGGTTTATGGAAGAGAATGCTTTTAATATAAAATATATAATAAAACATAACCCGAGATCTAGATTATATATATTTTTATATATCTACAGTGGATTACAATATAATATCAAAAAATAAATTAAGATAATTGATAAAACGGTATAAATGTATATATCTGTTCTGACATAGGTATCAGCTTGAGGGTGAGCTCTGCACGCAACCATTAATGACGTCTTACATTCAGACTGTCTAGAGTATCCCTCGTCAACACACTCCTGCACAACAGCTGTGTACTTGTGTGTATTAGTATTAATATCCAAATTTCAATAATTTTAATATGTTATCCAACAATGCGATTTAATAATAACATTTACTACATGTGTACTTTCCTTATTTGGTAACAATGTACGCGTTCGTACGTATAATGTTTGTACGTATAATGTTTGTACGTATAATGTTCGTACGTATAATGTTTGTACGTATAATGTTTGTACGTATAATGTTTGTACGTATAATGTTTGTACAATATATTAAGAAACTATTTGACAAGACAGTTCATGCTTCAAAGTAATCATAAGCATAGCCTTTGATGTTCGTACAGTACTTATCTTCACTGAAATATTGTATCAATATATGCACGTGTTATTTGGTAAATAAAGAATATATAGATAAATTAAAGTTGAAATAAAAAGAAAATATACATACACTAACAGATACATTTATTTGAATTCCAGAGGTTGACTTCGTGAAAATAGGCTAACAGTGCAATGGATAGACAACTATAAGGTGGCGTTTTCACAACTTGCTTGGAGACGTCCTAAATATATCAAAATAAATATGTCGAAAATCCGCCGTCTCAGAACATAGAGATTGTGTATTCATGTACAGGATTTCATACGATTTAAACTTAAGATTACCAGTGACACGTATCTACGTGTAAGCTTTGAATTTATGGCTTTATAACCAGCCAAGTATATGGTATCAAACAATTCACATAGAATAGAGGAATATATCTTGTATAAAACTGAATAAGAATGATCTTGTTACTATTTTTTATATTACTGAATACTAAAACTTATAAATTTGTTTTTATAAAGTACTTGAATACTTAGAATTAACAACTTTCTATCTAAAATAATACTGACCATGAATACTAAGAACTACCAAATTATGATTTATAATACTGAATACTTATTATTATCGAATTACTATTTTATATGATACTGAATACTTATTATTATCGAATTACAATTCGATGTAATACTGAATACTTATAATTACCGAATTACTATTTTATATGATTCTGGATACTTATAATTATCGAATTACTATTTTATAAAATTCAGAATACTTAGAATTATCAAATTACATCTTCAGCAGTACATATTCAATCAAAATCGTGTCGGCGTTATGTAAGTATTCTGTATCGAGTAAAGTCGGTTAAATTTCGTTGTGTTAACTATTATCTGTCAATCTGCTATTTAACAATTCCAATAACTTAACTTTTCATTTTTGATTAACAAGATTTATTAAATTTTGTTTACATAAAAATGCGTCTTATGTGCGAGATAGCCACAGTATATTGTCATCGTTTATACCTAAATACATATCAAATATACTTCCTGTATGCGTCATACAATTTAGGTAAATACTCGTTGGCGAAAGGTAAACTAACTATTTATAAATTTGCTCAAAATTACCCTTGGTAGATATTTTTTTTAAAGATCTTGATCGCGTATTATGATACAAGGACAGATAGTTTACAAATGTTCGTTAGTATTATTTGAATAAAAACAGTCTATAATTGAAAAGGAACTTATTTGTTTGTACATTTTGTTCATTCCGTTAAAGTAAGTGGATATAGAGATCATTCCTGGCTTGACGATTCAAAGAGTGGCCCGGGTTTGATCTCTTTCGGTCCTATTCTGTTTTTTTGTGTTTGGGTCAAATACTAGTACGCTGTTTACTCATGTTTACAAGCTAATAACATTGATAACATACCCACACATTTATTAGACTAATGATTTTAATTATGACTAATCAGCTATGCTTAGACAAATTACCTTCTGCACTCTTTGCGCTGTTTGATGGCTTCATTTCAAAATGTTGTTTTTTTCGTCTTTTTCAATGCATGCGCTGTAAACGTTGTCAAATTGAAGCAACCAAGTTACTAAAGAGTAACATGTTTCAAATAGAATTATATAGAATTATATAGAATTATATATAACAAAATGTGTTCATATAATGACTTCATGTGTATTAATAGACATGTTCCTTCGACATCGTTTCAATACCACATTCCAAGACAAAACCCTCGTTTAAACTAACGATTAGACAATGTCCATTACAAAGTTTTGATTGGTTTATATCAATTTGAAAGCTTTAATTAATATGGCGTTACATTAGTTATTCTTAGTTGGTTTTACATATCCAGAAACAAAGAAATACATCGCCCGTAAAAAGTTATTTAGATGTAATAAGTGATTGAGACAAATTACTAAATATGAATTTATCGTGATATATCTCAAAACTAATTAAGTGTGAATTTAAAAATTGATTCTCACAATAATAAAATTACCCTTTTTGGCCCTCAAGTGCTGAAATATTAATGAACGCAATCGAAACTTGTACACCTTAGAGGGGTTCTCAGGTATATTTACCGGTAATTGCTTTTGACCAAAACAAACACCTTAATATAACTTTCTATAGTTACCACTTATTAATCCATAAGTAGCAAAATAAGATATATATTTTTAATTAGAAAGCAAGACAATGACTCCCCATATCAGTTCAACCAGCAGTCCCTCTCACATTCAGTGTACTCGGTGGACTATATCAATTAAAGTGGACTGATTAAAAACAGTGTAAAAATGCAGACATAAGATCGCCGAGCTCAGTATTTCAAATGGCTATAGGTGTTTTTTAGAATGAAATTGATCAACGAAGATAATGACAATTGGTTCTAAGTACTATATCTATGTATAGTCGAAACGTTCATACGCTTATAACACTGTAAACATATATAATCTATATCTATGTATAGTCGAAACGTTTATACGCTTATAACACTGTAAACATATATAATCTATATCTATGTATAGTCGAAACGTGCATTTGCTTAAAACACTTTAAACATATATAATCATTCGCAACTTGAATTAGGATCCTCAAAGCGGAGTTGGTTGCTCTAAGGTTGTTTATCTGTGTATTAAGGTTGTCTATCTGTGTTTTAAGGTTGTCCATCTGTGTTTTAAGGTTGTCCATCTGTGTTTTAAAGTTGTCCATCTCAGTGTGTTTTAAGGTTGTCTATCTATTGCTCACGGTTGATCATCTGTGTCTTAATGTCGTCTATCTGTGTTTTAGGTTGTCCATCTGTGTTTTAAGGTTGTCCTTCTGTGTTTTAAGGTTTTCCATCTGTGTTTTAAGGTTGTCCATCTGTGTATTAAGGTTGTCCATCAGTGTTTCAAGGTTGTCCATCTGTGATTTAAGGTTGTCCATCTATTGCTCACGGTTGTCCCTCTGTGTTTTAAGGTTGTCTATTTATCACTCAAGGTTGTCCATCTGTGTTTTAACGTTGTCCATCTGTGTTTTAAGGTTGTCTATCTATTGCTCTAAAGCCTATCTATTGCTCTACGATTGACTAACGAGCGTAAATCGACATTCACTTTTATGAAATGCTCACACGATATAATCATTATTATATTTTTGGAAATATGATCATGTTGGTGTTCATTTAAAACTTTTATTTCAAGTATACATTTGGTGATCGTATATACTAAACGAAATCATGAAATAATTCAAGAGAAATTAATTCATTGTTGTATTCACTTAAATGATAATGAAAATGTTTTCTTCAGTGTTTTCTTCAATTATATTTGAAATATAATAAAAATGTTTTCTTCAGTGTTTTCTTCAATTATATTTGAAATATCAAATGGACAAGGATAATTTTTGGACTTTCCACGTTTGTTTAATTAGATTAAGGAGGTAAATGCTCTTTAACATTATCAGCTCACTTCAACCAGTGTAGCTGACGGCCGTCAAACGTACTGTTGGAAACTGTTAAATAGGTCCTATATTCAGTAGTCATCTACATGGGGCGGGTAAGTTCGGCCTCGGCCCATATATAAGGACGTTTTTTAAAATTGAAACCACACATATTAATGTTTTATTGCTGACATTTGTCGATATAAAAATGTGAGATGTTTACCTTTAATATGAACATATTACATAGTATTCAGTGCGGTATCACAGACACGTGATATGTCATAAAATGCAATGGAGGACCCAGAAGGGGGTGCACACCCGTCCCAAGAGAGTTCCAAATATAGTAAATGTTGAGAGTGGAGTTCCTCATGCCTGTGTAGGGCATTCAATTCAAATTCAGTAAATAAGATATTTTTTCCTGTGGACACATATTCTTTGATCAATAGTAATCTGTTCAATGGTTGTTCTTGTGACACCCTGAGGGTGCACCCATCCCAAAATTAACTCAAATGAATGCAGGAATAATGGATCAATGTAAACTACGTTTCAAATAACTTATTGATAACACGTCGTTTTGAGAGACATATGTGTAAGGTAACTCACTGGTGAATATGTACAAACGAATACAATGTTAACTTAATTCAGTACTCGTTTTCACATCCGCGAATATAGATTTAAAACGGTTTTATGCCTGTAAAAGGGTAAATTTAATGTCCTGTGATTTTTTATTGAATTTAAAACGGTTTTATACCTGTAAAAGGGTAAATTTAATGCTCTGTGATTTTTTACAATGTTAAAACGATTTGATAAATGTAAAAAGGTAGATTCAATACCCTGTGGTTTTGTACGTATTTAAAACGGTTTGATAAATGTAGAAAGGTAGATTCAATGCCCAGTGATTTTTGTACGTATTTGAAACGGTTTGATAAATGTAAAAAAGGTAGTTTTAATGACCAGTGATTTTTTTCCGAGGTACGGATAGAGAACACTTTAACTATGTATCTTAGATCGTAACTGCAGTTGGGTTCAAAGCGCATAATAATAAAATGCCTGATAAAATAATTACGTTCATTATAAAGTTAAAATGTCTGTATATTTTCACTAATTGATTATATATATGATCTAAAAAAAGTAACCAAAGTGTAGATGAAAAGCAAATCCTTCACTAAGTTATTACTCCTTGATATGTCCATTCATTTTATAACCCCTGCGGTCTTAATGGACGCGCCGTTTTTGTCTGATAGTGGTCAAGGAGAGGCCTTAAAAAATCTCTACGGCTTCAATCCTCAGCTTAAGAAATAGGCTGAAATATCATTGGATTTGGATTCATATATGTAATGACTCTATATTTTAATGTAAATAAGCAAAGATATAAAAACATTATAATAACATATTACCAGATCGCCATTTATGTGTGGTAACGTAGATTTCATTTATCTGGAGACAAAACACTCAACATAATTTCAAATGAAAAAAACATTATGAAGGTAAATTTTAGGTATGAATAATAAAGTTAGTACCATATATTGGAAAAGCCATCATTTTTAGTCACGCAACATGTTTATCTTAATTCGAAATGTTCACTCAAAGAGATGTACTGACGTTAGAGACGAGCATATTTTAGCATTTCTAACACATATGTGTACCCGGGATCACACAAATTAAAGAGCCACTCCGTGATTTTCATAACATATTATTTACCTATGATACGAACCTAAATGTCATATGTGTTGATATAAAATCAAAACATCTTAACTTTTACGTCCAAAAGACATGTATATGAAAAATACTGGTTTTTCATGAAAATCTAAAAACAGCCTTATAAATGCACAGAGGTGTAGATATCACATTCAATATACATGGATACTAGTTATACCTAACAAACACTATCAACTTCTAACTGCCGTCCTGGCTGATTTAGATAAGTCTCCAAAATTACGTTTCACCATTTGACGCGCGCCACTGTCCGGTTTTCGATCACATTTGCGACGTTCTACCTTCATATTGTCACTGTAAAAAGACAATAAGCTTTAAAATGTGTCTTTTTGGTAACAGTCGATACATCGCGATCAAATGACACTATTGGTTAAGTTTGGCATATATGACTCCAACAACTCACGGAATGGCTCTTTAATGACATATCATCGACAATTTCTGTGCACCGGAAGAATGCCAAGGCTGTTACTAAATAAAAACATAAAGTGAATAGTCAACATTTCTTAAGTCACTAAATAAGATGCGAAGACACTAAAAATTGCAAATGGTGCACATTTCGTGAGAATAGGTGAATAGTGATAACAAATTGTCTTCTAGACGAAGAAAACACAACGATAGTAACTTTATCATTAACTAAGAAACTTAATGTTTTTTATCTTTCATTCTTGATTATTCGCGTTTTAGCCCCGCATCCTCCTTCCGCCCTTCGCGCTCAACAACACACAAGGAATACGGGAGTTCAAAGATTCGAACATAATACAAAACAGGGTCCGTTCTCAACAATGCGAGTAGGGCCTTTCAACATGCTTGGCTCTTTTTAATGTTTTCTTTGTAAGACAGAAATCTTTTCAGATTCAAACTGATTTATCTCCTTTCTTGTAAAAGAAATTCGATATAACTTTCTACTTTGATATACACTGTATCTTTGAAGATAGACTTTCATGTCGCGGCTCGTTCTACTTTTGTAATGAACCTACACGTGTGGAAGTTTAAGACGGAATATGTTTTTAAAACGGTTCAAGGGATTGTTGTTCGAGGACCCCAAATAGCAAATCATGTTCAAATGATTTTTTAATTATTTTAATCGATTTCGATAATGTTGAAATCCTCCAGTCTTGTGATTCATGGATTTTTTCAGTTGCTTTCATAATGTCAAAATACAAAATATGTTGATATTTATACAACACATTTATATATCCCTAAATGCCTGATATATGACGATTGCTGATTTTCAATAATATCGAACAACAGCGGAGTATGTGGAGGCTGAAATCACAATCTCGTTTACATTAATATAATTTACATAATCTATCAATCTCTGTTAACTTCAATCTGTCTTTGTTTCCAAAATTACGATTTAACACTTTTTTGTGCATGTCAGAATACATACATCGTCTTGCTAATGATAAAATTTAATATCTTTATGTCGAACCAATTAGCATCATTAGGATACTTTTCAGCTTTGATAAGTCAAATAACAAATATACGTATCTCTTTCAACATCGAATGTGTGTGTTCAAGTTAAACAAATAAACAAATAAAACTAATCTTGGTGAACAACATATATTCAATCAAATATATGAAATGATGAGTATTATTTAATAATTTATATTTCAGATAATGGTTAATTGTATTAATATAACATGTCTTTAGCCATTCACATTGTTTAAATAGAAAGCCTACCGTCATTCAGATTTATTGTACATCTTCCCAAATCTTTGAATTTGTCTTTTTATATTTTTTTAAGAGTAGCTACAATGCATACTGTATGAACATTTTGGAACAAGTTGCTTTGGCATTTCGAACTCTATTCATTTCTTATGTTTTTGTGTCGCTGACTGGACAAAGGGAAGTAACTCTCCAACAAGCAAAATCTGCATGGTCAAAGGGAGATAATACAGAGTCAAAACTGCTTCCAACGTGTACAGTTCTACAGCCTTCTTGTATTATGGGTTGCTTGCTATCAGAGATTGTACTTGAATATACATGGTTCATATCTGTAATGTGATGTACACGGACTTTTCTTTCAAGCGTAAAGAGGACGCTCTTCAAAGAGCCACACGGGGAGACTATTGCCAGAAAATAGCCAGATTCTCTGCGAGGCACGAGAGGGAGATTGAATAGAACTTGTGCAAATACTAACCCCATAGTTTAAACTTAGTTTACAGCTCAGATCAACCCAATATTTTCACAATTCAAAATAAAATAACTATTCCATTAGGTGACCTTTTATCTCCACTGTTAATATATTTCTGTGAGATTTGGCCAAGTTTCTCTCCTCATTGTAAATGCTGACAGTAAAGAATTTTTGTGAAACAAATACTGATCAGAAAAAGCATAAAATGATGCCACAGAGAGCCACAGATGTGAATGTTTATTAAGATCACTTCTCTGTTCTTATGATTTAATTTGCATACTATTCCTGTTGGGAAGATAAAGTAGATTGTGGTTTTGTTACCAATAGAGCTTTCAAGAGACATACCTAGAAATTATGATTTAAGATTTTATTTTTATGGCGACCTCCGTCCGTAGGTTTTGAAGAA
Organism: Phorcus lineatus; assembly: GCA_921293015.1. Taxonomy (NCBI): domain Eukaryota; kingdom Metazoa; phylum Mollusca; class Gastropoda; order Trochida; family Trochidae; genus Phorcus; species Phorcus lineatus. The sequence continues at coordinate 1,200,612 of OV121082.1, read as the reverse complement.
TTTACTGAAAAAAACTTGAATGAAAACCAAATTTAGCCTTAGGTCATCCAGAAAATAAAACAAGATAGTGATTGATTGTTTATTCCTCTTTAATGTAAACATCAACATCAGCACTCAGTCACTAACCAGAGTGGGAGCTGGCAAGTTGACACATTTCGTATCTATGTAAAATAATAAAATAATAGCCATTACATACATGTCACAAGAAACACCTTTCATTATATATCTACCTTACGATAAACAGCTTGTGTTCAAAATCAATTAAGCAACTAAGAACTAAGCAACTTTCCCATGGACAGGAACTAAAAGATAAAATAACAGATTTCTATTTTATCCATTTTTAACAAAAGAACCATTATAGAAATAACTCATACCTTGGCATCAAAGTACGACAAAATGTAAGTCTATTCCCCCCCCAAGATAAAATAAGATTTAACAAAGAAGTATCATCATTGACAGAGATCAGTAGAATCAACAACACAACAAATGGGGACATATCTGTATCTGATTGTAAGGAAAGTGTACAAATTTTCATTTCAAAAAATGAATTTTTGATATAGAGTCCCAATGTAGGGAAGCAGATCCATTTGTAGACAAATACACAGTACGCAACTTGTTAGCTACGACAATAAACAGGACCTACACAATTAGGATTTATGAATTTTTCTTTTTGTTGATGAGTTAGAGATGCATATAGGTTGATGAAGATCACTGTTTGCTTGGCGGATGGAAACTGATTGTGGTACCGTAACATTCTTCCATGTTTTTATGGGACGTCCTATTGTATTGGGTAGTACCATTTGTCAACTGAAACAGAAATAAAGATATTATAAAAGTTATAAAAATGAAAAATACAGAAACTCTACAATTTTTATTCATTTGAAAAGGAACTTGCCCTGATTTTTTTTCTGAGTTTAAGACTAATGAGTAACATGTCCCATTCGTAATCCCCAAAGATAATAATTCAGTTTCACTGAGAGTTAAATTGGACAATTTGTCATGTTTTTTTTGAAGAAAGAAGAAAAGCAATAATCAAAAGAACTTTTCAATATTTGATTCATGGAGAAGAGACTGCACCAACTGACAACGACCTCTCCTCATGAGAACATATTTCACTGTCTGTTATGCAGGGAAATTAAAGTCAACAGGAGCAATAAGTATTTTCCCTCTAAATCAAAACATCAACTGCCAACAAATTGCTCCTTTCCAAAAATATAGTGTGAAAAAGATAAACATGGCAGTGATAGGTCATCTGCAGTTCCTACAATAAACTCTCTGACTACCCAGTTACTGTAGGTCCCCCACCCAGTCAATGTTGCTGGACTTTCCTCACTAACAATTAACAGAGCAGTTAACAAGACTACGAGTAAGAAGATTAAGCATTCAGCACTTTCCAGTGAACTTACCATCTGGGGACAGCTCTTGGCTTTCTTGTGTCTGTTGAGTCTGAAAAGAGTTGCATAATCGTATATATTTGTATACATAAGCATCAACCTCAAAAATAAATTCATAAAAATAAGTTTAAAAGGTAAGAAAGTCAGCACCATGAAGAAGAAGAACATCTTCACAGAATGTTTGCGTCAAATAAGCAAGGAATTAAAAAGAGGCACCAAGAAATAGTTTCTGTAAGTTGAGCATAACCTTCTTTTCTAATGTAAATCTTCTTGCAATTTGAAAGTGTGAAAGGTTTACAGATAATCAGACGTGAGCCCATCCAATAAGCTCATCTGGCCTTTCAGGCATGTATTACTAACATTCAAAATGTAAATGACATAAAATTTTAAAAAGGGATAAACCAAACTAGCATTAAGATGCACTTAGCAAAAAGCAAAGATCTGCAACTCAACTCATGCAGTTGTGAACCATTAGTGTCATGTTGTGTAATGCAAGCTGGCCTTGGTATCCTGCCGTTGTGAGGATTATTAATTTACTATCCTTTTTATGGCAGTAATAAATAATTATGTCACTAAAACTATATTTATGGCTTCCAACATAGGGTAGAACAGGAAAACAGGATAAATTCAGCTCTGATCAAGTACATTTACACAACTGAGGAAAGACATCGCTTCAATAGTTATGTCAGCTCACCAATCCTTTAGTCGATGGCTTTAAGTCAAGGGCTATAACTCCAAAAACGTTAACCGAATCATGCCGAAAAGGGGAGTTACGCATCTTGACATATATCAAAAGCATGTGTAAAGTTACAGAAAGATTGATAAAAAATTGTGGGAAGAGTGGATTTCACAAGACACTGAAGACAGGTACCCATTTCAGGACAACAATATCCGCCTTTGCCAGTCGGGGGTTAAATACTTAACCATTCATCATTCTGAACTATCACCCCTTATTTCTTGTCAAGCTGAAGACCTTTGTCTCAAATAAGCATATTTGGTTTCTATATCTTCATTTATCAATACCATTCTAAGACAAAAAGACCTGGAAAAGTCAAGTATTAAACCTGACAGAGATATTGATGTTGATAGAGGACTGATACGAACCTCCTGAACATATTTCAGCGCTTCTTCTCCCGAGATCATGAACTTGCTGCCTCCCACACACGTGTTCTCGCTGGAAACAGATCAAACAGTTGAATCAGAGAATCAGAGATAATTACCTGCTTTCAAATAACTAAAAACTCAGTAGCTGTGACAGCATAATAACAGAAAATGCCAGAGTTAATGGGTAAAAGAGGTGTTAGATGTATATATGTGATCTATATATGTGTGTATATATATATATATATATATATATATATATATGCATATCTGTTTATGTTATATATGGTATTCTTAGCATAATTAAGTGAGATCTAAGACAAAATTACAAAACATTCTCCTTGACTCATCAGAGACTCACCAAGCAATCCCACACTGGTTTGGTTCTGGCATCAGCTTCTTCCACTGTTCGTACGCCTCCTTCACTACACCGAGAGCATATTCCTAAAAATACAGATGGGATACAAATACATACAAATTACTATCTTCCTTCACCATAACCCCGAGAGCATAATCCTGAAATACAGGTGCATCATGGCATACAAATACAAACCTTTATTTCTATTGATACTATTATGTTTTATTACACATTACAGCTTCAATAAGAGCCTTACTTCTAGTTTTAAATGCAAGTCAGTGAAATGATATGGTTTAGTGATATATTGTTTCATCCACATTCTCGATGTCATCTCCACAAATAACACATAACTACAACTGTATGGAAGGTCACCAAAAATTTGTTTAAGCATACATTAGAGTTTGAACTTAATGAAACCAAAAAAACCCCAACAGATCTTACCCTATCTTTTGCTTTGCCGTCAAATGCAAAGGTGTTTTCTGGTTTGCCATCAGGTACCTTGTAAAACTTGAACCATTCGTATGTAGCCTGATGAACAAATCATTTCTTATAGTAACAATTTTAGCAAATCGAGCTACATAATTACCTTCCAGGGTACTTACACAGTAACAGATTTTAAACTGAATTTAGACACTAGAAGAGTTTATCAACACAGAAAGCTTGATCTTTCAAGAAGAAACAGCAGCAAGAGAAGAGTTTGAGATACATGTCACTGATGGAGAATAGAAGATCTGCTCTCAATCTAGACTGATACACACCCTAATGGTCAAATATAGTAAGTATTAATACACCTTCAACTTCATGGCGGGGATTAATAGTAATGATGTACCATCACATCAAATGTAATATTTGGTAATATATGTGAAACTTCATTATCAATCTGAATCAATTTTGATAAGGATGTAACAAATGGTATCATAAATAAGATATTTTGTCATGAATGTGAACAATATGGTAATAAATTTGTAACATGGTAACAAAAGTGTAACATAAGGTAATGAATGTGACATAATGTGTTGGTTGTGTAATATATTGCAATAAATGTAACATACCGGTAATGTGTTGGTTGTGTCATATATGGAAATAAATGTTACATATTGTGATGAAAGTTTACCATACGGTAATGTTTGTCACACATAGTAATAATTGTAACATTGTTATGGATGTTTAACAAACGGTAATGAATGTGTAACACATAATAATGGAAGTTACATATGGTTACTAATGTGTCACACATAGTCATGAATGTATCATTTGTGATGAAAGTGTAATATAATGAAATAAATGAAACATATTTTAAGGGTTACATTATCAAAGTCATTTTCAAACATCAGTATGATCTGACAACACTTTTGATAAAGAGAACAGTTATTTTAGGGATAGACCTTCATTTATATCATGTTACCTAACCTTGCTGGGTAAAGAGGAAAAAAGAAAAATTACCTTAGTACATAAAATACAACAATCCCCATAGGATTGGTAAAAAAGTAAATGAAAAGTGCTAAAGATCTTCAGAACGACAACAAAAGATAATTACTTTAACAAATTCTTTGTTTTTCTTTTTATGTACTTCCCCTTACCTTCAAAAAGCCAGGCATTTTCTCATCTATATCCCTTATATCTGCATTTTTTAAAAAGAAAAAAGAAAAAATTATTCCAAAACAATCAAAGACTATCAATTACTTAACTATGACACTGACATTTGAGAAGAAGTTGTAAATTTTTTTAAAATTAATATTGTTCAAATTTTTAATATTTCAAGTTTGGTACTGGTTCCCCATCAGTTTCAAACAAATGACAAAACTTCAAGCTACATTTTAAGCAGCCATATCAAAGTCGAATATTTTACGTTCAAAAGGCACAATTTGACCCCTTCCTTCGAATGTATCTCTAGTTATACTGCGAGTGTTTAGGTACAAGGTACCACCCAACTAACGTTTGGTTTTGGGAGTACAGCAGTTCTGGAGAAGTTGAAAATGTAAGTAGTTTACAGGCGCCGGAAAAAGAAACGAGGCGGACATGATAAAGATCACCTGGGACTCAGGGCCTGGTTGGCAAATTGAGTCAATGACATAAAAGAATGATACAATTTCCTATATTACCACCAGCATTCATTTGATTACTTACTCACCATTAAGTTCAGCCGCTAGGGGGTCTGTGACATCTATAGCGATAATCTTCCAGTCTGTCTCACCTGGAAATAAAATCAAGTTTTGAAGCAATCAAACTTGTATGAGAATTGAAATCTCCTTAATGCAGATGAAGATGGTTTAAGTCATGGACAAAGGCAGAGAGTTGTGCTCTGAACAGAAAGAATATTTCAAAAGGTATCAGTCAATTAAGATACAAATAAACCAAAATTGAAGTTCCTTAGTCACAAACATTAGTTGCAATCTTTGAGTTGACTATTAATCAAGGGAGATAACTACGAGAGGAATGTTGGAGGAAACACTGGTGGAAAATTACCATTGCTTTTCGAGAATAAATGATGATAAATATTTAACCCTCTAAAGCAAGTGATTGTTGCATAAACCATTATTAAAAGAGATTAAAAATTAACAAAAGAAATGAACATAAAAAAACAATGCAGCATCTTTAATGGATAAAGAATTAATTCATATATAGACCTATATAAAGACGCACCTTCATCTATAAGACACATAGTTCCGAGGACCTTTACCCGCACAACCGCGCCACGCTTGTGAACCTGTAAGCAATCAAGAGCAATTCTTATAAATCTCTTCCATCCTGCTATATCAGCTTATTTCTATCTGAAGAGCTCCTAGCTCCTTTGTATGACGATATTTCATTGGCTGAAACAAATAATCCGCCGTGAGATATACAAGGTATTGGCATGATATTGAAGAAGATTTGAGGATACAATGAAGCAGATTTTCACGCTTCTGATAACGATTAGAATAATCGTACACTAAAATCTTTAAATGAACTTGTCTCAAATCTTCAAATTGTATACAAAGACATTTTTTTTCAATTTGTAATATCCTATTCCATTGATAGCCAATGCTATTGTATTGAATTGTATTGTTTTGTTTTGTGAAAGATGAATAGAGATATCCTTCGTCAATGCCAGTCAAGTATATTGTAAGTTACATTCAATTGTAATGATGGGAACTAATCAAACTTAATGAATATACTGCTTCAATAACTTAAAGCTGTTCAAAGCTTTGAAGAAATTTGACAATGCATTTTGCTTTTCAATCTATTTTCATTATTGTTATCAAGACACTCTCGACATTAAAAATGTGTTAACCTATGGGCACAAGTCACCTGATATCTGTTCCAGCAGGTCAATTGACTGTAATACAAGTTCCTAGGAGGTCAGCTAAAGGGTCATCCTGGCATATTCTAAGCAAATGGTAACAGTATTCTACTCATAACATTTTTAAGGGACAAAAATCTGAAAGAACAACTCTAGCCAGCTCAAATCTTGAAAAAAGAAAAGATAAAGATGAAGTTTGAAAACAAGAACAAGGTCGCACCTTTTGTCCGATCTCGCACACGTCCAGGGGGTCGACGTCACCTTTAGTATTGGTCTCCTCGAACACCACCGACGGATCTTCCCAGGTCTGTCAACAGGAATCATAATCATCAAGTGAAATTTTCAACACTAACATGTCTTCCGTTGCTAATAAAAAGCAGGAAACACATGTACAGGTACTAATGTTCATAATTTAGAAGGAAACATGTCTACCATTTATTACTTGAGAAAGAAAAATATATATGGTGACAATGAAAAGATTTATTGCAACACACATTTCAATAAAAGGTGCGTTTCCTTGAAGATTTAACAGGAAGAAATAATCTTAAAGTGATGGCAGTGTCTGTACATCTCCAATGAAGTTATGAGCCATTTCAACCCTATGGCACAGGTGAGCAATATGTCATTAGTGGACAGGTGAGTGCTTACCTGGGGGAAGGCTCCGTAGTTCCAGATGTAGCCGTGGTGGGGGAAGATGTTCTTCACGAAGCGCAACTTGCCTTTCTTTGTGTCCTGCTTTATCGGGTTCATCTTCTCGTCTTTAGAAATCTGATGACAAACATTGCAATATTTTAAACAACGTATGTTACAACCCCTGTCTGACTTGCTATATCCTGGTTACATTTACTTCACGTTGGGAACTTTGAAAATGTTTTCTTTAATCATTGTTAATTTTGACATTTGAATTTAAAATTACACTTTTGGGCTGTTAGTTTTAAAGAATACTTCATTCACTGTAGTAACATATATATATAGAGAGTTTAATGCTGACAATGATCTTGATACAATAAGGTTTCAGTGAAAAATATAAATATCTCAACACAACATGAGCTTCTTGGAGAGGCATTTTAGAAGTTAGAGTGATGATAACACAGAGAACTGTATGGATGACAACTTTTTTTATTCATAAAATAAGACATCCTAGGGGATGATTTCATAACATTTTCACATCATTGTTTGGAGTTGTAAAAGCTCCCCATATGATGGAGCAAGTAAGGACAGATCATCCAACTTTCCAAATTATACCTTCATTGAGATATCGCTTGTTATAACATACAAGCAATAGGTCTTATCCAGGATCATAATGCATACCATAATCCATGCATTGAAAAACGGGGGCACAATAAAATTTGTCTTATCTTTAGCAATCTGAAAAACCTCTAAGATAAACAGACAAAGCTATACTTTTATTTATTTCCTGTATTTGTATTCCCATCTGGCTAACTGCTTTGTGCAGCTATTTACTCACTCTCAGTGCAGCAGATTCTAAAGAACAGGCGATTCTGAGGAATGGCTACTTTCACTTTCCTTTCTGATGAACATCTACTTTCACTTTTCTGTCTCTTCATATACAGATTTTCATGATTAACAGACATGCAGTTTGTTTTTTTAAGTTGTATATATATCATACCTTATCAATGGTGTTGACTTATCCAGCCAAAAATTATTATCAGAAGCTGATTGTTTTGCCAAATTGGTCATTATTACTTCAAAAGATTTCCTTAATTAATCAAATGAAATTCAAGGCGAAAAGAACACTTGGAAAACTGCTTTGCTTATATATATTGAATATATATGTTGAGATTTTTATTTTCAAAATATCCTACTTCTACCTCACAATACTTTAAATTTTAAAAAGTAATTTCTATCCATCAAAAACTTTGCTTGGAGGAGGATAATAAAGCATGACCCCCACTGACATGGATTTCTCAACACCCCAGATTCCCCAGGAATATCTACTTTTGCTTTTCACACTATTCCCCAGGAATTACTACTTTTTCTTTTTTTACTTTTGCCCAGGAATGTTCATTGTTAGACGTGTCAAGAAGACCGAGTTAATAGCTATCCATGAATGATACATTCAATATCTGTGCATGTTCCATTCTTGAGTGGTGAAAGAGATCTTACCACCCTTGTACTCAAAGTACACATGACACCAGCTTGCTCCTTGTTGAAATACATTTCTTGTCACATTTTATTTAGCTTTGAAATGGGTGAAATGATTTGTTTGATGACGTAATTTCAAAACATCTTGCATATTCACCGGCTAAAAATGAAATTTTGAAGGTTTACTATATATATCACAGGTTTAACAGCCATAACATTAATGAAAAACACTCTAACACTATTGTTCATGAAAAAATTTCATTTAAAAAATTATCTCCCCAAGGTGCAATTCATTTATTATGATCATCAAATAGGAGGAACCTTATGATTTCAACTTCCTGAAAACACAAATCCATTCGTAAAATTGTAAATGGCATTCCACTTACACTACACAAAACATTTGTGTTGTGTGGTCACATTGTGTGAACTTCCTAGTTGTTATCTGTTAAAATATATACCATACATACTGACATAGTGAATCACACACTGCAACAGAGTCAGTCCTCCAGATGAGTTTTGGACCTATTGCATGGGTGTTTACTCCCTGATTTAGTTACCATAAATGAACGAATTTTGATAGGGTTAATAATAATATGGTACTCATCAGACAATTGAGTATATCATATTAAAAATGAGCATGTAGATTGTTATACATGACTGAGTTAAAATGTGTATATTGAATAAAAGTATGAGCTTGTACACTCATTGTTTTATATGATTGGGTTCTTCAGGCCTCAAATACAGTGGTTATCTAATGTGCATAGAACATTTGGAAAGTGAGATCTACTACTTCTTTAAGTGTGTAATGTCATTTTGAAAGAATTTGAATTGTTTTTATCTGTTGAGCTTTGATGTTCTCATTGCATAGATTCACCAGTGTTCTATTAGATTACTCTGCACGCTCTCATGACTGTATGACAGCTTGATGTTCTCATTGCATAGATTCACCAGTGTTCTATTAGATTACTCTGCACGCTCTCATGACTGTATGACAGCTTGATGTTCTCATTGCATAGATTCACCAGTGTTCTATTAGATCACTCTGCACGCTCTCATGACTGTATGACAGCTTGATGTTCTCATTGCATAGATTCACCAGTGTTCTATTAGATCACTCCGCACGCTCTCATGACTGTATGACAGCTTGATGTTCTCATTGCATAGATTCACCAGTGTTCTATTAGATTACTCTGCACGCTCTGATGACTGTATGACAGCTTGATGTTCTCATTGCATAGATTCACCAGTGTTCTATTAGATCACTCTGCACGCTCTCATGACTGTATGACAGCTTGATGTTTTCATTGCATAGATTCACCAGTGTTCTATTAGATCACTCTGCACGCTCTCATGACTGTATGACAGCTTGATGTTCTCATTGCATAGATTCACCAGTGTTCTATTAGATCACTCTGCACGCTCTCATGACTGTATGACAGCTTGATGTTCTCATTGCATAGATTCACCAGTGTTCTATTATATCACTCCGCACGCTCTCATGACTGTATGACAGCTTGATGTTCTCATTGCATAGATTCACCAGTGTTCTATTAGATCACTCTGCACGCTCTCATGACTGTATGACAGCTTGATGTTCTCATTGCATAGATTCACCAGTGTTCTATTAGATCACTCTGCACGCTCTCATGACTGTATGACAGCTTGATGTTCTCATTGCATAGATTCACCAGTGTTCTATTAGATCACTCTGCACGCTCTCATGACTGTATGACAGCTTGATGTTCTCATTGCATAGATTCACCAGTGTTCTATTAGATCACTCTGCACGCTCTCATGACTGTATGACAGCTTGATGTTCTCATTGCATAGATTCACCAGTGTTCTATTAGATCACTCTGCACGCTCTCATGACTGTATGACAGCTTGATGTTCTCATTGCATAGATTCACCAGTGTTCTATTATATCACTCCGCACGCTCTCATGACTGTATGACAGCTTGATGTTCTCATTGCATAGATTCACCAGTGTTCTATTAGATCACTCTGCACGCTCTCATGACTGTATGACAGCTTGATGTTCTCATTGCATAGATTCACCAGTGTTCTATTAGATTACTCTGCACGCTCTCATGACTGTATGACAGCTTGATGTTCTCATTGCATAGATTCACCAGTGTTCTATTAGATTACTCTGCACGCTCTCATGACTGTATGACAGCTTGATGTTCTCATTGCATAGATTCACCAGTGTTATATTAGATTACTCTGCACGCTCTCATGACTGTATGACAGCTTGATGTTCTCATTGCATAGATTCACAAGTGTTCTATTACATCACTCTGCACGCTCTCATGACTGTATGACAGCTTGATGTTCTCATTGCATAGATTCACCAGTGTTCTATTAGATCACTCTGCACGCTCTCATGACTGTATGACAGCTTGATGTTCTCATTGCATAGATTCACCAGTGTTCTATTAGATCACTCCGCACGCTCTCATGACTGTATGACAGCTTGATGTTCTCATTGCATAGATTCACCAGTGTTCTATTAGATCACTCCGCACGCTCTCATGACTGTATGACAGCTTGATGTTCTCATTGCATAGATTCACCAGTGTTCTATTAGATCACTCTGCACGCTCTCATGACTGTATGACAGCTTGATGTTCTCATTGCATAGATTCACCAGTGTTCTATTAGATCACTCTGCACGCTCTCATGACTGTATGACAGCTTGATGTTCTCATTGCATAGATTCACCAGTGTTCTATTAGATCACTCCGCACGCTCTCATGACTGTATGACAGCTTGATGTTCTCATTGCATAGATTCACCAGTGTTCTATTAGATTACTCTGCACGCTCTCATGACTGTATGACAGCTTGATGTTCTCATTGCATAGATTCACCAGTGTTCTATTAGATCACTCTGCACGCTCTCATGACTGTATGACAGCTTGATGTTCTCATTGCATAGATTCACCAGTGTTCTATTAGATCACTCCGCACGCTCTCATGACTGTATGACAGCTTGATGTTCTCATTGCATAGATTCACCAGTGTTCTATTAGATCACTCTGCACGCTCTCATGACTGTATGACAGCTTGATGTTCTCATTGCATAGATTCACCAGTGTTCTATTAGATCACTCTGCACGCTCTCATGACTGTATGACAGCTTGATGTTCTCATTGCATAGATTCACCAGTGTTCTATTAGATTACTCTGCACGCTCTCATGACTGTATGACAGCTTGATGTTCTCATTGCATAGATTCACCAGTGTTCTATTAGATCACTCTGCACGCTCTCATGACTGTATGACAGCTTGATGTTCTCATTGCATAGATTCACCAGTGTTCTATTAGATCACTCTGCACGCTCTCATGACTGTATGACAGCTTGATGTTCTCATTGCATAGATTCACCAGTGTTCTATTAGATCACTCTGCACGCTCTCATGACTGTATGACAGCTTGATGTTCTCATTGCATAGATTCACCAGTGTTCTATTAGATTACTCCGCACGCTCTCATGACTGTATGACAGCTTGATGTTCTCATTGCATAGATTCACCAGTGTTCTATTAGATTACTCTGCACGCTCTCATGACTGTATGACAGCTTGATGTTCTCATTGCATAGATTCACCAGTGTTCTATTAGATCACTCCGCACGCTCTCATGACTGTATGACAGCTTGATGTTCTCATTGCATAGATTCACCAGTGTTCTATTAGATCACTCTGCACGCTCTCATGACTGTATGACAGCTTGATGTTCTCATTGCATAGATTCACCAGTGTTCTATTAGATCACTCCGCACGCTCTCATGACTGTATGACAGCTTGATGTTCTCATTGCATAGATTCACCAGTGTTCTATTAGATCACTCCGCACGCTCTCATGACTGTATGACAGCTTGATGTTCTCATTGCATAGATTCACCAGTGTTCTATTATATCACTCCGCACGCTCTCATGACTGTATGACAGCTTGATGTTCTCATTGCATAGATTCACCAGTGTTCTATTAGATCACTCTGCACGCTCTCATGACTGTATGACAGCTTGATGTTCTCATTGCATAGATTCACCAGTGTTCTATTAGATCACTCTGCACGCTCTCATGACTGTATGACAGCTTGATGTTCTCATTGCATAGATTCACCAGTGTTCTATTAGATCACTCTGCACGCTCTCATGACTGTATGACAGCTTGATGTTCTCATTGCATAGATTCACCAGTGTTCTATTAGATCACTCTGCACGCTCTCATGACTGTATGACAGCTTGATGTTCTCATTGCATAGATTCACCAGTGTTCTATTAGATCACTCTGCACGCTCTCATGACTGTATGACAGCTTGATGTTCTCATTGCATAGATTCACCAGTGTTCTATTAGATCACTCTGCACGCTCTCATGACTGTATGACAGCTTGATGTTCTCATTGCATAGATTCACCAGTGTTCTATTAGATCACTCTGCACGCTCTCATGACTGTATGACAGCTTGATGTTCTCATTGCATAGATTCACCAGTGTTCTATTAGATCACTCTGCACGCTCTCATGACTGTATGACAGCTTGATGTTCTCATTGCATAGATTCACCAGTGTTCTATTAGATCACTCTGCACGCTCTCATGACTGTATGACAGCTTGATATTCTCATTGCATAGATTCACCAGTGTTCTATTAGATCACTCCGCACGCTCTCATGACTGTATGACAGCTTGATGTTTGATGAAATAAGTGTCGTACTGTCAACGTGAATTCATCAAAGACTATCAATCATTGAATTCATGCATAAAAAGAGTATCTTTCGAAAAACAAATGGGTGTTATGATAATTAAAACTATTGTCTGTAGAATTAAAGTAAAAACCACTGGAAAAAACACACAACTTTTTGTTCTTATATTATGTAGTGATCAAGCTGTGTACACGCTGATAATGTGACCATAATTAATGAATTAGGGGCTTCGCTTTACACGAAAAAACTGCTGTGGAGTTTATGAAATCCTAAGTCTTATAAATTTGGAACAACTTAAAACAACAGAGGGGCATTGGTAAACATACCAAAAACTGATGAAGAGTTTTGGTATCCATGCGTCACAAGTTTATGGTCAAATATGCTCATGTTTACTAATGTGTACACTATGCAAAATAGTTTAATTCTTTTGAGTTTTAAAGAAAATTTCTGCGTATCTGTAATCCATATTTTTATCGTTTAACCTTTTTAATGCTTCTATTGCGTAGAATAAGCTGATACTCAGCTTGTCTGGAGCACTGCAGACTGCAGAGTACTACTGGAAAATGAAATAAAATGGTTTTTGAGAGATATTTCCTATTTTGATCAAAAATGAGGTTTGAATGTTCAATATCCTTACTACTTACATCAATCACAAGTTTGTCAATGGCTTTTTTGTCAATAGCACATTTGCAATGGAAACACATGTATACATGCATCATTCCTTCTCAACAGGATCTCATTTCAATCAGTGCAGATTGTGAAGTATATTACAAGAACTTTCTTAATGTTGATAATTGATTTTATTTTTGAGAAAAACTTTGAGTCACAGAACATGCGTTAATTTATATCTCTGAAAGTACAATACTATTTGCTCAAAACTAATTAAATTTGAGAAGTAACAGAACATAACATTGACAAGCGTTAATTTATATTTCTGAAAGTACAATAGTAACTCTATTTGCTATTTGAGAATTTGAGAAGTAGGTCTAGATGTAATTTCAGATGTAGAAATTACCGTAAAGATATGGGTCGAGGCCTGCCGGGTTAATGGTTTTAGTTTAACCAGCGCTTTCTATACACAGTTCAAAACATCTACTTGGCATTTATATTTTGTAGATGATTTTTCTTTCCTTTCACCTTCTAATCAACTGACAAGGTATGGGTTTTACAATGATTCAGCAATATCAAACTTTTGTAAGCCATAGGTAATTTTTTTCTAGCCCAAATCAGGTCTAATGTAAACTTTCTAACCCTGTGTACCTTTGCACCAAGTAAAAAATGCTTTAACTTAGCACAATTATCAAGTTGTCAATTATATCAATACAATTGTAGTTGCTGAGGGTTGTGACATTGTTAGATTGATCAACAGTCGGCCCAGCTCCTCCCACTGACAAGACTACGGTCAGTCTCCATAACTGGCTAATCTAAGCATTGCAACTAACCATCTAATTAATAAAGGTAAGAATATACAAGTCAAGTCAAACTTTTTGAAGACACTTTTTGCTATTTTGTGAGACTGCAATAAAGGAGCATAACTGTAAATATAAATTTGGTCTTCAAGAGTAGAATTTTCAATTGAATTACAGAATATACTTCACAACCAAAACTACCACTCATCCTTATTGACACATCAACTGTGTTTTTATGTTCACACTGTGAATACTACTAATGTAATGCTTATAATGATTATTTGACAAAAATTGGACGTAGTGTAATACCACTCTGCATTGAATAAATATTACCTCCATTTTGGCGTTGGTCCATCGAGGGATTTCAACCACCATGTTGAATTCATTTTTGTTTTGATCAGCTGTAGAATGGAGGGGTATGTCGTGAAACGGTGAAACTATGTTTCCATTAGCTGATTCTGCAAGAAGACAAATATGGTTGGTCATTAAATAGTTACAAGCTTTTCCAAAATGTTGCCTTAATGTCAGTTGCATTCTCAGTGGCAACATGTGTCAAACTAAAGCTCAAATTAAGTGTACCATCTCACTCCTAATGACAAGCTGTTTCAGACTTTCTGTAGGGCTGAAGTCCAGGAGCAGAACTCACAGGAGGCATTGTAGCACTTACTTTTACAAACATAAAGAAAAGAGGTCTCATCAAAAGGGAAAAAAATGTTATCAGTTGCAAACAATCTTTGAAAATAAATCAAAGGAGTTTTAAAACAAACACAGAAAGTGTGGGTAAGTCATGTGAATCTATTTCCCTTTTTCAAATATTAAGGTATTCAAAGAAATATGATTGCACCAAGTTTTCATTTTGAAAAAAATAACTTTCGTAGTGTAGGCATAAAACTCTATACACTAACAGTAAATGAAATCATATTTATAAAACTGACTTGCTATCCGAACAAAGAAAGATATCAGTGTTGTTCAAAGTGATCAGCCTTGGGTCATATTGACATATATTCAATTCTTATCAAATGAAAGCCTTTGCATTGTGAAAGTATCCTACTCTCTACTATTCTAAGGACATTTTCCCCAGGATCGCCTGAAGGAACAGCACAGACCATTATCATGTCATAACATGAAGTTGAAAGAATTAAACAAAGCACAAAGTAAGCAGAAGTTACTATTATGCCTGACTGAACAGGAACATTAGCGGTGAGTGTTGATACAACCAGACTGAACAGGAACATTAGCGGTGAGTGTTGATACAACCAGACTGAACAGGAACATTAGCGGTGAGTGTTGATACAACAACACTGAACAGGAACATTAGCGGTGAGTGTTGATACAACAACACTGAACAGGAACATTAGCGGTGAGTGTTGATACAACAACACTGAACAGGAACATTAGCGGTGAGTGTTGATACAACAACACTGAACAGGAACATTAGCGGTGAGTGTTGATACAACAACACTGAAGCGGTAGTCCATTATATAAAGGCATGTGCACAGTAAGTATCCACTGCTAGTAAGTACCTGGTAAGTATTTTGATGGGATCAACAATAAAAAATAATCTTAGATCTAGCACTAACATTCAGCCAGTTCACACAGTGATATTACAATAGAAGTTAGGTCTTGAATTAATGTATATCTACTATTTCATCAAAAACTCTACAGTTTGTATGTTAGATAGTAGCTCAAACCAAAATAAATATGAATTTCTTGGACAAATATGATTGTTGTTTTTCACTTTCGTTACATGAAATATAAATAAAGATAACATAATATTTACAACATACTGTGATTTAGTTTAAATCAATTCAAATGAATATAAGAATTATTATGTGGTCAAGATTTAGAACATTTCAAGTCAATAAAAGTTACAAGTTTATCCAGCTATGGAACTTAAAAATAAATAATTGTGTCCTCAAACTTGTTGAGGATTAGAAGAAAAAGAATTAAACCAAGTAACTTTGATACTAAGAAAGAAAATGGAAGAAACTAAAGAATACAATGTTATGTGATTTGGGCAGTATTTCATTAATATCATGGCTAATAGTATAATTGCAGGGAGAAAGCCTGCAATGCTATTGTGGCTATGTATTGTGGCGAAACCTGCGAGAACCAGCTGGAACTAGCAAACCATTGGTGGAAGTGCGCTGATATTCAGTATGTCATTGCACCCAAACCTGACTGCATGCAGAACAGTTCTCTACTGAAGACAATGTTGCTGAGCCCCTTGGCAGAATACGAACCAAGAATCTGAAGCTGAACATGCTAACAACTGAGCTATCCCTACCCAAATTAAAGAATAAAAGATGGCAAAACATTTCTAGTAACACCCAAAATACCTCAAACTTAAACCAGGATGCGCTCTCAGCTCAATCAATAAATAGACCGAGGAAGAAGGTAAGAAAGGAAGTGGAATATCACCTCTTACTTCAATAAATGATTTGAAGACAATATAAAATGGCTAATTGAATTGTTCTAATGGATGCTTCTCAGCCCTGTATACTAATTGATTTTTATTGAATCAATAATTCCTGTCCTTCATTAATTGCCTCATTACAACAGTATTCTTCATCATGTGTTTATTGATTCCGACTGGAAACAGACTGAGCGCTTCCATACCGCAGTGTGGCATAGGCCCCAGATGTACATGCATTCAAATCTGTAGCCTAAGGAATTGATAGAAACTATTTATAACTATTTACAACTACAAGCAGGATATTTCTCAAACTGCATACAATACAC
Source organism: Phorcus lineatus (assembly GCA_921293015.1). Lineage (NCBI taxonomy): Eukaryota > Metazoa > Mollusca > Gastropoda > Trochida > Trochidae > Phorcus > Phorcus lineatus. The sequence goes on along the minus strand of OV121082.1, from coordinate 1,183,509 downwards.
ACTAAATTAATCACAACACTTTCAGATTTAATAACCATCTTTGAGTAAGTCATAGACTTTGATTAAGACACTGAATTGGTGTTTGTTTAATTCAAGAGTAAAAACATATTTTCCAAATCACTTAATGTTATATTATTTGCCTTTTTCAGATTATCATCGATATGACTTATTTATTTCTTCATTGTATGTAAACTTTTCCACATTATTGTCTTGCATTTGTTCTTGAATTTAACCTTAGCCGAACAGAAAAAAAATCTGAAATCCTCAATCGCCAAGAACAAGGCTATAAGACTACCACGCCTCCTGTAGCAAATAAAGTTAAAATTCATAAACTAACAGCCAGAAACTCACACCCGCAAACTGAAAGGGCAAATTTGCTGGGCCATATTTAGTGACACGGTTATAAATAGGATGTCCATGTGTAGTCGACATCGATCGAGTCATTATCCACCGTGTCAGAACTGTATCTACCGTATCATATCTGTAAACTAAAGTAACTAATTACACCACGAACTAAGGCAATCATGCATTTCAACGGTTACAGTCAACAAGATCAAGATGATCAAAACCGACACACAGAAAAATAAAAAATATATCGATCATATAGCAAGACCAGCCACGATGACATGTCAACAAAGTTGTCAACTTACTAAAATAGAGTCGATAGTCGGTCGTGTTTTGGGCTCCCCTTTCTTCGATTGTGTACGACATCTTGGTATGCGAGCTGAATAGGCACAAATGGTTGAGTGTGACGATAAGGCGTCTAGCTGGGTCGGCAGTCGGCGTACTTGTGACACACCTCTGAGACGTACCTGCAATCAACGGCCTGTATAAAACACGAGAAATAGCACGGCTAACACGTTGCATCGAAACGAGCCGGCGCGGAACTGCGCACGCAGACGGAAGCGCCATCTTCTCGCATACCTTTAGAGGGAGGTAACTCTAATTAAACACAGCGAGCACCTGTTCTCTTTTCACACAGTGGCAGATCCATAGAGGTGTGCGGGAGGGGGTAGCATTCGGGAATTTCCGGGTTCCAAATGTAGTAAATATTAAGAGTCGAAATCATTAACATGATACAGGTATAAAAGGAAACGCAAAGGTTCCCACAAAAATTAAAAGAATCTTCCCAATAGTAAAGTATATAAAGTGTAATTTGTGACAACCATGGGACACATCCCACCAAAACTAAACAGTTGTACTCGCACCTGAAACTCACTAAGTTTATATAAATATACATTTATGGTTATGATAAATATGTATCTATATAAACCTTTGTGAGGGAGGGGCGGATTTTTCTTCGCATCGAGTATTTATGGATGTGACTTTTTTCGGATCTCTTGAAGTTTTTCTTCATAAATAAAACAATATATGCTAGAAACCTATGCTTTTCTTGTATCAGATGGCATAAATGTGTGTCCTCTGCGAATTTTCTTGTTTCGGAATTTATAGTGATAAACTCGCACTCCAAAATGTTTTTAAAACATGTTCCGATAGAGCACATTTTATGTTTTAAAATAAACATGTTATTCTTGAAAAGCTCGTTTCATAATGACTTTCATCCAGTAATTTCCCTGAATTTGATGTTAAAAATCTTAAGATACAAAAGTCAGTCCTTAACGAATTATTCTATATTTTAACCCCAACCTAAACCAATCTCACCCCTGTCAAATCTTAACTTGGTAAAATCTATCTTTAATTAAAGTTTTGATTGATATTCCTTTCATCTAAACCATATTCAATATAACCTCGAATCGCTTTATGAAAAAGTTCAAATCGTTTTAAAACTTCCTTTCTTATCTCGATGTTTACACGGACATCCTCGTTAATCCATGACTCACTGAGCCTAATCTATTGAGGCACTAATAACGCTAAACATCTCGCCACGAAGAGCCTCACGGATTTCCTCTACTTGCTGTCATACATACCATGTAAATGGAACCACTACTACATACCTATCGGTGTTTTTTTCTGACCTTGGCCAATAATATCATAGTGACGTGTTTAAAGTATATCTATATCTGTGACAGTTTCCTCCTCCTTCCTTACAAATAATTATCGTGAAAATTGCGCGTGCACGTTTTCAACTTATGAAACGTGATAATAACTCACATCCTTGGGATTAAATATTTCTTCATCCTAAATCCTCGCAATATTTTTATATCTTATTTCATTTAACAGTGCATTTTAAAAAGTGCTAATATTAGCTAATTATTCATATTTTCGCATATATATGTCTAACTATTGTATCCAACTGCAACTTCCAACTTTTTAAAATATAATATGTGCATGTATCTGATGTGAAACTCGTTTACAGCCATAATTTTTACCCTTAAACCGAGGTGCAATTTTACAGGGACACAGAGTATGTTATTTTTTCAAATTTAATAAATGGTGGTAATTCAAAGAGCAGTATTCACGCTTATCAATTCAGTATAGTGAAAACTAGCAGGCTTCATTGAAACAAGAGCAGAATTTGAAATTGGGACAATTGCGCGCGCCAATGACTCTAATTTTCCAATAATTTTCGAAAATTGTTTACAGCAGACACATGGTTTGTCAGTGTTACATATTTCATTATGATAAGATGCATGTAAATTGGGAAGAATTTCGATCTTTTAACGATTTTCGATTATTATTGAAAACAAATGATTTAAGATTGGGTTAGAAATGAAGGGTACTTGAACTTAATTTATGACATGTGATATTTCGGCTATTTTCTATATCTAATTCATATCTATATTCTAATATCATAAAACACACTCAGTGTCACTTTAAAGTAAAAAGTTAACTATGGTCTCATTTTGTAGAGGACAGTGACTGTAAACTTGCTAAAAATATCGTCTTGTTGCTTTAGTGTTAAGATTATTTATGATATATTTATACAGGTTACAAGTCGTGGGAACGTAATTTTGGATACCCGGTACTTTTGACAGAGAAAAGTGTTTGTTGTTGGTGTTTAACAGGCTACGTAACTAATATCCATAAGAAAAGACAAACGAGTTGACTTGCATAGTCTTCCCAAAATGCAAAAACTTTGACAACTAATAGTTTTCAACTTATTTAAAGCAGACTCAAAGACAAACTTGGGTTGGCATTGTTTAGTACGTCATTTGTACATGTAAATGAGGAAAAGAATTTAGACTTTTTAACATTTATTTAACCGTTTTCCGATTATCATTGAAAACACAAAACTTTCACAATTTTGACATTTCAGAGATACATGCAGCTGCATGTATGAATATTTGAACTTAATCAAGGATATGTGGAATATAGCTCTTATTTAAGCAGCATCAATATCATAAAACATAATCTGTGTCATTTTAACTCTTTATTGGGAGGCTGGTGGAAGGCAAGGAACACGAGGGTATCCGAACATGGCATAAAAAAAGAGTATTTGAAAACCTATATTTCAAGTTACTGTCGTGATGAGTTCATGTAGATATGTCTGTAAGGGAAGCTCACCATTTACTTGATTATACGTGCTTTTTCGTGAATATCAATTAATTTGTATAATTCATTACAGTATCTTCTTGAAATATTCTAAATATGGTTTCCTACTTGTCACATCTCTAGACGTCAATCAATATAAACTGAAATATTTATGATATTGTTAATAGTGCTGAATTCCTTTCGTTTTGTAGATTTATATGGTATTTTGGCTCCCATTTAAGTCACTTATAAATCATAAAACATACTCTGTGTCACTTTAAGAAATCGGACACTAAAACAAGGAATCGTCGTCTACCCCTATATGAAATTAACCCTATAACTATGGTATAGATAGTTGAGGGTACCCAACATTCTAGTCACGATCTGCATGTCCCAGTATCACGCACACAGAGATCAGTATGCTCTCTACATGTTCCGTGTACTCTTACTGTATACGTGAAGGACGTATAGCACAAGATTAAAATAATCTGCCAGCGTGTGTACGTGATGGATTTTGTTTTGGTTAAGGAAGACGACGTCCCTGTCGCTATTTCTTCATTCATTCATTCATTCATTCATTCATTCAGCCACCCATTCATTCATCGCACCATCAACCATTCAATCGTTTGTCGTCCCCTCTTTCCTTAACGTGTTAGGAGTGGTTTCTTAGAACAAAACTTAAAGAGCCACTCCGTGAGTTGTTGGAGTCATATATACCAAACTTAATCAATGGTGTCATTTGACCGCGAAGTATCGACTGTTACAAAAAAGACGAATTTTAAAGCTTACTGTTTTTTTACAGTGACAATATGAAGGTAGAACGTCGCGATTATGATCGAAAACCGGACAGTGGCGCGCGTCAAATAGTCAAACGTAATTTTGGAGACTTATCGAAAACAGCCAGGAGGGCAGTTAGGAGTTTATAGTGTTTGTTAGGTTATATAACTAGTATCAATGTATATCGGACGTTGTATTTACGCCTCTGTGCATTTATAAGGCTGTTTTTAGATTTTCATGGAAAACCAGTATATGTCATATATATGTCTTTCGGACATGAAAAGTTAAGATGTTTTGATTTTATATGACCACATATGACATTTAGGTTCGTACCAAACGTAAATAATATGTTATGAAAATCGCGGAGTGCCTCTTTAAGGATGATTTGCCCTCAATCGTAATAGCTTATCAGTACAGAGGAAGATTTATTCGCAAATGACACTAGTCGTTACTTACATCCCACCACTGTACTTTCTTCTCAGTTAATTAGTTGTTGTTTTTATTTAGGCAATTTGTAATTTAAAGGTACTGTAGCACGTCTTATAAAATAAAGGTGTCTTAAGGAAAAGGGAAACCAAAACAAATGACAAGACAATCTTATTTCTATTACTTATAGGGATTTCTTAACTGAAACATGTGGTCCAGCTACGCTAATCCATTTCCTTATCTCAAAAGATTTAAGGGTGTTCAAATGAAAATGACCGAATGCACCTTTCGCTTGATATGCGACACCTTACTAAAAAAATACGCCGACTGATAGTCGGGTTGAATATACAGACCTTTTACCCTCATCCTCTTACTCATTATCATCGTTTCATTTCTTAACTTGTTTGATCTTATGTATATGTTAAAACACAAATAGAGCATTCGTGCATTCATGAATGTATTCAATTGTCATTAATTTATTGTTTAAATCTAATGCATATGGAAAAACATAAATAGTGAATTGAATATTCTTTAATGCATATTATGACCTAGTGTATATGTTAAAACATGAATAGTGTATTGAATATTCTTTAATGCATTGTTTGATGTAATGAATATGTTAAAAAATGTATTGAATATTCTTTAATGCTTTGTTTGATCTAATGTGTATATAAAAACATGCATTGAATATTTGTTAATGCATTGTTTTATCTAGTGTATATGTGAAAACATGAATAGTGTATTGAATATTCTTTAATGCATTGTTTGATCTAATGTATATTTAAAAAAATGAATAGTGTATTTAATATTCTTTAATGCATTGTTTGATCTAATGTATATGTTAAAACATTAATTGAATATTCTTTAATGCATTGTTTTATCTATAGTGTATATGTTAAAACATGAATATTGTATTGAATATTCTTTAATGCATTGTTTGATCCAATGTCTATGTAAAATATAAATAGTGTATTGAATATACTTTAATGCATTGTTTGATCTAATTTGCATGTTAAAACATGACTTGAATATTCTTTAATGCATTGTTTGATCCAATGTCTATGTAAAAACATGAATATTGTATTGAATATTCTTTAATGCATTGTTTGATCTAATTTGTATGTAAAACATGAATAGTGTATTGACTATTCTTTATGTATTGTTTGATCTAATTTGTATGTAAAACATGAATAGTGTATTGACTATTCTTTATGTATTGTTTGATCTAATTTGTATGTAAAACATGAATAGTGTATTGACTATTCTTTATGTATTGTTTGATCTAGTGTATATGTACAAACACAATTGTCAACAGTATCTTAGCATTCAGTAATATATTGTTTGAATCTGATGTATATCTTCAAATCACAAAAAGTGTATTCGTGCATTAAATATTATATTGTTATGATCTAATCTTTGTGTTATAACACAAATAGTGTATTCGCGAAATTATTAATGTATCGTTTACATCTAATGTCTATGTTCCTATATACGATAAAAACACAATCGCGTATTGGTGTATTCATTCATGAAATGTTCTGCTCAATGTATATTTTCCAACCACAAATATCATTCATTCATATTCCGTGCATGGATCCAATCGTTCTTTATTTTCTCTCCTCATTGAAAATACGTCCTTATTCATCTATTCTTAATTGTAAATCAATTGCAAATGCAATTCTAAATGTGGCGATTTCTTCTCTAACTCTGTAGCACCAGATCAATATCTAAGGTGAATATATTCGAACTATCCGATACTGTCCTTCCGCAGTCTTCAATGATTTACCAGTCAGGTAATGGCGTGAATGGCTCTGTAGGAGACAATGTGCTGATTTGTAGTTATTTCCTCATGGTGACTTCATTGTATAGGCTTTGGTATTAATGGTGTTAATGTAATAGTACACGGAAAGTGATGTGTGTGGATTCAAGCAGAGAGATTTGATCTTGTCACTATTTGAGCTTTACGACCTATGTGAAATATCTGTTGTCTCTGTTTATAATACTTTTGTGAATGATTCCCGTTGTGGCTTAGTTTTAAAACGATTTGGCGTTTCTGTAAAACCTTCACCGAATGTAAACTTATAATATGTTAAAGGTTTTGGTTATCAAAGAATCTTATGTAATTTTTAAATTCGCAAGATTCTGATTTTGAGGATCATGCTTAATACGTTTAAGAAAATATGTCAAAGGAAAAAAAACGATTTTTAGTTTCTAGATATATTATAGAGTTCATTCAATGATTAACATGATGCTCCAATATTGATTGTTGTGCTCTCCTTACTTTTCTGTTGATTGCATATAAAAAATATTAGTCACTCAACTCGAACAATGAAGGTTGCAACTTGGTTGATGGGGTTTTTTTCAATTACAAAATACCAAATGAAACGTTCTCTTCCTACGATAGAAATAATCTTCTCCATTCAAAGCGACTTTGACTAAATCTAATTCAAATACTCACTGTAGTCCAATTGGGTATATTAGTACGCAAAAGATTGCATATACTAGACTGGGGAGAAAGATAGACAGAAGTTTTGAAGACGATAGCTTAAAAACACGTGCATTAAAATGTGAACTTAAAAGGATGAAAATAGTTTCAAAATGTTTTGGCATTTTTCTTATACAAATTTAGGTCTACAAACTTAAAGTTATCATCATATTTTATTTGTTTAAATCGACAACCAAAGCATTATCGTCAATGTATTCATTGCTGAGGCAAATCTATTGTTACCATAGAAACTAATTACAAAAGTAAAACATTGATCAACGTGTTACAGTGTCTGGCCACTCATAATAATTGGACGTCCTCAACTCGATCAATAAAATGTAGTTTCTCTTACATCATCTTTCTTAATTACAAAATAAAGGATAACTACAAATGCGATTTAATTCTTTATTTGGTTTTCTTGAATATAAATTGACTTGAGTATAAAGTTGAACCGAACTGATGTCGATAGAAACTGTACAAACTAACTAAGTGGTTGTTGACACCCGAGGTTTTGTAACGACGTTATTCTATCCTTGATATTCCCGGGCGTTAACATTCAATCCTTTTAGGTCTATAGAAGTTTTAATGCATTCTTACCAATTTTTCAAGGCGCTACACTGGAACCCCGATCCTTAGCGCAACGCAGCAAGGCCTACTTCAAATAGTGATGAATAATGGCACGAGTTATGCCTTACCATAGAATTGAATCGCAATGATCATTAAAGGTAACTTCATTCTAATTGACATGTCTCATATGTAACCTTAAAAGGAAAATCCAACATAAATATAAAGTCCCAGTCTGAATAAAATCAACGGTATCCGAAACCCCTTAATGTACGAGTTCGTAACCCGGTAGAGTAAATGTATTGAAACTTTTAACTTGGCTGAATCATAACAGAAAATGTCATGTTATTACCCATTAACAATACGTTTGTACATATTCTAGCCTAAAATCATTTTGTGTCAACACATTCTCGCTAGTACAGATTCTAGTCGACATACAGAACGGTTTACAATGGTGTACAGCGGAATGTTCTATACTGGCTGGCAATCAGGTCGTACCTTGTCTCTGTAAGTCTGAACATTTCTCTGTTGGTATTTTAGTCATAAAAGTTTAACGTTTTAGAGGCTCTGAAACCTGAGTCAACGTCGGAGATTGGACTGGAAGAAATACATGGTTTAGGTAAATAAACTTTTTAAGAAATTAACATTTTAAAGAATATTTATTTACCAAATTTCATGATTGGCGAATTTTGAAGGTGTTCTAGTTAATCAATTTTGTTCTAATTATGATTTGAAATGTAAATTAACTGTCAGAGTTACATTGTCAATTATCGACCTACTTTTTCGCTTGGGGAGAGATTTCAAATACAGACGTTACAAATGACAAGATACGACTTAAATTCACTAAGTTCTATCAATGGTTAACATGGAAACAGACATGTGCCTGTAATTGCACTGATGTAAATACTGATGAGGAATCTACTGTTATGGATGATATGAAAGGAATCTATGCTCCAAGACACAGGTGGATGCGATGAACGGCAGCTATTCTCCCAGACACAAGTTGATGAGATGAAACCGGTACCAACTCGGAAGCTGACATACACCATATTAACACTATAAACATTGCATTGACATAAACGTATCATGAAATAAAACTAAATATGGCCACAAGTCAAACTCACAATGTCATACACTTTTGTACACGTTACTTGACTGCCGTCGTCGACGATCAATGGACAGCTCACAGAGGCCCTGCAGGCTCTGAGCATGTATGCTAAGTATATATACCACACATATATCACATACATAGGAGCTATAGGATCTGGCATCCTTGATTATCTCCATGAGGTGTCTCGAAAGGTGAAAATGGTTCCTTTGCTTAATCAGTCTTGGTAAAATTTGGTCCAGTCTCCATTTCTGGGAACCTCCCATAATCTTAAGAGGAGGATTTTGTCTTACAATATATATATAAGCCATATAGAAAGGTATATAATCTCTATCTCTTAATAAGCCAAGGAACCACCGACGATGCATGACACAAATATATAGCATGACGAACGAAAGTTTTATATCATATAGATATGCACATATGGTAACTTGTATAAAACTCTATGGCTCAGTTCCGCGTGCGCTTCATCGAGCTCAATCCAAACCCACAGCAAATCTGTCTCTACTAAAGGCATCATTCTGGTAATTCAAATTGCACTTATGGTCTCGAATTACATGGGTATACAAACAGTCAATAAAATCTAAATACTCAAAAGGCAGAAGATGAAATGGACTTATTTTGAATATAACGCACACATACATCTATGGTATCGATGACAAATACAAGGAATGTCTACCTACACAAAAATACATAAAACAGTTAAAACTGTACAGAAGTTGTCATAGTATACAGAAATATATTAAAATGTGACCAACCTTATACAAATACCGGTATCCAAAAATGGCATGGCTATGTACACGTGAGCAGTGATTGGTTGAAATGTCTGCGACTAGCATGGTCTTCAACAGTGGATAAAACAAATAACAGCATAATCATTCTGTAAGTCTACACACAGGGAATAGCTCAGTTTTCAGTATAGATATTTGGATATCAACATAACTATCAAAAATATAGTTCACGTTTCTCATCATACTTGTTTTCACACTAACATAACTATTAAATATGGTATGCATTTCTCATCATAGTTGCTTTGACACTAGCATAACTATTAAATATGGTATATGTTTCTCATTTTTTATACTATGACAATAACATAACTATCAAATATTTTTTTTAATAATATGACTGAAGTAGGCACTTTGACATTTGAATCTTAAAACGAAATTTAAATAAGTTTATTGGTAAAACAAATAAATAAAATCAATCATTTCAAAGCAAAAAGAAAATTAAACGAGCTGAAAAAAAAATCCTCAACAGAGTGCCTCATTATTTGGAAACAAACCACGAAAACCTCCAGAAAATCTCAATTGAATACAAAACCAAACTTAGAGGAAAATGAATCCCCTGAGATTACAGAGTATTTACACTGTACAGTTTCCATGGAAATGCATCTATATATTTGTAAGTATCCTGAGTGTTCATATACTCGATATGTCCCGTGATTAGTGTTATAACCCTCCCGCTGATCTTAACTTACACATTTCATAATTGCTGGTTCAGATATAATATCAGGTGAAACTTTTTTAAGTCTGTACTCACATCTAAACTCTTATGAAACTGACAAAATTACACTTTTAGATTAAAGATTCAAATCAAAATACCCACTTGAAGAAAATTAATTTTCTAATATATGTTGTCAAAAATGTTGCTTGATGAAGTGTAAGACTAATATTTGGCCTAAGGTGAAATCATTGCATTACTTCCCAGAATGGATTATGCTGTCTCAATAAATGATAAATGCACAAAACAATAAACTCAAATTTACCTAATCAAAAATTAAAAGAAAACAATACAATTCTTTTTTACAAGACAGTAATAGGAAAAGTGCTCTAAATAAACTTATTATAGCATTGGTTCAAATTCTCCAGGAATGATATGTTCCTAAAAGCATACCACAGACCAATAGAACACACAAAGTCTTTTCCTCAGGAACTCTACATGTGAAGAAGTGAAACAGAAAGTATGGAAGACCTGATGAGTCATCTACTGCCAGGAACACAATCCCACAAACCCGCCTCCCCCTTCACTGAATATTTAAGATAAAATCTAGTAATAGTACCGGTACAATGGCAGATTCAGATTGGATGTTCTGATAGTAAGAAGCCATTTAAAAATATTTTAAGTAAACTCCAAGAGTGAACCCCAAGGTTTTTATATAGATGGACTACCCTTTTAAAAAAAAACACCAGTGAACATATATAATAGATATATGCGACTGACCTTCTTAATTTCAAAATGTTTACTAACAATAAATGTAACAAATGTAAGTAATCCCAAAGCAGTACAAACCATACAGTAATTTAATATATCTAGTATTTTTTGTACTAATTTACATATTAAGCAGTGTTATTCCAGCTGTTGACTTGTCATACAGTAAATGCATTAGATGTTGCACTATTTCAAATAATTGTATGTCATTTTAAGCAGTATTATGTCAGAATGTATCTGATCATCAGTCAAAAGTTTAATGGTAGAAATAAAAATAATAATGATGAAATATTCAAATATTAAGAATCTCTGAAAAAAATCAACAAATGTTATAAACAAATAAACAGTCTATACTTACATAAAATTGGAAACACAACATAGCACTTTTTATCTACATTGAATTGGTAACAGGCAATAAGTAAAACTTACACCAGCTGCTGGTAAATACACATTATGGCACTGAATAATAATCAACTGTGAAACTACTCCCATGCAACTGAACCTATCCAGTAGGTTAACAGGATAGTGACAGCAGCTCTGTGGCACCATATAAAGCTCATTCTTTTGCTTTTTGGCACAGAAATTCTTGGAAGTCTTGTCTTGGCACAACATCCAGTATCAAACATCTTGTATCAAACATCCGGTATCAAACATCTGGTATCAAACATCCGCTACTGAACATCTGCTATCAAACATCTGCTATCAAACAACCGGTATCAAACATCTGCTATCAAACAAACGGTATCAACATCCCATATCAACTTCCAGTATCAAACAACTGGTATCAAACATCTGGTATCAAACATCTGGTATCAAACATCTGGTATCAAACAACTGGTATCAAACATCTGGTATCAAGTATGGTTCAAGTCCCTGAGATGATGGAAGGGGTCTATGTACACTATTTACAGGTGTGTCTACAATTGCAACATTCTCCTCCAACAGAGGTTTCTTTAGACTTGGTCATTCTTCCCATGTGACTGTCTGTTTTGAAAGTTGATTCATACATCAAGTTCTAAACCTGTGTAGGTTGTGACAAAGATTAAATAACTCTTCTGTTGTCACACTACCAAAGTTCATCTCTACATTCAGGCAAATTACTGACAATGAGGATGATCTGGGTACACCGTGACTCTGTCACACGTTTCTAATTAGTCTTGGGTACACTGTGACACTGTCACACATATTTAATTAGTCTTGGGTACACTGTGACACTGTCACTAATGTCTTTTATTAGTATATCAGAATCTTTCAGGTTTGCTTCAACATGTAGACATTGAATGTATCGTCAACAACACAAATGAGTAAACATAACCAATGTTTGAAAACAGCATGAAAGCTCTTGTGGAGTAAACTATGCTGTTTTGCTATGATACAGACTGCCTTTACCAACTAAATAGTCACCAACTGGAAGGCGGTAGGTTTCATAAGTCCTGCTCTCTGCCCATTCTGCTCCTGTGTCTCAGTTTGCTTGTTGATTCACGATAACAAATCTTTTACGCAGGTTCATAGCAAACTCTGCAATCATCATCACACTTCTTCAATATCAAGGACTGTTGTCCGTGTTATTTAAAAATATCCATACATGATCCACATAGACAGACAAGTTCATTCAACATGACTTCAGATCTATCTTGATGTTTGGTTGCTTTCAGAGGAAACGCAAGCTAGCGTGACAACTGATAATGAGGCCCATTCTCCAATTCTGTCTTTCCAATGGGGTAAATATTAGACCAAGGCGTCTAAGGTATGCGTCTCCACCAGGCAGGCACTATGTCATTCCCTCCACCCTAGCTTTATGAGTGACATTCATGCCCACCTTGAAGTAGAGGTTTATCCTGTAGCTCTGTCCATCAATTGTGGTAGATTGAAGATCAGAAGAGCTAAGTTTTTAAGACGTTATGTGATTCTCTCCATCTTCAGCTAGAAGCTAGCTATTACTAATGGGCAGCTCGTCTGTGATTGAGGTCTGTCTGGAAGTGGAGGTAGATATCTGTCAAACTTTGACAGGCATTATGTGACTTTGGCTCTTTCTGAAGGTCTATCCTTCAATAATGGGAGATGGTAGGACAGGAGATCCACGATATCTTCACTCAGGCAGGTGTGATGTGATTGAGGTGTCCTGTAAGTGTAAGTGATCCAGGATATCTGTCTCACCCAAGCAGACTATGTGATTGCCTCCATCCCCAGCTAGATGTGGAGGTAGATCCTCAGGATCTGTCCGTCAATCGTGGGAGATGGTAGACAAACAGATCTAAAAGATTTGTCTCACTCCGGCAGGTGTTATGTCATCAAGGTTAATTCTCCAGGTCTGTCCTTCAAGTGTCGCAGATGGTAGATTGAGAGACCCAAGACATTTGTCTCATTCAGGCATGCGTGATGTGATTGGGCCTTATCCTATAGGTCAGTCCATCAATTGTGGTAGAAGGTAGATCAGAAGAGATCCAAGAGTTAAGTCCCACCTGGGAACCTATGTGATTGGGTTTATTCTCCAGGTCTATCCTTTAATTGGTAGATGGCAGACACAGAGATGTGTCCCACACAGGTGCCTATTTGATATAGGTTTTTTCTCCAGGCCTATCCTTCAATTGGTAGATGATGGACAAAGATCTAAGAGATCTGTTTGCACCCGGGCAGGTGCTATGGCATTCACTACATCCCCAGCTAGAAGTAGGAGTCCAGACTATTTGTGGGAGTTACCTGCCTTGGTTCAAAGTCATCGAGATTGATCTCCATCTCTATCGGGTCCTCCCAGTCAGCATCAAACAGCTCCTGCAACAGGTTAGACAGGATTGTTAACATCAGCAATGGAACAAATTAGAGAGGTTTTGAAATACCATAGTTAACAAACATTATAGACAATAACCTAAGCATGTGTGTCATATGACTTTTGTCTAAATCGCATAGTTATCAAGTGCAGCAGATTAATTCTAGTCAATCATAGTTTTGTTATAATATCCTGAATATTTTGAGCAAGTATGATTCTACATCTACGTAAAGTACAATAAGTATATCCCATGTTTCAAAGTTTCTACCCAGATAAATCGGACCCAAACCTAAAACCCTCTCACTAACAGGTAAACGCTCTAGCCTTAACATTCCTTACCAAGTTATATTTGATAACCTATCATTTTGGTTTCAGTTTCCAGATTTCAAATATTTTGGTATTTTGTTAAATTGCTTTCTTTTCTGTGAAAACTTTTGTCGAGATAGATGGGCAATCAAATGACAAGTGTGCATGTGTGTGTGTCCATTGGCTAAATTCAATTTAATTAATGATCATCATGTGGTCAGTCTTATTTTATTTGTGCAACAGTCACCAGATTGTGAGTTCAAGACATTAAACGCACTAGTGCACACCAATATTTCGTAAACACAACGAAGGCACAGATACAGCATATCTCTCGATATTACTCACTATCCTCACTCAAGCAATCTACCTCGTAAGTTATTTAACAAATATTAACGTATTTAGGTGGTAAAGTAAATTTTTAAAGGCCGGAAGTATTTAATGTTACGTTACATTAAATCCGTATGAACTACGATATCAGAAATATAAAAATTTTGCCCATAACCAGAAAAGCGGAAACGGCAGCCGCTATGGTCAATCTAATAACAATGCTAATACTGTGTTAATAAATCGGTTAATTTACAACATTGCTTTCATAAAAAATATTTCATGATTTGTTCTCAGTTAAGATTTTAGGTAAATTCAATAGTTACACCCAATACTAGTTCAGCCGTTTCCAAGTGTCAATAATTTATCCGGTTTTTTTTCCTGTCTCTTACAATGTGAAGTGTAATCTAGGTGTTTTGTTTTATCCTACACATATATTTCTGCAACTTTCAAAAGCATTCCGAATAGCAAATCTTAAATAACAAAAATATTTGCAAATAATCCTTATTCATTCAAATATCTGTTATACACTATTTGGCCTTTTAACTTATGAAAGTGTCACATAACATAACCTATTCAGGTATTTAAAAACAAAAATAGAGCCATGGCCTCTGTAGGTCGTCAGTGTTTGTATAGTTTGATGTTCAAGAGGATGATACATAGCTCAAGGACAAAAACTAATTTGAAGATTAAAACATATTTCTGTACAGTATTCTTCATCTATATTAACCACAAAAAGTAAACATTAAACAAAAATGAGGAGACCTAATTAGAGAAATTAACTAATTGAAGATGAATGGGGATTTGCAGTAAAAACCAAGAGGTAACTGCAGACTATAGGGGTAAAATAAATGATGTATGTATGGTATATATATGTACCCCATTTCATATTCCCTATATCCCACCTGATGAAGGTGTAAATATATACTCTGATAAATCATGAATTTTACAATAAAGAAATTGTTATCCAGAGAATCTTGTGATCACTTCTAAATGCCCTTAAAAGATTTGAACAAATGAATTGATAGCAAATATATACTAAATATTTAACAATAACACATGAACCCTAAGTAGTGGATTGTATTATATCCATTTATTAAAATGGAATGTCCATTTGAATTTCCATTTCCCCGTTCATTGGCATTCTGAAGAAGAATTTTTTTTATTTTGACTAGTTTTACAACATCAAAGATTTGATATATGCTTTGATTGAATATCTTAAGACTAATCAGCCATTTCTTGTCTACACTTGTAGTACCAGTGTGTGTAATTTCTCAATGTTTTTTCTCTTTTTGAATGATTGTATCAGAAACTAAATTTATACGTGCATCCAAAACATTGGACCAAACAACACGCTTCAAGAGAATTGAGTATTAATGACATATATATTTAGATGGGAAATCCCTTCATTTTTGTTCCCATAAGAAATATGACCCTTTTTTTAATTATAAAATTACTTCCTGCATAAAAAACTTTCAATATTAGGAAACCAAGTCAGAAAAAAAGAAAGAAAATCATCTTTATTTTTCTCAAAAGAATTTGTATCTGAAACATGTACATAACTTTATCATCAAAATTAAATCATGTCGCAACAAATACTTGTAACTTTCATCTCTTGATTCTGGGTGACACATGTACACACTGACGCTATCAATGAACAACAAAGGCAGAAAAAGAGAAAATGTACTTTATTTTATGATACATTAGATGTGATTTTTAGATTCCAGTACTTCCCTTGAGTACAAAGTATTTATTATACAGCAATGAAAGACAACGTACATCAACAAAAATCAACAAATAAATATTAGAAGGCATTTCATGTAAATTATGGCACATCAAATTGGACTAGAATCATTGATATGTATGCTTTGATTTTCACATTTGCTTGTTCACCGGAGAATTAACGATTGTCAACACCTAATAATTAATCAATTTGATCACAGGGAAAGTTTCCTTATTCTCCCAATCTTTAAGTAATTTTGGAAAAAAATGTTTAAATCAAAATCAAAACCATCTGGAGAAAAAAAGTGACGTAATTTAAGCATATTATACCTCATTTTCAACTGATCTCTTTTGTTAATATATTCTTTATCCTATATTGTCACTTGATATCCATAACTGTTTGTATGTATCGAATATCGACTGAATCATCCTAAAAAATAAACAGTTCATGGTTGAAAGTAATTAATATATACTTATTGTTCAAATATTATAAAACACCCAAGAAATGATGGTGTTTCATGTCTAAGAAATCTTGTTTCAAGGGCTTATTTCACATACTTCTTGAGATTGGCTTGAGACATGTGTTTTAAACTCAAATAATATAAGTGATAAAAGATGTAATCAGTGTTCAAATCTTCACAGACAGCAAGTATTTGGTTACTACTAACAACATTAATGCCATTAAAAAGTCTTAAGATAACTTTAAATTCCAAATAATTCCCAAAAGGTTAAATGCTGCAGCATGGAAGTGTTCAGGAAAATGGTGCTTGATTTAACTTACATACCGTCAATCTTACAAAAAGTAAATTGGAAAAATTTATTTTTTTTGTAAATTTATCTGATAAATATTAAGGACTTTAAAACAATTTTCCCAATTTTTCTATCTATGCATTTCTTTCATATTCCAAATGAATTATCAGACGAATGATTTTGGCAAAATTTTTGTTTTGAAAAGAAAAATAGAAATCATGAAAATGACAACACATAATGATAATCAAATTAACAATTATATACAATGTATATTGAATTATAAATATGAGGTAATAAGTGTTTTGATAATCACAACATGCAGAAATCTAATTCAATCACTATCCCCTTTTCCATATTTCATCTTACAAAAATACACTCAAGTTCCTTTTGTTCTCAATAATAAGATGATTTCAAATAGCAATACTAGTACTTCTATCTGTGTAAAAACACTTGTTTCTCTTGAAAAATCTCTAGTCAATATAAGTCTATTTTAGGAAATGAAAATAAAAACATTTTTGGAAATTAACGAAGAAATAATCAATTTCTGGTAAGTTGTAAAGGGTAATCATGAATACTAAGAACTAAGGATTAGCTGGAGCTTATCCTGCATACTGATGTAAGTGTGATGTGTGATATCTATTAGAAATTTGTTATGCATTTTGTGTTATTCTTGTCTCATAAGCCATATTGTTGGATGCTATGGTTTTTTTTAAATTGGCAATATAAAGCATGTGACAAGTGAATAAAAGATTTTCTTCTTCTTTTCTTCTTCTCTGTAAATCAAATCACTATAATTTCCCTATCTGATTTCAATGTGCCCCTGATTCAAGTCAATGTAGATTTAAGGCACTAGTGTACACCTATATTTCATATATTCAACAAATACACAGATCATGCACATCTTTCAATATTACTAAAGATCAGTACTCAGGTAAACTACTTCAGGTAAAAATGTTGATTCTAAAGATCGGAAGTATTTTATGCAATGTCAGATTATTGTAGATTAAAAGGGTCAACATGGTATTAGATATTGTACTAGAGGGCGGTATAATGAAGCTATTGGCCTTATAACGAGGATATGCTGCCAACTAACAGATCAATGCATAGGGATTTGTTTACAGTGATCTTATTTGTAAAAAAACATATTCATGTTAAATTCATAAATATTGGATGTTAGAGTTGAATAAGTCTTTGATAAATGTTTTTTTTTAAATCATACATTGTAATGTTATAGTTTTATCAACTTCATTTTAACATTCTGAATTTAAAAAATAAGCACATGCCCTAAGATATAAGAACTAAATATGAATAAAATCTTCTTTTAAGTGTTGACAACTTGATATTTTTGCTTTCAACATTTTAGGTGTAATAATTATGGAAAATTAACCAAGGATATTTTGAAACAAATCATGAATGAAGTTATGCATGACAATTGTACATCTAGTGACAAAACATCCAGGGAAAACTGTAAAATGTGAGAAAAGTGCAAACTGATTAAATCAGGTTAGATGGCATTTCTACACTAAACTGAATTCTAAGAAACAAACAAAAGAAAACGGCAAAGATGTATCAATATTATAAAGCAAAATTACTTTTATTTAGTATTATTATCAGTGCATTTCATTGTGTTAAACTGTTAAAAGTAAATAATTAAGCAGTTCAAAAGTAAATGAATGAATGATTGTTAATGATATCTTTTTATGATTTCAAGCATATCACATTGTGTTTAAAACATACAAACATTATCTATTATAAGCAAATTGATATAAAACTCAGAGTTCTTACAGCTCTAGAAGTACAAGCAGTATGTATAATTTTTGCAGATCATATCAACACAACATATAGGAGGCACCCTTTTCTAACTTTTTTATCTTTCCTAGGCCCATGTAAAACTTAATGTAAATATATCAAAAGAAGTGCAAATAATAACAATGGCAAATGATTTTTAATAGGTGAAGCATTGTGCAAAAATATCTGTAAACAGTGAAATTCCATAAGCATGTGCAAACCACTTTCTAGCTTGACTACACCATCGATTTACTTTCCATTGATACAAAGGTACAAACCTGTGCAATTTTACAATAACATTTCTCCTACTTATATTGCAGTGCAAATATACCAGGCAAAATCAATGCAAATATACTGGGCAAAATCAATGCAAATCTACCGGGCAAAATCAATGCAAATATACCGGGCAAAATCAATGCAAATATACCGGGGAAATTCAGTGCAATTATACCGCTGACAACTCAGTGCAAATACAATAGGGACAATTAGTTCAATCAGTATTAAAGGGAAGATCAGTGCAAATATACAAGGGGAAAGGGGAAGTGACTGATTTGAGCATTAATGAATTTATTAGTACAAATCATTTCTCCTAATTCAGGGCAAACAGTCTACTAAAAAACTGCAAATATCATTAATCAATTCCTACCAATATTTTTTTGTCTCATTCAGATACTTTTTTTAATGTGAGGTGGGGTGAAAGGGTTCTGTGAGTGTATTAGTGAGGGTTAGAGTAGCAGACGGGTGCAGGCAGGTAGCAGACGTCACGTGCAGGTAGCAGACGGTCAAGGCAGGCGGGCAGCAGGCGGCATTCACAAGTGAGAGGAGATATATTTTGGGCTCTCTACCTCGTCTTGAGACGTGAAGACACTTTTCTTCCATGGTTGTGTGTCTGAAGAGTTTGAGCTTGATTCCAGCCGAAGGAGGGACGACTGGTTTCGCCCAGCATCCAGTGACTCATAAGCATTGTTCTGGAAGGCCACTGGTGGACCCATGTCTCGGTAGATTCGGTCATTCATTACCTCCTTGCCGCTGTGCTGGGACCTGGAAGTAGAATGACTCATACAGATGATACTGAGAATTTGTCAGTGAAATTGTTTGATCATATGCAATGGATGATAAAAGGTGTGGAATGAACATTACTGAATGAACATGTCTGCACGTTCTGAAATCCCCTCTAAACTAAACAAATTGATTTTGTACATTGAATTTGTACTCCAGTATCTGTAGAAATGTTTTTATAAAAGTGATTTGTAGTAACAGACGAGCTTTCCCCAATGACTCAAGCAATACCTGTAGTAACAGACAAGCTTTCCCCAATGACTCAAGCAATACCTGTAGTAACAGATGAGCTTTCCCCAATGACTCAAGCAATACCTGTAGTAACAGACGAGCTTTCTCCAATGACTCAAGCAATACCTGTAGTAACAGATGAGCTTTCCCCAATGACTCAAGCAATACCTGTAGTAACAGACGAGCTTTCCCCAATGACTCAAACAATACCTGTAGTAACAGATGAGCCCGGCAACAAGAAGGAGAGCAACAGCCACGGCCGCCCCAGCTATACCGCCGATCGTGGCATCAGACAGACCTCCAAAAGCTGTGGACACAAGTTGGGATCATGGAGATTCAACATTGCATCATGTAACAAAGATTTAAAGTTAATAAAAATTTGGAAGTAAAATAGATAAAAGAAGAAAAACCTCTGCTTATATATTATTGTATCAATCAGATTCAACACTGTAAATATGGATTCATTAAGAAAAGTAACAATTCTGAACTTCCCTACTGCAATAGACATAAGGACATTCTGAAAAGGCATTATGGAAAGTTTGGGACAAAGGAGACTTAATTCTAGGGATATAAAGTTCTTCTTCTTTATCGCAATAAATGTTTTTCTCTGTAGATTCTAACACTCTTATCAAGGAAGTACCTCACTTCAAATATATGTCTTTGATGACACCAAAATCAATGTCACGGTTTTGCATTTTAAGACATATCCAGAAGAGAATTACATAGGTAACTCGAGATTATAACAATGGAATTACTGTAACTCTAAATGTAAATCACTAGGAGTACGCAGCCGGAAGTGTCGAGAGCAACAAACCACTTTATTGACATCCAGTGTGCACCTAAGGTTTTAAGTAACCGGAAACCCAAAAATGTACTTCACGATAGTAGAGTTTTAATCCATGTTCTGAAATACTTGAATAAAAGCTTGTTTCATTCAAAAGAAATCTTTTTGAGACTTCTCTGAGGTATGCTGATTGCTTGCTGTCAAACACTGATTTAGCCTGAACCTGTTTCAGACTTGGCGTAATCTGGTCAAGTGTCAGGCTTATTCATTGCTTAAATAAATCAAGCATAGCCTAAGAGAAGTTTTACCAAGGGAGATAAATCTCCTGGAGAAGTTTTACCAAGGGAGATAATTCTCTTGGAGAAGTTAAACCAAGGGAGGTAACTCCCAAAGAGAAGTTAACCAAGGGAGGTAACTGCTGCCCACCTGCAACTTCACACCTGTCTCCAGAGTATCCGTCTTCACAAACACAGAATACGTTGTACTCGTTGTCTTTGTTACACGTTCCCTGGTCTGCGCAGTAGTTCTCACACTGGTCTGGGATAAGAAAAATAATTTTTGCTAAAAACGGTTTGTGAACTTTCATGAGTTGTCATTATAATCCCTTCAATTATGCCTAACTCTAACTGTACAATCTTGAGGAAAAAAGATGAAAAATAAGCAACTCCCGATTGTTGTGTTAGCAGGCAATTCAGATTCCGAATATGCAAGAGGAGGTTATATGAATGTAATCTCTTGGCATCAACAGATCGAGAGGGAGTGGGGTGTTAGAAGGTTGAAACTCCTGGATAAAGAATTTTAAAAGTTATACACCATAACTTAGATCATTTGCCACTTTTATTCTTTTAGGGGAGATTCTTCACTATTTTGTCATAAAATTAGTCTTACTTATACAACTTGAGATTTCACATTGCAACATACCAGTACAATGGGTGCCGTTGCCAAGGAAACTCTTCTTGCAAGTACACTTGAAACCTTCCTCCAGGTCTTCACATACTGCGTTGCTATGACAGTTGTCAATGTCAAGGTCGCATTCATTGATGGGTCCCTCGATACATTTATCCTGACTTATCTCCCCTTCCTCTGGTGTTGTCTGCCCCACTCCACATGGGATACATGATGTAGATCCTCTTGACGGTTGGTAGGTACCACGTGGACACATCTCACACTCATTAGCGTCTGTGCGGAAATATCCCTTTGGGCAGTCAACTAAAAACAAATTAAAATTGTTGTTGGACCATAATATTGCCATGGCAAATGATTACAATGGCTTTAGGGATAAGTTAAAAGGGTGAAAGAAGTCAAAACAAGTGATAGTCTTAGAAGGAAATTGTATTCAGTTCAAGCCTAAATTGCTACAGCAGAGAAGATCTAGGAAAATAATTTTCTTCATGTTGTGAAAAGTAATCTCATTTGGCTTGGAGAAAAGAAATAAGGCCTTGAAAGGATGTACCGGGTACTAGAAAATTTTGCTGTAGAAATTTCAAATGAGACCATTGCAACATAAACCTTAACCCATACATCAAAATCAACAAATACTTAATAAAGAATCCCTTCAAAACATATTCACGTCTTTTCAATTAAGAATGACACCTACCAACGTTGCAGTCATCAACAGATTTAGACCCCGTACTCTCTGTGCTCAGACCATACGGACAGGCCACACAGGAGTCGATGTCTCGCGAGTCACGGTAGGTGCCAATTGGACAAGGCAGGCATGTCCCGTCTAACCCAAGTTCTTCGCCTAAGTCACACAGGTCTAAAGGAAAATGAAGCAGAATTAGCTACACATGTTAAACTTTTGTTGAAACTAAGAGTGGATATGTCCCAGTTTTCTTCAGTCCATATTTCATTTAATCTATATTTGAGTTGACTATTAAAATAAACAAAATAAAAATGGTTCTTACATGTGCAGTCCTCAACATTCTCAGTGCCAGTGTTTTCAGTTGTCTGACCGGTAGGACAGGACTTGCAAGATGTCTGCCCAGCCTCATTCTGATACTCTCCAAGGGGACATAACTCACACTTGTTTGCGATGGAGCTGTAGAAGCTGCCGGACCGACACAACTCTGTAAAACATGTGAAATTTCAATTATCTAGGGATTGACCAATTTGAACAAGGGTAGATTTTAAAATCCACAGAATAACCTTGAGCTAAAACTTCCTGTCAGGCACAATCAGTGACTTCTATTCAAAGTTTGGTGTTGTTTTATCTCATCCTGTATGTTATGGGTAGAGTTGGATGAGTTCTCTAAGGTTCAGGACTGTCTATCCGTACAACAGAAGGTGGGATTAACACTTTTAGTGGTTAAATTAGTCACTAATCAATCCTTATTTAGGGCAACAGTCATTAGAATATACAATAAACAATCTTCTCTGCCTAAGAGTACTCTCAAAATAAGTTCACAGCATTCTGGGATTTTTGATCTCAAGATGTTTTTGGAGCCTAAGCTCGACAGTTATTCAAAAGAGTCAAAAAGAAAAAAGTTGATATGCCATAAGCACATCGATTATTTCAGGCCTGACAAGGTGAAAATTAAGAAGAAGGATTGCTTTCTAACCCAACTTCAGCACGCTGACCCCCCTGCCCCTTGAAATGAACAACTGGGTGCTGATGTGAAAAAAAACTTGACAACTGGTTGTTTTTCTCTAATCACAACCTACTGTAGCACTGAGAGCGGTTGGTGGCGCCAGGTGCTCCAGTGGTGTGGTCAGGAGGACAAGCTTGACAGACTGTTTGTCTGATGGAGTCAGTGTACGTTCCCTCTTCGCACTGCTCACACTCTCCACTGGTATCGTTCAGGTGGTAACCTTGCGGACAATCCACTGCAATACAAACAAGTCTCTCATTAATCTAGAATATACCTTACTAAAACAATAAATGAGATAACAGTATTTCTATTAATAAGCGATGGGTCTCTTATTAGCACTAGCCTGCAAAAAGTGCTCATAGATGAAATTCTTAAATGTTTGGATACAGTTAAAGGGAGGGTTCTATTTGATCCGCCTGATAGATAAACCGTATAAGAATTAAGTGCTGTGCTTCTCATTAATCTAGCATACAACTTCCTTAAAGTGTAAATGAGACAACAGCATTTCATGTAATAATTAATAGATCTTTTTTGATTGTGAGTGTCTGCTAAAACAACTGTATTTAAAAAAATTGAGCTTCTCCGAGGAATGTTAGAAAGCACCTTGACACTTAGAAGGGCTTTGCATCTAGAATGTGCAAAGGGTAAAACCACTATTTAAGGATTAAGCGCTGCAGGTCTTGGGAAACAAGAAAATACCTTCTCTAAAAAATATGTGGTATTGTGTCAATATAAAATTGCCTAATCAAAACAATAAATCCATTTTATAACAGATGAAAAATTTATACCCTAAAGGTGTTTGCTATCAAAATTCAGCACATTTTTTTTAAAAGGGATTCTGAGATGCAATTTGTTTGTCAAATATGTCCTGTAAACTATTCTGTAAAACAACTAAACTCACAGCATATTTTCTTGGCTTGGTTGTTGGTTTTGAGGGCCTGCCCTGGTTCACATGTGGTTGCGACACTCACACGGAGCGAGTCAAGGTCAGCCGTGAAAACTTCCGAATTGAACTCTCCACGCTTCACTGAGTTCTCGATCTCCTCTGTGATGTATGTGTTACCATCACCCTCAACGGCAGCCCTGGGCATGCAATGGGTTAATAAATGGCAGGTAGAAAATTAGGTGCTTTAAAAAACTTTTCTTAAGAGATAATGAGAGATGGTAAAGGCAAGTTATTTTATACATAGAAATTTTCAATTGAAAATCTTGAGATCTATCTTTAAACAGTATATAAATCTGTTTTCTGAGAAATAACCACCCCCACCTAAGTATCGGATTTGCATGCAATTATCTAATTGGCTTCAATAACAAAGGAACCAAGTCTCACCCTTGTGCAGAGAGATTGACTGCAAACTTGACTTTATAAGTGCTGGGGTCTGTCTGTCTCTTCCTGCGTGTTGCGCTGTCACACTCCACCTCGATCCCGTCGTACGAGCAGTTGGTTGGCGTGCACAGACCCATCCTTTCGTCCATCTCCTGCATGATGCTGATGAAGATGTTGCGTAGCTCCGTCCTGAACTCCTCCGTACAGCCCGGTCCAGTGTAGTCCAGTTCTCCCCCTAGGATGCTTGATGCAGGGGGGTAGGGCACTGTCAATAGGGACATATATATATATGACATGATATACGTAGGCTGTCGTGTTAGTGTGCTCATTTACAAAGTGTACAGATCATCATCATTGCTAAAAATATTCTTTAATTTGTCATTTTCAGTACAGAGGGAGAGTCAATCATTCGGCTTTGCAAAGGAAAATTTAATAAGTGAGGTAATTTGGTCAGAAATTTTAGTAAGAATATTGATGTACATCTTTAAATTAATATGATATTTGTCCTTTTTCTACATCTTTATCAATATACCCTGGAAAAATATATAAGTATATATAGATGTACTACTATTGACTATGAAACATGTACTTTTGACCATGCTTATTGGTATCATATCTCTAAAAATATTGCTCATTTTAAAATTTAATTGTTAAAATTCTCACTAGAGCATGATGGGAAGACAAAGGGACTGCCACGAGGGGGGTCCCAGAATCCCTCCTTGCCGCAGCGGTAGAACGGGGGAGGAAACTCCACAAACTCGTACTCAGGGAAGCACAGGATGGAACAGTAGTGGCCGTGTTGCCATGCCTGGCAAGCTTTGGCACCATTTAGGGGAGCGGCCGGCTCAACACAGTCAGACGCTGGAGGAAATTGAGGAAATCAGGTACAGAAACCAACAAATGATAATGTGTGATAACATGGATATTAGATATATAAACCAACAAATGATAATGTGTGATAACATGGATATTAGATATATAACCAACAAATGATAATGTGTGATAACATGAATATTCAATAGATACATAACCAACAAATGATAATGTGTGATAACATGGATATTAGACATATAAACCAACAAATGATGATGTGTGATAACATGGATATTAGATATATAAACCAACAAATGATAATGTGTGATAACATGGATATTAGATATATAAACCAACAAATGATAATGTGTGATAACATGGATATTAGATATATAAACGAACAAATGATGTGTGATAACATGGATATCAGATATATAACCAACAAATGATAATGTGTGTATAACCAACAAATGATAATGTGTGATAACATGGATATTAGATATATAAACCAACAAATGATAATGTGTGATAACATGGATATTAGATATATAAACTAACAAATGATAATGTGTGATAACATGGATATTAGATATATAACCAACAAATGATAATGTGTGATAACATGGATATTAGATATATAACCAACAAATGATAATGTGTGATAACATGGATATTAGATATATAAACCAACAAATCATTATCATGATCAAATGAACTTGTTTTTTTTATTATTTGAGTTAGGTGATGCTTGCACTTGTTGGCAATCTCTACTTTCAGGGTAACAAACTACTTTTGTTATGATTTTTTTTATCATTTTCATAATTTTTCATTGATTCTTTTTGTGATTGTTATCATGACAATGGAGCAGTTTGTATAGTTTCTTGTATTCATACGGTTACTTGGTATTCAAGAAGTTGATTAATTGAGGAAAATGTTTATTGATAAACAACTTCTTAAATTTATGAAAGAAATTCTTTGACATCCCCTGTTTGACTTTGACATTGGAATCTATGTTAAATGTTGTTATAACAGATTACAAATACTGCTAATGCATCAACAATTTGTGTTATGTTTGCAAGACATTGTTTTCATAATATAAGTCATTTGGCATTTTGCATCAATTAAATCAAATCTCTTTTGATTGTCATTTATATATGATTTTACTTTTTACAGGACAAGTTGGGTACTTACGTTTTACAATTATTTCAAATTCACATTCTGCGGAGTTGTTTTCAGCATCGTAAGCGACATAGCTCACCAGGTATTCTCCATAAGCAAAGGTTTGTCCTACAAACATGGAAATCGCATTCAACAAAATCTTCGCTACGAAATAATTAAGAGAATGATGTGAGAGTTGGAAAAGTTAAAGTTTCAGCATCTTCGTTCATTCTTAAATGCTTCTACATAGTTAAAGAACGTGTTCTATCTGGATTTTTTGCATTACGTTAAAAAAATTCTAAAGTTTTACCAATCTTAAATCTGGTAAAGATAAGATATTCAAATATAAAATACAATAGACTAATGGTTTGATGTTTTGGGTCTCATCCTGTGTCATGTGATTCAAACCGATTCAAACTTAATTCCTTCAATCTAAAAAGATAAATCAAGTGGGGGTTTATTGATAATTAAGTGAATGAAAGTTAGATCATATTTAAATGAGATTACGTGACCCAGTATAGCTCACCTGATCGATGAGTCTGTTGCACATCCACAATACCGACATCGTCAGTGAAGACTGGGTCGTCCCACTCCACCACACTGAGTCGGCTCTCGGGGTTCACCACGCTCATATCCTCAGGGCAGTATTCAACCTCCGGGGGGAACTTGTCTGAAGGGGGAGCAGTAGCAATGAATTTTTAAAAGGACTTATAATTATTATTTATAGGTGTTTTTGGTTCTTTCTATCTTGGTGTGAAATGTATCCATGTCGACATTATCTTCAGTTTTAGTTGTGCATCAGGATTGGATAGAAAATAGAAAGATGGATGGATAGATGAATGGATGGATAGATGGATGGATGGATAGAAGAGAGTATTATTAAAGAATAAATGTTTTACTAATAGGCCATTTCAATAGAAGTGTCTGTTTTATTCAAGACTTTTCATAAATAGGTGGATGAAATACATAATTCCCCTGTAAAATGCGTCCCTTATCCCAATATTTCCCGGCAACTCACCTATCTTGATATCACAGTAGGTTCCTCGGAACCCAGGAGGACATTCCGACCCTCCACAGATCGCTGGCTCCACGATGATAATGTCGTTGCGGATGTAATCACCAAAGATGACCCAGTTGTAGATGTCGCCAGGGATCCTGACCTCACTGCAGTTGGCAGCCATTGACTCGATGATGGTGGTGTTGAGGACGTAGCTGTAAACGTTGATCTGACTGACCTCGCCGCGGAACTGTTCATCTTCACCAGTGGCTTCAAACTTTTGTCCTGCTAAAACTTGGAGCCTGGGAGAGAGAATGCCAGTTGGTTAAAGGAGTATATCTTATGGTAGCTAATTACCCTATATTTGTTATAACATTATCTTAATCAATAGTAGAGAGAACGATAGCCTTTGTGAATATATTTCCTATTTAGCCTACCATAAGTCAGTGGACACTCTCAAATTGATTCATTTGTCAATGAATCGTGATTCAAGTGAATTGGACCATTTATGAACTATTGGTATTAAGTAATTCGACAGTTACACTGTTACCATTCCTAATTCAGAACATGGTGAATAATGGACATGTCCGTTCTTCTCTAAACCCAGTATTGCTTGAAGCACTATTCTATACCATTCATGAAAATTGGAACATTAGAATTGATTGGTCTTATCAATACAATAATATGGCAAATATTGGACACATAAATTGTTCGTAAAAACTCAGTATTTCTTGACTCACCATTCAGGAAGGAAGCGGTTGAGCCCGTAGTTCTCTTCACTTCGTGCGACCTCTCCATCCAACCAGAGACTCCAGTCTCCTGAATTCCACCAGAAACACACCTGGTGCCACAACCCATCGTTAGTCACTATGGCAACCTCCACAGTGTCAAGGTCATTGAAGATATGGATGGTTGCCTGGTTACCAGAGAATTCAAGCATGACACGCCCTCCCTCATCTCCATTTTCCTCGTCTTGTCTAAATTAACAAAACAATGTTCTTGGAATAATGAAGGAATTCTTTAATGGATCAAATGATCCTTTTTAAATATTTGGTGTCAATTAAGTTATCTGAATTTGGCAATGAAAATCATCTCCACACAATGTAAGGAAATATTTCTATTTCAGCAACTAAATTATGGACATGCTGATTACCAACATTTATAAAAACAGCATGTTGACTACTATATCCCCTTGTTCTGGTTCCAGTGAGCTGATTCTGATTCACTTATTCTCTATCATCGATGCAACTCACTTGTTTATCTCCAGGAGAGTCAGGTAGGTATCGTTTCCAGAGAGTTCTGCAAATCTGACCCAAGCACAGACAGAGATCTCTGTGAGGTTGGCGCCGATGTACACTGCAGGTGGTTCACACACAGATCCATTTCTCCCCTCGCACTGTAGGTCGTAGTCGTCCGACTTCTCTGTGGGGGAGGAATTACACAATTAGTACAACAACACATCACTTGTCTTTTTATTCTCTTGGGCAGAAGGGTCGACCAGGATGCACAAGTTTCAAGAACATTTTCAGGTAAGGAAGACATTGTTTGGGATAAAATGTTTGTTTCCAGAAGCATTTCAAAATCTTTTTGACAAAGATGATCTTAGGGGATCTTTTTTCAACCTAATATAAAGCGTGATACATTCTTTATTTCTATTTGATTTAGTGTAGATATCAACGTTTACAATAAAATACCTACCCTTCCCACAATCCTCTCCTCCGAATAACGGCGGACAAACACACGTGATGGACCTCCACCCATCAACACATGTAGCCCCATTCAGACAGGTATTGTTTAATGCACAGTCATCGATGTTGCTTTCACAGAGAAGGCCTTCAAACTCCTCTGGACATTCACATTCGAAGGCGCCAATCCCATCAATACATGAAGCACCATTCTTGCAGGGAATTGAGGCACACTCGTCGATTTCAATTTCACAAGATTTGCCCTCATATCCTATGAATAAACAACCAACTGTTGTAAATTTCAATGAATAGGATAAATTTCCTACAGTAGCTATTGATTAAGTCAGTGTCAAACATTCATGAGTTCTTTTCACAACCTAACTCTTATATCTGACTTGTTATTTGAAGTTGTTCAAGGAGGCAATGCTGTCTAATTCACTGATAACCAAGAAGGCACAGAATGATAACCAGGTTATCACATATTTCTGGACCAAGGTTTCAACACTGTTATACAAATTATCTTTTTTCTATTCAAAAAGTGTTGCTACCACATAATACTTTCTTAAACTTTATCCGTATACTGTTTAATCTTCAAAAACCTTCAAAAGTATTAGGAAGAAAGTTCATGAAAAAAGATATATTGATGGTAAAAAAAACCCTATTTGTGTCTAGTTCTGACCTCTGACACAGCTACACCTGTAGTCATTAACTAGATCTGTGCAGGTGCCCTCGTTTTGACATGGCATGCTGGCACAGTCGTCGATGTCAGTCTCACAGTGGGTGCCGTTGAACCCAGCAGGACATCTGTGAAGAAGAAATTATTGATCAAGCGAAGATAATACATACTAAAGACAAAACGATAAAAAATTATGCTTCAAGAGCTGTAAGAAAAACATTCTTACGATTGTTAGATTAGAAGCATGAGCATCCACTTTTTGAGCCAACAGGATTCAGTTAGATCTGCTTCTACAATACCCTGATATCTACCTGGCAAAATGCTCTATTAAGAAGAAAGATTTGAGCTTTAAAGTATGATAAATGAATTTCACTCAAATGTCCTCTTATATCTGATATGACCACTCCGTTATGACACATTTGATAGGGGGAGACGATTCCATTCTCTATACACTAAAGCCTAAAGAAAAGTTACATTGTTTTTGTCTTACGTGCAGGTATATCCGTCGATGATGTCATTACAGGTACCTCCGTTCTGACAAGGGTCAGAGTCACATTCATTGATGTTCACCTCACAGTTGTTGCCTTGGAAACCAGACCCGCATACACAGGTGTAGTCGTTGATTCCGTCCACGCAGGTTGCGTTGTTCAGGCAAGGTCTGGATGCACAGTCGTCGATCTTGGTCTGTTTGAGACAGTAAACAGTTTGACCTAAATCAATTGGGAATTCAATAGAATAAAAAAAAGTTGAAATGGGGGAGTGTTATATGAATTCTGTTTTCATAAAAACAGTTATAAGGACATTTATGTTGGCATAAAATCATTTTTTCATGCATGTGACAATCCATAACCAGTCGCCATTCCCTGATGTCACTGGTACACATGCTGCAGTAGCAGAAAGACGATGTTTAACCTACAGGGTATCATCTTGCAAAGCAACTGTCATTATAGTTTTCCAAAGAATCAAAGGAATTTCCTAATCTGTTACTTCAATGAAACTGACCCTGCAGACTGAGTCGGTGTAGTCAGGTGGACAGGTGCACGTGTACATATCTCCAACTGTTACACAGGTGGCGCCACCTACACACGGGGTCAGTGTCTCGCAAGGGTCCAGAGATGTCGCACAGTCAACTCCTAAAGTGAAAATACACATTCATAAACTGTTATGATGGTATCCTATTTCTTGTTCATAAAATCTATGATACCTGCATTCAATTAATTACTCCTGATTAATGCCAGAGTAATGGCGTAACAAAACTGTAACTCAGAAAATATCAATAAATTATGCAAATGTTTGATGGAAAACACCAAAGACCCATGCATAAATTTCACAAATGTGTCAAGATATCAATGTGATTAGTTTTTTGTCTCAAAACGGTTTTAAACATCTAATTATTCGGTGACAATAGTAACTAATATGTGCTTAACAAAAAAGTGAGTGAAGGATATCAACAAAGTTTGAAAGAGTCGACAAACTAAACAAATTTATTATCACTAGGCTTCTATTCAAGGTTACTTCATACACAGTAAAGGTATAACTGTATCTTCCCCTTATGACTTTGTACAGGTGTGTAGTTATATTTCTAGCACCCACCTGTCCAGAGGGGGAGGCACCGACACTCGTAACTGTCCTCCCCATCGATACACTCGATGGAACCCTGGGGGGAACACGGGTAGGGGTCGCAGTTGTCAATGTCGACCTCACACTTCCTTCCTGAGTAACCTGGATCAAGATTGTTCAATTGGTTACAGATCTCAAAATTCCCATGTATGAGAGATCTTAACCATTCCTGCCAGCTTGGTTACTGGAGATATTACCTGAATAACTGACTACGGTTTCCAGGATTTCTTAAAAAACTACAATTCTAATCAACAAGAATTGATCTAAAACAATATAGTAGGTTAAGAGAACTGTTTTTATTACATTCATGCATTCAATAACCGTTGATATTGATATTAGTATTGATAATGTTGTGGTATGGTCAGTACTTGCATCATTGCCTGACCAAAGTGCAGAGGCATCAGTACTATTACAGATGGTGAGATCCCCTATATATCAATGTTTACATCTATCTATGTTTACACCTATCTGTAATATTTATTTATATATATATATATATATATAAACTCACCTGGTGGACAATCACACCTGTAGTCGTTACTGAGGTCGTTACAGGTAGCTCCGTTTTGACAGGGGTTCCCTGCACACTCGTCTATGTCTGTCTCACACTGGACACCTGTGAACCCGGGCTGCAGGAGAAACGTCTCATTTAAAGAGATGATTGTGTTGACTCAAGGTAGGTTAAATTTTTTATAAAAATAAGTTTTGTTGTATGTATATTTATATTAACTACTGTGATTGTATTAAATCTTTATGGAGTTCGATGTTTTCAAAAACTTTATAATTAATCTTTGGCTGAATTTAGTTTTTAATCACTTAGAATACAAATTCTAAAACAAATATTTTTTTTTTACATATTTTATAATTTGATAATAAATTTTACAAACATGTGTTTATGTGAATAAAATTGAAATCATCTATTTGTTGATAGCTATCTTTTATCTTCAATTTCTACTGAAATAGAAAATTCTCACCACACAAACACATCTGAATTCATCTTCGTTGTCCTCACAGATGGCGCCGTTCTGACAGGGACTGGAATTGCATTCGTTGATGTCAACCTCACATCTGCTCCCGGTGAATCCTGGAATTAGTCAAACAATGATTGCAAAATTAATTACTCAGTTGTAGATTCAAGGGATTGGATCAAGTGCAAGTCTTTAGAACCACCTATTTCATACACTTCTCAACATTATTTAAAAAAACCTCCTGTTTCTACCTATGAGAGATGTTTTAAATTGCTACTAATTAATGAACTAATAGTCAGGATAACAGGAACTGAATTGAAGTTTTCAAACAGGGGCAGGAAAGAGGTCTTTGAAACAATACCATTTTTTAATGAAAATCCCCCAAAATATTTGTAAAGATTCTTTTAAAGCATTAGCTTTTACTTGACTTAAAAACTTTATTTTAATTTAATCTTATAATATGATAAGATTTTAATTAATTAAATCTGATTTAATTCATGGAAGAAAACATTTTCTGGATAACAACTTCTTTATACCAACAAAGAAGTTGTTATGCAGAAAGTCTTGTCTTCCCTATGTGTATCACTTCCCAATGCCCTTCAAAGATCTGATTTTATTTGATTTCATGAGATCTTATTTGATTAAATTCAATTCAATTTGATGTAATCCTATTTATCATTATTTCATGATTTTTTGTTTTGATAAGATTTGAGATCTATTTCAAGCAACAAGTTACACAATAAAACAATATTCTCACCTGGGGCACAGGTACAGTTGAAGTTGTTAACGAGATCGTTACAGGTACCTCCATTTAGACAGCTACATACACAACAGTCGTCGATGTTGATCTCACAATTCTTGCCTTCAAACCCGGTACCCTGGGAGGAAAGCAATCATTGATTTCTTATTTATCATTTTGAGCAGAAACGAACAATTTTTTGGAAGTACAAATGGGAAAACTGTGGCATTGGTAAAACATTTATTTAGTCATAAAGCACCAACAGAGAGGAAAAGTATCCCCCTCATTCTCAGGCAATCACCAACCTTCGCGTCCTTCAATGCTAAACTTGAATGAATGTGAAAAAACTGAAGTTATCAGTCATATGGATGAAACCTGCCGGGTGATTTATCCCCCAGTATATCGAAACAATTTTATGAATAAGTAATTTTCGACATAGATTTTAATGATTTGAATCCCATGTCTGACAAGGACATTAATATCAATGTCAAAACTTTTCTTTCAAATCATAAAGAAGTTGCTTATCCATAGATCTGTAGATCATAGATAGATCCTTGATGTGTTTCCCATCAAATTCTAGAATTCCAATCAAAGAGGTCTTTCAGAAAAGCAGACAAATATAACCCTCCCCTTCACACTTAACACATGGTGAGGACTGATAACAAATATAACCCTCCACATCACACTTAACACATGGTGAGGACTGATAACAAATATAACCCTCCACATCACACTTAACACATGGTGAGGACTGATAACAAATATAACCCTCCACATCACACTTAACACATGGTGAGGACTGATAACAAATATAATGTCTCCTTCACTTATTTTTGAACAGAACCGCCTCTTTAAAGCAGATAAACTCACAGAGCAGTCGCAGCGGTAGTCGTTGATCATGTCTGAACAGACGCCGTTGTTGAGGCAGGGGTTGGTGGCGCAGTCATCGGTGTTGGTTTCACAGCTGCAGATTATAAACTTTCAACTGACTTTTCTTACAGACACGGACCAGATTTTTTAAACAAGGAAAAATAAAATGAATTATTCAATCTGATTTATCATATTTGAAACATTTTATCAAATTTTTAGTTAAAGACAATATTTTCACAAGTAAGTATGGTAAATTTAATAACTGAATATAAAAAAAAGCAAGCCTGAAAGCTGATTGTATCGAAACTGGATTATTATAATGGAAATCTTAATTTTCCTAACCTAGAAAGAAATTTATATTGATGTTATTAAAGACAATTGACACTTTCTCATGTAACAATCATGAAGAGTATCTAGAGTCCCTCAAACCAATCATAAAATTGACACTCGTAGCAACACTGTATGTTTTATAACTAATATCACATAACAAAACCATTTGACAAACTTACTCTATGTAACATTTTTACACTATCTGCAAAGAACAAATTCTGCCTTTTTACTGTTCGTCATTTTCTCTAGTGATGATCTCGAAGTATACTCACAGCATTCCCTCAAAACCATCGTAACATTCACACTCGTAAGAAAGATGGCCGTCCACACATACACCGTTGATACACGGGTTAGTCTCACACTCGTCTGTCTCCAGCTCGCAGTTCCCTCCTTCATAACCTGGTGACAGACGGTCCACATTGAGGAAATTTTAAGATATCATGAAGTATGTATACATGTTAACTTATCAACCAAATCTGGCTCCCACAGTTCAATATACCTTGACTGAGTTCATTCTGCTATGCATCATCATTATTCTTAGACAGTGCTTTGACCTCACAGTGGTAAGGCCTCATTGTGCTATACTTCAATATGTGATGACCTCACAGTTCAATGACCAGACCTTGCTATGACCTCACAATGTGATGACCTCACAGTTCAATGACCGGACACTGCTATGACCTCACAATGTGATGACCTCACAGTTCAATGACCGGACACTGCTATGACCTCACAATGTGATGACCTCACAGTTCAATGACCGGACACTGCTATGACCTCACAATGTGATGACCTCACAGTTCAATGACCGGACACTGCTATGACCTCACAATGTGATGACCTCATAGTTCAATGACCAGACACTGCTGTGACCTCACAGTTCAATGACCGGACACTACTATGACCTCACAATGTGATGACCTCACAGTTCAATGACCGGACACTGCTATGACCTCACAATGTGATGACCTCATAGTTCAATGACCAGACACTGCTGTGACCTCACAGTTCAATGACCGGACACTGCTATGACCTCACAATGTGATGACCTCACAGTTCAATGACCGGACACTGCTATGACCTCACAGTTCAATGACCGGACACTGCTATGACCTCACAATGTGATGACCTCACAGTTCAATGACCGGACACTGCTATGACCTCACAATGTGATGACCTCACAGTTCAATGACCGGACACCGCTATGACCTCACAATGTGATGACCTCACAGTTCAATGACCGGACACTGCTATGACCTCACAATGTGATGACCTCACAGTTCAATGACCGGACACTGCTATGACCTCACAATGTGATGACCTCACAGTTCAATGACCGGACACTGCTATGACCTCACAATGTGATGACCTCATAGTTCAATGACCAGACACTGCTATGACCTCACAGTTCAATGACCGGACACTGCTATGACCTCACAATGTAATGATCTCATAGTGTAACTACTGTAAAAAGATTTTTCCACTAAAGCGAGCTTGGTGCAGTTGCTATCATTATTGAAAACTAATCTAAGCTAAGAGTAAATGATTTGCCTGGGAAACTTACAATAATAAATCTTAAAGGCAACACCATTTCAAATGTCTCTAGATCGATCAACATTAAATCAACCTACATATAAACAATTTCAACACTGCCACATTCATACACACAATGAACTATAGGATGTTTTGTGGAGTGTCCTCACCTGGCTGACAGGTGCAGGTGAAGTTGTTGATTCCATCGTTACAGGTACCTCCATTGACACAAGGTAGAGTCACACAGTCGTCTATATCAGTCTCACATAGCGTACCTGAACAAACAGTAGTCTCACTGTTAGCTTTGACTGATATGATTGTGTTTTTAATAGTTATTTCTTTTTAAATATCTGAACTATAAGGGATTAAATAAAGGAAGCTTGAGCTAGTCTACAAAAAGTATTTGATGAAAATATTCAGAAGAGCACACTAGTCAAACTACTGAAATAACAATATTTTCAAATTTGTTGAATTCTCCAATAATATCCTTTTAAGAAGAGTGAATGTGAGGAGATTTTTAGTCCAAAATTTGTAAAATTAATTACTAATCAACGCACCTGTATAGCCAGGTAGACAGGCACAGGTGTAGAAGGTGTCGTTGTTCAGGCAGGTGGCGCCATTCTCACACTGGTGACCTTCACACTGGTCAACAACTGAGGACATGGAATGGAATCATGGGTTACAGTTACATGATATACTATATTAGTTGATAAACATGCTGGTGCTTTATTTGTAAGCATTTCTGAGCCATATAAAAAAACTTTCTAACTGAACTTTGACTGACACAGATATAAAAGTAAAAAAGTATAAAAGAAATCAGTATTCAAAAGATGATATTGTCGTGCATATGAAACACAAAAGATCATCAGATCACCTAAAGCAGGATTCAAACCTGGCTGTTCGTTGAGAGTCAGACACTCTGCCCACTCAGCCAAAGACAATACTGACCAACCAATTACCGGTTGAATAAATATATAACTAATGTTAATCCTAAAGCTCATTTATTTAATACCATAAAATCAAAGTTATGGACTGCTGAAAGGAGGTCATATGCACAGCAAACGGCATGACTCCCGAACAGTTATCAGCTCCCTGGGAGGTATACTGACCTATGCACTGAGAGCTGTGGTTGCTGGCAACGCCCTCTGTGACAGTGTTGGAGGGGCACTGGATACAGTGTGTGGCGCGATATTCAGGGTTGTAAGTATTCTTGGGGCACGGGATGCAGGGTTCTACTCCACAACAACTCACGTAGCCAGGCTTGCAGGCAGCTGGAGAAGAAGACAACTGTTAATTGTTTATATCAGGACATGTAACAGAGGCTGATTGTCATAAGAAGGACTTATCTCATGTGTATCTGATGAGCTGTTAATCTCTGGTATAAGTGACCGGCCATGATTACAAACCTTCTGTTCCTAGATGATATTCAGTACTTAAAACCTTCTGTTCCTAGATGATATTCAGTACTTAAAACCTTCTGTTCCTAGATGATATTCAGTACTTAAAACCTTCTGTTCCTAGATGATATTCAGTACTTAAAACCTTCTGTTCCTAGATGATATTCAGTACTTAAAACCTTCTGTTCCTAGATGATATTCAGTACTTAAAACCTTCTGTTCCTAGATGATATTCAGTACTTAAAACCTTCTGTTCCTAGATGATATTCAGTACTTAAAACCTTCTGTTCCTAGATGATATTCAGTACTTAAAACCTTCTGTTCCTAGATGATATTCAGCACTTAAAACCTTCTGTTCCTAGATGATATTCAGTACTTAAAACCTTCTGTTCCTAGATGATATTCAGTACTTAAAACCTTCTGTTCCTAGATGATATTCAGCACTTAAAACCTTCTGTTCCTAGATGATATTCAGTACTTAAAACCTTCTGTTCCTAGATGATATTCAGTACTTAAAACCTTCTGTTCCTAGATGATATTCAGTACTTAAAACCTTCTGTTCCTAGATGATATTCAGTACTTAAAACCTTCTGTTCCTAGGTGATATTCAGCACTTAAAATCTTCTGTTCCTATGTGATATACTGCACTCAAAACCTTCTGTTCCTATATATATATTGACTTGCTCTGACTCTGGTCACTCACTGAAGCATTTCCCCACGGAGTCTGCACCGGGCTGTTGAGTGGACGCGTCCCCTGGACACTGTAGACACTCGGTCATCCCGGTCCCAGGCTGGTACCAGCCCTTCTCACACAAACTACATGGTATCATACCGGTGGGGGAGGACAGGCCGGGAGGACACTGGGCTGAGGAATCAAACATTCTTCATGAATGGAGACTATTCATTGAGTAAGCGTGTCAAAATGCTTGTGAATTTTCTAGAGCACATGGGTTATCCACAAATGTGTAAAAGTTTTTAAAAAAGATTGACACATGTACCAATTGTAATGTTTATTGACTTGATCGGAAACTTTTATCATTCATCATATAACATATATAAACATAAGTTGAAGATCTCCCAAATTTTCAATATGTGATATTCTATCATCTAATATATCTTATAAACATAAAAATCCATTTGATGCTGAACAATTTAATATTTGGGTGGAAATTTTTTCCGTTGAGTATACATTATTGACTCTCACCTATACACTGATTCTCAGAAGTTGACTGTTCCTGTTCTGTGGAGGTTCCTGTTGGGCAGGGTTTACAAGATGGCTGCCCTGACTCGTCCTGGTAAGACCCTCGGGGACAACTCTGGCATTGGCTGGATGTCATATTGGGGAACGTGCCTCGGGAACATTCCACTGGGAACAGGAGAACATCGGTATGACTAGAAGTTTGTTTGATGAGGAAATACATGTTCCATATTCACTCTCATATGCCCCAATGCAAGAACTTGCCAAAGGGGAAGAGTTTTTAAGTCTGTACAGTTATAAACTATCAAAATATTTTAAAAAAGTTAAAGGCTAGATATTCACGTAGCACATCCCTAGAACAGGATAAATGTTCAGCTTTACTTACAGCAATACTCATTACGTTGTATGTGACCGGGAGGACATTGAGTTATCCCCCCTCCTTCACATGGCGGCCAGTAGGTGGCATTACCACAGTCCTCAAAGCTGATATTCAATTGTGTGTCATTTGCTTTTTTAAGTATGGCCTCACCACAGGCCTTGGGCAGTTCATATGGGCCTTGTTTGGGGTTGACTTTCCAGATGTACACCTTCACTGTCACATGGATCTGCAAAAATGACATCCTTCATTTGTCACATTAGTTTTATTATACCCAAACATTGACTTTCTAATCTCTTCACTGATTGGATGGCATGAAAAGATTATCTGAGACAATCTCTATGGAGCAGTATCACCACATTCAAATAAACTGAGTCAAGGTTTGAACTGAATTTAATGAGATTGCTCTATTGTTAACAAATATGTTACACAACCATCTGAACAATGTGCAACACTGCCTTCTAAGTGGAGTTATCTACCTTGCCAGCCTGAATAACCATGTTGAAGGTAGCACTGATGTTGAGCTGAGTGGCAGCTGGTGCACACGGCCCGTTGATGATTGGCTCCAGAGCATCGAGGATCTTGTTCTTGATGAGTACAGAACATTCCTTGCTCGTGTTACCCGTGAACTCAAACTCAAAATCGAGGTCAAGGTCGTAATCCGGACTGATTTTGTCTGTCAACATCAAAGTTAAGATTTGTATTAACGGGGTAATGAAAGTAAAATATGTATGTATGAAATTGTAAGTTCGAAATTCAATTAATACATAAATAAACACATTGCTCAAAAATTAATTGAACAAAGTATTAAAACCTTATAACAGAGATTGACAAATTTCAAGCAGTTGCACAACCTTGAAAAGTTAAACATAACTGTAAAAAGTTCCAATAGAGATGAAGATTGTTGAACATAAACTAATTTCAGTTGCTCAAAAAAATACCATTCCTGAAGAGTCAGGTAGAGGGTGGACACAGGTGTAAAAGATTGAACATAATTGAACTAAAGATAATATAATTGAACATACATGAACACAGTTGAACAAAATCTAACATAGTTAAGAATAGTTAAGAATAGTATGAAGATGGTTAAACAAAGGCCAAACCACTATACCTGGTTTAAACATATTTTTATTTCATTAAATGAAATAAGGATTGGTGAACAAGCTTAAGGCTTATTGGAACACCGCTCCTTAGATACAACAAAAAGAGCTGGACACAAAAACAGAAAATATAACTAATGAAAACACCATCTTTGTAATAAAATGCAAATGTGAATGAAGATTGTTGGTGATGCTTAATGATTGACTGCAGTTTAAAATCATGAAGTGCTTATTAAAGTTATACACTATACCTGTGCAGTCTGGTACCATGCTGTGAGGATACCAGGTACCCCCCAGTTCACAGATGTACTGGAGGGGTGGGGGGTACACAAAGTCCTTCTCCCGGGGGCACTGGACATGACAGCTGTATCCCGTCCCGTTCACCCCACCCACAATACCAGAACAACTCTTGTTGCCCCCCTCCGGTGTGGGTAGGGACCATTCTGGACACCCCTCAGCTGTAGGATACAAAATTTCAAAAAATAGTTTACTCTCTATTATTCATATCTTTGAACAAAAGTAGTGTCATATTTCTTATATGAGCACGTCTGCACATATCACTTAGCCTAGCAACATTTGTTTCAGGGCGAGTTTATGTAGAGTGTTGTAATTTTTTGAATAGTACAGTTATTTATGACTGTGGTTGGTTGAAGCAAGGAATGCAGGCCATCTTCTGTATATTTGATGCAAATCAAATTGCATGGAACTTCTTTGAGAGACATTTAGTTTGTGAGATGAATAGACAACAAGACATCAAGGGGTTGACCTCCAGAGTGCCTGATGGATCACAAAGCAATCATAGAGTCACTCTCCTGTAACCACTTGGTTATGCATACATTTCATCTTGCTTTTTTCATCTCACCTATTTGTTTGTACATACCTAACTGATTCACTGTCTTCCCCATAATGCTTATACCTAACTACCTATCTGGCTTCATGTAATCTATTTTCATACACCATTCTTTGTATCATATCAACTGTCACCTGCAGAAGGGGCAAGAAGTAGTCCAGAAACATCATGAGAAATCAAATAAAGACGCTGTTATCCATAAGAAATGTCTAGTATTTCACACCAACTTCTAAATGCCTTTGAAGAATTTAATCAGTACATTGTTTAACCTTTTGACTCTTTCTAACATAACCTGACCAAATTCAACTGAATATCATCATTAGCAGTTCGGTCTTACGTTGAGCCTCATACACAAAGGAACAAGATGCATGATTTCCAGCGTAGTCAAAAGCTGTGGCGTGTATCTGTATTGGTGTGAGCATGGTGATGACAGAGCCCTCTGGTGGTGAGAAAACAATACGCTCAACTCCACTGTAATCATTGGCGTTGACAGGGACGGACTGGAACTTCAGGGGTACGGACGCTATCTCGGAATCATAGAGTTCTATAATATCTCTTGGGCATGATATGCTTGGAGGTGTCACATCTGCAAAAAAATTTATTCTCATTTCATTCATTCGTATTGTTGATAATCTTCACAAAGTTTTCTTTTATCTTTGGTTCAAAGAGGCCATCATGATAGTGGTATTAAAAACCCTTCCTGCCGCAACAATTTGAATCTTGATCTTGTCTTCATCTAAATGACTTTTTAAGAGTAAGTGATTAAATAGATATTCTTGTCAGCAATTATTGAGGATTTACTTTTTATGGTTCTAATTTTGTTGATAATTGATGAATAATGAAATTATATGATTTTTTAGTCAAGCATGAAAAAAATTCTGCTCTTACCGATCAGATAAATATTTAAAGGACAAATTTGGACATTTCCACTGTCATCGGTTGCAATTAAAGACACGGTCATGTTCTAGAAGAAAAGTCAACATGATTTAAAAAATTAGAATAATATCCTTATATTTAAGAATTGCAATAAAAGATTTTTATTGCCTCGAATGATACACAATTTTAAAAATTCGAATGGTATGTCATCTCCAATTTAAAACTTAAAGTATAAAAGTGCCATCACTATTTGTTATGATAGGGCTATTTGAAGAGGCATGCATAAGGTTTTCTGCTCAATGAATTTCAAATGTTTCAAAACATTTCTGAGTCCATGCTTTCCATTGTCTTACATGACCACTCATATAATATTCTTTGATCATCATACCTACCGTTGTAAATAGATAAGGAAGTCTAAAGTCTGATGGGATGTAAGACAAGGAGGGTTGAGCTCCTGAGTTGTCCGAGAAAGTGGGCAGCGTGATGTTGGCCGGGACGGGACCGTTAGGACCAAGCTCCACTGTGATGTCGTCTGTCGGACAGTCGGGGCACACTGGCTGCTGGGTGTCTGTGGAGAAGAAGAGGAATCTTTTATCCACACTGTTCCTTATTTTGGATATGGATGGCCTATCTTCGGCATGCAGCTGTTAATGCTTGTGCACACCATCAAAGGAATCAAGTACTAAAGATATCAAGTTGAGTTGGGAGGCCAATATACATATATTTTACACTTACTACCATAAGGCTTTTCGTTGCAAAGATGTCAATGTAATCAACGGTGTTTTAATCTGTTATTTAAAAAAACAAAATTCTCATAAGTAATACTCAATAATCTGGCCAGTATTTGTGAGTAAAAGGCCCATCTTGGGCCACTATGAAGGACCTCAGAGCTGTAACTCGGCCAATAAAGAGCAATTTATATTATACAACAAAAGAGCAATCATATGATGAGAGTAGCACAGACCAAGACACTGCGGGACGGAGGAGTTCCAGTGGGGAGGGTTGTCCTGATGGAAGGAGTGGATCTTCAGGTTGGTGGACACTGCACTGCGCCTTGATCTCGTCTCTGTGTATAAAAGAGTGATTTTATGTTTGCTTCACACAATCCTGATATTCCTGTCTTTATATTTGAATGGTCGACAATCAAGCAGAAGCATAAAACGCTAATTGCTGTAATTATGTAAGTATCGGAAAGTAAAAAAGGGATATTTTGAATGCTTTATTTAAAACTGATAATCCTGTCTTCCTAGGAGAAAGTTTATTGTGAAACAACAGCAAGCCAAGAGTTGAAGTTTTAACTTATAAGAAAATAAAAAGAATGATTTTTACGAGCGCTTCATACAATACTGCTTTTACTGTTTTAATTTGGAAAGTTAGGATAT
Organism: Phorcus lineatus; assembly: GCA_921293015.1. NCBI lineage: Eukaryota > Metazoa > Mollusca > Gastropoda > Trochida > Trochidae > Phorcus > Phorcus lineatus. The sequence continues at coordinate 1,140,289 of OV121082.1, read as the reverse complement.
TTTTCATGATAAATTGGATTTTATGTTTGTCATTTTGAGAGAATTTTATAAAACCCAAATCCCGGAAATTATATTTGAAAGTTTTACGGTGAAAGTTGTTCAAATTCTGCCTTGCATGAGCAGGAAGAAGTTCAACAACAAATATTTCAATATTCAAACAAACCTTGACATATATAAAAACAATGATGGATGAGTAAAAATGCCAGATTGTTATCCATAGAGTAAAGTTGAGTTACATTTACAATCAAGCATTTCAATGATTCATGACAACTCCCTCACCGATCTGTGTGCATACTCCAAATGCTGGGTTGTACATCAACACCCCGAAGCACGACCAGGATTGCTTGTATTGGTTGGGGAGTTGTTTCCTCTGGAAGTTGGCCGTCCCACAGGTGGTGCTCAAGTTCTCTTGGATACTCTCCAGAGCTGGCTGGAGTTCCTCGTCAAGATACTTCTCCAGACCGACCACACACCTCTCAACGTCTTCTTTCACTCCAGTCGTACTCAGGAGTCCGAAGGGAATCGTTATCGTCAGCTGTGGGGAGAGAATGATTACTTATATGTTTATATAGGCCCAAGGTCTAACAACCCTGGTGACATCTGCTTCAAATAGTATCAAGATTTTCTAGCACAAGAAGACATGAATCCATTTTTTTTTAGCTGGTTGTTGAAATCAAGACAATGTTTATTGAAGTTCTACAACCTGCAAAGCTTTGTGAAAGAAGTGATATGTTTATTGAAGTCCAACAACCTGCAAAGCTTTATGAAATAATGATATGCATTTCTGTATCAGTTTGATATGCCAACATTTTATATGCATTTTGTATTTGTTATCTAATCGTCCATTTTTTCCTTCCTTTATAATGTTTGTTCAAACAAAAAAGTCTTACCAACCTTTTCATTTTTAATAAATTCATATAACTTATTATTGCAAAATTAATAAAAAAACAGTACAGTTCACCAATTTCAAGATAATAGGGAATTTGAGAAACAATTCACATTGGGTGAGGCAAACAACCAAAAATATAAAAGTATGAACACTCCTATTGTGTGTAAAACAGATATCTTAAAAACCTTCTGTTTTCAAAAACTATTCAAAAGAAAACTTATTATTACCCACATGTAAAAAATCCACTTAACAATTTTAGTGTCATACAATCAGAAATAATAAAATGGAATAAAACATTTAAATGGGTAAAACATATACTATCTTATCAATTTCTTTGAGTGGCATTTAGAAGTTGGAAATCAGATAAAATACGAATACATGGATGACAGCTTCCTTATTTTCCTCTATCCTATCATCATTGGTTGACAACAACACACGAAGGTGTGCCAAAACATAACATTCTCAGAATAAGGAAGTTGGTGTCCATATTTTTTATCATTTATCTGTCTTATTCATTACTATATATACAACAATTTTCTTATCCGTGTGATGGACATGACTCTTGACCTGATTAGAATTCCCGGTGGGTTCGACCTTGCCCTCCTGTGGTTGAAGCAGGACAGGTGACGTCGTGTTGCAGAGTTTGCCGTTCTGGAGACGTAGAGTGACATCATCAACAACCTTTTTGACGGAGGACTTGGTTAAATTGGCTACTAGCTTAGAACATGTCTCATGTGCGGTTTTGACCTTCATTCGCAGTGTGGTCTCCGTGATCAGGGTCGCTATGGTTGCTGCAACGGGAATATTGTCTCTGTACTGTGTACTGATAAGAGAGCAAACATATCAAGGTTCATACATTCTATATGATGCCCTGAACAAAATCACTTTAATTTGTACCTTGATAACATGAATGTTGCTTTTTCTTGTAAATATGGCAATTGCAAAAAGCCCACCCATAAAATCATCAAATTGACTGAACCCTACAAACAAAACACCAAATTTGATTTAATATCAATTCCCCTTTCCAACCCTTGATGCATCTCATTCAACCAAAACCTCTGGCCTGCTACATCTTGCTTAACCACTATCCCCTCTTCCACATCCTAGGTACATTTCACTCCACTAGCCCTTCCACATCCTAGTGAGATTTCACTCCACTATCCTCCCTTCCTCAACCTAGGTACATTTCACTCCACTATCCCCGTTTCCACATCCTAGGTACATTTCCACTTCCACACTTCCACAACCTCTGTCAGAGCCCCATTCTTGATGCATTTCATTTAACCACGGCCAGCCTCCCGCTCCCTTGATGCATCTCAGTCAACCACGGCCAGCCTCCCACTCCATTGATGCATCTCAGTCAACCACAACCAGCCTCCCACTCCCTTGATGCATCTCAGTCAACCACAACCAGCCTCCCACTCCCTTGATGCATCTCAGTCAACCACGGCCAGCCTCCCACTCCATTGATGCATCTCACTTAACAAAGACCAGCCTCCCACTCCCTTGATGCATCTCAGTCAACCACAACCAGCCTCCCACTCCCTTGATGCATCTCAGTCAACCACGGCCAGCCTTCCACTCCCTTGATGCATCTCACTTAACAAAGACAAGCCTCCCGCTCCCTTGATGCATCTCACTTAACAAAGACCAGCCTCCCACTCCCTTGATGCATCTCAGTCAACCACGGCCAGCCTCCCGCTCCCTTGATGCATCTTACTTAACAAAGACTGGCCTCCCACTCCCTTGATGCATCTCACTTAACAAAGACTGGCCTCCCACTCCCTTGATGCATCTCACTTAACAAAGACCAGCCTCCCACTCCCTTGATGCATCTCACTTAACAAAGACCAGCCTCCCACTCCCTTGATGCATCTCAGTCAACCACGGCTAGCCTCCCACTCCCTTGATGCATCTCACTTAACAAAGACCAGCCTCCCACTCCCTTGATGCATCTCACTTAACAAAGACCAGCCTCCCACTCCCTTGATGCATCTCACTTAACAAAGACCGGCCTCCCACTCCATTGATGCATCTCACTTAACAAAGACCAGCCTCCCACTCCCTTGATGCATCTCACTTAACAAAGACAAGCCTCCAACTCCCTTGATGCATCTCAGTCAACCACGGCTAGCCTCCCACTCCCTTGATGCATCTCACTTAACAAAGACTGGCCTCCCACTCCCTTGATGCATCTCACTTAACAAGGACCAGCCTCCCACTCCCTTGATGCATCTCACTTAACAAAGACCAGCCTCCCACTCCCTTGACGCATCTCACTTAACAAAGACCAGCCTCCCACTCCCTTGATGCATCTCACTTAACAAAGACTGGCCTCCCACTCCCTCGATGCATCTCACTTAACAAAGACCAGCCTCCCACTCCCTTGATGCATCTCACTTAACAAAGACCAGCCTCCCACTCCATTGATGCATCTCAGTCAACCACGGCCAGCCTCCCACTCCATTGATGCATCTCACTTAACAAAGACCAGCCTCCCACTCCCTTGATGCATCTCATTTAACCACGGCCAGCCTCCCACTCCCTTGATGCATCTCAGTCAACCACGGCCAGCTTCCCACTCCCTTGATGCATCTCAGTCAACCACGGCCAGCTTCCCACTCCCTTGATGCATCTTAGTCAACCACGGCCAGCCTCCCACTCCCTCGATGCATCTCACTTAACAAAGACCAGCCGCCCACTCCCTTGATGCATCTCACTTAACAAAGACCAGCCTCCCACTCCCTTGATGCATCTCACTTAACAAAGACCAGCCTCCCGCTCCCTTGATTCATCTCAGTCAACCACGGCCAGCCTCCCGCTCCCTTGATGCATCTCAGTCAACCACGGCCAGCCTCCCACTCCTTTGATGCATCTCAGTCAACCACGGCCAGCCTCCCACTCCCTTGATGCATCTCACTTAACAAAGACCAGCCTCCCACTCCCTTGATGCATCTCATTCAACCACAACTTCTGCAAACCCATATCCTTTAGACAAAACACTCCATCTCACTTGCCCTTCCCCCATCTCTGATGTATCTCTTTCATCCCATACTCACCTCTGATGCATTTGAAGTTGCTCTCGTCCAGTACATGACCGTCGGGACAGTAGTACTCCACGTCTGCTGTGTGGTTCAGAAACTCGGGGGACAGCGTGATGGCGCTGCAGTTGTATGTCGAGTTGGCTGGCAATGTCAAGGTCGTCAGGAAGTCAGCTGGTTTGCTGATCTCACTGGACACGTATCCGGAACAGAATACCATTTTCTGGTATGTGATGGAGTCACTCAGTGGGTACAAGTGTACTCTAGATGTTCCGTATACCTGCAAGGGTTGATTGTTGGATGAGTGTTATAATTCTTTGATAAAGCAAGAGTTTGTTGATCTTATGCGTGTGATGAAGAAAAACAAAGTTTATGGATAGTCACCAACTTTATTGCAGTGGAAAATAAAGTTTGAGTTTTTAGAGTTTGAATATCTTTCAACATTGTTTTCTCTCAACTCTTAAAACCGCGCAAAGATATGCCCGTAAATCAACATTAAACAATTGTGAGGAATTTCATTTTTGATTGCATATGTTTGTAATTCTATGTTGTTTTTGACAGGTGAGAAAACACAACCAATTAATTGTTCATATTATTATGCAACATCGCAATAATGAATCATTCAAAAACATTAAATAATTCAGTTTGATAAACTTTAATCTTTACTTATATTTACACTTATGTTTTCTTTACTTATCTCTTGAAAAATTCACATTGGTAACTTCTTAAAACAAAAAACTTGAAAATATCTTTTAAATACAACACCAGAAATGAATAAGAATAATTCAGCTTTAGAAATTTCAAAAAACAAATTTGTTCATCATACCTTATTATTACCAGCTGAAAGACTGAGATTCTTTGAGATGTCGATGTAGATATCGGTACAACCGGCAGACATTTTGGGTTGGAGTTCTATCTCCATCCAGGACAAGTCGTCCACCAGCGCCCTGTGGTACTGCTCCACACAGTAATCCTGAACCTCGGTACCTGATACAAAACTGCCATGGAATGTGAGAATCATCCGCGGGATATCTTCGACCGGGACTACTTGCTGAATACAGACCCAGTTAGCTTCGTCCAGGACCATACCATCCTCGCAGCCCCATTCATCACGTGTGAAGTTACATCCTGGGCTTGTGTACTCTATCTCGCTGCAGTTGTTAGGAACTACTTGATCTCGCACTTGACCCAGCAGAATAGGCAGTTGTTCGCTGACAAAGTTGACGTATTCCACAGCACATTCTTCAACTTTTGCCTTTGTCTCAGTTTGGTATGTTATTCTGTATGTGACCGATACATAGGCCTTTCAGGAAAAATAAAACATCATTTAGTTAATTAAATGAAATTCTTGATAACATTACTCCAGTTTCCTTATGAAACTGCAGTGGGAATTATTGGAAAGGTCTGCCAGTCTTTACGTCTTGTATCATTATGTGTTCCACTATGAATATCTGGAATCATTATGTGTTCTGTTATATACATGTTATCATAACGTGTTCCACTCTATATATCTTTGAAGCAGAGAATAGCTCAAGTCTGTGAAGGGCATTTAGAAGTGACACACTTAAGGGAAACAGGCTTTCTGGATAACCAAATTATAATACAATGTCAACCTTTCAGAGTATATGCTTCCTCCTTCATCAGGTGGGATGTAGGGAAATTGATATGAAGGATTTAGCATATACTCTAAAACGTCTTGAATTTCACAATATAGAAGTTATTATCCTAAAAATCTTGTCTTCCAGAGAATGGCTGTGAGAGTCCATTTCTCAAGTGGTACATGACTATGATACACTTTTAACACTTTAAATTTTTTTTTTTTGCTGTCTTGTTTTGATGAGAGACACATTGTCATTAAATAGACTTTATCTAAACCACTATAATCTTTCAATCATATTCAACCTTCTATATCATTATATATCATATAGCTCTATCTAATCTTAGGTCAACATTTGTCTCTCTGCTAGCTCTTGTTTAAACCTTATTGTTCTCCCTCACCTAAGTCCAGTATTAGCTTTAAAACATCTGGTTGATTTAGATTTTACAACTGACAACTACATAAATGAGAGTGCAGACACTGTAAAATCATACAAGAATGAAAAGTATGATTCTGAAAAGCATCACTAAAGCATTAAAAGCCTTTTCATAAATCGTTTGTAAATGTTTGTATATACTGTTCATGAATATAGTTTATTTTCATAATGTTGTAAAATCAAAGTGAGTTATGCTATTTCTATTGCTTTGTGGCCAAACTCTGAGTAGGCCTACAGTTAGTAAGCAAGTTATTCACTCAGGAAAGATTTGTACTCAGTTGGTGACATCTCAATTGATTTGTTTTTCCTAATCTTGATGACCTAAAAGGGCAGTAACATGATTTTAGGTAAATAAAGGGTTCTTCATAGACTAAAATACATGTTACCAAAGGCAAGACAATGTATTTTAATGAAAGAAGCAGTTCTAAAACGAATGTACCGTATTCATTTAAGCTATGGGAATCCATCTCCCTAGCACAAATGATGCAGGATAACAACTGAAATGGCTACAGGCAGTTTTTGCTTGAACTTGATATTTTATTCTACGACTAAGGATGATTGGGTTGAGTAAAGAGGTGTACGACCCTATAAAGATAATGCGTTAAGCATCGACATAGTTATATCCATTGGGGAAAATCTTGAGGAAATTGAAAAATTGGAAAATTAGCTACTGCCCCTTTAAAACAATTCTTTGGTCCAGACAGAACACGTTCAGATTATAATTCAATGTTCTTGAACATTGCAAAGAGATGGAGAGGAATTATCAAACTAATTAATAAAAATAAATACTTCTAAAGTGACATGTGTCGCTGTGTCAGTGATTTATAGAAAAAGCTTGAAGCAATTATTAACAAGCATGTGCTTGAAGGCATTTATTTACTGAGGAAATTATTCTATATGGCCTTCCAAGTTCACAAGTTCTCTTAAATTATATAATTCTCATTACTAAAACATTCATATATATCTAGAGCACAAACAAGAAAATTTACATTTGAAAAACTTCTCAAAGTAATTAAGGACATTTTAAAGATTGAGAAACATATTTCCAAAATATTCCAAAGGTTTCACTGCTTCTGCAGAAAATGTTTGCCTTTGCTTGGTAAAATTTGGTTAAATTGTTATTATGAAAAACACTTGAACTTCCAATGTACTATCAACTATTATGTGCAATGATAATAATTCATGTAGGGTTGATGGATTAATAAAAAATAAATATTAACGTTCATAAAAAAACTTATTCACTTATTTTCATAAATGCATCATATCATTAATCAAATAAGAACAGGCATTCCTGTTTTATCACATTCAATTCTGTTTTAAGTTCACAGTGCAGTCAGCTTTATCATTAGTGTTTGTTTAATATTCATCTTAAAGGACAGTGCGATTGTGAGTATTACAACTCCTTATTCTAAATCATGGTATTACCTAACTTATCCTTAACTATTACCGAATCATTAAAGTTGATGTTAAGCATTTAGTTTAGCTTCCATTATTATTATCGTTATCAAAAGTGAATGTGTGTGCAAATGCAAATGGTTAGTGTGATTGGTTAAAGTTTGTGTATAGGTTTTACCGTATTTACCCATTCATCCTGTAAAAAGTATCATCTGCATTAGAATTTTTACAACCTGCAGGTGATGCACGTAGACAAAGGCAGTTAACAAATTTGCTTGGTTGCTTGGTATGCAGCAGTTCAGGTCATACCCACCTGGTACCTTGTCTTTGTTGTCATCATATTTGTTTTATCATATTCATCAGTGTCTATTAACAAATATTATCACACGTTAAATACTATTAGTATCATTCATGTCATGTGATACATTTGGTACATGTGTCGTAATAATGGGTATTTCTTACTACTGTGAATTATGACGAGTGTGTCCATCACGATATGTCTTGGTAATATTTTGGCAACATTTAAAACCTATCTTTAATCTTAATTTATGTGTAACATTAACTGAGCTAAGATCAATTTAAGTTTGGATTTACAGATTGAATAGTGAAGGACAAACCACTGATCTGACCTTCAGAAATAAAAGTCTTGTAAAACCACAAATGACTTGATCTGAAAAAGTACCAGAACTTATACTATTGCAGAAAAGTGATCCCAACAGTTTAATATATACCTTTACTGGTTTGAAGGACAGACTGCCATCCATCAGCGACACCTCCATGCCCGAGTTGCTTGTGCACGATTCCGACCCGGGGCCGTTGAAGATGTTGGGCAGCTGGTTCACGTAGCTGTTGATGATGATATGGACTGCGTCGATACAAACGTTGGTGAACGATCCATCCAGTGAGTCTTCAACCTTCACGATGTAAATGGGCTGACCAACTGCTACAAAATAATCGTGAGAACTTCTTGTGGTATTTCATAAACAATGAAGACAGAAAGATGATCCTTGATTCTTAACCAAGGACTTTTATTGTCACTTAAACCTTGAAACAAAGGGAGTCTTCAACCATATCTATGTTGAGAAAATATTGATGTTATCTTGGAAGGATATGTTAAAGAGTTAAAAAAGATCGATAACATTATTACCTAGCTATTTCAGAAATCATTAACATAACTCTTTCTTCATAGTTCAGTGACTCAACCTAAGACTCTTTTGAAATGAACTTTCCAATATTGAAACAGTTGGAAGGTTGAACTGGATAATGAATAAGTTAGTGCCGCTTTGCTTGAACAAAACTAAATTTTTATGGCCATAAAAGTATTCATGATATCGACTCACATGTGGTTGCTTTTCCAAAGACTTGTGTTGCTTATTCAGAATTTTGGTTAACTTATTAGGAAAATAGATGCATTGGTATTTCAGTGGATAAAATAGCAAACTTGATCTTACCCGGAGGTGGTGAAACTGTGGTAGGTCTTTGGGTTGTTGGGCCTTGAGTTGTTGGACCTTGAGTTGTCGGACCTTGAGTTGTTGGACCTTGTGTAGTAGGTCCTTGGGTTGTTGGTCCTTGTGTGGTAGGTGGTTGTGTTGTAGGTCCTTGGGTTGTTGGACCTTGAGTTGTCGGACCTTGAGTTGTAGGTGCTTGTGTTGTTGGACCTTGAGTTGTCGGACCTTGTGTTGTAGGTGCTTGTGTTGTTGGACCTTGAGTTGTCGGACCTTGAGTTGTAGGTGCTTGTGTTGTTGGACCTTGTGTTGTAGGTGCTTGTGTTGTTGGACCTTGAGTTGTCGGACCTTGAGTTGTAGGTCCTTGTGTTGTTGGACCTTGTGTAGTAGGTCCTTGGGTTGTTAGTCCTTGTGTAGTAGGTCCTTGGGTTGTTGGGCCTTGTGTGGTAGGTCCTTGGGTTGTAGGTCCTTGGGTTGTTGGACCTTGTGTAGTTGGTCCTTGGGTTGTAGGGCCTTGGGTTGTTGGACCTTGTGTAGTTGGTCCTTGGGTTGTAGGGCCGTGTGTGGTAGGTCCTTGGGTTGTAGGTCCTTGGGTTGTTGGGCCTTGGGTTGTAGGTCCTTGAGTGGTAGGTCCTTGTGTTGTTGGTCCTTGGGTTGTTGGGCCTTGTGTGGTAGGTCCTTGGGTGGTAGGTGTTTGTATTGTTGGGCTTTGGGTGGTAGGTCCTTGTGTTGTTGAACCTTGTGTTGTAGGTCCTTGTGTGGTAGGTCCTTGGGTTGTAGGTCCTTGGGTAGTTGGTCCTTGAGTTGTTGAACGTTGTGTGGTAGGTCCTTGGGTTGTAGGTCCTTGGGTGGTAGGTCCTTGTGTTGTTGAACCTTGTGTTGTAGGTCCTTGGGTGGTAGGTCCTTGTGTTGTAGGTCCTTGGGTTGTTGGTGTCTTTGTAGTTGTTTTTTGTGTTGTGGAAACTTGTGTAGAGGGGGTATCAGTAGGGGTGAGAGGTCGAGTTGTTGTCTCTTCTACAGTTGTCTTGAGGCTACTTTCCGTTGTAGTTGGAGGTATCATGGTAGTGGTTGGCTCAGGCGATGGCTCTAATGCAACCAGACATTCTGCAGGTGGGATGGAACATTAACATTTGTAACATGAGTACTAAGAACATGCATGATCCTTGTGGATAATATTTTGGAAACAGTCAAATTTTTAGGATTTTGGACCCACAATTAACATTAAACGCTTCATTCACTTGAGATGAAATCATACCTTGTCACTGATTATTTGGATGTGTACTTTGCAAATGCAGGATAAGACAATGAATAAAACGTTATCTGGACTATTTCTTAACCACTATAATCTAGGGTTAAACATCAGAGAAAGAAGAATCCATTGAATCAAAATCTATGACCTGACCTTTCCGACACATGGGTGTTCCTTCTCCACATGCCTGGTCCCCATTCTCTAGTGTTAGCCCGGCCGGACAACTCCATGCCGTGTCGACACCACTTACAGCTCCTCTCACAGCAGTTACTGCGGGGCAATCCAGTTCCTCCGAGGCAGGTATGCTGTACATGGATGGGTCATCCATAGCGATAATGGCCGCAAGCACCTCATCTCCACATTGGCAGGCTGTTGCAATTGGTTCCCCATCCTGAGTCTTGAAGCCCACACTGCCTTGGATCGTCACCTGTATTCATGTGGAAATATAGCCGTAAGCATCAATGAGAGAAACCATGATTAAAAGCTAAGTATTTGAAATCCTTCTAACCAAGGGATTTTGAATTAGTAATTTAAAGGAACTTTAGCACAATTTTAAGGAAATAAATAAATAATGAAAAAGAATAAAAATCTTGATAATTACAAGACAATCTCTTTAAGTTGATAAAAGGAGTTTCAAGCTCCACTTTCAATTTATAAGGTGTTCACACTCAAATGGCTGCATGTAGTATTTGCTTGATACATGATATCAAATGCGTATACATTTGAAGATAAATATAGTAAAGACAAAGATAGTATTTATCGATATTGTAACATGGCCATTAGTTATTCAAAGTTTAAGATCGAACTCTGTTTTGGCATACTTATTTTTGTGTGGACTTTATGAAGGTTCTATTTCTGTAAGAGGTGTGTTAAGGTCTAACCTAATGTGAATTCCCGGCGTAAGTTACATTAAAAACATCGTACTGATAAAACCAAATGGTGGCATTCGTAACAGCGAGATCTTACAACATACTTGTTTAATTTGAAACCGAAATCAACAATTATAAACATTGTGACTTCAAAACGGTTGGCCTTTGTGACGTCATACCGTAAAAACGGCACTCAAAAGAAGGCGGCCCCATGAAACAAAGCGGTAAACTTGGACTAAGCAAGTCAGTTCAAAATAACATTAACATTTATTTGTAATATCTATTGGTAGACAAAATCTAAAAAAGGGCAAAGACAACTGTCAAATTGGAGTACGGCACAAATTATTAAAGAAACTTGAAAATTAAATCTTGAGTCGGGCCGGATCTAGTGAACATGTTGTATCAATTTGCGGTGAATTGCCTTAGCTTATTTGTGGGTATTCATTGTCATTCAACATAGGGTAATTTTTTAAATCAACCAATCAGAATCGAGAATACAACAAGGCATGTTACAATTGTACCATGGATAACTAGGCTGAGTAATGAAGAAATTTAATTTGCATAAACTAATATTTAAAGGGTAACAATTTTAAAAAACTGAATATCAGTATTAAGTTGTCATCACTTCTTGCCATTTGCTTTGAGTAACCAAAGATCAAAGACAAATGAAATCTGAAGAAAAATACCCCGTATCATTGAAACTAACTTTGCTTCCTTCAACTAAGCCTGAGGTGGTCTGGTGAACTTCTATGGTAGGCTGGCCAAATTCAGTACACAAAAGTTGAAGTTGTGGTTTAAAGGCCTGCAGATTACGGACTGTTTCCCATCCATAGTAGGGGCCACATGAGTCTTGGATGGTGCGGAGAGCTGTGTATTCTATAGATATCGTGGCCACGTAGTCTGGCTTCTCTTTGGAGATCATCGGGTACTGATCAGCTAGACATTCAAGAGGCCATGGATCTGGAAGCAAATTAGTATTTCAGATTAATTGTCACTGTTAAAACCAAGGATTACATTTATTGTTTATCAATTCACTATCAAATTAAAAACCTTTTTTTGGTATTGTTATCATTAATATGTAGTTGATAAGTAGTTATATATATATTTTTTTTAATTTTAAACATCATCAACGAAATTCCGGCAAACAGTGAAATGTATCGAGAAACATGTTACATAGTAGGTTAGTAAAAGAGGCTGGCCTATGGGCTACCGTCTGCCATGCTGTTTTTTCAGGGATAAAAGAATGAAAATTAGGACTGTCCTTTTAATGCTCCCTCAGCAGAAGTTAATGAGCACTCCCTGTGCAGTGTACAACATGTGCTACACGCCCAAATATTCTCTCATGTGAATAAATAAATAAAACCTCAGAGTCTAGTTATGAACTGCACACAGATAGAGACAAGCAATGACTTCCTTGGTGGAATCTATACATAAATCGCAATATTCAATCAGTGATCAACGTACCGGAGAGTTCATATCCAGGGCGATCACAGCGGAACTGAACCAAAGATCCTACGGGGAAGCTTGTCGCTGGGTTGATGATCGATCCAAAGGCAGGGGGAGACAACTTAGGACACGCACGAACTGAAAAATTACAGAATATCATTTGACTTTGAACATTATTATTTGATCGTGACAATCTTTTATAATGTAAGACGGTCATCTTTTAGCTGTTAAAAGAGATTTTTTTCCCTTATCTAAAAACAGCATTTCTAAATGAGCAGAAAGAATGTTTTATACAAAATGGATACATTTTCATAGCGAAAGGTATTTTATTGATCCTTCATTAGAATGTCATAGTATGGTACCAAAGAAGTTAGATATTAAAAAATTACAAAAGGAAAAGTATGTAATAAGCAAACTTCATGTCAAGATTAACTTGGAAATTATACCAAGCAGTTTACTCACCATTGCACTTAGTGTTGTTTCCGCTCCAGTCTCCTGACCCCTGACACCTCCTGACCTCTGACCCTTCAAGGACATAGCCGCAGAGACAAGAGAAGATGGCAACAGACTGATATCCAGTCTCGGTGTAGAACACTTCTCCATTCTCCGGGCGCTCTGGTTTCCCACAGTCCACCGCTGTAACAATTTCAGTATATGATCAACCCTTACTCAATATGTAACTGAAGTGATTGTATTGACACCTCCATAGGGATTTGAACCCAAGAACTACAAGTGAGAGTCTGACACCCCATGGCCATGGGGAATGCATTTATCTCACCCTGCCACAAACACTCCCTGCGCAAAGTTACTTGTCTTCAAGTCAAACCTTTTTCAGTAAACGATAGTGTTCCTAGTGTCATTTGCTAGAAGGATGTCCCTTTAATTCAAATGGTTCGATGATGGGAAGTTTTACTGTATATAACAGGTTTATATCCCAATGGAGGTGACTTTATAATCAGTTCTGTCAGAAAATAATGAAATTGCTTACACAAAGTTCCTTTCTACTACAGATGCCATTGATAACTGTTGATTAGGATAAACAAAGGTCTGTTCAAATGGAAAGGTTCTAAATTCGCCCATCTGATTTCGCTTATTGAAAGTCTGAAGTCTCAAAACAACAATCCTTTTCAATAGCTGAACCTCAAGTGATAACATAAACAGCTGACAACAGTTTTTATAACTGCATCTTGCCTCTCCCCCTTGCAATAGATGCAATTTACATATTATCATTCCTGCTAAACCAGTGGCAATTTTATATGTGCTCCTAATCATCCTTGAGCTTGAAATCACATAAACAACAATGTAATTTAAACAAATATATATAAAACATGTGCTTTCAAATTATATATAAAAGTATAAAAGATATACGTTAAGGACAGATTTTTAATGACTCGGTGACCAGGACTATACCTTGACAAGTTGGTTTATCGCCAGACCAGCCATGTCGGGGAACGTCTGTCTCCGAGTCGACTTGCAATTCACAGAACCTCCTGTCTGGACCGGACAACGTAAAACCTGCGGAGCATGAGTAGATGGCGACACTACCGGGGTCCTGCCCAGACGTGCTCACTTCTCCGTTGGCTGGTTGGTCTGGGATTGGGCAGAGGGTTGCTGGAATATCAGGAGGAACAAGTGAGAACAGCTCACATAGCCACAGGAGAGATCGCTTGAATATCATTAGCTGAAAGTAAAAACAGCTCACGCACCCCAGTCAACAAGAAGAATACTCCCTTGATTTGTTATCATTTAGAGCAGGACATCAACAACCTTCATATACATACAAATTTTAAATTTTTAAATTTTTAGTTTTCCGCCAATGCTCCAGAAACAATTTAAGATGTTTGTAAAGTCAGACAGACTGACACACACAGTGCTAAACTTTTATAAGCATTCCATTCCAATGACCAAGTTTGTGAACATAAACTTGACTACTAAGGTTTAAATATTCATACAAGGATATCATTGAAGTTTTCATAAAGAAAATTTAAACTGTAGACATGAAATAAAGATAAATATAATGATTGGACCCTTTTTGGTTTGCCAGAGGTGAAAGCAACGATAACAAACTACAAGGTATGGAACTGATGGCCAGCTAGCATTCAGATTTTTGGAATCATTACCTTGACAACGCGTGACTGTTGCAGACCATCCCCCGGACACACGGCAGACGACATTTGTGGGACCGTCCGGAACAAACCCAGGCTGACACTGGATGTATGCCACTGTAGGGTTGATGAAGCGTCCGTCCGGGAGGGGCGTGCCATCGATGAAGACTATACCATCCACCACGACAAAGTTATCACAGGTAGCTGAAATAAGATGAAATATGTTGTGGAACTGTTTGAATGCACTGACAGCATGATGTCCATACCTCGCTGACAACTTGATACTGATACCTCGCTGACAACTTGATACTGATACCTCGCTGACAACTTGATACTGATACCTCACTGACAACTTGATACTGATACCTTGCTGGCAACTTGATACCGATAACTAAATGACAACTTGATACTGATACCTTGCTGATAACTTGATACTGATACCTTGCTGATAACTTGACACTGATACCTCGCTGACAACTTGATACTGATACCTCGCTGACAACTTGATACTGATACCTCGCTGACAACTTGATACTGATACCTCGCTGACAACTTGATACTGATACCTTGCTGGCAACTTGATACCGATAACTAAATGACAACTTGATACTGATACCTTGCTGACAACTTGATACTGATACCTCACTGACAACTTGATACTGATACCTCGCTGACAACTTGATACTGATACCTCACTGACAACTTGATACTGATACCTCGCTGACAACTTGATACTGATACCTCGCTGACAACTTGATACTGATACCTCGCTGACAACTTGATACTGATACCTCGCTGACAACTTGATACTGATACCTCGCTGATAACTTGATACTGATACCTTGCTGATAACTTGATACTGATACCTCGCTGACAACTTGATACTGATACCACAATGACAACTTGATACTGATACCTCGCTGACAACTTGATACTGATACCTCACTGACAACTTGATACTGATACCTTGCTGACAACTTGATACTGATACCTTGCTGATAACTTGACACTGATACCTCGCTGACAACTTGATACTGATACCACAATGACAATTTGATACTGATAAATATAGATGGCTAACATTGTTTTGAGACCACAGTTACTGTTTAATGCAATGGAAACAGCATATCACTTATATCTTTGATGACTGTTAAACAACCAAATAAATACCTTTCATACATAACCCAAAAGTTACCAACATCAAGATATTATCATTGAAAAAAAAAAGCGTGCTATGCTTTTGTGTCAAAACAATGAAATGTAACTTGGAAACCTGGGAGAATAAGTGCAATGCAACTATTCTCCAACTATCAATTCAAAGTGATACATAACTAGAAACCCATCTGTTACTTACATCCTTACTAACTAGTGAAGGAAGAGTTTTTTTGACAATAATTCACAATGTTTGACAGTGTTTGACATTGTTTAACAATGTTTGCAATTGTTTATCAATGTTTGTCAGTGTTTGAAAATGTTTGACAATTTGTGTCAATGTTTGACAATGTTTGACTCACCTATACAAGTTTTTCCAGGTACAATCTCCTGTCCAGCGATAACCACTGTGTTGTTCCCATCAAACAAGAAATACCCATTGTTACAGGCACAGTTGTAGCTGCCAGGTGTGTTGTTGCAGATGTGGTTACAACCGCCGTTGTCATTGTCACACTCATTGTAATCTGTTGATAGAGAAATAAAGCATATGAACAATGGTGACAAAAATTATAATCACAATTGATGGAATCGGGAATGATGTGACAAATAGTATCTTCAGCTCTAGAGTAATATATATTTCTGGCTTTCATTATTCTTTTATACAAAAGCCACAGGTCACATTTCAGTAATTTGTGACATTTGAAATTTCTTTATTTAGAGGGTTTAGAAAATCTTTGTTCTTGATTACTTGTAATTAGGGAAAGAGGAAAAGGAATGAGAGATATTGATATGCATTAAGAGAGAGTAAAGAAATGTAGTCAGATTTTATTTTGAAAAAAAAATTGACTTTTTTTGGAAGCCTGGATCTATAGTGGGGAAGAACGAGGTTGATCATCCATTAGATCCCTTAATTCTTTATAAAAATATTTAGAAAAAGTAAAAAAGTACATGATTTTATCAATTTCCAGATAAAAAAGATTGAAATCAATAACATCTTGAACTTCATAACTGCAACAACATCTAGAATGACACTTAAAAGTTAAGAAGAAACATGTCAGAATAGCTAGTTCACCTTCACATTGAGTGAGGTCACCTTCAGGATGACGGTAGCCTGGGTCACAACGACATCGGTACGACCCTTCCGTATTGAGACACTGGTGGGGCTGACAGGTGTTGAGGTCTTCGTTGTCACATTCATCTACATCTGTGAGAGAATTATGATAGGTATAATCTAACTAATATTTTAATTGAAACTGTAATTACATTGAAAATATAATAAAGTTTTAGTAACATTTGAAGTAAGAGATCAGGAATTTTTGCTTTTGGAGTGGTAATATCTTTCACTTATCTGCCGAGTTCTTTAGTCTCAAATTGTTCTGTGTAGCCAACTAGCTTTTGTTCTATTTTTCAGAATTAACCATCAGATGTTACATTTGCATATATGATAAAAGAATACATGAGCACACATAGAATTGCAGGCTTATCGTCTTTGATGAAATGCAAGGCTTGGTTGAACCGTTATGTGTTGAACAGGGAACAACCTATCCTAGAGCTATGTAAGGATACTATGGGGCGACAGGTAAAAGGTTGAAGGGACACTCCAAAATGTTCAAGACTTTTTACCTTTATATTGTCACTCTACTGCAGTGAATAGCACAAAATTTATACTTTCCAACAACAGTCAGGGTTTTATTTCAAATTTCCTTAGGCTTACCTAAACAATTTGGTACAGACTTATCGTAGTGGCCGCTGCTGAGACACCTGAGGATGTTGTCTGTATCAGGTGCGTATCCATGGTTACACTGGACGATGACCGCCTTGCCGACTGGTACTGGACCGGTCACATTTGGTTGACCGTTGGCCACTCCTTGGATAGCAGGACATTGGTTCACTGTAGGAGAGAGAAAATTTGATATAAAAAAAATTGACTGTTACCAAAAGAGGAGCAGACATAATAGAGAAACGACTAGAACCATATTACTTTTCTAGGAAGAATCCTTCTAACTTGGTTGGTTTTATCAATCACAGGTCTGACCTTCAGATGCCCATGGAACAAGGGAAGGTTTAATTACTCCATGGATGTTGAAATAAGTATTTTCACTCTTGTTTTACTTACATTCGCAAGTGGGTGTGTCACTGGACCAGGTCCCATCAGACATGCAGTGAGCCTGGGCCGACCCAACCAATCTGTACCCGCTGTTGCAATAGTATGTGATTACAGCTCCGTAGTGGTTTTCTTCCGCGTCAACTCGGCCGTTGGCAGGTGGCACCACTTTTGGACATGTCACCACTGCAACGCATCGTAGGTAAATATGGTACAATAGGTAAATAGGGTAACAATCTTTCCGAACAGCAAGATTAAATGATCAGTTACCTGTCATATTATTACCTTATATCATTGGTAACTCGATTTAAAGATTTAAGCATGCTATCAGACTTACTGAAAACAGAATATAATAATTCTTACATTGACAGGTTGGAAAAGAGGACCAGCCTCCTTCCTGACATGTGACCTGACTGGAGCCAATCAGATCATAGCCCTCAAGACACCTGTACGAGGCCACACCCCCATATGTTGTTTTATCCAACGAGACTAGGACGGCATTGTTTGGCACTGACGGTGAACCACAGTTAATAACTGGAGAAAAAAGAATGGATATTTGAAAGATGTTAAATGTTAATTGCTGGAGGTCAAAAATAGAGGATGATCCAAAAAGTAGAAAAGGAGAGATATGACTCATGTACAACAGCAGTAAATGTCAAAGGTAACATTTGTGAGAACTCAATAAAGTTTCAAGCCCCTTAATTGTTTTCCTCAGAAATTATGATTTCTTTTTTTGTTGACATTTCATTTTGATTGCATGTCTCGATCCTGATTGTGTTTCACTTATGATTCATCCTAGCGGTATCACCTAATATTCCACAGGTGACCTCGATTGTCAGCCCAAAAAAAACATCACCACAGATGTAGATCACCACCAATGAGACATTTCTACATGGGTGGCAGGCTGAGGTCAAAAGCATTCCGTTCAGCATCAGCTTACTTTAAATTACTTAAACAGCAATAAGTCCGAAAAATTAAACCATCACCGCAACTGTGGATGAGTATCTTATGAGGTGTCTACAGGTCACTAGGGTCACTATTGACCCAAGAAAGACTATTGTGCCTAACTAATACGATAGTAATAGTCTACTGTGACCTAAAGCTTGTTTTGCGATAATTCACCAATAAATGCAATAACACAATTAAAGAATAAACAATGTTTTAGTGTCTTTATGATTTTGAAATTGACCCCAACTTCCCAAAACATGTAGTAAAAAATATCATAATTGCATTTATTGGTCAAATAATCGAGTTTTCAGGATCTGTCCAAGCATTTTTTTCAAATCAAAAAACTAAAGTTGCTACTTGTTAGTGAATTTCATTTACAGATTCATATAAACATCTAAACTGACTTAACTATCTAAACTATAGTTAGTTAGCTGTCATATCAATACCATTGATAGTCTTTTAAAGTAACTATCAACAAAGCACTACAGAAAGCGCACCTATAGCTACAACTTCATTGTAGAAATTAGCATTAAGTCAACAACAAAGTGTCTTACCTTTGCAGGTAGGTAGTTTGTCGGGCCTCCACTCCCCCTCGAGATCACAGGTAAGATAAGCTGCCCCCTCCCGCAGGTAACCCTCATTACATGAGCACCCCACCACGGTGCTGAAAGAAGTCTCGGTGGTGTTCAGTTGGAGGGGCGGGGATACATCCAGTTCTGGGCAGTCTACGGAAACAAGAATACAAGAATCGCAAGGTCAACATTCAGTTCTATCATAGATACATTGTATGAAAAGAGTGTTGTGTTGAAATAAAACATTGTATCTCTTGATAGATTTTTTTTATCACAATGGAAATTATTCTTTTTTAACTGTTTTAGTGTAAGTGTAGAAGGAAGACTGCATTGATATCCTGTGGTGTATGAATTAGGTTAAAGAGAACTGATATATTCTATTTTTCTAGTGTTTTTTAGCCTAAAAGACCTGATTAACAGGCTAGAAATAAAATGTTATAAAAAAGAGAAGGATGAGTTTTAGATTAAAAGATATTTTTGGAAACTAAATTCAATAACTGAGAACTCACGATATCTACAAGTAATAGATGCAACGCATACTGTAATATTCTGTGTCCTCTATTAACCCTGTCATATGTTCTCCGTTCTCATACATTTTATGCAATAATTCCATAAAAAACATCAAACTTGCAATTATAATCTCTTCATAAGATTTCAGCACTAAAGTACTTTTTCTTTCACTTGAAAACCACTTTAGTGAACAGCCTCTATCTTGCCCTAAATATATATAATAGTATATTATATACTTGAATTCCGCACATCCAATATATATATGTATTTCAATACTGTTGTACTCTTGGCCACGAGGCCTCCAATACTGAAATAAAGACTTTGACTTTGACTTAAATATATTAACCATAAGATAAAGTCATTATATCAATACTTCTAAAAAAAAAATGGCCAACCAGCTGAAAGTGTTTACCAAATGATATGGCAGCTGTCCATCCAGCTTTACGGATCCGATCGTCACTGGTGAAGCGCACAAAGAACTCGCCTACATCCGTCCTTGAAGGGCTAGGGGAGATTCTTCCAGAATGCACCACACGCATACCGCTTTCCTCGCTTGTTGGGTACGCCTGGCGGATCAACAACTCATTATATTTTGTTTTATTATGCAATTTTATCCCTTTGAAATTCTTTGAATATAAATGTAATCTTACTCACATTGCTTCCTAACTATAAATCCATAATCATAGATGAGTACAGCTTTGAAATTTGTATTTATAAATGTTTTAGTATCAATTTTACATTTCAGAATACTGATGAACTACTCTTGTGGACTTCACTGGAGGTCAAGCACAGCCAACAAGATAAAAAATACAGACATACAATTTCTATGGATTAACATATGAATTACTAAAGTTCTGAATAGGGAACAAGATACAAGTTCTATGGATAAACATATGAATTACTAAAGTACTGAATAGGGAACAAGATACAAGTTCTATGGATAAACATATGAATTACTAAAGTACTGAATAGGGAACAATTTCTATGGATTTACATATGGATTACTAAAGTACTGGTACAATTCTGAATTGTGTTGTTTGAATCACCACACTCACATAGACCATGTCTGCGTCCTTCTCTGTGTAGAAGTCCCTCTGGAAGACGAGGGACAGTTCACGGTTGAGTGGATCAAGCAGTGTCCACGAGCAGTTGATGTTGTTGGGATAGTTGTTCACCCCGAAACCAGGGGACTCGATCTTAGCGTAGCCTGATCTGATTGTCACATCACAACCTGGAGCGAGGAGGGTTACAAACTTACAGGATTTGTTAAATGAGTTTATCAAACCCATGGAGTTTGTTATCTTACTTGACAGTTAAAATGTAAATTGAATGAAAAATTCTTGGAAAGTAAGTTGTGAGAAGAAAGAGCAGAGTCAAATTCACTGGGCGGGAGGGCCTGGAGATGAAGGTGATCTTGTTCAGGGGTTAAAGCCATAATGAATTATCTAAATTTGCCCCTTAAATAAAAGTAATGCATAAAACTTTTTTCATAAATCTAAATGTGATTTGTTTTGCGCATTTAAACCAAATCTGAGGGCATTCATCGAAAACCACTAAAAAAAATTCCCATTTATACTTCTCACCACTATAAGAACTTAAAATATTACCTGGGATGACAAAAAGATTTTTCATACAATGACCAAGGGAAATCAGGTCATGCTTTGAGGTCACTGCTAAGTGCTTGCCTATGACAATGCTTTCAAAATATTCCGTCGGAGGGAATTATACTTTTTCTTTAATTTTTGCAATCTCGTCAATAAAACAAAATATGATATTATACTTGTGTCTGAATAAAGGTATGACAAGGAATCTCATATAATATCCTTTTTGACTCACCACTTTGGTATGTAGCATTGAAACCCCTGAGAGAATAAACAAAGTCGGACTTCATCCTGACAAACAGACTGCGACCACTGGACATGATGATCTTCGGGAGACTAGACCCGGTGAACCTCTCGAAGAGTCCGTCATCCTCGTCAGTTCCGTCTCTCACCTCTATCCAGTCATATGGAGTCTCAAACTTGAAGTCTTCAAACTGGAATAGATTCATATGCTTCATGAAGAAAGTTGTCAATTGAAATTATTTTGAGAGAACCAGGGAGTCGTTGAACAAAGCGTTTTAACACTAAGGTTAACTACAGTAGCATTCTATAACAATTGCACTAAAGCTACCTTAGTGATTTCAGGTTACCTAAGTGTTTTTTGCATTTGGGACCAGGGCTCATGTTCACAAAATGTTCTTAGATAACAGTGCCCATTGCCTGTTTACATTGTGATAGCACTGTGTTACCATAACTTCAGACTAAGTCTGTTATGGTTAACCTTAGCATGTTATTTGGATTGTGACATGGAAGGAGATTCTGGACGATGTTTCTTTGGATTTATGTGGTCGTAACTCGTTCTAACTACAGGTTCAATTTGGAATGACAAGGTTTTATTGAAAATTTATCTAAAAACTATGAAGCAGGCCATATTTATTGAGTAAATATTACTGCTGTCAGTTACTGAAAAAATAACATGTACACTTTCTTGTTGAAAAATTTGCATAATATTTGAAATTACCATTCCAGATTTATGCTGTAGGTAAACCTAAAAGGACATGCTGCCATGAATATGTTGTCTGCAAATAATAGACATAAGCAAATATCAACTTGAATTTTAAAAAACATATCTGATGACTAAAATGAGGCATGTTATTCTTATTCTAACCTTTTTCAAGAAATCAGAATGTAACAAATGAGCAAGATGGCTGACATACCTGAAGTGTTACGATCTGGTTCTCGTTCTCTGCTCTGATGACCCAGTCACACACAACACTCTCTGGGTAGTCTTCGGGGTAGAGGGGGGACGTGAACCAGTTTGGCTGGGGTCGGGCCGTCAACTCACCCCCACACGCATCTCGCACACCGGTGAATGTCACTTTAATGAGGGAAAAACATTCAGGTGAAGGAAGATAGATGAAAAGATTTACTGTTGGTATGGTCAGAACTGGAGATGTTGCTGCACACTAGCAAGGAACACATTCATAAACAAATACAAGAATTAGCACTAAGATAGTGTGCTCCATACCAAAAGAATTATACATGATGAGACAGAATGTTGAGTTGATGTTTGGTGATGTGAGAGAGTTTTAATCAATCCACCTGGTCTTGTTGTCTTGTAGACACACCTTGGTGGTAAGGTCGTTTGTACAAGGATACCAGAGCTCAGTTGTATGTATCAAACAGTGTACATATGAAAGTGAAGCTGGATGCCATATAAATGAGATAAGACCTTGCATCTAAGAAGCCATCTCTCCAATTTGAATGAATTATCAGGAAGCTAACACTGCATCAGTGAATCTATCAGAAGAATCCAAATGCTCAAACTAGATTCAAGAGGCATCAAAGCCTGAGGTGGCTTACATTAGAAATGTTCACCCTGAGTCCATTCAGACATCAGAGCCCTAGGGGAACAGTAACTAACTTTGCTGTATGTCCAGGAGGCATCAAAGCCTTATTTGACCTTAACTCACAAATTCCTAACTATATTTTACAGGAGACAGTAAAGTCCTAAGTTGACTTTAACAATTCACACTGTACATCCAGTAGACATTAAAACCCTAAGATAACCTTAACAAACAAACCCTCACCTTGAGTCCAGGAGGCATGAAAGCCCTTAGATGACCAAACCTGCTTTCTACTATATGTTAATGAGGCATCGCAGCCATAAGGGGATCTTAAATAGCAAATCCTCACCCTGAGTCCAGGAGGCATCGAAGCCCTTCTTCTCTTTGGAATGATCTGACTTGAACCTGACAAGGAGGAAGTTCCCCGAGGACAGAGGAAGTTCCGGCTCCTTCTTCCCAGCAAACTTTCCCAGCTCTCTTGCATCCTGGTCGATGCCGTCGTAAATCTTGACGTAGTCATATTTGGACTCAATGTCAAAATCGGTAAACTGAAAGAGGCAATAACAAAAATTTATATAAGAATAACCTGGATGCCAGGCATTTTTGACAACTTATAAACAAAACTGTAATAGTTGTAATTATAACCTGCTTCACATCATCAATTGTTATTCAGTATTCAAGGAGCATTATTCAAGATATCAGGAGCTATTTGATTAATTTTTTAAAGCTGTCTCTAATTATTTTAGATATGCACAGATCTCCAGGCTGGAGTTGGATCAAAGGAGGATAGGATGATCAGCATTCAACTTCCTCCTCTATTCTTACACAAACATTGCACGTAAGAAGGGGATTTCTCCCTTTTTGCTGTAGCTGATACCAGGGTACCATGATAAACATTATTCACACTTGATATAACTAACTAAACCTTGACATTTTGAGGGAGTTATCACATACCTCCAGCTGTATCTTGGCGCCGGCGTCCACGCTGATCCTCCACACACAGTCAGAGTGCTTGGGGTACTTCTTGGGGTATTTGGGAGTCTGGAATGTTCCCCTCGGCCCCGACAACTCCCCTCCGCACTGGACCCCTGTAGTAGGTTAAAAACATCCATGCAATATTTTCCAAATGGACTGATTTCAAATTCAAGTCACGTATAAAGAGCATAATCAACAAAAAATAGCAACATGAATTTTGCTTACACAGTATACCTGTCACATCTTTTCTGTCATAATTATGATCATCAGTACCTAAGCTTCTCATTATCAGCATGTAGCAAATCTAGTCGCTACCACAGATGCAATAGGAAAAAGGAAATCATCTTGCCAGAAGGTCAAGAGTTCACAGAATGGTATTTACTTATATGTACATTGTTTAAGCATTTCTGAATTTCAAATCTAGAGCATTTCCATTCCGTTCACTCATCTATAAATCCGTAATCAATGTCTATAATTTATTCTTTTAGGGTTGTAAACAGTAGCAGACTACAGAATATGTTTTGCAAACAATCAAGATGGTGGATCAGAAGCCAATAGAACCATCTCTTTAAGGACTGTCACTGACTCACCAGAATCACAGTTCCACTCGTCAGATCCATCATAGCAGTCTCTGCGCCCGTCACACTTGCAGTATTTACAGTAACACTTCTTGCCGTCAGCACAGCGATGCGAGTTCTTGTTACACGCTTTTGTCTCACACACAAATGGCTTCTTCTTCTCGCAACTCCGCAAACTCCATCTGTATTCACCATACTTGGAAGACTTTAGGTTGAGGTCACAACACTTTCCAGAACCTGGAAAAAAAGGGAATGAAAAGTTACAACAGTTGACCAAGATCAAGTCTTTTGAAAATGCTAACACATAAATACACATCAACACTTAGTACTAACTAGCTGGTCTCCACTGCAACACTCTTATTCGCAGCAGTTAAAAACACCATTTACAATTCCCATGGTGTTATCGATTAGCAGATGTTTCTGTGGCAGGGTGAAATAAAAGCATTCCTACTGGCTTTGGCCAGGGTGATATCTCTTTGGCTGAATCGGTAGAGTTTAGGACTCTCACCCGGAGGTCTGGGTTCAAATCCCGCGGTAGGTGATCTCACAATCACTTCTGTTACATTTGGCATCTAACATGGGGCCGGGGCAACTCCCTACTGCTCACTACACCCTGAGTACATCGAACTGAGGTGCTTGATAACTCCAAATGGCTTGACTTGAGGACGAGTCACTTTGTGGAGAAGGTGTATGTGGCAGAACTCTCACCCGGAGGTCTCAGGTTCGTATCCCGCGGTAGGTGATCTCTCAATCACTTCTGTTACATTTCACTGAGGTTAAGGCCAGAAACATAGAAATATAAAATACTCCTTTTATTCCAATCATAAAGAGTGCTTCAGACAAGTAGATATGCTCAATCAATGCAGATAATCCAACCGACATGATTCAAATGACCATATTATCAGATTGAAAGGTGCACCTCTTTTAATCATATAAATTTCAGCCCTGCCACACTAATATTATTTTAAGCAGCATTAAAATATATGCTTGACCAATATTAATATTAGAAGTAGGATATTGAAATTTATAAATAAAGTCTAAAATAAACAAAGATGATATTCTTAAACAGCCACTCCGTGAGTTGATGGAGTCACATATGCCAAACTCAATCAATGGTGTCATTTGATCGCGAAGTATCGACTGTTACCAAAAAGAATCATTTTAAAGCTAATTTGTATTGTACAGTGACAATACGAAGCTACAAAGTCGCAATTTTGATCGAAAACCGGACAGTGGCACGCGTCAAACAGCCAAACGTATTTTTGGAGACTTATCTGAAGCCGCCAGGAGGTCAGTTTGGATTTGATAGTGTTTGTTAGGTTATATAACTAGTATCCATGTAAATTGAACGTGTGATCTCGGCCTCTGTGTTTTTATGAGGCTGTTTTTAGATTTTCATGGAAAAACATTATTTGTCATATATTTGTCTTTTGGAGAGGAAAAGTTAAGATGTTTTGAATTTATATCATAACATATGACATTTAGGTTCGTATCAAAGCAAAATAATATCTTATGAAAATCACGGACTGACTCTTTAATATTTGAGCTAAGCATTAGGCCTCGTGGTTATTGAAAAGAGGTCAACTGTAAGTTCAAGGTTTGACAACCTGCCATGTTTGAGATGGGAGGGGGATTCAGGATCACATTTTCAGTTTCACTATTACAAAAATCCTATTATAAAACTTAAAACTTCCTAAGAGAACTTGTTTTGGATCTTTGATCTCCTAGGTTCAAAGAGCCGTGTCGTTAGATTTCAGGTTGAAGTGTACTGCATTTATATAAGAGAAGTTGAAAATGTGAAATGTTTCTCAACAACGGACAATGCCTTACGTACAACTGTCCATACTGCAAACAATCTTGATATATGGTATTGTGCATGCCTTTATGAATATTGCCACCAGAACCAATACAACAACTACGTCTTACCCTTTTTAAGCTTTGTCGGTGAAAGGTTTGGGTCCTCTTCAGACCAGAAGCCCTGTTGCTCAGAACTGACTTCCCCGTCCGACCACTGGTAACTTCCGTTACTTGTCTGTTGGAACCCTGGAAGGTCATGTAAACATTTTAACTTTTATAAGGGATGTATTTATGCCATCAGAGTAGGAATCATCTTATTTATAGTGAGATAATTTGCAATCACTAATTTTCTTTTGTTAGTCTTCGAAAGAACTTTTGAATATATGTCAAAAATTGGATGGGAAATGCGGTGTCAGAGTGTTTCCTGTTACATTCTTCTTCTGGTGGATAAACATAAAGAGTTTTCATATGTTAATGTTGTCATTAACAAAATGGTTATCAATATCTTGTCCGAATATGTTCATTTTCAATTGTTTAAGAATATATTCATATTTAGTGCTGCCAATATGTTCAGTTGTTGCTTAAATATATTTACAGAGCAAATGATATTTCGTCTGAAATGAAACTCGTAAAGAATAAATTAAAAATGAAAATAAATCTCTACAAAAACATCCCATTTTTTCAAAAACGATGCTGTGAAGAAGAAATGAGAACAATGAAATTGCAATTTATTTCTCTATCCCAAAAGAAAAATCCAGTGTGTATAATTCATTTCCAGGACTATTCCGTATAGTGTGAAATTAAATTTAAGACCAGAACCCGTTTTATCACCTTTAAGTATGTCATCATTTTTTCACTGAATATTTTTGCAACAGTTGCAAATGTGTCGAAATTGAACATTTTCAAACTTGTACATATTGTATTCTCTAAAGGTTATCAGTGAATTTGTACACTTGTTTCATCTAAAAGTTGTCCTTGTACAATTGTACTCTCTGAAATCAATGTATCCGTACACATTAAATCCCCTGCAAGTTCTCACTATCATGTCTGGTCTATATATAAAGAGGGCGTGTGTTCTCCATGTACAGTATTTGTTTATCGTGCCCATCTATCTTAATCGTGATGACATATCTACACACACAGACACAGTTGCATTACCTACATACACGCCCGTGTCACGTACATATGAAAAACAAATTAATGTTTAAACACTCAGGAGTAAAATAAATTCCATACAGTAAAACTATTTCAATATCTGTTTCACACAAATCAGAAAAAAAGGAGGGAAAACAGGTGAATTGATAAACATAAGTGTCTACAAATATCCTAATGGCTTTAAAGTATATGAATGTTTTTGAAATCATTTCCCATATGTAGCATCATTAGAAACTCTTCTCGGTAAAACAAATGGGAAATGTACTGTATCCACCTTTCATGCGAAGATAAACTTTCATTCAAAATTTCTACTTTCTTGATACACAGATAAAAGCTGCATAGCAATTGCTTTAAAACGATATTATTTTGAAAAAGAGGATTAAGGTTGGTTTGGTAATCTAAAGTTCATGTTGAATACAGAAGAACATTGTTCATACTTGGATCTATATGACGTTATAATTAATTAACTTAGTGTAATTTGCATACTGAAACAATGATTAACAAAGCTTATACGAAGACATAACAACAATATGATTCTTATTTTAGAGTGAACTAAAATATCATTTTGAACAGTAGTATTTTAGTTTCACGAAAGAAAACTATATTTTAAATGAGTATGGCTGGACAATGAACATTACACCGTTTGCTTTACACATCAATAGTGTATTTGATTTTGTATCTCCATTGTTCTTCATTAACCCTGCTTGAGGGTATATACCGTAACATCTTTAGAATATTGTTCTTCATTAACCCTGCTTGTGGGTATATACCGTAACATCTTTAGAATCTTGTTCTAATTAACCCTGCTTGAGCGTATATACCGTAACATCTTTAGAATCTTGTTCTAATTAACCCTGCTTGAGGGTATATACCGTAACATCTTTAGAATCTTGTTCTTCATTAATTCTGCTTGAGGGTATATACCGTAACATCTTTATAATCTTGTTCTTCATTAACCCTGCTTGTGGGTATATACCGTAACATCTTTATAATCTTGTTCTTCATTAACCCTGCTTGTGGGTATATACCGTAACATCTTTAGAATATTGTTCTTCATTAACCCTGCTTGAGGGTATATACCGTAACATCTTTAGAATATTGTTCTAATTAACCCTGCTCGAGGGTATATACCGTAACATCTTTAGAATCTTGTTCTTCATTAACCCTGCTTGAAGATATATACCGTAACATCTTTAGAATATTGTTCTTCATTAATTCTGCTTGTGGGTATATACCGTAACATCTTTAGAATCTTGTTCTTCATTAACCCTGCTTGAGGGTATATACCGTAACATCTTTAGAATCTTGTTCTTCATTTACCCTGCTTGAGGGTATATACCGTAACATCTTTAGAATCTTGTTCTTCATTTACCCTGCTTGTGGGTATATACCGTAACATCTTTAGAATCTTGTTTTTCATTTACCCTGCTTGTGGGTATATACCGTAACATCTTTAGAATATTGTTCTTCATTTACCCTGCTTGAGCGTATATACCGTAACATCTTTAGAATCTTGTTCTTCAATAACCCTGCTTGAGGGTATATACCGTAACATCTTTAGAATATTGTTCTTCATTAATTCTGCTTGTGGGTATATACCGTAACATCTTTAGAATCTTGTTCTTCATTAACCCTGCTTGTGGGTATATACCGTAACATCTTTAGAATCTTGTTCTTCATTAACCCTGCTTGAGCGCATATACCGTAACATCTTTAGAATCTTGTTCTTAATTTACCCTGCTTGAGCGTATATACCGTAACATCTTTAGAATATTGTTCTTCATTAACCCTGCTTGTGGGTATATACCGTAACATCTTTAGAATCTTGTTCTTCATTTACCCTGCTTGAGCGTATATACCGTAACATCTTTAGAATCTTGTTCTTCATTTACCCTGCTTGAGGGTATATACCGTAACATCTTTAGAATCTTGTTCTTCATTAACCCTGCTTGAGGGTTTATACCGTAACATCTTTAGAATCTTGTTCTTCATTTACCCTGCTTGAGGATATATACCGTAACATCTTTAGAATCTTGTTCTTCATTAACCCTGCTTGAGCGTATATACCGTAACATCTTTAGAATCTTGTTCTTCATTAACCCTGCTTGTGGGTATATACCGTAACATCTTTAGAATCTTGTTCTTCATTAACCCTTCTTGAAGATATACACCGTAACATCTTTAGAATATTGTTCTTCATTTACCCTGCTTGAGGGTTTATACCGTAACATCTTTAGAATCTTGTTCTTCATTTACCCTGCTTGAGCGTATATACCGTAACATCTTTAGAATCTTGTTCTTCATTTACCCTGCTTGAGGGTATATACCGTAACATCTTTAGAATCTTGTTCTAATTAACCCTGCTTGAGGGTATATACCGTAACATCTTCAGAATCTTGTTCTTCATTAACCCTGCTTGAAGATATATACCGTAACATCTTTAGAATATTGTTCTTCATTAATTCTGCTTGTGGGTATATACCGTAACATCTTTAGAATCTTGTTCTTCATTAACCCTGCTTGAGGGTATATACCGTAACATCTTTAGAATCTTGTTCTTCATTTACCCTGCTTGAGGGTATATACCGTAACATCTTTAGAATCTTGTTCTTCATTTACCCTGCTTGTGGGTATATACCGTAACATCTTTAGAATCTTGTTCTTCATTTACCCTGCTTGAGCGTATATACCGTAACATCTTTAGAATCTTGTTCTTCATTTACCCTGCTTGAGCGTATATACCGTAACATCTTTAGAATCTTGTTCTTCATTAACCCTTCTTGAAGATATACACCGTAACATCTTTAGAATATTGTTCTTCATTTACCCTGCTTGAGGGTTTATACCGTAACATCTTTAGAATCTTGTTCTTCATTTACCCTGCTTGAGCGTATATACCGTAACATCTTTAGAATCTTGTTCTTCATTTACCCTGCTTGAGCGTATATACCGTAACATCTTTAGAATCTTGTTCTTCATTAACCATGCTACGTTAACAAAGCCGACATTTAAATGGGGATTGCCTCAAACTTACCAAACCAGGAGTACTGGATGTCGTTTTCACCGAGCACAATAGAAGACGACTTGGAGAGTATTTCTCTTATTATCTTGCCGATACCTTTATTCTTGTTAAATCCTTTTAACTTGACAAGCGAACCACCAAAACTGAAAACAAAATCATCATCATCAACATCATTATCATCATTGTCGTGACAACTATTATTTATGATCATCGCCATCAGCATCGTCGTCGTCATCATTATCTGCCGTGTTGTAACACAATATCATTGAGAAAATAATGAAGCTCTACAGAGCGAAATCAGCTCCGTTTGACGCGCAGGTAAAATATTCAAACCGCGTAAGGAAATCTTTTTAACTATCTGTGGATAATAAGGCATGTTGCGAATGTCCTCTGAACAGTACAGCTTAGGGCGTCTAATCGATTGATTCATTCTTGCAAACGTCAATAGGTTTGACCTATATCATTATATAAGATCATGGATAATATATAAAAAAAATCTGACAAACATAGTCATAAACAACAGAGCAAAAGACACCATCGTTTACACTTCTATAGGGGTAATTTTATTGGCGTAATGATGCATAAGTACGAGGGTGTACTTACCTTTTACATATAGTTTTCGCTTCGTCCCATGTAGCCGCGTTAAGTATCACCTTGTAACATTTTCCACCGTATTTAATCCAACCTGAAATACATAGCAGACTTTAAAACTTAAAATGAATGTATTTTCCGAATAAAAACGAGCACATATATGTGTAATGTTTATCCAATATATAATCTCTGAAACAAGTTGATGTCTACTCCTCCATTCGATATATCGTATTACGATACTGCAATATCGAGAAGTGGAATTGTCTGGAATTTTATACTGTTGAGTATGTGAGATATTGTTTTACGTCAGGAAAATAGATGCTGAAGTGTTTGGGATTTATCACCTTTAATTTTCTCCGTGCACTTTTTGCCTTTATCTGTTTTTTTTATACTTAAAACTATAATATATTCAACGAAAACGTTTAAATTGTATAACATCTACATGATGTGACCAACTGCTCAACAACCAACCAAAATCTATCTTTTGATCTGCTGAAAATCAGTTAAAAAGTATCACCAGTGATTGCGTTTGTCACACCCTATTCAAACAAGAAGTCACTGTCGTACAACAGCATCGTATTTTCATGTTAAGTAATGCGAAATCCATGTCATACGTATGATAACAAAGTAACCATGTTAACCATTAGAGGCAACGAGGGTCAAGGGATTTTCAACAGGATGCGGACGATGGATAAGGGTCAAGGGATTTTCAACAGGATGGGGACGATGGATGAGGGTCAAGGGACTTTCAACAGGATGAGGACGATGGATGAGGGTCGCCCATCTCACTTGTAATTCATCTGTTACAACAAATACATTAACAACTCTCGAAAACCTGAAAGGAAAAGTTCGACCACGTTATGTTCTGTGGAAACGAAACTTGAGGGAATAACCCCCCCCCCCCCCCCCCCCCCAAACTCTCAACGTCAAACGGACTGTTTTGCTTATTTGCAGAAATTCTATTTTATTTCTTTCCCACAAAACAGTACGGATTTTACAGTCCCTAAAAAACTAAACATACTGCAATATTTGTATAAAGTAAACTGACTCATCGACAACTAATTATAGGAAATCCTGATTGCATATATCCGCATTGCAATAATATTGGAAGAGGCGTGACCGAACAGATTGAGCGATAGCCAGCATGCCGTAATGTTATGACGCTACCACAAAAACAATACAACACGACCCGATGCCTATCGAAATATTTTCATATTGTGATTTTGTCAAATTGAATGTTGTCCTTTCCACAATGAGCTTTAATTTTAGTCATACTAAAACATATTTGTAAAAATTGAAAATACAGAAAATGTGTTGGTTACTCATGTTAGAAAGAGTTCTCGCTTGTTAACAGAAACGGTCACAAATCGCGTAGCTCTGGCATCTTCCCACGCATGGCCTATCTTACGCCAGCCCCAGTGACTTGCAATTGCTAAGATAGGCCTTACCGCATTTCCAGTACGCTTTTGTGCTTTTCGCTAAGGCTGCTGCGACGAATTGCGATAGTCCAATTAGAAATCATAATAACAATTGCAACTTTCCGCCGAAGGGGGCGCTGAAATAAAACACGAATTTGTCTGGTTGGAAGCAAGGTTTAAATCAGCCAGTGGTAAAGACTGGTGCAATTTAAAGCCATGAGGATGAAGATTTAAAATTTCATTGACTGAATAAAATAATGAAAACAGTTGATATTAGAAATAAATCAGTTTGATATTAAGAAGTCTGGGAAAAGGTGAATTGAAATGTTTAAGAGGCATTCAAACATGAGAAAGTGTGCAAAAAAGGGGGGTTATTTTCGGTGATGAAATTCTTCGTTTTCACAAAATTGAGGTATAGATTCTCATATGCTGAAAACGCAGTATAACTGAAATCTTACGTTGGTTCTGCATAAAATCTTAGTTGTCTCGACTTAGGATTTCAACTCTAAAACACCAAGATCAACGTTATATAAAGTTCAAAAGCGTTCATCGGATACCCTGCTGAATTGTACATTCAACAACGAACAATATGATCATGGCATTTCTCACTTCACGGTATTTTGTTTATGAATGTACAGAGTTCAGTAAGGAGACGCACTCTGACCGTACGTGTTTTATAAAACACGCCCATCAAGTAATCAAACTGTTAAAGGTTCAGCTTTATTTATGACGGTCTCACCTGTAAGCTGGCAATAAAATTTCAAGTATGTACCACAAGTTATTTAGAACCTGGGGGGGGGGGTGGGGGGGGGGGGGGGGGGGGGGGGGGGGTGGGGGGGGGGGGGGGGGGGGGGGGGGGGGGGTGGGGGGGGTTCCTGTACTGTTAATGAAATAAAAATTTGTTTGTTGAAAGGGTTATTAGAAAATGAATAATAATAAATAATAAAGGAAGGAAAATATTTACGTTTGTGAAACCCCATGTTATTTAGTTTTGTAAAAGTATAGTGTAACACAGTTTTGCCGTAGTAAGAATTTTTCTCATCATGCCAAAAATCATGCCAAGTTGTGACGATTAAACGAAAAATCCAATCAAAAAAGTGTTTTTCTAAGTATATTATATAACATACATTAAAAGGACATGTCAGCTGAAGCGTTAGTGCACAAAAACAATTAAGCAAAAGCGGACATAAATCAGCACAACAAAGATCTGATCTACTGTCTCCTGCATTGAGTGTGCTGAAAACATTATTTACTATCGTTACATTAATCAAACGGTATTGTACATGATACCAAATTGTCACTTATCACTTGTACATGATACCAAATTAAGAAATCAGTATTTGTACGCTCATGATACTTTGTCACTTAATACAAGTGTACACTAAATGGGGAATTGTTATATGATCTAAATAAATGTATAATCATCAGTTTTTCTTATATATGGTTATCATAAGGTAGAATTGTCGATCTCTATCGATTGAGATGGATTGTACCACAGAGTACATTTTATAATATCTGTATCTCGGGTAATATATAAATACACAATCATTTCGTAAAAGTCATATGACACACTTCCTCGGGTAATAATCTATTTATCATAGCTGTATGACATTTTGTAATTTCTCAGATTTCTCAATAACATCAAGAGAAACCTAACATAACATTCCTGTCACGCCGACGATGTCACACGTTTTTGATAATTCAGATAGTTATATCATTTCATACGAATTCTTTAATAATATAGAACAAAATGTAAATCTGGGCACACATATTTCAAAAGAAAGATCAGAAGCTGTTTTGATTTATGCATATTTTCATTAGAAAGTGGTGTATTTTAAATGTTTCATTTCATTGTTATTCATGAATACGTGTCCATAAAGTAGGAACCGCCCAGTAACATTATTCACACGGGTTCATCCCTGTAGGTGACTGAGAGGGCGGAGTTAATATTCAGTACACGGGAGAAAAACAGCCGTTTTTTACTACTAATTCCTCGTTAGATATGTTTCGTCGTCTTCACTGAATAATTACATATGCAACATATATAACCTTATAATACTTCTAGAAAAATTACGAAGCAAATACTTGGGATGCATATTGTGTCTTAACTTGTCTGTACGGGAAGTTAGGTAAAATCGTATGAATTAAAATATTACATGATCTGTACTGACCTGTTAAAATATTAATGAATTCACGTGAAATCTTATCTTAAACTGTTTGTGTTGTACAGTAAGCAATTGACACAATTGAAGTAGTTTCATGTGAAGTTTCATCTAAATCTCGAGTTCTTCTTTCTTCAGTCCAGTATCATCTCGCCTTCTCTCGAGGAAGATCTTCTTCATAGTGAAGTAAACAAAATGTTGAAAGAAGGTGCTATTGATCGAGCTATATATGTATCCAATTTTGTTATCCCCACATACAAAATGACAAGGAGTAAACATATGATCCGACACGCCGTCTACTTCACAAGAAAGAATTTGTTTTCCTGAAAATATTGATTTTCATATGCCAATTACTTCTGCATACTCTTCAAAGACTTGCATTTAATTGTTCAGAAGTTAACTTATTGATTTTCAGGTTTCAATGAACAGATATATATATTGAATCTGATATCATCTACAACTATGGATCAGAGGGAAAATTCGACCTCTAGTAATGTTCTGAAACCGTGTCCTTCGCGAAATATGACCTTGTTGATGAGTACGCGGTTAAGTAAAGTACTGAAAGTTGAATAAATACCATCTCAATTTAGTCTCGTGAAATGAACATCCATTTTCACGAGCGTAGCAGTTTGGTGATAATTTATTATATACACGAAACTTGACGAAGAATGTCTAACACTCTATGTACTAATATTTTGAAAGAAAAACCCCTGCTTAGCAGCAATCTTGTATATAAACGCCACACCTATTAAGTCTCTCTAAGGCCGGAGCAAGGAAACGGGTAACCGTTACAGCACCGCCTTCTTTTACAGTGTGCCATGTTGCCATCATCTTCGACACACAAACCACGTGTTTTTCTACTCGAGCTAAGTCCTTCAGAGAGGGAGACAAAGTGTGCGAAGTCTTGACATTCATGAACATATGGGTAAGGAGAGGTGTGTTTTGGGAGGCTGAGTGGAGAGAGGAGGATTGGGTAAGGTGAGGTGTGTTTTGGGAGGCTGAGTGGAGAGAGGAGGATTGGGGAAGGTGCGGTGTGGTCGCAGTTCAAAATTGATCCGTCGTTGATCCTTGTGCAGAAGATGCATAGCAATAAAAGAACATTAACACAGCCAATCGTCTTGAAAGCCAAACGGTGAACAGGAAATAAAGGTGTGTCATGTGTTACATTGACACAAACATTTTGTTTGCAAAAAGCAAAACAAAATTCTTCATAAACGCATGTAATTTTGAAATATGCCAGACTATCTATAATTACCACCAACTTAAATTTTAATTGTTGACAAGAAGGTTCTTTTGCACTAGAAATGTCAAAGTTAGCAGGAAACAACGAGGCCAAGAGTCTTAAATGAAACAATGCGTACATTACGTTAACACAAATGTCACAGACCGGGCTATAGGGCAGTTTCGTCTTGACATTAACTCCTCGTATCAAGCGTGCCATTAAAGAAATGGTATTTCAAAGTTTTCAAATGTTCACCTGAAACGGTTTGAAGACAAATAACTAAAAGTACGTTGAATATACATAATATGGGGTTACATTGAGATGTTTCCTAAAGGGTATTACACACTTAAAGGACACTTCTTGCAGACTTCTGACTGTTGATAGCGTTTGGAAGCTGATGGGATGAATACCAATCGATAGACATTCTCTTCAGTGAGAAGAGACATTCAAATTATCTGACGAGAACGGAAGAATATTCTACCCATTCCATAAAAATAATATACACCTTCATGTATGTGACGTGTGTTCACTTAATGGAGTAATTAAATCGCTATGCGTTTCATTCGATTATTTTATAATGTCTCTAATGACGTCATATGGTTTTTTATTAGAAAGGTGAATAATTTGTTATTTTACTCAGCGAAAAAAAATTCTGTGAGTTTTTAAGACCAAGTTTTATCTCTGAAAACAACGCAGTTATGGCGATTCACCGGACATTATGTATTCACCGTACAGACATCTTAGTTTCTTACTTTTAGATATTTTCTTCATTCTTTTCTATCTTTGAAGACCGTGTAAAATAAGTTGTAAATTCCTTCTACAAGACATGATAAGCAACCTTTCTTATTAAAGGTAAAGTTTGACCTTGAGCCGTGTCCCTCTATCTGATCCATAATGATTTATAGCTTACTAACAAGTTTGATGAAGCAGACCGCCTTGTTTATGTAGTTCTAAATAAAATAGTTTGTATTCATTTCATCTCCTTTGTGGAGCCGTTTTGTAGATTCTGAATGGCATCCACCTCTTGCTGTGTAGAAGGTAAGCGTGTCTTATCGATACGTCGAGTGAAACTATTATCAGGGGTGTTTGCGTTCCTGCGTATGGACAGTCAAGATAAGTGTTTGCCAGGGCACTGAAATTTAACATCCTAAACATTGAAATATTAAATTATGAATAACGATATAGAGAATATTTTTTCAGTTTAAAAGATTTAAAGGTTCCTTCTTAACGTTTCTGATTAAGTGAAAGAACTGGATAATCATTTCACGTATACGTTGTACATCTAGGACCCAAAACAGGTAATAAATCAATTTATTTAAATTATATACAAGCAAGTGTCCCATTTCAGCCTTTTGTATATATTAACTCGCATTGTCAATGCATTATGGACGTAGTGTTAACTTTGACCCGGAAGCGGAAGTTGTATACTGACCTTCAGGACACGTGTGCCATGGCACCGGATTGTGTTGAAAATTAATCTCGAATTCATACTTTGGTGTCTGAAAAACAAGAAATATAGAATTTTAGTCTATAAAAAATCTCTTATTTTCATGAATTTAACACGTGCTGAGGGGTTTATATAGGGACAGGGCGCTTATTGCGTCGAAAACGGTATATCATGTTCCTGTAAATGAAAATTTGACAGTTATGCATGAAAATGAAAATGTTCGTTTCGTTACAGTTACAAAAATATAGGTCATCAACTGATCAGGGCAAACGCAAAACAAAATTGTTGATTGACGTTACGTTGTCAGTGTTATTCACCATCGGCAAAGAGTCCTTCCTTCCGATGTTTGATTAAAATAGACGAGGGAAAAACTGCAAAGTATACGCTAAAAACTATATAATTTTTTTTAAAGATTTCACATGTCTTCTACATCACTACCAGGAGAATTACTGCAATTTCTTGTGAAGTATTTATAAATTTCTCTGTTTTGTATTGCTCATATTCTTAGATCTATGTTCTGTCAAACCGATTGCATGGATCAGATATGAACGGTCTACGGTATCATAGTTAGAAAAAAGTGAGAGAGAAACCTTCTACCTGGACTAAATATATAATATCTCATATTTTCAAAGTTTTAGTTGTTTATATTTGTTCTCTTGCCCGGAATAATAGTCATTCCCATGTTTGTTGATGTCGAGTTTGTTTTCGTGTACACCAACCTGTTACCAACCAATCTTTGATCAATATTCTCCGAGGATGAGCCTCTCTTGCAATGTAGGTCTATCTATTCCAAATGAATTTTATTCAACGTACGTGACGTGGTACTATGTTACCACTCTGTAAAAAATGCGACGATTGTAACATGTTGATGATAATTTTGATGAAACTGATAATGAATCTTACAAACGTCTCTAATCGTCGGAAATAATACATAGATACTTAAATCAAGTCGGCTTGAACCGACCTGTTAAATATATTTTAAACCAAATTGACCATTCATCAATTTGAAAAAAAAATAATTGGAAACGAATTATGAAGTAGCTTCACACATGATCTCATACTATAACCCCTTTATACAGTCAGACACCGTCAAAGACGGTATACTTTATAAATTGGAAGGAAATAATTGAAATATTCACACGATTAAGAAAGTTAAATCTTTGTCTATCCTTAATTATGTTCACCAAAGTTTAAGGATTTAGAAGGACCAAATAAAACAAGCTTCATAGACAGAAACAGTATAATATACGGCATGAACAGTGGAAACAAGACAGTGAATTTCATTTCAAGTATTATATTTTTTCATTGAAAGGTCCTCTACTTGATGCAAATCTGTAAGTCTTTCGTGAGAACGCTGTACAGAAAGGTTACGTCAGTTCTACTCTGGAAAACGACCTATACACTTGAGACCACCGCCATGGTGCAACAATGTCATTTTAACAATGGTTATTAAAACATAAAATAATTCGGTCTTACCGGAACATCACCTTACGACAGCATTTATTGTCACTAATATGAACAATGAAATGATGCACCTATTTAATCTGTTTATGCCTGCCTCAAGCTTAAAGGATAAGGGCCACTCCAGTAACCATTCAAAATATTCAGTATTTCATATCACACTTCAACAAAATGTTCGGGAACATGCCAAATACATCATAAATCATCCGTAAATACTTTCAAAGTTTATATAGTTTATTGCAGTTTTGCTGCAACCCAGGTCCCGTGGTCTCATTGCCTTCGAAATGAAAGAGGGGACAAAAAAACGTGCAAACAACAAGAAACACACTTCAAGCAACTATTCCATATAGATTTACGTAATTGAAAACGATAGTAATACGCTAAAAATAATACGAAAATATTAATTCCGATAAAATTTTAAAATGCATTTCAAAAACTCTTTCCAGAATGAATCCACGACGTTTTCAAAGGCGTATCATTAGTTATTAATTGATTTAGGAGTTAATACATTTAGCAACTTTCAAAAGGCTTTCTAAACTGTTATGAATATCTATCGGAATTTGAAGTAATCTTTCCTTCTACAATCCTTAAGATGCGAAATCATATCACCTAAACATATTGTATGATCTATGGGGCAAATAGCAGCCAAGATCTAAATCTACATTCAGTCAGCAACAAAAAATCTTAGCAATTTTTTACAAATAACCAATTGAAAAATAAATAACATACAGTGAAAGTGGCCTAACTGATCTCTTCATTTCTTTATAGACGTCTTTGTATACTAGCTACATGTGGTAGGTTTTCTATACTAGCTTACATGTGGTAGGCTTTCTATACTAGCTTACATGTGGTAGGCTTTCTATACTAGCTTACATGTGGTAGGCTTTCTATACTAGCTTACATGTGGTAGGTTTTCTATATTGGGTTACATGTGGTAGACTTTCTATACTAGCTTACATGTGGTAGGCTTTCTATACTAGCTTACATGTGGTAGACTTTCTATACTAGCTTACATGTGGTAGACTTTCTATACTAGCTTACATGTGGTAGACTTTCTATACTAGCTTACATGTGGTAGACTTTCTATACTAGCTTACATGTGGTAGACTTTCTATACTAGCTTACATGTGGTAGACTTTCTATACTAGCTTACATGTGGTAGACTTTCTATACTAGCTTACATGTGGTAGACTTTCTATACTAGCTTACATGTGGTAGCCTTTCTTTGGTTTTCGTGTCATTCAAGGGTCTTTAACCAAATGAACATCGTCAAATGTTCTGCATGCACAAGACGAGATGGTGCTTTTTTTAAACAATTTGTATAGAACATCTAGTTAATGAATTATGGTTGACTAAGGGAGTTGTTGATATGGGTTGTCTGAGGAGACAAACTGCCTGCCACTTATATAAGTAATATGGCCTCTCTTCTGTAATTGCCTGTGTAAATCTTGTTGATTTCCTACTCTGGAAATGGGTGGACATTACAGTGTACGCGCCCACAGTACATATCGAGTGAGGGACACGAGGTACTGACGCCCCGTCATAATTAATATATGAAAGAGACATATCTAGATCGGAAACAAAATCTGACATATTTATAACTCAGCATAACGACATAACAGGGGGTAGATAATATAGTATAAAGATGGGTAAGTGATAGTAGATATATACTGATATATCTTTTTATGTGCGTTTTCTTTATCCCTATCAATATATATTTCCTAACACCTTACATGTTATTGCATGTATATTGATATGTTTATTAAAATAATTGTTTTATAAGATTAACGCAGATTATCTTATGGTCAATGAGACGTTCTATTATCAATGAAAAATGTAGAACCTTAAACGCTCAATATTAATCGTATCTAGAAATATGAAATGTGAATACTGTTAAGTAACAGTTAAAATACCAAAGAACTGATTTATGAAACTATTAAGTCCTTATTATAAGTAAGAGAGTAGATATCCTTCGTACAAAGATAAGTAAGTAATAGTGACGTCACTGTAGCGGGCCGTCGAAAAATTCACGCCATCAGGGAGTTGACCTTTCACGCAGACAAATGTGAATAGGTTGATAAAATATTCTATTAAATCAAATGCATTTTGTTGTTGTCTAGAAACCTGAATTACCAGTTCTAGAAATTTTGTTTAATTAATTTAAAGATATACATGTAATTGATTTACTTAATCTGTTATATATTTGTGTTATTTATTTATTTAGCGAGAGTAACCTACGATTGTTGTATTCTAAACAATGCTGCGTACAAACGTTTCGATTCAGTGTTTTATAAATTTCTTTCTCCTTTTTCCATCATCTCTGAAATGACTTAAACAGGTAATTCAAATATTTTTCGACAAGCATGTATACATAATACTATTTATGATATTTTACAATTATTGGGTACAGTTAATCAATAAGCACGAAGGATTGTAACACCAATTTTACATCAAATCAGAAATCATTTTCATCTACGGTTACTGATAATAAGGGTATATACTGGACATGCATCGGCTAACGTTAGCCACTAGCAAGGTCTCAAGATCTACATATAAACACTTTATTGGTCCTTACAGTGACATTTAAAATATATAAATACCATATACCCATCAGGTGCTTAGTATATTCAATATTCACATCAATCAAGGACATTCAAATGCCAAACCTATTGAAACAATGTTTTTAGATTCGATAAGTACAATAAAGACAATTATTAAATGAGTGACTGTTTATTATTTGCACGTGTCATGTTTCATCTGAATTTATGACAGTTTGACAACATAAGGAGCGATTATCTTAAATTTAAATGCCAAATTGTAAGTGTGAAAAAAAGACGTGAGAATCTACTGTTGTAGGCGGTAAAAGGTCATATGTATAGAGGAAAAAAATCAAAGTATCAAAATTTATGAATGAAAATAGAAGCGAAATGGAAAAAACAACCTTATACAGTATATCATATTGCTTTAAAAATGGATCTGAAATAATTAGTTCATCATGTGAGGATAAAACCTCTGAGATTCATTATAAAACTGAATTGTATGTTAATGACGGCTAATGCTCTAGTTGGAGTTACTTGGTGTAGTTGGCACCCATATGATTAATGATTGACCTCAAACCACTCGTAGAATACTGAAGATACAGGACTGTCACCGGTAGCTGGTATACAGTAATATTACTTCTACTACACAAACTAAAACTATACCATAGTGCTGACTTTCACTTCATTACCGAAGCATAGCAGACTGTATTTTAGTAGACAGAAGTCAGTCGCAATTCTTTCAACGTAACAAACAGCTTTCGATAAACAAACTTCATTCAGTAAAACCTGTCCGTCATCTGTCTGTCTGTCTGTCTGTCACTAGCATAGCAGTTGGAACAATATGACAGAGAACGAAAATTAATTAACCCGAGTCATATTTTTTACACAAACAATCGTTTGTTGTACAGACATCTTATTCAAGTCCCAAAATGTGAAAGGGCTAAAGATGCATTAAACTCAAAAAGATACTCTGATATCTAAGACCCTTAATTCTAAAGAAGAATTTGTAAAACAGGCCTCCCGTCAGAATGATTTCATGTCAAAATCCTATATCACATTTCCAAAAAAAAAATCGCGTCCACAAAGCAACGATAAGCATCTCATATGATTTACAGTCTATTGTGTACTTTGTCTAAGTATTATGAGCAATATTGTCCTTCAACCTTTCTGCTTGAAACATCTCAAGCGAATCTAGATTAATGAGAAAGGGATATGTAAGCCTGACAAAAACCAGAAGATCCTTCAAATGTTGAACAAATGGTTTAAGCCCTCCGTGGTATCTTTGTTATTGGACAATGCTATGCATGTCATGCACGCGGCACTAACGTGGGTGTGGTTCCTACTGTCAGCCCGTGGATGAAGGGTCGTGTTTGGTTTCGCTGGTTTACCACCTCGCCCTATGTTGTCAGAATATCTGACCTAATGTCTTATCTAAATATACACCTATCACTTGTAACGTGTCACTTCTTTGTTTAATGTTCGTCTGATGGAAGCACAGCACGCCTATACTGACTGAACAAGTCTTTTGCACCTTTGTATTTGTCCGGATATACATTTATATGAAACATTCTCTGATTTCTCTGATATTAGAATTAAGATCACACGATGATTATTTGACTTTAGAGGTTATTCTAAATAAAACTTATTTAAACATTAACCAAATAGATGTATTCAATAGGCGTTAAGAGATCCGCTATCTTCTTTAGATATTTTTGCGTAACCTATTTCCAAATACTTTTTATATCAAATGTTATACACCATTACTACATTTTGAAAAAAAAACCCCACTCTACATGCAATGGTTACGAAAAGAAAAAGATTTCTTTAAGCATCGGACTTGACTCTCGTTGCATGCGTGGAATTGTTAGGTAACCACCAGATAGACATGCAGTATATCATATCCGAGATTGATGTGCTCGTTGGTGAAATGTCCCTGACTAAACAATCTACTTTTCATCTTGTATTCTGGCAAAAACTACTCAATTAAGATTTCCCACGTCAAATTCCTGTATCTACAAACCTCAAATAGACCTCAAGGTGTAATGATTTATTTTCCATTTCCTTTTTTAAATTTCTTGTCTTAAAAAGACTTTAAAAGGATTATCTATTGACATGGAATATTTCATTACTATGTATGTTTTGAACATAAGGTCGTGACCTCATAATTTATGTTTTAGTCATAAACACATCCTTGGAAATAAAAGATGACATACTCAAGTTTATAGAGTTCCTCAAAGAATCAAATTTTACCTTAATGTAGTACATGTTAAATAAATGTATATGTTTAATAAATTGTATAAGAGTTAACTCTTTAATATCCTCGACAAAATAAGATAAGGACCACCCGATTTTCAAAATTGAGATATTCTATTCGTCACGTGATGATGCACACGATGCCTTGATATTGAAAATAGGGTGGTCTTGTTCAGTATACATGCGTGTAGACTGTTCTGCATGAGAGGAAACCTTGG
Organism: Phorcus lineatus; assembly: GCA_921293015.1. Lineage (NCBI taxonomy): Eukaryota > Metazoa > Mollusca > Gastropoda > Trochida > Trochidae > Phorcus > Phorcus lineatus. The sequence goes on along the minus strand of OV121082.1, from coordinate 1,096,304 downwards.
ATTTGAACCTTGTAAATAGCATAAGAATACGCTCTTGGCCTGTTGCTATGAGTATTCAAGTTCCGTAAGTGCAATCCAAGTTTTTAAACAGAGGGTCAGATAAGAAGATTTCGTCAGGGACCAAGAGATTAATTATGATACTCAATAATCTAAGATATGAGTCACTTTTATAAAACGCTTTGTGTTATAAGTTGATGTTGAATTTTATTCAAATATAATTATGTAATATAAATTATGATGACATATTATCATTAAGTATTTTTTCATTATCATTATTATTGTTGTTATTATCTAATATAGATTCGAGGATGTAATTTCATCTAAAAAAAACATTTGCCGTTTTTTTAAAAGATTCATCAATTGATTTGCATTTAGGTAGAAGTCCATGTAAATATATACTCTCATAAAACCATCCTCGGGAAGAGCCTAAATTACATAACCTACATAAATAACGTACTGTATGATCATAATGTGGCTACGACGTGAATGAAGTTATTAATAATTTTCATAGCAATCATATCTATGAACATGATTTGTAAATACCATGATACATACAAAATGTTATATAAGACCAGTCAGTACAAATCTGTCTCGTGAATAATAAGAAGCGTGCGAGGGGGAGAGCAGGGAGACGGTTTATGTCCACACATGTTTCCTGGTGGGAATGTTATAGCTCTCTACAACCAATAAAACCTAAGAGATCCACATAAATGCTTAATCTTATTTTTGGCCGAGTCCTTATGGGTGAGGCTGGCAGGTGTAACACGCACCTGTTTCTAGTGTTCTGTTAAAATCAGGTGCAAATGATGTTTTTATGGTTAACTTTAGAAAAGAGTCTGCGGCTTTTTTCCAATGAAGGTATCACACCGACGGACGCCTGACAACGGGCAATGTCGTAAGCCCATCTGCCCTTCAGGTGTGATGAGCTACCAAAAAATAAATAATAAACATAAAAAGATCAGATGGATAGTTTCTACCTCTCTGAACCACCCCCACCACTACATCATCCACGGTTCCAAATGCATGTGACATGAAAATTGTCATACTCTCATGGTGTTCATCTCACAATAACGAAAATCCTGCAACAGTGTGTTCACCCAAATGTTCAGTACGAAATATATTCATAATTGTGTCGTTGTTTCGTGTTGGTCCTAGGTTTCTTATACTAAACATATAGTTTGTGGTATTCCTTGAATGGGTATGGGTATTCAGTTCATGTTTTAATTGGCTGCATCATACATACCAGTCAAACAGTCGTTGAACGTTTCAACGATTCGAGTGTATAGAAAGAGTTCATCTTTTAGCATGTAAGAAATACCGGAGGCCTTTCATACAATAAACATCTTTTGACTTTTGACTTTGAGTGAAACAGTAACTTATAATCTGATCATTCTGATTTCATAATCTGATACACTATGATATTTAGGTGTTTTTATCCTGTTGAAATCATCAGGAGGGATACAGTAACGTCATGTTAAAACGCACGCTTCCATCACAGCATGAAAGTGTGAATATACACACAGGGCCATTTGTACACAAATCACAGCACTCTCCTATAGCAAGAACACACATGAACCAAGCTCTAAACGCGAAGTGATGAATTCAGAGTTCGCAAAGTTTAAACAGGGTTTTGTAGGGTAGACAAACTAACAAATTGAAGCAAGTTGTTAAGATGTAAATCAACCTGGTGTCAAGGACTGGGTATGTTTGGAGTTAGACCCCGGCAGGGTGATCATTTAGTGCCCTCTCTGTCCGTGCAACCTGCATAAATACGTTCTGAAGATCACTCCCTGTGCTTTGTACAGTAGCACGGCTTTACCACGCTCTGTATCGAATTCATTCAAGTTATTTAGTCACACGGACAAACATAAAATTAAATCCAAAGCCAAAAATGCACCGCCTGCCAAAAGCGCTTTTGTAAGCGACACTGTGTTTACAAACCGTACGTGTTCGGACTAACTGTTAGGCGGTTATCTTGGTCGCCGCGTGCGATTCACGCGCGATATGACGTCATAGGAAAGCTGGTCGCTAATATACGAATTACAAGTATCTGATGATGCTACTTATATTTATACCTGAAGAAGCAGGAAGAAGATTAGGTGGAACATTGAAAGGGGGGGGGGGGGGGGGGGGGGGAGTGAAAGGGGGGTAGGAAGGGGAGGGTTGGGGGTTAAAGGTCACAGAATGAGACAAGAGTTTTGTGATCTTTCATGAAATCAAAGTTATTTCAATCTGTCTGACTACAGCACAGTGGGAGAGCCTAGTTTATGGAAATATGGGAAAGTTCCTCAAATGAATTGTGAGAGATTTTATCGATAGAATTTAGAATCCAGCGCAAGTCTTCAAGACTAGAACACATACTGCAGCTGTACAAGTTGAGAACAGAGGCTGCTCCTTCATTTCACTGTCATTATACATTTCATTTCTTTCATTTCTGTTACTCAATTCTCGCCTTTAGATAAGTATGGATGTTTTTCATAATATTTATCATTCTCATACATCACAATGATTCCAGATCCCATTATCATCTGTAACTCAATTCTTTCAGATATGGAAAGTTATTTTTAGAAATAATGTATTTGTAAAAGTAATCTTTCTGAAAACTTTTTATTTAGATTCAATTTTTAGTGTGTTATATCATGTTATAGAACCGACAAAGTTCGAGATGCAGAGTTAAAGATACGAAGTTTGATCGTAAAGCGTATACAGTAGGCCGGTAAAACAAGTGCTTCAGGAAACTGACAATACAAATAAACCTGTAAAAGAATTTTATAATGCTTTCCGAATTCGTCCAGACTATAAATTCAAACTTTCAAACCTTTCACGCCCTTCTAAAATATTAATGATACCTATTTAAAAGCCACCGTGATGAGATTTCAGGTGTTCAGAGCAAGACAGATGAGAGAGGTATATTTACATGAACATAAGTGTGTTATGTTCAAGAATTCATAGTATGCGGAAATGGGACGCATCACTTAATGCAACTGACATATTTTTATATAAGACCCTACAACAGGAACGATTGCAATCGAGATAAATTCATTGTGAGGTGAAGTTAAGAGATTACAAACGAAAGATAAGTATGAATGGGCATAAATAAAATTGAGTTTAATGTTTGGGATTTGCAGTAGCTCATTTAACGTGAAATCTAAGAACACGTTGAAGTAAAATTAGCTCCCTGACATTTTGACACACACAAATGATTTAAGCTACACTTTGCTGTAGTTGTAATTTCTATGATGAATTTTATTTACTTCCTTACAACAGAGTTGGAAAGTCGATCTTACAACATAAGCTATAGAAACTGTATCATTGTTTTATTTCGTTAAGTTCCAAGTGGAAGGGGACGGTTGGAGCGGTTGTTGTATTGGGTCGAGTGTGGTAGGAGACGGTTGGAGCGGTTGTTGTATTGGGTCGAGTGTGGTAGGGGAGGGTTGGAGCGGTTGTTGTATTGGGTAGAGTGTGGTGGGGGACGGTTGGAGCGGTTGTTGTATTCGGTAGAGTGTGGTAGGGGACGGTTGGAGCGGTTGTTGTATTGGGTCGAGTGTGGTAGGAGACGGTTGGAGCGGTTGTTGTATTGGGTCGAGTGTGGTAGGGGAGGGTTGGAGCGGTTGTTGTATTGGGTAGAGTGTGGTGGGGGACGGTTGGAGCGGTTGTTGTATTCGGTAGAGTGTGGTAGGGGACGGTTGGAGCGGTTGTTGTAAAGGGTCGAGTGTGGTAGGGGACGGTTGGAGCGGTTGTTGTATTGGGTCGAGTGTGGTAGGGGGCGGTTGGAGCGGTTGTTGTATTGGGTCGAGTGTGGTAGGGGACGGTTGGAGCGGTTGTTGTATTGGGTTGAGTGTGGTAGGAGACGGTTGGAGCGGTTGTTGTAAAGGGTCGAGTGTGGTAGAGGGGGGTTGGAGTGGTTGTTGTAAAGGGTAGAGTGTGGTAGGGGACGGTTGGAGCGGTTGTTGTATTGGGTTGAGTGTGGTAGGAGACGGTTGGAGCGGTTATTGTATTGGGTCGAGTGTGGTAGGAGACGGTTGGAGCGGTTGTTGTAAAGGGTCGAGCGTGGTAGGGGACGGTTGGAGCGGTTGTTGTATTGGGTTGAGTGTGGTAGGAGACGGTTGGAGCGGTTGTTGTAAAGGGTCGAGCGTGGTAGGGGACGGTTGGAGCGGTTGTTGTATTGGGTCGAGTGTGGTAGGAGACGGTTGGAGCGGTTGTTGTATTGGGTTGAGTGTGGTAGAGGGCGGTTGGAGCGGTTGTTGTATTGGGTAGAGTGTGGTAGGGGACGGTTTGAGCGGTTGTTGTATTGGGTTGAGTGTGGTAGAGGGCGGTTTGAGCGGTTGTTGTATTGGGTAGAGTGTGGTAGGGGACGGTTTGAGCGGTTGTTGTATTGGGTTGAGTGTGGTAGGGGACGGTTGGAGCGGTTGTTGTATTGGGTCGAGTGTGGTAGGTGAGGTAAGGGGTAAGGTTAAAGTTGCTGTTTGTGAAAAGTTAACTAGGTATTGCGATTGTGTTGAGTAGAGCTTGTTAAAGTCGTTATTGGTGTATAAGGATCAGTGGGTTGTGTAGATGTTTAATAGAGCTTAGAAAGTCGACTGTGTTCTGACAGCAGGCGAGGAGGATTCGAATTAGGATACCATATATGAAAACCAGTTTTCGAGTTCTTCCGACTAACCTTGACGCAATAACTGCCCGTCATGTTAAAACAATCCTTAGCCATTCTACATCCCATATGGTGGCCGACATAAGAGCACATCGTAAGATAAATAACATCTAATGGTTTCTAATAGCAGACAACAATACAATGTAAATATAGTTGGGCAACAGACAATTCCGGGACGGGACAGTTACATCAGTATGATAAATACATGGCGAAAAATAGCATCACGCGGTGGATCGGACCACACGTTCAACACTCCCATTGGAACGGAGGCATTCTCATTTAAACAAGATAGAAATCAGCAGTAGTGCCTCGCCGCTGGTCCAGATACTGCTCCTTAGTGGCAGTGTTAGTTGGCCTTGTATATAACCTTCCCCTCAATAAATCCAAACAATCATGGACCCACTGATGTATTTCTGATGTATTGGTTCTCGCTGATTGGCTGGAGTGCGAAGGTCAACTAACACAAAGCATTGTGACGCAGTACTCAGATGAGCAACGTGCCGATTTACGAGTGTTAGATTTGATCTGATTTCGATGACATTGAAGCGAGGTAGAGGCTTCCGTCATAGGGAGAAAGAGAGGCCGATGTGATATTTCGTAAATACCTGTACCGTTACCCCTGCAGCTGTCGAGGACGCGGGGTGTTATGATAAGTGTTGCGGTGAGCAAAGGAAGAAGGTGAATATGTTGTGGTAGGTAAATTACAGAGGGACATGCTGCATCTAAGCTCGGGTGAATTACACTGCCACACGTCGAGTATTTTGATAAGATGCGGAGTGTTTACGCCCTGGGGTGACTTCCAAGCACACGCCTGTAATATTAGGGGAAGCGTGCCAAATTGGAAGATTATCCTAACGCTCATACGTCATTTTCGATTATTTTTCTTTTCTTATGCCAGCCTTTGTCACCAACGTTTATACTATGTTATCATCAACGTTAAAACTATGTCGTCACCAACGTTTATACTATGGCGTCATCAACGTTAATGCTATGGCGCCATAAACAATCATACTATGTCGTAACCAACGTTTATACTATGTCGTAACCAACGTTAATACTATGTCGTCGCCAACGTTAATACTATGTCGCAGCCAACGTTAATACTATGTCGCAGCCAACGTTCACACTATATTGTAACAAACGTTTATTCTATGTCGCCGCCAACGTTTATACTATGTCGTAACCAACATTTATACTATGCCGTCATCAACGTTTATACTATGTCGCCGCCAACGTTTATACTATGCCGTAACCAACGTTTATACTATATCGTAACCAACGTTAATTCAATGTCGTCGCCAACGTTTATACTATGTCGCCGCCAACGTTTATACTATGTCGTCATCAACGTTTATACTATGTCGTAACCAACGTTTATCCTATATCGTAACCAACGTTTATACTATGTCGTCATCAACGTTTATACTATGTCGTAACCAACATTTATACTATATCGTAACCAACGTTAATTCAATGTCGTCGCCAACGTTTGTAAATCCGTGCTCCTAATTTAATCACGATAGTTGATGCTTAAAAATAAATTGCGTTAAACGAGCCCAGAGTATGTTGTTGGGATATAATATGTCAAACATCTTAAATGGTGTTAATTCATCGACAGGTAGTGGTTCCTTCTGGAAAATAACACCTCAATGCTAATCAGTATGCATAGTGACACTTTGCAGGAAAAAAGTTGAGATTTATGATCGAAAACCGGAAAATGGCGTGCGTCATTGACTAAAACGTAAGTTTCGAAATTTATTTATTTCATTCATACAACGAGAATTTTAGGTTGTTATTGCTTAGAAGGTCATCTAATTATCATACATGTATGTTAGACGCTGGATTTCGACTTTTATAACATTTATATGTCCTTTTTTTTATTCACACTCGAAAAAAAGAAAATGTTATAATTTTGGCATTTAAGAGATAAAGATGCAGCTTTTGATAGACGATTTAGAACTTAAGTCAGGGCATATCATATTTTGGCTCTATTTAAGCCACATACAAAATTCATGAAACATACTCTGGGTCACTTTAAATATGGTTTGACAAATCCAGAATTGAACTAACAAAGAATATATCCCTAACAAAAGGAAAACTGCGGATTGCTTTAAGCTTTGGTAATTGAGTGAAGAGCACACTGCGTCGTAGCAGTTGTTTATGTGTAGCAGTGGGTATTGGTACGTATTTCATCATTATGGTTATCATCATCATCGTCGTCGTGGCGAAAGTGATTAGCATAAATAAAATAAGTTTCATCAAAACTATGATAAAAATCATCATAACTTACACTATCAGCGTAATTGTCACCATTATCTTTAACATTAAGTAAATAACAATTATCATCAGTTCTACCATCGTCATATTTATCATTATCATAATCGCCTTGCTCTTCATCGATGACGTCAAACATTTAATAACAACACTTGCAATAACGAAAACAAAGACGTTATCGGCATCGTGAATCATGATCACAATTATCATCATCATCATCATCATCATCATCATCACCATCATCATCAATGCCACCATTACTAGCGAATCAAAAACAACAGAAAATTATTTGTAATGTAATTATAACATGGACAAAACTTCTCAAATTCTCATAAACTTCAAAGCTCTACATTTTACAAAAGAATTCTTTACATATGTGAATAAAATGTTCAATTAAAATTTTTTTCAAGTGTCATATCATATATGCATAAATGAATTTTAGGGGTTACAAAACCACAAGTGCAGTCAATGTTTGTGCAGTTTATGTGGAGGAGAACACACAGGGCATTGTTCACAGATGTCCTTCTCGAATACAGCCCTGCAGCCACCTGCTGTGAAACGTTAAAAATGTCATATTGAAACACGGTCAAAAATGCTTTTGATATTTTTCTAAATATTCAGGGGAAATTTGACTTCCTGAATGTATTAAATAGCAACTTTTTGAAAACTTTGTATATGACAAACATGCTTGTCAGGACGTGCTTTCAATAGGGGGTGTGTCGTTTATATTACTAATATGCTTTTAACGAAAACAACCTTTCAAAATACGTAATTGATAGGTAAATGAGTAACATATTTCTCTACATATAAGTAATTAACATTGTCTAAATTCCCATTTTAATATCATAGAAAAAATCGTTTTTTAATCACAAATTAAATCATTATTGGGTATATGGCATAAATAGAGGTGAAATAAAACTTAAACACTCAAGTGATAGGCGATATACACGATATGAACTGTTCAATGTATTCCATTATCAAAAGAAACATAGATAAAACTAAGTAGTTAGAAAAGTTCATGGATAAAGACAAGTGCTTTGTTTTCCCCTTCTCATTTAGATGTACGGTAACTTTAAACAGTTTCATTGCCTATTTTTATCATGTCGACATCTCAAAATTTGTTACTCTGTTTATCAAAAGTTAATTTCCCAAAGAAAAGGAATGACAGATCATGTTCCAACATCCAGTCTATTTCAGGATGCCGTGTTGTTAGCACCAATCAAAGAAGCAATCAAAAATGTTTTAGCAATTGTTTCTCTGCTTAATAGTTGAGCTAAATAGGGACTTATCTAGTGGGTGTGAGGGCCCTGCGAGATTAACTTATCACAGCGCAGTTAAACCCACTGCCTTCTCTAACCCCAGCTGAAGCACGTAGAGCTTACGTAGTCATAAAATACTGATGGGAGGCCATGGTCTTTCTTCCAGTCTGTCATAACCATTTTTTTTATAAACCCAATACTTCTTACGAAACGTTATATCTTTCAGAAAGATCAAGTTCAGATGGCATAAAGTTTAAAGGATAGACGTTTGTATTTCTCTTTGCGGAGTGAGAAATTTTATTTCAAATGATTTAAAAAAAATTGGAGATGTTATGTAAGTCTATTAGGGTGGATGATTCGGAATACTCAGACTCGGCAGCAGTGTTGTTTGCACGTCGCTGCGAGGAGTTGATAAGCGAAGCTCGTGTTGCACGTGCCTATCTTTCGTCTCGTGTTTTATGTCTACCGTTTCTGTTGTTATGGGCAATAATTACATGTCTGTGTCGCCATTCTAATAAGCAAACATTTAGCCAATTAAAATCATATCTGACGGAAATGCTTGGATAATAAATATCCGAATGTGTCTAAAGAAAGCTGCTGGAAGGTGGTTTGTAAGCAGAAGATAAGGTACTTACACTCTACATAATGACAATGCCTACATAATGTCGTTATGAGAGGCGTTAAGCCACGAGCATGGTAAGTAATAAACATTATAATCTCCTAAAAGTGCTAAAGCTTGCCGATCCCACCTCTCCCAGACGAAATTACTACTTCATAGTTGGTGTCTGAATGCGTCCATTGTTACACTGTGTGGATGTTGTTAGGAGAAGACATGATTTCACCAGGGATGAAGAGCAGAGGGCTTAGATACGTAAAGACGGAATCTTACAGACAATTAATTTATTTTAGAAACCTGAAAATATTAAGAGGCACCACTTCAGTAGGTTGGTACTACACATGCAAAGTTTCAGAAAGATTTGATGAGCATTTTTGGAGTTCTGTTCCCGAAACGAACCTATCACTGTATAAAGTCCTAATTCAACACTTTTGCATGAAAACGAAAAATTAATCAAAGATTTAGAAATTCCGAAGATATCAAAAGGCACCACTTTTTTCCAATCATGCACATGCACAGTTTTAGAAAGATTTCATGAACGGTTTTGTCCCAATTCAACACATTTCCATGGATACGAAAACAATCAGATTTCTAAAAATACAAAAAGGCACCACTCCAGTTGGTGACTTATAGTCATGCAAAGTTACAGAAAGATTTGATGAACGGTTTCGGTGATCTGCTTTGGAAACAAATTTTTTACGGGCGGACGGACAGGGCGACGACTGTATCCAGCGGTATTACACACCGGGCAGTCTGATTAAAATCGACCGTGTTCCGAGGAATAGAAGTTTAAAATATTGACTCTATCGAGATTCGAACTTTTTCTGTCTAGGCTATCCTCTCCACTAGGTCCGATGTGGAGAGGATAGCCTAGACAGAAAGAGTTCGAATCTCGATATAGAGTCAATATTTTAAACTTCTATTCCTCGGAACACGGTCGATTTTAATCAGACTGACACACCGGGGTGGTAAGAAAAAGTCAAAAGAGAGGAATCATTAAGTTTGTAAGAGAAGCTTTCTTGCAAGAGACCTCGACAAAAAGTACATTGTTATAATACACTCAAATTAAGTGGGACTTGTGAATGTTACAGACCATGACAACAGCACGTGGGCGCATTGGGTAAGCATGTCCTTCCCGACCAATAGGTCATGTTAAGACGTAAATATCATTAATATTTGGTGTTAATTCAACATAAATGTCATAGAAGGGAAATGCATTTAGAGTGAAACGTTCGATATTTCAGATCACTTCTTGTAACTTTGCAACAAAGGCAACTATTGACCTCGAAGACCTTTAAGAACACACTCTTTGCAAAACACGTCAACAGAAAGAGTTCCGGACTGGAAATAGAAACCACACGCCTACACGGCAATTAAAGTTAAATACTTCTACATGCTCATAACTGTTAATGCATAATTTACATATCCGAAACCGACGTGGTTTGACCTCTCTACAGAAGTGATTTGACTTTTCAAAGAGTTTAAATAGTCGCTCTTCATTTAAGGCATCTTTGAGTCCGCATTAATTGTAATTCTAAATGACAAAATTCTAAATTTTAATGACTCGCATGAATTTCACCAAAGAATGAAAATATTTTGAATAAATGCATGGAAAACACTTCAACTGACTGACGTACACGGACCATGTAGAACAACTGAACTGGAGTTTCACGCTTCTTTCCATTGTAAAAAATTATAACAACAAAGTGTGTGAACTATGAAACACAAAACCATTAAGTTAAACAGGAATTCATCTGAACAAGGTGCTAACCGTTAACAATAATTACGACTTTAACAAAAACTAATTCGATTTTAAAAACTTTTCTGAAGGACAATACCGTTTTTTAATCATGGAAAAAGACCCAAAAAATCCCGAAATAATATAAATATGCCAGTACTTTCCTCCAGTGACGTCAGACAGCCTCACCTATCATTCATCACCCGCGAAATAGACTGGTTCATGTCAAAGGTATGACATAATCATGTCATGGAATTTGTCAGGTGTGTCACTTGGCGTTCTCTTGCTCAGGTAAAACATGATATTACCTGTACATTGTTTTACCTGTTCGTGTAATTTGCGCATGCGTAAAGGGAACAGATCAATCAATGTCGCTCATTGAAAGCACAAAAGACGAAAATATCGTGCAGAAACCTTGATCTATTTTCTTTACGATGACTCTCTTTACTGAATATGTTAAAAGAGACAGTAGCTCGTTTTTTCGCTCAAATAAGTCGCCAAAAGTTTTTTGTTTTAATGTCACCAAAAGTAAAACACCCCTTAGTCTTCTAAAAATCAAATCAAGAACAAGTGTACATGGTCCGATAAAGCCATGTGAATCGTTTAAGTAATTCTGCATAAGGTGTTCAACTCAGTTTTTGCTTAATAACAAATATTATTTCTAACGGTTAATCGGGTTGTTGAATGAGATGTTTTGCCTTCTAATGCAAATATAAAGTACATAACATTTTAAAACGGCAAAATTTAAAACGTATAACTTGTTAACACGTGATTCACCCCTTTAACACGTGATGCACCCCTTTAACATGTGATGCACCCCTTTAATACGTGATGTACCCCTTTAAAACGTGATGCACCGTCAGAGTAACGTGCATGAAGACAAGTTTTGTGTTCTTTTCAACTAAGGCATATCCTCACTTGTGAGACTGTCGGGATGAGGTCAAAGATACTTGATGAAAAATATGTGTCTGTAGAGGTTTCAAGTAATATGGCCTCTTTGAGTTACATTCGAAAGAAAACGATATTAGGTGGGTTTTTTTTGGTAAAGATCATTTGGTTAATGAGCGTGTAGCATACGTAACAAACAAGTGGAATAAAGATTTCTAATACATATAGAAATATCTTTAAGTAGTAACTTATCATATCGATATAACGTGCAGTTCACAATGACCAAAACATTTTGTCCATTGGTATACATTTTGTACGAAAGGTAATGAAGACTTTGCATGGGTTTTATAAAAGCAAGTAGAATCTTTAGTCATTGGAACTGAAGAAAAAAATCATAAATGGAAGCACTTCATTCACAGATAAAGCGTCACTGTGTTTCGCCTTTTAGAAATAGATGATATACAACGAGCATGAAAAGGCTCCGACACAGCAAGCTCTCCGTCTATAACTATGATCTGTATTTCATTACAGAAAACATTTCTTATTACAGGACCGGGTGTAAAGCGTCCTCCCACTTGTAGATATGTAACTCCTATTCGCAAGATGCAAGAATCGGGAATTCACGGAATTATTGAAAGAAGTTGCAAGTGACAATAACTGGCAGCAGAATAGGTATGAATACATCAGTTATTTTAAATGTCATGTTCCGTCTCTCCGATATCAACCGATCATTTGAATTACAAACTAATTATAAAATATATATTTTCTGCTCCATGTTACGCAGATAATAGTCTAGACAATGCAGTGCAGCTCAAGAACAGAGAGAGGCAACATTATAAGGCAAAAGAGCTTGATTTTCATTACCATTTCTTTTCTGAAATGAAGTAAGGAAAAATCATTTGGAACTTTTTCGTCAGGTTGAGTACTGTCCTATAGACGGATAAAACAAATCTTTCAATATTGAAATATCTTCCCTTGTAATCTTTTCATATACCACTGGTTCCTCAGGGTATATATTCCTTTGCAATCTTCACATATATCTCATTAATAACCATTAAAAATGGCGAATATGCGAGCGATCTAGTTTTTCTACGTTGTAAAATCTAACAAGGGCTTTCCTTTCACAGCAGTTTCCCTCAGGTGTGAGATGAGCTGCACTCGCTGTTTTCATCGGGCTGGCTAGTTGGGACAATATACCTCGGGATAGATAATCACTACTATTTAAGTCATAGCCTTGATATCCAAAACCTCACTAGGTCAAATTCAAAGACAAAGTAACCTCTTAAGAAGAAGGTCTAGATTTGGATTAGGCTATTAGATGATCACTAACTAACTAGTCAAACTGTAGCTGTAGAAGGCGCCTATGTTGCAGCACTGGTTGTACTGATAACTAGCAACGATGATTCTCACTACCATCAAACCATAGAACGGTTGTAGTGCCAAGACAACTTCCCGGCTGTTGATACCAAGAAATCAAAGGAAATGATTACAGACTTTAGGGCATAAAAACTCAATTATAACTGGTTATCTTTGATAATTCAAACTAATTGCTAGTTATCCGGAATGTGAATATTTCGGTACCATCATTGCTGAGAAAATTAATTTCAAAATTAAACACTGACAAAATCTACACGGATAGCCAACAATGTTAACTCTCTGCGTAAACTAAAGATTTTAATGTCAAAACCTAGACACTTGTTCATAAGCACAGTGTTCTTATCCAAACTATGTTCCACCATGACAAGTTGGTTTGGACCTTTAATAAGCCCCACTCTCTTTGGCTGAAGCCGTAGAGTGTCTGACTCACCTGGAGGTCCCGGGTTCAAATCCCGCTTGGGGTGATCTCACAATCACTTCTGTTACATTTACATGATATCTTTGATAACATTTGGCATAATTTGATTTCAACAAGTCACTGCAATATAAATGTCTCAAAACGAAATATTAAACACTTTTAAGCTATTTTATCCTATCATCACTCAACACGTAGGACTGCTTTATTCTACACTGTGTTATGCGCATGGAGAATGGATCCGTTGCTTGATTAATACCCATATAACATCGCTATTTGACAGTCATAACTTCCTTATTAACAAAAAGTGCCAACACACAAGGAGAGATTCGCTACGCTAAACAAACACAACGATCGCTTTCAACAGATCATGTCATAAAGCTGTGTCATCCAACGAACAAAAACCGAGGGTAATCATATATTTTTGCACACTATAAACCTGCAAAAAATAACAGCACCTGCTTATTCAATAACTGTACATGTCGTGATAAAGATTTATGATAATCGATTGATAAGAATCTTAAACAAATTGAAGTGTTTCGGGTTGAATAATGTCTGTATTAGCCAAACTACCTAGTTCCTAATTTGAAAATAGACGTCGAGGTATGAATTATAAAACAATACAATTTCGCAGTTGAATAGGTCTCAGAGTAACAGCTGCAGTCTTCAATTAGCAGAGGTGGATGTCGATATCTATTTACTTGGACTCATAACTTATGACACACACACAAATAGAAAGAAAGCCATTATACTGCGTAACCTCAATGGGCAGTCTAGTAATAGTTGCAGCAAAACGTCCCTTTATTTAGTGAACAGGACGCTCAGGTGTCTCTGAGGCCGCTGGTTCCATTGGCAGTAAAATAAGAAAACTACTTTAACAAATAGGACGTCTATGGTTGATAACATTTTAACCTGAAGTCGGAAAGACTACTGGCGAGAAGCAAGTCTAGATCTTGATGAAGCTACATACACGAGCAATCCCATTTCTCGAAGATCACTACTTTTATTTGGTAAAAGGATGTTTTTTCAGAGACCGAGTTTAAGTCCACAAGGGAACCGATATAATTCCACGACGCATTAGCAGAACTCAGCGATTTGACACTATCTTACCATGTGGAAGTGTTTCAATAATGAAGCTCTCGTGAATGATATGAAAATATCTGCTATATAAGCTTGGACTGATAGCTTATACACCACTGATAACATCATCATTGACACCTCTACAGTGGGACTTAGCAGGAAATTGCTGTACGTACATCGCTATGACAAGATGCCTCCAACCCGCTACTAAATCTACTACGCATACGTAGCCTACTGTCGATTGTTCTATTGCGACGATTTATTAACTATGAATTATTAATAGTCTACTTGAGTTCAGCTGGCCCGCGCAATGAGGGACACGCCCAAATAGTTGAGATATCTGAGCTCTGCTGCACGGCTAGGTTCGGAGATTCAGTACACACTCCACTGCAGTGGGGGCCGCTACGAGTTGGTAAACACGTGCGTCAGTGCGATACCGTGCATACATTGGAACCGCTGTATGCAATCGAACGCTCACGGGATTCTTCCAACAGGAGTCAACTGTTTTCAAAATAAACATCATATGATGCACTTGCTTCGCGTCCTATCACAATCTTAGGTATTAGGTTAATAGGAAACTTGGAGTGAAAATATTCGGGAGTAGGACACGATCAATAAGTATGTAATTTTCAAACTAACACATCAGCTGATTTAGTACACAATACTACTTATGTTCCAAGGAAGAGTCTTGAGCAGGTTTGTAAATATGGCGAGATGAAAATTAGACATAACACGTGTGGTTACCTAAACGAGTCTCTACAATAAAATAAGTCTTTGTTGGATACTCTGGTTAATAATTTCAGTGCAATCAACTCAAGATAGAAAATGTCTAAATTTTTATTTACAATTATTTAAGATCTTATGCATGAAAACACATGAAAATAATCTGTTATTTTTCATGGTACTGAATATTTGAAAACCGTAAACCCAACAATTCAGAGTCGATGAATTATTTCAAGTGTTTCATAGTCAATATAAAGTATTATACATCGAATCATTTGCAGCTGTGATGTGAAAGGACTAGCTATGATAAGTCAATTCAATATCTAGTGCTCAAACGACGTTTTGTAATCTTGATATAATCAATAAATGCAGTTTTATATATATATATATTACCTTCCCTATACAACTACAGTTTAAGGAAAAAAACTGCATTAATTGATTATATATATATATAACTCATGACTTCCTCCAATACATTATTAGAAGTAAACATCATAAAACAAATATGTTTTTTTAGATATATTATTAAGGACTTTCAACTTGCAAACAACTATATCGCTTGCCATTGATAAGCGTGGAAACAAGAGCTTTATCAAATACACACTGGTTAGAAGCGTATCATTTCTTAAAAGTAGAACTTTTATAATAATAATGATCTTATGCCATTTGACATATTGAGGTCTTCTTTATATGAATGAATATAATTAACGGTAGCCACTTTATTTTGTATAGTCTGCGTACAAAAAGGTACTGCCCTTTGGAAGGGAATGTCCTCTTAACGACAAAATACTATCTATGTCTAAAGTCTATGAAAAAGATATCGAATATAATTCTTCCCTTTAGACGAGATCGACTGGCCGTTAGTGTAGCGTGCATCTACAGTCTATTAACACGGTGAAGCGCAGTCTATAAGAAATACAAATTCTAAAAAAAACAAAAGACGACTGGCAGTTAGTCTAGCTTTCTTCTACAGTCTACAAAACGACTCTTCTTAACTAAAGTCAAATGTTGCCTGCAGACTACAGGCGACTTACGACAGTCTATGACGCACCCTGACCTGGCTGACCTTCTGTCGATGATAGATATCGGAGAGAGTATTGACAAGTGCTCACAACAATATTGGGCGTTCCCTGTTAGAGCGGTTATTATTATATTGTGTCTTGCTCGGTGCGCGCTGTATCGATGCGCTACAATTGTAAGGTAAAACGGTTTTTCTGAAAATACATCTATGGATGCGAAATCGTGTATACAATTAACTGCCCTTAAATGAAAATATCTTCCTGCACTTACTAAATGATAGAAAGATTCTCGTGGGAGGGGATGTTAATGGGATGTATTTTGTAATTTACCGTTATTGTGAGGATAAATGTCGTGTTGATGTGAGTTCATATATAAGTCAGTGCAAAAAAATTATATCTGAGATAACATAACCTGCAATAGTTATTATCTTGTACTGCTTTCGGATTCGGCAATCTTGCGGCATTCGAACCTACATCCTAAGAGCTTATCAACAACCATCAGCACTGTTCGTGCAAACAGCTTACCAACACGACCACCAGGCTTTGCGTTTCTGTAAGTCCCTGAGCCACCTTTCACAAAGCAACCTTAACTCCATTTCTTTTACATGGCACTAAGGTTACTTTAAGGACTTACGATCAACTTAGGGCTTTGTGAAAGGAGGCCCAGGACAATATTTCTAACGACTAAAGGTCTGTGACTTGTGTCATATTCATGCTTTGTGATGATTTGTAGCGGCGTATTATGAGGGGAAATGGGAAGTATATGGTACATCACAATCAGTGAGGGGGTTACAAGAGGTACGTACGTGTATTTACACTGTAAAGAGTAGATGACATTATGATGTGGGACTACTTATCGTTTAAAATCATCGCACATAAGATAGTATAAAGAGGGGGATACTGTGGTTAGTTTAATGCAACTATTCAATTTTCTATAGAACCAAAGATTGTTAAATATACAAAATAGCCTACAAATAATGCACTGCAAATTAAGCCAAGGTAATTATCTGCACAATGGACAATCAAGACATGCAGAAACAAAATTCACAGATTTTATAAATTTAATGTAAAACCTTTTGAGACGACGCATATGACCAGTTAAGTGACGAATGCTGGGTTGACTACATCTAAGGCTTATTGTCAAACTTATTTCAATAGCCTAGCCATGGATCGTCGTACGGAATACATTTTCTGCCAACATAGGCTACTCAAGTACCCTCTGTGACCAATAGCCTAAAATGGAATGTATAAAACGCCTGGATCAAAAAGGCACATGGAATAGAGGACTTTGTGGATGAATGCTTGGCTCGTCTCAATAAAAGGGTTACACATCATGTGGATTATAACCGGTGAAAAATATGAAATAAGAAGGTTGTACAAATCTTGACTGATCTGAATTTATTTATATAAACATGTGAATTCTGAAACCTTGACGATGATGTTTGGGAGGTGAAAGGCAAGACGAGAAGGATAGCAGATGGGATTAAGCTTTCTGGAGAGGGGATATGGCTGATTTCGTGAAGCAAGGACCGCAGACGGGTTACATTACGAACAAGCTGAAGCAGACGACAGATCTCAGTTAGATGCCGGATATTATTGCTTCAACAGACTCTAAAGTCTCTATCCGGAAGCCGGGTCACCTAGACCACACCCAGCAGAGACGTTCATGTGACCTTGTCTTGGACACAACACTGGACTTCCGTTCTGATGGCCTAACTTCCGGTATTTGATAAACTTGTATGTTTGGCAGGACTGTCGAGTCAAGGCATGATCAGCCAATAGCTTTTCATGAAACGTGATCGGCAGCAAAACACTCCCTGCTTTAGAGTAGAACTCTTCACCTTGAAAAACTGCAGCAATTATCGCCTTACAATGGAACACATGGCGCTGTGGCGGAGTGCAGCACTAGGTTCTATCTGAGAGTGACAGCTAGCAAAACAACTGCCGTGTGAACTAGGAAAACGCGTCTTCTGAAGGAGCATTACTCCTCGAAAACTCATAAGGAAGGTTTGGACAAGAGCTCAATAACATCTTTCGATGCGTCACTTTGCAAGCCCTGTTCCTTTGTGCCGTCATATTTCCAAGTCATTGGGTTCAATCTCATTAAAGGCTTATAAAACCTACCACATATTAATATACTCGGAATGTAATGGCTTTTGATTATTTACTTCAATCTCTTAAAATTACATTTATATCATCTCCATTTTACCACCACCGCGGATGTTGTGCTAATTATCTTCGGAATGCGTCACAATGTTGCCGTTTCATGACATTGTTTAGCTTTGATACGGATATGAATCCAATCTGATATCAATTCAAAAAATCTCCATATTCTTCCCCAAATAGCAAATATATAATAGTGACTTGTTTTAAATACACATCAACAATAGTCCTGTAAGTATATATGTGTAGAAAACGAAGTCGCGTCTAATTTGACCCCCTCCTTTGTATCCCTCTGTCTGCTTGAGTCAAAAGTACCTAACTAATTGACCTGCCTCATTTTCCGGTTTTCAGTAATCATCGCGAAGTTATGCCTTCATATTGACACTGTACGAAACCGATTTATCTATAAAATAATACTATTTATTACTTATCGGAAAACGGTACTTTTTGATCAAATTACAAAGTTTGGAATATTTAAATACTACAACGCACGGACCGACTCTAATGAGTATGTTGATCATTTTGCTGAGATATACAGGAATCCATACTAGACACATCAACATTACGTGAACTTTATGCAGGTGGCCAAACAAGTTCATTTAGTATTTCAAGATATATTTGTACTTGTCACCCTTGAGCTGACAATCGTAATTCTGTTCAATCTTTGATCAGTGTTTCGTTACTGTTCTTTATTTACTTAATTTACTTATTTAATAAACTTGTCACTTTATTTACTTAGTTCTGAATGAAAAGATACAACTGCTGTTAATTTTATATAACAATCTCAAACAATATTGATTTCGATTGATTTCTAACTGCTAGCAATAAACCCCACTCATTTTCGCAATATCCAGAAATACTTAAAGCATTCTTGCCACTAAAAACTACTCTTACTGTTTCTGCATTTTATTTCATGCTTTATAATATGTAAATGCACTGTGTTATGACTTTCTCACCAAGTATCTTTTATTGGGGCTGGTGTCTGATAACTTGCCTCTTATTTTTTACCATCTTTTATTAGGAAACGTGTATAACTGTGTTATTCAATATTCGTCTAAATGAATATACTGAGGATACAATCTACCTTTAAGAGTATTGACTCGTAATTTAAATTCGTATCAACCTTTTAATTGGTTATACTTTTAATTCTTCTTATCGGCATCCCAGGTTATATTCTCATTACGAGACTCGCGTTGGCCAAGCCTAGTATTAATGTAACTGCCTTATGGCTCGTTTATCAAGATTGCCGTGCAGATTCAGTGAACGCCTAGAACAGAATAAACAATAACTGGGACAGAGTTTTGCCCTAGGTAACTGCAATCAACACCGGTGTATTCATTCATGCGACCAGCTGACATTCTTAGCATATGTACTAAACGAACAAACTAATAAAGCAAATGTAATTAAAAATCGCATTCATCTCATTTTTCAAAAAGATACCCCTTTCTTTCCCCACTCATGTTTTCCATTGCTATACAGGGAAGTTACATAACAGTGTTGCTGAACGGAGTTTTCAAAGCATGACGGTTATGTTATGACGTTAAACTTGACACACGTGGTGTGTGGAACTGTGTATGCACGTGTGTGTGTACTTACAGCGTTGACGTGCACGAGCAGTGAGAGGAACAGAAGCCAGCGAGCAGCTTTCACAGACCGGAGGCAGCCGATGGTCCAGGTTTTTGCCATAACAAGGCACAAGCAGAGGAAGAAAGCCACAAGCCGGGTGTACACGGGTACGTCAGCCTCGCCACTGTTTTATAGGGACACTAACTCCTTCACTCCACCCGATTTATATCTGTTACCATTCCACTTGAACATTGCACACAATTCTGGATTGTCACATCATAAGGGTTTGGTACTCCGACCCCACTGTTGTACTCCAAGTGGGCATGTTAGAGGACATTACTGGGCCCGACCGATGGTCGGACCCCACCAAATTACCACCATAAATCTCAAACATCGACTCTTGTGTTGTTCATCAAGGGTTGTAGTCTTCGGTCTCTCTCTCACTCTCTCACTCACACACTCTCTCACTCTCTCTTGCAGCTTGGGAATACCGCTTCCCGGCTCGACCAATCACAGCTTGGCTTATATCACTTCCCCTCTGCCTGAGTATATTAGTGCCGCGTTACAGTGTACTCGCTGTACTCCCCGTACAGACTGGGCGTCATAGCCCCTAGTTCTGCTTGTGTTATAAATATGATCACAGGCCACTAGGAAATTATGTCAGTAAGGCCTAGGCCGCTCTGGCCGTGTAAAATCCATGATGCAAACATTGTTTGCTTACATTGGGTGTGGTTGTTTACATAGGCTCGTGTATGCAGTGGTGCGTCTGTTAACGGGAGCGGTGTTAGAGCAGTGTTGTCCACCAACTGTGCTGTGCTTACACTACCTCCGTTAGACCCGACATACCGTGTTGTTGTGGGACATACGAGGCTCTCGGGCCATTCATTATGGGTGTAGCAACATTTAAGGACACGTGGATGTCGGCTAGGAAGAGATTAATGGTTTGAAGGTCTATCCATCATATCTGGCGTATAGGTTTATATGTATATGTATGTATGTATCTATATGACTCGACCTGGTTGCTCCGCGACAAAGAGTCTCCGACTGGTCGAAGCGCCCATATAAGTACTTGTAAGAGTTTAATGTTAATGAAAACATAACATGCAAGTCCCATCTTCCTGGGGAGGTCGTGTGGTTTTGAATGATAATGACAGCTACATAGATGGTCTTCCTTGTCAAGTTGAAAGACGTTCATCAATGGTTAGTTAGGAGAAACAAATGATTAAAATCTTTGATTGTGAGAAAAATAGATTAAAGTTTTAGTTCTAGATGAAAGAATAGATTGATGTAGGTGTGTAAAGCCATGAAGAGAAGGTTGATGCATATTGATAACTTGAAAAACTTGAAAAAGAATTGTCATTTCGATGCAAAATCTGTGCTTGAGAAAGATATATTGATTTATTTACATAATTCGAAGATAACAACTCCTCCTTACGCAATGGCGTAATGCGTATCGATTACATAATGTATATAAATAGGTGAATGGTATAAGTATTTGATGCAGAAGAATGGATGGACGGGTGTGATGGGCGAACGTTTGGACAGAGGGATGGATGTGACGGGGGAACGTTTGGACAGAGGGATGGATGTACGGGTGTGAAGGGCGAACGTTTGGACAGAGGGATGGATGTACGGGTGTGACGGGGGAACATTTGGACAGAGGGATGGATGTACGGGTGTGATGGGGGAACGTTTGGACAGAGGGATAGTTGTACAGGTGTGATGGGTGAACGTTTGGACAGAAGGATAGTTGTACGGGTGTGATGGGTGAACGTTTGGACAGAGGGATAGTTGTACGGGTGTGATGGGTGAACGTTTGGACAGAGGGATGGATGTACGGGTATGATGGGTAATCGTTTGGACAGAAGGATAGTTGTACGGGTGTGATGGGTGAACGTTTGGACAGAGGGATAGTTGTACGGGTGTGATGGGTGAACATTTGGACAGAGGGATGGATGTACGGGTGTGATGGGGGAACGTTTGGACAGAGGGATGGATGTACGGGTATGATGGGTAATCGTTTGGACAGAAGGATAGTTGTACGGGTGTGATGGGCGAATGTTTGGACAGAGGGATAGTTGTACGGGTGTGATGGGTGAACATGTGGACAGAGGGATAGTTGTACGGGTGTGATGGGGGAACGTTTGGACAGAGGGATAGGTTTACGGGTATGATGGGGGAACGTTTGGACAGAGGGATGGATGTACAGGTATGATGGGTGAACGTTTGGACAGAGGGATGGATGTACGGGTGTGATGGGCGAATGTTTGGACAGAGGGATGGATGTACGGGTATGATGGGGGAACGTTTGGACAGAGGGATGGTTGTACGGGTGTGATGGGGAAAAATGTGGACAGAGGGATGGATGTACGGGTATGATGGGGGAACGTTTGGACAGAGGGATGGATGTACGGGTATGATGGGTAATCGTTTGGACAGAGGGATGGATGTACGGGTATGATGGGTGAACGTTTGGACAGAGGGATGGTTGTACGGGTGTGATGGGGGAACGTTTGGACAGAGGGATGGATGTACGTGTGTGATGGTTGAATGTTTGGACAGAGGGATGGTTGTACGGGTGTGATGGGGGAACATGTGGACAAAGGGATGGTTGTACGGGTGTGATGGGTGAACGTTTGGACAGAAGGATAGTTGTACGGGTGTGATGGGGATCGTGTGGACAAAGGGATGGATGTACTGGTGTGATAGTGACATCACATTTGGATTCGCACCAGAGCCTTTGGTGTCCATCATTTTAACCTATACAGCCGCATGTTGGGTGTTAATTCTCGAACTTTGATGTACTGAATGACATAATCTGACAGAATTAAATTCGAGTATGACACTTCTTTATTGATCTAGAGCTACTGTAATCTTTTACAGAGTAGGAATGTGGATAAAATAATAATCTCCATTACGAATTGCTTTTTTTGCACTTCTTACTTTCATATTACCCCTCAAACAGTTCATAAACAGTGCGTTAGGCGAATGTAACTGTCTTTCAAAACGTTATCAAACACAATCAGATGAAATTAGCGAAAGCGACTTAAACACATCAATGTAATCCGTTAGACTGCACTGCACCTCTGAAGATAGAAGTGGGAGGTAACGACCTTATAATATAATACTGTCTTGTATGAGACAAAGAATGCTCGATAGTTTGTCTCCTTGACCAATGAGCTTCCACATATACCTTCTCAAACCTGTTGAACTACAGAGCCTTTTTGCTCTTTTTCTGATTTTCTGCTATTCAACATGATATATGAAAGTTGGTAATTAATACGTGTGAATTATTTATTCAAATTGACTTTTGACTTGAAAAACATACATGTCATAGAGTCTGTATTTCATTAAAAAACTTTCGAGTTCAAATAAACGTTATATGTTTCTTGAAAGGGGAGGTTCTTTTCATATGGACTTACTCTGAAATGTGACACTTTGCATATGTTTGGAACACGGCACCCAACTTGCAGGAGAATCGAACTTCCTGATTGGCCCTGGAGAGGGCATAGACTAAGTGCCAGTCTCCAAATAGTCTGGAACAAGGCACTGTCGCACGTTATCGTGATGCTTTAGTAGTTCAAAGTCTCCCCATTTGAGATTATTTAATGCAAATAGGGTATCGACAGAGGGCAAAATATTTGATTTATTCAACCTCAATATCCACAGTCGTATAATAAAATGTGCTAATGCACGCCACGCGGCAACATGAAAGAAGAAGGTAGGTTAACAAACCTGGTACGTTCGTCTTTGAAATTGGGACCAATTGTAGTTTTCCTTTGATATTCCATTATTAGCTAAAGTGCCTTTAAAATTATCTGAATCTGAAATGTTCAAGATCTTCTCCAATCCAAGGTCTAGTAATCTCTATACACCAGAGACATTGTTTTCACCTTTGTTTCATTTTAAAAAGTTGTGTCCTTGACTTCATGTCAATCTATTTGTTTAGAATAACTCACGACAGTTTTGAAATACCTAACAACAACTTTTTCTAATACAACTAATATACAGAACCAGTACAGAATACAGTAGTGAAAGTTCCAAAATGTTGACTTTTGGCTACTGTCAAACCGCTTTGAGAGGATAACACCTGTGTAACGAGTTCGTATCCCGGTTGAATCAATATTTCAATACTTTTATTCATCTGAACACCCTGACTTTAGCCAGACGTATTAAACGTCTGTCTAAAAATGATAGTAAGACAAAATTGATGAGACGCGAATCTTTTCTTAATAAACCATGTTCATTGTTCTTAAGTCGTTTGTACTTCATTTTGTACTTTTCTATACTAGAATAATTCTATAACGTTGAAACTACCATGAAACGTTTATCCAAAGGATCTGATATACCTATTTTTCTGAGGTCACTCAACATATTATATAGAAAAGCAATTTTCAATAAATCGGTGTGTCATTGTCAATTAATTAATAGTTCAATGTGTCAATGTAACCCATATTGATGTGTCAGAATGCAACACCACTTGGATGGTATTTCAGCCTAGTAACAGACCACAGACATTGATTGATGTATAGAATAGTATAGAATACAAGTGAAATACTACTTAGAGTTTTAAAAAAAGACTGCTAAACAAACTAGATTGTATGATATTCTTTTTACAGAACAAAACAGGCTAAACGGTATGGTATTTCAGCAATCGACTTCTTAATAAGCTTTTATTCAAGTAGTAGACTCCGGTGTAGAGTATTCTGGTAACAGACACCAATACCGGCTTGGTGATGGATTATTCTTCTAGCAGGCTGCGGGAATAGGCTAGAATATAAGGTATTGTAGGGTTAGTCTGTGAGACAGACTAGACGGAGGGTATTCTAGTGACAGTCTGTGAGACAGGCTATTTGGAGGGTATACTAGTAACAGTCTGTGAGACAGTCTAGACGGAGGGTATTCTAGTGACAGTCTGTGAGACAGGTCAGTTGGAGTTATTTTAGTGACAGTCTGTGAGACAGACTATTTGGAGGGTATTCTAGTAACAGTCTGTGAGAGAGGTCAGTTGGAGGGTATTCTAGTAACAGTCTGTGAGACAGACTAGTTGGAGAGTATTCTAGTAACAGTCTGTGAGACAGACTAGACGGATGGGTATTCTAGTAACAGTCTATGAGACAGACTAGACGGATGGGTATTCTAGTAACAGTCTGTGAGAGAGGTCAGTTGGAGGGTATTCTAGTGACAGTCTGTGAGAGAGGTCAGTTGGAGGGTATTCTAGTGACAGTCTGTGAGAGAGGTCAGTTGGAGGGTATTCTAGTGACAATCTGTGAGACAGACTAGTTGGAGAGTATTCTAGTAACAGTCTGTGAGACAGACTAGACGGATGGGTATTCTAGTAACAGTCTGTGAGACAGGTCAGTTGACAGTCTGTGAGAGAGGTCAGTTGGAGGTTATTCTAGTGACAGTCTGTAAGAGAGGTCAGTTGGAGGGTATTCTAGTGACAGTCTGTGAGACAGACTAGTTGGAGAGTATTCTAGTAACAGTCTGTGAGACAGACTAGACGGATGGGTATTCTAGTAACAGTCTGTGAGACAGGTCAGTTGGAGGGTATTCTAGTAACAGTCTGTGAGATAGGTCAGTTGGAGGGTATTCTAGTGACAGTCTGTGAGAGAGGTCAGTTGGAGGGTATTCTAGTGACAGTCTGTGAGAGAGGTCAGTTGGAGGGTATTCTAGTGACAGTCTGTGAGAGAGGTCAGTTGGAGGGTATTTTAGTGACAGTCTGTGAGAGAGGTCAGTTGGAGGGTATTCTAGTGACAGTCTGTGAGACAGACTAGTTGGAGAGTATTCTAGTAACAGTCTGTGAGACAGACTAGACGGATGGGTATTCTAGTAACAGTCTGTGAGACAGGTCAGTTGGAGGGTATTCTAGTAACAGTCTGTGAGATAGGTCAGTTGGAGGGTATTCTAGTTACAGTCTGTGAGAGAGGTCAGTTGGAGGGTATT
This sequence comes from Phorcus lineatus, assembly GCA_921293015.1. Classification (NCBI taxonomy): domain Eukaryota; kingdom Metazoa; phylum Mollusca; class Gastropoda; order Trochida; family Trochidae; genus Phorcus; species Phorcus lineatus. The sequence continues at coordinate 1,070,592 of OV121082.1, read as the reverse complement.
CTAGTGACAGTCTGTGAGAGAGGTCAGTTGGAGGGTATTCTAGTGACAGTCTGTGAGAGAGGTCAGTTGGAGGGTATTCTAGTGACAGTCTGTGAGAGAGGTCAGTTGGAGGGTATTCTAGTAACAGTCTATGAGACAGGTCAGTTGGAGGGTATTCTAGTGACAGTCTATGAGACAGGTCAGTTGGAGGGTATTCTAGTGACAGTCTGTGAGAGAGGTCAGTTGGAGGTTATTCTAGTGACAGTCTGTGAGAGAGGTCAGTTGGAGGGTATTCTAGTGACAGTCTGTGAGACAGACTAGTTGGAGAGTATTCTAGTAACAGTCTGTGAGACAGACTAGACGGATGGGTATTCTAGTAACAGTCTGTGAGACAGGTCAGTTGGAGGGTATTCTAGTAACAGTCTGTGAGATAGGTCAGTTGGAGGGTATTCTAGTGACAGTCTGTGAGAGAGGTCAGTTGGAGGGTATTCTAGTGACAGTCTGTGAGAGAGGTCAGTTGGAGGGTATTCTAGTGACAGTCTGTGAGAGAGGTCAGTTGGAGGGTATTCTAGTGACAGTCTGTGAGAGAGGTCAGTTGGAGGGTATTCTAGTGACAGTCTGTGAGAGAGGTCAGTTGGAGGGTATTCTAGTGACAGTCTGTGAGAGAGGTCAGTTGGAGGGTATTCTAGTGACAGTCTGTGAGACAGACTAGTTGGAGAGTATTCTAGTAACAGTCTGTGAGACAGACTAGACGGATGGGTATTCTAGTAACAGTCTGTGAGACAGGTCAGTTGACAGTCTGTAAGAGAGGTCAGTTGGAGGGTATTCTAGTGACAGTCTGTGAGACAGACTAGTTGGAGAGTATTCTAGTAACAGTCTGTGAGACAGACTAGACGGATGGGTATTCTAGTAACAGTCTGTGAGACAGACTAGACGGATGGGTATTCTAGTAACAGTCTGTGAGACAGGTCAGTTGGAGGGTATTCTAGTTACAGTCTGTGAGAGAGGTCAGTTGGAGGGTATTCTAGTGACAGTCTGTGAGAGAGGTCAGTTGGAGGGTATTCTAGTGACAGTCTGTGAGAGAGGTCAGTTGGAGGGTATTCTAGTGACAGTCTGTGAGAGAGGTCAGTTGGAGGGTATTCTAGTAACAGTCTATGAGATAGGTCAGTTGGAGGGTATTCTAGTGACAGTCTATGAGACAGGTCAGTTGGAGGGTATTCTAGTGACAGTCTGTGAGAGAGGTCAGTTGGAGGTTATTCTAGTGACAGTCTGTGAGAGAGGTCAGTTGGAGGGTATTCTAGTGACAGTCTGTGAGACAGACTAGTTGGAGAGTATTCTAGTAACAGTCTGTGAGACAGACTAGACGGATGGGTATTCTAGTAACAGTCTGTGAGACAGGTCAGTTGGAGGGTATTCTAGTAACAGTCTGTGAGATAGGTCAGTTGGAGGGTATTCTAGTGACAGTCTGTGAGAGAGGTCAGTTGGAGGGTATTCTAGTGACAGTCTGTGAGAGAGGTCAGTTGGAGGGTATTCTAGTGACAGTCTGTGAGAGAGGTCAGTTGGAGGGTATTCTAGTGACAGTCTGTGAGAGAGGTCAGTTGGAGGGTATTCTAGTGACAGTCTGTGAGAGAGGTCAGTTGGAGGGTATTCTAGTGACAGTCTGTGAGAGAGGTCAGTTGGAGGGTATTCTAGTGACAGTCTGTGAGACAGACTAGTTGGAGAGTATTCTAGTAACAGTCTGTGAGACAGACTAGACGGATGGGTATTCTAGTAACAGTCTGTGAGACAATTCAGTTGACAGTCTGTGAGAGAGGTCAGTTGGAGGTTATTCTAGTGACAGTCTGTAAGAGAGGTCAGTTGGAGGGTATTCTAGTGACAGTCTGTGAGACAGACTAGTTGGAGAGTATTCTAGTAACAGTCTGTGAGACAGACTAGACGGATGGGTATTCTAGTAACAGTCTGTGAGACAGGTCAGTTGGAGGGTATTCTAGTAACAGTCTGTGAGATAGGTCAGTTGGAGGGTATTCTAGTGACAGTCTGTGAGAGAGGTCAGTTGGAGGGTATTCTAGTGACAGTCTGTGAGAGAGGTCAGTTGGAGGGTATTCTAGTGACAGTCTGTGAGAGAGGTCAGTTGGAGGGTATTCTAGTGACAGTCTGTGAGACAGACTAGTTGGAGAGTATTCTAGTAACAGTCTGTGAGACAGACTAGACGGATGGGTGTTCTAGTAACAGTCTATGAGACAGGTCAGTTGGAGGGTATTCTAGTAACAGTCTGTGAGATAGGTCAGTTGGAGGGTATTCTAGTTACAGTCTTTGAGAGAGGTCAGTTGGAGGGTATTCTAGTGACAGTCTGTGAGAGAGGTCAGTTGGAGGGTATTCTAATGACAGTCTGTGAGAGAGGTCAGTTGGAGGGTATTCTAGTGACAGTCTGTGAGAGAGGTCAGTTGGAGGGTATTCTAGTAACAGTCTATGAGAGAGGTCAGTTGGAGGGTATTCTAGTGACAGTCTATGAGACAGGTCAGTTGGAGGGTATTCTAGTGACAGTCTGTGAGAGAGGTCAGTTGGAGGTTATTCTAGTGACAGTCTGTGAGAGAGGTCAGTTGGAGGGTATTCTAGTGACAGTCTGTGAGACAGACTAGTTGGAGAGTATTCTAGTAACAGTCTGTGAGACAGACTAGACGGATGGGTATTCTAGTAACAGTCTGTGAGACAGGTCAGTTGGAGGGTATTCTAGTAACAGTCTGTGAGATAGGTCAGTTGGAGGGTATTCTAGTGACAGTCTGTGAGAGAGGTCAGTTGGAGGGTATTCTAGTGACAGTCTGTGAGAGAGGTCAGTTGGAGGGTATTCTAGTGACAGTCTGTGAGAGAGGTCAGTTGGATGGTATTCTAGTGACAGTCTGTGAGAGAGGTCAGTTGGAGGGTATTCTAGTAACAGTCTGTGAGACAGACTAGACGGATGGGTATTCTAGTAACAGTCTGTGAGACAGGTCAGTTGGAGGGTATTCTAGTAACAGTCTGTGAGATAGGTCAGTTGGAGGGTATTCTAGTGACAGTCTGTGAGAGAGGTCAGTTGGAGGGTATTCTAGTGACAGTCTGTGAGAGAGGTCAGTTGGAGGGTATTCTAGTGACAGTCTGTGAGAGAGGTCAGTTGGAGGGTATTCTAGTGACAGTCTGTGAGAGAGGTCAGTTGGAGGGTATTCTAGTGACAGTCTGTGAGACAGACTAGTTGGAGGGTATTCTAGTGACAGTCTGTGAGAGAGGTCAGTTGGAGGGTATTCTAGTGACAGTCTATGAGACAGACTAGACGGATGGGTATTCTAGTGACAGTCGGGGGGACAAGCCAGTTGGAGGGTATTCTAGTGACAGTCTGTGAGATAGGTCAGTTGGAGGGTATTCTAGTGACAGTCTATGAGAGAGGTCAGTTGGAGGGTATTCTAGTGACAGTCGGGGGGACAAGCCAGTTGGACTGGAGGGTATTCTAGTGACAGTCGGGGGGACAAGCCAGTTGGACTGGAGGGTATTCTAGTGACAGTCTGTGAGAGAAACTAGTAGAGAGTATTTAGTAACAGTCCGTGAGACCGACTAATTAGAGAATATTGTAGTAACTGTCTGTGAGAATGAAGGGTATTCTAGGATTACGTTGGGTTGAAGCCTGAATTGGCAGCGTGGATACCTAACACCGAGCGAGTGCTCAGCTCTATTTCCGATCACTCGACTGTGTCAGTATGGCATGTACAGCACGGGATTCATTCTGGGCGTGCCCCGGTTCTGCAGTGTCGGTTTACAAGCAGCGGTCTAGGTTTATTTGATTATTATATGGCGGGACTCTCTTCTCGCAACCAAACAAGGGGAGATGTCAAACAAAACACATTACCAGTTTAAAGTAAAGATTATTTATGGCTTTGGGTAAACGTGTGAATGAATATGTCAATACCTGACTTACAAAACCGGGCTAATGCATTTTTTTTTAAGTATGACAAATAATTATCTGTGTGCATATTATATATATATAGGAATACTATAGCAAACTTGACAAAATATATACTTTATTCGATATTATTACATCCTCTTATAAACCTGTTTTAGAACATTATTAGAAAGATTTCAAAAGTTGTCTATCGGTCGATTTAAGAAATTCGAAGTCGAGTCATTGTCAAAATGAAATTCACCCTGCCTAATGAATGCCGTGGCCAGCGGAATTTGAGTCTTTCTTTGAAATGTTTTTCCCCCGACACCCGGTTTAAATTTGACGGTTAAGTATGAAGTAGATTTCCACAAGGAGAATTTAAAAATGTCTTTCTCTAACCCTCTTTTGATATTCAAAGATGGTTTAGCCAATATTAAAGGTTTGATTGAATCCATCTTTCGCAATGACTAAAAGCAGGCGATACGTAGCGCACATATTACTTGCAACGCATTGTGTAAATGTTCGCGGTATTCTTTATGAACTGATTGAACTTTAATTCTTTGTATTTATTATTTTCAAAGGAGAAGAAAAGATTTCTCTTCATTCCGCTCAAAAAGATCATAAGTGATGCACAACAATTCTCTTAACTTTTTCAAAATTACGTTATTGATAGACCTTTTTCTTGTTTTGAACGTACAAACATAATGTTCAAAGAAACGAATACTATAAATAAAAAACCTTCGATTTCTAAATCTCTGACATAGGTGCTAACAAAGACGTCCTGTAGAACACATGCAAGGTGCTTCCTCGTGCACTGCACGTGTTCAGAGAGGCGGAAGGGTGACCCCGGACACAGAGCACATGTAGAGCGTATTACTTACCCTCAAAGTATTGTTTATTTATATATGTCGGGATTTAAAGGGCCCGCATGTTTTGAAGGAAAGGTAGCATAATACTCGATGATATCACTTTTCAAACTAAAACGTTATTAACGTCAGTAGACCATACCGTACAACACGAATAATGAGTTAAGGAGAACCATCATTGAACAAATTGGATGTTTTAATTTATTTTTGTTTGTTTTCATTCATTGTTTGCTAAGTTTTGAGTTTATATATTCTTGAAACTCGGGAATTTATGAATGCAAAATAGATACATATTTCCTTTTGAAAATTAAGTTTAATATTTGCTTTCAACAAACTCACATAAGAAACCAAATTCTGATTAATATGATGATGATCCATGTTTTGGACCATGTGTTTCGTTTACGTCATTTGAATGTTCAAGTTCAAGTCGCCCATGCTTCGTCTATGGTCAGTATGAAGAACAAGGAGCAACCCCAATTAATAATGAAGTCTTTCGATCTGAATTTTGGGTGACAGGTGTATCTTAAAATTTATGAAAATTACCTAGAAGTTTTTATATAGTATTGATGAAATGTGAACATCTAGTAGTAATATGGTTGGAATAATTGTAATGATTAAAAAAATATTACTATCTAAAGAAATTTGATCCTTTAATCATTTCAACTTAATTGTTAAATGCACGATCCTTTGATGTAAACATGTAAAAAGAATAATTCAGTGTAAAAGAGTTGTTTTACATTGACTTTTTTCTGTGTAGTTCTACATTTACCTTGACAGAAAAATTAAAACGTCATTTGTGGAAATACATGTGGTGTTGTAAATACCACTTATTACTTAGACGCTGTCGGCTCTCAATAAATAACTCTCACAACGTTATACAACCTCTCGAACATTTCGTAATACTATTTACATACCATATAGTTTTAATGGCGTGAACTGATAACGCTTGCTTCCATGAAAACTGCAACAGACAAACAGAAACAAACAGACAAACAGAAACAAACAGAAACAAACAGACAAACAGACAAACAGAAAGATTCAGATTCTCAGCTCGCAATGCCTATTTTCTCACTATTGACGAATAAAGTGTTCATGAATAAAAGTGTTACAGGCGCAGTTGCAAATTTTATTCATGATTTACCTCTCCAAATTCTCCCTTTTAAGCATTAATTTGTATGAAATATATTTCTTCAGAGGGTGACGCATCACGTGATTAAACACAATTATTGGTAGTTGTAAACCAAACTGTCCGATAACGTTAGAAACGTGGGTACCGCTACTTTAATGTAAACGACTTAAAATAATTATTTATAGGGATTGATTTTGCGTAGTTTGACCGAACTTGGCACCTTAGTTTAAGAAACCATGGTCATAGGTTTTGTTTTTTTATAAAATTGTCTTGAAGATTGTTTTCCTTTTCCTGAGATTCCCTTATCTCCTAAGAAAAAGGTGCATGTAATGTATATCATGAAAAATAATGTAGCTTTTTATTTTTGGATTGGATTTTTATTTAAATCAATTTGATAAAGGAGTAAGCACATACTACGAAACGTTGTGAATTTCACCATAAAGAAGTTGTTATCCAGAAAATATGGTCTTTCATTTGAATACCTACATATCTTCCACATGCCCTTCAAAGGTTTTTTATAACTCTGTCGACAACGTTATTCATGGTCATAATACCATGTAATGCATTATCTTTTTTCTTTCTCCCGTTTGTTAAACAAATTTTGTGGTAAAAAATCTTTTTAATTACCCTTTGCCCTCAAAGGCACTATAGCGCGCTTTCCCTGTTCAAATTGGCTATTTTAAAGCATATGAGGGTCTAAGGCTTTCACTTTAGCTTTCTGTCGATGCAATGAATTACTAATCATTCTTTATAATTGACTTGCAATCATAAGTGAAAAAGCTAAGACTGCCGATGTCGGCTTAGAGATACAAAAACTCGGATAAATCATAGACAGTAGAAATTGGCTGAACGAGTAATGTGTGCAACCATTGAATTTTCCTAAACTCTGAACTGGGAACAAAGGATGAAATATAGTTTATTAAAGAAATGTTGTATACAAACCGAATTGATAACATAGTATCGGCATTTTTATTAGATAAACAAGAGTGGCTACCGTTTTCGCTTTTCTGGTTGTAAACAAAATTTTGATATTTCAGGTGCAACGATGCTTTGAATACTACCAGTGTTTTAGAATCAACTCTATAACCTGAATACGTGCATATTTGCTAAATAACTTACGAGGTAGATTAACTGAGCGCGTATCGTCAGTAATATCGAGAGATATGCAGTATCTGTGCATTCGTTGTGTATGCGAGAAATTGGTGTGCCTGAAATGTGTCAAGTAATCCATGATCTATATGCTTTTTCATCAACCTCTTTTTACTTTAATCATTTTACGTTCAACATATATGACTTTTTAATTGTATAATTACGTTAATGTTTTTTTCCTTGGATCGAGTTGGTAGGCTTGACGTTTCAATCAAATGATGAAAATTAATATTTTGACAAGAAAATGCGTCTCCCTTCTTCAGTCATCGCTTTAAGAGATCGCGTTACGTCTCGTCAATAGACATGAACATTATACAAGACACACCCAAGGTTAGTCATTTACTTTTGTCTAGCACTTCCTTTATGCAGCGACCTGGAACAAAAAGGTTACCTTGTTAAACTTAGTCAATGAATAGTCTTGTGTTTTGTTAAGATTGGATGGGCTTCCTTATATGTACATTGAGAGTACCCTCACAGAATAATAGAAGCTATTGCATTTCATTTCGTGTATTTTAACAGTAGGACGCATATCTGAATGGCTCTTTTGTCTGATATACCATGTGACAGACTAAAACTTGAATATAATTATCATTCGAAAACAAACAAAAACATTGTGTACTTTATATGGGTCGACTTTGTTTGTCAATCATTTCGGAGTGATGCAACATCAGCAAACTAGAAACAAAACACTAAAGTTATACGACACGGGAAACGTAATGAAGATCAACATTATAGTCTTTAAAAGATTTTGAAACACGTCATATGAGATAGTGTATGTGAACGTAAGGGTGTCAGGAATATCGAGATCTATATCGTTGGCAGACCCATCCATCTTGCCCTTTATGTAACGTAACGCTATGATGACGGGTATTTATGATACTTATTATGTATTTTCCAACACACTGTTTATCTTACGAGATAGGGTTAGAACCTTTATGTACAACAAATGGCTCTGTAGCCCATAGGTCTATACAGATTTCAGTTGTGAAATGTTTATTATAATATGCAGTGAATTGCATGAATGAATCTGAATTGAATCTGGTGATCCAAGTTTGACCAGACAAGTTACATTAATATGAAATACCCTAAAACGTACTTAAATAGGCGCAATAAGGTCTTAAGTTTGATACCCTGACACTATGTTTATATTTGAAGAGGGTTAAGACAGTCTCCAGTCACCTTGTAAATTGTTAGGAACTTCTTTATTGTGCAATTGACTATAGTTTAAGCTTACTTACTTTAAGTGAATCAGTTTCAGTAGACCTATTTTGAAATGAGGAGAAGAAGTCGACTATACAAGTTTAAGGAACAAGATCTGTTACGCCTATATTTTCGGGAGGCCGGGGGTGCAATCTAAACGCCGCTTAACCCCCCCCCCCCCCCCCCCCCCCCCCCTACGCAATGTTCGAGAGGTTTTATAACTTGATGAGAGTCAACAGCGACTAAATAATAAGTGGTATTTACAACACCACATTTCCCCCCTCAATGACGTTTTAAATGTTTTGTCGAGGTTTATGTTGTAATACACAATTTTTTTTAACTCAAATACACACAACCCTATTTCACTTAGTGTTTTTAAATAATAAAAGAATGTGGCTCTTTGAAGGACACATACAATAAGAAATTTATTTTTGCATGTTGCTATTAAGTTGAAATAATCTATGGAACTGTATGACAAAATGATAATAACAATAACAGTTTGTTGGATAATTATTATCATCAAAACAATAGTAATAATAGATGCGTGCATTTTATCAACATAATAAAAAGTGCAGTTTGATTTGACTTCAAAGTAATTTGGTAAGATTATCGATATATCGTTCAGAGAAAATTAAGATTGACAGATTTCTTCATTTATCAATGATAAAGGAGTAATTATGCATTCATATCTACAATAACGTGGTATGTTTTTTCTCAAAAACAATAACACAAAGTATCTAAAACTCATTTCGATAATATGAACAGGGAATTGACTTCATTAGCAGTTCCTGTGGTATTTTGGGTTTCATCCCTCGCACAATATTGACTATTTGTCGGAAAATGGTTTTTAAAGTAGATGATATCTTAAAATTGATTTAAACAATTTACTATTTTACAAAAAAAATGTATTCTGAAATGATTTATGGTGTAATAGGTCCTCATGTAATATGCCATCACGTAAATTACCTGAGTCTTAAGACTCTATATATTAAATGTCCATATGCAATTTCAAACGATATATCTTTCATTAATAAATAGAATGGCTTTGGAACTCATCTGATTTTGAATAAGTAATTACTGTGGACGTTCATACTATTTTATACGTCCAAGCCATTGCTTTGATTGCATAGTTTCGTTATTGACCTGCCTAGAATTTACAATTTACGATACGCATTCGAAAATGTGCGTAGATTCAAGCATTTTTCTGATTGAATTCTGAGAGGGTATCCAAAATAGCTTTTATTATTATTATTTATTATTAATCAGTCCAAATTGAACATCGTAGATTTTAGGAGCGTAATTTAAGGTAATAGATACTTGCCACAATTTCCAAGCATTTGGTTTAAAGCCTCATAAATATAATTTAAAATGTTCTTTATCCTCTCAAAATGGTCCCGCTAGAATGTTACACAAAATTTTTTTTCACCGACGTCCAATTGGCTTGAGTTTGGCAATAAATTATGGCTGAAGTGAAGAGTAAATGAAAAGTGAAATCAAAATTTATAACTCCAAAGACGCCCTCCCATTAAGATCAAATGGAACTGTTATTTTAAGATCTATATCTAATGTTAATATTTTATTCAGTAAAAGGCAACTTGCCCACAATACAATCATAAGCAGGTAGATATATCTGTTGGTGACATACGATTAACAATGTGTATTGCGAAATTGGATGTTTAAGATATATATTAAGAAATAGTTTCCTAATATCTAAATAGGCTTTACAGTAGAGTAGAACATGTATTTCATTTTCAATTAAATTAAGAAAAGACTTTTACCAATAGGGCAAAATCTTGAATCATATTGAAATGTAATGAAATGTATACAAATAATTTCATTTAATGTCATTCCAGTTATTGATGGCGTAATTCCATGGAGTGAATGAAAATATGTAAATTTATTACATATATATAGAATAAAAGTTATGAGAGAGACGCCCTAGAACAGTACTCTTGAACGTGACAGTAAATCGTGGCTTGAGGCGAGAGCGAGGCTGTCCTCCATATTGATAAGGGTTCACACAGTGGTACACCGCTGTCAAACTCTAACACGCACCTGTTCATCTGCCACGATGTCGAATGACCTTATTGTTTCAATCTTTGTTCCTCTTTGGTTCAAGTCTTCTTCAATAAACTTATGTTTGAGATTATACAGCCAAAAAAAACATGTCAAACTTAATCAACTATTCATCTCCCGGACGAGGACTATACACATCGGTAAAAATAACGCAACGCCTAGTTTAATTACGTTAGGAAATGCTCCGAAAGTTTCCATTAGTTTGGCACAATGCCGAGAACGAGCCCGCGTACAAGAGTAATGGAGACTTTGATGCCCATATCTAACTTGAAAATAAGACACTTCCAACTTTTGGAGGTAGCTACCCACTGCCATATCTATGTTAACTAAGTGTCAAAACACACCAAGTTGATTAAAATCTTCATATTTCACTTTCAAGTAAAGCATTAATGGTTTTATTATACTTTTATTACTTTTACTAATGTGTTTACCAAAAACCTTTGGCAAGCCTTGAACAATTAGTGGAGGTTGAAAATTAGTTGGATCTTCACTTTATTATGTTTACGGAACTTAGTTTTAACATGACATCTATAAAGAAATGAACCAGGGTGACGTTAAAAGTGATATATTGATATTTGACATTTTGGGTTGCATCATGATAGTTTCGACACGGTAAATTGATATTCACACTTTAATACATTGTTCTTTGTCCCAATGACCCAATGACATTTCCGCCTCGGAAGGAAAAGTAGATTTGTCAATGTTGTTTTACATGAAGTCACGTAGTTTAATCAAATATGCGCTATCTTGAAATAAATCGGAATATCTATGGCATTTTTGTTAAGCTTCCTTCTCAAATTTTCCATTAACACTTGATAACTTCAAACTACGCACATATAGATTATTCACAATGGGACGTTCCTTTGAGTCACTGCGTCCTGTTGATTAATTTGCATTTACATAATTTTATATATCCAACTTGCTGTTGTCCACCCTGGCTCCTTTGAAATCAAGAACTATTTTCTACATATATACGTTTAGAAGGCGATATATAATCATGTATTCATGCGTGTATCCATCTGACTGGGAAAGCATACACAGAATACTTCATAACTTGATTTATGTTTCAACTTTACTATACAATCTTTATGATAAAAGGTTCACTCCCATTGCTCGAGTCCCTCCACTCCTAAATTTATCGTCCACTTTAAATGCGGCACAATTTTCCCAAGCTATTCGACTTAGGTATAATCTCCTTGGTACTAAGATTAAGCTCAATTATTCTAAACTTTTCAACAGCAAATGTACGATTATACTACTGCGTACGATTATTCTCAATCGGACAAAGGTTTCTTGTGTGGCATTTTGTCAAAGGCACCAAGATTTATGTTATTATTTTGGACAGATTTATTTCTTGAAGTTTCCCCAAAAGACATAAGTTTATGCTATGTATAATTTTCTGAGTGTTAAAATATCTCATTTCTCAACCCACTCATCCGTAGTCGTAGAGGGATAATCAGATATCAAGCAAAAAGCACTGACGGCCATTTATGAGTGAACACCTTTAAATCAGGTCTATTTTAGTGGCATTCTAGAAGTTGTCGTAGAAATGAAATTCACGATTTTATGGATATTCAACTTCTTTATTAACAGATTTGCGACGTTTCGGTATAGCTCCTCATACCGTTTTCAAGCAAATGAAACGTCGCAAATCTTTTAGTAAAGAAGTTGAATATCTATAAAATCATGAACTTCACCTTTCAATCAGGCATCTTTTTTTGGTAATAATTAATGAGGTGGTGAAATGAATTCGCTACTGTCCCTTTAAATAGCCATTGGAAAACATGTTTACTGAAGTACATTGTAATACACTTATTGTCCTCGATCTATAAAGTTTACGCTCACTGAATGTCATGTGCTACGGGATATTTCTCTTAATAATTAGCGTATTGGTTCTTAATGCATTTGTAATTGTGGGGTGAATTTGATGATTTTACGTATGTTTCTTTGCCTGTTTGTGTTTTTCATTTTACATTCTTACATAATGTTAGTTAGTTTTCGCATTTGTTAAACCCACCCTTTCTTTCATCTGTTGGTACAACACAGCATTGTCTTCGATTAACATCAAAATGTATTGATCACAACTAGTTGCAGTTTGTGTAAAGATCTCACAGAGCTTCAAAATTTTCTTCTTCCGTAAAACATTGATAGCCCAAATATTTTAGACTACTTTCATGACGTCACGATTAAGTCACCAGTCACACATTACAAAACGGACTGCTAACAGCATTCTCGAGGATAGTAAAGAATAATACTTTGTCTGAAAACCTGTCAATTAAAAGAAAAGCGAATCTGATTTAAGAAATTGATCTGAAGCTACGGTACAGGGTCATTTTCACCTTATAAAAGGCATATGTCCTAGTGCCTAGATATCAACCTCCGTCTACGTCAAAGTCAACGCCCTGAACATGAATTACAAACAAGTAGCATATTGCACGTGCAGCGCATGTTCATATTCACATCCGGGCACTTTCAAACCCTGACAACCCGCCATTTTCATTTAGTGACACAGAAATCTGGGAAAGTGCAAGTGAGTTGTGTAAACGTTCAGCCATGGCGAACGCTGATCCAGCGAAGAATATCTCCAAGAGAGCGGCGACTGATCGACCATCATGGTACGATATGGTGATAGAGGCAGTGACAAAGATAGAAGACAACAAGGGCGCGTCAGTGCCCGCCATCAAGAAATATATCTTGGATGTGTACCCGACAGTGGACGTTTCGAAAATGAAGAATTACATGAAGAAAGCGCTGGAGAAAGGTGTAGATGCTAAGATACTTAAGAAACCTAAGGGTTCGGAAGAGAAAGCTGTTTTAAGTGCACGGTTTAAGCTAGATAAAGCCACCATTGCTGCTGATGCGAAGGCCAAAGCGAAGAAAGAGAAATTGGCTGAACAGAAAAAGGCGTCAAAGGAAAAGGGGGAAGTGAAGAAAGCAAAAACGAAAACTAAAGTGGAAAAGAAAACTGTAGTGAAAGCAAAAGCAAAGCCCGGACCGAAATCGTCCAAGAGTAAAACGGTAACGACGCCAAAGGCAAAGAAAACCAAGCCCCGAGTAGTGGAGATGAAGACACCGAAGACTCCAAAACGACCAAAGTCTGCAGCGGCGAAATCGAGAGCTGCGACGAAAGATAAGGTAATTTTGAATAAAATTCGAAAAAATCCATGATCGAGTGTTGCTTGTCCTATCAGGCCTTTTTCTGTAAGTGACAAACATTTGTTTTTATGATTATCAGTTAGGTCACACTTTTTATAATTAGTATAACTAGTAAGGATTTGAAATTGGTTAAAACGATTTATTCATTCAATTTATTCAGTAGTTCCGGTTTGTCATTATCAATGGCAAAGGTATATATGACGTCACAAAATACAATTGTTATATTCAACCCAGATAATGTCATGCTTTTTGTGAAAAGACTCCAATTGACTATCATTTTTGGTTATCGCCTATACTTTTGTATTTTCAGCCGAAAGTCGCGAAAAAGATAAAGACAACTCCAAAGAAATCGAAAACAAAAGCAAAATCCTGATGGTTTTAAGGAAAACTTTTCAAAAACTGTTTTTACGTGTACAGAACTTTTACTTGCATTTTAATAAACCTGGTTTTAAAACGACTTTGTCTTCATTGATGAATCTTGAGGTATCATTTTCGCAAGATGTTTCCTTGGGAGTATTTCGCAGCCAAATCTCATTAAAACCAGTTCAGGACAATCACTCTTACCTTGCTGCCGTTCTGCTTTGAATATTTCTCTCAGAGAATTACGGTAAAGTTTGATTAAATGTAGATGGATTACTTATAAAATATAAATAACTTTACTTTATAATTTTTACTTAATTAGTTATAAAATTATAAATAAATAGATGCTGTCACTTTAAAGAAACGAGCGGGTCTGTCTATAATGCAAAGACGCAGTTGAAGACGAAATCCATTGTATTTTTATCTGTAAATTTTATGATGAAATAAATAAGAATACCAAAGATGAACAAGACTGAGGTCTGGTGATCTGGGGGTTAACGCCGCCAGGAGTATTTGATTTATGTCACAGCTGCTAGTATTATAGCAGGGAGAAAGCCTGTAACGTGAAACCTGCGAGCAAAGGATGGCTAGGCTAGCAAACCAGGGGTTGTACTGCCGTGATATTCGGTGTAGCATTGCACCCAAACCTTACTGCGTGTCTCTACGGCAGACAAAGAAAGCGAGCCTCTGTGGGACTCGAACCACGGATCTCTTGATCCGAAGCCGAACGCGCTAACAATTGCGCTATCATCCTTGGGTCTTGTAAACACTACGTTAAATAAGACGATGAGCAACTTCAGGGCGTCGTTTCTCACACGTGACGGTGACGTTGAGGTATGGTGTAAAACGTCTTACTGATTAGTGTTCTAAACGTTTCAGATAGGTGACATTTGTGCATATTCTTCTGCAGGTTTAGATGTATTCTAAGAATCTCTAAAATATAGAAAACGTTAGTTTTCCAACGCCAAACCGTCGGTTTACTTTGCTAACGTAACGTGAATGTCCAGTTGCCGATCACATGAACTCATTATTTTGACCTTAATCCCCACTGGTGTTCCAGAATTTTAACGATTTGGGCCCAAAAATCACAACTGTTCCTTGTACTTTTAGTGGTTTATCTGGGTATTTGAATACTTTGGATTGTGTTTTCCTCATCGTAATGTCGTTTCCGGAGCAACACTCTTACTTGAAATCAGCTAAACAAGCTTGGTCTGTGTTACAACGTAATGACCATTTGAATGGTTGGTAGTTTTTCAACATACAAATGTGAGCGACAAGAGTAGATATGATACTGGAAGTAAGTAATGAAGTGATGTTCTGCAACGTATTGAAATACATACGGCTTTTCACCTGGTATGTTTGAAGCACCTTACCAATGCATTACCAAAGTTGTGGAACCATCAACTTATTGGGTATCTAAGAGCTAGTAAAAGCTCAGTGATATGTACATTGCCTTTTTATGTAATATGTATGAAATGAAATGAAATGGGGAAATATGTAAACAAAACTATTAAAAAAAACAACCTTAATGGGCATTCACAGCGTCGTGTTCAAGGGGGTTTATTTCTTGTTTTGTGTTTCTCACTTAGGTGTCGGAATCCCCCTCAAAAGAGAACATTGCTGTTGCATTGCACGATTTGAAGAAATGACTGTTTCGAGAGGGGTTACTACGTTGTAGCATTTATATCTTTTCTTTTCATATCTGGATCAATACCAAAGGAATGTTGTTATTGTTACCATCACGACAGTCATTGGGAAAGCAGGTATTCCGACACTCTTCGGGTTTGTAAAACAAAGCCTCGTAAGCACGGTTACATTGAAGTCGAGAGGCTCTTCCTGCAATCCCATTAGGCGACAAAAAATTCGGTCTAGGTTACATTATTCCACGCCTAGCATTCCTTATAATTTACTAGTCGTGTTTGATACCGTCATTCATTTCTGGCTTGTCTAAATCTGTATCGTAAAACATTCTTTGACAAAAATCCTACACTTATACCCCCGTAAAAAGCCTGTGAATTGAAGTTCATATCGAGGGCAGGACCAAAGGCGAATAGAAAATCCAAACACTAGATGATTCTGGCTTGTCATTTAGCTGTGTTAAACACTGAAATGCTGACTGACCAAGCCCTGGTCGGCTATCCGATGTCACTACAGACAGACACTCCACACACTTTCCGGAGCACAACTCCAAAACGGTGAGACCTAGCTCGACGAAACTTGGTATGTGCAACGGGCATCATGCGGAGATGTGCCTTTTGGGGTTTTCAACTTCTTTGCATTTTTATTTTTACCCGTTTCCATGGAAACGTAACATAGGATTTCTTAAAGGTTGTTTGTAGAAAAACAACATGATCACTGTTCAATATTTCACAACTAGTATCCTTAACTACCCTTTCCCTTTGGCGGGGGATATAGCTGATAGCTTGAAATAGTGCATGACGGGCAAGTGACCATTGAAACTTAGCTGCTGCTCACTTTTATCAGTTCATCCCTATGAATAGTTATATGCGGGTTGAGTCTCCAGAATGTTATCGGAAGACCAAAAGCATAAACGTGTTGTGCTTAGTCAGCAACTGCTAGACTCGATTGATGAAATAATTCATTATTTGAAAAACGATTGTACAATCATTGGAGTAAATTACGCAAATGAAAACGTGAAAGCGGCGATAACCGAAATTACACCAAAAAAAAACTAATGGGTAAACTTGTCAAAGGTGTGTGACTGCTTCAGGAGAATGCTACAGTGCACATCCCCAGGTTGCCCTCGGTGATGCAAATGACTCTGGGTTCAGGATTCTTCCTACCCTGCCTATTCTCCAGATCTAGCCCTTAGACATATTTCTCTTTTCTTGACTGAATACAAAACTCCATAACTTAAATTTGATACTAACCCCAAGGTCATTGTGATAACATCGTCGAGGCATAAGAGGAGCTTTTAGGGTTAGATAACAGTAAGTGGTTTTCAAACGGGCTGTAATACGCTAGACCTAGGGAATTATGTTTTAACATTTTACAGGTTCTTAAGCTTTCATGGTCTTGCCAGAAATATTTAGGAACACTTTCTTGATACAGTTTTCATTTTCCCGTCAAACTCTTCTTTAGAAGACGAATGATCCTCAGATGAATGAACTACTTCTTGAACTTCTGACAGTTCAAATCACTGACTAACTTGAGCCTTGCAGCCTCTCCCCAACTTTTATCTGATGCCCCTTACGACAAAAACTAAGATGGGTAGTCTTATTAGAATTCTAACAATTAATGCAATTTGTCAACACATAGATTCTACTGATTTATTGCACTTTTTACAAGAAATGGAGAATTCTATTTTGCAGGAAAGGTTGCTACATGAAGGACCTACGTGACTTTCCTTGCTATCACTGCAATGAGAACTAATTGTTGGCCTCGCTGCTATACCTATATGTAGAGGTCTCCATTAAAATCTTTTCAAAATTCACTACTTATGTACAAAAATCAACGAACACATTTCAATGTAAAGAGAATATAAATAGTAATTCCCATACTAGCCACAAGTTTTAAGGCCAATTGCTACTTCCATGTACTTTACTTGTCCTTGCTGCTAAAATGGTCATATCAACATTATATTTTCTTTATTAAAGAGTGACTGAGTTAATGTTTAATGCTGCTTGTACAATATTTCAGCCATCCGAGTGCATATCTCTACAACCCTCTAAGCTTTTATAAGCTTATAATAATATCATAATTTATTACCAGATGAAACAAAGTAACGAAAATCAAAGATAGACAAGATATCAAGGGGCTTGATGAGCATGCTTCATAAAACCAAATGATAGGTTCTTGCAAACTCACAACTGAACACGTAAAGAAACTCATTTTTATCAGCTAAAAGCCTTCATCTTTTTATTCTTCATTTCCCTGTATAAGTCTATAGCTTTGTTTCTCTCTGCATCCAATGCTGCTTGTTTAGCCATTGACAGATGTTTCCTCTTGACAGTCTGACCAAGCTGGCGCCGTCCGCTGTTGCCATGGGTTACCAGACCCTGACCATGGGAGGAGTTGGTTGTGATGATTTCTTTGAGTAAAAGGCTCTTCTTTCCTGGCTGAAAATAAAGAAAGACTATTATTTTAATGAAATGAACATCATTCTTATTCAGTCATATCATCCCAAGGTTACCCAAAGTTTGGCATGATATCTTTTTATTTATATGCCTCAGCATGAACATTTTCATTATCAACCAAGCAAGAATTGAATATTTGTATGCATAGGTAACTTGACTAACATGTATTGATTGATAACTCACCAACATGTTTGTTATGAGATTGTTATGAGATTGTGAAATACTTTTAGGCTGATGCATGATGTACAAAATGTCCAACACTCGTACAGTTTTCAAAACAGCTTACCGGTAGATGATGAAAGATGAGAGTGTTATACCCAGGACATCCAGACCCTGTACAGCTATTAACCTCATCATGATCATCAACAAAATTTAAAAGTGAAATGTTTATTTAGTTATCAAATTATATTCACCATTATGGTTTAGTTCACCGGTTGATGCAAAATACCCACATAGACAACCTCACTTTAACTTAAGAAATTCAACTAGAACTGTTATCAATTCGACCACATGAACAAGGTTTGACTGTATACTACACATTTCAAGTTGCCTATCTAGGGCATGAGTAAAAAGAATGGTCTTCTCAATAGAATATAAAGGACCAACTTCCCCTGCAAGGGATAACTCTGGCCAGGGTCACCCACTGGCTTATCCAAGCCTTACAACACTTTAAGTGTCAAGGCTCCTCCAAAAACTTTTGAAGGTTGCATCTTATGCCATCAGAGGGCGCTGCACTCACATCACAAATTGTGGTGTGAAGTAGCAAGGCTTGAATTAACCATTGGGACTGCTGCCGTGTTGATTAATATCTTCCTTTTTACAAGAAATACAAAAAAAGTGAAAGAATAGTTAGTGGCTTGTTCTTACGTGAGCTCAGATAAAGCAAGGTCTTCGTCTTTGGTAAGGGTAGGCAATTCATTAGTTGTACATGATCGACATAATCATTCTTATCAAACAGGAGGATTGGTCTGCTTACAATATATGCATTTCTTCAGGCTATTTTTAGACCATTGTGGAGAGAAACTATCGAGACCAAGTTCATATCCAGGTAGAATATTAAATGAAACCTTTATTCCTTGGAACATGGCTGATCTAGATCAGACAAGGACTGATGCAAGATACTCTTCGCAAGTGAAGTTAATCACAGAAAGTTCCTGTCTATTCTTACCCGAGGTACGCCCTTTTCTGAGTTTGCTTTACGCGGGACGGCGGAGAGTAGAGGAGGGGCATGCACCACGTCACCAAACTTGACCTCATCTGGAAATAAATAAGACAAGATTTGAATGAAAAATTGAGATTTCTTTCACAGATGAAGGGTGCAAAATATGTAAAGGCAACTATAGTCTGATGTTAAAAGTTTCCTGAAAGTTTAAAGGTAAGAACAAACGGAACGGATCCAAATAAGAATGAACAAGGTAATTGTTTCCATCATTCTTTCTAAAATTGCAATTTTATACCTTCATACTGTCACTGTGCCTGTATGACACGTGTAAGTTTTAAAATACTTTTCAGCAACAGTCAGTACTTCTTGATAAATGAAACCATTGATAAAGTTTAGCATTTGTGAGTTGTGATTTTGTTTAAATATCGAAGTCTATTTAACATATGATTTTCATATTGGCCATAAAATAGAGCATTCCAAGGTTGTAACACTGGCGTTAGTGTCAAGGACACCACCTGGTTTGGTTAGAAGAGGGACCAAATTACAGTACAAAAACTTTTACTTTGCTCCGAATAAGAAATCCATATCCTTTGTTCTCTTATCATGTTTTCTAAACACAAACTCGTAATTTGACAGTTTATAATACAATTAAGAATGTTACTAAAACAATCTCCTTTTTAAATTTTAAAAGTGATTCTTACCTTTGAATTGGTTGAAATCTCTTGACCTCTCCTCCCTTCTGTCCATTTGTTTTTCTCTCTCTTTTATCTTATGTTCTTTCAATCGTCTAGACAAACAAATATAAAAATAATTATATATTTGTTCCACCCTATCACAGGCAACTCTCCACTCTTTCCCTAGGTTAAAACCTCTGCTCAAACCATGCACTGCATATGGGGGGGGGGGGGGGGGGGGTCGGATTCAGAAATTGTCAAAGGGGGGGGAGGGCTAGTTATGTATGATTTGGGGGGTGCATTGATCTATATTTTACGTTATAAATGATTTACTATTTCATTTTTTATTGACTTGAATCCATCATTGAATTTCAAAAGGGGGGGGGGGGGGGGGGAAGACCCCCTGACCCCCCCCCCGGGATCCGCCACTGCTATGTCACCTATGGTCCAGCCAATCAAATTATTTTATTGCGACTGTTGCTGACTATTTACGCCATCCAAAAAGAGCCTCTGAAACTGCAGTAAGCTTTCGCACTTTCTCAAAATGGCGACATCATTAGATAAGCAAAGTGAATGGACAGGCCCTAGAGACCATACCATTACTCCATCAAGGCTTAAAGCGACAGGGACGTCTATTTGGGGAAGTACAGTACATGAGACTAGTTATCCTCAGACCAACCTTTTTGTCTTCTGTGCTCTCTTTGTTTTCGTCGCATCATCGTAACCTGTTCTGTCAAGCTAAAGCACATGAAAAACGTTTGGAAAGTCTTTTATTGACATGTCCGATCAAGTTTCAATAAGACGTGTACATCTTATCAAAATACAAATGAAATGATGTGTTACACTGTATAGTCATTAAAAGATTCTCGTAGGGTACCTTAGTGTTATCTTGTTTTAGAAAAAATACTTAACAAAAATTATCAGTATTTGGTTTAACCATAGCGGAGCAAAATTTTATATTACCTCATAAAATATTCACATTTTCAACTACTAGATCCATGTTTTAGAAATCTTAAACAACATCTATTCTGATTTCAGGCAGTAAAGGAAGAAATTAATCTAAAATACTTTGAACTGTTCAATGATATCAGCTGACTGTAAAACTTCTTTCGACATCTTGTTTCTTTCATCTGGAGTTTCATGTATTTGTTTGTGACCGCTCTGTGTCCTCTTCTCAACATCATCTTTCCCTGTAACTAAACATGTACAAACAATTAACATACAAAATGTCCATCCTGCTACATCAGCGTATTTGCCCTCGCCTAGCTCCATCATATAAGATGAAGCTAGGCGTAGGCAAATCAGTGATGTAGCAGGATGAAAATGTCCATAAGAGATAGCGCTTGTGTGAGAACAGTTGGTTTAGATAATAAACTTTGCACAATACCCTGCCATCTACGGCCACATTACATCACATCAAGAGATGGCTGACATTGCTACCTCAAAACTCTTGAGAACATCACAAACGCATGATGTTAAAATATAATTATATAATTATGTTCGTAAGTTTGTTTCTTATCAACAACATCAAGATGATTCAAGCTTGAAAATCATTTCATTTTTATATCATTCATTGTTTTAAATACTTCTCCCTGTTGCAGGTGCCATATGGACCACAGCAGGTTGATACATTGGCACAAACATTGGCTTCATCTGCAATGATTAGAACTTTCATACTAACGGGAGACAAACTGATTCTATTTCATTGTTTGTGTTGCTAGCACTTAATTATATAACTTGTGATGCAATTTCATCTTTGAATGTGTACTTTGCTCTGCTTTTACATGTTGCTTTACACTAAGATTCGATATGAAGTATGAGGTATGCCTCATTAGTACATTTCTTTTTCTTGTGCTTCTTCTTCACTCCTCCAGCTTGTCGGTCGAAAATCTTTGCTCTTTGACCTTTCATTGAAGCCATCAACCGCATCGCTTTCTTCGGTATTTCCTGTTCCAAGTTGCTCGGCTTTTGATTTGTGTGACGCTGTCTAAAGAACAAACAGAATACAAATTTTGGTTTTATTTTTTGATTTTAAAGAGTATTAGATCAGATTCAAAATGTGTTATTTCTGAATTATCTATCCATATTAGAAACAAGATTTTTACAAATTATACTAAACATTTGGGAGAAAGGTTTATTTAGGGACTTCTTTCTTATTTTTCTACTAAATGGAATATAACATTAAACTCATGTGAAACCTTCAAGACATTTTCCATTTACACGTCTCTTAATTCATTGACGATCTAACTGTTCACATACACAAGTAAAAACAGGAAATATGTTAAGAATAGAGAAAGATTTTTCAGCTGAGGTACCTACAGTAATTTTTCCAAAAAAAAACTACAAAAAAACATTGAAGACTTCAAATAATTGAACATGCTAGAAAATGTAACTTAATATTTAAAAAATACCTCTGCATTTGGTTCATTCATTTATTACGGCTTTAGCAAAAACAAATATTCCTCGTCAGCATTGGAGACTGAAGTAATTCTGCCATGAAAATAGGTTTGGTCATTTTGTCTGATTTTATGATTTGAACTTATGATGTTAGACTGATTGAGTGAGTTATTGTTAAACGCCGCTTGGGCAATATTTTAGCAGCGTGTTAGACTGATTTACTTGATAAATACACATGTGCATACTGTCACTATGTCAAATGATCCAACTAATAAATGATACTATTAGGTTTTAACCAGTAAGTATTCACTATTCAGACTGAATCAATAAAATCATTTGATCTAGTCTGATGCAGCGACTGCAACCACTAGACTAACATTCGAAAGTATTTATAGCTCAACACTTCTTTATTGGGTGCCAAGTGAGACATCAAACGCTATTTAGTAAGGTTACTAAATCGAATTAGTAAGCTTACTAATTAAGACAGCTATTTAGTAAGCTTACATAATCCATTAAGTAAGCTTACTAAATCTATTTAAATGAATTAGTTAACTTACTAAATCGAACAGATTAGTAAGCTTACTTAATGAATTAGTAAGCTTACTAAATGATTTAGTAAGCTTACTTAAAAAGCGATTTAATTTTAAGTCCCTATTGTCACCACATACTTCTAAGATTATCTCTAAAGCATTTTCTACTTTAATATACTTTACTAAGTTACTAACAAATCTTCTAATACGCCCATCCTGCTGCCCGTAGTGTGTTACGGGCGTTATCCTCACACTGACAAGTCTGACAGCTGCAGTCGATATTGTTGTCAATGTTGTCGTTGAATGACACGACATTGAAATCCAAAATCTATATTCTTAAACTTTTACCTTACATGTGCCGATCCCCCTTCTTCTTGAGATAGTGGATCTAATGGCCGAACTTTCTTGTGCTTTCTACTTTTCTGTGGTTTCCCTATTCTGCCCATTTTTGCTTGAGATCAGATCAGATTTAACTTGCATAAAAACCAAAACACAACCGCGTGTTCTTTACTTCCGCTTTTCTCATTCGAAAGCAATCGTTCAATGTCGGAAATCTCCGTCGGTTTTGCGTCTGCAGTTCGTCTAGGGGAGCTAACTCTGAATTACTCGTCGGCCATCTCTGTTCCGTCACTGTCTGTATTCAATATTCCATGGCGTAATATCTTTCCCGGAAAATAGAGCACCATGGAGCTTCAAGATGTATTTTATTCAAATGCAGAGTATATCGAGACGGTAAGTAGGTTATATATTCATTGCTATTATTTCCGCTATTAAATGATCGTTGTCTATCTGAAAGCAGCGATGTTTCAATGATTCAATGATTGCTGTCACGTCTTTTACAGTAAGATAAGATAACACTTTATTACCCAGAAGGGAATTTTTCTTACATCCGACAGAGCATGACAAGATACATGTAAAACTTAACAATAAGAATTCAATACTATGGAAGGATAATACTATGCAATGCAATATAGATACAAAAAAAACAACAACAAAAAACAACAACACACATACATATTTATATAATTACACAAGCCGCACAAAGCAGTTTTGAGTACATCTCTCTAGTAGAATATCATATCTCATGAAGAATAAATGTATGTGTTGTTAAAAATTAAAATCATCAACGTCTTGTTATACGGTTACAAGCGATTCAATCTAAAGCGCCAATTAAAGGCATTATTTCATCTCAATGTTTTTAAAAAAAAATATGTTTCATTTCTACTTCTGGAATACTGAATACTAACCAAGTTTCGCACACCGTGTCCATTCTAATATTTTGAATTACTTATGATTTATATTTCTCTGAATAAAGCAAAGCATCATAAATAAATTATATGATTTGAGTTGATGTGCAGAATTATTTGTATATTAACCAAAGATAACAGGGGGCAGGGGCTCGGCAACTTTGTCTGTAATAGAGAACTGTTCTACACACAGTAAAGTTTGGGTGCAAAGCTACACTAATATCAGTGCAATACCACCCATGATCCGCTAGTTCGAGACAATACTCGCTTTTTCACTGCAGTGGATAACCACAATGGTGTTGCAGCCATCTCCCTGCACTAATACTAGCAGCCGCAATATAAGTGAAATACGCTTGAAAGCAGCGTTAAATCCCAAATCACTTCACCTCACCTGAAGTTCATGTGACCTTTGGTGATGTTCGAGTCTCTTGTTTTGGCCCCCATAGATTCATGAAACTGTAAAAATTTCCTTTATGTGAATAATGGTGATAAGTACTTAAGTATTGTTATTATAGGCATCTGGAAACAAGGTTAGCAGACAATCGGTGCTGTGTGGCAGTCAGAATATTGTCATCAATGGAAAGGTTGGTATAGACTTTATTGCAATACAGGGGCACAGAATTTTATCTATTTTCTGTTCTAGACTAGAACAGTTATAATACTTTTTGGATAAGATATTAGGACATCATTTAGTTTCCTCTCAATTTGAATTCTTTTTGATAAAGTTCTTCAATCAACAAGATTTTTGTGATTATTAATTCAAGAAAATTTAGTGTTACTTCATTTTTTTTTCTGTGAGGTATTAATGGTTATTACTTTTGATGTATTTAAGGGACAATATTCTTAGAAGTCAATAGAAGGATGATGGCAAAGCACTTGGAAAAATCAGATCAAAGTGTCTTGCTTATAGTGATGTAGACAACTTGTACACAACTTTCCTTTCAGTTTCAGGAAACTTTACTCATTGCTCGTTTTTTTAGAAAAGTTATTCTCATTTGATAATTGATATGACAGTAAATTATACATCTTCTTCTTTGCTAAAATTTTTTGTGTCCACAGACGGTGATAATGACTGACTGCGTCATTCGAGGAGACCTGGCAAACGTCAGGATAGGAAGACATTGTGTCATCAGCAAAGGTGCTGTCATCAGACCGGCCTTCAAGAAATTTAGTAAAGGGTAAGGGTGCATCGTTTTATCAGTATATCGGTATATATCACAATACTGAAACAACTTGATACTTACCCGCACACGCTTTTCAAAATATCCACTATATCGGATGTTTTCAGATAAAAAAAATTTGTCCGACAATTAAGCTCTTAATTCATTGAAATATCTCCTTTTTCAAAAACTGCAGCTGCCAAGCATTTATGTATTGTAATCAGTGTTATGTTTTTATAAAGTATGGCAAATCTTTACTTTCAATTGTGCCAATATATTTCAATATTGATCCTTTCTAAAAGGTAAGATTCATTCTATTAACTGTACAATTTCCTACTCATTACACACATACATGACAGGTGTAGAAGCCAATGATTTGACGAGAGAGAAATAACGGGTGGGAAGTAAAACTCAATATAGACAGTTGAGAGACAGCTTTCTGATGGAAAGAAAGATGAATAAGAGAATATTTGAAATTATTCAATTAATAATTATTTCATTATAAGGCAGTGTTATAACTCTGTTACAGGGTAGCATTTTTCCCGCTGCATATAGGAGACCACGTCATGATAGAAGAGGATTCCATCGTCAATGCAGCCCAGGTCGGGTCCTATGTACATATAGGGAAGAACTGCATCATAGTGAGTATCAAACATGGCCGTTATCATTTACAACCCCACTGGATGTATGCATCATATACTAGCTTTGGAAATACAGAGATTCTGCATTTACTATAAAGGCCTCCCAAATGCATTAAGGGCTAGGATCTGTAACAAGCTTTGACTGGAATCTAGTACTCGAGGTAACAATATACTTATGTGTGTGTTACAATGTTAGGATATTAGATGGTTGTTTAATTTGGCAAGGGACTTGATGAGCAGCAGTAGTATAGGAGAGAAACTGGGTTAACGTCAGAATCAACCGTAACCAGCAATGTTGGTCTGAGAGTGAGAGAAGAAGGGGACAGCAATGTTAGTCTGAGAGTGTGAAAGAGGGGACAGCCTTCATCCAGTGCCTACCTCTGATAGGCATTTTACAGCATGTCTAGAGCACAGGCCCTCGGATCATTAAAAAAAGTTTTTTAAAAAATATATAAAAAAATTAAAATGTTTTTTTGAGAACACCCCCTGAATAGAATTGTACTTCTGTTAATAGTATATGGAAAGATTTCCACACCCAACTTAATGCTGATGGGACAAATGGCCGCCCGTCACCTTGACCCTATGGGGTGTGTGGCCGCAGCGAGAGATCTCATTGGTTGCAAGACGGAGAATTAGAGTTATCTTTTTCTAGCTTTGCGTCAAACCAATGAGATCTCTCGCTGCGGCCACACACCCCGTAGGGTCAAGGTGACGGGCGGCCATTTGTCCCATCAGCATTAAGTTGGGCGTGGAAATCGTCTTTCGGCTGTCCTCATTAAATAACCTCAAATATTTACTTGTTTAAGTGAGATGGAGTAGAAAGGCAAATCATTTGAGAACATGTCTGCATAGTTTTTATATTGATTGCGTGCGTATTTATTGTAGCATTCGGTCAAGAAAGCAGGTGGGGGCGAATGGAGTGTCTGGCCTTTCCATACACTATTAACAGAAGTACAATTCTATTCAGGGGTTGTTCTCAAAAAAACATTTTAATTTTTTTATAACTTTTTTTTATAACTTTTTTAATGATCCGAGGGCCTGTGGTCTAGAGTCATGCTACAAGATTCAGCAAAGTCTGTGAGGAGAGCATAGCTGAAGAGGGTTCTCTCCTTTTGGGGTATGGTGCCCACATCGATTGGACGTTCACCAGGAACTATAACAAAATAGGAGTGCTGTTGGTCTGACAGCTCGAGATTCCCTGACTGCTGCTTGTCCTGCGTAAAAGTCTGATAGCATCTTCTAGTACCATTAGACAAGTGTTGTAATTATCATCAAGGACTGTGAACATGTAACACATTTATATGCTTAAACTCTTGTATAATTTTGGGGCGGGATAGCACAGTGGTTAGCACGTTCAGCTTTGGATCAAGAGGTCCGTGGTTCGAATCCCGCCAGGGGCTCGGCAACTTTGTCTGCAGTAGAGGACTGTTCTACACGCAGTAAGGTTTGGGTGCAATGCTTCACTGAATTTCAGTGCAGTACCACCCATGGTTTGCTAGTTCCAGCCGATGCGCGCAGGTTTCACCGCAATGCATAGCCACAGTGGTGTTGCGGGCTTTCTCCCTGCAAAAATTCTAGCAGCCGCGTTATTAGTGAAATAGCCTTGAAAGCGGTGTTAAACCCCAAATCCCCTATAATCTTGTATAATTTTGTTAAATGCATCTTATTGTCTTCTCAGGGTCGAAGGTCAGTGCTGAAGGATTGCTGTGCAATAGCAGACAACACAGTTATCCCCCCTGAAACAGTAGTGCCACCATTCACAGTCTTCTCCGGGTCGCCTGGTGAGAGTTACCTCCCTTATTATTTGATGTTGCGAGTTGCGTATTTTGATTTGATTATTGATAAAGATTATGAAGAAGAAACCAGCACTTACTATTATCAATCTGCAGTACAAGAGAAACATTCGTTGTAGTCTAACAACATTCATAGACTGGGCTGTGCAACAGTGGTAGTTGTCAAACTGATTCTTGCCTGTCAGTTTCCTATCCAGACTTGTTATATTTCATTTATTGTTTTTTCGTAAGTGTGACATAGCTAAGACTTCGATGAAAAAAGCAACATTTCTTAAACTGACTTTTCCTGGAATGTCAAATTTATTATCATTATCTCCCTTTGAAGAACAATTGTGTTGTTGGATTTGAATCACCCATCAAATTCTCTGATATAAAGTTATTAAAATATAGAATCTTTTTAAGTTAGATTTTTCCCATTGAGTGATTATCTCCCTTTGTTTTTGCAGGTAAATGTGGAGGTGAGCTTCCCGAGTGTACCCAGGAACTGATGGTTGATGTGACAGTCAGCTACTACAACCATTTCCGCGCTGTTGGGAAGGCCAAGAGCTAGATGACAAATGAACACATTGTATTTATTTACTTGTATTGCTTCATTGCTGGTGTTAGATTATTTTTGACTTCAAAAAATATTTTCTCATTTTCTGCTTAGTATTTGAAATTATCTATTCATTACCTTCGGAAGATGTTATGCCCTAGTTGTGGAACATGCTCCTGATCAACATGTAAATTTACCTTGATATCCTGTTATAAATTAATTTATATCATCTGGTTCAGCATCCTAAGTTCCTATTCCTCATCTGGATCATTATTTTTGCCATCGGCCACTTCAGTCTGACAGTAAATACAACTTGACACAAGCATGGCCATGTGTTTGTTGTCCTTGAAGTTGGAGTTGGAGGTTAAGGCTATTAATTGAAAAATAAGCTGGCAACACAACATTTTGGTTGGAGGATGGGAACTAAGTCTACTGATGTTTAAACTGTTGTTTACAAGCTGGATAAAAATATTTCTCATCAGTTTATCTTTCATTTGATGTGTTGGTTATGAATGTTTTTATCCCATTTGTTGATGTTTGGAACAAAACATTTGACTAGATTCTCATTTTCTGTAATAGTTCACTGAAATATATGACAAATAAGCCAGAGTGTTTTTACAAGTTGAAACGGATCATGTGACTACAGCAATGGCAGGTAAGGTTAGTTCTTGATTTAGTTTATCATCTTTTTTTAGGAAAGAAGTATAAGTATGTAAGAGAAAAAAAAAATTAACAATTATGTTAGTTCTCTACATATATTTTAAATATGAGATATTTTTAGAATGTAAAATGACATAATTATCTTAAAAGAACTAGCATATACCATTCATAAGTATGTTTCCATTCCACTCGAAGAATTGGAACAGATAGATCCTGTGGGATGGTTTCAATGAAGAATACCTTGTTAATATCATATCTGTGCAATACTCTGTATGTTTCATTCATGTGAGGGTTTTTGGAGGCTAGAACACCTATTTGTTATCTTATGTAATTCTGTTTTTGGTTTACAATCCCATAGTACATTTCATGTTAGTCTGTTTCCAATTCTAACTGTTCTACAGGCAGTCAGGTTTGGGTGCAATGCTACACTGAAATTCAGCGCAGTACCACCCATGGTTCGCTAGTTCCAGCCGATGCTCGCAGGTTTCACCGCAATGCATAGTCACAATGGTGTTGCGGGCTTTCTCCCTGCAATAATACTAGCAGCTGCAATATAAGTGAAATAATCTTGAAAGTGGCGTTAAACACCAACTCAACTCACCTCACCTCACCTGTTTCCAATTCTACTTATTTGTATTTATAAACATAAAAGACATGACAATTTCATTTTTTGATCAAAAACTTTGAAAAAATAATTCAATGAAGATTTTTTGTAAACTGCAAAAGTTAGTATCTCAAATACGTTTTGATGAAAATTAATATATGAGATTGACTTTTACTATTAACTATTAACTATTAACTGTTTACGACTCCTACTCAATATAACATTGGGATAAACATTAAGTTATGGTACAATCGATGGACAGTTATGTCACTTATTCTGTTCAAGCATTTATGATGGTTAAGGAAGTTTGTATTGTTTTCATGAAAGTGAAGTATACCTGTGCTTTACTTATTTACTCTTGTACATGTTTATGTTGCTGAAATGAATAAAAATATATTGTGTACTTTGTTTTTGTTAAAATATTTTAACTCATACAACTAGAAGGCTAACTTGAGTACGCATAATAAATAATACATAAAAACAGGTAATTTTCTTGTTTGAAAGAAAGACAATTACCTTTAATTTCAGAAAAAAGAAAATTCCCTAAAACAAGAAATGAAAAATCTTCTTTGCCTAATTCCTTTAAGGAAACACGGTCTTGTTAATAAAACACAATCCAATTCCTTTGGGATGTTCCAATGATTGCTAAGCCAGGCCATCTAACTTCAGCCCAGATGCTTTAGCTTTACCCACAAACCAATAGTAATGAATGGCTCTTGGTGAGATCCTCAAGTACATATATTTGCTCTCCACAGAGATCACTCTTCAGTCATTAAATCATTTATTAACTTTTGAGAGAAAGAGCAGTGGGAGAGCCTGAATATACCGACCCTTCTACCAAGTTTTGTCACTTGAAATGACAGCAGTACACTTTTCTTTAGCTTTGACGTGTCAAGGTCGAGTGTTGGAAACACTGAAAAACACAGCCCACACAAACAAAGGTGAAAATCCTTGACTATGTGCACATGTGTTAAAACCTTAAAATTATCAAAAGCTGTGTCAGGTCTCTGGGATTGATCATACCATATAACTTTTATCGTGTTGAGTGAATATGATATTGTATATTTACAGGAAAGCATCAAGCAGAGAACCAATCAAAATGAATGTAAAAAATTATACAGGAACATTATGATAAATTTGACAATGTTTATTTCATGAATAACAGATATATACAAGTGTATATCAAGCAATAACAACACATTCACTCACACATGGAAATAAATTACAACATATAAACATAATTTAATAAGTACACCGGTAATTAAAGGAAAGTACTTTTTCTAGCTGTAGATGCAGTCATTGCCTTGGTACGTCTTGACTGGTTTGTTGTAGAACGTTGTAAAGCCATCATTTTTCAAAAAGGTAAGAACCTGTTTTTCATACTTCAGTTCAAAGTCAGTGGCATTACGACTCAACACAAAGAGCGTTCCTCGCAAGTTGTCGCTGACAAGGCTGTACTCATAGAGCTTCTTGGGTCCAAATGTGGCTGGGCCAAGCTTCAGAACCCAATCTGTAATAAATATATGCATAATGTATACGATAAGATTACTTCTAATGAAATCGAGTTGGAAATCAGTGTCATTAAAACCAGCTCGAACCTATCATACCTCAGAAATGCATTTAGGTAGATGTAGGTTCAATCTCATTAAATAGGATGAAGTGGATTCCTTATGATTGAAGTTTTCTTTATAAAAAAGGGAAGTTCAATTTTAGGTTTTATAGCAAGAAGACATTATGAATAGCTACAAATATGAATATAGTAAAATGTTATGACCACAAGCTTATGAAACATCATTTAACTGAATATAGAATATGACCAATGTAGTTGAACCTAGATACTTTATAACTTGTTCTCTATTTGGGTACCTTGTCTTTGAACCAAATTAAAAACCAAGCACCTCTGAAATCGAGCATATGTCTACGATCAAGGGCGTGAGCGTTTAGAGGAGTGCGCCCTACCCGTACCCGCACCCCCTTCTGGATCCGCCCTTCCCGTACCCGCACCCACTTCTGGATCCGCCCTACCCGTACCCGCACCCCCTTCTGGATCCGCCAATGACATTGTTCACACTCAGTTATAACAAAAACGGAAAACGGAGGAATTCCATAGACATAGTACATAAGTAGAGTCTTCTGTCCCAGTTTGAGCCTTGGAGCACTTCCCCAAAGGTTTAAGTTAGTCAGTGATGGAGAGCGCTATGGGTCAGTGCCGTGCGGGGAAGGTAGAGATTGTAAACCATGTACACGTTCACTCTTGACCAAATACATTTAGCATTACCTTAGAAATGAAATTATTTTTATCCTATTTTCAAATTAATTAAATGATTAAAAAACAAAAACAACACGTGACTCACATGGTGCAGGGATAGGAACGGTTTCCAAGGTGACGGTAAGTTGACCAGGAATTTTGGTCATGGTAGCGAAGCCGTGGATGTTCTTCAGAGGTCCGGTCGGTGACTTCTCTCGCTCTGAGTTGAGAACCGTGATTGTGTTGTTTGGTCCAAGCGAGTCTGCCATCCAGAGAAGAGATTATCTTTGAATAACTGCCCGGCTATATTGAATTCAAACACCGATCTGACACGGTGATTATACATGGTAGGCGAATAAGAAGGCATGACTATATTTCTTTCAAAGCCATTATGTATTTATTTAGAAACTTCTATAATTGAAATAAAACCATCATCAAATGTATTTTACTAATGAATAGTTAATCACAGGTTCTTACAATCGGGCCCCCGTTTCCTATATAATCCGAAGTATAAAGAAAAAACTTAACAAGTTTGTTCGCTTTACAAAATTGAACGGTGATTATCCAAGGCTTTATAAAATCAGGGATACCTTTTTTACAAAATAAAACGAAATAGAAATATTTATATGAAAGTGAAATTCAGGAAAATAATGTTGATAGATTTTATTGCAATGTAGTGATCATTGTTTTAGTCTATAACTATAAGAGTGAAACACCCATACAAAGCACGTTCATTTGATTGGTTGGCTGGTCCACACCACGCCCATAATATCTTGTACAAATACGGTACCGGCTTTAAAACCTTCTGTTCTCAACTTTTAATTGGTAAGAGTCAACAAAACTTACAATCAGCTGTCACACATTTAGCTCCGTTCTCGAACCAGTCGGCTACAGACGCACTGGACCAAGTCTGCATTGAAACATTATAAGATTTATAAGATATTTCCAGAACAATAGTTATAGCTTGATTCTCTCAACACATGTTAAAAGTACGTACCTTGATCGCGAAAGAAAAATGATAAACACCGACAACATTTATTTCTTTTTCCTTTAGTGCTAAATCGAAAACCATACACAGATGCACCCAGTGAGTCCGATGTGTTTAACTTTATCAATGAAGTACTGAAAGATGCTGAAAGTATCAATCTCAGGCTCACAGACACAGTTAAATGACGAAATGATGACATAAAGTAAAATGCATAAAATATAGAAATACAGAAAACACATCTTTATAATGCTAAATTGTATCACGTCATTTACATGTTCGTATTTCAGAAACTGACCTAAAGCAGACAGAAGGCTAGAGTGGAGTTGGTAGCGTTTGATAAGTAATGTAACCAGCTAGGTATTAAGGGTCTCCATTTTCTCCCCGATGATTCATTTTCATTGACAAGGGTTAATTATGTTGCGCTTAATGGTAAACGTGTGAGATATTCAAAATTCATACCATCAATCAAAGTCAAATCATATTACTTTATGATATTCCTGACATATAATTCGAGCCATAAAAGTAAAACGCAGTATTTGATTTGAGTACTGACCATGTACCATTTGCCGAGGTTCTCAGTATCAATATGTTCAACTGAAGTCGGATTTTTAAACAGCGTGATTTCTACATCCCGGACAGTTTTCGTCATAAAGGCAGGGATTGGAAAGACACCTTTGACAATAGGCCATTTTATGGCTTAAAAGTCATTTTCAGAATCTGGAATGGGCCATTCCCTTAGTATCAATTTCTAATTTGAAAAGGACATTTGTTCATCCAATGAGAAAAATGGCCCATGGGTCCTACCAATTCCCTGTAAAGGTTATAGTTACGTGTGAATTCAAATACGCACCTGGTACCATTTGCCGAGGTATTTTTGAGGATCAAGGTGTTTCACTGTAGTAGGGGGTCTCCCGAACCCACTGAGAAGGAAACCATTGACAGAAACCAGGGCACAGCAAACAAGCGCTAAGGTGATCATGGTGAGCCGGTTCTACAGCTGATATGGTAAGAAACCGTTAGGTCCTTCTTTATATGTTAACATGTTATGTAAGATGGTCAAGTGAGGAGGGATGGTCATGGGCACGTGATCTGACACGTGTCCTACCTATCTCGGACAGTTAGGTCAGATTAAAGCTAGATACAAAAAAAATCCCGACAAAAATCCGAACGCATGATTATAGCAATATATCTACAGGGACACATTTGTGAATTAATTTACGGTGTGACTCGACCCAAATAAGGTTCACAAATATCGGTTAGTGCTATGGTAACGTTGGAAGAAACAGTGTCATCTAGATAGTGCAGATAAGCAATTTAAAAAGCGACTAAGGATTTACGCGATCCTACGGTACAACACAAGGTTATTGGGAGACTATTGGTTTCCTAATTTGTTGTGTAGAAGTTTACAGGGTTTCACATGACGTCATCGTCCAATATTTTTATAAAGTGCATTCACATTCCGATGATTTTTCTGTCATTAGCAAGTATATGATTAAGACATAAATTCATGGATTTTGATATTTTCACTAAACTTCTGCAAAACATTTACAAAGGACAACTGGCTTTCATTTCACATTCAAGATTAGTTTGAAATTTCGTAGTTTTAAAGTAAATCGAATAACGTCACTTGCAGTTTTAATTAAATTAAAACTGGCTACAGTGTCACTGAAAAGAGACACGACGTGATGCGGTTTGAGTTGAAGTTTCGCCAAACGCTTATATAACGACATGGACCACTAGGGGCGAGGTTATTTACAGCTAGTGGGAAGTTAACAGATGAAGTTTCTCGTTTACATACATTGACACGCTTTATCTACGTCTTATAGTCACGTGTACGCATCAAAGGTGGTCAAAACACGTGTTTATATAAGATAGTAGTTCTTGTTTGTCGTCGTGTTCGGCACATTGAAATGATGCGAGCACCTGAGTCACCCCGTGTGTGTTATTGATGATATATACTGACCGGCAAAGAACGTATTTTATTAGAATATTATTTAAGGTTATATGCAGGTAATGATTTGAATAGAAATAGTCAAAGCGAACACAACCCTGAAGCATCAAGGAAATCGTGAATTTTGAAAATGTTGAATCAAATCGATCTTTTTACAAAATCTTGATTTCTTTCACTCCTGTTTTCAATATTCACACACAACTTTTTCGTTTTTACAAGTTGGTGTATGGTTGATAAACACTTGAACAATAAAAACACCTAAAATACATAAAAGAGAAAAATATTATCAATATATTTGTAGGAGAGTAGTCAATTGCAAGTTTCCATAAGCTAAACTATTTACCCTTAAATTCACTGCTGCGTCTTTGTAGATGTTAACATTGTTCAAGTTACCAACTGCACTCCTCATATCTTCTAGAGGTAAGAGGAACAGTTCCAATGGGTAGCCTGAAACTACGTCGTTGATTGATTAACCTTATTTGATTGCAACCAGTCAGGGGTCTGTATTTCTAGCTTAGAAATGTTCCACTTGTAACACAGGTTACGTGGGAAGATACGAGTTGAGTAACCAATGTGGGAAGAGAATGTGTTAAATGTGTGATAAACAGTTCTTTTTGTGTAATATACATGTGGTCCTGAAACATCGGGGTTGGTTCTTGCTCTGAACGTCTCCTTTCTTTCTTTCACTTTGTCACATCACATTATTTCTTAGCTTCGACCAAATACAGGCATTTAATGTTCAAGTCACTCACAAAGTCATTAGTGCCTGTTGTGTTCAATGTCAGTGTCTATTTAACTACTTGTAGCAAGCAATCAAAAAAAGTTTTTTTCCCCCTAAAATTTGCACTTGCTTCGGGCCTGCTCAAGAGGTGTGAGTGAAATGTTAACGGTGAAATGTGGCTGCGCTGTAGTCGTAACATATCTCATTGAATGCAGGATAAACCTTTCACTCTTGTGTTGAGTTTCTGATCAGCTTATTAAGATTCATGTGTAGTGACTTTCTCTATGACCTTTCACCTTATATTAATTACAAAAGTCAGAGTCCCTCTAAATATAAAAATGTACCGATGACTTCCAATCTTCGTTGATGATTTGCTTGGTTGAAAAGGTCACTGTACGCGCCCCATATGTATCAGATAGTAGGATCAAGAGACGGAGCGAGGTAGGAATAAATTAGATCTGTTTCAATAAGATAGTTCGATGACAAGATTTTAGTGAATCAATAAAAAAAATGTGAATAATGTGAATTGTGGGAATCTCTCACAACGTTAGTCTGATCATGTTACCCCTGAATGATACATGAATGACAAGCAGCCTACACTCGGTGTTATTGGAGAAAATCTATTCTTGTATCTTTCCATATTGATACATCATTTAACTATAACATATCTTAAGATTTTTTAAATCAATGTATTTTTTGATAACACAGAGAAACATTTTGAGATCTTTTTGAATACTGACGTCTACCATGTGTACCAAGTACCAACCCATTGAAATGACGATCACTTGACACTCAACACAAAACAGATTCTTGCAAAAGGATTTTATGTATAAAAAACTTTGTCATGTACAAAATATGTTCTCACAGTGATGTTATAACATGTGATCATCTCCAGGTCAGAACAACATTATGCAAAAATCATGTCATCTTCGACAACGTGCGATTCTCCACATCAGATAATAAAAAAACACATAAAAGTTACTATGGAAAAAGTTCGAGTGAGTCCAATGTCTCTCCAAGGTCAAAGTCATAAAAGCGTTTGAAATGAAGCAAACACGAAAGTCATTAAAATAAAGGCCCGTCCTAAAATAAGTCTTCTTGTAACATCTGTAAACACTGTCCAACATGCAGAAATTATGATATACTGTAACATTTGTTATCGGAATATGTTTCCATTAAGGGGATCTCAAGGTGCAACTCTACAATTTGAATGATATAGAACTGGAATTGCCAGAATGATAGCAATTTTGAAATTTTGATAGATCGTGCAGCAAAATAATCACGTGACAATTTAAAGGGACTTCACTCTGATAACACTCGTGGAATGGTCAGTTGATATAATCTTAATTTCGGGCATGCTTCTATCTCGTCCTGCCTATAACCACTGTGGACACGTAGCCCTGTTTGTCCTGAAGTCGCACCTCTTGATGCAGGGGTTGAAGACGAAGTTGCCGGGGCACTGACAGATGACGCTGATGATGCCCCTGTTGAAGGCCACAAACATGGCGGGGTTCCCCTGGACAATCGTGTTGGGGATGGCATCTGGAGCAGAGACGAGCAGTGGCGGGTCACGAAATTGAAAAAGTAGAGGAGGGAGCTGACACGAAATTTTGCATTTCCTTTCAGTGAAATATGATGTTTGCAAAATAGCGTTTTCAATTACTGTCATAATCTCATGTAATGCGTCAGTAGTAGCATGCAGTGATGGAGATTATTTCAAAGAAGCTGCCTACAAACATGACAAGTTCAATCTAACCGTAGCGCCATTGACTGAAAGGAGGTTGGCAATAGAGTAACACCCACTGATCTGCGTATATACAGGGAGGTAATAGAGTGACACTATCTGTTTTCTTAAAATTTGATTTACCTTTGATGGAGCCAAAATACGACATACACTGATTCAAATCTAAATCATCTTATAATCTTACTTATCGTATTTATCTCAAAGGATAAGTCGATTTGAATTATCTATTAAGTCGATAGTCATATCCTACACCAAATAAACGTAAAATTACTGGAATTGAAGCTAAGATAAAAGTCACCATTATTCTAACAACACGTGCTTCAACAATAACTAATGTGTAATCAGTAAAAGAGAACGAGTATCTTACTTCCTATTCGAATAGAACATCTCGATGGTTTTATCGGCCTGAGGAAAGGGATTCTGGGACGTTTAATGAGCGGTCGGTGAGTGGTGGTCACATCCGGCGTGGTAATTGTTGTGGAAGTTGTCGATGTTGTCGGTGTTGTTGGCGGCTGTGTTGTCGTAACCCATTCAGGACCACGAGGAGTCGAGTCATCTCTAAAGCAAATATTTGTAAGAGTAAAACGAAAACTATTCCTAGATTGTTCGAACAATCTGCAGATTATAATTTTCCTAGACTGCATGGAACATACACATCCTGTCTGTTCGAACATTTGTAACTTATCCAATTCAATTTATACTCAATTAGCAAACGATCTCAAATGGTTAAAAATACATTTCATATAACATTGTTTTATTTGGGATCACAAAATCTGAAATATGACGAGGTATGCGGCTTTTCCCGTCCCTCACGAGATTCGAACCCAAATCCTCAGAGGAAATAACGCCAGCACTGACAGCACAAATGCTAGGTGTACAGACAGGTGCTGACAGCTTTGTCTGGATGTGTGGGTGTAGGTGACTCAAGTGTGAACAATACCCACTTTTGTTTATATCGATAACAGTTTTTTAAATTACGCCCACGAAACAAAAACACTCCCAACGTTTAACTCAAGAACCTCAACCTCTTCGGATTGGTACCCGCCGTTTCACAAAGCAGTGGCTGTTTAACTATAGACAAATAACGTCTTTAGTTTGGAAGGACGAACATATTCATGAACACTATATTTCTACTATTGTTTTATCAATTGTCAAATACTACACAAATAATTTGATAGAACACAAGCAGTTTATATGTCAAAATACTTAATTGGCATTATCATCATGATCCAAGAGATGGCTCTGTCTCAAAGAATGATCTGTTTTTTGTTTACAGTAGTTCCTTACATTTTGGCCGTGGTCAGTTCATTAGCTTTCACAGTTGTTTCTGGCTGTTCTGTAGTTGTCGGTTTGGTTGTGGTCGTTGGTTGTTCAGTTGTTGTCGTTGCTACTGTTGTAGTTGGTTCAGTAGTTGATGTAGTTTCTACTGTTGTAGTTGGTTCAGTAGTTGATGTAGTTTCTACTGTTGTCGTTGGTTCAGTAGTTGATGTAGTTTCTACTGTTGTCGTTGGTTCAGTAGTTGACGTCGTTTGCTCTGCTGCTTTTGTTGTTGTTGTTGTTGTTGCTTTTTCTGTGGTTGTTGCGTCGGTTGTCGTTGTTGGTTCCTCTGTAGTTGATGTTGTTACTACCGTGGTTGTTGTTTTCCTGGACAAATCCTCCGAAGTATGAGTGAGGGCTGGTTGTGCCGTGCTTGGTGATGCAGTGCAGACAGGTAGTGCTGATTGTGTCTGGTGCAGTGCCGCGCGTGCTCACACTGTAATTCCATGTGGGACTCTACATCCCTCAACCAGTAAGGTTCTGCTACAGGTACCAGAAAGCCTAACCTACTGCTAGGTAGTCTGAGTGCAATATGGATTAAATGCCTTTCCTTGGTACTCAAGACAGCATGACCACATTTTTTTGGTTTCCACACGTGGATACGAAATCGGGGCTTTGGCGTGAAAGGTCCCATGCTTACAACTAAAGAACAGTTTTTTATTTAAATTCAGTGGCGAATGACCTCCCTTAGTAATTCCGGGTGACAGCTGCAGGTTCCATCGCTATGCACCAACTGATGTCAAGTTCTCATGTCTTTAAAGCAGTCAAGGTTTAAGTGCAAAATATAATAAACGAGTTAAAAACAAGCATTTCAGCCAATATTTAATAATTTCAAAGTTTTAAGATTCCCTTTAAGATGAATTTGCATCACTATGCTTGAAGAAGATGTGGCCCCGATGTGGTGCTACAGTGCGGTGCTAGAGACTATTGTACGTTGTTATGCGCATGCTATGCTTTTCCTATTCCAAGGACGAAGAAAACAGCAAAGGATGAGCATTGTGAATCTGAAGGTGTGTAAAAAATCTTAATGATCTGTTGAAAACGGCGCCGTACAACTACTGTGAACAAGACGGCGTGTTAATAGGTGGAGGATTTCGGTGTTCGTCTTCTGGTACTAGGTACCTGGTACATGGTTAGATTTTGGTCATAAGCTTAATGATTTTTATAGCGCATTTAGAACAGTTTCTAGGCGGCCTGTTTGCGTACGTATTGATGAATTGCTTCAGCAGTTAAGTGCTCTCTATAATGAACCTTGAAGTGCGAAGTGCGAAGCGCCCTGTATTAGCGCATATTGAAGTATTCCTTCAGTAGCCAAGTCCCCTGTATTAGCGCATATTGAAGTATTCCTTCAGCAGCCAAATGCCCTGTATTAGCGCATATTGAAGTATTCCTTCAGCCAGCAGCCAAGTGCCCTGTATTAGCGCATATTGAAGTATTCCTTCAGCAGCGAAGTGCCCTGTATTAGCGCATATTGAAGAATTCCTTCAGCAGCGAAGTGCCCTATATTAGCGCATATTGAAGAATTCCTTCAGCAGCGAAGTGCTCCCTTATAATGCATATTAAAAAGATGCAGTAACAGCTAAGTGCTCTTTTAAAATTCGTATTGAAGAATTGCTTGAGCAGCTAAGTGCTCTCTTAGAATGCATATTGAAGAAATGCTTAAGCAGTAAAATATTCTTTTCAATATATGGACGAATTGTTTTTCAAGGGAAAAACGTATAAACCAGTGTAAGTTTCATACAAGATTTTGAATGCAGAGCTTCTTTCCAACGAAACATGAAACCAGTCGTCAGCAATTTTAGACTTTTTGCCTGATAGATATCAGATTATCGTAGTTGCTCTGCGGATACAGATACGTTTATGTAACTGGACTGACATCATGACATAAGGTTTGTGTCAGAAGGAGAAATATGTTAAGTCGACTTACATCTCCCCGTCGGACGGAAGTTGTTCCTGCAGCGCACTGGAGAGCGGATTCGGGTCCTCTCCGCAAATGTCCAGGAAGTCGTCCAGATCGAGCGACCAGAGCATCGAGCCGGCCAGACCTCGGTTCCGGATATACTTCGCCTGGGGTAGCCGGAAGCAGAATTCACTTTAAGACGATGTAATATACCAACTTTTCCATCTATACTATATTCTCATTCAATATAATCTTGAAAATGCGGTGCATTATTACAGTCAAAGTATCGAGATCTTAGGAGGAATAAATTTCTATTCATTTCTCGCCAGTTAATTCATCTAACCTTTCGGTTACGAATATATTTAAACTCGGGTAGTCTGAAGTAAAACTTCGATCTGCAAATAGATACTATGATTTCCTGTTTACAGCCTCAACATTTACCTTTACATTGATTAGATCACATCCAACTGATTGAGGTATCATTTTCAACAATCTTCAACTAAATGCTGTATTTACCTCTTTCAGACGCAACATTTACCTTTTCCCTGACACTGATGACGTCATCATATCCCACCCAGTTTATGGAGTTGCCGACGCGGCCATAAGCCATGGGACTTTTTCGTTGTTCACTGTAGATTTCCGTCCAGTTTCCGCTGGTCAGCAATGGACAGATCTGGAATATACCAGATGTGACCGGTTATTTTGCGATGTGTTGTTGAATGGCTGTATCTGTTGCGACATACAGTACTTAACTTATTTTGCTAAATGGAATTTCACGTGTCTATAACAATAATCTTTTCAATGAATTCTATTAAGTTTCATTAACTTCTAAAAAAAGCAAACTTTTAATAATTATGTCCGTACAAATACTTTCATATTAATTTACCTGTAATAAAAAAATGAAAATAAAATCTATTTTCTCCACTTCAAGAATAAAGATCTACAAATGTTAACTTTTTATAGAAATAAAGAATGATACAAAATGTTAAGTTCAAAGCAGTTTTGTTAACCGATAGTATTCATGATAGGCCAACCATGAGTTTGAATGGCCAACCTCACCTCGTAGTAAGCCAGGCTGCCATTGGATAAGGTGATAGGCCCTGCGTTCCCTGGACCAATAGAACGCTGGTCAAGCCCAAAGTTAAGCGGGTCAGGATTGGTTGACTCTAGGTTGAACGTACGACCGTACGCGGCTACCCCCAGGACCAACTTCTCTCTAGGAGCCCCACTGTCTATCCATCCTGAGATACAGTCATCCTGTCGGGGTAAACAAACAGTGGAGTTGATATTAGTTAAGAGTTTGAGGTTCTTCATTTAAACGAATTGATAATTGTTTTAGTAAAAGCGACAATTGGAATTGACCATAACCTTGCAAAATGTACCGTCCATGCATCAAAATTGGACACACAGTATGATGATTTCATAACCATAATGAAGGATAACGTTCTGTTTTCAGTATCACTATGAGATCTAAGGGCATTTTGAAGTGGAATACATTGAAAAACAGCATTTACTGAATAGAAGTTTAATAAAACAAGAAATCCATTTCAGAATGAATCAGATGTGATGTGAGAAATTATGTTAATTGAAGATGAACGACTGTCAAGCAAATTTTCATTATGCATGCAATTCTGCTAAAAAATGATCCATGTGTATTCTAGGGTAGCGTCACGTCGAGTACGAACCACTTCCGGGTAGAGAGAAGCGTGTATCCCAGTCCGGGGCTCCCAGCTCCCGTGAAGGTCGTAGGCCATTACGTTGATGTAGTCAAGGTAACTGGCAACAAAGAACACCAACCGTTCAAAAATTAAAAAAAAACACAGGGCGTTGCCATTCAATCTCTACAGAAATTTCTTTAAGTCGTGCCTGTCAAATATTGTTAAAGATATGACGTGTCTCTCATATGTGTGGCCTCTGTGGGAAAAGATTTTGGTTTTGACAACATGAAATAACCCAGTTGATCATTATTTCAATCCAGTTATTTATATATTCCTTCAGATTAACACTGTTTATGAGTTGTCCATTTTGGAACGATTAATGCATTTTTGGCCAAGATTGCTTGATTTTATACGAAAAGCAAAAGTGAGAATTTTTCCCAGCAAAGGTTCTTTGGTCATCCACAATTATCTCAAGTGGACCATTTGTGTGTTATTTTTTATTTACTCTTAACAGAGATAGAAAGAGAAAAAATTCAATTAAAAGCCTTCAATATAAAGATAATTTATAAAAAAAGAAAATGAAATCAGCAGATCATGTCAAAGTTTGATCAATATGGATTTATCATTGTTCATTCAATCTTTCACACATGTATGTTGCACAGCCGTCAATGATTTATTTAATGTTTCGCACTCACTTCCCTATTTGATCTATCTGGTAGTAGTTTTTGGCCGGCTGGATGCTTGCTATAACTGCAGCAGTAAGCAGAAGGGGAGGTAACTTAGTGGCTTCCGCTTCTTGGTCAAAGGCAGTCCTCAAGACCTGCAGCAATATTAAAGAAGACAAGGACTGTTACGGGTGATCAGCGTCTTTAGTGTAGGGTAGAGATTGCTTCTGGGATGTCTTTCAAACACACACATATAGCATCATCAAATTAACGTCGTTTTCTTCTACAAAGTCAAACTTTGTCATTTAAAATATGTTTTGCTCCCTTTAATCATCACCTTCACCTCAACTAAACTCGTGAAGTAAGACTTCCAGACTAAATCCTTATTCGTCAATCAAAACCTTTACCTACAAGATATTCTTAGATC
This sequence comes from Phorcus lineatus, assembly GCA_921293015.1. Classification (NCBI taxonomy): domain Eukaryota; kingdom Metazoa; phylum Mollusca; class Gastropoda; order Trochida; family Trochidae; genus Phorcus; species Phorcus lineatus. The sequence goes on along the minus strand of OV121082.1, from coordinate 1,027,651 downwards.
CAATGTTTTTTTACTTCAGTTTCAACCTAAAGTAGATTTGTGGATTTGTGACTCTTTAAACATCAACCTTTACCTCAAGTAGATTCGTGAAGCCGACCCTGTCAGATTTTGGACCTCCACGACCAGCGGGGTACTCCCAGTCGATGTCGAGGCCGTCGAACTTGTGTTCCCTGAGGTAGGCGATGGTGGACTGAGCGAAGGTGTTCATGATTTGTTGACTGGAGACCAGCTGGGTGAAGTGGGTGTTGTTGGCGTCCCATCCTCCGATAGCCAGCAGCACCTTCAGGTCGGGGTTTGACTTCTTCAGATTGATCACCTGACTGTACCTGCAGCACGAGAAAAACGGTAGTCAATAAGATCCGCCTCCTTTTGTATTCTCTCTATGTATTTCATCCCTTCTTCTAACATGTTGATATTCGTTTTAGGGTACTGTTGTATTTCCAAAAGAGAAAATTTAAAGGTAATAAAGGTACCATTTCTTTTCTAAGGTGATCAACTTTCAAACTGTATGATTACTTTTGTAGCTTATCTAGCCAGAAAGCCTACCTATCGCATGACATGTCGTCCGTCCGTTGATGAACTTTTAGCTATTTCTTCTCCAGAACCATATACTCAGGAGATCTGAAATCTTGTGTACGGAGTCCTTGACTAATGAGGCTTTTAATTCATAGATTTGGTGACACCCCTAATGTGGGCCACATGTACCACACCCTAAACCCTTGTTTTTATTATTATTTGCATAAGTAGGAGACCTAGAAAGCTAACTATGTGTACAGATTCCTCAGGTGATGGGAATCCTAATTACCTGATCAGATTACCCTGCGACCCTTAATAAACATCACAAGAACCACTCCCTAAAAAATTCCATCTCTTTGAAGAAACAAAAGCCCTAAAAAGCTGAAACCTTGTGAACAGACTCCTTAGATTATTTGGAATTTTAATTCATATATTTGCTGACCCTGTAGCCAATATTAAGGGGCACAGGGGCTACACCCTAATGACCCATTTAGTCTTCTTCTCCAGAAAAAAAGGCCCAAAAAGCTGTTAACTTATCAATTCGCTTTCAAGAGGCAGTCGGTGTATTCTATGTTACAATCGAGTTAACTTATCAATATGCTTACAAGAGATAGTCGTTGTATTCTATGTTCACAATCGTGTTGTTGTCGAGCTCAGCAAAGGCGTACAGGATGTGGGTACAAAGGTCAGGATCGATATCTGCAGGGGTGAAGGTCGCATTGGCGCGGTACTGGGACCAGTTGGTGAAGTAGCAGAACCGGACATATCCATGACTTCCGGTCAGAATCAGCGCGAGCAGCAGGAAGCTACTCGCTCGAGAGACAGAGGCCGAGGAAATGGCCTGAAACAGAGGTGGTAAAAGGTCCTATCTATAGACATCATTTCATAAGTAAACTGAAGTTCATAAAAAAAACATCAAAACATGATAAAAATCCGAGATAAAGTTACTCCGCCATTTCTTATAGACAACCAAACACTTAAGAGAAAAATGAATATGTGGCATACATTCTATTGCCGTGACACATTACATATCTTATTTCGAAAACAAATACATGTTCTGTATACTGTTTTAAGTTTATCATGATCAACAATTATTCTTTTTGTTGTAAACTGTATATATCTTTTATGCTATACAAAATAATAAGAACGGTTTTTTAAAATATTTATTTTTTTATTTTGTTGCATTTTCATACATGAGATGGTTTCATAAATGAAACCGGTATTCAGACATCAAAAAGTAGATGACATGAGGACCAGAACTTATAAAATCTGTCTATGCCTGGGCCAATAAGGGCTGCAGCTGTAGTCAATAGATAATATTTATATATATCTCTTCTTGCATGAACTGGAAGCTTGGTACTTTTTGGGATTGTCTATTATCAAAAATTGAGGATTTGAAGAGAATCATAATAATATTGATAGGGTCATTGTTTCGTTGATGAAAACCCAACAGAACATGTTGTTTTGTAAGTGAAAGTTTTACCTGAATTTTTTCTGAGAGCCAGAGTTCCAGTTCCTGCCAAAGCATTTTTACCTATTACAATCATATACACTCCCGATCAAAAGAAAGTATAGGTTTTTCAATTTGATAGAAATTGAAAGTTTCTTATGATATCCATCGTTAGTGATTATGAATATGATGGTAAGCCTTCAGAAACATAATTCACATCGCAAAAACGCAACCAAGGTTGTTGTGGACTAAAAAAAACGGAAAAATCGTGAATTGTGTTTAAATGCAAATGCATGAAATGTATGTGCCGAAAACAGGTATAAATGGCACTGCTGAATACCGTAGGATCAAACCAACTGAAAACACACAAAAAGAATGGCACGATTGACACAGGAAGAACGACAGAGAGCTATTGGCATGGCGGAAATGGGGGCTACACAAGTCCACATTGCTCGGACGTTCAATTGCACGACACTGACAGTCTCCAGGCTTCTTCAACGTTACAGACAGACTGGTCGGACCCAAGACAGACCCCGAAGTGGCAGACCACGTGTGACCACGCCACAAGAAGACCAGTACATCCGGACCATTCACCTCCGAAATCGCTTCGTAACGGCAACGGAAACAGCGGCAACGGCATTCGGCAATCGTATCAGTAGACACACAGTGTCAAGAAGATTGCGTACAGTAGGTATTCGGGCACACCGACCTTACCGAGCGATGGCCTTGACCTCGATACCGACGTAACCGACTCCAATGGGCAAGGCGAGTGTACAGATGGCAAGCACGGAACTGGAGGCGTGTCTTATTTACAGATGAGAGTCGTTTCTGTCTGTACCATAATGATGGAAGACAGATTGTCTGGAGGCGCCGTGGTGAACGTTTTGCTCGTCCATGTGTCCAACAAGTTCATCGTTACGGCGGTGGTGGTGTGAAGGTGTGGGGCGGTGTCTGTGGTGACGTTAAAACTCAACTCGTCATTATAAATGGAAACCTGAATGCACAGCAATACATTCAACAAGTTCTGCAGCCAGTTGTATTCCCTTTTCTGCAAGCACAACGCCAGGGTATCATATTCCAGCATGATAACGCAAGACCCCACACTGCACGAGCCACAGTTAACCTGATGCAACAAAACAACGTCAATGTTCTCCAGTGGCCTGCCTGTTCCCCAGACTTAAATCCAATAGAACACTTGTGGGATCACCTCAACAGGCAGATAAGGAACCGTATACCCGTCCCACAAAACCGACAGGAACTTGTTCGTGCTCTCAGAGAAGAATGGCAACAGATACCAGCGGCCGTCATCCGACGTTTGACCATGTCGATGAGGAGACGTGTCAGGGCCTGTATTGACGCTACAGGAGGTCATACGCGTTATTGACAATAGCAAAGTTCGTTTGTGGCTTCTCAACAGACAATAGAGAGACATTAAATTATTGAATTTTGACCCCCTATGTGATTCACTGACTATACAGTCGATCAGTGGAATCAACCAATGCAGTTTGTTTCTGTAAATCATTGTCATCTGATTGCTTAATATAATCCAATTTACGGAACTTTAATATCGTCTTTTGTTTTTATTTTATGGGCATATGAAGTGGTCCTATACTTTCTTTTGATCGCGAGTGTAGTACATTGGCGGTTGATTCTACATGGGTTGAGCAAAAACTGCAAACTTCCGTATCGTTAAGTTGCATTTTGTGCAGTCGCCTGTTAGTCGGCAGGATGTGGTGCAGCAATTTATATTGGAACCATTGTAATTTTGTATCGTGAGTGCATCTGAAAGGAAGGTTACTGTAGAGTTTCCATATCTCTAGTCCTAGGTTGGTTTCCACTATATGATTGCATTTGTAAACATGCTGGTTAGTTGTGGTATATTTAATAATTAGTGTTCTGTAGAAGGTTTGGCTGCTGCCTCTAATTATCTTTTTAAGACGCAAGCTTGATAGATGTAGAGGTACAATACGCTTTGATAGCCCTTATTATCCCTCTGTATGTTAGAAAATTTGTATTCACCTTGACTTTCTTTTCAAATACGTCGTAGGATAAGAAGTGGCCGTCATCATTTAAAAGATCGTTTACATAGTGAATTCCATTTTTACTCCATTTTGGATAATAGATTGTCTTTTTACCGATGGTGACATTTTCATTATACCAGATACTGTCAGTTGCTATGTTAAAATGTTCCTATTGAGATTCATTGTGTGCAGTTGTAAGGTCCCACCAAGCTCTTAGGAGATCGCTATAAAATTTGTTACGGATCATGGGGGATAAAATATGTCTCAAACTTGGGCAATTTTATTCAAATATGGATGCAGATCCAAGTTTAGGTAGGTTTACTGAACAAAGTTCTCACCATTTAGAACTTTGTTTATAGTAGCGACTGATTTTTTGAGATTGTATGATTTGTTTTATCTTAGGGGCAAGAATGATTTATGATAATTGCTTTAGATTAGGAAAAGCAACTACACTCACACGATTCTAAGGTATTTTTGTAATTCTCATGCATTCATGAATGGCATTTAGATTGTAGATCAACAGTCTTTATCACTCGTCCGTTATAGATATCGTAGTTTAATAAATCAAAATCTATTACACAATTACCGATTGACGTGACGGCATTAACATTAAATATGACGTCACAAATTAGCGTCGCGGCCGCATTTATCTATTAGTCAGCCACTATATCTATTTTTTGTGATTTGTTTTAGAGAGTAAAAAATGAAGTCTCAGTCCCGCCTTTTTCATTCATTTCATTTTCTTTGAAACCGGTGAATGCTATCGGTATCAAACTCACTTTTCTCGTGAAGCTAACCACTCGTGTATTTAAAATTGTATTCAACAGGACGACGTTTAGTATTCTTAATGTATGTCCCGTTACATTGCTGCATCTCCTCTCACCTTCCTTGTGACGGACTGTTGTCTCTGCGTGCGTGCGATTATACGAGGGAAATCAACCACGTCCTTATTACACTGCCTGCTGTACATATGTCATGTTGCTCAACATAAATTCTTTCATTATTTTCGGATTAAGTGTGAATGTCATGTAATGTCGTGTAATGTTATGATCGCATAAGTTAGAGTACTTCAACCATTTTTTACTGAAAGAGATGGATTTTCGAGATGGTGAAGCAAATATATATGCTTATATATACCAAATCATACATAGATTACTACTGGAGTGCTGTTGCGTATGATTTATGCAACACTATAATCCAAAGAGCAATGAATTTAATTTCAATATATTTGATAAATTTGTCAGTTTGTAAAATTTGAACCAAACGTTGAAAATATCATTGTAGTGAACAAAATTGACTATAATTGTTGTAACTATGTCATAAATGTATTCAATTACTTATTCATTAGAATATGGAGAAAAAATAAATGATCTTATTTTAAACCCTGCCTTTGCCAGATTTGTTGCGGCGTGATACATGCATGCACTACAATATATAGTGATAATATGTTTTTACAAATTAACCAAAAATGAATGGTCATAATGTATTCTGTTTAGAAGTTTTGATAAATTCAGTATTGGTGAAGAAATGATGATAGGAACTCTCGCACAGTTCAACAAACGTTTGTTCACCATCTGCACACATACGTGATCTCACTGACATTTATTTGACAATATCTTTGGTACAGATGGTATAAACATAATAAGTTGTATAATTTAAGAAAACTAGTGTTACTTTGAATTGTCAGCATTTTTTAAATGATTTGAATAATAGTAAATAGTTATTTTGAAATTTGTTGCATCTGGACAAACATCATATGGTATTTTCGATTCGATTCGATGTCTTGAGAGTAGTTTAAAACGATCGGTTAAGCTATGATACCCAAAAGATTAAATGGTGTTCACACAAAAATGGCCAGTGGTGTTTTGCTTGATGCCTGATTATTTCCTCTACGGCTACGGGTCATCGGGTCAGTAATAAGATGTTTGACTCTCTGCAGATCATATATTAAGCATAAACTAATTTTTTTGGGGTAAAATTTTAAGAAATAACTATTTAAAAGAACTTGCCACTGCCCCTTAAAGTAGCAATTCCAAATATTTACTGGCTGTGTATATAATTTTTGGATAAGAGGGTTGGTTTTATCATGATTAATTTATAGAACACGAATGAAGAGTTGAATTGAAGGTTAGACACTGTTTGAAAAAAAAATCTTAAAAAGTGTCTATTAAACATTTAAAAAACAGATACAATTATCAACGTAGAAGAAAGGAAATTTTTAGTTTATAAGAAAATATTACCTTTAAAAAGCTTTATCTATCACAGACATGTTAACAAAAATGTTCTTATCGTTGAAAACTATCATAGAAAAAATACATCGTAAACAATATAAACTATAACAACCAAAGATGTTGTGTCATGTGATCTTCACACTCCAGCCAATCAGAAACGAGGCTGGGAAAGCATTATCAGTATATTTTAGCGGGCCTCTGATTGTTTGAATTGATGGAAGGTGAAAGGTCACATACAAGCCCGACCGATGCAATACGATATGGATCAGTATTCAGATGAAATACGCGAGTGTTAGGTTCTAGCTGATTTTAATGAGGTTGTTTCAGTCTTCTCATCTACAGTTCACCTATAATTTTCATAGAAAGAATTCACATGTCGTTTGATGCAGGTTGAATTCTCTGGTCGATATGAAATACTCACGTACGTTTAAATTTACAGTAAACATTTTGATAAAGCGTTTCTTTGCACCTTTTATTCCACATTTACAATTGTTTGAATGTCTTGTATAAATAGCTTTTAAACATGAATATTATTTGTCGTATACTCTTTCTCTCTTCTGATTCTTAGGCTTACATCTTCTTTATTGTTAATATTTGATTATTAATCGAATTGACTTAATCTTCGAATTTTAAAAAATAAAATTTGATTCCTCACTATTAAGTCAATTTATTGTAAAAGATTCATGAATGGAAGAGGAAACAACAAGTACGTATACAAAACCTAAAGTAATAAATGATCGCCTTGTCGTCATTGTGATTGTTGAATATTGAGGGAAGTCATTTAATGTAGATAATATCATAGAGTAGTAGTTGCAATATCTTTTTCTCATTTAATGACATTTGTCCTTCAACATTGACAGAACTTAATCCAAGCCTTTGATGAGTTCAGTATGAATTTTCCAACAACTTTTGTTGATTAATGATTAATTATTTAATATATCATTTATGTAGGGGATTTTATGTACATATTTACATTTAATATGAATTACTTATTTGCATTTGTACCTACGTGACACAAACTCAATTTTGTTAAAACAATGTTTTGAAGCAAATGGTTGTCATTTCATCAGTGAAATTGATAGAATTAATTTGGCAGTAACATGAAAGATACTTTTAAAATCGTCACTGTACTTGCTCGTATCTTCATGTTTTTCTTTTCATATTTTGCCCATTGAATACTGGTTTTTGCAAGATATAAATTGTTCTAGTGTAGATTTGTTATTTTGCTTTAAATCAAGTATTGATAATTGATTTTTTAGTACAATTAGAATTCTATTAAGCTTTGTGTAATCTGTTTTATTACACACCTTCGTATTATGTTAAAACAAATCTAATATGAAAGTAAAAAAATCAATCAAAAGTTTTCAAACCAAGATAAATACATTTGCATTCTAAGCTATTCATAAAAATCATTTCAAAGATTCAAAAGTGAAGTTTTTACTGATAAAAAATACCATATGGATCACAATGTATTGAAATTAAACCACATTCGAAGCGTTTAGCTTTTTTCAAAGCTATTTACATTTGAAAAAAACCCAGCAAACAACGAAAATACAAAAAAAATGAAAACTATTCAATTATATACATGAATTTTAAAATAGTTATAATTAAAATCATCAAATTTAGAAATGATAACACAATATTCATTGATGTAATTATTCATATTTATGAACATTTTGGTCAAGTATGTAAAGAAAATCAATTATAACTATTTTGTCAACTTTTTAGTTATTGGTTGAATTTATTCTAGAATGAGGATGATCATATCCTTGCCTTTTTCTGATTGTACATAAAAACAGGATAGCCAACTGATTTAAATGATCGACTCGTGTTAACGATTATTTATTTTGAAGTTGACAAGCAAATCAGAATGATTTCCTATCAAACTGATTGTAAATACAATGAAACAAGCGACAAATATTCACAATAATCCAATAATCATTAACGCATTGCCCAGCAAAAGGCGATTATGTGACAGTTAACACAATGTATATCTCAACTTTTAAGCAAATTAAAATTAACAGGTAATTTCTTTAATAAAGATATAGTAGAATAAAGTTCATGTGAATTTCTAAACATTCAGAGGTCTAATTAATAACATAACATTACGTAGTATGAAGTATGTAGTATGTTATATTTGTCATAATTCAATATCAGCTCAGTCTTGCAACTTTATCAAGGTTCATCATCTATGATCTGCCGTATACATAGTCTTTATATGATAATGTAATATCTGTACTTAACTTAAGATCAACTTTCAATGTTAATATTCGAAAGCTTAACGACAGCATAAAGCGAAAGGGGTGCTAAGCAATCAACTGTAAATAAACACATAATTCAACAATATTAAAAGCATATTGTTCCACTTGCCATGTTCCAAGATTAAAAAAAAGAGTAAAACGTATTGTCATCCAATTATCAAATTGGATCAAAGACTTACCATGTAAGTATCCGAGATGAGATAGAGAATAATTTCATCAAAGACTTACCATGTTAATATCCGAGACGAGATATCGAAGTGACGGGCAGGAGATCAGCGATCTGGTTTTATTAACTTCCAGGTACAAAGCGTCTTCCTCATTAAGTTGTCGTCACCTGCTTGTGAGCCACTGGCCGTGTCGGAAGTCTTACTACAGACACATGCAGGGCGGGGCCAGGGAGACACACTGGGTCCGTCTGGACCTTCAGGTGCGTGGGAATTTCAAATACCTACATACCTACCTTGTGATTCGGGATATAGGTTTGTAGAGAGTTACAGAGTTACATTGGTAATGGATACAATGTGCACATGTTACGTTAAAAGCAAATTTTCCCATTTGAAAGTGACTTGGTATGGTGTATAATGCAAATAATTACTTTGCATGATGACTGTTGAGTGTATTCTAATATTTGATCTCTACGGAGTTTGTTTTACGTGATATGTGTATTGCAAATTGTTTTATTGTACATATATTTTGTTAATTGAGTACTGGTACTATGATCATATTTATTTTTGAAAGATGTTAAGCTTGCGATGTACTTCGTGAGAAGATATGGAATACTGGCTTTTGACCTTTCATGTTTGATTGTCAAAATTGCTACCTGAACCTAGTGAAACAATCTTTGTTCTATATGTGTTTCATAACTAGTTTCTCACGAGTAAATGTAAATGCATTCATCTTCAATAAACAAGTACGTGTTCATACTGTGGGAAACAACCGGCACTTCATGCAGCCCCGTTAATGCATGCTTTCCCAAAGTAAATTACTTTTTCTTAAACGTAGTAATACGTATTTAGTTTTAAGAGTTTATATAATTTTAAGTTGGTAAACATACGTCTCTAATGAGACATTCATCTTAAAACTACGGGTTGAATACAAGTTATTGGAAGTTATTTTAACCATATAAACAAGTAAACTTTGAATTGTAATACAAAATTCATGAGAGTTAATAATGAAGTACACCGAAATTTGTTTGTTAGAATATCAACAATGAAAAGGCGGAATAAAGGTATGTGGAATTGATTTGACCGGACAGTCCACACCCTGTAATTAGGAACCGCAATGCATCTGTTTAAATAAAATCTAAGAGAAGGAAAAATTAGTTCCTTAGAGTAAAAAACACAATACCCGTTTATGAAATAAGTTTGTCTTTATCACTAGATATTCCACAGTCATAATTTCGACAATGATCGACTTCGTCATTTTCAATATATAATTTCATAAAGTAATGAAACAGCACTCAAAGTAATCAAACATTGGCTTTGTTAATTTAAAACTCAAACGATATTTTTAAATTCTCTCGGATGATTATTAGGAAATGCTCATGATAGGACGATGTTTCTAGTCAGGGTAAAAGGAGATTACGAGAAGACGAGCTGTAATTCATCAACAGATTAACTTCAAGCAGATTTCATGTAACATTCGACGCATCCATGTACTCAAGGAAGAGACGACCCAGCCATGTACAATGCAATATATACACTAACCGCTGTATATGTAGTTAAGTTCCGCATTTCACTCACGGCTTGTGGTGAGTCTAATTAACGTTGTACATTACACTCGATTCTACAGTGTCAAGTTGATACATTCCAAGGACATAATTACGTAACTTGTTATATATTTCTCGAAATAAACAGTTACTCCTCTGTTTAGATAATTAGATTGATTCGGCAGGTCTTCTTCCCAAACAGTTCTAGTTTTAGTGTTTTTCTCCTTAGCTGTCTTGAGTGTACCAAATTCTTACAAGACCTTGAAAAAGAATTGAAGCATTTCAATATCCTTTCTACTCTGTTTCGTGTTCCGATCCATAAACAAGCTAGTAGACAAGATATGAACAACTATAGAGGAATTACCCTTCTTAGCATCTTCGGCAAAATATTTACCTATATTATTAATAAAAGACTAGTTTTTTGGGCAGAATCTTTGGATAAAGTAAACGAAGAACAAGCGGGATTCAGAGAAGGATATTCAACCATCGATAACATTTTCACTTTACAAACCTTGATTCAAAAGTATTTGAAAACAAAGGGGGGTAAATTTTATGTACTTTTTGTTGATTTTGCAAAAGCGTTTGACACTATTGAAAGACACAAACTATGGAAGCTATTGAGATCGCATAGTCTCAGTAAGAAAATGAACAAATTATTATGTAGTATTTACGAGAATGTCAAAGTATGTGTGCGGAATAATAATGATATGTCTGATACCTTTACTAGTCACTTGGGAGTCACAGGGGTGCATACTAAGCCCGTTTTTATTCACGATCTTCATTAATGAATTAGCCATTCAGATTAGGAAGAATTGTACCCATGGTATACAGCTTCATCCAAATATATTGGAATTATTTTTATTATTATTTGCAGATGATATTATCCTTTTTTCTCCAACCGTAATTGGTCTTCAAAGGCAAATATATGAACTAGAAAAGTATTCTGATGAATGGAAACTAACAGTGAATAGATCTAAATCAAAAGTTATGGTATTCAAAAATGGGGGGAAATTATCAAAAACGGAAAAATGGTATTTCAAAGAAGAGCGACTGGAGACAACTTCACTTTATAAATATTTGGGTGTATTATTCAGCAAAAACCTTACATGGAACAATCATTTCAACCAGGCAGCAACACAAGCTAAAAAGGTATTTATTGCTATCTGTAAACAAACCCATATCTTAGGCGATCTCTCGTACCAAACCTCTTTAAAAATCTTTGATAGTAAAATAAAACCAACATTATTGTATGGGTCGGATATATGGGGTTTACAAAATATAGATATAATTGAAAAGGTTCATCTATTTGCATGTCAAAAATATCTAGGAGTAAAATTAAGTACACCTAGTGTTATGGTTTATGGAGAACTAGGAAGGTTTCCACTTTATATCTACGCCTCTATAAATGCAGTCAAATATTGGTTGAAACTTTTAGCTATGTCTCATAAAAGAATACCAAAAAAATGTTATAATATGATGTTATTGTATGACAAGGATGGACAAAGAAATTGGGTATCTCAGGTTAGAAACTTTTTATTTGCTATTGGCTTTGGAAATATTTGGAATGATTAATATGTAGAATTTCAATCACTATTCATTAATTCCCTAACTGTTCGACTTAAAGACATTTATCTTCAAACATGGTGTGATAAAACTCATTTGACAGGTAAATGTTTTTACTATTCACAATTTAAACTCGACTTATTCAAAGAAACCTACTTTTCATGTATTGATATAAGAAAATTTAGGCGATCTCTAGCACGCTTTCGATGCTCTTCACACGATTTATTAATCGAAACTGGTAGATATAAAAATGTTAAAAAGGAAGACCGAATATGTACACTTTGTACTTTAAATGAAATAGAAGACGAATACTATTTTCTTTTTATTTGTCCAGTATATAATGCATTACGATGTAAGTATATTAAACAGTACTACTATGTCCATCCAAGTATTATAAAATTCTGTAATCTTATGAACAGTAAAAATCAAATTACACTACAAAATCTGGCTATGTACATCTACAATGCAATGAAGTACAGAACATATGTTTTATCACTAAAGTGTTAACTTATGTAAATCCCAACTACTTTTGTATATTTACTATAGGCCTGAGGCCTCTTCAGTACCGAAATAAAGATTGAAGAAGTAGTGAAATAGACTTGGAAATTACTGAAACGACTTCAAACTGTACTAAAAACTCAGATATTAACTCTATTGATTTAAATAGATGAACTAAAAATTTTTAAAAGGATCAAAGAAAACTTTTCTATCAAAACTATGTTTACGAAAATTAATGCAAGTATGGATTCTTCCTGATGTTAATTGACATGACAGTGATTAAAAGGGGCCGAATGTGATCAACATAGCAATATAAGATACAAGATATATAATTTATTTTTATATAATATAATATAATATAATATAATATAATATAATATAATATAATATAATATAATGTAATGTAATGTAATGTAATGTAATGTAATGTAAAGTAATATGATATGATATGATATGATATAATATAATATAATATAATATAATATAATATAATATAATATAATATAATATAATATAATATAATATAATATAATATAATATAATATAATATAATATGTTAGCATTGAAAGAAGTCAATGAAACAGGGCTTTACTTCAGATATGATAAGTGAAACCTGATAATAGGAACATCAAACTGGTGAAAGCTTGGGGTTCCACATTTGGCATGTAAATGATTCATCTGGTATATGCAATAAAATACCTTCTCTTGCTTTCGTATTGTTGTGCCATTTGAATAAATTTGTGTAACTTAAAATTCAATTTTTTATGCAGGTCAAACATGTCTTCCTCTCTGTCTGCATTCATGTGATGGGGACAGATCAACTCGTGTTAACGATTAATTGTTTTGAATTTGACAAGCAAATCCGAATGATTTCTTATCAAATTGATGGCTAAGCCAATGATACAAGCGACACATATTCATAATAATCCAATAATCATTAACGCATTGCCTAGGAAAAGGTGATTATTTGACAGTTAACACAATATATATCTAAAGATTTAAGCAAATTAAAATTAACAGGTAATTTCTTTGTGATTCTATTGTAATGCCCTTGTGATTCTATTGTAATGCCTGTGTGATTCTATTGTAATGCCCTTGTGATTCTATTGTAATGCCTGTGTGATTCTATTGTAATGCCCTTGTGATTCTATTGTAATGCTTATGTGATGCTCTTGTATTCTTTATGTATATACAACGTCTGTTACGTTTCGACATATATTTTAATGTCTCATACTGATAAAGGGGGTATTCATTTTTCATCGTTCCATCATTTAAACAACCTGATACAGTACCTTTTAATAATTCATAATTGTTAAGAGATATCAAATGATTAAAAATTGTTTTACTTAGCCGATGTCCATCAAAATGGAAATGTCAGGTTAATATTGTTAATTTCGTTGAAGACATATACTGTTTTCCAATCCTCCATCCTCTAAAGACGTCATTGTTTATGACTAAGATTTTGGCGTTAACAGCTTACGCAGGTGGTTGAAGGCGTCATTGTTTATCACAAAGTACATGCCGTCAACAAAGAAAGGAAAATGGTAAACGACGTCATCGTTTGTCAACAAAGCTTAACAAAATCGTCTCTTAGCTGTTGAGTCTGCAGAGAAGCTCATGGTGAACGAATGAACCATTTCCTACACATGGACAACGCTGTTTCGCATTCGGTGGTAGTGATGGGATCGGCAGGAGTCGGTAAAACAACAATGATCCGACACTTCATGAAAGACCTTCAGTCCACTGTAGGAAGGAACGAAAACGGATCCATTTACAGGAAAGTCCATACCACGGAGAGTTCCTGCTTCAATATCGAGATTGTTGAAATCAACGGAATGTCCAACGTCCTCAGGAGACGGGCCGTGGATCAGGGTGATGCTTTCGTTCTCGTCTTCTCTCTGTCGGATGAAAACTCTTTCAAGGCAATTAAGCAGATCAGGAAGAGGATTCTGGACACCAGAGGAGATGACACGGTTCCTGTGATCGTTGTTGCTACGGATATCGGTCCTCGTTCCTCCAACTATAGCGTCAAGGCTGTGAAACGCATTATTGAAGTTGAGTGGCGAGCCATCTTCTTCCTCATCAATGGCCGTATCAACCTGCGGGTTGTCCAGGACGTGTTTGCCTCGGCGTTGAAACAAAAGAGTAACTAGCTGTTCTCATGGGAAGGTGACAGTCACCGTTAAGGACTCACTCAGTTGAATCGAAATCATGGACGAAAGCACGGCGATAAGATGAAATGATGGGTGGGATATGCATCATGTTAATCAAAATTGTAAAGTTTAACTTATTCATCGTTAATTGTTCTTTAAACATAAGGTTTTACAACACTACACCGCAATAAGATTGATTTTGGCCACGAATGATCATGAGTTGTTTTGTTTTATCTTCCTTTTGCGAAGCGAGATCTTCTAAGATTCCCTATTAAACTAGCGATGTGTGATGTTTAATGTAACGTGCTTATGGTCCACTGAGGGCGCATCGACGTTCTTGAAGCATTATTTACTCTACTTTATGTTTTGTCACATTTGGTTACATGTGTATAAAATGAAACTTGTTAAAATGTAACTATCCTTACTAAATTGTAATCTATCATTTATAGTGTTTTTCGTTATGTTTTACCACGTTTTCATATTCAAAATGAATACATTTTCGTACATTTGTGACGTAGTGTACATTTCATGTACATTTGTGATATTAGGGCAATAGTTCAAGTTATCGACAACTTATAAGAATCGTAGTTGAAGACCGATTAAAGTCTTTGAAGTACATTCTGAAGTGGCATACATAAATGCACTGATTTTCATAATAAAAAGGTTGTTATTCAGGAACATTGTAGTTGTTTAAGATTTTTTTCTTTTGCAGGGAGAACGGTACAAAATGTAACAATGTTACATGTATTCACTTTCTCAATAACAATAGTTCTACCATTGTAACATTATTATATTTTGGATCATTCTCTCCGAAACAGAACAACTTTTTCGAAAGCGTGATACCATATATATCATGTCCAATGTAATTAATATCTTTCATTACAATATCATATGATAGGTTCTGCTTTTGGAGCAGTGCAAATATGGTGTGGCAGGGTTGTAAATAAACCCCCCAAACCATTTTCGCCCGTCAAAGATTTGAAAGATTATCATATTTGAATTTATAAAGAAGCCATTACTCTGCGTATTGTCACAGTTAAAACACGGGAATCAAAATACCTACGGAGACAAAATTAATGAAGTGACAACCAGACCTTCGCACTACTTTAATCTCAATTGTAAGCCCGTTCATCATTTTGTTATTGGTAACTTTTTATCCCGTCTAGGATGTCCCGATAGGAAATAGTGTTATATCGACTGTTCAGATAGCCACGAGAGTTACAGCATCTTAGGATACGATAGATTAATAGATGGGATACAACAATGTCAATTGACTCTACCGCCTTAAGTTTCTCCCGAGTTTCAGAGGGCTAGAACCGCCTTAAGTATCTCCCGAGTTTCACAGGGCTGGAACCGCCTTAAGTATCTCCCGAGTTTCAAAAGGCTGGAACCGTTTTAAGTATCTCCCGAGTTTCAGAGGGCTGGAACCGCCTTAAGTATCTGCCGAGTTTCAGAGGGCTAGAACCGCCTTAAGTATCTGCCGAGTTTCAGAGGGCTAGAACCGCCTTAAGTATCTCCCGAGTTTCAGAGGGCTAGAACCGCCTTAAGTATCTCCCGAGTTTCAAAGGGCTGGAACCGCCTTAAGTATCTCCCGAGTTTCAGAGGGCTAGAACCGCCTTAAGTATCTCCCGAGTTTCAAAGGGCTTGAACTAGATTGTTGAAACAAACATAGTTTTGTCACTTTTTCCACTGACAGGTGTCTACTTATATCCCCTTTGTTACTGCTCTTCTGCTATTCGCTGATGATTTCTGTTCATGACTTTTGTTCACATATTCACTGGTTTCTAACCTTAGAAAACTGAGCATACCTCAAAATATGTACCAATACTTTACACTATAACAGCAAATTCATATTGCAGCAATAAATAAAAATGAATGGGTATATCTGTTGTTGTTATATTCTAAACATAGATAATTGGCCTAGCTTTATCAAAAGGTCATTGATCCGATATGATTTACAAAATCGTATAATATGCATGTTCGCTTTCCTGTGCTAATGATATTTATCCATTGCCCGGCGCATCCACAAGAAAAAGTGAATAAATTTAAACAACCCTGGTCCAAATAATATAATGTCAATACATCAAACCTGATTTCCAAAGTACTAGTGTAAGGCTGAAGACTTAGATTGTAAATGAAAGGTTCGGGAATATGCACGTGTACCTTGATGGAGTTTCCGCGTTAAATTGTTCTTTCTGTTACCAACCGTCATTGCTACTGCCTTACACTGATAGAACGCACGTGACGTTTGTTGACACTCCCGACATATGGCTGTTTATGGATGTTCTTTGGTAGCAAGCAGATATTAGCGTTTGTCATCTGGAGATGAATGCGTTGTATATTATGACTTACATCACCGTGTATGAGGCTAAGGTTCGTATCACAGCCGAAATGTATGTAATAAAAACAACAGGGTGTTTCTCTTATTATGCAAACATTTATTACGATCAACAACTTCAGGCCACACACGAGGGTAAGTCAATAAGTTCATAAAAGGGGATTTAAAACAGAAACCAATGGTTGTGATGTTGATTTTATTTTTCAATATAATCTCCCTGGATCTCGATGCACTTTGCCTATTTGTCTTTGAGATTGTTTATGTCCTTGCGGTAGAAATCTTCTTCTCAGCCACGCCTCAATAGCTGCTCTGAGTTCACAATCATCGCCAAATCTTGCAGGTGTGATTTCAAATTGGGAAACAGATAGAAGTCGCTTGGGGCCAGATCTGGATTTTTAGGGGATGGTTAAGTTGTCCAAAGCCACATTGTTGAAGTGCAGCCTGTGCAATACGACTCTTGTGCACTGGAACGTTGTCATGAAGAAGCATAACTCCAGCAGTCAACATAGTCTTCTTGATCTATTGCTTCAACAAGTCAGTGAAATAGACTTCTTTAATTGTAGTTTTTAATAGTTTAGATGGTAGACATAATCTTGCCAATAGAAAGCTGAGTTCTGAACTTCTAGGGCGCAGGATAGTGCTTATGCTTCCATTGCATGAATTCTAGCTTAGTGTCAGAATCCCAGGGATGAATCCATGTTTCATGCCCCGTAAACAGATTGGTATGAAAGTTATCGGGTTCAGCATTGTTGATGTCGAAGAGTTCACGCCTGGATTTAACTTTTCTAGTGTCGATCTTGAGCATTTAAGGTTCATGGCACCCGTCTTGCAGACACCTTGGACAAGTGCAAGTGCTCATGAATTATGGTGCAAACATGTCGTTGAGAAATGCCCCACTCTGTAGATATCTCATCCACCTTTCTCGTACGATTGGACGTGCAATCATATCATCTGTAATGGCTTCAACGGGCAATCCTGACCGTGGGTCATCGTCCAAGCTCCCACCCCGCTTACACTCAGCTGACAATTTTGCAACAGTGTAATATTGAGGGGCTTCTTTCCCATACACATAGACAATGGCCCTTCTTTCGTGTGAAACTTGATAACCGCACGATGCTCAGTTTTAAATCTTTCCATGATTACAGGAGGATACCTGTGTTCAAAAGGCTGTAAATCTCAAGTAAATGACCGGTAGGGTTGTTTTGGTCTATAAACTGTCGTCAGATCTCAATAATGACAAGAGGTTTAATGACATCAAACATGATGTCTTCAGGGGCGCATCAATACTAACGTATTAGTTAAAGAGTAAAATCGTGTCGAAAAATGCCATTTTTGGTGAAAAAGCCCAAAACTATGAATTCCCTTTTTTCCCTCATAATTTCTTTAATAAGTGAAATTTATGTAAAACTTTAATCGTTTAAGTCAATTATAGCTGAATTGTTTATCTTAGTCCCAAAACGTTTTGAAAATTAACACTAACATTATTATTTTTGAGCATTTTTTGTCAATAGAAATTTTATTTTTAGCATGAAATTTTTATGTATTTTCAAGAAAAATAAATTTCCCAAATTTAGATTTTTTAAAAACTTTTATAATATGAACCTGACATTATATAAAACTGAATAAAAATCGCAGGAAAAATCGCGAACTTTTTGTCGTTGAAAATGTATATCGACATTGAGAAAACGCCCACTGCAGCCGCAGCGAGTCTAGAATGACAGCGGTTTTGCTTGAACGACGTCCTTGTTGACAGGTTGTTAAAGATTGTTCATATTACTCGTTTACAAGTTTAAACCCTTTAATAGGGTCTATCATCTTCCACAAATTCTAAAACGATATACACAACAACGAAGGATCCGATTTTTCTGCCATGACCCAAAGAATCAAGTGAAATCTAACTCTACTAGCTCCATCACTGCATTGAAAAAAATGACCCATTGCACGTTCGACTTTGCACAGTGTTTCAGTGTTTATCATAAAATCATTTGACAATATCACATACGCTACTTAGACTAGATAATTGTTTCAAATATATAGAGCTTAACTGCAGGCAAATCTGAAGGCCAATGCCTGGACATGAAGAAACCACATCAAAATACCGATTACGGTATTTCCGCCTAGACTTACTTCGTCCTTGACTGATACTTTGTTACTCCAACTTTGAAGACAATTATGTGATATTTTCAGTTAATTTTCGGTTAAAATCGTCAATAAACTCTTTTCGTCGGTTGAAAATATTATATTTATAAACTTGAGCTTAAATATAGGGTTTTCTCCTCGGAACGAGGCCGGAGCAAGTCTTTCCTTCAAGACGCTGCAAGTGGATTTCATCGGAGTCTATCGCCTAATTTGCACCAAAATCAAGCTCATTTCTTTGCACACACTATATAAGTCGATGCAACAGGTGGCAACAATCAATCAACATGCAACCACAGTCGGTTTATCAAAAGAGTGTATATTTTGCGAACCAAGAAATTGCATAGGAAATAAAAAATAATCATTATCTAAAATCATATAAATTACAGATAATAAAACCCCATCCCTAACATCAATAGATATTGAAAGTATTTTAGTATTTATAAATACTAATTAATTTCTGTTTACTGTGGGAAAAATGAATACAATATTAAATTATAAGATAAAAAAGATAAACCATATTATATTGATTCAAATGTTTTGTATCTTTTTTTTTCTTTGGCCCTACCAAAATAATCAAATCAACGTATTGGTTTGAAATTAATATATTCAGCAATATTCAACAGCCTAATGTGGCCAGACCTTTTTTATACCTGATCTCAGTCCCACATGCTATAATACATATATATTAAATAAATTTGAATGTTTTATTGTTTATGTTTTCATGATCCTGGGTTTGAATTAACTTAGCCAGGTTTAGTCCACATCTACATTAATGGATTCTGTTTCAAATAATTGACACATTTTGTATCATTACAAAACATAGTCTGATAATTATTTCATGCTGGTACCAACCAAACTCTAATATGTGATATGAAAATTCAATGCATCTACATCTAAGAATTAGTCACAAATATCTTAGCTAATCTATGCTAATCTAAGAGCTATTTGATCAGATCAGATGCACTTTATTCATATCTAAAATTCTTTTGAAGTGGTTTGACATCATGAAACTACATCATTGATAAATTCATGCAATACAGGTAATTAGATTATTGGGATGCTTGTTACCAAAGCGATATAAACATTTATTTTCACATCATTTTCTATTGTATTTCTGTTATTATATATATACATGTACCTGCTTGTAATCTTCAAACTTGGAGGAAATAAAGGCAATCTATTTATCTATCTATGGGCCTAAGGCGTAGACCCTTCTCCAGATACCTCCAGTGAGGATTCATTATAAAGGCAGCCTTTGAGACTGTAGCCTTCAAAATCAGGAAGATTCTGTTGATGAGGTTCCATCGTTTGAATTCGACGGCCATGTGAGTGTCCCAGATATGATCCAAGTGATTAACATCTCGACTCAGTCATGGTAGATTGGGGATGACGTTGTTTTCAACATACGCCTTCACAGTACAGTACCGTGAGGCCTACCGTAGTCATCTATTCAAAAAGGACTAATTGCTATTGCTTTCTTGCTTTCTTGTCAAAATGAGGTACTTGGACGGTGTCCTCGATGTTTCTCTTACAATTTATATTTCCTCATTCAGTGAGACGAAACCAACTCAAAGTAGTGAGAAAGGCATCTGCAAACGATATGTGGTGCTGCTGTTGACGCAAACGTGCGATCGAGAGTCCCGTAAATGTTCGATTTGGTCCATGCCCGGTTATCTTGAAGGCTATGGCAAAATATTGATGGAATTGACATTGGATATAATTTTCTAGTCAATCTTGGTGTCGTTTTTAGAACAGGAGAACGACAGGCTGGACAACCTGCTCATTCCCCGTCTCAGACCGATTTTTTCGGATCTTTCCTGATAGAAAACTATGGCCTCAATTGTATGTAATAGGTACCTCTTGTGCTTGCAATATGACGCCAACTTTCTGTTCTCTCTACAGTGACTCAATTCTAACTATAACGTTGAAGAAGTCTTTTTTATCAATCACACATATTTATTACCACAACCCAAAATACGATTGTCTCTTTACGATTCACGGCGTTGTTGTAAATCTGCTACAATGTAGAAATTTTAAACACCCATCGCCGTTGTAAAACGACAGGGCTTATCGCGTCATTTCACGAAAGCCTTGACGTAGAATACATGAAATTTCCCAGCAGAAAATGTAATTGAAATAGCTAATGCTTACAGTTTTCAAATACAGAAAGAACTTTAAAAAGTGGTAATCTCAAAGAAGAATGAGTCTGTCATAAATAGATTTTCCAGTATATGGCACCAGCGATGCAGTGCACTTGATTTGGTTGCTGACTTGAAACGGCAGGTGCCAATAAGCAGCGCCGCCCTAAACTGTAAAAACGGCCGTGCATAGACGTGAACATCATTGGACACATAACGGGAGAGATTGGTGTAAGTGATAAAGTTTTGGCTCTCGAAGAATAATTAGTTCAGTTTAGTTGCTTTTCAAAAGTGATCATATGACTTTAAATCGGCTGAAAATCCTTATTCAGTCGCATACAACATCATGTGACAGGCTGACCCGTCTTACTGAAGGCATAATCTACCCCGGGCTGTCGGTGACAGCTATACTGACTGCACGCGTGACGGTATAAATCTTGTGCGATCTGAAACCCGAAGTCGCAGACTGCCAGAACTCATAAGATCTAACCAGACAACAAAATGCAGCAGGTTTAGCAAAAGAGATTTAATTTTGATTTATACAAAGTAGTTAAAATGTATTTTTCTCCATGCTTTTTGTCTCAATGTCTACACACACGTGATTTGAGACTTATACTCGACATTTTTGTTCATACTTTTTCAGACTTGCTAATCTTCGTTGGGGACACGCTTCCTGCCGTCAACCTTGTGTATGTCAAAAACCTCCAGATGTCAACATTAAACATTGAGAACATCTCGCGCCCCATTGCCATCGACTACGACGCTGACAGGAAAGATCTCTACTGGGCCGATGTGCTCCTGTGCCAACTCTGGACTCGGAATCTGGAAACATCGTTAACTAAACTTATACTAACGCTGGAGGAAAGTGAGGACGGCACCTCATTATATGATATTTTGAATAACCTTAGAAATTTCGGCTATCCATTCTCGTGCTTCTGATGCCCGTCAGTGAAACCTAGTCCACGATCAATGATAAGAAGTTTAGGCTATGAATGTAATGTTAATACGAAATTGTAATGGGAATAGGACAGCCTCAATATAAATGAAATTTCTAAAATCCCTGTATTTTGTTAATTTTGAATTGTTAAAGCAGGGCCCAATACACCAACGTAAGATATACTAACCTCACCAAATTAACCTCCAGAGCGCCAAGAGAGTTCTTCCCCTAAGATCGCACCTGGTGTATGCCAGCAGGGAACTAACTATCTAGTAACTATCCCACATCTACTTAACGAGTGGGAAAGGGGCTGAGTGCGAACGCCGCAGAAAGCCATGTACGAGCATAGGGGCACCACAAGTTGTATTTCAACTGTTCAATAAAATAGCCATATCCAAATAAAAAATTAGGGTTTTACCACTACACTTTAACTCATTCTAAAGAGGACAAAGTGTTCTACAAGTGCTTGAGATATAAACAAGATAGGTATTGAAACATAAAGTGTACTTGGTAAAAATAGTTTAGACAAAATACATTGGTACATATGAAAATAATCATAATCGGCAAATGAAGGTATATGCAATGGAAATTGAAACATGAATGGAAAGTACATTATATATAAATTTGATGTATACCATGATACATAATTTTAATGCATAAATCAACCTTGTTATAGCACAATGCAGAGTTCGATGAGAGTGGGAGAAAGTAGGTACGGCCGAACAGCTGGAAAAAAAATCACGATTTAAGTCTTCTTAAACGTAAAATTGTAAAGAAGAATGACAATAATTGAGCTTTACTTTCAGAAGTGTAGTTTCAAGTGTTTCGTGTTTTTTAAATTAATTTGATATTTTTTCTATTTATAAGGACGTAAATGAATATGAATCATTGAACATTACAATTAAAAGAATTAATGCCTTTGTCTACGCTGCTGCATGTCATGTTTTTCCACAAGGTTCCGTCTTGGGGGGTTTGGCTGTGGATACATCCAGGAGAAAGATTTTCTACACAGATGCCGGAAATGACGTCATTGGCGTGATCAACACTGACGGAAGTGGTCATGAAGTGGTTCTGGACACTGGGCACGATCAACCGAGAGCTATTGTTCTCCATGAAGGAAGAAGGTAGCTAAACTTTGATTAAAAACCATTAAGCCGTTTAGCAAATTGAAATAGTGAATCGAGAACTTGCGTTTTTAATATTCAATTCAAATAAGTTTTTGTTACTGACTCCAAGAGGTTTTTTAATGCGCACCAAAAGTCAGACAGACAAGCGGATTTATTCAATTGTTGTTTAGTTGCTTTTCCCAAAAAAGATATAGATTCAACATTACAATATATATGTTTTGCCAAATTACAGATTGCCTGTTGCAATCCCATTTGTGTGCAAGAATAAAGTTACGTTGATGAAATTCTACGTTGAAGGCAAAGTTGTGTGATCTTCAATTTGCCTA
This sequence comes from Phorcus lineatus, assembly GCA_921293015.1. NCBI lineage: Eukaryota > Metazoa > Mollusca > Gastropoda > Trochida > Trochidae > Phorcus > Phorcus lineatus. The sequence goes on along the minus strand of OV121082.1, from coordinate 1,004,245 downwards.
TGATTGCCTAGGGAATATTCGATGATGAAATACCCTTCTTTAAATTTCAAACATGACAGTTGACAAAATCTCATAAGGTTAACATTTCTTAGTTCGATTGTTAAAGTGACGTTCATATTTGACGTATCAGGAATAACGGAGTGTTTATCATCACAGAGAGATGTACTGGACCGACTGGGGTGACGTTTCCTACATCGCCTCTGCGAGCTACGACGGTTCCAACATTACCAAGATCATCACAACAGGTCTCGGCTGGCCCAATGGTCTCACCCTGGACAAAAAGAGTATGTTTTAGCTTTTTAATGATTTTTATATTCTATGCAAATGATTGTGTTTAGTTTTTGTATATACATTATTAGTCTTGAACGAAGTAAATTTTCGATTTTTCAAAATAGTTTTAAAAACGAGCAAAATATGCTTCGTTTAATTGTTTATTTGTTGTTGTGGTTTTTTAAAGATAATGTTTTCCCATTAATTCTACAATGCATTAAACAGATTGGTGTCCTCTTCCCCTTATTTTGGAGTATATTGGTAACCATGATAACCTCGTCCTGTACGACAGGTGGCGTCCTCTACTGGTGTGACGCTAAGGCAGCGAAGATCGAAGCAGTGAATGTAGACGGGACGGGGAGACGACTGGTGATCAGCGAGCCTAATTCACACTACTTTGATATATTCTACCACGATGAAGCCCTGTTCTTCACTGACTGGACTAGAAGGCAAGAGACCGTCTCTTCTTCAACTCGTCAATTTATCTCCATGGTAACTTATGAAGCTGAAAATAATTAAGATTTGTGAGAGGCTTAGGGTAAAGGTAGTTAGAGAAAAGGGATAATTTTTTTTACACCATTACTTGTGTCGAGTTTACATTCCAATTAGAATAGGAACTGATAAACGCTTCAATACGAATTCCAGACATTTTATAGTGTAACGTACAGATTTTGATGAACTGATTTTCATGATATTTGAGTGTTGTGACATTACCACGAAATTTACCACTCTCAAAAATTGCAACAAAACAGAGTCACTTTATATTTGGACAATTTTGCGATTAAAACTAGTTTGTTAATCATAATTAAAATAGGTTTTCATTCAATATTTCATAGATTACTTACATTTAGTCATTAGAGGTAATTAAGTTATTTACCACATGTATGCTTCAAAAACGGATAAAACCACTTGATTTATTCTAGTTGTTACTGATTGAACAAAACAATGAATCATTTTATATGTTTATGATTATAAAATCATATGACATACGATTTAAATATTTTGTATTATATTTCAGAGCTATAATGTCGATTCCGACAACAGGCGGACGCATCGGTTTCATCCAATCTGACAATTTCGACAAGCTCACAGGGATCCACGTCGCGTCCACCATGCAGTTGTCACGTACCTTATAATTATAATATATTTAGCCGTCTTATTTTACATAGGAGATGTGGACTGGTAGACATTGACTTCACGGAGAATGAAGATGTATTTATACATAACTTCTGTATTCTGAAGATAATATAATGTTCTATTGTCATTGTCAAACAAATGACACGTGACAAGAGTATGTGAAGATTATAATACATCGAAATTTAAACAATGAATAGTGGGGAGGAGCGATACATTTATGAAAAATGTTGTAGATTTTACAATGTGTCGAGATTGCACATCAGGATTTGGTTTGGGAAAGGTGCGTTATTTGTTTACAATTGGTATTAAATCAGTATAAATTGTAGCAAATGATGCTAATTGAAATGTAATTTATTGCAGACTGTCTACTAGGCCAGTTTGGAGTCGGATGTAAAGAGTGTGGACACTGCAAGCAGAACTCAGTGTGTGACAAGACGACCGGCATTTGTCTCGCTGGATGTAGTGCCGGGTACACGGGTAGACAGTGCATGGGGGGTAAGAGGTGTTCTCACTGTTACATGGTTATACTATACGGGCAGGCAGTGCTTGGGGGTAAGAGGTGTTCACATTGTTACTCGGTTATACTATACAGGTAGGCAGTGCATGGGGGTAAGAGGTGTTCACATTGTTACATGGTTATACTATACAGGTAGACAGTGCATGGGGGTAAGAGGTGTTCACACTGTTACTCGGTTATACTATACAGGTAGACAGCGCATGGGGGTAAGAGGTGTTCACATTGTTACTCGGTTATACTATACGGGCAGGCAGCGCATGGGGGTAAGAGGTGTTCTCACTGTTACATGGTTCTCCTATACGGGCAGGCAGTGCTTGGGGGTAAGAGGTGTTCACATTGTTACATTGTTATACTATACAGGTAGACAGTGCATGGGGGGTAAGAGGTGTTCACACTGTTAAAAGGTTATACTATACAGGTAGACAGTGCATGGGGGTAATAGGTGTTCACACTGTTATTCTGTTATACTATACAGGTAGGCAGTGCATAGGGGGGGGGGAGGTAAGAGGTGTTCACACTGTTAAAAGGTTATACTATACAGGTAGACAGAGCATGGGGGTAAGAGGTGTTCTCACTGTTACATGGTTCTCCTATACGGGCAGGCAGTGCTTGGGGGTAAGAGGTGTTCACACTGTTACTCGGGTATACAATACAGGTAGACAGTGCATTGGGGTAAGAGGTGTTCACACTGTTATTCGGTGATACTATACAGGTAGGCAGTGCATGGGGGGAGGTAGGAGGTGTTCACACTGTTAAAAGGTTATACTATACAGGTAGACAGTGCATGGGGGTAAGAGATGTTCACACTGTTACTCGGTTATACTATACGGGCAGGCAGCGCATGGGGGTAAGAGGTGATCTCACTGTTACATGGTTCTCCTATACGGGCAGGCAGTGCTTGGGGGTAAGAGGTGTTCACATTGTTACATTGTTATACTATACAGGTAGATAACGCATGGGGGTAAGAGGTGTTCACACTGTTACATGGTTATACTATACAGGTATGCAGTGCATGGGGGTAAGAGGTGTTCACACTGTTACTCGGTTATACTATACGGGCAGGCAGCGCATGGGGGTAAGAGGTGATCTCACTGTTACATGGTTCTCCTATACGGGCAGGCAGTGCTTGGGGGTAAGAGGTGTTCACATTGTTACATTGTTATACTATACAGGTAGATAATGCATGGGGGTAAGAGGTGTTCACATTGTTACATGGCTATACTATACAGGTAGACAGCGCATGGGGTGTAAGAGGTGTTTACACTGTTACTCGGTTATACTATACAGGTAGACAGTGCATGGGGGTAAGAGGTGTTCACACTGTTACTCGGTTATACTATACAGGTAGACAGCGCATGGGGGTAAGAGGTGTTCACATTGTTACATGGCTATACTATACAGGTAGGCAGTGCATGGTAGTAAGAGGTGTTCACACTGTTATTCGGTTATACTATACGGGCAGGCAGTGCATGGGGGTAAGAGGTGTTCACATTGTTACATGGCTATACTATACAGGTAGGCAGTGCATGGTAGTAAGAGCTGTTCACACTGTTACTCGGTTATACTATACAGGTAGACAGCGCATGGGGGTAAGAGGTGTTCACATTGTTACATGGCTATACTATACAGGTAGGCAATGCATGGTAGTAAGAGGTGTTCACACTGTTACTCGGTTATACTATACGGGCAGGCAGTGCATGGGGGGTAAGGGATAGTAGTACTAAGCTTAAGGAATGTTTTAGTGGCATTCTTGAATAACGAGATAATCATTTTATACACATAATACATATGAGTAAAATAACATGTTACAGCATTTTATGCTCAAAATACATATGAGTATAATAACGAGATACATCATTTTATACACACAAGTATAATAACGAGATACAGCATTCCGTACATTAAATACATATGTCTAGAGTAACAAGATAAGTATACAAAAGATACATATGATGTAGTGAGGTTGCACTATATGGTTAGACAGTGCACGCAAGGCAAGGAGTGCTTCTACAAATGATGTAGTGTTGTTGATCTATATGTGTATAAAGGGTGCTATTACTGGACATAAGGGGGTTTGTACAATAGACAGTACATGAAGGTTAAGGGGCGCTTAACTCTGTTATTCTGTCCTACTTATCCAATCATTTATTAAAAAATCTATTTAAAAAGAAAACGATCAGTAAAGATGAGTAACAATCAAGCTTTTTCTCTGAAATTTGTGTTACTATCTTGTGATAAAATTATTTCAATTATTGATAAAATTATTTCAAAATCAAAGAGACTAAATTTAATGCAATGTGTTCTTACAAAGAATGCCCGCCAGGACGATTTGGTCTTGGATGTAAGGAGTGTGGACACTGCAAAGAGGATGCGGTGTGTGACAAGACGTCTGGAAACTGTTCAGCTGGATGTAGTGCCGGTGTCCCGGTATAAATTCGCCCCCGTATAAAATCTCCCCCCGGCGATTTTGTACCGGCACAAACCCTCCCCCGGAGATTTTATACCGGTATAAAATCGCCCCCCGGCGGAATTATTTCTCTCCCCCTTAGAATAAAATCTCCCCCCTCAAGTTTCTTCTATATTAGTTTCAGAATTGATTGTAGATATATTCTATTTACCATGATGAATAGTTGTTTTGAAACAATGACATTAAAGATTATTTGAAATAATATTTTGTATCAGAAAAGACTTTCAAAGGATTTATTAAATTGTAATATTTCGTTTTTACAACTTGCTTTAAGTATGTCTTTGGAAAGAATATTTCGGTATTAGTTGAAAAAGAGGAAGCTAAAATATATACCGGGTTTGATGACAAACTTAAATCCTCTTAGAGGGGGCGAATCTATCCGAGTTGGATTTACGTACTTTAATACAGTTAGAGGGGGTGAATCTATACCGTGCATATACATTTGTACTTACATACAATTAAATGGGGCGAATTTATAAATGGTTTGATGCACATAATTACATATATTTAGAGGGGGCAGATGTATACTGGGTTTGATGCAAATACTTATATAAAATAAAGTGGACGATTCTATACTGGGTTTGATGCACATACTTATATACAATAGAGGGGACGATTCTATACTGGGTTTGATGCACATACTTATATAAAATAGAGGGGGCGATTCTATACTGGGTTTGATGCACAGTCTTATATACAATAGAGGGGGCGATTCTATACTGGGTTTGATGCACATACTTATATAAAATAGAGGGGGCGATTCCAAACTGGGTGTGATGCACAGTCTTATATACAATAGAGGGGGCGATTCTATACTGGGTTTGATGCACATACTTATATACAATAGAGGGGGCGATTCTATACTGGGTTTGATGCACATAACAATGTACAAGTAAAGGGGGCGATTCTATACTGGGTGTGATGCACAGTCTTATATACAATAGAGGGGGCGATTCTATACTGGGTTTGATGCACATAACAATGTACAAGTAAAGGGGGCGATTCTATACTGGGTGTGATGCACAGTCTTATATACAATAGAGGGGGCGATTCTATACTGGGTTTGATGCACATTCTTATATACAATAGAGGGGGCGATTCTATACTGGGTTTGATGCACATAACAATGTACAAGTAAAGGGGGCGATTCTATACTGGGTTTGATGCACAGTCTTATATACAATAGAGGGGGCGATTCTATACTGGGTGTGATGCACATAACAATGTACAAGTAAAGGGGGCGATTCTATACTGGGTTTGATGCACAGTCTTATATACAATAGAGGGGGCGATTCTATACTGGGTTTGATGCACATAACAATGTACAAGTAAAGGGGGCGATTCTATACTGGGTTTGATGCACAGTCTTATATACAATAGAGGGGGCGATTCTATACTGGGTTTGATGCACATAACAATGTACAAGTAAAGGGGGCGATTCTATACTGGGTGTGATGCATAGTCTTATATACAATAGAGGGGGCGATTCTATACTGGGTGTGATGCACATAACAATGTACAAGTAAAGGGGGCGATTCTATACTGGGTGTGATGCATAGTCTTATATACAATAGAGGGGGCGATTCTATACTGGGTGTGATGCACATAACAATGTACAAGTAAAGGGGACGATTCTATACTGGGTGTGATGCATAGTCTTATATACAATAGAGGGGGCGATTCTATACTGGGTTTGATGCACATAACAATGTACAAGTAAAGGGGACGATTCTATACTGGGTGTGATGCATAGTCTTATATACAATAGAGGGGGCGATTCTATACTGGGTTTGATGCACATAACAATGTACAAGTAAAGGGGGCGATTCTATACTGGGTGTGATGCATAGTCTTATATACAATAGAGGGGGCGATTCTATACTGGGTTTGATGCACATACTTATATACAATAGAGGGGGCGATTCTATACTGGGTTTGATGCACATTCTTATATACAATAGAGGGGGCGATATTCTATACTGGGTTTGATGCACAGTCTTATATAAAATAGAGGGGGCGATATTCTATACTGGGTTTGATGCACATTCTTATATACAATAGAGGGGGCGATATTCTATACTGGGTTTGATGTACATTCTTATATACAATAGAGGGGGCGATATTCTATACTGGGTTTGATGCACAGTCTTATATACAATAGAGGGGGCGATTCTATACTGGGTTTGATGCACATTCTTATATACAATAGAGGGGGCGATATTCTATACTGGGTTTGATGTACATAACAATGTACAGTTAAAGTGGGCGAATCTTTACTGGGTTTGATGCACATACTTGTATAGAATAGAGGGGGCGATTCTATACTGGGTTTGATGCACAAGAAATATACAGGTAAAGGGGGCGATTCTATTCTGGGTTTGATGTACATAACAATGTACAGTTAAAGGGGGCGAATCTATACATACATATACTTACTTATACACAATAGTATCGGAACTCATTTTCAACTTTTCATGCCGTTTTTGAAAAAATCAATACTCCCAAAATATCGAAAAAGCGACCTACACCTTTAAAGAGGACATTATGTCAAAATACATGCTGCTTGATGTTTCACCTTACTTTGTTTAACTTGTTCAATATTTATTTTGTTGAACTGTTACTTTTTTCCTGGTATTTTGTTACGATTACCAATTTTAACAGATCGTTCGTATATATGCGGTTTAGATGAAATCATTATTGCTCATCAGGTTGAGCACCCGTAATTATGGTCCCCGGTGAAATACCCTCTGACAGGATGTTTTTACAACTACTTTGCTGAGACAACCTGGCGCCTTATATCCGTTCTAGGTTAGGGACCTAACCCATTGTAAATCAATTAAGCGTGATTGACACAGTGACTATCCTCGTTTAAAATGTCTAAGTTCTCGCAGTATCCGAAAGCATAACTATGTTGATCATATTCAGCAAAAGTCATCAAGAATTTAAAGAGAAAAATACTAATACCTGCAAAATAATGAATAGGTAATTGGTTTCTGATGCAGCAGCCTCAATATAATACTCTCAACGTACGGTAACTGTATGACAAGCACCTAGAACAGCAAAACTCTAATACACGACCACATACGTTAGCTTTATAATAAGAAAATATCAATGGTATCAAACGCCATGTGTGTCATCTAAGACGTGACACGTAGCAATGCTAGTTAGAGCAATGTAAAGTTAACATCTAGCGATATCACCAAAAAAATTCGGATAACTGTTAATACCCCAAAACACGAATCAAACAATGCAACATTGTCGTACAAACTTAAGGAATATATAAACGAACAGGCTTAGATAGCCAATGTCAAAACGTCCTCAAGTTAAAATCATCCTTAACTATTACGTTATATTCATCCCTATATCAATAAATGTAATCGATTATTTCATAAGCACTTATGACCAATAAACCAACAAAATGATATTCATTACGATACCAGTATCTTCGAAGCTGAATATTGCAACAAACATGCGCCATTGGATTTCATTGATTTGCTTATGTTTATATTTACTCAATTTCGATTGTATTGGAGTTGCCTTAAAATAAATAATCCAGGGCCAATCCAGCATTAACATCAAACCCAGTACATATTCGCCCCCTCTAAGCATTTACATCAAACCCGACATAGAATCGCCCCCTCTAAGAATATACATCAAACCCAGTATAGATTCTCCCCCTCTAAGCATTCACATTAAACCCAGTACAGATTCGCCATCTAAAATGCATCTAAGTATGTGCATCAAACCGAGTATATCTATGGATAAGCCCCCCCCCCCCCCCCCCCCCCCCCCTCTAAGAATTTACATCTAACCCAGTATAGATTCGGCCCCTCTAAGAATTTACATCAAACCCAGTATAGATTCTCCCCCTCTTAGAATTTACATCCAGCCCAGTATAGATTCGCGCCCGCTAAGAATTTACATAAAAAACCAGTATAGATTCCCCCCTCTCGCCATTTAAAATGTATCTAAGTATGTTCATCCAACCTAATATAGATCCGCCCCCTATAACCATTTACATTGAACCCAGTATAGAAGCACCCCTTCTAAGCATTTACAAATGTACATCAAACAGTTTAGATTCGCCAACTAAAATGTATCTAGGTATGTTCATCCAACCCAGTATAGATTCGCCCCCTCTAAGCATTTACATCAAACCCATTATAGATTATCCCTCTCTAATAAGAATTTATATCAAACCCAGTATAGATTCTCCCCCCTCTAAGCATTTACATCAACCCAGTGTAGAATCGCCATCTAAAATGTATCTCAGTATATATGTTCATCCAACCAAGTATAGATTCGCCCCCTCAAAGCATCTACATCAAACCCTGTATACATCCGCCCCCTCTAAGCATTTACATCAAACCCATTATAGATTATCCCTCTCTAATAAGAATTTATATCAAACCCAGTATAGATTCTCCCCCCTCTAAGCATTTACATCAACCCAGTGTAGAATCGCCATCTAAAATGTATCTCAGTATATATGTTCATCCAACCAAGTATAGATTCGCCCCCTCAAAGCATCTACATCAAACCCTGTATACATCCGCCCCCTCTAAGCATTTACATCAAACCCATTATAGATTATCCCTCTCTAATAAGAATTTATATCAAACCCAGTATAGATTCTCCCCCCTCTAAGCATTTACATCAACCCAGTGTAGAATCGCCATCTAAAATGTATCTCAGTATATATGTTCATCCAACCAAGTATAGATTCGCCCCCTCAAAGCATCTACATCAAACCCTGTATACATCCGCCCCCTCTAAGCATTTACATCAAACCCAGTATAGATTCTCCATCTAAAATGTATCTAAGTATGTCCATCAAACCGAGTATATCTATGGATTCGCCCCCTCTAAGAATATACATCAAACCCAGTATAGATTCTCCCCCTCTAAGAATATCCATCAAACCCAGTATAGATTCTCCCCCTCTAAGCATTCACATTAAACCCAGTACAGATTCGCCATCTAAAATGTATCTAAGTATGTCCATCAAACCGAGTATATCTATGGATTCGCCCCCTCTAAGAATATACATCAAACCCAGTATAGATTCTCCCCCTCTAAGAATATACATCAAACCCAGTATAGATTCTCCCCCTCTAAGCATTCACATTAAACCCAGTACAGATTCGCCATCTAAAATTTATCTAAGCATTTACATCAAACCCAGTATAGAATCACCCCCTCTTAGCATTAACGTCAAACCCATTATAGACAATCACTCTCTAAGAATTTGGATCAAACCCAGTATAGATTCTCTCCCTGTTAGAATTTGCGTCAAAAACCAGTATAGATTTACCCCCTCTACATGTAAGCATTTAAATCAATCCAGTGTAGATCGCCATCTAAAATGTATCTAAGTATGTTCATCAAACCCTGTATACATCCGCCCCCTCTAAGCATTTACATCAAACCCAGTATAGAATCACCCCTCTAAGCATTTACATCAAACCCAGTATAGAATCATCCCTCTAAGCATTTACATCAAACCCAGTATAGAATCATCCCTCTAAGCATTTACATCAAACCCAGTATAGAATCATCCCTCTTTGATTTTACATCAGAGTATATATTCGTCAACTAAAATGTATTTAAGTATGTTAATCCAACCCTGTATACATCCGCCCCCTCTAAGCATTTACATCAAACCCAGTACAGATTCTTCCCTCTTAAGAATTTAATCAAACCCAGTATAGATTCGCACCCACTAAGCATTTCCATCAAACCCATGATGGAATCGCCTTCTCTTAGTTTGTTCATCCAACCCAGTATAGCATCTGTTCTATTTCTATATAAGTAGCATGTAGACTTCATCACTTGATAATAGTGTTCAAAATATACAAAAAAGATAAAAAAAATTCTGCTTAACAACGTCTTTATTTTGAAATTCTTAACGTTTCGGAATATAAGCTTACTCCTTTATAAGGCTAAATATGCACACAATCAGCCCCACGGGAATTTACCGCCAACACTTTAAATTCAACAATCGCCAAACCAGTTAAATTTCCCCACGTTTAGTGTTCAAACCTAAAAGTTCACTATGCCTCTTATAGATAATTCGATAATATGATAACATGTATTTATGAAACCGATTTTACCCTACATCTCTCCTTTCAAGGCAATATTATTAGTTTCACTAGCTATAGAATCGCTCAAATATACATTGAATATATTTAACTCCCTTTTCATGCATTTGAAGATATAAACACTATCATTAAAGCATTTATGGAGGGGGGCGAATCTATTCTGGGGGGAGATTTTATTTCGTGGAAGGGGGCGATTTTATACTGAGGGGGGCGGTTTTGTACCGGTATAAAATCGCCGGGGGGAGATTTTATACCGGGGGCGGTTTTATTCCGTGACACCGGGTACACGGGTACACAGTGAATGGAGGGTAAGTGTTGCTCGTACTGTATTTGTGAGTTATTTCACGAAAGTGCAAGCAGAATAAGGAATAATGATACGTGGCATAATGGTTGGTGTCATCTTCAGGTAAACAAAGCATGGATCTCTAATTTAGGACATGAGGGTGGTTTACTTTACAGGTAGACAATGCATGGATTGTAAGGTGTTCTAATAATGGACATGAGGGGGGTTGTACTGTACAAGTAGACAATGCATGGATTGTAAGGTGTTCTAATAAAGGACATGATGGTGGTTGTACTGTACAAGTAGACAATGCATGGATTGTAAGGTGTTCTAATAATGGACATGCGGGTGGTTGTACTGTACAAGTAGACAATGCATGGATTGTAAGGTGTTCTAATAATGGACATGAGGGTGGTTGTACTGTACAAGTAGACAATGCATGGATTGTAAGGTGTTCTAATAATTGACATGCGGGTGGTTGTACTGTACAAGTAGACAATGCATGGATTGTAAGGTGTTCTAATAATGGACATGAGGGTGGTTGTACTGTACAAGTAGACAATGCATGGATTGTAAGGTGTTCTAATAATTGACATGCGGGTGGTTGTACTGTACAAGTAGACAATGCATGGATTGTAAGGTGTTCTAATAATGGACATGAGGGGGGTTGTACTGTACAAGTAGACAATGCATGGACTGTAAAGTGTTCTAATAAAGGACATGAGGGGGGTTGTTTTCCAATAATTAGAAATGCACAACAATCGAACTTATGTTTCTATAATTTGCGTTAATTTCTTGAGAAAAACATGATTTCGATATCAACTGCTACTTAATCTTATTCAAAATGCGTTTCCAAAGAATGCCCGCCAGGCCGATATGGAGTTGGATGTAAAGAGTGTGGACACTGCAAGGAGGACTCGGTGTGTGACAAGACATCTGGAAACTGTTCAGCTGGATGTAGTGCCGGGTACACGGATACACAGTGCATGGAGGGTAGGTGGTGTTCATACTGTATTTGAGAGTTATTCTAATATACAGGAAGACAGTTCAAGGAGTGCAAGGAATAATAATACTGGGCATAAGTGTTGGTGTGTTATTACGGTAAACAGTGCATGGAGAGTAAGTGTTGTTCAAACTGTACAGGAGAGTGGATGCAACATACGAATGGTTAGTTCACGCAAAAACAGGTATGATAATACAGGATATGCGGGTGGTTGTAATTTACGTTTAGACAACGCATGAATTGTAAGGAATTCTTATAAAGAACATGAGGGTGGTTGTACTGTACAAGTAGACAACGCATGCATTGTAAGGTGTTCTAATAAAGAACATGCGGTCGGTTTTACTTTATGGTTAGACAATGCATGGATTGTAAGGTGTTCTTTAGAACATGCGGGTGGTTTTACTTTACGGGTAGATAATGAATGGATTGTAACGTGTTCTAATAAAGGTCATGAGGGTGGTTGCACTTCACGAATAGTTAATGAATGAATAGTGAGGCGTGCTAACAAAGGACATGAGGGTGGTTGCACTTAACGTTTAGACAATACATGGATTGTAAAGTGTTCTAATAAAGGACATGCAGATGGTTGTTCTTTATGGGTAGATAATGTATGGATTGTTAGGTGTGCTTATAAAGGACATGTGGGTTGATGTATTTACGGGTAGACAATGCAGGGATTGTAATAATAATATAATAATAAAGTACATTTGTATAGCGCTATATCTCCATGCTATAGCATGCTCGAAGCGCACAAGCAAACACAATCACACACAAAAGAAATAGGAGTTATCCAAAAAGAAATGTTTTAAGAGATTTCCGGAAGGACATGATAGATGTACTCTGTCGGAGTTCGAGCGGCAAATTGTTCCATTGAACTGCAGCTGCATATGCAAAAGTTCTCTGGCCGTAGCTGGTGGTGTTCACTATGGGGACAACTAATAGATTTTGGGTTTCAGAACGCAGATTTCTTGCGGGAACATATTTGACAAGGAGTTCAGACAGATAAGTTGGGGCTTCTCCACTGAGACATTTGTAGGTGAGAGTGAGAATCTTAAATGATATTCGTTGATGGACAGGTAACCAGTGAAGTCCTCGAAGAATGGGTGAGATATGTTCCTTCTTTGAACAGACTGAAACGAGGCGTGCAGCAGTGTTCTGGATACGTTGGAGTTTGTTTGTTAAGTTGATGGGAGATCCAGCAAGGAGACTGTTGCAGTAGTCTATTTTAGACATCACGAGGGAGAGAACTAGAATTTTGGCTGCGTCTTTAGTGAGATATTTTCGGATGGAGCTGATGTTTCGTATTTGGAGAAAACAGATTTGGGCCTCCATGGATAACTGCGAGTCAATGACAACACCCAGATCTTTAGCAGAGTCTGACAGGGGAATGAGACTGCTGCCGACTTGCAGTGATGACATCTGACTCTTATCTCGCCGTAACTTTGGACCAAGAAGCAGAACCTCTGTCTTGTTGTCGTTTAGTTTTAGCCTGCTCTTTGTCATCCATGTTTTGACGTCGGTACAGCATAAAGACATTTCATTCATGGCAGTTGATGTTGATAGGGGATCAGGTTTGAATATCTTGATGAGTTGAGAATCGTCTGCATACTGGTGCCTTCCAGTCTGATGTCTATCAATTATACCACCAAGTTCTTTTGTGTACAAAGTGAATAATACCGGGCCGAGAACTGACCCTTGTGGGACTCCACATGATAGGAGGATAGGATCAGACGAGCACCCCTCAACAAGAACTGTTTGGTACCGTTCTGCTAGATAGGACTCAAACCAATCCAAGGCTATCCCATGGATACCAAACCTCAGATTTAGATGAGAGAGAAGTAGAGAGTGGTCGATAGTGTCGAACGCTGCGCTAAGGTCCAACAGTACCAGCATGCCAACGTTGCTCTTGTCTATCCCGACTCTCAAGTCGTTCACGACTCTCAGTAGAGCAGTCTCTGTACTGTGTTGTTTCCGATAGGCGGATTGGAACTTGTCGTATAGACCACAGCGAGTAAGATGTTCGGACAATCGTTCACACACTGCCCTCTCTATGACTTTCGAGATGAATGTCAGGTTACTGACAGGACGATAGTTGCTCAATTCGTTAGTGTCAAGATTTGTTTTCTTAAGCATTGGCCTCACAACCGCCTTCTTCAGTGCAAGTGGCAGGATCCCAGACTCAAGGCTAGAATTCACTATCCTAAGAAGGACAGGAAGGAGAATATCTAAGTGTTCCAGTAGTAGTTTGGTTGGAACAGGATCTAATGTGCATGAAGTGGGCTTTGCTTTCCTGACCAGCTTCAGTAACTCATCTTGCTGATACGGCTTGAAACATGACAATATGTCTACATCCGCTTGGCAGCCGATATCTTCCACAAATGTGTTTTGAGGAAACTGGTTGCGAATCTTCTTTATCTTGTTGATAAAGTAGTCGGAGAACTGTGTGGCAAGTTCAACGGGAGATATTGCTTCTGGTAGCTTTGTTACCCTTTCCTTTCCCATCAATGAAAACATGAGTTTGAACAGGGCTTTGGAATCAGAGGCAGCCTCTGTAACCTTCTTGTTCATTGATATGAACTTAGAATGTTTTACAGCATAGTTGACATTGTTCCTTGCGACGGCAAAAATCTGACGATCTACTTCCAATTTAGTTTTACGCCATCTCCTTTCAGCACGCCGTCTTTCAGATTTGGCCTCACTGATCTCGTCACTGAAAATCCATGACGTTTCAGGTCTATGTGGAACACACTTCACTTTCAATGGTGCATGTTTATCTAGAAGGTCACTGAGCACACTGTTGTACTGGTCAATGAGATCATCACATGCTGAGGGACAGTCATTGAAGAGTGATGATTTTGCTAGATCACACCTAAAAGCAGAAACATCCATCTTCTTAAGATTTCTGTACTTGATAGTTTTTAGAGGATGACAGGGTCTAGTTGTGTCCAACTGCATCATGACGGCCTTATGATCAGATAGGTGTAGGTCCATCACACTTATGTTATTCACACATGGCTCGGAATCTCTGGTGATGACCCAGTCCAATATGTGGCCACTCTTGTGTGTGGGCGTGTCGATCATCTGAGTGAAATTCCTTGACTTCAGTAATTTCACAAAATCTTTAGTTTCCTTGTGATTCAGATTGTCGAAGTGCACATTAAAGTCACCTAGTATCAAAATTCTTGAACACTTAAGACAGCCAAGATCCAGAAAGTTTGAAAACTCTTCGAGGAACAAGACAGGTGATAGTCTGTTCACTGCCGATGGTGGTGGTCTATACAACGCAAATAAGTTAGTTGTGGTCTTCCCATGAGTGAAGGTCAGATTCATGTATTCAAAAGATTTAATAGATAACGACTGTGATTTTCGGACACTGATATTGAAATGGTCGCGAAAAATAGCTGCGATGCCACCCTCTCGGGATGGGCGGGGTTGATGTTGAAAGCTGTATCCAGGGGGAGTCATGGCCGTGATCTTAGACTCATCGCCTACTTCATATAGCCATGTCTCTGTGAGTATCATGACATCTATATCATAATCTAGAATGATGTCCACAATATTTTCACATTTATTCCTGGATGACTGCACATTCCAAAGGCACATTTTAAGATTCTGGCTGATTATCAGGGAATATCAATGCTACTTAATCTTATTCAAAATGCATGTCCAAAGAATGCCCGCCAGGCCGATATGGTATTGGATGTAAAGAGTGTGGACACTGCAAGGAGGACTCGGTGTGTGACAAGATGACCGGTAACTGTCCAGCTGAATGTAGTGCCGGGTACACGGGTACACAGTGCATGGAGGGTAAGTGGTGGTCATACTGTACTAGAGAGAAATTGTACGATACAGGAAGACAGTTCAAGCAGTGTAAGGGATGATAATATTGGGCTTAAGGGCTGGTGTGATATTACGGTAAACAGTGCATGCAAGGTAAAGGGTGTTAACGAAGGACTTGAGGGTGGTTGTGCAATAAAGCTAGACAGTACAAGGAGAGTAACTGTTGTTCATACTGTACGAATAGTTCATGCAGAGTAAGGGGAGATAATTCTGGAGACGAGGGTCTTCGTACAACATGGGTAGACAATGCGTGAGAAAATACGGCTAAGGTTGTTGATGGATTAATGACGTTAACATTACAGAATTTCCTGTTATATTTTTTCACTGCTGACGACCAATGATTTATCTTCCACTAGGATCTGGTGATGTCCAAATCGCTGTTGTATGTGTGCATTGTAAAATCAAGTTATTTCATACTGATCTTTATTTAATAATTTTTTTATGTATTTCAAAATCTCAAAAACAAAAGCCACAGCGACAATACAGAGCTTTGGATTCATAATTTTTTAAGATTAATTGTATAATACCCTCTTTACACAAATGAGCATTCAATTACGAACATGATAACGAAATAGATGGTGTCAAATAACATAAGTATCAACCTACGATAACAATTATATTAATATTGTTTATATTGGTTAAGATCTTACATTTATGAATGTCTACTAACTTACTGCCTGAACCGTCTATGAATCAACTGAAATATACGTCTACAAACCCGTCTGGTTTAATAATTTGCCAATATGTAATAATACACAACAATCGAAGTTTTGTTTCTGAAATTGGTGTTTCTTTTAACAAACATTACTTCAATATCAATGCCACCTTATGTAATCAAAATGCGTTTCCCAGAATGCCCGACAGGACGATTTGGTGTTGGATGTAAAGAGTGTGGACACTGCAATGAGGACGCGGTGTGTGACAAGACGTCCGGAAACTGTCCAGCTGGATGTAGTGCCGGGTACACGGGTACACAGTGCATGGAGGGTAAGTGGTGCTCGTACTGTACTAGAGAGAAATTGTACGATACAAGAAGACAGTGCAAGCAGTGTAAGGGATAATTATACTGGGCATAAGTGTTGGTGTGATATTACGGTAAACAGTGCATGGAGAGTAAGGGTTGTCCATACTGTACAGAAGAGTGGATGCAACATACGAATGGTTAGTTAAAGCAAAGACAGGTATGATAATACAGGATATGCGGGTGGTTGTATTTACGGGTAGACAATGCATGGATTATAATGTATTCCAATAAAGGTCATGAGGGTTGTTGTACTTTACGGGTAGACAATGAATGCATGGATTGTAAGGTGTTCTAATAAAGGACGTGAGGATGGTTGTACTTTACGGGTAGACAATGAATGGATCATAAGGAATACAAATAAGGGTCATGAGGGTGGTTTTACTTCACGAATAGTTAATGAATGAATTGTGAGGTGTGCAAACAAAGGACATGACGGTTGTACTTTATGTGTGGACATTGTATGGATCGTAAGGTGTTCTAATAGAGAACATGCGTGTTGTTGTATTTATACGGGTAGACAATGAATGGGTTGTTAGGTGTCCAATAAAGGACATGAGGGTGGTTGTTATTTACTTGTAGAAAATGCATGGATTGTACGGTGTTCTAATAAAAAAAACTTTAAGATGTTTGTACTTTACGAATAAATTATGTATGGATTGAAAGGTGTGCTAACAAAGGACATGACGGTTGTACTTTATGTGTAGACATTGCATGGATTGTAAGGTGTTCTATTAGGGGACACCAGGGGGGTAGACAGTTTGTGCAGAGTAAAGGATGTTTATACAGGGCATGAGGATGACTGTACTGTACGGTAGACATTGCATGCAGGGGGTTGATTTTTTTCATATCACAAAATGTTGTGGACATACAAATAAGTAACTTTTCTACATAAAAGTTTCTGTCAGAAAACTGTCAGAAAAACAAGTTGGAAAAACGATTGTCAATAAATATTAAGAATTAAAAATTTTCCAAAATAAGAAAATCAAAAAACGCCAAGAAGCATTTTATTCATATTTCCGTGGACAATATATATTGTCACAAATCAGCAATGATCATGATCACAATAAAGAATTTGATAGTCCATAAAAATGCCTTGTTTTCCTTAAACCTGACAATTTCTAAAAATGACACCCAACAGATGATTTGAAACTCCTCTTGATAACAATTTAATATTTGTTTTATTAAGCAATCGAAGCAAACAGTGACAGCACAAAGATCCCTACTGGAAATGACGATGCTGTTAGTAGTGAATCCTCCTTGAATTCTAATCATGGTAAGGATTGTGAAATAAAATCAAGTAACCTCCTTGTCTGGATTAATAACTATTTAGATAGCAGCCATGTCGAAAGCTAAATCCTTCTGTACATCTTTATAAGGGCTACAGTTGTCACACCCTAAAACGTATCTCATTTCCTTTAAAGATGCAAAGGCCTCGAAATCTAAGAACTTGTGCACAAACTCCTTCGCTGAGGCAGATTCCAATTTATAGTTTTGGTGACCCGATAATCCCTTTTAAGGGCCACAGGGGCCACACTCTAAAAACTTCTCCTCTCAAGATGTAACTGAAATTAAACTTTTTGTAGATACTCCTTAGCTGATGGAGATTCTAATTGATAGGTTTCGTATTATGTGGCCCCTGAATGGTGACCCTTTGACCATTTTCATACTAAAATATAAAAGGCCTAAACAAGAACCAAGGGATATATTTTAATCAAAAGGTATAGGTCTCTGATCATATATCGTTCTTGATAACCTACGTTTCTTGTTGGTAATTGCATATGTTATGACAATTCTTCTGAAAGAGAATTTTCCCTTTGAATCATTTTCGTCAAACAAAGAAAAGTAAATATTTCAAAACACCGCCATAGATGCACCAACAATGGCGATTGTTGTTGAAACATAAAGTGACACAATAAAACAAACTGTTCAACAAACCATCATTGTTAGATATTTCACCCTCTACGACTAGGGAGGGTGTGTCAACTCCTTAGGTTATAGCCACGTGCACATTTGTCACGTGACTGTTTGAATTGATTGAGTGCTTTATCGCATACTATGAAATCAACTTATGATGTTTAGTTACCAGGCCTAGGAACTTTTGATTTGAGAGAGATTATTTTATGCACTTGACAATGTTCTAAACCATAAATAGTTTGTTGTTGTTGATCAACAGAAGCAGTTGAAGACATTTTCAAAGAAACGAAAATTCCGAGTGACGTGCAATCAAAAGTCTTTTTCAATAGTTGATTTGATGTTCAGATAATATGTTGTGTGATATTCTTGTATTTCTCTTCATGACCTTCATACTGTTCTGTCGTAGTTATCCTCATCGGCGCCGTGGCTGGCAGTGTCTTTGCCTTGCTGGTCATTGTTGTCGCCATTATCGTCATTGTGGTCATTGTGTTAAGGTAAGTTATTTACTATTAAAAACCCTTTGTATTTTAGACTCTCTCTTTCTCTCTCTCTCTCTCTCTCTCTCTCTCTCTCTCTCTCTCTCTCTCTCTCTCTCTCTCTCTCTCTCTCTCTCTCTCTCTCTCTCTCTCTCTCTTTTGATAAAAATAAAAAATAAACCATATCGAGAAAAATTGGTAATGTTTACAGGTTAACTCATTTCAGATAATAACAATGACACATGTCAAATTTAAGTAAGGCTTGAGTATTCAGATAATCGGACATTTAAATCGTCATTTGTAGTCAATATGATTCGTCCTTGCTAATCATTGGTATTCATTGTCATTCAGCCAATCAAAATCAAGAATTCATTCAGCCAATCAAAATCAAGAATTCACAAAAGTCATGTTATAATTTCTTGTATTTCCCAACATTAATCTGGTATTATTTTTATTTCAGGAAGAAACGTCAAGTGCCAAAACCAAATCGTGAATATGCGACAATTGAAAGAAACCAACTTTCCAACCCATACAGTGTGGCATCGGAACTTCCTTCAGAATACGCATCTATCAGCGATTTGAGTGGGCCAAGGGCCGACAACTCTCGTCTGACAGAGCCTGTTGACTCCGATAACTCCTTGTACCTTCATCCTACTGTAGCGTGTGAGGACGACACCGACTATCTCACTGTCACGGACGAAAGTAACGGAAAGTCCTATTCTGCTGTTATTTAAGTATCCCCTTAGCACTCTTACGACTGAAAACAGCACAGATACAATTTGATCTTTAAACCTTTGAGTAATGCTTAACTAACCAAAACGTTAACTGAAAGCAATACTAAGTTGGGAGTTTGTTCCTCTCTTTGTAATTTATTTATTTTTGTGGTACATGTACATGCAATCAGACATGAATCTTTACATGATCTTTGAAAGAGAAACATGGTTCTGGGATATACATTTGACAGAGATAGGTACATTTTGTATAAGATAAATGTTGAGCCAATACTACACAGTGTATAGGAGTGTACACATGAAACGAAACATTAACGAGTCTAAGGTGGGATGAGGATGTCATTGTAACAAACCAAATATTTAATCATTTTGGAAAAGAAGGTGACAAGTCGACCAGAACTTCATAAATTTTTAATAATTACAAGTTTTGTATGTGTTGAAATTATCGATTTTGTATGCGATTTTGTATGTTGATACCTTGTTTCATGCTACTAAAGTCGATATTTTTTTTTTAGGTAAGTTATATTTTACGATTGTTATGATCATATTCAGTTTCTATTTCTGTTTTTTTTATAGTTCTATCTTTGCACTTGCAACATCTTCTTATCATTCTTTGAGGTCATTCCAAATATCAATTACATATTTCTAATCGTAAAACAGATGGGTTATAGTTTGGCTTTCTATTTTACAGAAATTGCATATATTTGTATCTTTGATGTTCATTTGATGTAAGAGATCGTTTTTAGGTAAACATCTATGTAGAATGGAGTATTGAAACCATGTTAATTTTGAACTTAGATTATATGTAAAAGGTACTTTGTGTATACTTTTCAACTCATCTTTATTGATCGAGTATTCCAGATCTCTTCTTTGAGTTTCTTATTTTCAAACTATTTCTAATACCAACAAATTCTTTAGCGGTTAAGATGAAGCCAGGCCACAGACATCTAGATAATATTTTATGATCGCTTCAATGTTGTCGACGCGTAATTTTTGTCATGCCATTGTTTTCCACTAGCTTTTGTATTATATATTTAGAATTCATAACCGCAATATCACACTGCTTATTGTTACTTCATCCTTATATCAAGAATTGTCAAGTTTTACACCAACAGTTGTATTTATTTTATTGTTATGTCGTAAACTTTTATAGTATTCGTAGGGTAAAGCTCAATCTAAAATGTATATGGTATAAAACTTTCATCCTTCTGACTACACAGGCCGTGAAGACAATATTAAAAATCAACCATGTGTTGTGGGAATGTGAACCTATTTTCAGATTGGAAAGAGTAAGAAACATGGCGTAATCCCTGAAATTTGCAAATAAGACTGTTGTATCGGGAATGGATGGTAAAAACATTAATCCTGTAAATGCAGTAATTTTGGCTTGATAACGGTATAAGATGCAATACAGAAACCTCGCTATCAGCACAATGCAGAAGTTGATAATCAATAGCTTCCTTGTCTTTCTTACAGAAACAGAAGAATTTTTTTTCTCAATATTTGTCAACTTTACATTTATACTTGGTAGATAGAAGTGTTTTGTTAGCACACTGACTTGGAGCCAATTTTTGGATTTTTGTACATATTCATATACATCTTTAGTTATTCTATACAATGTTGTATTTGCCTGTGTCGCAATGTATGGAAAAAAATAATAAAAAATATTGAAAATCATGTTTTGAAATCAATGAAAATACTTTGACAGTTTCAGCCTAATATGACGTAATGAATCTTAGATAGAAATTCATAGAACAAGCTGATTGAAAGTGTACAAGCATCATGTGAAAAGATTCCCAAGGTTTATCAAAATACTAAGTATTTACTCATACTAAATAAAGTTCTTAGGTGTTGAAACTACTCCAAATTGTATACTTCATGGCGAGTGTGGATGATATATATTCTCTCCATATAATAAGATGTTTAAAAAATCCTCAAAATGCACGAAAGACGCCTTCCAAAAGTGGTGTATGATATGATGAGCCATCCTGACAATATGGGTAAGGTATCTTCAGCATCAAGAAATTCTAATGTTCTCATGGTTATTGTTTTGTTTATTTAAACCAGGGTTTTGGTGATGTATATATAAATGTGTTATAAGAAATTCCGTGAACAGTCAGTACAAAATGACATTTAACACTAGAAACATGTTTTTGTTATGACCTTATGAGTCGTTCAAGACATTACTGCAGCGAGAGCGTTATTCAACCTTTCTTACGTTTAAACGCACCAAAATTGTATTCACTCGATACAGACTAGGCTTGATCTATTGATAAACACGGGAAGAAAATGGTTCATTATTACATGCGAAAGTTGTTTAACTCTGCAATTGAGGTTGAAGTACACTTCACATGTGTCCGTCCATGTTATGAAGATTTACGAATGGATGGTTTATTTCACAAAAGCACCATTGACAGCATCTATATCAATTGTAACATCAAAAGATACTTCAACTGTTATAAATCTAGCGATGTCCGTTAAGTATGCTTAAGAGCGGTGTGATGGAATTATGAAACTGAAACTAGTTTGCATTGTATAGTATACAATTAATACTACTATGTAAAACATGTAAATGTAACCCTCCCGTATATGGGCAGGACACTTCAAATACAGCAAACTTTCTCTGTTCTTGTCTACTTCAAAGAACATGGCGGCAGGGGTGTGTAGCCGGCTGCCATCCAATAGATCTCTATGGCAGGAGCAGTTAAATACTAGACAAGATAAAATGACTTTGGATACAACAGACTACCTCGCCAAGCATAAACCACCCTCAGATCTCTAGATGGAATAGTAAGACATAGATGGTTTACAACTTTTATAAACATCCTGTTCCGTCATCAATTTGTTTCTTCAAAACTTTAAGCTAAGACTCTCTGACAGTGTCTACCAAGAATGGCATTCCTTCTGGTAATCTTCCTCTGAATATAAAGATTGTCATCAAGACAAGTCTCTACTCAATGTTGAATTATGTAGAAGAAATGACATTCACAGTATTTGTTGTTCATATGAATGTTCAAATGTAAAATTTAGAAAATCAGAGTTAAGATAAGAATAAATAATTAGTAAAAAATATCATTGACCATGGTTAAACCTAAAAACATTGGTAAAATAAATCTGTTTGTATTATTTAGTATTAAAAACAAATTGTGTTATAGCCTAAAATTTTCATATAGTACACTAGAGCAAATGATCTATAATGAATTTCAACTTCTTAATTAGTTTGGGAAATTATTGTTAAAATCAATCGTTGCTATCGTTCAGTCATAATCGCTCAAAATTGTTTCAAAATGACGTCAACCAGAATAAATCAAAGGGCAGAACACTGTTGATTATACGAATACTTCATGTCTTCTAATACTTCTTGATTTGCGAGTCTTTTGTTGTTCAGTATATTTCCCACCTGTAATTGATCCTCATTGTAATTGAACACATCCTCATGAAATATTATTTTATTTTCATCTCAGGTGATTTTCTCTATCTATTTTTCAATTCAAGAATGGTGAACAATTGAAATATTTCGTTAAAACAAATGCATATGAAATGAAAGAGTAATGCTGAAAGTGACCAGATGTTCATTCATCAATCACCTATCATCGATAGTGTTGGAAATCTTTCTTTCATATAATAAATACCTGTACAAATTTGACCATCAACAGGTATGAGGATAAAAGGTAAATCAAAGAAACTCCACAATAATAGGAAAACATATCCTAACATGGTACATCGATTCTCAACGTAAAGTGATCACGGGGATTCACCGGTTTTACTAGTAAGTTACAATTGCCCATTTGAACTTTGGAACATAATCTGTCTTATATCCCACATCTTCTTGTAGACCGACACACACACTTCTCAACCGTCGGACGGCCTTGGGTGACCAGCCTGTATCTCCCGCTGCTACACTGATGGCCCATTCTCTCCCCACAGAGGTAGCTCCGTCATTGATTACTATACAACCTCTGTCTTCATACGAAGGTTTCTCCATTCTCTCCCCACAGAGGTAGCTCCGTCATAAATTACTATACAACCTCTGTCTTCATACGAAGGTTTCTCCATTCTCTCCCCACAGAGGTAGCTCCGTCATATATTACTATACAACCTCTGTCTTCATACGAAGGTTTCTCCATTCTCTCCCCACAGAGGTAGCTCCGTCATATATTACTATACAACCTCTGTCTTAATACGAAGGTTTCTCCATTCTCTCCCCACAGAGGTAGCTCCGTCATAAATTACTATACAACCTCTGTCTTCATACGAAGGTTTCTCCATTCTCTCCCCACAGAGGTAGCTCCGTCATAAATTACTATACAACCTCTGTCTTCATACGAAGGTTTCTCCATTCTCTCCCCACAGAGGTAGCTCCGTCATATATTACTATACAACCTCTGTCTTAATACGAAGGTTTCTCCATTCTCTCCCCACAGAGGTAGCTCCGTCATAAATTACTATACAACCTCTGTCTTCATACGAAGGTTTCTCCATTCTCTCCCCACAGAGGTAGCTCCGTCATATATTACTATACAACCTCTGTCTTAATACAAAGGTTTCTCCATTCTCTCCCCACAGAGGTAGCTCCGTCATAAATTACTATACAACCTCTGTCTTAATACGAAGGTTTCTCCATTCTCTCCCCACAGAGGTAGCTCCGTCATTGATTACTATACAACCTCTGTCTTCATACGAAGGTTTCTCCATTCTCTCCCCACAGAGGTAGCTCCGTCATAAATTACTATACAACCTCTGTCTTCATACGAAGGTTTCTCCATTCTCTCCCCACAGAGGTAGCTCCGTCATATATTACTATACAACCTCTGTCTTCATACGAAGGTTTCTCCATTCTCTCCCCACAGAGGTAGCTCCGTCATAAATTACTATACAACCTCTGTCTTCATACGAAGGTTTCTCCATTCTCTCCCCACAGAGGTATCTCCGTCATAAATTACTATACAACCTCTGTCTTCATACGAAGGTTTCTCCATTCTCTCCCCACAGAGGTAGCTCCGTCATATATTACTATACAACCTCTGTCTTAATACAAAGGTTTCTCCATTCTCTCCCCACAGAGGTAGCTCCGTCATAAATTACTATACAACCTCTGTCTTCATACGAAGGTTTCTCCATTCTCTCCCCACAGAGGTAGCTCCGTCATATATTACTATACAATCTCTGTCTTAATACGAAGGTCTCTCGGGCTTCAGGCAGTTTCCCCTACCGGAGCAATATTGCAACTGAAACTACCTGGCAATATTTCAGCCAATGAAATCACCGAATGCACGATTATCATATTTGTTGTCACACAGGCTTGCTATGATACAGTCGCAAAACGAGGCATATGTGTTCTGTAAAGAAGACTCAAAGTGCAAGGTGCATAGTCGAATAAATTTTAGCTTTTGTAAAGCTTCCGGAAATAACTTTCAAAAATGGCGATTTCAATGATAACTTTTAAAACTGCGTCGCTGATTGCACAACTAACTTTGATCAGCAGCGTTCTACATTTCTAGCCCGAGAAACCTTCGTATCAAGACAGAGGTTGTATAAGAACTGATGACGGAACTATTGCTGAACGGCGTAAACTTTCTAAAATGAGTAAAAAATCTAACTGCACGATTGTGATATTAAATACTAGTAAACTATTAGTGCTCTCTTTTCCTATCTGACCTATGCTTATCCACCCGTGTATGGTTCATGATTGCTGCTAGCAACTGCTATAGGTCGATGTAACAATCACTGAGCTCCAGGGTTTACAAATGGACACATTTGAAACTAGCCTCTGTCTCAATGACTAGTGAATGTGATCTTTTAATCTAGTTAGGTCAAGTCATTTTGTTGATAAAATAACAAGAGCTAACGCCATCTAACCTACAAGAATTAGGAAATGCGATTACGTAAAATAGTCCATCAAATTAATGAATTTGTAACGGCTTTCCTCTTCGACATGATTTCCACAGGCCCAATTCCAAATTCAGTTTCAAAATAAAGAATACTTGTATTGTCGAACACATTCATACGTAAATATCTTTGTATCTTAATTTTAAATCACTGTCCTTAACAGTTATGTTTATAAGTGTTTTACATGTTAGGGGAATCCCCACCGCTTACTATACAAAACGTATTCAAATTACGACTTGTTAAACAGGAACAAGTCTGGTCTCAGCTCACAGCTCAGAGCACCTTGTCGCACGCCAACATGTCTCCTCTGAGTTTGGTTTTCGTGTTTCTCGGCATCTGTACCGTGTCATGTCAAGGTAAGTGTTTTATTGCTTTAGAAAATGAAACGCAAATTTAACTTTATCGAAAGTCTTTAGAGGTAGCTTGTAAAATAAATAAAACGTTTGTTTTTTTCAAATTCTTAATTGCAAAATGTAAAATAAAATCATATCGTGTTTCAAAAACATTAATCATTTTTAACACTCACTGTTTTTAGAAACAGCCTGAAATCTGCTTGATATACAATTTGCATTACTTTGGGGGTTATAGCACGAAGACGTAAATATGCAACAATAATCTTAAGTGGCCAGACCCTTTAACCATCCCCACCCCATACCCCTTCCCCTCATTCCCAGGTCATCCGAACCCCGTTTTTTAATCTATATACAGCAGTAAAATCTTCTTTATTACAACTCATTAATTAGCTGTGAATACTGTGTTCATTTTACGGAAACTGTTTTCATATAACGTGAAGTGATTGAGCGGACACCATAGGAACACTACTAAAATCACAAGTAGAAGATACTGCAGTATTTAAAACGAGCATGGAGAATCGTTGCGAGCTATTTTAATGTAAATGAAAACTCAGATTCCAACTTATATTAAATATTAGTAAACTATTAGTGCTCTCTTTTCCTATCTGACCTATGCTTATCCACCCGTGTATGGTGGATAAGCATAGAACCAAACAGGTATGCTTCACTTTAAAAAGAAACAAGAACTTCATTCACTGCATGTACTGTTGTTAGGGCGTCTTCCTCTACCCTCTTGGAGAACCATGTTCTTTAATTTGTCCCGCGTCTCTGTAATAGTATACCGTGTATCAGTAACATTTTCATCAGTTTAGGTCCGGGTACACAGTTATGTATACTTCATGAATTAGTCAGAGGTATGGTTACACATAAACAATAACAGAGCTTGTATCCTCCGTTTTGTATTTACATAATGTTTAGTACACCCCGTGAAGCTGATATATAAGTCAAAGAGAGCTGTGTCATTGATAAAAAGATAAAAATGTTCATAACGTATTTATTTCATGAAGAGGGTATGAAGGTGACGCGCTTCAGCAATTCTCAATAGCGTTGGCTTTGTGGTTTAAGCTTTATGGAATTGTTTACAAGGAAGTCAGTCCACTCCTATGTCGTAACTACGCATGTGATTCGTACAATTGTCACTCGTGTGACTGTCACCGTGACCTAGTCTTGATATGCGATTACCAGATTGTATCAACAAAGCTTTGTATATAGAAGAGCGACCAAACACCCATTGGAATTTGAAATATACCACAACTAATAACAACCAATTTTCAAGTGACTCTTTGACACTTTTCCAAGTTATGACTAAAGGTTCTAATGTTATAAATAAACCTTCGTTAAACAAAATATTGACACATTCAGTCTTTATTAAATTAAATAAGACGACGTCCGCTCTCACAATAATTTACGGTGCAAAAACGATTAGTTGTGCACTTTAAGAGTGATTCAAAACGAGGCAGGATAATTGATTTAAAATGAGGCATTCAAATTGAGTCAAAACAAGGCAGGCAATTTAAGTTTTTAAAGAGAACTATACAATATTGAAAGCTGTTAATGAACTACGGCAAAATTCAGACTTTAAAAGACATATATTTCTTGTTCATTGTGACTATGTACCAGAGTTTGATATATGTTAACACTCGAAGATGAGCTCTAAGAAGCTTTATCAAGGAATAAAATAAAATAATTGAATAAAATAGGTGTTACAGGGAACAAAATTGTTTGGCTGCTAATACCCTCTTGTTTCACACCTTACTTAACCTTGGACACCGAAGAAAATTAAAATAAATTTGAAAGTTTTGAACTGCCGCAATATGTTAGTGTCATCGTGATAAGTATTAATATGTTCACATCATCGGTTGCAGGCATTATGTTACCTTTCGCTGACATAACTTGGTTGACCTTGGAATAATATAATTACTTCTTGGAGCCATAACACATTTTAAAAAAATAAACCGGAAATCACCTTTCTTTATAATTAAGACTTCCGGCCAACTTATAGTGCGACCATTTGCCTTAGCTTTGGGGTCATTTAAACTTTTTTGGTATCGCTTCTTCAACTTGCTTTACTGTTTCGATTGATACATCATGTTTAGATCTTTATGAGGCGGTGTATGTATACTAGCTGGTAATGTCCAAGGTTCAGAAATACTTCCATTTTTTGGGTTTCGTTTCTCCAACTCTATCCTATAAAATCTACTCAACATTTCTCATCAGACTTGAAGATCCTTGTCGGGGACATGAGACCGGGAATTCACCAAGTTAGTCTCAGAAACAACATGGCGACGATGATTGAAGGCTACGAAATCTCGCGCCCCATTGCTGTCGACTTCGACGCTGACAGAAATGACCTTTACTGGACCGACGTGAACCTGCACCAGATCTCGGTAATGAATCTGGAAACACGGGAGACTAAGCTCCTTCTTCGGTCGAATGAAAGTGAGTCTAAAATTAACTAGCAAAAAATCTAAAACAAAAGGTTTCCCCTATCGAATTTAAACCATCAAGGAAAGATAACTCCCTTGCTGTGCTTGACTTATTCAACTCTTTCATGAAAGGCAAAATTAACAACATCATTGTAGTATTCATTACAACATATATGTGTGTGCGTGTGTGTTTTTTTATTGTTTGCATTTGTTAGGTAAGAACATTCTTCATTCTGTCTGATTCCATAAACAATGCGCAGTTATATCACCTTTTGTTTGTATATATTCCTTCCTTCGCCTAAGGCTCGGTAATGGATGGAATAGCCGTGGATGCCTCTAGGAAGATAATCTACTACACTGATACCGGATATGACGTCATTGGCACTCTCAACACCGACGGGACGGGTCATGATGTCATCATTGATTCTGGTCTCGACGAACCTAGAGCCATTGTCCTCCATGAGGAGAGAAGGTATTGTTGTTTGGGGTAGCTTTGAAAATGAAGTTAAGATATGTGAATACTTTTCAAATAATACAAATCGACAAGAGTAATCGTATAATGAATATAGCGTAAACATTTTCAATTGTTTTACCATTAGTTTAATCGTATTTTAATCATAAAGAAAATGATAACGAACAAGTTATCCAAATTAGAAAACCCTTTACCTCGGTAAATCATGGTATAAAAGACTCGGGATGGAATATTTTAAAGTCTGTATTTTTATCATCCTCTGCAAAATCAGTGAACAATATGTGTCAGGTCATGTTCCTTGTTATTCTATTGACTAGAGTTTTTAAGAAGACAACGTTTATTCCAAAGTGAATAAAACTGAATTTTGAAAATGTTTCCTCTTGTCTTGTGATCAATGTTGTCTTGATCTATTGGACCACAGGCAGTTTTATTGGACCGACTGGGGGGAAAATGCTTACATCGCCTCCGCGGCCTATGACGGAACTCACATTTACAAGATCGTAACAACAGGCCTGCTGTGGCCCAATGGTCTCGCCTTGGATAAAAGGAGTAGGACAATAATTCTAGATAGAAATGCTTGAGAAAACTTTGGCAAAGATAAACTGCTCTTTTTAACCTTAAACGATTACATAGCGCAAATTAGGAAAATAATGCAGAAAGAAGGACGCATGACCTAAACATGATTAACTCTCTGCTTGCCTCTGTCTGTATCAGTTCATGTCTTTCTCCGTCTGTCTCCCCGTCGCTCTCTTGCCTCTTCTTTCTCACTCTGCTCATTTTCTCCTCAGTTTTTTTTTGCTCCTCTCTGTCAATCTCTGTCATGTCCTTTGTATTTCTCTATTTTCATCTTCCCCCTCCCTCCGTCTCTGACCCCCTCCACCCCCCTTGTCTGCCTTTTTGTATGCGTCTCTCTGTTGTTCTTTTCCCCCCAGTTTGTCTCTTTCTCGCTGACACTCTGTCTATTTCTATGAGTCAATAAATGTACCTGCCCTTGTCGATTTCTGCTTTTCTCTCTTTGTCTGTGTCTCTGTCAGTGTCTCTGTCTGTATGTTTATCTGAGTCTATTTGTCTGTCTGTTTGTCTGTCTCTCTGTCTGTCCTACCCTTGATGTTTATGACTGTTAGCATGTCTCGCTCCCCTCTTTCCATTTCTCTCCCTCAACAAGTGCGATTTAGACAGTTTAACAGTTTATTATTGTGCCACAAGCTAAGTATATACATTTGAAAAGACAGGTATACAAGACAGACAATAAACTTAACAACCAGCCAATATTTGGCTAATGAGACTGTATTCCTCTGTTGCAGATGGGGTACTCTACTGGTGTGATGGTGAGACAGCGAAGATCGAGGCAGTGAACCTCGACGGAACAGGGAGACGACTGGTGATAAGCGAACCTGACACTCACTACTTCGACATATTCTATATCAACGAAGCTTTGTACTTCACTGATTGGAATCGAAGGTGAAAACGACGATTAATTGAATTTTGAATTGTCATTAAAAGGTAGTTTTCATTCCGATAATCTTGATAGTCTATGATAATGTTTGATGAGATGTGAATTTTGGGGGAAATCTTAAAGTGCCTATTCTTTTGTCTGGTATTGGTTTTAAAGTTTATACTCATCGACGGAGAACTGAGTGAAGTATAGTTTAACCATATATGGACGTATGGTGCGTGTATGATGTGTGAAATCAATCGTAATTGCTGTTTTGATTTATTACTTGTTAATTTAATGGCGACCTGATACGACTAAGTCGTTTGAAGGTTGAAATGCCGGAGAGTCTGTAATAAGCGTGAACTTTCTTCTCTTGCAGGGCAATAATGAGCGTGCCAGCACAGGGTGGAATGGTTGGCTTTCTTAACAATGAACGTTTTGAAAAGCTCAACGGCATCTTCGTCATGTCCACCGTGGGCGAGTCAGGTGATAGTGCTCGCAGTCATTTGTCCTTCTGCAGTCGGCAACATTCTCTGAACAAATAATTAAAACCGTCTCAAACCTTTCACCGAGCGTAACATAGTCTTTTGCCACAATCGGCTTACTACGAGTATATTATGTCTTCACAACCATCCTTAATAGTTCTTTTAGAAAATTAATCAAGTATCATTTCATCCTTAAAGTGACTGTAATGGTTAAAAAAACGTAGAGATTAAACCCTCTTTACTTATCTTTTCTGAAAACAATTCCAAAGCGAAAAATATTGCTAGATTGTTTTTAAATCTCCTACATGGTAAAAAGCCAATGGTTTAAAAATCAAAATACATTTGTTTCTGCCGATTTCTCAGACTGCCGACTAGGCCAATACGGAGCGACATGTGAGGTGTGTGGACATTGCAGGAAGAACTCTGTGTGTGACAAGACGACTGGATATTGTATGGCTGGCTGTAGTGCCGGGTACACGGGTACACAGTGCATGGAGGGTAAGGGTTTCTTATCTTAACATAAGGGTGGTTGTAGTGACGGGTACACGGGTCCACAGTGCGAAAAGTTAGACTAGTTTATATTGTACATGAGGGTGGTTATAGTACCGGGTACACGGTTACAAAATGAATGAAATGTAAACGGAGTTTATATTGTACGAGGGTGGTTATAGTACCAGGTACACGGGTACCACAGTGCGAGAAAGTTAGACTAGTTTATATTGTACATGAGGGTGGTTATGGTATCGGGTACATAGTGCGAGAAAGGTAGACAGTGAATAAAATGTAGACGGTGTTTATATTGTATATGAGGGTGGTTATGGTATCGGGTACATAGTGCGAGAAAGGTAGACAGTAAATAAAATGTAGAGGGTGTTTATATTGTACATGAGGGTGGTTATGGTATCGGGTACATAGTGCGAGAAAGGTAGACAGTGAATAAAATGTAGACGGTGTTTATATTGTACATGAGGGTGGTTATGGTATCGGGTACATAGTGCGAGAAAGGTAGACAGTAAATAAAATGTAGACGGTGTTTATATTGTACATGAGAGTGGTTGCAGTACTGGGTACACGGGTACAGAAGAAAATTCATTATTGGTTAGTGGACGTCCATCATGGACATGAGTGTGGTGATCTTTAGTCAGGAATTTGTCATCCATTACATGTCAACCACGCTATTCTATTAGTTACACTGTGTTTTAAAGGGTGTGCGAGACCAAGACCCTTGTAAATTGGCTATTGACCAGTCAAGTAATAATTACGTATAAAGTGTATTTGAGACATACGAAATAGCAACGAGTCAACTCATTTATTCTTATGGAAGCATAATAACCTAACAACTTACGTGAACTATATTGATACTATTTTAAAATTTCCCGACATGGAGTAGTATAAACAATTTTGTTGTCAACTTTAAAAATAATAATGCGCCTCCTTTAATTTGAACACAGCGAAAGATGCATTCCGGTTCCAAACAGCAAGACCAAGCACCACGCCACCTAGCGGTAGCTGTCATGACGGCCCTCCTAAACACAACAAACAGACAGACAACCATTCCAGGCACCCAGTGCACATGAGCCACTGTAAGAAAATCACAACATGAACTCCACGATTATTTATTTCTTATGTACTGAAACTTTAAAGTTACAATTTCAATGCGATTTAGGTCATCTTTTTCCCCTGGGCTAATTCAAGGGGCAAGAATTACCCCAGAAACGTTGTGAGAAATCAAATAAAGAAGTCGTGAGAAATCAAATAAAGAAAAAACGTCGTGAGAAGTCAAATAAAGAAGTTGTTATCGGTAAGAATCGTCTTGTAATATCATTTGAATCTTTTCTCGCTACGCAATTTAGAAGAGGCAAAACAATTGCATTCCAATACCAAATAGTCCGGATAAAGAAGCTAGAAAAGTAAACACACCAAGAAAAGAGTTGTCCCCCTTGTGACCTCAACACTTTCACGTTGTAGTTATCATCTTCGGATCAGTGGCGTGCGTCGTGGTGATTCTGCTGATTGTGATCGTCATCATCCTGGCCGTTGTCATCCTGCGCAGGTGAATAACTTACATATCACCTACAGAGTTGTTCCCCTTTGTTACCTTTACACTATAACTTACCATCGTGGCCTTCATGATCATACTCAGGCAAATGACTATTATAATACACGCAGAGTTGTTCCACTTTGTGACCTTTACACTATTACGTTATTTTCCTGGCAGTGATCAATGTTATTTACTGCTCGTCGAAGTCACAAAGTTGCTTACCGCTAATATACTATGACAACATTCTAAAAGTCACAAAGTTTCTTATTCAACGATGAAATGTTTTTCGCTTGCATTTCAGACGAAAACGTGAAATTTCGGCTCCAAACGCCGATGGCGGCGTGGCTACAGAGGAAGTGAAACAACCACCACTGTACTCCGTGGCGGCGGATCTGCCCCCCGCTTACGCATCTGTTCCCCAACCATAATCTGAGACGTTATCTAGCACTATGAGTTTGTTTTGCTTCACATGTCATATGTTTACTGCTTTTCTTAAAACATTGTTATACCTTGATATTTCTACGCATAATGAAAATGTACCCTTCTACCAACTGCTTTGTCTCCAGGTATAACCTTACATATACTACGTTTCTTACTGCTACTTACCTATATGCGTAGTCTTCGTAACGTATATTGTTTTATTACGCTATTTTGTACCGTTTCGTTCTTTATTATCTTGATCTCACTCCTATTTAAATGTTACATCATGTTTAACCAAAATATCATACATTTTGTATGGAATGCATATCGCAAATTACTCTGACACGTTGATTGTGTTTCGTTTCAGTTCAAATGCTCTCCTTTTCTCGTCGTTGCGTCCTATTACACCAAGATGTTGTAAGGTTAATCCTGAAAGCTATCCGTGTAATATCGGTAACAGTTAATACGATTTTTATTAATACGTTCGTCTAACTTCGTTACATTTCATCGATTGTACTTTTTAATAATAAAATAAATAAAAAATCAAATGTGATCTACCATCGTGTCTTTTTTTAAGTAGGTAGGTTTTGTCATTACGTTATCGACACCACTAATTGCGAAACCCATCGTTGCGGACCAGTTTTGTCAGTTGATGCTTAACTCTCGGACTCCGGAGCAGGAAATGTACAGGGTAGGGATTTTACTCTGCAAGAATCCTTTCGTTAGGTAAACTACATGCATTAAAGCCTGTCACCGGTTTACAATTGGCTTCGTCAGTTATTCCTACTATCAACTACCGGGGTAACGTCTTCGAGGGATTTGCTTCTTGGTTTTACATTACGTGCAATAATAAGATTTTGCTGTAGGTTTACAAATCATTAACGATGATAGATATATACTGATAGCATATCATCAAATATGCAAATAGATATTCCATAGACGGAGCAAATATTCCTCCACTCTTAGAGCTCTTATGAGTAGGACTTTCTTAAACTGCCTTGACACGTTGATAATGTTACATAATGAATATAGGGTTATGTGTATTATGAAGACGATCATCAAAGGTTTAAATATTCTTATCAGACACTATTAAAACGCTCCTAAAATGACATCAATGAGGCTAACATTCGCCTATACAAAACAATCAGAACACGTGCACATGATAGCTGCGTCGTTTATAGTATTTATTATATATATATATATATATAGGTACAAAACTATATTTTAATAATACATTCATAAATTCAAACAAAATATAGAACAAAATAAAACACGGTCACGAAAATAAAGTGAGCTATGCATTTGTTTGAAGGGTATCGGTAACATTGAGTTGTAATCATTGTTTTGCATATTTTGTTGTGGATTTAAAGTTTTATGAATTAAAAGAATATGTAACAAATGTGCGTTGTATCAAAGAATTACCAGGATAAACTCAATCAAAAAAGCATTCTAAAATCCACTTTCAGAGAAAACGTATTTCTTGTTATAGAGCTGGGTGCTATAGGGCAAATTAGTGTTATAACAAAACAAATAAACTATGATTATAAATGATTAAAAAATTTGACAATTAGCTTGCAAATAATTATCATCATTATTATTTTCATCTGAAGTCTGTCTATCGAAAAACTTATTTCAAAAGAAGACTGGATATATACGAATATGCAAATTACTAGAGTGCAATTAGAGAAGCGTATAATCAAGGAAATCCAAGCTCTTTGATAGATAAAACATTCAACAAAATGTAAAAAGTATATAAATAACTGTTTCTAGTTGCTATTATTCCGGTTATATAAATTTAATATTATATTGCAAACCACTTTTTATAGCTTAAAACGGATACAATTCACATGTATCTTCCTTTGACAGTCTGCGTGTAACAATTCCTTCCTTATGAATCAATGAAATCAATGACATACCAAAATTATTCCATACTTTTACAAACAACATGTATGGCTATATTTATATTATTTTTCATCAAAAAAAGAAAAAGAAACGATATATACAAATTCTTTCAGAAATGATCATCTTTAAAATTGTTATCTTTGTAGCAGCGTCTACTTTGTAGACTAAAGGAAGATTTGCCTTGACACTGTATAGATTGGGATGTCCATTCACAGTTCCACTGTATGCATGGTTTGTTCGCTTCGTGCGTCTCTCTACAATAAACATGATACTCGTTTGAAGGGTGTGCTTGAAGTTAGGAATTGGATTATGTGGATAGAGAAGATGACCCTCAAACATTATGATACCTTCATTGGTGACGCCTTGCAAAATGCTACTGACAGTTTCTCTGGCATTATCTAAGTGACAGACACCATCACAACGTTACATATGATGGTCATCTGCTAACAAAACATCCATTTATTTGTTCAAACCACTGTTAAAGTAACGTCATTTTATTTTATAACGGTAACCACGTACGTGCTGTACGGACGCTCCTCTCTATGAACGAAAGAACATTTATCGGTCAATGTTTTGAACGATGTAAAATAAGCACTTCTCTTTCTCGATAAATAGACAAACAAGAAATCGATCAAGGTGAAACACGAAATGTCTACAATGCATGGTAGCCTCAGGATCAGGAGCTTTCCTAGAAGTAAATCACTAACCTCAGCAGGATGACGACGATGACAACAACCAGCCAAACAACAAGGCCGCAACCCATAGTCCCGACGAGGATAACTACGATACAATATCATGAAGGTCGTAAAGGGGGAAAACTCCATGTACTTAATAAATTAGATGGTTTTTTAAAGTCGTATTACTTTGTAGACAGCTAACTAGACTGCACACAAATGAAGTTATTTCACTGAAGATCGTGTTACTGAATATCTGGATCGTGTTACTGAATATCTGTCAAACTGAGTGCAATATCATTTTAACTTCATAACATATTGGATCTGGTTTTATATTAGAAAGAGTAGATACTAGAACGATATGATCTGCAGTTACCAAACGCAACAGATTGGACTTATCAAGAATGATATTAGATTACATTGTTCTTCGGAAAATTAAGATATAGTATTCATTGAAGACTAACAGTCATACAAAGTAGACGATAAATATGTTTTGAATTTTGTAAGCAAATTTTATGTTGGGCATTTACTGTAGGCTTTGTAATTCATTCAACATAAAATTCGAGACTGGCTATTTTCTGAACGTTTTAAAATTCTAGTTTCATTTGATTCGCTTACCTTAATGCCCTCGTTGTTTTCGTTCGCTGAAAATTAAAGAAACAGAAGGAGATAATTTAAAATGCTGGTAAAATGAGAAGCAAAAAAAGCCGTGGGCTCTGTATCTCATTAACCTTTAATGTTTAAGACAGAGTTAGTTCTCAAGATGAAATAAATTACCAAAATTGTTCCGTGCCATTTTACAAGATTAATAAAAAGTTAATAAAACAATATAACATACCCTAAATCACGATACATAGGAAGAAATACATTCTTAAAAACAATTAGCATTTATGGAGTAGCTTTATTATGTATTTATATATTTCGTCTCTTATCTCTCTTAATACTCTCTGTAAGCACTAAATAAATTTAAACAAATAAAAGTCATGATTTACATTAGCAAAATATTATTTCTCACCAACGACCTAAACACATCTTTTGACTAAACCCTTATTGTCTAC
The DNA here is from genome assembly GCA_921293015.1 of Phorcus lineatus. NCBI lineage: Eukaryota > Metazoa > Mollusca > Gastropoda > Trochida > Trochidae > Phorcus > Phorcus lineatus. The sequence continues at coordinate 967,327 of OV121082.1, read as the reverse complement.
CCATCTGAAATTAACATGAAACAACTCCCTGCCACAACGCAAGGATATCAGGTTTCAATCTGCTTGTCCCCGGTAACCAAGCGCCTAATATTAATGCAATCCCAGCAGGCACATAGACGTCTATTAGACGTCTAAAAGACGTCTAAATATAGTCTAATCTGTGGGACTAGAAAAACGTCTAAGCCTAGACGTCTATTAGACGTCTAAAGGTAGACGTCTATTAGACGTATATTAGACGTCTAGACGTCTATTAGACGTGTATTAGACGTCTTTTAGACGTATATTATACGTCTTTTAGACGTTTATTAGACGTCTTTTAGACATTTATTAGACGTCTTTTAGACGTTTTTAGACGTCTTTTAGACGTTTGTTAGACATACATTAAACCTTTATTAGAACTGTAAATACCTCCCAAAATATTTAACAGAAGTCTGAAAAAAGTTGAACACATGTCCTTTAGTGGTTGTGTTATACCCCAGTATAATAATGTTATGCAGTGGGAACTTCATCAGGTTTCAGAGCTTCAAACAAAAACCTGTATTTTGTAAGGCACAATTGCATATTTTAGATGAAAATGAATACAATTAAGTCCAATTATTTCACATTTAAAACAATATAATGACTAATAATGGATACCATTTTAGAATTTGATATGGTAACTTAATTTCATGTTTAGGTTTACATTTTCTTATGAATAGATTCAAAATTTTCAGACTAAGTGATGAGCAATTGTGCCTTGTAAATAAGCAAGAAAAAAGCTCAAATAAGATGAAATATTAATCAATATAAAAATCTATTTAATGCAATCAACGTATATATTGTAATAGTACAAAAATATTTGCTTTTATATGTTTTGAAAAATTAACTTTACTTAGAATCAGATTTGTCAAATCTTCATATCACTGTCCAAAGCTGAAGATTAATTCTTAAAGTATGAATGTCCTGATTCAAGGCCATTTTCTTCCTGCACCCTCGAAGAGCATTTTAAAAGAATTCCGCCGTTCTTGAGAATTGTATCCTTGATTGCGTCCTTGTAACAGATTTGTCAAAGTATCTGAAAATAAATTGAAACCTTAATTGTTATCTCAACTCATGATCATGGTCAACATTTGTACCTATATATTCAGATTCAAATCAAAATATATGTTAACACTGTTAAATATTTGGTAAGCTACGTGTATTGAAAATTTCAATATAAATGTATACACAGACACCAAATGAAACCATATTACTAACAAGAAACTAATAATAGTTGAATCTACGTCATAAGTCAACTATTATAAAAAGGTTTCTATTGCAGTGAATTAAAATGACAGTTATCTGAAAATTAAAATGTTCCACAATGAATCAGGTTCTCTGCATTTAATAAGGGTGTCTTAATAATTAATATTCCACTATGAAAGTTCGGGTAACCAATTAATTGTTATCTCAATTTATGATTTTGTACATTTGTACCTATATGTTCAGATGCAAATCAAAATATATGTTAACACTGTTAATTATTGGGTAAGCTACGTGTCCAGAAAAAATTGATTTAATAAAAACATAAATGTATACACAGACACCAAATGAAACTTATATATTACTAACTAGAAACTAATAATAGTTGAATCTAAAAAGGTTTCTTTTGCAGTGAATTAAAATGACAGTTATCTGAAAATGAAAATGTTCCACACTGAATCAGGTTCTCTGCATTTAATAAGGGTGTATTAATCATTAATATTCCACTATGAAAGTTCGGGTAACAAAAAACCTAGGGAAAGAATTTGGTCATGAATTATTTGGTTTCATTACGAGCTGAAAGTTATTAATGGAAGAGGCTGTACCATCAGATGCACGACCATTGAAAACAAAGGAAAGATACCGACGAATCTTGATTACTGACAAGGTAAAACTAATTAGCGTGTCCTTTATACAGTAAACATAGTCTTACCTAAACTGTAGACGAAAAAGTCCGTAAGGAACACCACTTCAGATGCGTTGATATCGAGAAATCCCATCTCTTTTGAGAACAAAGGATTGAAAAGATAGACGTCTAAGCCAATTTAGACCTAATTTAGACGTCTAAAAGACGTCTTGTGCCTGCTGGGATGTTGGTGCCCAAATACAGCCAATTTTACAATATGGATCAGAGGTGTGGGGTTTTCAACGGTTTGACTGTCTAGAGAGGCTTCATTTGATGGCTTGTAAAAAGTTCTTAGGTGTACCAACAACTACTCCAAATTGCATGGTTTATGGCGAGTGCGTGAAGGTCCATCTCGATAATATGGGTAAGGTATCTTGGGCATCAAATATTAGAAATCTTGGCGAAACCGCTTTATAGCTGGTTCGCGAGCGAGGAAGGGAAATAACTCTGGTCTCGTTCCCCTAATGCAGAGCTATGACATTAATTCCCGTATTTGGGACCATTCACACCTTGCCTAGCATGTAACGGCTCTTGTGGCCCAAAATACGTGTATTTCCCTCTTTCATGAATGTATATTAAGGTTTGGTATTTGTCTAGACCTAAGACATGCATTTTTTATGATTTACCCTATATAGCAGTCCGAGAAAATGGACCCACATTAACCAAATAGCATGCTTTTGGATCAGAAATGACGGAAAATATGGGATCACTCGATATTTTTCCAATATGAGTGTAAGACATTGGTCCCACATTCAGAAATAAAATTCTAAATTGCTATATCAAAGTGTGAAATATATAAATAAAAATTAAATTTTAGTAAAACCACGTCAGATGGAAAAAGAAATATATTCAATATTTTATATTATTATTTTCCATTAAACATTCATTCGTCTTACTGCCACAAGGTACTTTTCCAACCAATTTCATTATAAAAGAACTGATCATTAATTCAAACTATCAAATTTTTATATCAAACTGTGAAATATTTTTACAACAATGAACATTCCTGAAATCACTTTACATGTGGCAGAAATGACAATTTGTAATTTAAAAAAAAAATGCGGAAAATAACTAGTCTATATGAAATAATTTATGAAATTCAATTATCTACTTCAACCAATGAAATTGTAAATACAAATGATAATTAGCTGTGATCTTTGACCTGGTCACAACTACAACCAATGGCAAGAGACAGCTCATTAAAATTCATGAAATGTGTCTTACTTTCCGCAACTTTTCTGTACATTTATCGTCGTAAAAATCAGTTCCCATCTTCTTCAATTTGAAAACAAATTAAATATCATTTCAAATTGCCTTTATTGTGAAAATTATTCATTGCTGTAATTGTAATTATCTCATCATACCTTGAAAATGTACTCACCCTGAAATGTGGGACCACTTGTTGCGGCCACCTAATTGGTAGCGTACCAGGTGGTCCCACATTTTCATATTTACAATATTTGTCTATGAAGTCACCAGAAAAATTAAAAAAATTGCATTCTTTATCATTTGCCGAATGATTTTTAAACATTATGAATTTAAGTTTGTACAAATGCATTTATTTAGTTACAATACGAAACAAAAAGGCCTAGCTTCAGTGTGAACCACAGGAGTTACTTCCCTTGCTTTCTAGCGAACCAGCTCTAAAGCGGTTTCGCCGAAATCTTTTATGTTCTCATGGTTATGGTTTTGTTTGGTCAAACCAGGGTGTCGGTGATCTTATAATCTATAATGTTTTTAAAGGATTTTCGTGAACGGTCTGTAAACATGTTTTGCCAAGAATGGCATTCAACACTAGAAACAAGTTCTCGTTATGACCTTTATAAATCGATCAAGACATTACTGCGACCAGAACGGTATTTAAGCCTTCTTACATTTAAAAGTAATAGAATCTTATTCACACGATACAGATACAGACTAGGCTTGATAGATTTAATGATGAGCAAGGGAAGAAAAATGTCCATTATTAAAAGCGAACGTATATGCCAGCTGTGTAACTCTGCAATTGAGGATGAAGTTCACTTCACATTTGTCTGCCCATGTTATGAAGATATACGAATAAGATTTATATCAGATAATAAACCACCGTTGACAGCATTTATATCAATTGTGACTTCTAGGGATACTTCAACTATTATAAATCTAGCTATGTACCTTAAGTATGCTCAAGAGCGCCGTGATGAAATGTTGAAATGCAGATCTATATCAAACTAATTTGTATTGCATATTGTGTAATTACTTATATGAATATTATAAAAATGTAACTCTCCTGTATATGGTAAACGTTGTCTTGTCTTGTCTTGGTACACTGCAGTCATACATGAACTTGGGACCGTATGAATCCTCATTACCAGGCTTCAAAAAATTAAAGCCCTTTTATTCTCACTCCTGCAACTCCATATGAACCCCTGCCACATTTTGAGGGCTAGGACAATGAAATTTCCAATCTCGGTATCAATTCTAGAAATATGATACTCTAAAATTTTGATTCCTAGCATGATTGGTGTCTGAAAAAAAGATGACAGAAGATTTGAGGGTGGGTACCTTGCCATATGTACATATATATATATATATATATATATATATATATATGGTAAAAATCTTATCTTCATGTTCATTCATACCAATAGTGTTATACAAAATGGGCACCAGTTAACCTCCTCGCACTGTCTACTTCTGCACCCGGCACTACATCCATCCTTATGAAAAATATGACCAATTCTTACTCCTCTTTCATCCATCCTCTTGTACTATATAAGAACCACCTAATCTCTATACACTGTCTGCCCGTTTGACATTACATCCAACTTTTGTACAACATAAGCTTCATCTATCATACTTCCCTATCTACTCATGTATAAGGCATTACATCTACCCTCATGTTTAATATTAGTACATCTACCCACCTTGCAAGTTGTACCAGTTAACCCAGAACTACATGATACCAGTACCACTTACCATCCAGGCACTGTGTACCCGTGTACCCGGCACTTCATCCACCCTCGTGTACGATACTAGTACCACTTACCATCCATGCACTGTGTACCATTGTACCCGGCACTACATCCAGCAGTGCAGTGGCCGGTCGTCTTGTCACACACCGAGTCCTCCTTGCAGTGTCCACACTCATTACATCCAACACCAAAACTGCCTGAGGGACATTCTGGGGAATCGCATATTAAATAAGCCTTCGTTGCTTTAAAATCTAAGCAATGTTTTTTTATAGTAAATTGCCAGTTGAACGTTTTACATTTACTGCCAAATTTGAAAATTGTCTTATAATCATGCAATGTGATCCAATGTAAGTACTTCTCCATATCTATTGTATCATCAATTCATGTAACAATATCGTCGGGATTTCCTCTTATGTATCATTTCGTTGACAACGACAATGGAATCTGTAACCGAACGTCGGCTTTACATATTAAAGAATAGTTTCTTTAAAGTATATATATATATATATATATATATATATATATATATATATATATATATATATATATATATATATATATATATATATATTAAAAATAACATACTTCACATAGTCGTTTGTAGAATCATTTTAACCCTATCATTATATATATATATATACTACCAGGCAAAAGAAAGGTTTAACTCATTAAATTTTCAAGTCTATCAAATAAAATCAAACGCAGATATGAGAATTCGGAGGATTGGTCTACAATCTCATTAAAATAAAATCTAACATTGCTGCACTACGTTACGCAAATAATAGGTGTCACGAGGCTCCCTTACTGAAGCCGTCAGGTTATCCTTTGCTTCAGTTTAACCTCGAAATTCTCAAGCAATCACAATGCGCGTCTCTTGATAGCCTTTTAAGAGCTTGCAGTTACTGTACCAAGTAAAGATAAACCACTTATAAATGTTTCATTTTACATAGAACAAGTCAAAGTTATTTGCATTTGTCCTTTGATACGCTGTGACCGAGCAGATTTGATTATAACAGTTCAGTCTTTGACGAAACAAGGGTCAATGGCATTAGCATATGAACGTCGCATATGACTAATATATAATTATCAAGAAACCTAGTATTGGTATTTGTACATGTTTTGGTTGTTTTTGTTTCTCGACATGTTTATGGTTAATTTGTTTCACGATATCTAAAATTATTCAACGATTACTACAAACTAAAAGACGAAACGTTTATTCAACGTAACTGTTTCCAGAATAAGCATTTGGATTGATACGGTCTACTAAAGGATAACGTTGAGGAATGCAGATTTTGCTTTGCGAAAGACTACTCCATAGCTTCGATTTGACTTGTTTGTCCAACAAACCGAGCTAGGGTAAATTGAATGAACACAAAATACATTAATTCAGGTATTTAGGCAGTTCGAAATTCGGAAAACATTCGGAAGTTGTTGGTTTCCGAGATCTGAAAAGCGTACAAGCGAAATGCAACTCGCCAGCACCATAGATTACGGGGCGATCTCGCTGATTGGCTGATTTGAATTATGTCAGAGGCAAAGCTGATGGCTTTCGTAATAGAGCCTGGTGAGATCTACATGCGTAATGTAGTGGAACATTTAGATTTCATTTCAATGTGATTGATTGGTCTATAAACAGAAATCCTTTTCTCAAATATTCTCTTAAAAATCATTCAAATATTGGCATTTCTTTTGCGTTGGTGTTCTCGAGGTAGTCTCTAACAATTCTGGTAGTGTGAGGTCTTGCGTTGTCGTGTTGCAATGTCAATCTTCTTGGCTATTGCTGTATAAAAGGAACGACGATAGGTCTCGGTACCTCATCAATGTATCGCTGGTCAGTCAGATTCCCTCGAAAGAGCGTCATTTGGCGACAGACCCCTCACCATAATGCCTCCGCCTCCAAACGGGTGAACCTTTCTAAAGCACCATTTTCGTACAATTTTCGCTCTCGTTCAGGAAATACCAATATTTTGGCGCTACATATAGAGCTACGTGTTCAGTTCTTTATTGGTAAAGGCCTCCAACCATCTTAACAGCTGAAATTTCTCTCTATATTACACTTGGAATTTTCACAGGAACTTTCAACCAATCATACTTAGCCTTTTTGTATTTTGGCAATATCGTATAACCAATGAACACATCTGTATTAGATTTAAACCACGTGACCATGTGGGTATTCCGAAATAATTGGCAACCTTTAATACGAAAAACGATTGTTTATGCAAATCTCAAATTTAAGGGCAATCAGTGGTGTTTAAGATTCAATAAGGCAGTACAATTCTTCATGACTGCAGGTGAATTAAATTAGAAACATATATTTCCCATGAAAGATTGGGAAAATCTATTCCATATTAGTAAAAAGTATTTAGATCTAAAAGTCACACAGTAAAACAAAAAGATTCATCTTCAACAATACTTTCACATAAACAGACTTTACACAACCACATTGTTCTTAAATCATTACCATTTCGCCTAAGTTCAACTTGTAGTTTTGCCATACCAATACGCAGTTTGTCATATCACGACGTTTTAATGAACAATCAGTTCAGAGTTATGCTAAATGCAATTCCGGTTGTAAATTCAATTAAGAAGAGCAATTATACTCATATCTACTTCTACATTTCAATCTTGACTTTCATTCTTGAGACATGATATTAGTTACCCGTTCTTCAATTCTGACAAAACAACTTCCACACTGTATACACTGTGAAACACCCAGACGTTAAAATTGGCAGAATCATTGTATCAAAAGCTGAAAACAGATGAAAATCTACGAAAGCAAAATATAGCTTTCGTTTTTTAAGAGTCAATAGATTAATTAACATTTGAAGGACAAATACATTATCTGAAGTTGTGAATGTTTTTCTCAAACCGGTTTGGGCTTTGGTGAGAATATCATTTGGCAACTTCTCTGTTTCTTATGACTTCTTTGTTGAGGTGCATTAATTCATAAGAAACAGGGAATTTGCCAAACCAAAACATTTGAAGCTCTTTTACAAATTTATGAGAACGTTTTTATTCCAAATGATGTACTCTCTCTATACACTCCATACGTTGAAAGTCTAAGGATTCCGAACCGTATATAATCTGCAAATCAAATAGGAAAATGTTCGCAAGAATACATAATCCTGAGAACTTAAAACAGGGCTTTCTCGGCCTTTATAGCAGTATAATTGCAACTTGCAACTTGTAGGCTTTGTAAGACCATACAAAGATTTCCAGCCGTAGAATATCCGACATGGACCAGAATGAGATTACTCATTAGGTGACTCATCATTAGCTCAAGTAGTTAACCTACTGTTAAAAATACCATTATATATTTTACTAATGATCGACAATAACGTAATTATTTGTCCAATCACTAAATAGAACTACATACACTATCAGAACAGGGAAATGGTCATAGGTGAACCCAATTGCAAAAGTCAAAGACAAGCCTGTATACGTAAATGTGTGTAAATAAATGTATATAAATCGTAGTACCCTATTATTTCTTGACAGAAAGTCCAATTGATCGAAACGTTTATAACGTTTATTATTTTTCAGCCGGTAAGTATAATTTATGTTTATGACGAATTGAGTTCATGATTCAACTTCGTGAAATACAATTTCAGAAAATCCTCACGAGCGTGTTATTGGTAACCTTATGAATGATTTACAGATATAAAAATACCATAATATACACAAGGGTCTTAGGCCATTGATATTAACAATCTAAGAAAACACAAACCAAACAAAGTTAAATTGACACAACCAATTACCGAAGACTTTCTCTCATAAAATACATTAATATTACTACACACAAAAAGAATTCCCATTTGGGTAATTTGATAACGTAATCATATAAATATTACACAAGGGTGTAGATAACATGATGTTAACCAATTTCCTTTTAAAAAGCAGCTGAAAACTTGCAGCACGTGCAGCATGCATACCCTGGACTATAAAAAGGAAGGTTGCTTTCGGAAATGTAATTCGTTTGGAATGAGTTTAAGAGCCTTTTCATTATACCACGTCTTGACACTTCCACAAGGAACATCGCCATCGGACGAATTCAAGCTGGGGAGTTTCAGTCAGTTGTTGCCAGGCGTCTGAATGTCAGCAAGAGTACCATCAGCCGACTCGTAGCTCGTAGCCCAAGACGGTTACATTCGGGTCATACAGTTGCGTGATCGCCGAGCCATAGCAGTTAGCACAGCAGGCAGAGTACCCGGACTTCGGAGTATATCCGGCCCAACTGTAAGGAACATGCTGAGGGAAGCTGGAGAAAGAGCCAAAAGCCCTTACGTTGAACAAGTTCCACGCCATCGACACGATGCGCTACGTCTTCGTTGGTGCAACAATTTTGCCGCATAGGACCTACAGAAATGGACACACCTTCGGTTTAGTGAATAATCAAGATTCTGCTACAGAGACGCTGTGGACGGAAGAGGGTCTATGGAGCTCGCGAACGTTATGCTCCTCACTACGTACATCAGGTGGAAAGATTCGACGGAGGCAGCGTTATGATGTGGGCTGCCAGATCTGTAGCAAATGGCACCGACCTGGTCCACGTCCAAGGAAACCAGACGGCTGTACGCTACCGGGATACGATCTCGCAGCCACACATCCTGTTCAAAGTCAGCGGTACAGCCAGCCTTCACAGCACAAGTAAAAAAGGACGTCCTTGCCGCAAACAATGTCAACGCGATTCTCTGGCCCTCTTGTTCTCCGGATCTTAATCCAATAGAGCAATTATGGGATGAACTTGATTGTTGCCTCCGGCAGCGTCAACGTTAGCCCCAACTGCAAAAACCCTAAAGCTGGGTGCAATTCTTCAAGAGGAGTGGAGGAGGGTTCCTCAGCAGGTTCTTCATCGTTTGATCCGCTCCATGACAAGGCGGATGAGAACTGTTATCAGAACACGTGGTTGACACAATACGTACTGTCACTTCAAAAGAGTTGGGCTAAAATTGTGACTGAATTGCCACATGGATGGTCCAAATACTGTCCAAAATGGTGACTGAATTGCCACATGGGGTTTACTTTAATCGCTATATATTCCCTTCTCTCATTCTCATTCTCAATTCATAATGATCACAGTATTTGTTAATGAGTTATTCATATTTGAAATATATCAATTGATCTTTTTAAAAATGGGCTATCCGTTTCTTTTTTCGTATAGTATACAATGACTTGCTATTTACACGAAATCTTGCGTTCATGCTATTTGATACTTAAAGATACTTTCCAGATAAACGAGGTGTATTTTAGATTTTAAAAAGTTCAATAACAGGGCATAATGACATACTTTCCATCTTAATGTTGTGGTAATCAAGGCTCTGACGATCCAAGTATTGATCTTTCTCTTACCTTCTTTTCCAATCAGTGAAGTACAAAGCTTCGTTGATGTAGAATATATCAAAGTAGTGTGTGTTAGGCTCGCTTATCACCAGTCGTCTCCCCGTCCCGTCTACATTCACTGCTTCGATCTTCGCTGTTTTAGCGTCACACCAGTAGAGGACGTCATCTGTCAGAGGAAACAACCATGTATATTGGCATATTCCTAATGACGTTTATTGAAAACCAGTAAATAAACTGGCCTATTCCTAATGACGTTTATCGAAAACCAGCATGCATACTGGCCTATTCCTTAGGAAGGTTTTTGAAAACCAGCAGGTATATTGGGATATTCCTAATGACGTTTATTGAAAACCAGCATGTATATTGGCAAATTCTAATGACGATTAGTGGAAACCAGCAAATAAATTGGCATATTCCTAATGACGTTTAGAAGAAAAAAAACAGCATGTAAACAGGGATATTCCTAAAGACGTGTAGATGAAACCAGCACGTTTTGAGGAGGAAAAAACATGAATTAATGTTGGAAAATTTGGCATATTCCTAATAGACCTTTAGAATAAACTATTGGGATATATATAATATCAAAGACGTTCAGAGGAAACCTGCATGATTGCGTTACTCCTTACGACATTTAAAGGTAACGTTTACAGGAAACGGTTAAATTCTAGGTATTGGATTCTGTTGTACATCTCATAGAGAAAGAACATTCGGAAGCATTACCATCGTGAATGATTTATGACAACTAAACTCACTTGCACGCCCCTCCCCCGCTGGTCCAACCCCAACCCCCCCCCCCCCCCCCCCCCCCCCCCACCCAAAAGAAACAACAACAAAAAAGAATTATTTATAATTTTACCGATTATCATATATTAACGTGCATTTAAACCACCTGCCTTGCTTCCATCAAGATTCTCACTGAAATAAAAATAAGAAAAGAATATGAAAAAAGTATTGAGATATAAAATAGCTAAAACATACTCGTTTTATCAAGGGTGAGACCATTGGGCCAGCCAAGCCCTGTTGTGACGATTTTTGCAATGTTGGAACCGTCGTAGCTCGCAGAGGCGATGTAGGCAACGTCACCCCAGTCGGTCCAGTACATCTCTCTGTGGTGATAATCACTCCGTTATTCCTGATACTAGAATTATCATCGTGAATCTCACAATTAAGAATTGAATTTTTGAAGTTTAAAGTTCCCGGAGGTATAAACTTAAAAACCATTGTGTAAACTGTGTAAATCCGTGCAGCGATCAGAATCAGTTTTAGAATTGTGTTATGGTTTAAAAGATGAAAGTGTTTTGCTTTATCTATTTCATTTCTGGTGCTAAGGCTTGAATTTGGGTTTGACTACATCAGCAATAAATCATGCCAAAACAGGGTTAACAGACAAGTTATTAAAGTTCAACTCCTTCCACATGCTTATTCATATGGTTTGGATAATTGAATTCACATATCTTGATTTCAATACAACAAAAACGGTAATTTTTAAAAGTGAGATTCCTTTTATTGACGAAAGAAAATTGAGGATGTGGGAAAGGACATCCTGCCAAGCCCATAGTTGTAGTGGGACAAGAGGCGGTAAATATCATATCTAGAAAATTTAACTTTTGATTTAAACTTCCTGTGTCTACTGGTTTGGGATTTGGTTAAAGATCCTTAACGTGTATGACCTACCACATGCCCCATTTCTAATTGTAGTCCAATTAATTGTACACATCTTATAGTCTCACTCCTTGTTTTTTTAGTTCAGATTCCCAGCATTAATGGTTTCTGGAGAACAGGCGAACGAAGATTAGACAATGGACACCCTGTTAACATTTGAATGTGGGTTTTGGAGAAAACGGTTTGAAAGAAGAAATGGAGGATCGGGACTAACTTTATAATCACTACTCATAATTGCTAATTATTTTGAGATTGGTGGTACTTTGGAAAAAAGAGCTTTCTGTCTCTAAGCATACACATAGCTTTCGGTTCGTTACCTTCTCTCTTCATGGAGAACAATAGCTCTCGGTTTATCGTGCCCAGTGTCCAGAACCACTTCATGACCACTTCCGTCAGTGTTGATCACGCCAATGACGTCATTTCCGGCATCTGTGTAGAAGATCTTTCTCCTGGATGTATCCACAGCCAAACCATCCGGGACGGAATCTTGTGTGAAAAACATCAAGTGAAGCAGTTTGTTAAGAGGCTTCGTTTCCATACTTGGAATATTCCAATTACTGTCATTAATGTCCTGACAAATGGGAAAAGTTATTCCAGATAGACGACAAAATTAGAAAACTTAACTTCTGAAAATTGTACGGTCTGTCAACTATAGGTTTAAGAAAACTTGTCCTACACTGGATGAAAAATAATCTATTTGTTACAGGCATTTGTTCCAAAGTGTTATATGACTTGATATATCGTTATTTATCCGTTTTACAATAAACGTTCTACTTGGATTTTGTCATAATACAAAATACTTGGATATATGAAATAGCCTGAACATTGAGAATTTGCATTGCAGGTGTCTTATACTAATCCGTTCGTAGAAGAGAGCTACAAACGTTACGACAACAGGTATCCTAGTTGTAAGGGGACGTTCTATAAAGACTATAATATGAGGTGCCGGCCTCACTTTCGTTTAGTGTAAGGATAAGTTTAGTTTCCGAGGTTTCCAGATTTCGAGTCCAGATCTGGTGCAAGAGCACATCTGTCCAGTAGAGATCATGCCTGTCAGCGTCGTAGTCGAGGGCGATCGGGCGTTCGATTTTGGCGATGTTGATTGTTGACTTCATGGCGTTTTTGAGACTCACATTGTGAATGGCAGGTTTCATGTCCCCAACGAGGAAAATCAGGTCTGAAATTGGAATTTTGAAATTGCATCTACACCTTCAAATTCATCATTTGCAGCCCCTTTGTTCTAAAATGTATAGTTCATTATCTTCATCATATGGAGTTGTGTTACTCAACAATCAACAATCAACAATCAACAAATCCCTTTAAGTTTTTAATTCTTCAAAATAGGCTGCCAAATGTGTCAGTGACAAGATAAAACAATATGATGACAAAGGATCACCTTGACAGTGACCTGTAACATAATTAAAGTAGCTGAATTTAATTCCGACGCGCAGACACGCAGACTTGCAGACAATATCTTTTACATCTAAGAGAGCAGCCTCTGCAACGTGTTCAGACTCGACATCAACATTGTGTGATGTGGTGTTACATGAAACCCGACCGCTAAGAGTAAAAAGTTGGATTTCTAATTATTGGTAAGAGCAAATTGTTGCACTCCATTTTGTCTCCTCTTTAACTTCAGCGTTTCTCTGTATCTTTACTACTACGGTTTTCATGCTTTTGAGACAGTTTAACAGATGATGCTAGCAATTACAACCATTTTGTTTTCGCATTAAGAATTCATTCTTTAACAATCATATCTACTTCGTGACATGTAAATCAGAATAACGACTAATTTTAAAATGTATACATAGTGAAAAAAAGGTGTTGCACCCCTCAAATATGATTTATGACCATACTTAAATTGTTGTCTTTTTGACCCAATTTGAAACCCCATAATTGAAAACAAAAGTTTGATATACCATGGGGTCAGAGAGTTGCCATTTACAGTCTAAATCATAGTCAGTAGAATGCTTTTTAATATCTCCATCATTAAGCCTAATGTGATTATATTTTATTGTGTGTGTTATCTTCCACGATAGCCGAAACTATCATATCCTATTTAACAACAGGGGGTTGCAACAATTTTTTGACTAAGTATATAACCTGAAGAATTATCTTTTTCACTCGTACACATATTACCAACTGACGAGGTTGAAGATAAAATATCCCAGTGTTTTATTCGACTTCAATCTTCATTTTCATATAGAAAATACATTCAAGTGAATAAAACACCAAACAGCGTTCAAAGTGCGTAGAAATTGGCCACCTCGAAAGCCCAATTGAAAAAAGTCCTTTGAGCGGCCTGCGCGCCTATAAGCTCTCCTTCGGCGGATGTGACGTCATAGTCAGGACTCACTCCGCGGTTGTTTGTAAATAAGTATATATGTATCATCCCAACTGCGGATCCGCCCCATCTTAAGATGGGACGCGTCCCAACTTGGGATTCCAAGTTGGGACGAGGGATACTAAAACATGAGATGGGACGAGGGATACTAAAACATGTTAATAATATTCATATTTTATACTGAATTGTTTCAGTAAAACATGTTTTTAGATAATTTTGTTATATTCTTTTCACACCTACGAAGAAAATTTGATTTGAAGTTCATTTACTTCACTTTCTGGCTCAGTTTCATCTGTTATCGAATACGAACGATTCAACACTACTCAAACAATTATTTAAAGTCACATTTGATTACTGATTGAATCACATTTGTTAAGCGACATAACAAAATCAGATCAATATATAGATTTATATTTAGATAATAGTTTTCAGCATTTTTCAAACGACCAGTACATGCGTAGATCGAACAGCTGTAAACAGAGAAACCACACGGCTCCACATTTCACAGAGACATCTTTGTATCTTAGTTTCTTTACAAAAAGATGGTATAAACTATTAACAATCAAAGATATGAAGTTATTCTAATACAGATCCAAGTTTTCAATACTAGTGATAAATTGCTTTTTTAAAGATATATATTTAAAAACGTACCTGATACAAAGAAATGAATAATCCATGCAAAAACCGTCTATAAGCAGAAATTAAGGTACTCTCCATCGTTGCAATCCAGCACTGAATAGAATGAATATGTCAATGTGACAGCTTGGCATGACAGAGGACGAATGTTTGGGCACCAATTTGCCCAACGTAGGTAGTGTTAGGCTAAAACAACATATGGAGACACCATAAGCCCATGTTGTTTTAACGAATTATTATCTTGTTTATTTACTTGGCGACTTGGCTGATTGTATCAAATGGAAAAAAAATTAAAAGTTCCTATTATCAAAGTCTGGTTCCCCAACATTTTAGATATTTTCCACTAATTCCAACTGAGGGCTTGAAAATTCCCTAGTAACTCATATCAATATACTAAAATCTATCTTAACGGAGACAAATCTTTGTCACAGAGTGTTAACGAATTCCTAATAATATCTGTTTATCATTTCATAAATGATACCAACCTTTTTTTAAAGCTCTTTCCTAAAATTTGTACCAAATGTAAGGTAGACAAAGCTTAATATAAATTTTAGTTTAGTAAGAATAATTGCAAATGTATATTTCTACCAATGTACTTGATATCTAAATCGTTTTATTTTTGTTTCAGGAAAATAATTTATATAGGCATTTGCTGCCTGTTTGCTAATTATTTTTTTCATTTTTGTACATATATTCTGAATTTTGTGTAACACATGTTTTATGGAAATAAAATACTGTTGAAATCATAGTATTTTACTTACTAACCATTATATGATTACACATATTGAATTTTCTCATACAATGAAATACATGTATGATAATATTTTACAATAAGCAACGACAGTTTCAATATCAAATTTGTATAAGAAATGACAGTTTCTATAATCAAATTTGTATAAGCAATAACAATATGAATCACTTAGTCCTCTGAAAATATCACATTAGTACATGTATATCAGCACAAAATAACTCGATAATTGTTAGTATATCAATAAAACTTCGTTGATGTGTATTTGCAACCCTAATGCCTTTTTTCGGGGGGACATGTTAAGTAGCATATTTAAGATAACAAACGATTAGTTAAGTAAGCTTTTAGCTGTAAAACAATAATATTACACTGAAATGTAATTCTTCCCTCTCACCTACTCATCTTATTTGACTCAGTTGATTAACTTATTAGCAGTAACAACACACCAAAATTCTCTCAATTCAACGCTTCTAACAAGCCTAAATAGACGATTGTACATATGAAAACAACCTTTTCATACTGATCGAAATCATATATTACCTCGGGTTAAGTAGAAAACAATAATTTTGGTTTGTTTTTTTGGTTTCAAAAAATCTTGTGATGGTAAACAAAGTTTATTAACGAACTCAAAGTCAACAAACTCCGTTTATAATCTTCTTGTAGTATTGATAATAAGTGAGTTGAAATATTGTATTTCTAAATTAGCATGAAGAAAGTGCCTTTGCGATATTGAATATCTTAACCGAATTGTGTTGCAACCGTACATCGTATTGTTTTGACATAACTTTGTGTTGTATGTTTGATGGTTTCAAAATATAATTTTTATTGGCGCGGTATTAATATAAGCTTCCAGCTTGCTTGCAAATCTATTTTCTTTTTTTTAAATGAATTAAATATGTTTGAAATATAATCTTCTTTTTTGAATCTTGGAAACTAAGTTCTAAATTTTAAAAAATCCTATTAAAAAGCCTGCTATTTTCCCATAAATAATTAATAGATGATTGATTTCATTTTGGTTATTTTACATGATAATCGTTCTATTTATGAAAAAAATATTTTGAATATATTTAGTTTGGCAAAAGCACTTTCATCGATTAACAATAAACATAAAAATTTCTTGTTGTTTTTGGTTAGGGTTTGATCACGTCTGCTTCCACCTATCAGTGATATTGCCGATAGGGGCCAATGCCTTGATAAAAATGAATGATGAACATTGACTAAAACAACAAACGCTTGGCGTGTACCTTTGTAGTGTTATAAGCATGCTCATGTACAATTGATACCCCTTCTTGTCACTAATTGGAAGGTGACACACAGGTATTAGTGTCATAACCGAACCGGATGTTTACCCAAATCCCTTCTTTCGGACATCCCCCCCCCCCCCCCCCTCCACTCACCCCACACCCATCTCTGAACTCCCAAGCAGGTATGTTTCCCATTTGCACCACGACACTGATCAGATCAGGTTCGATCGGAAATATGAGGAGGCACAACTGGATTTATTTACTGGACATCTTATAAACATTGACGGAACACTACTTATAGGTTAGTGTTTGTGAATTATGTTTAAGAAACATAAAGTCTTAGATTCGACTATCAAACACAATGAGTACATTGAAATCTTGCTTAACGGAACGGTTTATGTGTAAGAAATTGAACTGATTACAAGGCATTTGCATTCTTCGTATTCACTAAGAGTGGGTTTTGAGTGTATAATTGAATATAATTTCTTTTTTTAAAAATTTGCTTAACATGCTGTCACAATTAAAAATATTAAAGAATATTAAGAAATAATTTATATAATTTTGTATAAGAATTACTTTTGAAATCGTATTGTACTATGATGAAAGATTCGTATTCGATGCGAGATAGATATAGCCAATAAGTCATGAAAATCAACATAAAATCAAAATATCTTTCGAGGGTAATAATGTTATTACTAAATTCAACATTAGAATAAGAATATTATGAATATGTTAAATTATCCGCCGTCCCATCTCAAGATGGGACGTCCCAACTTGGAATTCCAAGTTGGGATGCGTCCCATCTTAAGATGGGACGCGATCCCAAGTTGGGATGATACATATATACCAAATATAGATATGGGTCGCATTCGTCTACGTTCTCATTGCGAAAGAGACATGCCTTCTTCCTGCGTTGCTGCCAACTGCACTAATAAGAAATCAGGAGACATTCTACTTCATCGGTTTCCGAAGGATCCTGTCCAATTTGCGAATTGGATAAAGTTTGTTAGTCAGAAAAGAGCGAAGTGGAACCCTGATGGGTGTAGGTGATTTCGTAGACACTGTTGTTTCGTAGACAAAAATATCGGTGGTTTCGTAGACAGATTGACGGTGGTTTCGTAGACACTTGGAAAAATGGTAATATTATAACTTTTAATCAACATTAAACATCATTAATGATGGGATATTATATTTTTATCTTAGATTTAACAAAATCTGTAACCAAATTAACAGATCGATGCATTTAGGTGTATATATACGACTGTTGAAATACGATGTTTAAATAAAGGAAGCCCATAATTGTTGTTTGTTTTATTTTATTTCTTTGTGAATAAATAAACAAATTAGGTAAGTATGATAATATATAAGATTTACCATCAATCAGCGACGATTAGCAGATTAACAACCCACGGGAAGATGGAAAAGGTGAGTCGCCGACAAAGCAATTTACAATCAAAACATCTCACTATACACTAATACATCCTGTACTGAGATGAGTAGGTTAATCCGTTTCGCAGAAACAAATAAGGTATATAAGATACATTCAATGTATCTCTGCAAACAAAATAATGATTAAAATGATAAAATATAAGTATTCTAACATCGATAATGTATAACATAACTGAAAATAATAATAAATTCAAATTTTATAAAGTGTCTACGAAATCACCGTTTAATCTGTCTACGAAATCACCGTGTCTACGAAATCACCCCGTCTACGAAAACGTTTTGTCTACGAAATCACTGGTTCCCACCCTGATGACAGGTCTGTCATTTGCTCCGATCATTTCACAGCTGAGGACTGTTATGATCTTTCCTACGATTTCAAAAAGGCCTTTTGACTTGCCCCACAAAGAAAAAGACTCGTCAAAAATGCCCTACCAACAGTTCATAAACAGATGAAGATGAAAACAGGTCCGTTACCCGTCTATCCAGCGAGATATGACAGTCAACCAACGAAACGAGGGTAAGAAATTTGGCAAGATAGGCTAATCCATAGTTCTATTAAGGGGGAGGTTGGGATAAATAATTATGAAACTTGTGTGGAGTTGACTTTAATTGATGATTTTGCAGCCAGACGAATGTTGAGTTTTTATCTGCAGTATAAATGTCTCTTTAGATTAGACGCAGAAATTACTAAAATGTACAACTTCAAAATGTAATGCAAATGTGGATTATAGTCCCCCCGCTCATCCCCCCCCCCCCCCCCCCCAATCGAAGTTGAACAACATTGCAGTATGAAATACGGTATTTAGTTGAACAGATTTGTTACTAATTATCTTCTTCAAGTTTTAGATAACTAATCAGTGCCCTATGTATTACCTAATTGGAAATGTGCCAGGTGCTAAGGTCATTAACTTTATTGCTTAATTGCCATAATGTACAGGTGTGTGGCACTATGTTGTAGACTGTTAGATAATAACTTTAGGACTATATTGTCTGGTGTGAAAAAGTAGTGTTAGGTAACTAATTAATGTCTTTTGCAGGATTTGCAAATTGGCTAATTATCATAGACTACAATAGTCACCAAAAATGTTTTGACAATATTGATCTAGGTCACACTAAATTGGTACCACACTCTTTATCTCAAACACTGACCATTAACTCAGACAAAACAACAATAATCTGTATCATTACTATGCAATATACACTAGTACGAAACTCTAAGTTCTTATGAAAGTGACAAATCGCGAACCAAGAGGTACATTTACTAAACACATCAAATATTTGATCTTCATTATAATTCATAACTGTATATAAGGCCAAAGACAGCTGCTCGGAACCGTCGTATCCCAATGACCAGATCCGGAAGCTGCCGAAGGGCAGTCCATCGAAAGCGAGATCTCATTGTTACAGTCATGCAAAGCAGAAACACGGAGTAACGATATTGAGTTGAAACTTTAAAATGGCACAAAGTAATAACAAATATTCTACATATACAATGGTCAATCAGCTATACAGGGGGATAGTCGGTTTGTTTAGGTGTTCGGACAAAAAACAGTCACAATGGCGGTAGATATCAGCATGGGTTCACTCGATCGATATTATTGGAGATTAACAACCCAAACAAATAACAACAACAGTTAATTATTGTCAAACAGTATATGTCGATGTATTGATTTGAATACCTTTGGTGACTTATCAGATAAAATATATACGTTCACGACCGCTGGAATCTATAATGTAAACAATGACACAGATCAGCCAGTCGTTAACGAGTCCTGTCTATGTCGTCACGGCCCCCTAACACTTGATTGGCTAATAAAACGTTTGGCGTCTGTTTACCGAAGTGTTTATAAAACATGTTTTTTCTACTATTTTCAGGTGGATGTGAACCTAAATAGTTGTTGATATTCATTCTTAACTGTGAATTTAATTAATTATTTCCGCTAATCGTACCCCCTCTGTGGATATGTTATCTTTAAATTAACAGAGCTTTGTATAACCATTTCATACACTCTCTAATGAGTACCAATTACAAAATGTTTGAGGCAGAATTATGGTAGGATATTTATCAAATGCTTCTCAGTTAACAGCTTTTCAGCAACGACCTTCAACGCTCCTATGTTAAGTAGCACTTATTATTAACATTGTACAGCAAGATTCATTTCCAGTATTTTTCCGTGACGCAAAAAATCGTCATTCAAAACTGTTAGAGCATTTGACATATTCTTTTGTAAATACAAGAATATTTCATCATGATATTTTTACCGCTTTGACACCCCCTGAAGATTACATTACATACCTCCCGCCTTTGTTAATACTCATTTAATTCAGTCTTTGTCTCCGTGAACATTCCAGCAGTGTATGAGAGGGTTTTTCTCAGACCAGATATTTCGCAATTTAACATGGGCAAAATTTTCAAAATGCACTTACAGACTTGCAACTTGGTTTAAAAGATGCGCATTAACACTTACAACATAAAAGTAAATCATGACAAATTTGTAGGTCACGTGCTTTCGACGCCATCTTGCTTTTACTGCATTTTTCAGCATTTCCGACCCCTACCATCTTTGAAAATCTTCTCCTCTGAAGATACTTGCACGAAAGAGCTGAAACTTGTACACAATGCAGCTGATGCATTGACCTATTCAGGATACTCATCACAACTCTGCCTTATTTACATTCACAAGGTCCTCACAGCAGAGATACTACTTTAATATGTCCCTCTCACAACAGCTGTATTCAAACACTGAGATTTTAACTTATGAGGAAAGTTCTTGTATGAAATGACTTACTCTTTTGAAAATATAACCCTTCTCTAACATAATCGTATGAGATCCATATGACTTGATCGACCAGTAACATCTGGTTAAGAGGAGATCTAGATTCGTCTAGTTATATCTGATCTTTGAAAAGAACTTTGTCTTCTGATTGTTTGTTTTCATATCAAGTCAAGTGTTTAATCAACATCACTCCCGTAAAAAAACTTTTTTTTTTCAAATTTCGATCTTCAAATGCTTTTGAATTATGCCGGCTCGAAGCCGTTAACTTCTTACACCTCAACCACGAAACCTTTACCGCCGGACCACAGCAGCTGAGGGTTTTTTTGCAATTTGAGAGCCTAATATAAGGTATGAATTTTGGGTCAAATTAGCGTGATTATAATTAATTCACAATAAACATGAGCCGTCAACAACCCGTCCTTACCCCCTGTTCGCATAATCAGTCTATCAGCGTAATTATAATCAGCTGACCGCTTACAAAACATGATAAAACATTATCTCTCATAACCATCCCCCACCCCTATATTGCATATTAAAGACCCCCTCCCCCGTTTGCATTTTAATTAAATATACGTAATCATATTTATATGGCAGTTAAATAAAAAAATAAAACATAACACCCTCAACCCCAAATTAACAAGCGTACTCCCACCCCACTCAAAACCCTCCAAGAAACCCACCCAACCAAGATCGTTTTATGGCCCTAGAAATGTGCACCCCTTCTTACTCAAAAACCTCTATCCGCCCCTGCCTTGATGGTGCTCAATATTACTATGTCCCCTGGTTTATAGTTTATATAAACCATTTTCGCTGTTTCTGTCAGTTTATACGTAACATGACCCGTGGGTATTATAAAAAGTAAGCCTTCCTCCCTCGGGAAACACGGGCATTTCCCGGGACATCGGTATTACTTTTTAATTAAACCCTAGGGTCATGTTTTATCCTACACATCTTCTGAACAGTTTTGTAAGTTTTAGTGTAACACAATCAATGTCATTTCAGGATGCATTTTTAAGTGACTAAATTTCATAAAATCTGAATATTTCTTTAACCTTGTGCTGTGACGTGGCATATCCTTCTATAGTACTTAAATTGGATTGGCGTGTGAAAATGCTTTATACAAATAAGTTGATCAATCGGTTTTATGAAATGTCGAGGCTAGCATAACGATCATAAAGACGAATTTCTCTGTAATCTTGATCTTCATAATCGTAAATGGTCCTTCACAGACCCTTTAAGTTTGTTGTTCTTTAAAAGGTAGCCTTGAAAAAATGTCGTCCAGATCCTGTCTTCAGGTTAGAGTATGATGCTGTCAGAGGTTTATAAGATGCCAGTAAATATGTATTGTTATCAACACTTTATAATATTGTATGCAATATGATTTATATAATACTAGTACATGATATAGTTAAAGATGACCACGATGTAAATTCACACTAGTTGGATATTAACAGTCAGTATATGATTTTATTTTTCATAGCAAATTTGGCATTTGAAATCAAATATTGTACAATTTTGTTTGTAATTGCATTCGTTTTAAAATCAAGGAAACACTTACCTTGACATGACACGGTACAGATGCCGAGGAAAACCAAAACCAAACTCAGAGGAGACATGTTGGCGTGCGACAAGGTGCTCCGAGCTATGACTGAGACCCTACTTGTTCCTGTTTAACAAGCTATCTGTATATGTTTTGCATAGTAAGCTTCGGAAATTTCTATAAAGTGTATGCCCGTGTAACTGTTATGGATAATGATTTAGCTTCAGGGGTAAACATATACGATACAAATAGATATTTCGGTAAGGTTATGTTCGAAAATAAAAGTGTTCTACGTTTTGAAACTGAATTTTGGAATTCGGCCTGCTGAAATCAGGTTGAAAGGGGAAACCATTCACAAATTTTCAATAATATTTTGGACTGCTTCTTAACATAACTGCGTTAACGCATTTTCTAATTGTTGTAGGTTAGATGGCGTGAGCTCTTGGAGTTTTATCAAAAGGTGGCTTAACCCATATAGATCAAAACTCACGTTCACTAGTCATGAGAAGGGCAGAGGCTATGTATGTTCAAGTGTGTATATTTTCAAAAACCTGGAGCTCAGTAATTGTTTCAGCGACCTTTATAATAAACCATCTGTCTGATTAAATCAATAAAATATTATAAGCTATAAAATTCAACATATATTCGAGGAGAACAGAATTATTGCATTTTACTGCTAATGGAAAACCACCTTAAATCCTCCAAAAGCGAAGCTAGCCAATGTTGGGGCGAAAGGTTGCCTCCAATGAACATGTTATATTGTGATTTGATTTGTGATATGAACCAGATTACCTCTGGCGTATCGTTTATGATTGGCTGGAGAGTGAAATCTGCCCAGGTTGCGAACCTTTTCATCCAGTCAACAAAGTTTATATGACGAGACGATCTCTATCAAGAAACACGGGAATGGACTCATGGTATCCGTGAAGATTTTCTCAGTTAAGCGATTCTAATAAATGTCTTTATATATCAAATTGTTTTTATCGTGACTTACTACCATGAGAAAATGTTTCAGTGCATACGTTTTATAAGTACCACGATAGGAGTAAAAATCTAAAAGAAATTCTGCTTTACCGTTTCGACAACGTACAAGCAAAACACAATTGAAGGCATCAGTGATATGTCGCCCTTTGTATGTTGCTGGGTGTTTGTTACCCAAATTATCTCATGTTGACAATCCAGAGTGCCAGGGTCAGTAGTCAACCCAGGTGATAGCGGCTTGAGGAAACTATCTCGATTGCGTTGATGGCTGCCATCTCAGAGTCAATCCAGACACGGCTGGTGAAAAAGGTTGGTTGAACCCATCTGTGATGTAACATATTCTTCTTTTCGTAACCAAGCACAGCTGGTAATGGAACAATGACCAGGCCCAGAGCAGTACCTTTCATAATTCATCGTAAACAATACTAAATGTATAGCATTTGAGTTGAAGACATTAACAACAATTTTAAAAATTATCTCACACACAATTTGCTGTTTTCATTATCATTGATACTATAAAAGACAATATATGTTTACATGAAAACATGTCACAAATGTCTCTCTAACATTATTTGAACAATAATTTCCTTTAATTAATAAACTTTACATTTGAGCGACTGTTTTTTATATAGTAAAAACTAATTCCCATTTTGATGGCTGCAAGCTTGGCCTACTCAACAGGGATCACCAGGAATGTTCCAATCCAGCCACGGGTATTATACAAAATAATCCCCTTCTATTAGTGTCTGATATACACCTGTCGAAGTTTTGGGAGATAACCAACACTGTAGTATTACGACGGGTATCCGGGTCGGGTAATGAGTGGTCGTGCACCCGGGGTGGAAATTTAGACTCGACCCGGACCTAATCTGTAACTTGTGAACTGAGATGTTGAAATGTTGTCAACCTTCTCTTTGAATCAAGGGATATGCAACATCCATCATGGTAATAAAAATAGGAGATCACAATCTTCAAATGAGCCTCACACACAAAAAGCAAATCCATCGAGAAACTAATCATCTCAATCTAATAAGTCAAGGCAACATGTGAATTGGCCGACAGGTGCTGTCTCAAGCTTATGCGTTCAATCGTGACAACAAATGTTGAACATTATACTTAACCCTCTTAAGCTTATGCGTTCAATAAAATATAAAAAATATTGTCCATCTATATGCCCTCAACAATATAATTAAGATGATATATACCTCACCTAGGAATTTTATAATTTCCATAGAATAAGTTCATCTCAATAGTACTCATCACTGGGCACAGAGGTTTAAATAAAGGTTGAATTTGTAGTATCGTCCAAAATATAACAAAGTTTTATTTGTTAACTATTTGAATGGCATGTTTCTCTAATTATGGGTACTGTTTCAATGATCAATGCTTTCAGGGTTTCATATTTGCAAGACTCTTGTTTGTGTTTATCAATTATTTCAAGATTAAGGCTTAAAGTAACGTACAGTTTAATATTCCATAGCTTTTAACACAAAGAAAAAAAACTGAGGAGAAAATAAATACCTCTGAAAGGTTAGATAGGCGTATTGCATGGCCCGTTTTCTGGCGTCATGAGTTCGTTGTCCGTCATCCATAAACTTTCACATTTTTTACTTCTCTTCCAAAACTGCTGCACCAAAACGCTGAAATTATGTGGGGTTGTACCTTAATGACTTAGGTGATCCAAAGTTGTAAAATAACTACGAGAATTGCAGGTATTTCCCCAAAAACCTTTTAAAAAATGCTCCTTCTCCAGAATCAACTGGCACAGAAAGCTGAAATTTTAAAAGCAACATTCTTCTGACATGAAGACTTATATTTGTAACTTTGGCATTTTTCATGTTAGGGATCTAAAATTTGGAGAATGTAATCTTTGATAATGATCGTTCAAACCCCAAATTAAGGGTGTTGCAGGGTAGCAAATGTACCCCTTTATTCTCAACTACTCAGGGTCCGAAAAAGAATCCGGCTGAATCCGACCGGATCCTGATGCCTTTATACCAAGTTGACAAGGATCCGGAGGCTAACAGAAAACCTGAACTATTGTCCATACACAACTCTGAACATATGCGCCCCTCTTTTGAATCGATTTGCCTGCCTCATTTTAAATCAATTTGCCTGCCTCCTTCTTAATCAGTCTCAAGGTGCACAACTAATCTTCTTAGATGCGTAAATTATCGTTAGAGCGACTTCCAAGCAGGCAAAATTGACGTTCTATCAACGTCGCAACGACATCGTTTATGGACGTTGAAATAACGTTTAAATGTGATTGGATTTGAAATTTGCGGCGACTTCGGAATCTGACGTCATTTCGACGTCGGATCAACGTCGAAATCATGACGTTGTATCGACGTTGAAAAGACAGGTCGTTGTCCAGGCTTGAGGTCATTCCTGACGATTGAGATATCATTTTGTGTTTAAAAGTGTTTTCTGAGCTAATTTATTAAGCGAGAGTCTCTACTCTTATTTTCAGCACATACAAAAATCTCCTCGTAGGAGACAGATATCTGCACATTATGAGATCACCATTTATTGAAGATTCAATGTTTTCAGAGGATATTTTTGTTTATATGACATAGCAATGAAGCAGAGTATCGAGAAGAAAAATCTTTACAAGTTACAAATGCGCAGTTACAGTTCTGTAGGAAGTACTAACTTTATTCAAATCGATTTTTTTTTGGTCAGTTGTGACAACAATTAAAATTGTTTATACCATATACCTAGTTAAATCTAATCAGATCTAACATAACATTGTGAAATGTACAGCAATGAATGTTTATTATCTAAATCCAATGTAAATTATCTTTTTATATGTCAATAACAGCTCATCATTTTTGCATTTTTCATTTGATTCTTTGAAACAAACCTATTACATACTTGTTACTACATACAATGTTAATCAAATGTTAAAAAGAAATCACTTGTCTGTTTTAAATTGTTCTGATGACGTGAAAACAACGTCAAAAACCAAGCAAATTTCATCGTCAGGACACTAACGATGTTCCGATGTCGAACATCAACTCAACTGCCTCCTGGGTTAGTTCTTTTCATCGCTCAAGGACGTATAACTAAAAACTAGAGGCTAAATGTGTCAATACAATTAAGATATTTCTCAACGAGGTTTTAGTTCGTTATCTTAATTGGCACCTTTAGTCATAACTGTGTCAAAGAGTTGCTTCACTGTTGATTGGTTCTAGTTATTATATATTTCCAATTTCAATGGTCGTTGTTCGCGCTTCTATATTAAAAGCTTGTTGATACTATCTTGTGATCACATATCATGGCTAGGTCACGTGACAATTGTATAGAATCAAACGCGTAGATAAGTTACGACATACCAGCGGAAATTCGATATAGGCTTCAATCATTAAGCAAAACAAAGTCGATAGCACTGAAGTGTACCCGGATTTATTGCATACGTGTCCTGAATATCTTTAACTTTGGTTATATGAAACAAGTGTTGTTAAACCAGTTGAAAGTTACTCAACGAGTGTTGTGCAACCAGTTGAAAGTTACTCAACGAGTGTTGTGCAACCAGTTGAAAGTTACTCAACGAGTGTTGTGCAACCAGTTGAAAGTTACTCAACGAGTGTTGTTAAACCATAACAAGATTTTCCACGATAGTGACGTCATAATACCATGCCACTTTGCAATCAGCTGATCTGATGCAATCAAACCGCTCGCCTTTTCAAATTTTCAAATCATCACAGGTTTTAATCTTTTAATTGTTTCCGTTTATTATGCTTGCATTAAAGTAAAGATAACTGTCAGGCGAGAGGTTGGTCGGGTGAGAGGGTTGGTGGGGCGAGAGGGTTGTCGGGTGAGAGGGTTGTCGGGCGAGAGAGTGATGGGGCAAGAGGGTGGTTGGGCGAGAAGATGGTCGGGTGAGAGGGTTGTCGGGTGAGAGGGTTGTCGGGCGAGAGAGTGATGGGGCAAGAGGGTGCTGGGGTGAGAGGTTGGTAGGGCGAGAAAGTGGTCGGGTGAGAGGGTTGTTGGGCTAGAGAGTGATGGAGCGAGAGGGTGATGGGGTGAGAGGTTGGTAGGGCGAGAAAGTGGTCGGGTGAGAGGGTTGTTGGGCTAATGAGTGATGGAGCGAGAGGGTGATGGGGTGAGAGGTTGGTGGGGCGAGAAAGTGGTCGGGTGAGAGGGTTGTTGGGTGAAAGGGTTGGTGGGGCGAGAGGAATAAGTGAATAAAGTGAAAAACATTTATGAATATTGAATAAATAAAATAGAGGAATTTCCGCGATCGTTCAAAGATTTTTTTATAGTTTGTATCAGAAATGTACATTTTTAAATGTATTCTCTATTGTAAACTTTTTTTTTGGATTTTACTTTAGTCTTTGACGAAAATGTATGCATATTCAGCATTCAAGGTTGCCTTATGTCCTAAATTACTCTATAATCGGTAGCATTCAAAGTAGCATTACGTCCTAAATTACTCACTGACCGTTAGCATTCAAGGTTGCGTTATGTCCTAAATTTCTCTATAATCGGTAGCATTCAAAGTAGCATTGCGTCCTAAATTACTCACTGACCGGTAGCATTCAAAGTTGCGTTATGTCCTAAATTACTCTATAATCGGTAACATTCAAAGTAGCATTACGTCCTAAATTACTCACTGACCGGTAGCATTCAAAGTTGCGTTATGTCCTAAATTGATAAGGGCAAACTGACCAAGGTTCGGACAGTGTATCGATTCAAACAGTTTGAAAGACTGTATATTTTATAATTATTTGAAGAAAGTAATTATCAGCAGCCCAACGTATCACAAATTTAATACTCTGTAATTTCGATATCAATTTTCATAATTGTTTCTATATAAACCGAAAATAACGGTTTTATTTCCGTTTGTCGATTCGCCCGACGTTCGGACACTTCTGCCCTAACTTCGGACAGTTTGACCTAGCCTTCTCGCTCGCATCCCTGGCTTGAAATATTTAGTAAAATGACTGTAGACATCCCCAAAAACGCAGCGAGTAGTTAATGTACAGTGATATTAATTTTTTTCGGAAACATAAGTTATTTTGTCATTGTTACAAAACACTGAATCCGATGTTTGATACCCGAACACTGCTGCATGCATCGTAAGCGAATAGTGACGTCATTGTTACATTTGTAGGCATTTGACGGAAAACGCCATTAGCGTTAAACCGTATGTTTACAGAATTATTCATTTTGTCCTATGTGTTAGCCGTATGTTTATTCATTTATCCTAAACTTTGTCCGTTGAATAAGAACATTACAAAAGAAAATTTAAGAAGTGTCCGAACCATGGTAAAAGCTGTCTGAACCAAAGTCATTTTGACATATTAATCAGATCTCAGTATTTACATCAGCGTTCACTTTAAGTGTACCTATATTCATAAATTTTTTTTTGACTTTTTGGCTGTTTCTCTATGTTTATGAATGCATGGTAAAATTTTGGCGCTTCCTACATTTCCTGACATGAGAGTTAACATTTACAATAAAACAAATATTTTGCCATTTTCTTTCTTGAATCCGTTAATTGTATCTCCAAGCAAATGTTTAATAGGAAACATTACTTACAATAAAGGTAAGTTAAAAAGAGATGAATAAAATAACATACTGATAAGAACCATTTTTAAAACAAACATTTTGCCGACATTTAGTATTTCCTCAGCTCCTTGACAAAAGTGTCCGAAGTTGAGACGAGCTCGGGTGGTGTCCGAACCTAGGTCAATTTGCCCTATAGTTTTTGCAAAATTGCGGGACCTGATCTAATCAGGTGCTTTCCTTTCTACAACGGTCTGAAAGCAGACTCGTAGCTCGCACGTTCTGGCGTAATCTTAGCTAGCCAATCAAAATGACTCCGTCAAAACCTTCGATACGCTATGGTGTGTTTGGTCCGCCAATGATTAGCTTTTGTCTGCGCTAAACTGGTGTCAGAACGTGCGATCTACGAGGGGAGGTCAATAAGTTCTTAGAAGTGAGTATTGATACACCCCTAAATACATCATCGCTAATGTCGTTATTGAGTTTACAGACAAAAACAACCCTTCCCGATCATTTACTTTATTGTCTGTTGAATACAGGTCCTGTTTTCATGGACAGTTCTAATATAGAGCATCATGCCGTTATCAAGTTATCAAGGAGTGAATGCGACTGAAATACAAAAACGTATGTCCAGTATGAAAGAAGTCCCTCAATATTCTACTGTTGCAAAATGGTCAGCTGAGTTTAAAGTCATAGTCTCATTTTTGTAAGGCAACTAAACTTAACTAATTATTCTTCACAAACAAAATCTGATCACTAACACAAATATTTCCTGTTGCGTTTGCAAAGATTTTCATTTTTATGCCCGTTTTACAGTTTTGGATGAAGCAGTTTATTGGCGTATACATGCCGTTTCAGACCGATGAGGTACCGAATCAAGTGCAATCCCATCGCGAGTGCGAAACACCGGAAATCTAGTCATCGCAGCCCCGATACTTAGGACAGACGCATTCTTCATTGACTTTACCACCTTTTTGTTATTTCTGTATTTGAAAAAGCGTAAGCTATTGGCCATTTTCATTGGACTTTCAGCTGGGAAATTTTGTGTGTTCTTCGTCACGGCCTTAGCGAAATGACGTGGTAAGGACTAACGCTCGCCAAAGACATAATATGAGGGTAGGGAAGGGTAGTTTGAACTTCATTATTGAGGGCTAGAATGCCTGCAGAGTTCTGAAAATTGTTGCAAACGTCAGGGGAAAGATTTCTGTGAGTGGTGAACTATTTGTCCGGCATGCATTACAATTTGCCTTGCAAAAACGAGACTATGACTTTAAGCGCGGTCGAAGCTCCTCAGACCAGTTGAAGCCATTAATGATGATATGGTTGCGCAGGTCCAAGGTTTGATCATGTCCGACCATGGAATGAAGTTGGATGAGATATCTTCAGATTGTGGCATTTCTCATGGAAGTGTTTGCACCATAATTCATGAGCACTTGCACCAAGGTGTCTGCAAGATGGTTGCCAAGAAACTTAAATGCACAAGATGGACACAAGAGAGTTGAATCAAGTTGAGATCTCGTTAATATCTACAGTGCTGATCCCGATAACTTTCATTGCCCTCTGGTTTCAGGAGATGAAACGTGGATTCATCACTGGGATCCTGACACCAAGCAAGAATCCATGCAATGGGGGCACAAGCACTCTCCTGCACCAAAAAAGTTCAGAATCATTTTTTGGGATTCAAGGAGTGTGATACTTATAGACTACAAAACACCTAAAACTACAATAACAGAAGCATACTTTGCTGACTTGTTGGAGTAATTTAGAGCGTAGACCAAAAAGAAAAGGAGCAGCATGTAGATGGCTTGAGTAATGCTTCTTCATGAACGCTCAAGTACATAAGAGTCGTATTGGACAGGCTGCACTTCAACAATGTGGCGTGAACAACTTAACCATCCTCCCTTCAGTCAAGATCTGGCCCCAAGCCAGTTCTATCCGTTTTGCAATTTGAAATCACACTTGTGAGGTTCAAGATTTTGCAATGATGATGAACTCAAGGCAGCTACTTTGGTGTGGCTAACGGGCCAGTCAGGCCAGTCACTTCTAAGAACTGTTGACTTCCCCTCCTACAAGGCTGCTTTCAGACAGTTGTGGAGAGGATACCCCCTGATAGAATGAGATCAAATCCTGCTAGAGTCAATTTAAAAAAAAAAACTTGAGTTCCTCTGAACACGGTCGATTTAACTCAGACTGATCTTAAGCAGATCATTGGTAAATAATTTATCCTTCAGAATAGGGCCTGCAAGTCTCGTTCCGAACGACCTTCACCTTTGACTTCCGGGGAATACCTAAACTGAATCACGTTTGACGCGCTGCTGCGCTAAGTAACCACGTAACTGTACAGTTACATGATACAAGTCCTAGTCTGTGGTGACTACTTTGAACTACGATATGGTTTACTGTTTTGCTTTCGGGTGTAATCATTCAAGTAGTAAAAATTCTTGCGCTTTTTTTCGATTTCCTTGTAACTTGCATCAACGGAAAAAGGGGGTCGATCTTGAAGGTACGAAAAAAAATGCCAATAAAGCGTATGTTAAACTTTTTCGTGAATTGTTTGGCGGGATATATGAAATTGTTCTATTACGCATATTTCCATCACAATCTACGATCTAAACAATGTTGTTGTTGTAACTGTTAAATAACTTAAGGTCTCTCCGTTGAAATGATTTCCTGAAATATTTTTTAAGCATGGTAGACATTACACAACTGGGGCTGAGAAGTTTCCTCTTTTAGATTTAATTGATAGTTTAATCTTACAAAAAAATCACAAAAATAAATAATTATATTAAACAATTGACAAAAAATCTGTGAGAAATGAAGAGATGCTCTTATAAACTATTATGCTCTTTAAATTTGATTTTTAAATGGCTGAAATGTTTGAAGTTTGTTTAATTCATTTATGTAGTAAAATGAAACTTTCATGGGAAAAACAACCAATTAATTACACCTTTTTCATCCAATCATTACACAATATATGCATTGTCTCAAGCTCATCAGGATTTGTTAAAACACATTTCAATTTAAACTTTTTAAGAAGTAATCAGTGGCTTGATCAGTGTGTTTAATATCCATTATAACTAAACCATACTGGTCATTGTGTCTGTACACAGTAATTTCAGCATTCAAGTGCTGTGTTCTGATAAAAAAGTGAAAATATTCTCTTTAGTCATGGTACAAAATGTCCTAAAATGGACCACAGAGTCACCAGATCTACGATATTGACTACAGATTTCAGCATTCAAGTGCCTATCCTTAAAATTAATATATAGATAATACTAGAAGGACTTCAATCAACACACGCTTCGCTCTTCCTGGCCAACTTCTTCGATCCTGCCACATATATACACGATGGACAACGCCATAGTAAATGACAGCACAAAGGCGCAAAATTTGGAACCAGTTTAGCAAATTCCCCGGAAGTAAGATGTCTCGCATGTTCTCGTGACCTACTTACAGGCCCTATATGATTGTTTAAAAGCTTTAGTTTCATTGTGTTTAATACTTAAGTTTGAAATGCTACACAGATGGTGGAACTTGATCATATTAAAAAATAATCCTATAATCCTTTCAAGACAAATTTGTGACAATGAATAGTGATAGTCAGCCTTATCAATTAGCAGAAGCTGAAGCTTAATAAACTCTAGCAACTCCAATCTGTCCTCCTTTCGGCTTTGGATAAGTTAGACAATTTTGTTTGCAGCTCGCAATCAGGGGTCCGTCTCATCCTCATCACAAGCAAGGCGACATCCGTCTCATCCTCATCACAAGTGAGAGGACATCCGTCTCATCCTCATCACAAGTGAGGGGACATCCGTCTCATCCTCATCACAAGCGAGGGGACATCCGTCTCATTCTCATCACAAGCGAGGGGACATACGTCTCATCCTCATCACAAGCGAGGGGACATACGTCTCATCCTCATCACAAGCGAGGGGACATCTGTCTCATCCTCATCACAAGCAAGGGGACATCCGTCTCATCCTCATCACAAGCGAGGGGACATCCGTCTCATCCTCATCACAAGAGAGAAGACATCCGTCTCATCCTCATTACAATCATCATATCAGTACTATGATTAAAAATTGCCATTCACCTGATTAAGAAGTAGCTCAGAAATAGCTGTGTACAAATGAGAAGTCACGGTCCATTCCATACCTTGTTGTATTGGGTACAGTCTACTGCAAATGCTGTGTTTCTCATGAAAAGATGTTGCATGATTGTTTTTGTTTCAAATAATTTTATTAGAAATAATAACATATTGCACAGGATACAAATATTAACCTGAACATACATGACAAACATTTACTACAGTATTTCATTCGGCAACTGGAGCATCTATAGGTTATGGAAGGCATGACATTTCCTCTACAACATAACAGCCTATGTATCATTATTGTAACTTTTGTGCAAATAATTCATTAATCCGTCTAAAGAATACAGGTAACAAAAACATAATCCCAGTGGAACCATTGCATTATTCAGGTGACAGTGATTATCAAAAGGAATTCTCTTTAAAAGTGAGGTAATTAAATTTGGCTTAAATTAATGCTTTTCTAAAACTTTAACCCCTCCGGCACCCTAAATATCAACCTTTCAAAGTGTCAAAATTTCAATAACCATATTCATAATCATAGTACATTTTCACTTTTATTGAATGTCTATAGACTTTTGCTTTCTATGACTTTTTGTTTTCTCTCTTGTGTTTCATGCAAATACAGAATATCTTAACAATCTGAACTGAATAAAATCTTAAGCAATACCAGGTACTAAGAGTAGCGGGATCTTTAAAAAAAAACCTAGTGAAGATAAATATCTAATTATAAGATTTACAAAAAATCACATTATATATTCACCATTGGGGATATCCATTCTTACATTATTGAGGAGCTTAATGATCTATCAAAACTCACTCACAGATGCAATATCATTATTTACAGACTTCATTTCATAGCATGATAATAGTATGATGCACATTTGGCCTTGTCAACTTGTCAGCTCAGTGTTTTTTCCAACCTATCAGAAATGACATAAAAAGCATGTGACATAGTCAACCAATCATGAGTGACAACCCAACATTTCCTCCCAGCTATGACATGTTGAATACTTTGGAGACATCCACCAGTACATCAGAGAGTTCATTCTCAATATTCAGAATTTCACCTGAAAACATGAAAGACATGATATAGAAATTCAACCGTCATAATGAATGTGGTTTTAAGTAATTGAGGTTTCCCCTGTAGATTTCAAACTATCTTCTAACCTTACAATCAGCTATTTATGTAACATTGTTATATTTGGGATCATGATGCAATTGTTAAAATACTTCTACTTATATGGTATGTATGGTCAGCTTTAACTGTACCAACAGCTGACCACACGGCCACCAGACTTCCACCATATTTGGTAAGCCGTGGATATTTCTCCCTTAAGTTAACCAATGATAAATCTTGGGACCTCTTGAATAATTGGTGTCATGTTTGACATGATCTGTCAGCATTGTTTTATTGATATTTCAATATCTTGTTTTATCACAATTCTTTAAGAAGAGAAGTTGTGAAAACTGATGAAACACTTGACCTTTTTCAATAGCTTTATTTTTGTGAAGTAAAAGGCTATCTCATTTCAACAAAAACACTGTGTCAGAAGAATGGTAACAGAGTCAAAGAAGAGTTGCCTCCCTTGCATCACCTCTCAAACATGGACAGAAAAGAAGCTCTCATAAAAGTTACTTGATCTTGGTTCAAAGTACCTTTATTATAATGTTTTGATATCAAAGCAAAATATAAAATTGTTGCATTTTACCCGGGCAAAAAGGGATGTTAAGTGATTGAAACAATGATGATACAAACGCAAAAATTGGTATGTATACTGATAAACAAATAGCTCAATGTTCCATGCCCACAGTTCATCTTATATTGTATAACAAAACAATTTTGAAAAAAAAATCCTAACAGCGGCTAGGGTAAACAAGTATTTTTATTAGAAAATAAGACTGTTAGGTTATGGTTAATAATGATTTGACAGTTGCAATATTTACTATGTTCCATTATTGATGATTTTCTTCTTTGCTTATTCTGTCTCATCTTGTAAATGAACATACTTTCACACATATACCAGTCATTCGCAACTCATAATTCAATTTTATATTTTTAAAAAGTTCATATCATTGTCAATGCACAGTTAACGATTTCTAAACATTTACTGGTCAAGTCCTAGGACTCAGAGCTGCTACATTACCGACAGTTTTTTCATCATATTCATTAGCATGTTTTTAATATATCTTCCTTATTCGATGAAAACCATTTACCTGTGTTAGCGTCGGAGCTGGCGATCATGGACACGAGCAGCGGCTGTTTGTTGAGCTGGACCACCTATAACACAGTATGTTCAATAAACACTTACAATGTTATCTATCAATTAAGTATTTCTGTATTGGCTGAAATATTAATGATAATTTTACTAATTAACCCTTCACCCTTGAGTCTTGAGTTCGTTTCTGTTTTGGCTAGGCTACAGGTCTGAAGTAGGAGACTAAAAACTGTAGAGAAACTGTAAAGAGTTAGCCAAACATATTTAACATTTAAAGATGTTGTGAAACACACAACTATGATAGTAATTACACTTTTATATAATAATTTTTCAGATGACATACAATATCATATTGAAATCTATTCGAAAATGTTAGCTTTTAATCTCTTTTGATAAGGAAAACATTAAATTAGTCAAGAAAGGACAGTTGCCCTATTTTTCATTATCAATATCATCATCCTCATCATCAACAACATCATCATCACTTAAAGGTCAATACAGAATACAATTCAAAACTGTAGCTGGTACATGTAAATTTAGTTAATTGAACATTATATGCAAGTAATATGGAGCGAGTTCAAGTATTTAACAGGAGCCTACATATCACTGAACCTTCAACCAACAAGCCATAAATCAAATCAGTAAACTCTGCTGCAAACACTAATTAGCAAGCAATTAGCAACATGACTTTTCAGACTCAGAAAACAGTTAAAATGGGTGTTTCCTACAAATTCTAACAAAGGTAATAAAATTTTAAAGCAACCTGGTTTGCCAAGTTCAGATGAAGCCCATCACACCTGCTGTGAAATGTGCACTTAGACGGGTTCCCATGTGCACCAACAACATGTTGAAATAAACATCTAATGAGATATGAACCATAATTGTGCTTCTGACGTATTTTCCAAGGTGCAGCAACACAAAATAAAACACAGTTAAAGAAGAAATCACCATAAACCTACACCAGTTTAACCTGCAGAGATCATCAGGCCGATCTGTTCCTTTGTACCAGAGAAGATCAAGTCAAAACAACTTTAAACAAAAAGAACATCATGTATATCTCTTTTATAGGAGATCTGTTTTGATTTAGTGGTATCAGCACTCAAGCATGAAGTGTGCGCCAGACTCAGTTTGGCAATGATTTCTTTTGCCATTTCCATTCAAAGTTTACAGGAACAAGTGTAGAAGCGAGCACAGCTTACATACCCCTTCCCCCTCAGATCAAAGAGCTTCGATCAGCAAAGACCACATCTATGAATTGAGTAAGTGTGGGTAAAGTTGATTGATAGATCTGTTTACAGAAACAGAGATGTAATAATTCAGAGTAAGTGAGCGTTAGGGAGGGTTAGAGAAAGAGTATTTTGACTTCATCTCTGACCAAGCTCCAGATCCTGGATGTTAGTGTGGGTGACATGATGAGAGCCCTTGGAGCCAGCACACAACTGTTGATCTTCAGTCATTGGGATCTTCACCTATTGACTCCTGTAATAATTTGTCATTGTCTGTTCCTGTGAATAAATGCTGTTTAAAGTGTTCTAAAGCTCATGAAACAATTGTATGACTAGTGCTAATTCTCCATTTGCTCAGTCACCTGTTTAAAGACCTTTATGATGGTTAGGTTCTTCAAGTATAACAACCCAAATGTATGATATCATCATCACGATGTCTCCTATTCTGAGTCAAGCGAGATCATGATAAGGATATTTGCATGTGCCTATTTTGATGGAATTATCTTGTCAGGTAAAAATGGGGGTATAATTAGTACAAGGCTGTAAGGTAGGAGTATAATTAGCACAAGGCTGTAAGGTAGGAGTATAATTAGCACAAGGCTGTAAGGTAGGGGTATAATTAGCACAAGGCTGTAAGGTAGGGGTATAATTAGCACAAGGCTGTAAGGTAGGAGTATAATTAGTACAAGGCTGTAAGGTAGGAGTATAATTAGCACAAGGCTGTAAGGTAGGGGTATAATTAGCACAAGGCTGTAAGGTAGGGGTATGATTAGCACAAGGCTGTAAGGTAGGAGTATAATTAGTACAAGGCTGTAAGGTAGGAGTATAATTAGCACAAGGCTGTAAGGTAGGGGTATAATTAGCACAAGGCTGTAAGGTAGGGGTATGATTAGCACAAGGCTGTAAGGTAGGGGTATGATTAGTACAAGGCTGTAAGGTAGGGGTATAATTAGTACAAGGCTGTAAGGTAGGGGTATAATTAGCACAAGGCTGTAAGGTAGGCTGTAAGGTAGGGGTATAATTAGCACAAGGCTGTAAGGTAGGGGTATAATTAGTACAAGGCTGTAAGGTAGGAGTATAATTAGCACAAGGCTGTAAGGTAGGAGTATAATTAGCACAAGGCTGTAAGGTAGGAGTATGATTAGCACAAGGCTGTAAGGTAGGGGTATAATTAGTACAAGGCTGTAAGGTAGGGGTATGATTAGCACAAGGCTGTAAGGTAGGGGTATAATTAGTACAAGGCTGTAAGGTAGGGGTATAATTAGTACAAGGCTGTAAGGTAGGGGTATAATTAGCACAAGGCTGTAAGGTAGGCTGTAAGGTAGGGGTATAATTAGCACAAGGCTGTAAGGTAGGGGTATAATTAGTACAAGGCTGTAAGGTAGGAGTATAATTAGCACAAGGCTGTAAGGTAGGAGTATAATTAGCACAAGGCTGTAAGGTAGGAGTATGATTAGCACAAGGCTGTAAGGTAGGGGTATGATTAGCACAAGGCTGTAAGGTAGGGGTATAATTAGCACAAGGCTGTAAGGTAGGAGAATAATTAGCACAAGGCTGTAAGGTAGGAGTATAATTAGCACAAGGCTGTAAGGTAGGGGTATGATTAGCACAAGGCTGTAAGGTAGGGGTATGATTAGCACAAGGCTGTAAGGTAGGAGTATGATTAGCACAAGGCTGTAAGGTAGGAGTATAATTAGCACAAGGCTGTAAGGTAGGAGTATAATTAGCACAAGGCTGTAAGGTAGGGGTATAATTAGCACAAGGCTGTAAGGTAGGAGTATAATTAGCACAAGGCTGTAAGGTAGGGGTATGATTAGCACAAGGCTGTAAGGTAGGGGTATGATTAGCACAAGGCTGTAAGGTAGGAGTATGATTAGCACAAGGCTGTAAGGTAGGAGTATAATTAGCACAAGGCTGTAAGGTAGGAGTATAATTAGCACAAGGCTGTAAGGTAGGGGTATAATTAGCACAAGGCTGTAAGGTAGGGGTATAATTAGCACAAGGCTGTAAGGTAGGAGTATAATTAGTACAAGGCTGTAAGGTAGGGGTATAATTAGCACAAGGCTGTAAGGTAGGGGTATGATTAGCACAAGGCTGTAAGGTAGGAGTATAATTAGCACATGGCTGTAAGGTAGGGGTATGATTAGCACAAGGCTGTAAGGTAGGAGTATAATTAGCACAAGGCTGTAAGGTAGGGGTATGATTAGCACAAGGCTGTAAGGTAGGAGTATAATTAGCACAAGGCTGTAAGGTAGGAGTATAATTAGCACAAGGCTGTAAGGTAGGGGTATAATTAGCACAAGGCTGTAAGGTAGGAGTATAATTAGCACAAGGCTGTAAGGTAGGGGTATAATTAGCACAAGGCTGTAAGGTAGGGGTATAATTAGCACAAGGCTGTAAGGTAGGGGTATAATTAGTACAAGGCTGTAAGGTAGGAGTATAATTAGCACAAGGCTGTAAGGTAGGAGTATAATTAGCACAAGGCTGTAAGGTAGGAGTATAATTAGCACAAGGCTGTAAGGTAGGGGTATGATTAGCACAAGGCTGTAAGGTAGGGGTATAATTAGCACAAGGCTGTAAGGTAGGGGTATAATTAGCACAAGGCTGTAAGGTAGGAGTATAATTAGCACAAGGCTGTAAGGTAGGAGTATAATTAGCACAAAGCTGTAAGGTAGGGGTATGATTAGCACAAGGCTGTAAGGTAGGAGTATAATTAGCACAAGGCTGTAAGGTAGGAGTATAATTAGCACAAGGCTGTAAGGTAGGGGTATGATTAGCACAAGGCTGTAAGGTAGGGGTATAATTAGCACAAGGCTGTAAGGTAGGGGTATAATTAGCACAAGGCTGTAAGGTAGGAGTATAATTAGCACAAGGCTGTAAGGTAGGGGTATAATTAGCACAAGGCTGTAAGGTAGGGGTATGATTAGCACAAGGCTGTAAGGTAGGGGTATAATTAGCACAAGGCTGTAAGGTAGGGGTATAATTAGCACAAGGCTGTAAGGTAGGAGTATAATTAGCACAAGGCTGTAAGGTAGGAGTATCATTAGCACAAGGCTGTAAGGTAGGGGTATGATTAGTACAAGGCTGTAAGGTAGGAGTATAATTAGCACAAGGCTGTAAGGTAGGGGTATGATTAGTACAAGGCTGTAAGGTAGGAGTATAATTAGCACAAGGCTGTAAGGTAGGGGTATAATTAGCACAAGGCTGTAAGGTAGGGGTATAATTAGCACAAGGCTGTAAGGTAGGAGTATAATTAGCACAAGGCTGTAAGGTAGGGGTATGATTAGCACAAGGCTGTAAGGTAGGGGTATGATTAGCACAAGGCTGTAAGGTAGGGGTATAATTAGCACAAGGCTGTAAGGTAGGAGTATAATTAGCACAAGGCTGTAAGGTAGGGGTATAATTAGCACAAGGCTGTAAGGTAGGAGTATAATTAGCACAAGGCTGTAAGGTAGGGGTATGATTAGTACAAGGCTGTAAGGTAGGAGTATAATTAGCACAAGGCTGTAAGGTAGGGGTATAATTAGCACAAGGCTGTAAGGTAGGGGTATAATTAGCACAAGGCTGTAAGGTAGGAGTATAATTAGCACAAGGCTGTAAGGTAGGGGTATGATTAGCACAAGGCTGTAAGGTAGGGGTATGATTAGTACAAGGCTGTAAGGTAGGAGTATAATTAGCACAAGGCTGTAAGGTAGGGGTATAATTAGCACAAGGCTGTAAGGTAGGAGTATAATTAGCACAAGGCTGTAAGGTAGGGGTATAATTAGCACAAGGCTGTAAGGTAGGAGTATAATTAGCACAAGGCTGTAAGGTAGGGGTATGATTAGTACAAGGCTGTAAGGTAGGAGTATAATTAGCACAAGGCTGTAAGGTAGGGGTATAATTAGCACAAGGCTGTAAGGTAGGGGTATAATTAGCACAAGGCTGTAAGGTAGGAGTATAATTAGCACAAGGCTGTAAGGTAGGGGTATGATTAGCACAAGGCTGTAAGGTAGGGGTATGATTAGCACAAGGCTTTAAGGTAGGGGTATAATTAGCACAAGGCTGTAAGGTAGGAGTATAATTAGCACAAGGCTGTAAGGTAGGGGTATAATTAGCACAAGGCTGTAAGGTAGGGGTATAATTAGCACAAGGCTGTAAGGTAGGGGTATAATTAGCACAAGGCTGTAAGGTAGGAGTATAATTAGCACAAGGCTGTAAGGTAGGAGTATCATTAGCACAAGGCTGTAAGGTAGGGGTATGATTAGTACAAGGCTGTAAGGTAGGAGTATAATTAGCACAAGGCTGTAAGGTAGGGGTATGATTAGTACAAGGCTGTAAGGTAGGAGTATAATTAGCACAAGGCTGTAAGGTAGGGGTATAATTAGCACAAGGCTGTAAGGTAGGGGTATAATTAGCACAAAGCTGTAAGGTAGGGGTATGATTAGCACAAGGCTGTAAGGTAGAGGTATCATTAGCACAAGGCTGTAAGGTAGGGGTATAATTAGCACAAGGCTGTAAGGTAGGAGTATAATTAGCACAAGGCTGTAAGGTAGGGGTATAATTAGCACAAGGCTGTAAGGTAGGGGTATAATTAGCACAAGGCTGTAAGGTAGGGGTATGATTAGCACAAGGCTGTAAGGTAGGGGTATAATTAGCACAAGGCTGTAAGGTAGGGGTATAATTAGTACAAGGCTGTAAGGTAGGGGTATGATTATCACAAGGCTGTAAGGTAGGAGTATGATTAGCACAAGGCTGTAAGGTAGGGGTATAA
Source organism: Phorcus lineatus (assembly GCA_921293015.1). Taxonomy (NCBI): domain Eukaryota; kingdom Metazoa; phylum Mollusca; class Gastropoda; order Trochida; family Trochidae; genus Phorcus; species Phorcus lineatus. The sequence goes on along the minus strand of OV121082.1, from coordinate 925,947 downwards.
TTAGCACAAGGCTGTAAGGTAGGGGTATAATTAGCACAAGGCTGTAAGGTAGGAGTATAATTAGCACAAGGCTGTAAGGTAGGGGTATAATTAGTACAAGGCTGTAAGGTAGGGGTATGATTATCACAAGGCTGTAAGGTAGGGGTATGATTAGCAGGTGAGGTGAGGTGAGTTGGGGTTTAACGCCGCTTTCAAGATTATTTCACTTATATCGCGGCTGCTAGTATTATTGCAGGGAGAAAGCCCGCAACACTATCGTGGCCATGCATTGCGGTGAAACCTGCGAGCATCAGCTGGAACTAACAAATTATAATTAGCACAAGGCTGTAAGGTAGGAGTATAATTAGCACAGGTAAAGTATTGCAGTCATAATTATTAAGATAATGGCCAGGTGACCTGGATGGTCAAGTTGTTGAACATAAAAAACTTACCATATGAGGGTGTATGCAAACCAATTGATTTTCATGACATATTGTTTGGTTTTGATACAGACCTATCTACAATAGTTGACATAAAATCCCATCACTCACACAGTCATGCCCAAGTAACAAATAAAATGATAACAATATCTTCTTTTACAGTTTGACATAAGTGCAGAATTAAGATGACATGTCAAATACATATGAACAGTAGTTATATAACTCATCAAACACTATCAGCTCCTGGCTGTCCTACTGTCTGCTATAGATGAGTTTCCAAAATTAGGTTCAACTAATTGATGCACACCATCATACGGTTTCAATCATGTCAACTTTAAATCATTATGATTTCACTATGCTAAACTGATTAGCTTTAAAATGCTATTTATCAGTACTTCTCAATGAAATGTCACTGCTGTGAAGGTTGTCATTTGTCATTTGGCATTTGTCACTCCAACAACTCAGAAGGTTTACTTCACCATTGGACTTTCTTTGAATGAACAGTTCACTACTTGTATAAAAAAAGAAAACTGACACAAACATCGTCAACTAACACAAGATGGGTTCATGCAAGCTTCTCAATCAGTGACTGGTATCTTCTATGTGTGATGACCCTCTGACTCACAGGAAGAAGGAAATCCAGCCATTACAGTTGACCCACGTAACGTGGCTATCAGTTCTGACGTAAAGGTATGTGTGCAGAGGGTCACTGTGAACTCCTTCTTACAAGGCACACTTAGAAACAAAGATACAGATAGTGTGATGGCTCTGTACCGTTCAGTGATCCAATACGTTGACAGTCAATTTGTATTTTTTACTTTAAGAAAGTAAGGTGTCAGGTTTTATCTAAAATGAGTGTGTATAAATTCTGGCATTGGCTTCAATCTGATCAAGACACAATCTGTAACATGTATTCAAATGTGTGTCTGACATCTGTATTCAACCTGCGCTTCTTGCACACAATCAGAAGATGAGGCAGGAAATGATCTGTGTTGCGCACATTTTATCTTCTATCTTTACAGCAGTGACCTCAACACCAACGGTTAAAGACAGACAGTGATTGGACATCATAAACTCATCCACTGAAACATATTTCTGATCAATGCAACAAACATTGATATGTTTAATATGGCCATAACTGAACTTGGTTTACACACACAATGCCTTCACTTCCAAACCAGGTACACAACTGAACTGCTAGGTGACCAGAAGCACATTCCAAGGAACCTAAAAAATCTGAAAACACTGTGTTAGTGTTTGGAGCAAAGGTTTGAACCTTCCAAACGCTCAGATTAGCCAGCAAGGAAGCTAGTTACCAGACTGGTCATGCATATCCATTGTTGTTGAGCTTAACTGGAGACCATGTGCTAACAGATGGAATACAGAATTTAGTTTTAAGCCAAAGCTACACCAGACACCATCTGTTGATCTCCATTGGATTGTTGAACACAGCAACCTGTTTCTGAGTTCCAGCCACAGATAACAGGTGAAAGATAGAGGGTTACCGACTCTGAGTCACCTGGGCAGAAGAAAGTCTGAGGTTTGTAAGCCAGTTGTTTCTTCATTTGGTCCTCAATGAGGAAGGTATCTGGGGGCAATTGTTCAAAAGCTTCTGAAATAACCATCTATCATTAGGTGATCAAGGATGATTTTCACATAACAACAGTCTGTTTAATACTAGAAGGTGCTTGTGTTGATTGCAAGTGGTCTGAGGACATGTTCAGAACATTACTGACAGTAACCTATGTGGGTCAGCAACATGGAGTGTGAGAATGTGAGACATAAACTCTGAGTTAAATGAGAATGAAAATTAACCAACAACAAGCAGGGATTCACTTTCTTCTGAGATCTGTTCATCTAGTGGTACTGGTTTGGCAGTTAACCCAATGAAACAGATAAACTTAAAGTCGGTTTAGAATGAAAATTAACCAACAACAAGCAGGGCTTTCCTTTCTTCTGAGATCTGTTCATCTAGTGGTACTGGTTTGGCAGTTAACACAATGTAACAGATAAACTTAAAGAGCCACTCCGTGATTTTCATAACATAATATTCACCTTTGATACGAACCTAAATGCCATATGTGGTGACATAAAACAAAACATCTAAACTTTTCATGTCCAAAAGACATATATATGACAGCTACTGGTTTTCCATGGAAATCTAAAAACAGTCTTATAAATGCACAGAGGCGTAGATATCACGTCCGATATACATGGATCCTAGTTATGTAACCTAACAAACACTATCAACTCCTAACTGCCCTCCTAGCTGTTTTAGATAAGTCTCCAAAATTACGTTTGACTATTTGACGCGCGCCACTGTCCGGTTTTCGATCATAATGATAATTGCGACGGTCTACCTTTATTTTGTCACTGTAAAAAAAACCAATAAGCTTTAAAATGTGTCTTTTTGGTAACAGTTGATACTTCGCGATCAAATGACACCATTGATTAAGTTTTGCATATATGACTCCAACAACTCGCGGACCGGCTCTTTAAAGTCGGTTTAGAATGAAAATTAACCAACAACAAGCAGGGCTTCACTTTCTTCTGAGATCTGTTCATCTAGTGGTACTGGTTTGGCAGTTGAGACAATGTAACAGATAAACTTAAAGTTGGTTTAGAATGACAACAAGCAGACAGAGTCAGCTATATCCCCCGCCAAAGGGAAAGGGTAGTTAAGGATACTAGTTGTGGAATATTGAACAGTGATCATGTTGTTTTTCTACAAACAACCTTTAAGAAATCCTATGTTACATTTCCATGGAAACGGGTAAAAATAAAAATGCAAAGAAGTTGAAAACCCCAAAAGGCACATCTCCGCATGATGCCCGTTGCACATACCAAGTTTCGTCGAGCTAGGTCTCACCGTTTTGGAGTTGTGCTCCGGAAACATTAACGGGTAAAAATAAAAATGCAAAGAAGTTGAAAACCCCAAAAGGCACATCTCCGCATGATGCCCGTTGCACATACCAAGTTTCGTCGAGCTAGGTCTCACCGTTTTGGAGTTGTGCTCCGGAAACATTAACGGGTAAAAATAAAAATGCAAAGAAGTTGAAAACCCCAAAAGGCACATCTCCGCATGATGCCCGTTGCACATACCAAGTTTCGTCGAGATAGGTCTCACCATTTTGGAGTTGTGCTCCGGAAACGAAATCCTATGTTACGTTTCCATGGAAACGGGTAAAAATAAAAATGCAAAGAAGCTGAAAACCCCAAAAGGCACATCTCCGCATGATGCCCGTTGCACATACCAAGTTTCGTCGAGATAGGTCTCACCGTTTTGGAGTTGTGCTCCGGAAACATTATCGGGACGGACGGACGGACGGACGAACAGACGGAGGGAGACCATTTCAATATCCCCCACTAACTACGTTGGGCGGGGGATACTTAACCAACAACAAGCAGGGCTTTCCTTTCTTCTGAGATCTGTTCATCTAGTGGTACTGGTTTGGCAGTTAACACAATGTAACAGATAAACTTAAAGAGCCACTCCGTGATTTTCATAACATAATATTCACCTTTGATACGAACCTAAATGCCATATGTGGTGATATAAAACAAAACATCTAAACTTTTCATGTCCAAAAGACATATATATGACAGCTACTGGTTTTCCATGGAAATCTAAAAACAGTCTTATAAATGCACAGAGGCGTAGATATCACGTCCGATATACATGGATCCTAGTTATGTAACCTAACAAACACTATCAACTCCTAACTGCCCTCCTAGCTGTTTTAGATAAGTCTCCAAAATTACGTTTGACTATTTGACGCGCGCCACTGTCCGGTTTTCGATCATAATGATAATTGCGACGGTCTACCTTTATTTTGTCACTGTAAAAAAAACCAATAAGCTTTAAAATGTGTCTTTTTGGTAACAGTTGATACTTCGCGATCAAATGACACCATTGATTAAGTTTTGCATATATGACTCCAACAACTCGCGGACTGGCTCTTTAAAGTCGGTTTAGAATGAAAATTAACCAACAACAAGCAGGGCTTCACTTTCTTCTGAGATCTGTTCATCTAGTGGTACTGGTTTGGCAGTTGAGACAATGTAACAGATAAACTTAAAGTTGGTTTAGAATGACAACAAGCAGACAGAGTCAGCTATATCCCCCGCCAAAGGGAAAGGGTAGTTAAGGATACTAGTTGTGGAATATTGAACAGTGATCATGTTGTTTTTCTACAAACAACCTTTAAGAAATCCTATGTTACGTTTCCATGGAAACGGGTAAAAATAAAAATGCAAAGAAGTTGAAAACCCCAAAAGGCACATCTCCGCATGATGCCCGTTGCACATACCAAGTTTCGTCGAGCTAGGTCTCACCGTTTTGGAGTTGTGCTCCGGAAACATTAACGGGTAAAAATAAAAATGCAAAGAAGTTGAAAACCCCAAAAGGCACATCTCCGCATGATGCCCGTTGCACATACCAAGTTTCGTCGAGCTAGGTCTCACCGTTTTGGAGTTGTGCTCCGGAAACATTAACGGGTAAAAATAAAAATGCAAAGAAGTTGAAAACCCCAAAAGGCACATCTCCGCATGATGCCCGTTGCACATACCAAGTTTCGTCGAGATAGGTCTCACCATTTTGGAGTTGTGCTCCGGAAACGAAATCCTATGTTACGTTTCCATGGAAACGGGTAAAAATAAAAATGCAAAGAAGTTGAAAACCCCAAAAGGCACATCTCCGCATGATGCCCGTTGCACATACCAAGTTTCGTCGAGATAGGTCTCACCGTTTTGGAGTTGTGCTCCGGAAACATTATCGGGACGGACGGACGGACGGACGAACAGACGGAGGGAGACCATTTCAATATCCCCCACTAACTACGTTGGGCGGGGGATACTTAACCAACAACAAGCAGGGCTTTCCTTTCTTCTGAGATCTGTTCATCTAGTGGTACTGGTTTGGCAGTTAACACAATGTAACAGATAAACTTAAAGAGCCACTCCGTGATTTTCATAACATAATATTCACCTTTGATACGAACCTAAATGCCATATGTGGTGATATAAAACAAAACATCTAAACTTTTCATGTCCAAAAGACATATATATGACAGCTACTGGTTTTCCATGGAAATCTAAAAACAGTCTTATAAATGCACAGAGGCGTAGATATCACGTCCGATATACATGGATCCTAGTTATGTAACCTAACAAACACTATCAACTCCTAACTGCCCTCCTAGCTGTTTTAGATAAGTCTCCAAAATTACGTTTGACTATTTGACGCGCGCCACTGTCCGGTTTTCGATCATAATGATAATTGCGACGGTCTACCTTTATTTTGTCACTGTAAAAAAAACCAATAAGCTTTAAAATGTGTCTTTTTGGTAACAGTTGATACTTCGCGATCAAATGACACCATTGATTAAGTTTTGCATATATGACTCCAACAACTCGCGGACTGGCTCTTTAAAGTCGGTTTAGAATGAAAATTAACCAACAACAAGCAGGGCTTCACTTTCTTCTGAGATCTGTTCATCTAGTGGTACTGGTTTGGCAGTTGAGACAATGTAACAGATAAACTTAAAGTTGGTTTAGAATGACAACAAGCAGACAGAGTCAGCTATATCCCCCGCCAAAGGGAAAGGGTAGTTAAGGATACTAGTTGTGGAATATTGAACAGTGATCATGTTGTTTTTCTACAAACAACCTTTAAGAAATCCTATGTTACGTTTCCATGGAAACGGGTAAAAATAAAAATGCAAAGAAGTTGAAAACCCCAAAAGGCACATCTCCGCATGATGCCCGTTGCACATACCAAGTTTCGTCGAGCTAGGTCTCACCGTTTTGGAGTTGTGCTCCGGAAACATTAACGGGTAAAAATAAAAATGCAAAGAAGTTGAAAACCCCAAAAGGCACATCTCCGCATGATGCCCGTTGCACATACCAAGTTTCGTCGAGCTAGGTCTCACCGTTTTGGAGTTGTGCTCCGGAAACATTAACGGGTAAAAATAAAAATGCAAAGAAGTTGAAAACCCCAAAAGGCACATCTCCGCATGATGCCCGTTGCACATACCAAGTTTCGTCGAGATAGGTCTCACCATTTTGGAGTTGTGCTCCGGAAACGAAATCCTATGTTACGTTTCCATGGAAACGGGTAAAAATAAAAATGCAAAGAAGTTGAAAACCCCAAAAGGCACATCTCCGCATGATGCCCGTTGCACATACCAAGTTTCGTCGAGATAGGTCTCACCGTTTTGGAGTTGTGCTCCGGAAACATTATCGGGACGGACGGACGGACGGACGAACAGACGGAGGGAGACCATTTCAATATCCCCCACCAACTACGTTGGGCGGGGGATACTTAACCAACAACAAGCAGGGCTTCACTTTCTTCTGAGATCTGTTCATCTAGTGGTACTGGTTTGGCAGTTAACCCAATGAAACAGATAAACTTAAAGTCGGTTTAGAATGAAAATTAACCAACAACAAGCAGGGCTTTCCTTTCTTCTGAGATCTGTTCATCTAGTGGTACTGGTTTGGCAGTTAACACAATCTAACAGATAATCTTGAAGTTGGTTTAGAATGAAAATGAACAATGTGGTCCTTACACGAGAGCAGGAATGAGTGTTGGCACTGACAATGGCTCTCTCTTTGGTGGGGTGATCCTCAGTACTATCACTATGGTGACCTACTATCAAGAGTTGCATATTTGTCTCTTAAATACCAAAATATGACATTTTCTTGTTTTTGATTGTAAATTGAAAATGGCAATATAAATGTTAAAAAGTATGTTTATGCATGTCAGGAAAATATATTTCTATAAATTATTGATTTCTTATTCTTTTTCTCCTAATTAAATAGAAAACGAAAAGGTCAACTTTCAATGACAATAAATTCAACAGAGGCAGTTCTCATTTCTGTGTCCCGCAACTTTTGTGTTGTTATATAAGATAGCAAAACCACAGCAAAGACAACTCAGCAAGATAACTGTATTTCATTTGCAAAGTAGATTTAAGAATTTTGTTCTGAGTGTTGGTTCTGTGAGGGTAATCATTTGGGAAATCAAATTTAAGGGGATTTTCCTATTCTTAAATACTGTATTCAACACAATAAGCGCCGCACTCCCAACAAGCACCCCCAAAACATCTGTATCTCACAAGATAATAAGAACCCACTTTTAATAACCTTCCCTGTGTGATAAAGCTAGGGTGATGCATTTCAAACATTAGTTTCCCATTTCCTTTTATTAGTCAGTGATCTGAGTTTTGTATAGTCTTTCACTTTAATCATTTTATTCCTTATGTTGGCAAGCCAAAACTTTGAATGCTAAACAATTTTAAACATGATATGGTGGAAGAATATTTTCTTTTTAAGATCTTTTGAACTTTATGGAAAGCCATTCTTATATTGCCTGTTCTTTAAAATTTTCTAAGCACAAAAACACTTTATATGTAAAAAATGGCATGTGTAAGTTAGAACGTAATAACGCTATATAAGTATTTTGATTATTTGATTATTAGGAGTATAATTTCCACAATGATGACAATCTAGAAAGCAAGAATGTCAGATTAGCATGATAAAAAGTAGTGTAGTAAGTACTTATCAAGAAAAAATTGACAAAGAATATATAATGCAACATACACAATACAGTCCATTTCTTACATAGTAAGTAATCACACCGGACAATCTGTATCCCATCACCATTAGTCGTACCCATAATGCATCATGTGATAAATACCTGGCACTTCCTGTCACCCCTCTCAGACTACACACGCTTGCACTAGACACATCAACCCTGTCTTATCTCTCCATGGAGCTTTCACTGCTTTCACAGTAAGAGCTTTTGCTCGTGAACAACTTAAGATGAGCTGTATAGTTAACAAATACAGATTGTAGATAATTTGAACCCCATAAATATAGAATGTGCTTTACTTGCACTTGCCTTAAAGAGCATAACACTTGATTTTGAATTGACAATAAATTTATGTACATTTTAAGCTCTAGTACTTTATACAACTAGATAGCTGAAATTATTGTTATTTGTCAAGTCTTGATTAAGATGAAGTCCTCCAGATTAGAACATCTGCCTGAGTTCTTTTGAGAAAGTTGTTCATCAATTCAAACCAATACCAACTAGGCAAAAATTTCATACAAGAGAAGACCACCAATGGCTGAAATGTTGCCAAATGTTTGCTTAACAAACATTTACTCACTTATCTAAAAGTTTATTGTTCTATTGTTCATTAACAATAATTGTCTTTCTACAAAGCCATAATAACACAAGGCCCATTCTCACTGGGTACAACTGATCTCTTGGGGTACAACTGATCTTATGGGATACAACTGACCTCTTGGGATACAACTGATCTCATGAGGTACAACTGATCTCATATAGTACAACTGATCTCATGGGGTACAATTGATCTCATGTTGTACAACTGATCTCATGGGGTACAACTGATCTCATGGGGTACAACTGATCTCTTCGGGTACAACTGATTTCATGGGGTACAACTGATCTCATGGGGTACAACTGATCTCATGGGGTACAACTGATCTCATATAGTACAACTGATCTCATGGGGTACAATTGATCTCATGTTGTACAACTGATCTCATGGGGTACAACTGATCTCTTTGGGTACAACTGATTTCATGGGGTACAACTGATCTCATGGGGTACAACTGATCTCATGGGGTACAACTGATCTCTTTGGGTACAACTGATTTCATGGGGTACAACTGATCTCATAGAGTATCACTGATCTCATGGGGTACAACTGATCTTTCTGGTAACATCAGATTCAATTTCTCTGATGTAGCCAATGAGTATAGCCTATTTAAGAACACCTGTATAACCAAAGAATGCTAAAATTGCACGTGTAACATGTCCATTCAGACAGCTTTTTCTTTTCAATTTTAACTCAAAAATATTATGTCTGGGTGAAGTGGAAATGAACCATGTAACTAGGGTGTTGATGAATGTGAAGGGTTGCATCTAAAAGCCAGGCAGTAAGCATTTATGAACATAAGAGTGATGGAGATAAAACACCAGTTAAATACACTACGCAAATTATCTTTGTAAAACTTTTCATCACCAAATCACCAATCACTGAAACTTGATGAAGGTAATATGGGACTAAAACATGCCAAAGTCTTTGACTTTTGACTTGACTAAAACACGCCCTGTTAATAAGCAAGAACAAACCGTACCTCAACTAAAACAATGTAGAACCGAGTACTGCTACCATAGCCATTTCCCTCTCGGGTAAAAGATTTAAAAAAACAACTAAAAGTACTAAATACAAAGATATGTTCACAGGTTTGCTTTCAAAAAATACCATCAAGATGTTCAGAAACACTTTTTAAACAGGTAAAATTTTGTCAAAGAGTAGAAAACTTGTATCAGTTAGAAACTTGTAGGCAAAACCTCTGCAGCATGCAGAGAAAAGCGATGTTTTGTAAACCCAATGGTGTAATCAAGAAACGATAGCTGAATTGCATGCTGGGATTGATACATATTTAGAGAAGAGAGGCACACTGAATTTCTTACTTGAGCTATCTGCCTGTCTCTAACACTTCTGACATTACCATTTCTACCAAACTTAAAACCTTTCAAATATAACGATAAAAGTGGAAATATGGGACACTTATCATCAACAGTTTAAAAACCCTCACTTATGAAGATAACACATAGAAATATTGACAAATAGACAAAAATTATGAACATGCTTGCCGAGTGTGAAAGTGAGACTGTCTCGGTTTATTCCCAACCGCTGTGATGCATTGTGGGTGTTTATATTTGCCACACATTAACTCTGCGATCATCGCTTTGATCTTATAAACAACAAGCAAGCAGGGTTATGAAATTTTCTTCAATTTCAGCCAGAAACCAAAACATGTCTCAGTGATATATACAATTACTAAAACATTGTCGAGTTGTCGGCCACATACATTTGGGAGCGATTATAGCCTTACACTTTCAATAAACACTGACTTCTCCATCTCTCCTCAAAACTGTCTGCATTACCCATGGAGATTCCTGCCAAAGGATAAGGCCTTCTTCTCTTCTGTATTTGACTGGTTAGATGAAGGATTGAAGCTTTTGTGCAAATAATTCAGGTTTCAGATTGAATGTTCTTGGTATTAGATGGATGGCAATCCTGGATATTCTCATTTGTAAGCGAGTCATTATCTAACATTCAATCCTGGCAGTCCTGGATATTCTCATTTGTTAGCGAGTCATTGTCTAACATTCAATCCTGGCAATCCTGAATATTCTCATTTGTTAGCAAGTCATTGTCCAACATTAAATCCTGGCAATCCTGGATATTCTACTTTGTTAGCAGGTCATGTTTAAAATTGAATCCTGGATATTCTCCTTTGTTAGCGAGTCATTGTCTAACATTCAATCCTGGCAATCCTGGACATTCTTCTTTGTTAGCGAGTCATTGTCTAACATTCAATCCTGGCAATCCTGTATATTTTCCTTTGTTAGCGAGTCATTGTCCAACATTAAATCCTGGCAATCCTGGATATTCTGCTTTGTTAGCAAGGCATGTCTAAAATTCAATCCTGGCAATCCTGGATATTCTCCTTTGTTAGCGAGTAATTGTCTAACATTCAATCCTGACAATCCTGGACATTCGCCTTTGTTGGCGAGTCATCGTCTAACATTCAATCCTGGCAATCCTGGACATTCTCCTTTGTTAGCGAGTCATTGTCTAACATTAAATCCTGGCAATCCTGTACATTCTCCTCTGTTAGCGAGTCATTGTCTAACATTAAATCCTGGCAATCCTGTACATTTTCCTCTGTTAACGAGTCATTGTCTAACATTAAATCCTGGCAATCCTGGACATTCTCCTCTGTTGGCGAGTCATTGTCTTACATTCAATCCTGGCAATCCTGTATATTCTCCTTTGTTAGCGAGTCATTGTCCAACATTTAATCCTGGCAATCCTGTACATTCTCCTTTATTAGCGAGTCATTGTCTAACATTCAATCCTGGCAATCCTGTATATTCTCTTTTGTTAGCGAGTCATTGTCTAACATTTAATCCTGGCAATCCTGGATATTCTCCTTTGTAGCAAGTCATTGTCTAACATTCAATCCTGGCAATCCTGGATATTTTCATCTTCCCACGGCAAGGTGAAAATGTATCGAGACAGACTCTATCCATTTTCTACCTTGCCCTCAATGGTAACAAAATCTGTGATACGAAGAAGCGACACCTAACATCATCACGAGGTGCCACCCTTACTAGCTGCTAACCTGCAGCCAGTGAAATCGCCGTTTACATTCGAAACCTACGCCCAGCCTGGAAAACTTAAGATAAATAAAATCCAAGCGAAACTTTCATGTTATACTTTAGTCAGATGGATTATTTGCAGGAAACACCAAGAAATATAATTTAACAATTAAATCACATCGGGCTGTATTCGTCGTATAATCCTTTTTCTCCTTCTCTTAATCATCCTTATTCAAGGCATATGTTTTACGTATAAGCAGCCGATTCTTTACGGGAGAAAAATTGTAGTGCACTGATCAAATTCCTTCAAAGATTGAGAGCTTGTCACAATGGACTTTCATTGAAATGACTGAAAAATTGCCTGTTTTGCACATGCAGCAGTCAATATATATATTTTACTGAATTTTGCATTTACTGTTGTGTTGATAATTTCGAAGCGAACCTAGTCAGTATCAAGTTTCCACACATTCCATCTTTCGGTGTTCAGAGTTTGAATAAATCACATCCTTTTTCTCCTACATAACACAAAACGATGGCACCATTACATGCACAAAGTTTGACAACGAATTTTTCGCGATAATTATGTTTTAAAACAGATACATTTCTTTGAAAATCAATCAAAATTGAAATAATGATTAGAAAAATCTTTAAAATTCAATTCGTACAATAATTTTGTATTTACGTTACTTTTTAAACTCTACAGTAAATATCGATCAACCACAAACGTGATAGATCTACCCTGTATCCATCTAGATATATGCCTGAAATCACAATTGAAATGAATATTTTAAATAGTCATCTCTTCAAACGCGACAGGTTACTACAGCTATCTTTGCTGTTAACATTTGAAGTTCATTTTGAAAGCCGCCTTCTAAATGGCCTATCAGAAGGGCCTGCAGTGGGCTAAACTCTTAGCACAGAAAATGTGGGCCGTGATGTCAAGGGCGAAGCAGAAGAGTTCGAAATATTTTCGTTTCGGCCTTGACGTTGTGAAGATGGGATATTCTCCTTTGTTAGCGAGTCATTATCTAACATTCAATCCTGGCAAACCTGTATACATATTCTGCTTTGTGATTGAGACATGCTTACTGTAACTTGGCAGCTTAGAAAGGTTGTGCACTACATAATTCAGAAGCTATAGGCTAGGCCATAGTTCAATCATGTATCTATATTGTTTATCTTCAGTTAATTATATACACTTGCACAGATGTGTTTTGGATATTTAACGATTTATATTCTTTGCATGAATATCATAACACTGGCTGTTTTTAGGACCTTGAAACTTGAATGTTTAGTCTGAGTTGAAATGGGAATTTGTCTTGTTGAAAGCATTATTAAGTGTCTGCAGAACAGGTGGGTCTGAGAACAAGATAGAAACATTTTTGCACTTTCAAGGAATACCTAAAGTACCAGATATGGTATGGCTTCTGTATTAGAATAAAAACCATTTGTACTCAACTTTAGTTATTTCTCCCAAATTGCAACCAAAACATTGTATTTACTTGATTTGAATGCAAAAGGGAGCAACAATCTTATAGCAGTGTAGAAGCTGAAACTGCACATTCAGCTGACATGTTTACCGGTATATGACCTTATAAACATTACAAGACCCAATCTCCTTGTCTATTAAAGATAAGTTTCACTTACTGTGTAACATTTGACCACATACAGTATGCCAGAGAGGTGAGATGGGGTTTAACGCCACTTTCAAGAGTATTTCACCTATATCACGGCTGCTAGTATAATTGCAAGGAGAAAGCCGCAACAACATTGTGGCTATGCATTGCGGTGAAACCTGCAAGCAACGGCAGGAACGAGGGAACGAAAGGTGGTACTGCGATGTTTAACATATTTGACTCCAACAACATTATCTTCAAGTATGTCCCTTTAATGCTGGATGTTAACACTTTGGAATCTCTGCAGGATCTACTGAGACTAGGATTTCAAACACTACCATGAAACAAAAGAAACTATAATGACTGATAACAATTTGGATTATTTAAATGTCCTCTAACTAGTTTACATATTGAACATTGATATATGGGTCATTCTCAAAAAATGGAGTAATTATGCTAACAGAGAATTATTTTTACAATTTGATGATTTTTTTACCCCATTTGTGATTTCTCCAGGTGTATCTTTCATGTTTGTAGAGAGTAGAACAACAAACTCTTTAATCTCTTCAATATTGGTGTTTTTAATGTCAATAAAAACATGATATTATGCACGTTACGTCACTAACAATGGTCATAAGTCACTATTTACATCTATAGATATAATACTCTACATGAAAAAAAGCCAGATGTTATGGGTGAAGTCTGAAAGGAGTTACTCATTAATGCAAAAAAAAGTATTTCATTGATGTTCAGTAGGTTCTTATCAAGATACATGAAAAAGAACACGGTAACACAGATTTGTGTCAGTGATGTTACCATGTACAATTTTGATGAATCCAAGAGTTGTCTCTCTATGATGAAGAGGAAATAATGATGTCTCCTTTTCAAGCACTTCTTGTTCTAAATGATGCATGTGGACTTAGTTGTGTCAACATGAAATTGAACTCAGCAGATATATTGAAGGTGAGTACACTTAACAAGTATGACTTTTTATTGTCAGTGATGTTACCAAGATTTCTATAATGTATTTCATTCTTTTAACACTTTGGTCAAAGCTGTAAGTTGCCTTCATGAATCTCCAGCACTTGCTTCTCTCTCCTTCTGTTTTGGGAGTAATCATTGTTCATATTGACCCCTTCATTTGAAATTTGTCAGTGATGTTACCGTCAGTGATGTTACCATTAAAAAAGTAACATCACTGACAAAAAAAAGTAACATCACTGATAACTCATAAATCATGATATAATATGTTTGATTGAAACACATCATTCATCATTATTACTATGCTTTACTCTGTGATATATGTCAAAGTTTAATATACAATACAACAAAGAAGTGTAAGGTAAATCTTAAAAGGTACATAATGTTTTATTAATTATGGTAACATCACTGACATAGAAAAGTAACATCACTGATACATCATAAGTTTTTATACGAGATGTTTGATTGAATCACATTATTCATCATATTTATTATGATTTTACACCGTAATTATTTTTATTGTTTGTGAAATTTATTAAAACAAAGAAGTATCATGTAAACAGCAGCAGGTATACAGCTTTATATTACTTGAGGTAACATCACTGACTTAAATGTCAAATCCCTGATAAATAAAAGACATTAATTTTCGAACTGAACAAACATACTTTGACTTGCAAATGGTAAAATGAATATTATTTTTAACTTGTTTGATAGTATTAATATTGGTAATACTTTAAAACTCAAGCAAAAAATTTGCAATTGAAAAGGATGAGGCAAATTATATAATGTAATAACATACAGTATGAAAGGTATGTCCAATGTATACAAATTAATTTTTCTCATCAGCAGGGCACTCATTGCAGCAGAAAAACAGGAAAGATGCGGACAACAGAGAGAAAACAACCCTGAGAAGTGCCTAGATTTTCTTTAATGTCATGTTCATGTTAGTCATTTTACCTGTGGTGTCAGTGATGTTACCATTCATTGTTGATTTATGGTATTATTATTTTTTCAGAGATTCCATCAATTAACACTATTCAATTTGGCATTTACATGGTCTAAGAAATGATGGCACCAGTGCCTTACCCATTAAATACTACACCTCTGGAAAAAAACCATTTATATTATTCATTGTCAGTGATGTTACCTTTTCAGTCAGTGATGTTACCATTTGAAATGTTACCATGAGAAAATATTGATCTGATCCAAAAAATACCCTGTGTGGGTACATTATCTAACAACAGACTATGTAAACTTTACCATTAAATAACAAATAGTGAAGCAGGTTATTCATCTTTGACAGAAATACATATTTTCTTTTAGTAATGTCATATCATTGATTTTACCTTTCCTGTCAGTGATGTTACCAATAATATTTGATGTATAAAATCATTATTAAAAACCCATAAAAAGTGAATCAACTAACACTAGACAATTTGGTATTTCAAATAATTAATGAAGAACACATCAGTGCCTATTTTTGACAGTCTTGCACCCTTTAGAAATCTTTTTATGAAATTTCTTGTCAGTGATGTTACCTTTATGTCAGTGCTGTTACCATTTGTGAGATAGAAATTTGTTTCCAGTGGAAAAGATCAATTTATATGAATATTTTAAGTTAAACCTGTCTGTCATTTTACATTAGATAAATAATGAATTAAACAATGTTTCATCTTTGGCAGTACAGATGACGTTATTAAGCTTTTATTCGACATGATGTCAGTGATGTTACCATCCTTGTCAGTGATGTTACAACTAACAAAGTCTTTTATTTCCAGAGAAATAATAGCCAGAAACGCAATCCACCTGTTACCGTATTAGCAATTAACCTTTCTCAAACTTATAAAGTTAATTTAGCATTTTTTAATTGTATTTGCACTTTGTATACATAAATTTGTATCTCATTACGTTGTCAGTGTCACATTTCACAAGTAAATTCATGAAAAACTAAATTTGATGATAAGTTTTTATAGATTTTCTTCAGGCAACCTAAAGTATGTTATAGATACTAAGCTCAAGTAAATGTTTTAACAAAAATAATTTATTAGTTATCAAGAAAGGCTAAAAATTGTTTCGGTAACATCACTGACATATATCCTCAACTCATCATGTTAAAAAGTAAATATTCATATAACCAGACATGTTTAAGATTGCATGATCTGGATTTTTATTTTCAGGGATTACCTTGTTCAAACTGTTCAAATAAATTTGAAATTGAAAAGAATTTTTGTTTTGTTATGGCATCCACCAAATGACTCCATTTTTTGAGAATGACCCGTATATTTATTGAAATTTGAAACTAGGAATATATTAGGGACGCAAACGGTGTTAACCACTCATATAACATGGCAACATGACATCACTTAACTTGCCATGACATTCAGATCTGGAACAGAGGTTAGCTAGTTTATTTTAGAGGGTAGATTTCAGTGTATTTTCTTCCCATTCATGGCATTGATAACAAACAAACGTTTGGCAATCACACAGCAGTAAAATTATGACACATGAGATACATCAGTCCATATCAAACAAGGTTTGAAGAGTAGCCAAATTCTCATAATGACCTTGAAAATGAGATCACGGTCTTCATCATCACCTGGTGGGCTGTCACCAAATTTGAAGACTTTGAGTGGAATGGTTCTGGGTTACCAATAAGTAGATACAGACATACAAATGCCTCAGAATACATAGTGACTTGTTCCATGTTGCAATGGGGGACAATAAAACATTGTATTGTACCAACGCAATAAAAACATTAATGCTTTGAAAATGGTATTTATTCACTCTTACTCAAGGAGATCAGTAATATGATCAGGCATTTACCAGGAGCTTTCACTCTATCACTATCGAGGGAAAATGGACGTCTGTATATTTATTTTTAGAAAAGTACACCATGTCAATCAATGGAAGAATGTCCTTAAATACCAGTGGAGATTCCTTAATTTGTTACCTGAATTACATACTGTTTTACATGAAAATGTAGATGAAAATGTCACCAAAAAATCTGCCTATCTGTAAATATCTTCCTGCTCGATTTTGATCCCTTTTCAGATCGTTAACAAAATATCTTAAAATGTTCTTCCCCTCATCCCATCATCAAGCTTTCTGTTGTGAGTATGGCCAGCAATTCCTGAAATGCCAGCAGTATGTGAGTGTTGGTGGAGAGGAAGATGAGAAGTCTGGTGAAGGATGGGGAATCATCACCTCCCGTCTCTCATCACTTGTGGTGATGTTCCTGTCTAACTCTCGTAACTCTTCCCCAGTCATATTTACAAATGTAGGCAAGAACATAAAATGTCATCATTCATATCACGCCTGCCAGGGTTGCCTCCCTTGGCAAACTCTGACAGCATATCCATGCAAAGGTCAAAATGATCACTTTCATTCAAATTTTTCATTAATATCACACCTGTTTGGCTAAGCTCCATTTGTGAATTACCTCCCTTGGTGAACTCTTCAGGACCTCCTCCATTGCTGGCTGGGTCAAAACGATTGCTTTCTTCCCAAAATAATCTGACATTTTTGTTTCATGGATATGATGTATAATATGAAACCTAAATCGTAGCTGAGTTCTGGAGATGAAAGGACACACAGGGCGAATGAATGGTGTTATTCATATCAAATACAAGCTCAATGGAGATATGCTATGTGTAGGGAGGGTGGTGTAAATGGATGAGAAAACAAACAATGCACGAGATTTGTGTGTGATCACAAGCAAACATGGGAACCAGTTCTCTGTCTCTTCAGCCATAATAAAAGTCTGCATCTTCTCTTTTGGGGATGTCAAAAAGAATTTTAAATTGTCAAAAAAAATTAAAGCTTACAATAACTCAGAGTTCTTTGTTTTGCATGGAAGACAAGATTTGGGTGCGATCCTAAATAAGCTTATGAACTGAATCTGTGCATATTTAGATAAGCGAGCATCACCTCATGAACAGAACAGAATAGAAAACAGGGGAAAATAAACAAAATTATGTAAAGGAAAAACCAGCTACTGGCCCAGTAGATCAAAACAAAACAGCTTTCATAACTGTTATTTGAGGAAATTTTTAAACATCCCAGGCTTTGGAGCAGATTATCAGAAAATATATATGGTAAAATGTAATAAGCCTTGAATCGTGTCATATATCAAAAGTTAATTCATCAAAAATGTTATCAAAACTTTGTGAAAAAATCAGCAGATAAAAAATTTCTTGAGACCAATTCGAAATTAAAGGATCAACATGCCAGTTGAACACTCTTCTATATATTTGTGGAGGCTGTAAATAGAAATATGATTTACATCAATAATAATATTAATGATAAAAATAATTAACTTATTTAGCGCCTCATTTCCGGCAAGAGCTGCTCAACGGCGCTGGAGAGGGAAAGAAAAGGATAAGATACTATGTACAAAGGTCATTGAGTTGTAGGAGTTCAGCGGATCGAGAACAGATACGTGTTTAAGTCTTTCTTGAAAACCTCTCGAGATTCACAGTTTTTAAGGTCATATGGGAGGGAGTTCCATATGACAGGTGCAGCAACTGAGCAGGCACAATCGCCATGTTTGGTAGAGGTTGATGGGACCGGCAGTTGGGGTTGTTGAGAGATTCGTAGAGATCGGCAGGGTTGATACACAGAGAGTAGTTCTTTCAAGTACAGAGGAGCCGAGTGGACACGGAGAGCACAGAAAATCAACACAAGAATTTTGAAGGTAATCCTATGTATGATGGGAAGCCAATACAGTTGCTGAAGAATTGGAGTGATGTGAACATCTGGTCATATTCGGGTAACAAAGCGTGCTGCCTTGTTCTGAATGTGCTGCAAATGTGAGATTGGGCCACATCCGGAAATAAGTGATTTTGAAAAAGTCAAGCTTGGATGTGACATAAGAGTGGATAAGAGTTTTGCAGGAATCACTGTCAATGTAATTACAGATTTTACCTACCGGTATGTTTTACATAGTTCTGTTCATCGTGAGACCGAAATATCTGATATTTGTGGATGGAGTCACACAAACTTTGTCAATCTTAAGTTTAACATGAGTTATTTTGTCAAGCTGCTTTTGAGTGCCAATTACCATGAATTCAGTTTTGTCACCATTAAGTTTTAAATAGTTTGCAGCCATCCAGGTACTCACATTCTCTATGTAGTTTTCAATCTGATTTATGGCAGAAGCCAGGGAAGATGATTTCACTGCAATGTAGCAGGTGAATAGAACTGGTCCCAGCATCGATCTTTTGGAACCCCATGCTTAAGATTTTTTGCAGCTGGAGCAATACCATCAACAAGTAACCGCATTGACCTGTCTAAGGTATGACCTGATGTCAATGTCAAATTATTAATTCATTTCCAAGACTAACATATCCTCTAAAAGCAAGACATAACTCTTGCAGTGTTAAATTAATCTGTTTTGCTTTTCCTAAAAATTTCGGGCCACCTCTTAAGGCTAATAAAGCTGAACTTGAAACAGTGTCTGAAATCTCTTGGAGCTTGCTGCATATTGCTGACAACGACGCTCAGCAGAAACCAGGTTGTGTCTAACTGTTAGACAGATATGAAGACTGGTGTAAGATGTGCCTTACAGGGGAGGTTGAGTCTAACTGTTAGCCAGAGATGGTGACTGGTGCAAGATGTGCCTTACAGGGGAGGTTGAGTCTAGCTGTTAGCCAGAGATGGTGACTGGTGCAAGATGTACCTTACAGGGGAGGTTGAGTCTGACTGTTAGACAGAGATGGTGACTGGTGCAAGATGTGCCTTACAGAGGAGGTTGAGTCTTAACTGTTAGCCAGAGATGGTGACTGGTGCAAGATGTGCCTTACAGGGGAGGTTGAGTCTAACTGTTAAACAGAGATGGTGACTGGTGCAAGATGTGCCTTACAGGGGAGGTTGAGTCTAACTGTTAGCCAGAGATGGTGACTGGTGCAAGATGTGCCTTACAGGGGAGGTTGAGTCTAACTGTTAGCCAGAGATGGTGACTGGTGCAAGATGTGCCTTACAGGGGAGGTTGAGTCTAACTGTTAGCCAGAGATGGTGACTGGTGCAAGATGTGCCTTACAGGGGAGGTTGAGTCTAACTGTTAGCCAGAGATGGTGACTGGTGCAAGATGTGCCTTACAGGGGAGGTTGAGTCTAACTGTTAGCCAGAGATGGTGACTGGTGCAAGATGTGCCTTACAGGGGAGGTTGAGTCTAACTGTTAGCCAGAGATGGTGACTGGTGCAAGATGTGCCTTACAGGGGAGGTTGAGTCTAACTGTTAGCCAGAGATGGAGACCGCTGCAAGATGTGCCTTACAGGGGAGGTTGAGTCTGAAAGCCAGAGATGGAGACTGGTGCAAGATGTGCCTTACAGGGGAGGTTGAGTCTAACTGTTAGCCAGAGATGGAGACCGGTGCAAGATGTGCCTTACAGGGGAGGTTGAGTCTAACTGTTAGCCAGAGATGGTGACTGGTGCAAGATGTGCCTTACAGGGGAGGTTGAGTCTAACTGTTAGCCAGAGATGGTGACTGGTGCAAGATGTGCCTTACAGGGGAGGTTGAGTCTAACTGTTAGCCAGAGATGGTGACTGGTGCAAGATGTGCCTTACAGGGGAGGTTGAGTCTGACTGTTAGACAGAGATGGTGACTGGTGCAAGATGTGCCTTACAGGGGAGGTTGAGTCTGACTGTTAGCCAGAGATGGTGACTGGTGCAAGATGTGCCTTACAGGGGAGGTCGAGTCTAACTGTTAGCCAGAGATGGTGACTGGTGCAAGATGTGCCTTACAGGGGAGGTTGAGTCTAACTGTTAGCCAGAGATGGAGACCGCTGCAAGATGTGCCTTACAGGGGAGGTTGAGTCTAACTGTTAGCCAGAGATGGTGACCGGTGCAAGATGTGCCTTACAGGGGAGGTTGAGTCTAACTGTTAGCCAGAGATGGAGACCGCTGCAAGATGTGCCTTACAGGGGAGGTTGAGTCTGAAAGCCAGAGATGGAGACTGGTGCAAGATGTGCCTTACAGGGGAGGTTGAGTCTAACTGTTAGCCAGAGATGGTGACTGGTGCAAGATGTGCCTTACAGGGGAGGTTGAGTCTAACTGTTAGCCAGAGATGGTGACTGGTGCAAGATGTGCCTTACAGGGGAGGTTGAGTCTAACTGTTAGCCAGAGATGGTGACTGGTGCAAGATGTGCCTTACAGGGGAGGTTGAGTCTAACTGTTAGCCAGAGATGGTGACTGGTGCAAGATGTGCCTTACAGGGGAGGTTGAGTCTAACTGTTAGCCAGAGATGGTGACTGGTGCAAGATGTGCCTTACAGGGGAGGTTGAGTCTGACTGTTAGCCAGAGATGGTGACTGGTGCAAGATGTGCCTTACAGGGGAGGTTGAGTCTGACTGTTAGCCAGAGATGGTGACTGGTGCAAGATGTGCCTTACAGGGGAGGTCGAGTCTAACTGTTAGCCAGAGATGGTGACTGGTGCAAGATGTGCCTTACAGGGGAGGTTGAGTCTAACTGTTAGCCAGAGATGGTGACTGGTGCAAGATGTGCCTTACAGGGGAGGTTGAGTCTAACTGTTAGCCAGAGATGGTGACTGGTGCAAGATGTGCCTTACAGGGGAGGTTGAGTCTAACTGTTAGCCAGAGATGGTGACTGGTGCAAGATGTGCCTTACAGGGGAGGTTGAGTCTAACTGTTAGCCAGAGATGGTGACTGGTGCAAGATGTGCCTTACAGGGGAGGTTGAGTCTAACTGTTAGCCAGAGATGGTGACTGGTGCAAGATGTGCCTTACAGGGGAGGTTGAGTCTAACTGTTAGCCAGAGATGGAGACCGCTGCAAGATGTGCCTTACAGGGGAGGTTGAGTCTGAAAGCCAGAGATGGAGACTGGTGCAAGATGTGCCTTACAGGGGAGGTTGAGTCTAACTGTTAGCCAGAGATGGAGACCGGTGCAAGATGTGCCTTACAGGGGAGGTTGAGTCTAACTGTTAGCCAGAGATGGTGACTGGTGCAAGATGTGCCTTACAGGGGAGGTTGAGTCTAACTGTTAGCCAGAGATGGTGACTGGTGCAAGATGTGCCTTACAGGGGAGGTTGAGTCTAACTGTTAGCCAGAGATGGTGACTGGTGCAAGATGTGCCTTACAGGGGAGGTTGAGTCTGACTGTTAGACAGAGATGGTGACTGGTGCAAGATGTGCCTTACAGGGGAGGTTGAGTCTGACTGTTAGCCAGAGATGGTGACTGGTGCAAGATGTGCCTTACAGGGGAGGTCGAGTCTAACTGTTAGCCAGAGATGGTGACTGGTGCAAGATGTGCCTTACAGGGGAGGTTGAGTCTAACTGTTAGCCAGAGATGGAGACCGCTGCAAGATGTGCCTTACAGGGGAGGTTGAGTCTAACTGTTAGCCAGAGATGGTGACCGGTGCAAGATGTGCCTTACAGGGGAGGTTGAGTCTAACTGTTAGCCAGAGATGGAGACCGCTGCAAGATGTGCCTTACAGGGGAGGTTGAGTCTGAAAGCCAGAGATGGAGACTGGTGCAAGATGTGCCTTACAGGGGAGGTTGAGTCTAACTGTTAGCCAGAGATGGTGACTGGTGCAAGATGTGCCTTACAGGGGAGGTTGAGTCTAACTGTTAGCCAGAGATGGTGACTGGTGCAAGATGTGCCTTACAGGGGAGGTTGAGTCTAACTGTTAGCCAGAGATGGTGACTGGTGCAAGATGTGCCTTACAGGGGAGGTTGAGTCTAACTGTTAGCCAGAGATGGTGACTGGTGCAAGATGTGCCTTACAGGGGAGGTTGAGTCTAACTGTTAGCCAGAGATGGTGACTGGTGCAAGATGTGCCTTACAGGGGAGGTTGAGTCTGACTGTTAGCCAGAGATGGTGACTGGTGCAAGATGTGCCTTACAGGGGAGGTTGAGTCTGACTGTTAGCCAGAGATGGTGACTGGTGCAAGATGTGCCTTACAGGGGAGGTCGAGTCTAACTGTTAGCCAGAGATGGTGACTGGTGCAAGATGTGCCTTACAGGGGAGGTTGAGTCTAACTGTTAGCCAGAGATGGAGACTGGTGTAAGATGTGCCTTACAGGGGAGGTTGAGTCTAACTGTTAGCCAGAGATGGTGACTGGTGCAAGATGTGCCTTACAGGGGAGGTTGAGTCTAACTGTTAGCCAGAGATGGAGACCGGTGCAAGATGTGCCTTACAGGGGAGGTTGAGTCTGAAAGCCATAGATGGTGACTGGTGCAAGATGTGCCTTACAGGGGAGGTTGAGTCTGACTGTTAGACAGAGATGGTGACCGCTGCAAGATGTGCCTTACAGAGGAGATTGAGTCTAACTGTTAGACATAGATGGTGACTGGTGCAAGATGTGCCTTACAGAGAGGATGTGTCTGACTGTGATACTGACCTGATAGTTCTCGTACATGGAGACAATAGACTTGTTGGTGTCCAGGCCCATCTTGCCAGCCTGCTCCGTCATAAGACCAAACGAACACAAGAAGTTCGGTCGTAATGCCAACTCTGGAGCGTGCTGAGTGGCAACTGAAACAAATAAGAAAGATTTACAATTCTCAAGCCACTGAAAGAATACAATACTGAAGTCAAGATAGGACATTTCTGTGGACTTAAGAGTGGTATAAATCTTTACAGCTTTGTATACAGAAGTTGAGAAAGAGTCTATGTCAGAGATTAGTGACCTACATTGAATTTATAACTGATAATTATGATTCAAAATAGAACATGATCAATCAAGTAAGAAACATTTTCCAGAGGCCGATATATATTGCATTATGTACAACACAAACAGGCTGGATGTCTTTATAAAAATGCATGCTGTCACGTATTTGAAGATAAGTAATTTTTAAAGTCTTTTTTTGGTCTGTGCGTATTTCCCAAATGTAGGCTTAATTAAATTTGAGTTCACTGACTGCAAAAGCTTATGTGATGACTTAAGAATTCAATTCCCAAAGATAGACTCTCACAAAAGAAATATGTTTTTAAAAATATAAACGAAAGCCAGTGTCATGATGACCTTAGAACAAGGTCACGGTAATATATATATGTAACACTAAAATGTTGGCAATCAGCAAATTCAAAATAATTTGCTGCAATAGTTGATGAGATATCAAGTTAACAATAGGGGTGGATATTGCAGAGATTTTCCGTATCTCTATATAATGCAATATGAACAGTTGTATTGCGATAGGTATTGCAATATATTGCAGGATGTTTTTCTCAATCAAGAATTCCCTGATTGAGTTAATCTAAACATATTAGACTTGTATAATTGTCAATTAGATTTTAGTAATCTATATAAATTGAAAAAGTAACTTTCAAAATCCATTAATTGAAACTTAATGGAATGACACATAAAACTTTGGCACAAAATGAACTTCCGTCGTCTACATTCGCAATTTTACCAACGACTCACTTCCATCGGAAAAAATCCGAAGTTTTATGAACCTGCATGATGTTTTCCAAATACAAAAATAAAAACTGGGAAAAACCGGTTTTGAAGACCGTATTGCAATACGTATCAGTTTCTATTTTTTAACGGTAAATACCGATAAACAGGTTATATTGCGCAACCCTAGTTAACAAGCATAGGAAGAGGGTTGAAGATGTTCTGGTGACCTTTAACTTAAAATGACAACAGAGTATGTTTCAAAATTATGTATGTCGCTTAATTAGTAACCAATATACCATGTGTCCTGAGTAAAGTTCAAGTCATGTCGAACAAGCCACGGATATTTGTAACTTTTATCAACTCGTGTTGATATATTTGATATCAGAAGACACTTGGGTGAGATTCTCTATATATGACCCCAACAAAATACTCTGTGCCGCTTTAAACTAAACTTCAACAATGTCTGCATAATTCTCCAATCAAGGCTGTAGCAAAAAAATTTTTTTTTGATATTTAGGTTCAAAATTGATAGGTTAATTTTTTTAAATTTATCTGTTGAGTAAGGCACCACTGAATGTGCCAACCGTGACCCAATGTATGACTTAAGAGTAAGCGTCAGAGAAAGAGTTGGAAACTTTCAAGGGAATCATCCAAAGAAATTTCAAGAATTTAGTCATACAGAAACTGAAAAAACAAGTGTTTACCACTCACGTGACAATGTCCCTCGCTGTTCATAATGAATCAAAAAGTCTACTAATTCAATAATTTGGCAGGAAGCATTTTCTTCTTATATGACATAAATGATATGTATAAAGAGTTACATATATATGTCTGACTCCTGATGTAGTCTATTCCTATAGTGGAGATATTGGGTTGCAAGGATTAATGAAATGGAACATTTGTGAGAATTTTTAATTTTGTCTGTGTCAGGGTGACCTTGAAAGTATTGTGAAGGTCAAAAAAATTGACTGGTGTCTGCAAATTCGCTAATGGAGGCTATCAAGAAATTTGGACAAATTGGGTGCAATGGTTCACAAGATATGGTGTTCACAAGAGTTTGAAAGCAAAGTAAAAAGTGAAGGTTACCCTAATAGACTGACAACTGTGTATTTCCCACGCTGTGAACAAATTTGTAGACTTTGAGCGTAAAGGTTCACATGAACAAGGGCCTGTACCCACGGACAACCATGCAATGTCTTCTTTCATTTTGCACAACGGGGCAACAATGCCGCTTTTCAAAAATGACAGATATGTCAAACCACTAGCTGTTATTTAACTAAAAGACAAATATTTCAAGTAATGCCTACTCTGAAATACATGTTCATTTCAGATATAGCACACATTCCTAAGTGCTGCTTCAGTGGTCCTCATCTCACCAGCTTATTTTAACAAATACATTAGAATACCAGGAACAAAAACTCAAATGTACTATGGTGTATTTATAGAAGAGATCGTAGCTAAAATATACGTAATCCCAATGCCGGATGTAAAGTTTTAAAACATCAGTTTCTAAATAAATACCCTTGAGATTTAAAACTCCTGATGAAGCCTCAAAATAAACACATAAATATATCAGTCATTACCTCTTAAAGCATGTGTAGATACCCTATCTATATACAGGCAGTTTAACACAACACTCCGGCCTTCATGAATATAAGGGTTCTTTATCAGTGAGACTCTCTTGAATAGACAACTTTATACTTGTTCCAGGAATGATAGCAACACATTTCTGTCCAGGTAGAAAAGTGAAAATAACAAATTCAATTCAGTCAGGGACTTGTGCTAGTCACGTAGGTTTTTATTTAACAGAATATCTACAGAACTCTACAAGTTCCCCGATTTCCAGTCAAAGCTTTGTTAACTCTTTTACAGACAGACATTTACAGCCTATAGTTTTCAATTGATAGAATGATGGAAACTTTCCAGATAATAGTTTTCACTTGATAGAATGAGAGTCAATTACAGACTAGTTTTGACTTGATAGAATTATAGATATTTAATAAATGTAGTTTTGACTTGATAGAATAAAAGAAACTATACACATTGTAGTTTTCACTTCATAGAATGATAGAAACTTTACACATTGTAGTTTTCACTTGATAGAATGAGAGACATTTACAGACTAAATTTCACTTGATAGAATGATAGATACTTTACACATTGTAGTTTGTAATTATCAGAAATACGAAAAATTCTCATGATGATAAAAACACCATCTCATTCCAAAAAAATGAAGTGCTCAAAATGAAGTTGTATTCAAAAGCTTTGAGCAAGAGTTAAAAGCTTTAAGAAAATACACTCAGATATAAAAGTGTCTATTCCCTTAGGAGACTGTTTTAATCACACCATGAACTGCTGTTGAAATGTAGCCCACGACAAAATTAAGCTCTTGGTGCCAAACTTGTGGACTCCACATTGCTGAAGTCAAATATAAAGTATACATCGCTGCACTTGTTTAGACTATTGGCTATTTGAGGATGCTG
The DNA here is from genome assembly GCA_921293015.1 of Phorcus lineatus. NCBI lineage: Eukaryota > Metazoa > Mollusca > Gastropoda > Trochida > Trochidae > Phorcus > Phorcus lineatus. The sequence continues at coordinate 898,886 of OV121082.1, read as the reverse complement.
CAGTCTGCATTATGTAACAGAACTGCAGCAAAGTGTGTCTTGTAGGCAAGCACATAAGATAACATTGGAATCTGATTGGTTAATATTACAGTGACATCAGAGTCAAGGTTTCCATACATTTCATCACATCAGACTCGTTAACTATAGTAAATATTTTCTTCATAATTAGATAATTATTTACATTTCATCCCAAATCATGGCATGTAGTTTGGAAGATGCCTATGGACCTGCAGTGGAACTTGTAACCCCACTGGTTGTTTATTTATTCACGGATTTATCATCCAGAAAAATTTGCTGATGTAAATTAAGGTTTCTTATCTCTTCATTTAAAAAATGTGGAAGACACATAAACAATTTTAAGAAATTTATTTGGCTCTGTAGCTTATTAGACTGCAAATAATACATGGCATTGGGTTGTTACTATAAACTTTCAGGAAATAGTCAAAAGATTAACAATGTTACAATTCATCATACACTTTACACTTGTTATAACGTAATAAATTAAGTATTTCTCTATAGGCCAAGTTATAGGTCTGAGGTTTGTTGTATTGGAACCAGACACAGTCAGGGATCAACTTAACAGACAGAGGACCTAGAGAAATATTCAATTAATGATCATTTTGTTAATTAATCTCGATGTATCTTCCTTGCACCACTGTCAAGACTTCATTTAAAATAAAATCAAATGTATCAATGAGATTGTTGAACTGATGCAATTGGTTGAAGTTTTGAAGCGATAACGTGGCCATTTGGGTGTCTGTGCATAGAGTCGTACTGGCCCAATTTGCCTTGAATTGGACCTGTTTTCCCTGTATTGGCCCAGTAGATGAATTATATGGTCTAAGCTGTAAATAATGTACTATTGCCATGCAATTGGTAGTAATTGATAATAATTTGTATCAGTCTACCATTCATGAGCCTTGCTATTTTCAAGGTCATAATTTGAAGGACAAAAATAAAAGACATAACATTATAGTATTAATGGCCCCTTAGCAAGGGCAACACACCAAACCGTTACTTTAGTACCCACTTAAGATAGCCACAATAGTTCAGCTCTGGAAATCTTTTTATCTTGAAAAATACACCAAATAGGTCTTAAGGGGCCAGAATCATCAATTTACCATTGATGTTGATCAGGCCTACCAAAGAAAAAATTGAATCGCAACAGAAAGCAGCGAAACGACCACATTAACAGACGAAATCGCATCACAAAATTGCGACCCGCATCGAAAAGTTTCGAAATAGCATCATTGAAGCGACGATCAGCAATTTAAACGTGCGATAGCGCAAAATGAAACACTCGATACGCAACACGGTTACTGCGCAAGCGCAGTTACCCAAGTAGGTCAAACCGTGCCGTCGCCTGCACATTTTCTGTTAATCTATCGTTTAACATGGAATTCAGTCATGAGTAACAGAATAATAGTGAATTTAAGAATTGATAATTAAAAACGAATAGCTGTAAAGATAATTTGATTATGAAGTTTATAAATAATCGCATTTCATGATCACAAAGGAGAGATATCGCCATGAGCTTCAAATCATGGTTACTGTGCGTGCGCAGTGACAGTGTTGCGTATCGAGTGTTTCATTTTGCGCTATCGCATGTTTAAATTGCTGATCGTCGCTTGAATGATGCCATTTCGTAACTTTTCGATGCTGATCGCAATATTGTGATGCGATTTCGTCTGTTAATGTGGCCGTTTCGCTGCTTTCCGTTGCGATTCGATTTTTTCTTTGGTAGGCCTGTTGATATGTTCTTGAAAATGATATTCATTTAACAGGCTCCCAGGCCACTTAACAAGATACAACAAGGTGCAGTGCCAGTGCCAGAAAATTACAGTTGCAAAAACATCTCCTTTTTTTGGATGCAGAAATAAACAAACTTTGCCAAACAATTAACTATTAACTGTTTATTACTGTTAAAATGTTGTGTAAGATTCTGTATAGTTGGGTTAATGTTTTAACATGAAACAATAATTAATAATTGCACGCTTCTCCTTTTCAAACTCCATTCAGGTATTGATAAGCTACACACCAAGCTTGGCAATTCTACTTAAAGAGCCAGTCCGTGATTTTCATAACATATTATTTGGCTTTGATATGAACCTAAATGTCATATGTTATGATATAAATTCAAAACATCTTAACTTTTCCTCTCCAAAAGACAAACATATGCCAAATAGTGTTTTTCCATGAAAATCTAAAAACAGCCTTATAAATACACAGAGGCGGAGATCACACGTTCAATTTACATGGATACTAGTTATATAACCTAACAAACACTATCAACTCCAAACTGCCCTCCCGGCGGCTTAAGATAAGAATCCAAAATTACGTTTGGCTGTTTGACGCACGCCACTGTCTGGTTGCGACTTTCTACCTTCGTATTGTCACTGTACAAATCCAATTAGCTTTAACATTATTCTTTTTGGTAACAGTCGATACTTCCTGATCAAATGACACCATTGATTAAGTTTGGCAAATGGTGCTCAATCAACTCACGGAGTTGCTCTTTAAGATAGTGTCTGAGAAAAGCTGTCCCATATGAAGATGTTTTCGAACTAAGTGCAATAACTCAAGAAAAATAATTCACACTTCTCATTTTTAACTCCATCAAGGTATTGATGCCCTGAAGCTACACACCAAATTTGGTTATCCTATCTTGCTGAGAAAAGTTATCCCCTTTAACTCGGACAGATGGACGGATATCTTATATCCCCCTTCCAATTTGTGGCGGGAGATAATGATGTAACAGTAGGTCTTTTCTTACACTGTCATCAGATGTACATTGAAAGCAGAAATAGTAAAAATCAATGAGACGTTTCAATATCAACACTAAGAAATACACTTTTCTATGAGGAGACTGTGACCTGACCATCAAAGATTTGATGAATAATGTTGAATTAAACCAAGGGTGATATCGATGCACTAAAGCTATCAGATAAATTTTGTATCCAGAAGTTGTAGCTATATATCAATACTCGCTCTGCGCCAGGCACTGAAGCAGAAACTAAACAAACACTTCAAACATTCAGGTACATAGTATCCATTCTGATAACCAAAAACATCCTACTCAGCTACAAATCAATTCATTCAACTCAGGAATTGAACTAGCAACATAACCAGAAACCTTTAATTGTTTGGTAGCAATTCATAAAATGGGTACCGATCACCTTATATTACACCCTTTCTACTGTTTGAATCAGAAGGTACCTCCTTACCTAGCTAAGTACCTCAACTCATTCATTGGTACTAGTTTATGTAAGTCTGTACCATCTCTGCAAATAAATACCTGTTCATGTAATAAGGGATTGTTCACCTGGGTAGGATTCACTTCAATGGTCCAATAACATCACTCAGTAGCCGTTTACAATAGTTGGTATCTGTTCTGCTTGTAAAGTACCAGTTAAAATAAGTGGGTACCACCTAATGCTACCAATTCACATCGGAGATTATACCTCATTAACCCAGTTCAATCCACAATTGTGGGTAATCCCTAACACCAGTTGGTACCAGTTCACATTGAACAATTATTGAGTGAGTGAGTGAGTTGGTGTTTAACGCCGCTTTCAAGAGTATTTCACTTATATCGCGGCTGCTAGTATTATTGCAGGGAGAAAGCCCGCAACACCATTGTGGCTATGCATTGCGGTGAAACCTGCGAGCATCGGCTGGAACTAGCGAACCATGGGTGGTACTGCACTGAAATTCAGTGTAGCATTGCACCCAAACCTGACTGCGTGTAGAACAGTTCTCTACTGCAGACAAAGTTGCCGAGCCCCTGGCGGGATTCGAACCACGGACCTCCTGATCCGAAGCCAAACGCGCTAACCACTGCGCTATCCCGCCCCCAACAATTATTGACTTCAAGTGAGGTTGATCCAATGATTAATTGACCTTGGACATGTGATATTCAAGTAGGAAAAGCCGAGGTAATAACAGCATGCCAAAGGTCAATTAATCTTTGGTCAATCAATTCTGAATTCTATAATTGTTTTGTTATATTCAAAATGTCTTTGATTAAAGCTACTTGTCAAATAAATGGATGTAACTCTACTTCAGCAGTCAAAGACGAAGTGATGCCTATTCACTTAATTTGCATGTGAAGTATGAAGTTAAAGGTTGGTATATCCCAAATCAATTTTTATCCACCAGAGGGGTTTGGATTGTTATATCAACCTCTTGCAAATTCACACATGTTGACATCACTTATGGTGACTACTGTCATGTGACCAAGTAAGCCAATCAGAAAGACAATCAATCATATGATAACAGTTGGTACCCATTCACTTAACCGAGCACCCCAACACTTGTCTAGATAGATATATCTCACACTCCCGTGTACTTGTCTGTCTCAGTTGTCACTCTGCCAACATCAGCTGAAAAACAAGAAATGTAAACAAATTTCCACATCCCTCCTCCTCCCCCTCCAGTCTAAGCAGTAGTTGAATCTCTGTCTCAGGCGTTCTGTTTACCTCCCTGGCAGCCACAGAAAGATGAATGCTACCAAAATACATGCTCTTTCATGTGTGTTTGTTTGTGTTCAACTCAACCCTGTTTATGAGAGCATCGTAGAACAAGGAGTCTTGACACAATAATCGGTTGTAATCAGAATGTCTTGACAGTTGTGGAAGTCAAATTGTTAAGACAGATCTCCCTGACTCAAACAGTGGTCTTACTGGACATGACCAGCTGAGAGAGGTTAACCTAGACTGTAGGAAAGGTGGATTAATTAAAAAGTGCCTATCTTTACTGGACCTGCATTGAACTAATTGAATACTTTTTAATCAAATGAATGTTTAAAAGTTGAAGATAACCTGTTGAATAAAACACACAAATGTTTTGATAAACATATATATCTTAATTTTAGAAAAAAGTTTTAAAAATACGACCATTACTTACAATTCACACATAAAGTATTAGTTGGTTATGGTCTGGTATCACAACATTAATGAAGTTTTCCAAATTATTTCACCGATACCAACAAAAAAGGCAGTGAATAAATATGCTTTCTGGATATATTTGGTTACATAAACATAGAAATTACTTTGGACAATATGAAGTCTCTTAGAATATTAAGATCAGCAATACTTCTTCTTATACCATTTCTACCTGAAAGTTCACAGAAAGTGTGTAGAAACAGTTCAAAGGTCAGAAAGAAACCAAAACTTGTCTAGGCTGATGGTCTGGCCTCCCAAATTGGGTCAAATCACAGCACTATTATGTTACAAACAGTCTAACAGAATCTCCTTGATTGCAGCCCACATATGAAAGTGGTAATAACGAAAATTACCAACTGTTTAACATCTGAAGTTCAAAGACTTGGAGAGAAGGCAGTGTTCTCCTATCTGCCACGTCTACTTCCATGGAGTAAATTTGGTAGGCAGAGTATGCACATTTACCTTATCACCCATGGCTACAAGAAATGTTCTGCTACTGTTTGCTCTGATTGGGCTAATGAGTCTGTTACCACGGACACCAGACAAGCACTGACTACAAGAACAAGCAGACCCGGCATCAGATTAAAGGCATTCTTTAATCCTGGCTTTCCTATCTTAATCTGCATCTATCCATCATCTGAGACAAACATAAGGCAAAGAATTATTTACCTATAAAAGTCAGATCTACCCTAAAGCTTTAGATAAACAAACACACATGAATTTTTGGCCAAGAATTTGACATATTGTGTACCTAAGTATCATGTTAAACTGATTGTGCTATAGAGGATTCAACAGTTCAGCACTTTGAATGTTAAAATTGTTTCGATACTAATAATGCAAGATTAAAACTTCAAATCTAAGTGGGTCTTCAGATATCTTCAGACCAAAACTGCCTTACATGTTTACCTTGGTTTTATACTTGTTAACCCTATGAAGCCCATCGTATTAATCTGATCTTTAAAGTTGAACTTTTATTCAACAGAGAGGGTTAAACCCAAAGCACTGCTGCAGTACACCCTTTCATAATTACAGACCTATAAAACCCTCATGTCAAGGGTACTTCTTCAAGACATAATTTGTTTCTGGTCTCCACAGGGACAAATAAATTTGGAGAATCTTTTCACCCTTTCAAGATTACTGTGAATCCAGGACTTGTAAATCCCATAAAGCTGTCATGTTGAGGTTACGACATTATATAAGAGTATAAACAAAGTGCTCCAAGCAGTTCATTCTTTTATCATTAGCTTGGGTTCAGGTGTTGCTACTCATATAAAACCCTCAAGTGGATGCTATATTCATTTATACATATAGTGTGCTCCTGGCAAGGTGCACTGATGCAGTTCATTCTATAACTTTTATCTTGGGTTCAAGTCTTTATAATGCTATAAAACACTCATAAGGATGCTATATCCTTAGGATATAAGGTGCTCATGGCACACAGTGCGTTAACAAGGTGCACTGATGCAGTTCATTCTTTCATTGCTTTCTTTGGTTCAAGTCTTTCTAATCCTATAAAGCCTTCATGTGGATGCTATGTTCAGCACACAGAGAGTTAAGCAAGGTGCACTGATGCAGTTCATTCTATAACTGTTATCTATGGATCAAGTCTTTCTAATGCTATAAAACACTCATAAGGATGCTATATCCTTAGCATATAAGGTGCTCTTGACACACAGAGGGTTAAGCAAGGTGCACTGATGCAGTTCGCCACCCACCTGCCTTCTCCTTAGTAGATAAGTTAACTGGGGCACCAGTTGCTTCTCGTATAACTTGCATCAACTCATCACTTGATATCACAAAACAAAACTAAATCAGTATACCTGAATGAGCAAACTTCATGAATTCAAAGAAAGACATGCTCTAGATGCGTACACTTTCAGCTGGTTTAAGTTGCAGATCCGCCAAGAATCTAGCAGTGGCCAGGGACTTTTAATGGGGTGAATTGCTTATAAGGGGGTGGGGGATAGGTTCATCTACTCGTACATACTTCTACTTAGTGAAGCTCACATGATTCATGAATGAAAAACAAAACGTACTCAAAACACCAGGAATCTCGGTGTGTTATCTGCCCCAGTGCACAAACTTTCAATGAACATTCTCTCATAAGCATCCAACTTCACCGAATTTTATCTTTTTTTTATTCAATTGCTTTAAACAAATCCTTAAGACTTGATGAGAAAGATTAAACATGAAATAATTTAAGATTTATCACCTAAATTTATCCCAGTTCTGATTGAGTGCCTAATAAAAAAGGGAAAATTCTGCCCATATAACTTTCTCATCATTGCTTCTAGGAAAAAAACACGCCAAGATCTTATAAACTTTAAATTTCAATGTCGTCATTATCTTTTATCCCACAATCTACTGACTAAATCAAATCTTTCTCTGTTCAAATCAAATCAAACTCACTCTCTACCCAAGCGTTGTAAGGGGAACTCCCAAAGGATCAGAACTAGGGCTGTGCAATATTACCGGTATACCGGTATATACCGGTTCAAAAGCTTGCAATATGAATACCGCGATATGTTTTCAATTTTGCGATATATTGGGCAATGAAGAGTTACCTCCCTTCGAATTATCTTCCCTTGGTTTCCGTAGCAACAAAATGGCGGACCGCTCTGGCGTGGCCTTTGAAATAATGTCTAACACCGCGCTAAAAGCGAAGTTTGGAAACATTTGGGCTGAAAAAACGTATGTGCGACGGTAAAATCGCAGAGAACATCGCAGTATGCTATAAATGCAATGTTGATGTCAAATACAGTGGTGGAACAAGTAATTTGACATTGCACGTCAGATTGAGATTATAGATGGTTTGTCTTTGCTTCATGTTCATGTTGTTTTATGTTGAATATTTAAACTTCTAAGACGAAGTAAGAGCTTGTCTTTTGACTATTTTCTACTTACTTACTGAGTAAGTTATTGGACTCATTTTATTTTAAACATGGTCAGTTTGGACCTATGGCAAACAGTTGTGCCATTTGATTGAGTTGTGTTGTTTTGAAATTTTACAAATAGTTTTATATCCCATCCCATTTATATCCAAAACAATTTACAAGTTTTTAGTCAAGACTCAAAACTCAACTGAGACTCACTTTGAACAAAGATTTCTCTACAACATAGCCAAATATTATTTGTTAAGTTTCCAGTTATTTGCACTCATTGAAAACTTGAAAGTCAAGTGCCAGATTGAGATTATAACTATTTGTTCAAATGTGCCATTCGAGATTTCAAAATGTTGTGAACTTGTGAGTTTTGCACATTTTAATTTAATGTGCTGAAGTCAGTGAAGTGCTAGTCAGAGTTTAAGCTCCCTTAGTTTGTACTGTTAACAACTAAACAACAGTGTTTTATTATGTTATAGTGTGCTCTTCAAAGCACCAATTTCTTTTCAATTATCATCAATCATTTATCAATTGGAATTTAATGAAAAGGTTGACAATGATTGAAGAACAGAAAAGGGCTTGCAGAAAGGGCCAGAAGCAGTTTTATTTCTTCTTCAAAAATTGTTTTAGTTCAACAACTAGACCAAAGATTTCATTAAGTAACAGCAAAGAGAGACACAATTCAAACAAGTATTAAGCAAAATAAATGCAATCTGACAATTTGTGTAGATGCTAACTGCCGAGTCTTAGTGGATAATGCTGCTCCTGCTGGATAATGCATTGCATTAGTCTGTGTTACTCTCAGATACTTATCATCTGATTTCAAATGGAAATACTGCTTTCCAGTGCTTTGTTCTGAAATTATCTAATGTTGTACCATTTAGTTGTGTGCAATTATGCCAATTAATAAATTTACCAATTCAAAACTGATTTTTATTACCGGGTATCTGTAAACTAATATTATCAAGTGTCATACTTATACAGCTGCTAAGATGATGATCTTTGTATGGAATTTTAGCACATAGCTTCAAGTCAATATATCGCAATATATATTGCAATATTTTAAAGATAATTTCAATATATCGCAATATGAAATTCAGGGCAATATCCAGCCCTAATCAGAACTTGTCATCTTGATCAGCGTTGGTTGAATCCTAACCCCCAACTACACTGACCATGAATGAAGCTCGATTGGTACAGTGGTCATCCGTACCAAGAAAGCCAGGTTTGATTCCCGATCAAGTCACACCAAAAGAATTTAAAAGATGGGAGTTGTTGCTTCCTTGCTTGACACTCGGCACGATAAGCACAGAACAACACATCAACTGGCGCTGCACTATGGCTGCCGAGTGCAAGTGCACAACATAAATTTCCAATTACTAGTACTGAGGTCAACAGAGAGTTATCATTATTATTATCATCATTATTATCATTATTAATTGGTGTCAAAGGATACATTTATATGTCAAGCATCAAAAACCACCCAAGAAGTTTCTTTAAAACTACCCTATCAAAATAGCTGAAGATTCCAGAAATATGTGTCTTATATGTTGTAAGGGATACATTTATAAGCACCAAAGTCCTCTTGGTAGCCATACACTCAAAAGTCATTGTCTACACACAGTCTGAAAAGGACAAAACAAGAGTTGATTTCCAAAAGTCATCACTCTTGATATTATCATTGAATGTTTAACATGCACATAACTTAACACACATAACTACATTCAGGACAAAAGTACTGATAAGACTTCTGCTGGCATTTTAATTTTGAGTGCTTGATGAGTTGCTTGATGAGTTGCTTTGTAAACAGGTATCCTTGGTAAACATGTAATTTCAAATATATGAAGTTATCTTTAATAAAGGTTATTATTACTCTCCCGTTGGAGGTACTGCCGTTTACTAAATCTACAATGTTATTACACATTGTGGCATAACAATGTACTGATTGACATACAATGACGTCACAATGTAAGCGGCGCGGCAGCAGCGCTAATCTTGGTGATTTTCATGCTTTTTATTTGATATTATCTGTGAGTAATAAATACAATACTAAACTCAGTCACGTGTAATGACATATTTATGAAACTTGTGAATGGTATCGGTGTCTAAATCATTTTTGCTCCTAAAATACCAAACCATTCACTCATTTCATTAAAATGTTATTGAACAGGACATCGTTTACAGCTTCAGTGGAGGATTCAAGAGGAATACACAGGCAGCCAATACATTAATTTGGTTATACAATATACAAATGTTGAAATGAAATATCTACAATAACAGGATCTAGCCACTCACCTTTCAGCATCAGCACGCCTTCTCTGTCTGTGACTACGATGGCATACAGCCCCTCCACCCTGCAAGTAAGGTACACACAGTACACAGTTTGATTTATATCAACCCCGTTCAGTGGAATAACACATCATATCTCACGGTAAACATATACGCTCTCGCTCCATTCATATACCCTGGGATAAAAAGTATATACTAAAAGTTACATGCTGTGACCTATGGCCTATGAATTATCTAAAAATAACCGACCAATAACAGCACTGCCCTGTCATAAAGTTTCCACCTGCGTTCTTTTTGGTGGATCACTGCGGAGCTCCCACACATGCCATTTGATTTCATGTCGCTCATGTAAAGACGTTACCATGTTGCGTAAGAACTAAAACCAACTAAAACCAACTAAAACCAAATTTTATCATGAATCATTGCGAAAAACTGTTTGATTTCATAGGACACAACGCGTAAGTTTTAGTGGGTGTATATCCCAGTTTATACAATTATTTCTTACCCAAGCGGGCACAAATATGCCGGGTAGTTTTCATAATGGTCACGGGAATAACAGTTTTTCTAAAAATAACTCGAGATCTGATTGGCTGACAGAACTATTTCTATTTATTCGTTCAGTGAGTCCAGCCTACCAGTGTCAAAGTGACTTCACCACGAACATTGTTTTTAATTTCGAATTGAAAAATATGAAACGTAAAATGTTTTATATATGGTTTATTTTACTATTTCATTCATTTAAGATTGTCTTGCTTAATTAATGATCCACAAACATGTAATGAATGGCACTACTACTAATGAATGAACTACATTTAACTGCACCATAACATAATCGTTGTTCGTAGAGCATGAATACAACGACTGAGTTTAATTGCAACTCGCCTTCACAAAGGTATTTTCCAAAAGTACTGTAAACAGGGATTGGGAAAGGCAGGGGCCAGGGGCATTTTGCACATTGGATGAAAAATGGCCCATCACAATTGGATATTTTACCATTGCTTCAAGGGGGAATGGCCCATTCAAAATTCTGAAAATGATTAAAAGCCCTCAAAATGGCCCATTGTCAAAGGTGTCTTTCCCAGTCCCTGCTGTAAATATTCTTAGATTTGACTTGGGTAAGAAAAAGAATAACCAACTCGAAGCTGGTAAATTATTGTGATAAATTCCTCGCTATAGCTAGGAATTTATAACAATAATCCACTCAGGACAGGTAATCCGTCATTCCTCGCATGTTGTTGATTATTTTTATAGTGTATTGTTTCACCCTGAAACTGGATGTGGAACAAGAATGAGGAAACATTGTGTCTATCATATCGTTTCATGTTCCATAGCTAACCAGGAGCGGCTAATTGCATCATAGATTTTGGAAAGATTAACATTTTGTTTATATATTTTGTATCATTCATTTACACAATACTAATATTATAATCACTGTTTTTAAAGAGGGATATCAGCAAAAACGAACACCAATCTTGAAAAAGTCCAAAGTCCAAATTGTTGCCATGGAAAAGATGTTCAAACCCCCAAAATGCTATCTAGAAGCCAAAAATTACAATTAGAGTCTCCATGTAACAAAAGTGTTATTCTGAATGTTATTCTTGGATCTCCTTGGTATATATATATAATGTAAAAAGTTTTCCAAATACAGTTTATCGGCACTAGAGTTTACTGGCGCTAGGAGTGGCAAGCCTTCCTTCCAGATGACAAGGCAATTTATATCAATGCGAGACCTTCATCATTTCTGATTTTTTTCAGACCTTCTATACATGTGCATCTTAGCATTAACAAGTTGATCAATTATAGAAAATTGTAAATTATAAAAATATTCAGTTAAATAGAAAAATATTTAAAAAATGGCAGTTGGAATTTTCTTTTTACAGCTTAATTCAACACTAGCTCAAAACAAAAAGTATTTGCTCCATGATATAAATAATACATTGCTACCAAATAAAGGATTCTTGGTGTAATAGTTCGAACTCCTAACTGAAATTTCTAATTCAAACATCTTTTTTGCTCAGCAACAATCAAAACATATTATCAAAAGCTAATTTTGTCTTTTTATGGTAGTTATCTTAGATCAAGAAAATATTGGGCGTTGAAGGGAAACAACCGTAGAGGTACTGAAAGAGAAGGCTCCTGAATGTGAAGCTTGAACTCAACCAATCTGTTCCTATAGCTTGTGCTAGATCTAATAAGGCAAAACATATTATTCAGAAAAAATTTATGTACCTGAGTTTTATCTAAAAATCAGTTTACTTGAAAAGATTACTTTTAAATCTAAAACAATACTTACAATGACATCAGCTTCATCAAGTTTGTTTTGAGTTCCTGCAAAACAAAAATCTTCTGTAGTAACACAGAGAGGAAATGAAATGGATGATAAAAAAAACATGAATACAAGCACATTCATTTGTATCTGCATTTAATCCTATTTAAACCTTCTCTCTAAGTGAATGCAAATTAAAGAATATATATGTAGGACTCAGATCTGTGGCGGGTCTCTCATCTATGGTGGATTTCCTTATCTGTGGCACGTTTGATTGTTAGACTGTTTCATGACGTCATGCTAAGTGACCTCATTGTGAGATGACGTCATAATAGCTGACTGTTCCCGTCGTAAGGCCCAATTGCGTCGCTAGCAAAAAAAATTAGGGAAGTCACAAAGAGATATTGCAAACGGATAACGGCCAAATAATAAGAGTCCATATCCCAATTACGAACATACATTAAACAAAACCTTACTTGTTAATAAGACAATTGCGGCTTCATGCAACATCAAATGTGTTTATTTTGTAGGATCTTTTTAGCCCTCGGTGAGTCTGTCTCCTTTAGCCCTAAGATATCGAAAGACTATCTTTTGTAACCCTTGCAATTGGATTCCTGTCGACGAATTTTAGGGTAAGTTTGTTTAGGATAAGGTTTGGTTAATCATTGCAAAAAAAGAAGGTACAAATGTATGACATTTGAAAATCTGCCATAGATATGGAAATCCGCCACAGATTTGAGGCCTGCCATGGATTCGAGTCTTACATATCAAATATGGACTAAGCAGCAAAAGCATCCTGTACATATGATTAAGAAGAATTATTATAGACAAGTGAAACGTGCTGTCATTTATCATAGCTTTACAATTCAGTTGTAACCCTCAATTTTCTACCTAGCAGTTGATGATAATCAATAACCCATCATTTACTATCAGAGCCATGTTTAGTACTCAAGATGTGCTCAAACCGAGTGATTTTTTGTGTGGGTAGTCAGAGCTCCTGATAAGATTTCTAAAAAGTACTTATGAAACCAATTCCTTTGACAGTTGGTATTCTATAAATATTAGTTGGTATTCGAATTCTGAGACTTTTTACAGGAGTTTGTATCAAATCTAAAACATTATGCATGTTACTTGTTTTGTGAAAGAAGAGTCAGCATCACCATGTGTTATATTATAATCTGCTGAGTTTTCCCTCTGTGTAAAATTTATTAGATAACACGCCAAGATACATCTTGTAATCTAACAATAAAAAACCATGCATAAGACATTACTTGTTTAAATCTCACTAGAACTGACAAGTTAAATGCAGAGGAATGTGGTGAGTGAACTTCATAGACCCTGTTCTAAAACTAAACACAAGTACAAGACACAAACTTTAAAAATGTACTATAATATAAAATTTAAGATTGAAGCTATTTTCTGAAGAGATCAGCCTGTTACGCAGCTTATCTGGAGCTCTGTTGAGTATATTATTTAAGAAAAAAGGTAACTCAAAACACATCAGTTACCTAGTGTTATGTTAACTTGACAATTCATTTGTTTCCTCATAACTATATGTTTTTAAAAAAGTAGCATGAATGATATGCCTATGATCATGAAATTACTCTTTTATTCATTTGAAACAATGAACTGTAAAATTTGTTGTTTATGAAAATTTAAAAAACGAAGGAGTGTAACCCTTTGATTTACAGAATATTTATTTTTACATTGATGATCACGTAAAAGACTCCAGTCAATCGTGAGTGGCCTAATCTTTCCAAATGGGATATCATATTATCATGTGACTTCGAAACGCGAGCCGGGAGGAACTTGAGGCTTCGAAAAACGAGTTTAAGCCGTACAGAACGTATGTTAATAGGTATGACAGTACATATATAATATACATAAAAGAAAGGCAGAATCATTAATTGAATGGAAATGAAAAACCGCCTTCAAAACAGGGGTTATGGAATAAATTTAGCTGGTTTACCTCAGTCATATTGTTTACGTTCTCAAACCGGAAGGTAAAGGGAGAGAACGCTCAAAGCTGACTAAACTTGCATACCGCTAAAATATATGTGGTTTGATATAACGTGTAAAGGCTTGCATACTCAATGTAAGACAAGACAATAGACTTAGTAGTATCTTATCATTTATTGTTGTAAAGACTTTAAATTTTGTTTGATTTTCTTTCCATTGCAAATGTATAACATTTTCTTGTTACACGAATAATTGCGTTCAAAGGGTTATGGTTTCTATGTTTAAATCCAAACAATATATTCTTTTCATTGAATTCAATCTTTCCTTGATAGTAAATGTCAAGCCATTCCGAAATTGTCTTCACATGTATTCAGAATACTGAAAATATTTTTTAAAATGTGAAATGGTTTCAATTGCATCATTGCATAGAAAACATGCAGGGAATTCTACATATCCCTTCCTGAAAAGTAAAACTGATTTATACTCAATATATTGTGTATGATTTTGAACTGAAACCATCTCGACTCACTACGTCTCTCTGTCGTGAGGTTAAAATGTGTCCCTTGCTATTGTTCCTCTCATTGAAGAAATGTTTTAATTTTGTAAATGTTGGATTTAATAAAGTCATATACAATGCTGAACAGCCTTGTTGATTAATCCATTTATAATAAATTTATTAAACAACAGAATTGGTCTGAATTTATTTTCCACTAAAACAACTGTTGCGTAGAAAAGCTGACACTGAATTTTTCCTTCTCTCATAAGTCAAACAATTAGTTTTAATGTTATACTTATTTACAAATTCTGCAAAATCATATACATTTCCATACTCATTGACCATATCCCTTAGAATGTGTTCCCCCCTCTTTTATGCCATTGATGAATATAAATAGATTCATTACCAATTCTGATATGATGGTTGTACAATAGTTTCTTGTTCATTTTCTCAACAACAGAGAAATGTAAGATAGATAAGTAACTTCTTTCAGAATTTAATTCCAATGGTAGAGGAAGAATTGTCTTTATTTTATGGCTTGAATCTGCTCAATATTAATAATTTTTGTCTGTCATATGTTCTGAAAATAATTCTGTCGAAATTGCAATCTTGAAGAATAATCCCCTAAACAAGCTCTGGTTGATCTTCCCACCGAGACAAACCCTCGAGCGGGCAGAGTTGGAAATCTTTTCGTTCCGACTCTGACGCTGTGAAGATGACTACGCTTTTGTGCTCCAATAACTGTATTTTTTGAAACGCTAATGCTTCCACATTTAAGCGTAATTAATCTCTCTTGAATTTTGTTTAATAATATAATTGAAAGCACTTCTTTGAAACCCACCTACACAGTAGGGGCTGGGGCTGGGAATACTTAGAAACAGATTGTTAAGGTTTGGAAGTAATAATGACTTTAATACAGGTGTTAAATTTCTCTTTTCCAATTGTGCCATTTCCTTTTTGAAAGCTTTTTATTTTTTTTGTGTATTGTAATTATATCATCCAAATTGACGTCAAATTCTATACTAAGGAGCCTGATTAGGGTCTGTGATCAATTCGATTTCTGTTGAACAAAACTTTTATATATTTTTCTATATATCTACACACGAAATTCTAGCTCATCTTTCCTCTCAACTCGTTGAACAGATATAACCGTTGTTAGAGTAAGTAAGTTAGGTAGTAAGCCGTTTACCTAGCGTTTCCATCGTAAGTCTCTGAAGAGACATCGTGTTAGGAATACACTATCATTGTTCTGAAGCATGTCAGGATGTTGAATAAAGATCTACTTCCAACTCCACACGCACAATGAAATCATTCACACTTGCAAGAAATCATACAACGTAACAATTCAGGGACAAATTGATGATAAACACTTCATGGGAGGTATAACGGGATTTTAAGGAGTTTCTGTTTGTAAATGCAACTGGCCTGACATGCTAATTTCTAACGAGAGGTTTAGATATTTTCGTGGGAAATTCACGTCGATTTTGGTTTATTCGTATTTCTTTCGACACCACAGATTGATAAGCTCATATGCTTTCACGATATGGGTCGATAGTTACTTGGAGAGGGGAAAAGACATCGGTAAATGTATTGATTTTTTTCGTAGGAAACTTACGTCGATTTTGGATTATTCGAATTCATTATGATACCACACATTAATAAGCTCATATGCTTTTCACGATATGGGTCGATAGTTACTTTGGGAGAGGAAAAGATCTCGCATAAAGGTCCGGAATCCAAATATTACGCTCGTAGTCCAACCATGCCTTGGTAAACATTAAGCTCGTAGTCCAACCATGCCTTGGTAAACATTACGCTAGTAGTCCAACCATGCTTTGGTAAACATTACGCTCGTAGTCCAACCATGCCTTGGTAAACATTAAGCTCGTAGTCCAACCATGTCTTGGTAAACATTACGCTCGTAGTCCAACCATGCTTTGGTAAACATTACGCTCGTAGTCCAACCGTGCCTTGGTATTGCCTCCAATAGACATGATAATACACGGAGTACCGCTAATAGTTTTCACCTTACGATGGGAGGTCAATAGGTTCATTAAAGACATCATTTTGATGTCATTATTGAGATAGGCCACCTGACGCTAGTTTGCAGACGTAAACAACACTTCGCGATCATTTACTTGAGATTTACAGCCTGTTGAACACAGGTACCTCCTGTAATCATTGAAAGTTCTACAACTGAGCTTCGTTCAGTGTAATCAAGTTTCTCACGAAAAATGGGTGAATGCGACCGAAATACATAAATGTATGACCAATGTGTGTGGGAAAGAAGCCCCTTAACTGTCGCAAAATGGTCAGCTGCATTTAAACGGGGTAGCTCCTTGGACGATGACCCACGGTCAAGAAGGCCTATTGATGCCATTACAGATGATATGGTTGCACGGGTCCATGGCTTAATCATGCCCGATCTTAGAATAAAGGTGCATGAGACATCTGCAGAGTGTTGCATTTCTCATGGAAGTGTTTGCACCATAGTTCATGAGCACTTGCACATATCCAAGGTGTCTGCGCGATGGTGCACGAAACTTGAATGTACAATATCGACACCAGAGAGTTGAATCAAGTCGTGAGCTCTTGGACATCTACAGTGCTGTAACTTTCATGCCCATCTGGTTACAGGAGATGAAACGTGGTTTCATCACTGGGATCCTGACACCAAGCATGAATCCATGCAATGGAAGTATAAGCACTCTCCTGCACCAAAGAAGTTCAGAACTCAGCCTCCTGCTGGCAAGGTCACGGTATTTCTGGGATTAGCGAGTCGCGATACTTATAGACTATAAACCACCTAAAACTACAATAACAGGAGCCTACTATGCTGACTTGTTGAATCAATTGAGAGTGGCGATCAAGAAGAAGAGGCTTGCGGTATGCTTCTTCATGACAACATTCCAGTGCACAAGAGTCGTATTGCACAGGCTGCACTTTAACAATGTGGCATCCCCCTACAGTCCAGATCCGGCCCCAAGCGACTTCTATTTGTTTCGCAATTTGAAATTCCACTTGTCTGGTACGAGATTTGGCGATGATGATGAACTCAAGTCAGATACTGAGGCGTGACTTAGGGGCCAGTCAGAGGACTTCTATCGCAAGGGCATAAACAATCTGAAAGACAAATTGGCAAAGTTCATCGAGGTATATATTGAAAAATAAAATAAATATCACAAACATTGGTTTTTGTTTCATACCCACTTCTATGAACTTAATGACATCCCCACCGTATGCCCAATCTCTAGTAAGAGAAATAGTAATAGTTTATACAAGAGTTGTCGATGTTTTGAGGTACTGGAGACATGGAAAAATTTAAATTAATTACAATGACTATGATGGTCTAACACTTAGTTACACCTTTCCAACAGTTGAGTGTGACTTTGTTTTAAATTAGATCATTTTCAAATAGATGGCCTAACTTACGCTAGCCTCAATGACTGGCTCATTTAGGCTTCGCAGCATTTAATAAAGTTCGATATGATCCTCAAAGTCTCTATTACTATGGCATGTTGGCTCTTCCTCGGCCTTGCACGAATCTCTTGTGCCGAAGTAATGGAGAATTTTCGGACCATGCCCTTCACGTCTACTGGACTTTCAAGTCAAATATTGACACGCAGGATATAATCGGATGCATCGAGATGGCAGATTATTGGGTTCCATTCAGCAGAACTGTCCTTCAAGGAAAGTGCTTGAAGAACCGTGTATCAGTAATCTGACGTGAGTCGTCTAGTGAGGAAACAGAACAGAAACAGGAAAAATTCTGTAAGGGGCCGTTCTGGTAGACCATGTGAAACCACGCCTCAACATGATAGGGCTTTATTGCATCATTTTACTACCGTAAAGATGTACATTGCTTCATAATCGCTACCTTAGCCACGAGACTGTCCGCAACTGCTTTAAATATTCGCGAGTGAGGGCAAGACGTAGTGCCAAAAATCTTCACCACTCACTGATCCGATCTTGTTGATAGCAAGCCGGGCTACAAACACGCGTTACAAAACCAAGAAAAGCATGCAAACCGTACCATATACTAAAGGATCAGTTTGGCGATGGGAATAATTCTCTTAAGGAAATAAGTAGGATTTGATGACACGTCAAGGGGCACAGGCTGACTATATCGGACAGGGGCTAGATCCGGTAGTCATCGATCATTTAGATTCACTAGTTTAGATTATTTAGAACAGACATGGTAAACCCGGTCACTATCCATGGATAGGAATGGTCGACCACAGCGCTACCGACTTGTGATCCAACATTTGGAGAATGATTGTGCTACTCAGATCACTCAGAGCAAAGGCAATCAGTGTCCTTTGAATTAAATCCCATTGAGAATGTCTGGGACCAAATCGGCAGATGGATTGGTAGGGAAAAAACAATCTCCGCAGAACACAACAGAACTCAAGTCAGCTTTCATGAGAAGTGGCAGTCCCACTTCAGGACGCTTGTCAGAAGTTTGAATTGTTTTAAAGGTATTTTACAACTTGTAGTCGTAAAGAATATCAAGAAGATTCTATGGATATTCAACATCTTCAGTACAGAATAGCGACGTTTCGGTATAGATCCTTATACAGTTTTCAAGCATATTGACCGAAGAGATTGTAGCGGTTAATAAAGACGGTATGTTAGGGGTATGCCGAGCACTTTGGCTGCATTCGCTCTGGCAAGAGGTGGCATCACAAGTTTATGGAATTGTGTTCTTCCAAAGATACCGACTATGTCTATTCAAAACGTTATCTCTAATAGCATGTTCACATTCTTACCATACACGAGTGGATATATGATTATGTTCAAATTGTATGTCTTGTCGCCGATTGCTCACGTGGGACAAACATCACGTATATTTAAAAAAACTGCGCGTGGTCTTTCTTTTACAATTGCTTCTGCAGACGTTCGGAGTTGTAGTTATCAGTTACGCACTTTTGATATTCAGTCCTTTGACAACAATCAAGGGATGTTTAATTTGTTATGCAACGTGTATGTGGATTGTATGACTACACTTACTCGGGTTGCTTTTTTCTACCTCTTTTTCTCCTTCATTGCATCTACTGCTACAAATATTGCCCTCTTACCTTCACGGGGGCCATTGATGCAAGTTGGATTGTTAATGAGGTATTTAAAGACACCGACGCAAGTTTGTTTTCGCACAGTTATTCTAAGAGTGTACTTACAAGGCTGTTTCTAGAGTTGGTTTGGATGCGCACCAAGTGTCAAACGTCACTTCCGGGTTCCTTCACAGAATAGTTATGTTAAGGAGACACGAGGTTACGTCAGTTGAAATAATAGATTCTGAAAGTAATACAAAACGAAACGGATTCATATGGATCCCCGCTAATAGAAATGGTCGCTTTTATAACGAAGGTATATATGTATGATAAATAACCGTGTATAAATCTTACAACCATTGAATAACTACCATTAGCATTGCTTTACTGTTGAATTTATATATTCCAATTTTTTGTGATTTCATATCAGCTTATCAACGTGCGAAGTTTCATGGTGATAAAATGAAGATATTTTGAGTTCTAGTCTAGAAAGGAAACCCATGGACAGACATAACGGTGCGGGTATCTCTATACATAGATAATGTCGTTGTTGTTAGTGATGACATAAACTGTGATGCGCTTTATCTGTGATGCATAGAAGAGGAATTAGAAAGTTACGGCAACAAGCTCTGTTCGTTCACTGATGATCTGTTGCCTCTGTCTACACTAATCATTCGGGAAAGATTATATGATTGCAAGTCAGTGGTGCACGTTTTCGGACTTTGAAGATGAAGACAGAGGTTTCCATTAACATGGAATAAATTTTCTTATTGACTAAATAAAATATGTTTTTTTCGTTTGAATAAATTTTTCTATATTGACTAAATGAAATAGTTTTTTTTGCGTTAGACGCAGATGTTTGACCACTAGTAACTTTAGAACCGCCAATTGTGAGGTATAAAGTTAAATACACTATGGTTCAAAATACACTATCGCTTGTTTAATGTTAAACCCCAAAACTATCGTGTTTAGTTTGGCAGTGCCATGTTGCATTAAAGGTATCACAAAATATATGACATTTTCAAGGATACCGTTTGGGACTCATCTGTAGTTTACGGGTGATGTTGTCAATGATACCAGAGCGACTAAACCGTTCAATTATAATACCTATGTAAAATTGATTAATGAAATTTAATAACGAACGAACGAATGCATCAAAAGTTACAATGTTAATATATGCATAGACACATGGTGTCTGGAACAATCGCTTACAAGTGCAAGCTCAAAGGATGAGTTAATCAGTAGTCTGTTCGATGAAATACTTCAATGTTTGTACCACTAGAGACCATGACGACGTTCCACTTGCTTCAATGTTTGTACCACTAGAGACCATGACGACGTTCCACTTGCTTCAGTTCTCCTCGAGTAGCCTTTATGGAACTTACTCGCAGCAAAGTAAGCAGTCTTATTGGTTCTGTTTATGTTCTTAGCCAAAAAGATATATTCACAATTTGGTAATTGGTAAACCACACAGAGATATTCACAATTTGGTAATTGGTAAACCACACAGAGATATTCACAAGTTGGTAATTGGTAAAACATACAATTGGTAAACCACACAGAGATATTCACAATTTGGTAATTGGTAAAACATACAATTGGTAAACCACACAGAGATATTCACAATTTGGTAATTGGTAAAACATACAATTGGTAAACCACACAGAGATATTCACAATTTGGTAATTGGTAAAACATACAATTGATAAACCACACAGAGATATTCACAATTCGGTAATTGGTAAAACATACAATTGGTAAACCACACAGAGATATTCACAATTCGGTAATTGGTAAAACATACAATTGGTAAACCACACAGAGATATTCACAATTTGGTAATTGGTAAAACATACAATTGGTAAACCACACAGATATATTCACAATTCGGTAATTGGTAAAACATACAATTGGTAAACCACACAGAGATATTCACAATTCGGTAATTGGTAAAACATACAATTCGTAAACCACACAGATATATTCACAATTCGGTAATTGGTAAAACATACAATTGGTAAACCACACAGAGATATTCACGATTTGGTAATTGGTAAAACATACAATTGGTAAACCACACAGATATATTCACGATTCGGTAATTGGTAAAACATACAATTGGTAAACCACACAGAGATATTCACAATTTGGTAACTGGTAAAACATACAATTGGTAATCCACACAGAGATATTCACAATTTGGTAATTGGTAAAACATACAATTGGTAAACCACACAGAGATATTCACAATTTGGTAATTGGTAAAACATACAATTGGTAAACCACACAGAGATATTCACAATTTGGTAATTGGTAAAACATACAATTGGTAAACCACACAGAGATATTCACAATTTGGTAATTGGTAAAACATACAATTGGTAAACCACACAGAGATATTCACAATTTGGTAATTGGTAAAACATACAATTGGTAAACCACACAGAGATATTCACAATTTGGTAATTGGTAAAACATACAATTGGTAAACCACACAGATATATTAACAATTTGGTATTTGGTTAACGACTGCAGATATATTCACAGTATGGTATTTGGTAAACTACTGCAGATAAATTTGGTAAACCACACAGAGATATTCACAAATTGGTAATTGGTAAAACATGCAATTGGTAAACCACACAGAGATATTCACAATTCGGTAATTGGTAAAACATACAATTGGTAAACCACACAGAGATATTCACAATTCGGTAATTGGTAAAACATACAATTGGTAAACCACACAGATATATTCACAATTCGGTAATTGGTAAAACATACAATTGGTAAACCACACAGAGATATTCACAATTTGGTAATTGGTAAAACATACAATTGGTAAACCACACAGATATATTCACGATTCGGTAATTGGTAAAACATACAATTGGTAAACCACACAGAGATATTCACAATTCGGTAATTGGTAAAACATACAATTGGTAAACCACACAGAGATATTCACAATTTGGTAACTGGTAAAACATACAATTGGTAATCCACACAGAGATATTCACAATTTGGTAATTGGTAAAACATACAATTGGTAAACCACACAGAGATATTCACAATTTGGTAATTGGTAAAACATACAATTGGTAAACCACACAGAGATATTCACAATTTGGTAATTGGTAAAACATACAATTGGTAAACCACACAGAGATATTCACAATTTGGTAATTTGTAAAACATACAATTGGTAAACCACACAGAGATATTCACAATTTGGTAATTGGTAAAACATACAATTGGTAAACCACACAGAGATATTCACAATTTGGTAATTGGTAAAACATACAATTGGTAAACCACACAGATATATTCACAATTTGGTATTTGGTTAACGACTGCAGATATATTCACAGTATGGTATTTGGTAAACTACTGCAGATAAATTTGGTAAACCACACAGAGATATTCACAATTTGGTAATTGGTAAAACATACAATTGGTAAACCACACAGAGATATTCACAATTCGGTAATTGGTAAAACATACAATTGGTAAACCACACAGAGATATTCACAATTCGGTAATTGGTAAAACATACAATTGGTAAACCACACAGATATATTCACAATTCAGTAATTGGTAAAACATACAATTGATAAACCACACAGAGATATTCACAATTCGGTAATTGGTAAAACATACAATTGGTAAACCACACAGAGATATTCACAATTCGGTAATTGGTAAAACATACAATTGGTAAACCACACAGAGATATTCACAATTCGGTAATTGGTAAAACATACAATTGGTAAACCACACAGATATATTCACGATTCGGTAATTGGTAAAACATACAATTGGTAAACCACACAGAGATATTCACAATTCGGTAATTGGTAAAACATACAATTGGTAAACCACACAGAGATATTCACAATTTGGTAACTGGTAAAACATACAATTGGTAATCCACACAGAGATATTCACAATTTGGTAATTGGTAAAACATACAATTGGTAAACCACACAGAGATATTCACAATTTGGTAATTGGTAAAACATACAATTGGTAAACCACACAGAGATATTCACAATTTGGTAATTGGTAAAACATACAATTGGTAAACCACACAGAGATATTCACAATTTGGTAATTGGTAAAACATACAATTGGTAAACCACACAGAGATATTCACAATTTGGTATTTGGTTAACGACTGCAGATATATTCACAGTATGGTATTTGGTAAACTACTGCAGATAAATTTGGTAAACCACACAGAGATATTCACAATTTGGTAATTGGTAAAACATACAATTGGTAAACCACACAGAGATATTCACAATTTGGTAATTGGTAAAACATACAATTGGTAAACCACACAGATATATTAACAATTTGGTATTTGGTTAACGACTGCAGATATATTCACAGTATGGTATTTGGTAAACCACTGCAGATATATGCACAGTGTGGTAATTGGTAAACCACTGCAGATATATGCACAGTTTGTTAGTTGGTAAACCACTGCAGATATATGCACAATTTGGTAATTGGTAAACCACTGCAGATATATGCATAGTATGGTAATTGGTAAACCACTGCATATATATTTACATTTCAGTAATTGGTTAACCGCTGCAAATATATTCACATTAGGGTAATTGGTAAACCACTGCAGATATATTCACAATTTGGTAGTTGGTTAGCTGAGTGCCCATCCCTAAACCCATGCCTATTTTGGGCAGAAGAAATATCACCAACTAAAATGCATGATAGTTTAATCCAAAAGGGTTAAAGATAACTAACACATGATTACATTATGTCTTCAGTAGCCTACTAGTATCTTCCGATTTGATAAAATCATTTATTCATGTTTCTATAAAAAAAACTCGCTTTTAGAAAATTGTGGGTTTGGAATCTCCTTATCTAGGTGAGGCAGGAGAGTGACATAGGTATTTTTGGTGTTTTGAGGACGGCCTCGATCCATGATACGGATCAGCCTAATACTGCTTTAAAACCAATCATGACGCATGGTGTTATGGGATGCAATTCTTTTTCAACCTTTTGGTGATCAACGTTGTAATCAATGCCTTGGTGTTTAATTAATAAAAGTCCGGTTATCCGAATTTACTTAGACAATTTCAACTCTCTGGGAATAAGGATAGAAAAAGAATGTACGTTTCCAATGAAGGAAATTGGATCATACAAATCTAGTATAGTTTAGATTTAGGATACTTTAAAACTATATTTACAATATCGTTAAGCTTTAGCTCTTCGAGAACTATTGAAAGTATTCACGTATACATCTTATCTGAAGTGTACTGATGTACATGTTAGATGTGAAGCGACTCGCACAGAGCCAACTCAGGCTGACGTGTCTGTAACTCAATGTTATAAGAATCGGTTAAGGGCACCCTTAAGACTTAGGGGGATTTGTGAAATTAGGGCCAAACCTTCAGTAAGCCATGTTTTAGATAACGGTCACGCCTTGCTTAAAGAGTTATCCCCCTGCTGACGTCTGCTCTACGGTATACTTAGAACTGCAAATCAAGCACACCGTCTACCGATATAATTATGTCCCACCTGTAACAGACGGCCACAGACCAATGTCTACATCAAAAAGACCAAATTTGTTAAATGTACGAGTTGTGACTTCCAACGGTGCCAAATACTCTTCTGCTTCTTGCTGTAACTCACGAATTCTGAGTCACTGGGATCTCAAGTGATTGTACATTATGCTTCTGGCTAATAAGGACAGACGTTCAACTGTGGAGTCTTCTGGAGTGGAGCCCTTAGTCTTGGCACTGATAGAAGAAAATGCTAAATGGCGTATGCTTTTCCAACTTGAAAGCGACTCAGTATGCTTATAGAGACAAGGCCTGCTCGTTGAGCTGGCAACAGCGGCGGATCCAGGGATGTCAAAGAGGTTCAAACCCCGACTCCCGTCCCCAGATCAGAAACTGGGTAAACTGTTGGAATGGTAATGTGTATAATTGCAGATAGTGTGGATCCAATTCAAGTTTCAGTTTGTATGCTAGTGAAAAATCGTGAAAATAGTTTTGTAACTGTATCTCTGACGTTGATGTCGCAAGATCATCAAATAGCCCGACAAGGGTATCATTATATCATTTTTAGCTTAATGGTGCTGATTTGAGTTAATTCAGTCCACCAACGAGAAGAGAGAGAAACACAGAAATGGCGTGCAACCATACATATCACATCATCCACTCACAAACGTCATTATCTGAAAGTAGAAATCAATGCAAGTTGAATGAACTCTGTTAATCGTTCTTACTTGTTTCCTTTAATCCGTACACATTACTTAAAGCAAACAATGAAAGTGCCAGAATAACGTTAATTATTTAAAAAAGAACCTGAACTCTACCATATATATAAGCTGAAAATCCAGGATCAAGTGCAACAACTTATAACTACGACTGTTAGATGTGCGCAGTCGTTCTTGATAACCTTGCAGTCTGATAAGATACTTTGTGGCGGGAAGTTTGTTTTTGTGTGCAGACGACAGACGGAGCAGGTGAAACACTAAACCGTGTTTTATCATCCTCCCGTTATCGTAGTATTTCATTACCACTGGAGAGGGAGGAATTATTGTCCTCGATAAATTCGAGACATTGCTATGGGAGGAGGTAACCGAATATGTCGGCTAATTTTATATACGAGCTAGTCGTTTGCTTGAACGGAAGATGCAACAAGTTTTATGAATCAAATTATTAAACTCTTATCTCACTTGGAAGAAGCGTGACGTATGAAACACACGCAGTGAGGAGCTGCCTCTCAGTGATTGAGTAAGGGAGAGCTTGGTTGGGATCAGGTGCGAGAACTGTAGATAGCCTATCTCCTCAATCCTAAACTCCGTGCAGCGTTGTGTCGGGATGCAGACACTTTCTTTCAAGCACTCGGCCTCCAACAAACCGTTGAAGAAAAAACATCATACGTTATGGAATTCAGACAGTTTCTTTTCCTTAGTTTGAAAAAATAACTTGACAAAAAGGAAGATGTGACTGTACCTTGCCAGAGTGGCCGACAGGAGATACGGGGAAGATTTATGGGGAAGATTAGTTCAACGCTAAAAGGGAAAGGGGTTTCTTATCAAACTTTCAACTTAAAATAACTTGCATACATATGTATCTATTTAGAGTAAAGACGAACCGGGGTAAAAATCTTCATTTGTATTAAATGTTCTTTGACGCCATTTGAATTTAAATGTACATGTTTATCAGCTTCGGTGGATCCAGAAATTTTAATTTTTAGGAGGGGGTTCGCTGGGGCAGTTCTCAAAAGTTATCTGTATTTTTAGGGGTTCGAATCCCTATTAAGCTACACCTTTGGATACGCACTGATCACAGGTTAAGCTTCACCCATAGCGAACAGTCTTTTTGGTAAAACGTCTTGTTTAAACTGTCGACCCGGTAGGTCTATTGCCAGCACTGAAAGCACGTTATGTATACGGCCTGTCACTGGTGTTTAGACAGGGAGCTGGTGCCTACTGATGTCTTCAGTGAGGGATTAGTGGCTCTATCCTACCTAACTACAGCCTTCAAGCCAAAACTACATTCCAGTATGAAGAAACGAGTTAATTTATGAAATTCTCGCCATTAGGCTTGGTCAAATCATTCATAGAGTTGAATAATGAGATAACGAAATGGTTAAGTCCAGTTCCATGAATTTTTGACAATAGGAGCTTTTACTACAGTCAATCTTTTACTTGGTCTAAACATATGTAGATAAGTTGTAGACAACCTGTAGACAAGACATTCTGTCCACCAACATGTAGACAGGGATATTCATCTACCAAAGTTTTGACAAAGTATTCGCCCACCAACATGTAGACAAGGTATTCGCCCACCAACATGTAGACAGGGACATCGGACAACCACCATGTGTACAAGTTATTCTGTCTATCAACATGTATACAAGGTGCTCTGTCTATCAATATGTGTACAAGTTATTCCTTCTATCAACATGTATACAAGGTGCTCTGTCTATCAACATGTGTACAAGTAATTCTATCAACATGTGTACAAGTTATTCTATCAACATGTGTACAAAATGTTCTATCAACATGTGTACAAGGTGCTCTGTCTATCAATATGTGTACAAGTTATTCCTTCTATCAACATGTGTACAAAATGTTCTATCAAAATGTGTTCAAGGTGCTCTGTCTATCAACATGTGTACAAGTAATTCTATCAATATGTGTACAAGTTATTCTATCAACATGTGTACAAAATATTTTATCAACATGTGTACAAGGTGCTCTGCCTATCAACATGTGTTCAAGGTGTTTTGTCTATCAACATGTGTACAATATAGTCTGTCTATCAACATGTGTACAATATAGTCTGTCTATCAACATGTGTACAATATAGTCTGTCTATCAATATTTACACAAGGTGTTCTGTCTATCAACATGTGTACAATATAGTCTGTCTATCAATATTTACACAAGGTGTCCTGTCTATCAACATGTATACAAGGTGTTCTGTCTATCAACATGTGTACAAGTTATTCTGTCTATCAACATGTGTACAATATAGTCTGTCTATCAATATTTACACAAGGTGTCCTGTCTATCAACATGTATACAAGGTGTTCTGTCTATCAACATGTGTACAAGTTATTCTGTCTATCAACATGTGTACAATATAGTCTGTCTATCAACATGTGTACAATATAGTCTGTCTATCAACATGTGTACAATATAGTCTGTCTATCAACATGTGTACAATATAGTCTGTCTATCAACATGTGTACAATATAGTCTGTCTATCAACATGTGTACAATATAGTCTGCCTATCAACATGTGTACAATATAGTCTGTCTATCAATATTTACACAAGGTGTCCTGTCTATCAACATGTGTACAATATAGTCTGTCTATCAACATATGTACAATATAGTCTGTCTATCAATATTTACACAAGGTGTTTTGTCTATCAACATGTGTACAATATAGTCTGTCTATCAATATTTACACAAGGTGTCCTGTCTATCAATATTTACACAAGGTATTCTGTCTATCAACATGAGACAAGGAAACTGTTTCCTGTGACAAGTTTTGCTATCGAAGACCATGGAGGCGACGTACTGCATCAACAAACGCAGATGAAAAACCCTAAATGTGATATTAAACAATTTTATCGTCGCCATTCAGAGTAAACACCTTCCAAGACTCTCACGTGTACATATAAGTTCTAGGTATATATGATAACATACCAACGGTCGCCTACATCACAAAGAAACGCAACAACAGTTTGAAATCGTTTTATTACAACATGAATAGCCATGGTACGAACAATTAACAATATATTACAATTAAATAGAACAGAC
The DNA here is from genome assembly GCA_921293015.1 of Phorcus lineatus. Taxonomy (NCBI): domain Eukaryota; kingdom Metazoa; phylum Mollusca; class Gastropoda; order Trochida; family Trochidae; genus Phorcus; species Phorcus lineatus. Next base: position 869,684 of record OV121082.1, on the reverse strand, counting down.
AGCACAATGTGTCAAGCAACACGGGCTGTACTTTGAGTCTTCACAAATTTGATTTATCTCAACCATAAATTGGAAAAGCTGAATTAACAAATGTCTAATGTTGAATAAAACGTCATTGTTTTGACATCATCTCATTGCTATTGTTACGTGTAATCACCTCTGTACCATTAAATTGTTTTTGTTGTCAAATATCGTATTCTATTTCTTTAGCCTAAACGATCATACCACTGATAACGTAAATGCAAACAAACTGTGGATTTGTAGAAAAAAATATGATCCTATTTATCCATTTGTGTCTCTTAAGAATATATATGTGCAACAATATTTCACCGTTTTTCAACAATCAGAAGTTTAATGAAATTCTTTCACCACATAGTAAGTTTTTATTCACTTCATTTGTTTCCACAAAAAGATAACAATCTGATCAACAAACGAGACGTTAAAAGCATGCATGTTTCATATAGAGATAAGCCAAAATAACCAAACTGTCCAAATGTTTTCTGTTTTGTTCATGAAATCTCCATCGCTTAAAAACCTTTTTTCATTAACACTTGTGAGATGAGTGCATACATGCTCTTTACCTGGCCTGTACTCAACGGACATCAGAACCCGACCAGCAGCAGCAATTGGCAAGGGTTACCTCCGTGTCGATTCGTAAATGAAGCCTTTACTCTTTGAAAAACATTTGTCTACCACACACGAGCAATAAAAGATGACTAGAATTGACGATGAAACCTTACCAAGGTTAGGTTTGCAGTGAGAAACTGCGTTACTTGGTTCACGATTGCGCGAAGCTTTGGCAATGTAATTTCCATTACTGATAAAACATTCTTAACCGACATGACCAATGATATTTTCTCTAACCTTTTCCCTGATCATCCTTTAAGATCTAACTCTATGCCACAGGTGCAAGACTCTAATTATGCATATAATTATTCATACTTATATATGTATATAAATGATATAAATAAGGTACGACAAAGTCAGCCATCTTGGATCTCCCCTTCCCGGAAATGTTTTTCTTGGCTCAAATCCTCTTTATCAAGTTCGTAGACGGTTCCCTGTTTCCATTTCCGGTAAGGGGAGAAATCCAAGATGTCTGACTTTTTCGTAGTTTTTATATATCTTACATAGATGAATATGAATAAGTATATGTGTTATCAGCCTCGATTGCCCGTGCTCAATCCATCACACTCTCCTTTAATACCTGTGATGCTTACACCACTACAAACTTGACGGATGATGATGAACACAAGTCTATCGGACATGAGCTCCAGCGAATAAGTTTCACTTATTAATGAACCAATCTCCCCAACACCAGTTACTCGAGTCATCAATACGCCCAATATAACCTCTGATAAAATATATAATATCTCTCTGCGACCGTCTAACATTGGTTGGTCAAAATAATTTTACAAACAGCATGGCTTATTAAAAAGAGAATTGAATATTCCGTTTAATGATAAACGATTTAATCTCGAACTACTGTTTTTATGCTTTAAAAGGGACATTTGCCGTACTGAGACGGGGTTTATTTGAGATGATGACTTGATCAAGCCCCGTCTGGAGAGACATAACGAATTATGAATTTACATGTTGCATAACACCACAGAAATAACATTGCATTACACGAGTGACCTTGCAGAACTCTGTTGTATCTCTCTGACCGATTCTCTCTATGACGTCATCACAAAACAGCCCAGTCACTGATATATCTTCCATAAAAATATAAAATATTACAATACATATTGGTAGGTACTCTAACTTCAGTATCACCAATTACCTCGTTCTTCACTTAAGGAGTCAATGCCCATTAAGGACTATGCCCTACATGTTACGTCACAAAGTGAGGGCTGTAAAACCTCTCAACGTTCAGTGCGTATATCTACATATTTATATACACCATGCTTACTAACGTCTCTCTCCATCGTTGAAACGTCCAACCCTGTGTGTCTCGACAATCCAGTACCCAATAGGACATGATTTTCAAGAGGGGAAACACTTTACAACCTTTTTTCATGGAACTTTTGAAATCGTATGTAAATCATTATTTTCTCTTCAACACTCTTAGACATAAACAGATAGCAAATATCACTGAGAAAATATATGGTCGCTACACACTGGGTTGAACTTCACAACAATATGAGACGAAAGTATCCATTGTCGTCCTCAACGTTGATGTATATCGTTTCATCGTAACAGGTTTCGAACACAAAACGACTTATCCAATCGACCACTGCCCTACTCAACGTTTCAAATCCCATATGCAAATTCCTGACAGGCCCTATTGTACTCCAGATAGATAAATAAGTCGTCATCACAATTCTGAAGCCTAGGACCGATCAGTAAACATATCACATTTCAAGCTTTCTTCAAAATGTATCTCATTCGTGTTTACACTTGATGACCTGTTTATGCCCGTACGTATATGACATGATCTGTTTGTCTTCATGCTCTCTTGAGAGCGATGCCCTGATGGCTGAAAGACCATTGATCACACAGCCAGTCAACCAGCACGTCCTTCGGAAAACCCTATTTGGCACGTCATATGCCAATAGGCACTCTTTCAATAGATCCGGTTTTCATTGGTCGCTTGATACCACTGTCTCAGAGCTTTGGACACTGTAAGACGTCATTCAATTGAAGACTTTTTAAAGAATGGTACAACCATCAACGAACTGAGACAGCACTTTCCATGTCCACTTGATATAGCCTTACACCAGACACTGCTTGTCGGAATCGGGACAAAATATCACTTAGGTCAACTGATATCTTTGGAAATACGATATCAAATCTTCATTCATTGACCTTGCACGTTCACTTACCACCAGTATAGAACATGGAGCCACACTCAACCCAGGAAAGACTCTCCAAGCTAACAATGAGTTTTGGTCCTGACTTGCTGGTTTCTGTACACTAACGAGGCGCTTCGTCCTCGACTCACATACACGTCAAAAAGATACAATGTTCCTGGCTTTAACCCGGACACCGTGTGAGTCATGACGGCCTTTGTGGGATCCCGGTTCCGGAATCGCATGCAGACCACCCTCTCTGACTTGTCTCTGTTATTGGGATTCGAACACCGATGCTTTCTGACTCTATCCTTATCACTAATCTCCCTTTTATACAGACAATATTTTTGCTTTACATCGTTGCCCATCCAGGCTACTGTCACATTGGTGCACGTGGTCATGTCCCGGAAGACCTTGACCTTGTACTGTACCGGCAACCTCGGAGGTCGATATTTTGAGTTGGAGGTGAAGTACACGGACACTGTCCGCTTCCTTTTCCTTCGACCTTTGAATCGAATAATATATTGGCCTGCCGGTAAATTTTTAATTCTCACAATTTGGATTCTTTTAACTTCCGATTTATGAATAACTTTATTGTTTTGTAAAATCTCAAAGGGCAATGTGCCCCTGCAGGCCTTAAGTTCAAGAACGGCCTTTTTCACTTGGCTCTTGATAACGTAGCGAACACTCTCCGACCTCACTCCTTTATGCAACGTGATAGTTTTTCTCTTTTCAAGGGAAGCTTTACGACGCTTCCGCCTATCCGTTTTCACCACAATACCTTTGTATGTTGACGATCTATTCGTTTTTCTATCTACTGCAAAAACGTCAATATAATATGTTCTCCCGGGTTTTGCTTTGTCAAAAATAAAACTTGTTTTTGAACCAATGCATTTGTAAGAAAGCTTCCCAGCTGACACCGCCTTTATTGGCCTGGCATTTCTTGCCCGCTCTCTCCGCTTTGCTTTCTCAAAAGGAAATCCAAAGCCGCTGTTTCGGGGAGGTTTTGGACGAGTGTCTCCGTGGAGATGCGACAAGGCAGAACACTGGCTCAAGAAGTTTCTGATCCTGCTCACAGACACACAGTATTCCATTTTAGAATGTTCAACACTGGCATTCCATGAAAATGATATTGTTCGTTTAGACTTTGTCAGCAGTTCTATGGAAGAGCCTGTTGGCAACCTGGGGAACAACATGGCGGAACCTGGGGTGGTGGTTCCGAGGAGTTTGACAGTGGTGTCAGTTTTGATGGCTGTCAGCTGAAGGATATACAGGCCACCCTGAGCCTCCTGAGATATATACACCATGTTTCCCCCGCCCTTGAACTCGCGCAGGCGCACTGGGGACGACTTGCCCCGCAGTTGCGTATTGTAAATGTTCTTCAAGAAGGGATCACTTTCTGAAACGGAAAATTTAAAAGTGTAAAAAAGGCCAAATGTTACAAATTAGATTTATAGAATGGGATAATGATGTTACGATCTTTTCTGACACTGATTACAAGAGATTTCGATAGTTCATAATTACGCAATGGCTAACAAACTGATTATATCATCAAGTGTATAATACTTAATATACGCCAGAAATATTATGTCCAATCAAAAAAATATATCATTTTCATGCTTGAGTACTACTTAATCATCATTGTCTTTCTGCAATGATATTTAACCTCTTCAATACCTTGTTGTTACAGTCATTATTTGAGTTGGAAAATGTTTAGATATTCAGTTACATAAAGTAGGTACAATATGCCAATAAATGAATATTTGCTTATGAATATTTCGAGCCTCTCTAGTTTTCTCTACAGTTTCACGGACACGTAACGAATACTTAATATTTTCTAATTACTGATGGCTCTCACACCAGGTTTAATATGTCCTATAACCTAGCTAAGCCTTTCATCTCCCCAAAGTATCCCAACCCCCTCCCGCACTCCTCCCCCATCCACTAACCCCAGGAGGGCAAACTAGTGTCCATCCTCCCCAACCCCCTCCCTCTAACCCATGCGGGGCAAGCTAGACGTTGGGTAAACACGCCTCGACACAGGACCCACACGCACTAAAGGACATTGCTAATTTGTGGAACAACAATCACCGCAGTTTTAACAGTTTTCACAGATTTAACAAATTCTTGGAAACAAAATAAATGGGCTATGAGCAAACAGGAGTCAAGAGGAGTGAAGAAACCTCGTCCAAGGAGTCGCCGACTTGCCCCCGTAATTTGAATGTCAAATACTGGCCTCTGGAAGAATGTACTACTAGAGTTCTACAACAAACAGAAGCCTGGAGGGAACCACTGTGTATTGGCTTTCTCTGCCCCCGCTGCGCCGCGCTCCCATCTCTCCTTCTTATCTTACCTGGGCTTGATTGAGGTTTGAAAAAATGCTCTGTTTTTCAATGTTCAATGGCAACATGGACAGCAACTACGAAAGGTGTGTATATAACGGTTTTGTGCAATTTCTTGGTGGAGTTGCAACAAATAATCAAACAACCAGCATGAAATTACAATTATTTTCTGAGCACAATCATTGTGAAATTACTACAGCGCAGCCATTGGGAAATAGAAGATATTGGGTGAAATCTCGATTTCAATAGTAATTACTTACAGCAGCAGGGATAAAGTAGTAACAATGTTGCACTTTGATTGCGGTGGAACCTGCGGACATAGGCTGGAACTAACGAACCATGGTTGGCTCTGCCACTGAGAGACAATTTCACTGTTCACATGAAGTTTGTTACATTTGGTTTATCGAGTTGTATAGTCGTTAATTGAAATGTAACCAAACTATAAACGTGAAAAATATATTTTGAAATGTTATGGATTAGATGATTTTTCATGACCGCTACACCCGATTCATTGGTTTAAACTTGCGGTTAACTGTTTATTCTTTATTTGTAATTGGGAGACAATGGATCATTTATTAGTATGGGGACATGGAAAAGAACTCCCGCCACATTTCTTACACTTTGACATCCCTTTACCGTATTTGGAAATTCTTCTTTAGCATATTTCAACAACATTCCCGAAAACATTCTTATTCTTTTAAAATACTCATTACTCCAACACATACAGATGAACAAAAATAGAGCACATCATGTCCTAAACCCAACATCAACAGGTAGAATTACGTACGGCGCACTACTGAAAATACGGCCAGTGGTTTAGCCATCAACACAGTGGAGCGGGGTGTAAGTTGCCTATTGTAAGACGGTTCGCTACTAAAGATGGCGAGATGATGCTGAAGACAATAAAGCCTGTCTTTAATGTTATGCACTCTCTCACCTGGCGACGTTTTCTTCCTGCCCGTGGGGTAGGGCTTTCTCGTCAGGATGTATGTGATATCAGAAGCACAGGGGGTCACGATCAGAGCGAGGGGGGAGCGGGGGGACTCCAAGAGAAAATAATAACTGCAATGGAAGAATGACATATTGTTACAACATGAAGAATAATGATGATGATGATGATGATGGTGATGATGATGGTGTTGGTGGTGATGATGATGATGATGATGATGATGGTGATGATGATGATGATGATGATGATGATGATGATGATAATGGTGATGTTGATGATGTTGGTGATGATGATGATAATGATGATGATGATGATGATGACTATTCTTCACTTACCTTGATACAATGTTCATTAGAAAATGATATGTGGCAACACCCCTATTTTTAAATATCTTTTGATGTGACGTGGCAGAGAATCAGACGCCAGCACTGATAGACATGAATGGTCACTCTATCAAACGAGGTTCGTACTCGGTCCGATACTTAATCCTGACTGAGGAAACGGCAAACAAATCCTTAGGGGGAAAGCTGTATACTTATGAAAGCATACCGATTCGAAAAAAGCACTTAAAGTCAAAGTTGTCAAGGACACGAAAACATAACAGAGGTCTATCTAAGTGAAGAACAAGAGGAAATCATTCATAACATTACGCTGGTTATCGACACAAAACCGAGGCACGTCACCAACTCTTCCATGTAATAAATACCAGAGTTTCATTGATGATGAAAACTTTCCAAATGCATGCCTTTGGAAAATAAAAGGAGGTAGTTAACGCTTTTTCAAATGTAATATTTCACGCTTATTCATCTTGTGAACTTTTCTCGTTAACTAAAGACTTTGTGTTTTATCGTTGCTTTTTAAAATAAGCCTCAGGCGTGATGTAGATAGGTTAGGTATGGCAGTAAGCATACCCTTGTGAATACATTTGATAGTAATATAAGCGTTAAAGCTTTCACAAATAGAATCGAATTGAAAGCACCAAAGTATTTCGCAATTGAGCAGCATTATATATGATCGTGAGGTGTTGAATACCATAATGAACTTGTGTAACGAAATTATCTGTCTCATCTATCGTAAAAGTTTTATAAACCAATTTCAAACAAAACTCGCTTTGGCTCTGGCTAGACACGAATGCACTCTCAATTAGAAATTGCTTATGATGGCATATTTGTGTGCAATAAAAAAATCGATCATTTAAATCGTGCAAGATAGCCAGAAAACGTTTTTCATGATGTAACAAATCATTCAGTATATCAGGCTGATGACATAGTTGCTAAACAAGAAATATGCGTATAAAACGCTGATGTTTTACCATACGTATAGTCAAGTTCATTATTTCTAAAGATGTTGCCTTTCTCCGAGATTGAGGGAAAAGGTTATTATACTTAACTTTTCAATTACCACTTTCAAGAAATATACATAGACCATTTTCAAAGAAGGTTTACGACATGTTGGGAATCTCTGAGAGCTCATAATGATAATTTACAGTATCACTTGAAGTTTCATTTCAATTAAGATAACACCAGGAAAACTGTAATAAGAGAAAGTAAAGAAAATAATTTTCCTCCTCGCGTGTGCCTGACAGCAAGACTATAAGGCAGTAGATTCGAGTAAAACATTTATAAAGTTTCGGTCAATCATCAGCAAGATCTTCTCACGAAGTTGTAATGAATTTGTTTTTCCACAAACATGTAAGTCTTGTGATAACATACCCATCTCTGAACCATCTTACAAGTTTGAAGCGTTGATGACAAAAAATCTAACAATCATTTTTAACGATAAGAGAGCTGATGTTACTGACGTATCTAGATAAGACAGATGAATGGCGGTGTGTAAATATGTGCAGAGTTTAATTGTCTGCAGTAGGGCTGGCTAGGCTATCTGTGGTTAATGAGCGAGCTGTCAGCACACGATGAACGGTGCCAGGCGGGTACTGGGGTAAATGCTGTATTATTATCTATTGTCTAGACGCGCTCCTAATATATACATATATATAAAAACTGTATCGTGTAATATCAGTTTTTACAGGTCATTTTGCATATATATATATAATCACACACCTTAAACGTAAGATGGTTCTTGTATACCCTAAATAACGCTAGAATCACCGATTTACATTTTTATAAGAGGCCATTTACCTTTTCTACGTACCTTGGGTTGTAGCGTGAGAATCGCAAATGCATTGTTTTACGAGGGTAATGGTTATGTCGTTTACGTCTTGATCAATGTCCACGTACCTTTCAGTGGTGGCGTTACGCAGGTAGATGAGCTCCTCCCTGCCGTCCGTCATCCTGTGAGTGTCGTGGAGGAGTTCGGGCCGGTAACGCCGTGTGTGTCGGGGCGAGACAGGTATCTGCTGGCAGACCGAGAGAGAGACGAGCACACAGGACGCGAGTAGGTTACAGACCACCACGGCACTCGCCAGTCCAGAACAAGACCGCCGCATCTTAGTGCACCTGCAACAGCAGAGGAGTCGCTAGTGAGGTGGTGTGGGGAGCTCACGATGCAGGTTGGTCCTACTGCGGGGGAGGAGGAGGGGGAGGGAGTCTGACATTGGCTTGTTGGTGTTGGTGATCTCTGTTTAAGTACGAGATACAAATGACAATAAGCATCAAATGAGTATGTATTACCTAGCTACCTTTTTATTTGGTTATGTCTTATAAAGGATGAAAAAGTATGGACATCAGTATTTTGATTTTAACAATTGGCATTACACGCTTAAAAATTAACTGCGGGAGTAGAACTGCGCTGGCTGTCGATTGCGATCGTTAGGATCGTGATAAGTTTTACTGAATTCCCATAATATACATAAGCAAATGAAATAAGTCGTGAGTTCTATTGATGGCTTAAAGCTATCAAAACTTCAATATTACGGTAAAAGCAGGGAAATATAACAGCTGACTAAGGGAATTATAACCTTTTGATAAGATCACTCGGTTTATTCATAGAAATTACAAATGTGTAGAAACGCGTCATTGACTTATTTTGTTATACAAAAGAGATTGTATCCAAATCAAAGCAATTCACAAGATGGAAGGTGGTTAACTGCCAACACGACACTTTCAGTGTCTGTCGGAACCTTATATTACAGTGATCACGTTTGGAATTCCCATGTCCTCGACATCTTGGACTATGGATCCGATATCAAAAGGTCTCTTTGAAAATAGATATTCAGTGCTTTGCAAGAAATCCTTAAAAGTGATAAAAATAAATTAATCTCTCATATTGATCTTCTGGATTTTGGTCCTTTGAAATAAACTGAAATATTTGTTTGTACCTCTAACTTGGGCACGGTTGTTCACTAATGGTCGTGTGGTTGGTATAAGTCAGTTCTCGGTTTGCGTGTTCGTATTCGATCCAGATGAAGTTGACGTAACCAATTTCGCCCACAACCGCATAAATACTACATGAAATATGTTTCCTATCTTACACCAAGACTACATAAGCAAATGCATGTGCTTTTATTCACAATGCGATAAACATAGTTGCCAATTCATTCAAACAACAGACTTGCAACGTGACTTCATTCACACACACCTATCACGACCTTCTCTTTTTCAATTCATTCACAAAAGTGACGCGCAGTCATCAATGATCTTTGCTGTATAACAGGCCACCTGTCATGATCTTCATTGACGTGTGGGAATTTTTCTTGATATAACCCTTTTGTTAACAGTATGTCATGTGACTGACTGGCACCAGCTCTGATCACATGTTCGGTTCATATGTGACTCAGTAACAAAAGCAGCTATTTTTACAACTATTGAACATTGAAATGTTTTGTTCACTGACTGGTAACCCCATCACTAATTTCGTATTTGGCCATTTACGGTACCACTGGAATTAAACGTAGGAATGGTAGGAACAGGAAATAAACACAAAATTTCCTCAAAATCACCAGTATTGAAATCAAAAGCAGTTGTAACGTACATAAATAATCCAATGTGGGGTGCGCATAAAGATTATCGAGAAACGCTGGGTGATCATGGAAGTCACTCCAGGATCACCTCGTCAGGTGTACATCCACTCCTCGGCAACCCAGGGCCGAATGTTGTACATCCAGCCCTCGGCAACCCAGGGCCGAATGTTGTACATCCAGCCCTCGGCAACCAAGGCCGAATGTTGTACATCCAGCCTCAGGTACCCAGGGCCGAATGTTGTACATCCAGCCCTCGGCAACCCAGGGCCGAATGTTGTACATCCAGCCCTCAGGTACCCAGGGCCGAATGTTGTACATCCAGCCCTCAGGTACCCAGGGCCGAATGTTGTACATCCAGCCCTCAGGTACACAGGGCCGAATGTTGTACATTCAGCCCTCAGGTACCCAGGGCCGAATGTTGTACATCCAGCCCTCGGCAACCCAGGGCCGAATGTTGTACATCCAGCCCTCAGGTACCCAGGGCCGAATGTTGTACATCCAGCCCTCAGGTACCCAGGGCCGAATGTTGTACATCCAGCCCTCGGCAACCCAGGGCCGAATGTTGTACATCCAGCCCTCGGCAACCCAGGGCCGAATGTTGTACATCCAGCCCTCGGCAACCCAGGGCCGAATGTTGTACATCCAGCCCTCAGGTACCCAGGGCCGAATGTTGTACATCCAGCCCTCGGCAACCCAGGGCCGAATGTTGTACATCCAGCCCTCAGGTACCCAGGGCCGAATGTTGTACATCCAGCCCTCAGGTACCCAAGACCGAATGTTAATATGCTCTATATTTTATCATCTATGAGACTCTTCTCCAGGAACATCGGTACTGAACTTACAATTCCTTGATCAGAGCAAGGCAATGAACCGCCACGTTCAGGCTTTCTTTTGAATTTCTAACCTAAGTTAATGAACAAGTCCTTTATCGTTTCTTGTTATTATTTCACAACAAATATTGTTGTACAAATTTGAGTACAAATTTTCCCGATTAAAGATCCAACGATGACATTTGAAGACACTGGGAACATAACGCCCAGAGTGACCGAGGACAGTATATATAACCGAGTCAGAGTGGTTATCTTGTAGAGGGTAATGGCATGAGAAATTCATACTTAAGTTTTTCTTGCAATTCAAAGTCGTTCGTTTAACATGTGTCGGAAGATAAAACCATGGGCATTTTTAATTATTCCCACCAAGACAACTCTAGCCGACGCTCCCATTCAGAAGTAATAGAAAAACAGCACACGAATGTAAGTAACGCTTATTACCAAGCAAAGCGTGATCAAGAAATGAAAGCGTTGTTGAGGAGCGGATGAGCAACCTGTGGAGCAGGTAAAAAGCAGACTCATGCCAGATTAGTTGTAGTGGGTGGATGATGGTGTACACGTTTCACAACAAACACTGCCAGTTTGTCACGAAGTCTTTCTCAAGGTCATGAGTCAGCCGTTGCAGTCAAAACATAGACCGTTTAGTTATAATGTTATACCGCCAAAGTCAACTTGTTTTGGGTTTTGATTCAAAGGTAAACTGTCACAAAATTTGACATTTGTTTATGAGATATGTCGATAAAAAGTAGTCACGGGCTCCGTAGCTCACCAGCTTGAAGATTTGAGGGGGGACACCCTGCCATGCCCATATTTGAAGAGGGGGCCAAGACCAAATCTGCTAAGTTGAGTCTTCAACTCATTCTGAAAATGGGAGCTTCCTATGCCAACTAGTTCTGGTGTCGGTTAATAAAATGTCTCCATCCTACAAAGATGATATTTTCCAAATTTTAGCTTGCTGGCATTGATGGTTTCTTGGAACTGACGAAAGAAGAGTTACGGTTGGTCACCATGTCACGTCATATTTGAAAGGCGTCAAAACCAAATCTACTATATCACACATAAGTGTCAGCCGAAAACAAGATTTCTTTAAGATTTTAGGGGGCTAGGTTGGTCAAACCATAAGTTATAAATTTGGTTCCCCTAAGTGCAAGGTTCATCTCCATAAACTTTCGGCCGTGATGGTGCAGCAGTAGTTCTGGAGGGGACGTCACCAATGGGAAAGTTTACGGACAATGGTCCATTCAATAGGCACACCTCACAGGTATGAGCAGCTGAAAAGTATCAATGATACTGCTCGTTTTCCAACTTGACACTTCGTAAACAGTCCGTATACCAGCGTCGCAGTTCATTATAAAATAACAATACATTATTATCAAATTATATGTCAAATGATGAAATAACTACATATCAAACTTGGCTAATAACTCTCAAAATTCGTTATGTAACGGAACCATACAGAAGAAGAAGAAGAAAAGGAGAAACTTATTTTATTTAAGTGTCACATGTTACAATTTTAGGAGATTTCAGATTAAAATATAATGAAAAATATCATCCGGCCTATAGGCCTACGAGACACTGAACGCATATTGAGACACTATATGACAAATTAGAATTTGATGATGTTGAAATATAACACATGGTCATAAATATACACTTATACAATAAAAAACCATATGATCTCTTGACCTTGTTCTGGATCTCTCATCACTATGATCTCTTGACCTTGTTCTGGATCTCCATCACTATGATCTCTTGACCTTGTTCTGGATCTCCATCACTATGATCTCTTGACCTTGTTCTGGATCTCCATCACTATGATCTCTTAACTTTGTTCTAAATCTCTCATCACTATGATCTCTTAACCTTGTTCTAAATCTCTCATCACTATGATCTCTTGACCTTGTTAAGGATATCTCATTACTATGATCTCTTAACCTTGTTCTAAATCTCTCATCACTATGATCTCTTAACCTTGTTCTGGATCTCTCATCACTATGATCTCTTGGCCTTGTTCTGGACCTCTCATCACTGTGATCTCTTAACCTTGTTCTGGACCTCTCATCACTGTGATCTCTTAACCTTGTTCTGGATATCACATCACTGTGATCTCTTGACCTTGTTCTGGACCTCTCATCACTATGATCCTTTACCCTTGTTCTGGATCTCTCATCACTATGATCTCTTAACCTTGTTCTGGATCTCTCATCACTATGATCTCTTAACCTTGTTCTGGATCTCTCATCACTATGATCTCTTGGCCTTGTTCTGGACCTCTCATCACTGTGATCTCTTAACCTTGTTCTGGACCTCTCATCACTGTGATCTCTTAACCTTGTTCTGGATATCTCATCACTGTGATCTCTTGACCTTGTTCTGGACCTCTCATCACTATGATCCTTTACCCTTGTTCTGGATCTCTCATCACTATGATCTCTTAACCTTGTTCTGGATCTCTCATCACTATGATCTCTTAACCTTGTTCTGGATCTCTCATTACTATGATCTCTTAACCTTGTTCTGGATCTCTCATCACTGTGATCTTTTTACCTTGTTCTGGATCTCTCATCACTATGATCTCTTGATCTTGTTCTGGATCTCTCATCACTATGATCTCTTGACCTTGTTCTGGATCTCTCATCACACCAGAAAGTAGTACTCACACCTCCAAAAGTGTCATGTAAGAAGCATTGAATAGTTTGTAGATTGTTTTAAGATGGTCAGAGGTAAACCTCAGTCTACCTGGTATCCGCTATCTGATCTTCAACTCGAGTTCGGGAAATATGCTGCATACGACAGACACTGATCCAGTTGACCATGGAAAATGTTCAAGGTTACTTTATCTAGTCAAGGTACATGGGAGATTATCAATTTTATCCTCAGGTCGATGGCAAGATCTTTAAATATTGTCAACAGGAACACGGTAGGTTGCTTATCCTTAAATGCAAACATTGCAAAGAACCAACTTAGCGATGAGATAAACCAGATTTGTTTTCAGGCCCGTTGCCCTCAAAAACTTCATTTAGCATAATATGTCAGATTAATGCAACCTAAAAAATAGAGAGAGCACCCAAGGGTTTGTTATCCATCTGTTATACAGACATGTAATCATTTATTGACCCAGTGCACCAGGAGAACAGTCTCTGTTTGATAATCTTAATAGCGTCCATCACAACGTCCATCACAACGTCCACCACGTTAAGTAAGCGTAGTAAGCGAATCCCTAACCAGAATGCATTTTTACAAGTCCTGTAAAAATATGTCCAACAAAAACACACAAAAATTGTCATTGCCATTTCTATGGAAAACGTTACCCGTTTCATAAATCCCATATGTGCATTATCGTTTCCATTAAGTAGTCACAAATTAACCCTCTATCTGTCCGGCAGATGACCTTTCTGGAGAAGAGGGCTAGTTTGGTTCCAGGGCGCTTGAAGGGTTATACAAAGAAGCACACTAAGGACGTACAGTGACTTAATATGAAATATGAAACTAACTGAAAGCAACTTGAGAAAGATGTACACGACCGTGTAATGCATAGTGTCTGCTTCCTCGTGTTCAAGGTCATGCAGTGCTTTAAAGGAAGTGACAGAAACCAGGAAATAAAGAGCACACTTCCATTCGAACACTGTATATTTTAAGAACGTAAAACTAATGAAGGTGTACTCAAGGTACGACAAGTCGGGAGTCAGGTAGTCACGTGTGTGCGTGGTTTCCTTCAGGTAGGACAGCTGTCATTCGGAGCTGTTTATAGAAGACGGAGCATTCCCCAAGTCTCCCTGCTATCTATTTATATCAAACCGATAACTCTCGTGATACCAAGCCGAGGTCCTGGCGCCACAGAGCGACCCAACATGAATGCCATATTCCCTCAAGTAGACGTCCCCGGTGGGTTTCTGCAGACTACCTTCGGTTCCGGCTCATTTCGAGAACCGCCTTCAAATCGAGATCGGCCTCAAGTTTAGCATTAGAACTTATACAGAAATAAATTTGGAACATTGCAATTTTAACTGATTTATTTGTGGTAAATATGTATTCATGATTGAGAGTAACCATGTTATAACGTATTACTCCGTGTGGCAAGAAGAAAGTCGAGTTAGTTTAGAGTTATCTTATTAAGTTATCATATCTTTTCACCCGACGTCGATTTGAGACCCGACTTCGATTCTATTACATTGACGTTCCCTAGGCCCGAATTCGGAGCCATGGCGCGATATGAGGCAATACGGTAATTACAACACGTGGACCTTTGGTTTCTCCACGGACAAGAATAGAAGCGGACTGCAAGGAGCACATACCATAACATAGATCAGGAGCGAAGCGCAGTCGTTGTGTTATTCAGGAACCAGTATCAGAAATATCTTCAGATTACGATTATAAACTAAGCGTACACTTTAACGGGGGTTGGAGGGGGGATCGACTCGGGAGCAACAGCATGAGTTAAATGTTGCTGGTAACTTATAGTTGTGAGCCCAAAGTATGTCATGACCACTACAAAAAGTCTGTTGGTATGACACAGTCCCTATTTTGTAGTTTAATATGTTTATGGTTCATGGTTTCATTAACATCATATCCTATATAATTTAATTGTCAGTATATAAATAGATGGATATTCACATCTGACTGAACATTAATAGTAGCGTAGATGATCTAAATAACGTAACATAATACCTTTAAATTGACAATATTTACCTGATGGATTAAAAATATCTATAAATTTTCGTTCTTGAATGAAACGGGATACATCGTAAACCTGACTATTGATTCGAGCAAATCCTAAACACTAATGCTAGACACCAGATGGCCAGTTAAAGTATATTAACGAACACATATTGTGAACAAGGGCAAAGAGACCATATTCATTGGTTAATCATAACCAAATGAGATTGCATATCGTAGACATTTAGGCCACAGCAACTTTGTCTTCTTTGTATGACACGCCACTGGTTGCCTAGAACACGTCTGTGCTCAACTAAATCTATTAATGGATGTAAGTTAACAATAATTATCTGTACAGGTCAAGCCAACTTCATTTCTGAAAGCTATAACAATTCTTGGTAAGTAATATGAAAATTTCGTAAAGAAGTGACGTTCAGATTCTGGTCATCGTCCCTGTACCCCACCAACCATCGGATGAGTCCAATCTATTCACCAGAATACTGACCAGCAGACGAGTTTCTGTACCACCGAAACACAGTGTAGCTGAGTGCAAATTCGTTAACCTTAAAAAAATTTATATTTTGTCTGAAAGACATATCAAATTAAATTAAACAGAATAAATTTTCAAGAACACGTATACGTTCTTGATCTCTTTCTGCCGATCCGACTCAGAGTTGACTTCCCTTTTCTTTTGCATCTCCTGTCTATCATACTTTTTCTGGATGTTCCTGAAGTATGCTTTCATAAAGAAAATCACTACTGACACTCATTGTTTACTATTAAATCAAATGCTAAGAATTGAACATCAAATTCCATCGATCTTGAGCCATTTAATATATTTTGGATATTTTTGCTTTCCATTCTTCTCTTTCCAGCACAAGACAAGTAGTGTTCCCTGACATTGCTCGGCTCCGTAAACAAATGTGAGCGATTCACCTGCGTCTTAATGGAGACTTTTACAGCCAACAATACACTTGTATCGGTTCGCCGGAACGTTTTGCAGAACCCATTTTGTTTTTTCTATACCTCGAGGGAACACCAATGATATCTTTAACAGTCTGTCTCAACAATTACCTGGCTTCCGCGATGTAAATATCTTCCTTGGCTAAAATGAAATAATGACCTGCACATTTGTTGTAGAGAGATGCCGGTGCACGATAGTATCAGTACATGTGATTGCTCGCAGAGATTACCACGTAAAAACGCTACCTGCAGCATCATTAAAGGAGAAATGAATTGTGAAGTCGACTTGAAATGGAACGTATGACATTAGAGGAAGAAGGAGGGAGGTTAATATCAGATGTTCGTGGAGGAAAAACTCATCTCGGTTTGACAGTAGACCGCGATCACTTCACATAAATGCCAATGACGTTATTGTTAATGTCAATGTGAAATTCTCAAATGTAAATTCATAGGCTAAATATTAAATTGATACGAAAAACAAACATAGGATGTATAGTTGTTTTATGTCAAATGATTTAAGATATTTGCATATAAAACATAGATGAAGATGTCTGAAGCCAAGTGAAGGAAGATTTCAGATATGCAATAGAAAGGATCACATATATATATATATATATATCACAATCTTGAAATTGCTGTTCAGCTCCCAGGTATTAAATATATAAAAGTATGAAGTTAGAAGTAAAAACAATCCATTTTAATATATATTAAAAAAGGAGAATAGGTTTCTCACGTGAAGGAAAGTTATATATAAGAAAGAGTAAACATCGGATGGTTCTGACTGGATCAATCTTCTTTAATACAATACGATGAATTCATTTCGACCAGTGTATCGGTCTTTTCAAGTATGTTTGACAAATGAAAGTATACACATATTTATAAAAGGAACAAAACAATAACAATATATGACCTTATATATATATATATATATATATATATATATATATATATTCAAACATGTTATCATGTAAAAGGGAAATGCCATTTTATTACATGTGAGATCAAGAAGCTTACATGTAATGTTTCGTGTAAAAAATCTAAAAGTCAAAGCCAAGAAACGGATATTTACCACCCTTACGTCAAAGAATTAAGTTATTCTGAAATGCTTGGTCCGAAAGAACAAAATCATAACGTCAAGACACAAAAACAAAATCGACACAACAAGTTTTCTCTTCAAAGGAATTAAGGTATTACTATGTGGAACAACAAAGGCCGGACACAGAGACTATAAAAAGTATTTATTTAAACACAAAGGAGATGTAACTCTTTAAGTTGCAATAGTCAACTATTACCTTGAAGGCAAGGCTTTTTTCCGAGAAAAGATTTGTTTCAAAGATTGAATACCGTGACAAAATGTTGGTTAAATGATGGCTAGGTCCAAGGGCTTGACGGACCGACTGTCAAGAACACTACAATATATTATCAGGTCCATTGAGGATATTTTACAAATGTTATATGGACAGATCGATTTTGGGCGTGATGATTTTAAGGTCGAAAGGCACCCCATGAAAGCCACTTGAAGACAAGATAATTCGAGACAATTGCGGGACTGGATACCAAAGTTCAGAGAAACCCTACTCCCAGTTGTTTCACTTCATTTAAGGCGAAGTGATAGCGTCTTGGATATTTAGTGCTGTGGGAAAGATCACGAGTGAGTTTATTCGAGTCCCACTGTGGACCAACCCCAAAAGGTAAAATATTTTGCTTACTGATACTGTATCAAAATGCAACAATTTAAACTTGTTGACTATATCGTTAGCATGTTCCTAGATCTTTAAAAAGTGCGGTGTTTAATGACCTCGTTAAAATGGCGCAAGACCTTATCTGATAGTAAACTGGGTTACTAGACCAGGTCACAGCTCTATTCTGATCTTAAGTTCTAGTTCTCCCAACGTTAGGAAAACATCAGCTACATAATGAACCGTTTCCATGATATCCCCTCCTGTCTTGTTGTGATAAACGCAATCAAAACTCAATCAGACCCTAGATAAAGCAATAAGACGATCAAAGGTGGTTGTTTTAGATTATGAAGACATTAAATGTTTAACGGTGTTTCGCTCCCATCTCCTTTGATCTCGATAAATCACACGTAGATAGTTAAAAGTATTAAGGACTCTTGAACTAAGCAGGTTACCGACACGAAGCTTACGTTACGGTATATAAGCCTACCTCAAGTGTGGGCCGATCTCCCTTCTCTACTAACTAGTTTTCTCTTTAGTACACATACTGATACAGTGATGTGGCGAAAGATGAGACTGATACCATATTTGCTAGGAAGTACGAATTGAGAAAGAGTTCATCGATAACGTTAAAATAAGTACGTATTAAGTAACACATGTGCATAAGAAAGTAAGGGTTGTATCAAGAGGTCGTAAAATGAGAAAATGTTATTCAGTTTTCTTAAAATCGTAACACCATTATATAAAATCGTATTTATTGCAAAGTTTAACGTCCAAATGAAGACAGTGATCACTATTCTGCGAATGTGTACAGGGAAACAGCGCGCATGCATAAAGAAGGCGGTAAGCGTTCGATCTGAACGGCCTTTGTGATAATGTATGATACAACGCGTACGTATAACTAAGAATAAAGTAAGAGTAAGTCTAGCAAGCAGACTGCAGTTCATTATATGTGAACCATAAACATGACAATTCTCCTGATGCTCTTCTTTATTTAGAATTAATTTCTCAGAGAATAAGTGTTAGTATCAGCAAGAGACTGTGCCTTCTGAAGATGATCACCTGTTGTTTTAAGATGTAGGAATCAAAGGTAAACTAGTCCCGTGTAACAGGTTGTGCTGCTCCTCTCGACGAGACGAGAGAAGCAATAGGAGTAGACGAGGCGAGAGAAGAGGAGTAGACGAGATCAGAGTAATAGATAAAGTAGACTAGATAAGGGAGAAGAGGAGTAGACGAGATGAGAGTGACTAGAAGAGTAGAGGAGTAGACGAGATCAGAGTAATAGATAAAGTAGACTAGATAAGGGAGAAGAGGAGTAGACGAGGTGAGAGTGACTAGAAGAGTAGACGAGATGAGAGAAGAAGAGTAGACGAGGTGAGAGAGAAAAGGAGTAGACGAGGTGAGAGTGACTAGAAGAGTAGACGAGATGAGAGTGACTAAAGAAGTAGACGAGGTGAGAGTGACTAGAAGAGTAGACGAGGTGAGAGTGACTAAAGAAGTAGACGAGGTAAGAGAAGAGGAGTAGACGAGGTGAGAGTGACTAAAGAAGTAGACGAGGTAAGAGAAGAAGAGTAGACAAGGTAAGAGAGGAAAGAGTGGACGAGATGAGAGGGAAGAGGAGTAGACGAGGTGAGAGAGGAGTAGACGAGATGATAGTTACTAGAAGAGTAGACGATGTGAGAGAGATGAAGAGTAGACGAGATGAGAGTGACTAAAGAAGTAGACGAGGTGAGAGAAATGAAATGAGGAGTAGACGAGATTTGAGAGACTAGATAGAAAACGAGGTTAGAGAGACTGGAGGAGTAGATGAGATTAGAAAGACTAGATAGAAAACGAGGTGAGAGAGACTGGAGGAGTAGACGAGATTTGAGATACTAGAGAGAAAAGGAGGTGAGAGAGAAATGAGGAGTAGACGAGATTTGAGAGACTAGATAGAAAACGAGGTTAGAGAGAGTGGAGGAGTAGATGAGATTAGAGAGACTAGATAGAAAACGAGGTAAGAGAGACTGGAGGAGTAGATGAGATTAGAGAGACTAGATAGAAAACGAGGTAAGAGAGACTGGAGGAGTAGACGAGATTTGAGAGACTAGATAGAAAACGAGGTTAGAGAGACTGGAGGAGTAGATGAGATTAGAGAGACTAGATAGAAAACGAGGTGAGAGAGACTGGAGGAGTAGACTAGACGAGGAGCTACCTGTAAGCCAGTGACTCATGAAGGCTGCAGCAAACGAGAGAATTGACTTCAACCAAGACCAGCATAGGCATCGCGAGGTCACCATCAGCGCTTTCAAGTCTCTACCTCCCCTGACTTCCCCGCGGGATGCTCGCTTTATTTGCCGCAAGACGGAAAGATGATCA
This sequence comes from Phorcus lineatus, assembly GCA_921293015.1. Taxonomy (NCBI): domain Eukaryota; kingdom Metazoa; phylum Mollusca; class Gastropoda; order Trochida; family Trochidae; genus Phorcus; species Phorcus lineatus. The sequence continues at coordinate 849,196 of OV121082.1, read as the reverse complement.
TTCGCTTCTGATTAGCCCCCCTTTTCACGTACAGCTTATACTCTTCAGACATGTACTTGGTCTGGCTTGTCGTTCGACGTAGACTAGAGCAGACGACCATCCATTCAGCTGCTTGCTCATGTCGAGTCAAGATATGATTCTGTGGTTTTCAGGATCAGAGCAGACGAGTGACTGCATGCCTGCTGAACCAGACTAGTGAAGATTCTTGAAGGTGTTCTTTCTTACACACGTCGAGATGTTTCACACAGCGGTTTACTTAAGCTGACCAAAACATCGCTCAATTAGTCTAGCTCGTGGTCGATCACTTGATCTGATGCCCTTGGATCTCTTGTGTTTTCTCCTCCGGCATCGAGTGAAAGGAGCCAGCTGGCTCTGTAGACAGTATACGAGGTAGAAGAGTATCAAAGGCGAGTAATTGGCGAGTCTGTTGCGTGCCGTTTACCATCTGTTCCCTAGACACAACGGAATCGGCTACGGACAACATCTACAATCAAGAAACGGATCTATCAGTAGAGTAACCCGTGTCGTCTGCTTGTCCATTGGCCAAACATCGGCCTTGAGTCTTTTCATAAATAAAGATGTTCTTTAGAAAATGGCGTGGCATTATTTTATCCTTGGTCGGCAATATATGGCACATAAAACAATCAATGCAAACGAAGCTTTAAGGTATTAAAACGCGTTCGCCATGGATATTAAGTGTTAAATCGTTTTCCTACCTTACTCCTTACGCTTTTAATCATTAATGAATTAAAAGGTTTTGAACAAGGAAGTCTTCAAGATTCGACCCTCAAACAACTTCTTTATATCCACATTAGCCATATAAAACTAGCAGACTCAGCAAGTACGGTTCTCTAGACACCCGTCATTTCTCTGCACGTGGAGACCCTCGAGACGTCTTCTGAAATTAGCGATTTCCAGGTATTTTCCTCCCGTGATATTATTACTAAATAATCATCATTTATTACCCTTGCGATGAATTAGTGTACATGTGTAAAGCGGTCTGGCAAAGTCCCAACTGTTGTCTAGACATGAACCTTACGGTCTCGGCTCTGTTGTACTATCTACCTTTCAGTTGTGTACAGTCCCCCATTCTGATCTGTGTACAGCCTCCCTTGTAGCTCTCTGTAAGACTACCTTTCAGTTGTGTACCGTCCACCATTCTGATCTGTGTACAGCCTCCCTTGTAGCTATCTGTAAGGCTACCTTTCAGCTCTTTGTAAGTCTGCGTTTCACTTCTGTGGACAGTGTACGTTTTTAAGCTCAGTAAATCTATCGTTTTTAGTCTGTGTACAGACTGCATTTCTGCTCTGTGTATAATCTACGATTCAGTTCCGTGTACAGTAAATCTTTCTGGTCTGTGTTCAGTCTATCTGTAAGCTTTAAGTACAGTCTCATTTCTTCTGTGGACCGTTTATTGTTATGTATACAGTCTACGTTTCTGCGCTATGTACAGTCTATCTGCACTGTGCACAGTATACGTTTTAAGCCCAGTGTAAATATATATTTTGCTCTGTGTACAGTCATGTTTCAGCTCTATGCACAATCTATCTGTCTGCTCTGTGTGCAGTCTACGTTCTATTGTTATGTAAACAGTTTACGTTTCTGCCCTATGTACACTCTATGTTTCTGCTGTGCACAGTCCATCTGCCCATGTACACTCTATGTTTCTGCTGTGCACAGTCCATCTGCCCATGTACAGTCTATGTTTCTGCTGCGCACAGTCCATCTGCCCTATGTACAGTCTATGTTTCTGCTGCGCACAGTCCATCTGCCCTATGTACAGTTTATGTTTCTGCTGTGTACAGTCCATCTGCCCTATGTACAGTCTATGTTTCTGCTCTGAGTACAGTCCATCTGCCCTATGTACACTCTATGTTTCTGCTGTGCACAGTCCATCTGCCCTATGTACACTCTATGTTTCTGCTCTGAGTACAGTCCATCTGCCCTATGTACACTCTATGTTTCTGCTCTGAGTACAGTCCATCTGCCCTATGTACACTCTAAGTTTCTGCTGTGCACAGTCCATCTGCCCTATGTACACTCTATGTTTCTGCTGTGTACAGTCCATCTGCCCTATGTACAGTCTATGTTTCTGCTGCGCACAGTCCATCTGCCCTATGTACAGTCTATGTTTCTGCTCTGAGTACAGTCCATCTGCCCTATGTACACTCTATGTTTCAGCTGCGCACAGTCCATCTGCCCTATGTATACTCTATGTTTCTGCTCTGAGTACAGTCCATCTGCCCTATGTACACTCTATGTTTCTGCTCTGAGTACAGTCCATCTGCCCTATGTACACTCTATGTTTCTGCTGTGCACTGTCCATCTGCCCTATGTACACTCTATGTTTCTGCTGTGTACAGTCCATCTGCCCTATGTACAGTCTATGTTTCTGCTCTGTGTACAGTCCATCTGCCCTATGTACACTCTATGTTTCTGCTATGCACAGTCCATCTGCCCTATGTACAGTCTGTTTCTGCTGTGCACAGTCCATCTGCCCTATGTACACTCTATGTTTCTGCTGTGCACAGTCCATCTGCCCTATGTACACTCTATGTTTCTGCTCTGAGTACAGTCCATCTGCCCTATGTACACTCTATGTTTCTGCTCTGTGTACAGTCCATCTGCCCTATGTACACTCTATGTTTCTGCTCTGAGTACAGTCCATCTGCCCTATGTACAGTCTATGTTTCTGCTCTGAGTACAGTCCATCTGCCCTATGTACACTCTATGTTTCTGCTCTAAGCACAGTCCATCTGCCCTGTGTACACTCTATGTTTCTGCTTTGTGTACAGTCCATCTGCCCTATGTACACTCTATGTTTCTGCTCTGAGTACAGTCCATTTGCCCTATGTACACTCTATGTTTCTGCTCTGAGTACAGTCCATCTGCCCTATGTACACTCTATGTTTCTGCTGTGTACAGTCCATCTGCCCTATGTACACTCTATGTTTCTGCTCTGAGAACAGTCCATCTGCCCTATGTACACTCTATGTTTCTGCTCTGAGTACAGTCCATCTGTATCTTGTTTGAACACTATGTTTTCAAAGAAATAACTATATGATAAAAGCATCTCTTATATAAGTTCTTCATCGGTCCGCGGTAAAGGCGACGACCATAAATGATGTACATCTCAAATGAAACCATAATATCGTTCCATTCAATGATGCTCAAAATGAGACATAGGTCAAGTTAATGGACTCATAGAATAATAATGATCTTCACAGTCATATGGTGATACAAATAGAGGTGTTTAATCAATCAAATCCCATACTGTATTACATTCAGTCGCAATGTCAACGATGATCTCACGGGTCTTCAACATAATCTTGAATCAGTTTTAAACCCACCACAGGACGTTAAATACCGACGACTCAGCAGTCAAGTAACTGCAAACTAGTTAGTGTAACGTATTTGCCCCTCCCTGTAAAGACGGCCCGAGAATGCGTTAACATTGGATTGTTAGACTGATAGAGGGAATACAAGCAGACAGTGCGCCATCCAGCCTGAGTGATCTACAGCCTACAGGAGAGAGATGGAGATGCATCTTCAACTAACCTACAGCACCGGCGGGGCTGATTTATAGCAATACAATGTTCTGCGATAACAATCCCCTCTGTCTCCACACCTCCGAGTCGGTGTGTGAGTGGTGGGCCCGTCCTGCCTCACTGCTAGTACCGCTCTGCCGTTTTGTCTCTACCTACAGAATTCTTAAAGGGTATTCTCTTAATTTCTTAGTGTGATTTTACGCTTTTTTATGGAAGGTAATAACACCATGATATAAATTTCTAAAATAATTTTGATAAAATACGTGGTGATGGTCCAACTTTCTTGATGTTTCACAATGAAGATCAAGAAATGATGGCTTACTGCCCAGATAAATGAGTTATCTCAACAAAATAAATTAAAGCATGACAAAAAGTTTAACGTAACTTGCTGAGATGACTTTAACCAACTAAAATTCACAAATGATGATAATAAACTTATCATACCGTGATGTATTCTGTAAAATGTTGCCAAAGTGAAAATACCAAAACAAGTGTTAGGTCACTGACCTGTTGGTATACAAAGGGCAATTAAGGGATTTTTCCCCAAGGTAATAATTCTCATAGTCACCGACTGTAGGTGGTTGCTTTTGTGTGAAGTGATGAACAGTACAACACATGGGGCAATGTATACGTCTTTGTGGCAGATGATACAATAATATATAAAATACAAAGTCGCAAAATACACCTTACAGAGACAAAATGAAATACAGAGAGACAATATATACCTGAAAGAGGAAAAGTAAACTACAAAGGGCAATTGCATTCTTAAGGGACAAACACAACAAAGTGTACTGCAAATGCAGGAGGCAAGTTACACCTAAAGCAATTGACTGATTCTCAGTGACATCTATGTATACTCGAGCTAGACCTAGAGGTTTTAAGTAGCAGAAGATCGAAATGAAGATTCAGACATTTTATCGTCAAGCTATTTTTCATCTTACCCAATACTATAATGTACTCCACTCATGTGCAACACGATCTAGAATCTTGATAATATACATATAGAAATCTAATTCACATGATGTAATCTATCCAGAGATAAAGGACCCAGGTAGGGCCTCCTCTAGGAGGCAGAGGTCGATGAAACCGGATAAATACACCAATTTGAGTGATGATACACAGACGCATATCTTTCGATTGATACCGATCAGCACACAGGTATTCTATCACAAAAGTAAAAGTGGAAATATGCATGTATACAGGTAAAGTTTATTCTAATAAACGAAAGTAACTAATGCAAGACTGTAATAAATTACAATGAACTACGATATCGACAAGATTGAAATTTTGTAAACAATCGGAAGAAAAAACGACAACTGCAACAGCTATGGTCATGCTTTATATAAGAAATCGTCGGAGTTACAGACATACCTTAACAAAGAACAGTTTGTGCTTTCTTCTCAGTTATAGGAGTAAGTTATTTCACATTCTCAATATTTCTCATTTGCACAACCGACTCATACGATGTTTTCATATCCCTTCGGCCATAAGTTGCTGGTCAATCATAGAATAATAAGTAATTTATTGCATCGATGGCCTTCAATAGCAAATTAAAATCAATAAATACGTAAAATAGTGCCTTTCATTACAATAGTCATGTCAATTGAGGAAAACTTCATGTCACAAAACGTAGTACTTGATTGTGTGCGAGGAACTGTGAGTGACTTACAACATAGTCGAATAGAATTCCTTTTTAAGACATTGGCATTTCAGAATGTTTGCCTCAGACTGGAAATAATCTAGAAAAAAGACGATGCAATAAATCAAATACATTTAAACAAATTGCTAGTCTATTTGATGCCGGTATCTTTCTTATCGTTCACTTCTAATCTGAGGAACAGAGTATTGTTGATCATCAGTTTAGGAACCCTGCAGATTTCTGCTTCTGTTGGCGCTGAAGAAGATGCTTTGATAGCTCTGATACAGTTATATGAGTAACACGTCCTAATGGTCGTTAGGGGAATAGCCTGCAGAGAACGATCAAACTAACACGATTGGCCGAACATCTTGTTTAAGTTGGAAGTAGGTCATGTCAAGGGGTCAGTGTTCTACTGCGTCAAGGTCAAGGTTGCTTCTTCGCACCTTGTCCATTTACGCCGATAGCGAGAGCCATCAATTGTCGCCCATATCTCTGGAATTCGTCTCGTCTCGTCTGAATCTTTTACAGCAATAATTTGTCAAATCTCGTGGGTATCATAACTAGGTCAATGTGACCGTGACCTTGTCTCACAGTACGTTACTTAAATGCAATGATCGTCGACCTTTGAACGACGTTTTAGTGGTTTCGTTCTTATTATACTTGGTTCGTTATTTGGTATTTATTGTAGGAATGTATTATAAATAATCAAACTCTTATATCGGATATGATTTGCTGTAGCGAACATTTCGGCCACAATACCATGACCTCATTGTTCTATCTCAAACGTAAACACCATTGCAATAATGTGCAAAACCGAAAGGAACTATTATTGATTGTAACTAATTATCCATTGAAAACTTGGCAGGCTTCATAAACGTATTTGCATACACTCGCCGAACTGACGGTTTAGAGAGCGTAAAACAAGTCTGAATGTCATAATCACATGATCCATTGAAGACTTCTATTTCACATTCTGATGCAAGGAAACAAACTTACATTCGTTCTAAGTGCTACAGCATCTTGAGCGGGAGATTGCCTTGTGAGCATTCACTTGGCTCCAAGTCAACAAACAGACGAGGCAGGTTGGACGGATCAAGGTCTCCTGTGCTGTAATCCACCAGGAGCTCGGGGCAAACATAGCAGTGGTCGGCCCTAATGAAAAGCTAGCATAAACGAGCAGATTTGGTTTACAAGCCACCAAGACGGAGAATAAACTGTCGTGTGATTGAGCGCTTTGAGATCTTTGGAAACATGGACACACGAGAACGGTCTGAAGCCTTCACCTGTCTATCTCTCATCATGTAACTCCACTTTCTCCCTGTCTCAATACTCGCAGCTACCTGCACCAAGATGCTCTTCTTGAAAATTAGTTTATATTATTACATGTATACCTTTTGGAGTTTCCTACGGTCCTCTCTACAAAAACTTCTTAATATTCCCTTAACCCTTAGTTTAACTTTAATCAGTAATTACTTCACGTTCGTACACATAGGAAACCTTCTTCCGATTTTGACATTTGTTCATAGATGTTTCAAGGGTCCTACAAGTGCTTTTTCTTCTACTTACGATTCTTGACGATTTCTTTTCACTACGTATATTCCCTTTATCATAGAAACTGAAGACTCATGTTAAGAGTTTGTTATATCTTCTGAACTGTTTATCAATACGTCCCAAGGCCACGCCAATGTGCAAAATCCTTTGTTACGGTCTTGTTTCATGATGACTAAGAATTCAAAAAATAATCAGATCAGGTGTGAGTCAAGGTTCCCTTATTTCCCCTCACCTGAGACTGCTCATTCCTTTATTTTGATGAGACTTTAATAGAGGTACAAATAGAGGTACAAATAGAGGTACAAATATGATATCATCGAAGTCGATAGACGTTAACATTACGCCACAGTCAATTGCAAATATATAAGCTGACTACTCGCCTGCGGTGACCCTAGAATACGAAGTTAAAGAAAATAACGTCATGTCGGAGTTCAACGTGACATATCGTGGGAAATATTTTCCGAATATTTTCTCGAAAGTGTTGTTCTCGTCTGTAATATAATATTTTTTTAAATAATGATATTTCAGGAAAAGGAACATTACACATTCTACATCACTGGTACAGGCTAAAGTGAATAAAGTCATGAACCCTCCAATACGTATTGATGTTATTATATTGTAAACCCAAAATATGATATTTGATGAGAACAAAATAACTGCTAAAATTAATTCATCTAAAATTAGTAATTTATCAAAAGTTATTCAATAAGATACGTAAAAGTCATCAACACACGGTATTATTTCTTTGCCTATCTTTTTCTCTAAAGTTAAACGAATACTCTGTATGTAGCTCATTGTCAGTCAGACATCCATTCAGGATGCCAACAGCGCACTGTCTCTGTTCACAGTTCACAGTTCATCCTGGTGGCAGAGGCAAAAGGTAAGCCTATATCCAAACAAAATGGTGGTAAAGAAAACACGGTTGAGATACGAACATAATGTTAATTGTAACACTAATTTCACAAATATGATGAAATAGGCTTTAAAGCATAGGGTGATTATGCGCAATAGCTGCATTCGTAAAAAAATATGTTAGGACGAAATATGACGTCACTTTGTATAACGTTAAAAATACAAAGAGATGTTTTGACGGCATGTTGTTTTACATTACTAAGACAAAGATACATATTGTCCAGTTACATTATATGAGAAATATTCATCCCGATATAATTACCTCGTCGGTAATAAAACCTAAAGGCCACCTGCTTTGACATGATTGCGGCACCATAACAATGGTGTAAGTACCCTAGTTCCTAAAGAATCAAGGGAGGATTCTTCCTAAGGGTACATGTACTGCGTTGTAGAATGTTTGTATCCTTCAGAAGGGGAGCTGGCACCAATGATCGTATAACGACCCACTTGAAATACAACCCCATCACCCTAGTGCGGAAATCAGAACCCCAGAATGGTATTAACACGTTTCAGCGCTCGTTGATTCGGTCTGTTGAGCTTATGGCTTTGCGATCATTTAAAACCTGCATTCCGAACAATGATGGTAAAACATTTCCTTATGCTAAATTAGCATTATATCTCATTCAGACAATGTGCGTTTTCTTTTTTCGGTCTACGTGCACTTGTTGGCACCAGTTTATTCCCACTAAAATACATGTTCACCGAACGCTGCAGCGTTTTCATATGTGGGCAAAAACGTGGTATCTTGGGAATCGGCAGTCTGAATAAACAAGCCAGGGCTAGATCCGTCACCTTCAATCAATTGCCATGGCTCGGGAGATTCTTCAGGTAAAAGTCATTAATTCTAAATGTATTAGGGGGAAATCTCGCAGTGTTGACATTCAGTGTAAACAGCAAGAGATAGCGAGTTGATTCGGGCTTATCTGGTAATATAAGTGCCGAAGTTTGGATTCGACGTGCTGTCTCGTCTAAAACCAGCACCCTTTATTGAGCTAAACCATATTTAGGCCAAAGAGGCAGTCAAAATATGATAAACATAAAGAGGGAGATAATCTTCCATTCGGCGTTAACCAAGATTCTCGTTGCCCTCACCCACCTTGCTGATGACGCAGTGGCAAGACAGGTGCGCGTGAACAAGTACCCCGTACATAGGTAAAAACAGGTACACACGTTCATATAGGTGTACACGTACAGGAAATGCTAATATGTAGGTAATAGGTTGTATAGTATACCTTTACATCTATTGGGGATACTTTGCATAGTGTGGCCTTCATTCCATCTGATCTTCAGGTGACATTGGAAAGGTGTACCTACTCATTGTCTACGCTACGTAGCAACTAATGATAGAGTACCGAGTGGTTATAGCACATAAACCCGCGAGGACTTGCCCGAGGAGAGTCTAATGTCGTTATATGGGGGATTATATGAGGGTGATAATTAAATAAACAGCATTTGCAAAATAAAATATTGCTCATATTTTTCAGATAACAAAAAATAATAACTGCCAAAGTTAGATATGCATAATTCGAACGCTTGGTTAAAAGATATTTTACATGCACTTATACACTTGTACACGACGATAAATATGTCTTTAAACTGAACAAAGAAAATTTTGAACATGCGTTTTAAAAATATTGCTTAAATGGATAACCCCTATACGTTGCATAAATGGGTTTTCAACATACATGATGGTCAGTTTCATGGAAAATCTAATATCAAAGTGGCATATGAATGTATTGAGTAAACAGATATTATGCACTTCAAAGGAATAAAACAACACATGGACACACAATGATATATACAACTGGAAAAAGGTATTGCAACATTTGCATTTTTAAAGACTTTCGGGATTAAAATTATGTATATTTAATATTTAAGGATATACAGTGTTTGTTTCAGTTTACACCATGTCAAAGGATATGAAAACCAACAAACTCGTTAGTAACTAGAAGTTGCGAGGCTTGGGTTGTATGAGAGGCTGTAGTTGTATACGAGGCTGGGGTTGTATGCGAGGCTGGGGTTGTATGCGAGGCTGGGTTGTATGGGAGGCTGAGGTTGTATGAGAGGCTGGGGTTGTATGCGAGGCTGGGTTGCATGAGAGGCCTGGTTGTATGAGAGGCTGGGGTTGTATGAGAGGCTTGGGTTGTGTGAGAGGCTGGGGTTGTATGAGAGGCTGGGGTTGTATGAGAGGCTGGGTTGTATGAGAGGCTGGGGTTGTATGAGAGGCTTGGGTTGTGTGAGAGGCTGGGGTTGTATGAGAGGTTGGGGGTGAATGCGAGGCAGTTGGTTCCATTCTCTTTTGATAATTTATTTGTCAGATGAACACTGAATAAAACTGTAAAACCCGAAACGCTTGTATTGGATGCAGAAGATAGAAAAACAAGAAAAAACTCGGGTGTTGCAATACCTTCTTCCAAGTGTATATAAAGTTATGTAAGTATATATTATTTCACTCAGCTAAAGTATCCTCACAGTAATACAGTGGAGGGAGGGGTGTTTTCATCTTTAAACAAAGGGGGTTTACTCTTCGGATTCACCTTTTTTACTGTAAATTTAGCGTTTCGGAAACCCGGAAGTTCATCGAGTCGTACATATTACACTGATCCACGTTATCCAAATCGACATGGACAGCACAAAAATGCTTTACCGAGCGTTAGGTTAGTAACTGAGCTTGTACAAACCAGATTTAAATCCAATATTGAGGACTAGTTGCGTTCTTTCGTGTGCCAGAATTGTTTGGAAGGTGTTAATAGTATTTTTTTTCAGGAGCTATGGGTAAGAAAGATATTGTTTTCGTTGACGAAACACTTGTGCAACTATAGGTTACATATACACAGCTTTCATAAAGTCGATAAAAGCTCAAAGACCACCGTGAATGAAAGGAAATCCGAAAAACATAACCAAAATATGATTAAGGTAAAGCAATACGTTTCATGTTCTCTCGTGTTATGACATGTGTTGGGATAGAGGAAGAGGAAGAAACCGTGGTTGAACTGAGAATCTTAATCACACGCCTTGAACAGGGGAACCATGTACACGAGACTGCACGAGACTTCACGAGACTACAGCAGTGAGTAGCGAGTAGAACATATGGTAGTAACTTGGTATAGGTAATACATTGGGGTGTTCACATTCACAACCCATTTGGAAAGCAAACCGGAATCAATCCAACAATATCTTTACACTGAAGACGAATTGTTACCTATAATTTTTCAAGAAATGTGGGGCCTTTGAGCCTTTACACTGAGCTATAATTCCATTACCCTTAACAGCCTGTTCCATCACAATGATATTTAGACCGAGAACTTCGACTGAATGCCAACCAGTCTGCATAAGAATGATTTTAAACTTTAACAATACATGCTGACGAATCTTTTTCATCATTACGTAATTATTCCCCTTCACACACTTTTTTCTCATAGATGCAGGAATATCTGCTCCTGGGATGTTGCTCCCTGATCGTGTTGTGACGGCGTTTGCTTACCTCACTCGAGTAAGGTGTCCCGATCCTCTGATACCTATGATGCGCCAATTTCAGGTGTTGCTGCAGCCAGCAGAGGGCCGTGATTTAATAATTACCTTGATAAAATCAATGAAACCCGCACTTGATGACCAAGTTGGCAAGCTTGCCAAACTTGCGTTATTTAATCTTGTAATCACATTGCCTTGGTACAGCAAGCAGAGGAGATGGGAAGCGCGCACGTGGTATGCATCGAGGTGAAGCTGAAGGGGATAGAATAACTCTAGACAGACCACAGGCATACAGATTGGCCAACCTTTCCCCAGGTCGTGCCCCGCTTCGTTAAGTTTCCGAGCCACACAAGACTCAACCATACTTCACATTGGGTGTCCCTATGACTATGACGTGGTCGCCTTATTAAGTCCATCAGTGCTAGCATGATAAATGGTAAACAGTCCCTCCCGAGTTCGCTGATTTACGGATCGAGCTTTGTTGATCAAGATTAAGGCCCAAGGCCTTGTTTTACCTGCGCGTGGTGGTGTACTCGGTGGTCTTTGAACCCGAGGTCAGAAGGTCGGTGAAATTAGGCAATTAATATGGTTTGCCACTTGAGAGGATTACCAATGAATTGGGTGCTTGAAGGAAGCCCTCTATGAAAACAGGTTAGTAAAACCAAAGGAAGACCCTTGGACTGAGTTTAATGATTTCCACGTGATGCTTAACTTCATCGAAAATGGGAAACAAATAAACAGTCCTCGGGATCATTTTAATCACAACGTTACTTCATGAAACCGAGGCAAACCATTGGTATTGGCCACAGATCGCATGATTTTAATTCAGAATTTCCTTGAAAATATATATTTCCAAGACGTAACTTTTTTCCAGCATACTGAAGGCTCCATGTGTTGGGGAAGTCTGAATGATTCGATAGATCGTATTGTGGTTAGCAGCAACAAGACCAGTGAAATGAAAGATACTAGTGCCAGATAGAATACAAATTATGACAATAAAATTAAAGTATCAATAAACATAACTTTACTTAGTATCCTCCTATTTCATTATACCTATGTCATCCATATTGTCCTTTTAATATTCTTATTTGGTCATACCTATGTCATCCATATTGTCCTTTTCATATTCTTATTTGGTCATAGCTATGTCATCCATATTGTCCTTTAAAAGACTTACTGTAAATGCGAAAATATTCAGGCCATGAAATCAATTAAAGAAAATTGTAATTTCATTCAAATAAACAAAATCGGAGACTATAAGACAAACTAAGGGCATTGGATAACAAAAAGACTACAAAGAAAAAGTCAATTGGTACTCGTACCTGGACAGTCTCCGTCTCAAAAGATGTCTCTTTAACAATTAATAGTCACTATCATAGCTTCCCAGTCGTACAGATAGACTCCTGATATCGATAATGAACAGTTATCTTTTATGAACGGTTGCCACGGACTACGGGATGTATGCGTGTTGGTATGCATGCTTTTGCAGTATCGTATTTCATACATCATTAAGAAAACAGTGCTTCGCATAATAAATACCCTCTCAGAATACAAACGTATTGACAATACGGTACAGTATAGAATATAAATTGTTTTAAAGCTCCATTTTAAATCTCTCTTTCATGAAATTTTCAGAAACCTTTTACCAGAAAACTTCGCTTTTAACTCGATGTAAACAAATCCATGATCATACTAATCACAAGTGATACGGTAATGCAATTTCTCATTCCAAGATTATTCCAATCAAAACTAATTATTAGAAAAACAAATCCGCTTTGATTAAATTATAATGTCTTTCGTATTTATACCTTGTAAAGATCCTACAGGTTGCCATTAAAGGTACTATCGCACTCTTTCGGTTCAAATTGGCTATTTTAAGGCATATGAGGACATGAGAACTCAAACTACATTTCTATCGATGCAATGAAATGCTCAATATTGTAGGTTACATTTATTGCTTAGCACAACTACAGTGTGAGACGGAAGCCAGAAGCCGATGTCTGTGGTTTGTGTTGATCCAGAACCCCTATTATAACCTACTCAATATTCTTTACATTCAACCTGAAGTCAAAGATAAAAATGTGAAGACGTCCGGTGTCGGCTTAGATATTTTTAAAAAATCTATGGTTATCTGTGCATAAAAATTGAAAATTATGGATAGTTGAAACGGCTGAACTAATAAAGAGTGCAGCGTTTGAATTTACTGAAACTGAGAACAAAGGATGAATTATTGTTTGTTTATTCAAACAACTCCTGTAACTGTCACTGGTGACCTGAGCGCTTATCGTTAGTAATTTCCATAAATATGTGCTATTTGCGCATTCGTTGTGTTCACGGACTATTGGTGTGTGTTGGTAACCTTTAAGACCCTCATCAACAGACCAAAGGCAGGACTGGAAAATTTGATCAATCAAAATAAAAAAGATGGCAATTTTATCATTTTACTGATTTGACATTTCAAAACTTTATTTCCAAAGACAAAAATAAGTCCTTAGAATAAGAAACTTTATGTATCCTTTGCATTCCAAAATATGAAGCCCATCTGAATATCATCTAGATTCCGACATCACCAAGAAATATTGCTTAGAACAGCAACTACAGTGTGAGACGGAAGCCAGAAGCCGATGTCTGGGAGTCAGTGGTCTGGAATTGTATAATAAACTGGATCGATCAGCCATGGAGACGAAAATCTGGAACATACGAGACTGGATAATCCAGAGAGTTCAGAACAAACACTGGCCAATCAGAGCGTCTGATAAGGGAAATCATCACCGGTACGACGTTATCTATGTAATTGCAACAACAGTGCTTCATAGATGTATGGGGAAAATTGGTCAGGGAAATCATCAATATTACACCTTTTTCTTAACAAGAGCAGTAATGGGTCAAAGATCTAAAGGCGAAATGGGCAGATGCAATGGAGGCGACCACGTCCAACATTGTAACACTTTCTGTAAAAACATATTCCAATATGATTGACTAGAGGCGTGATGATCACGTCGAAGAACTCGTATACAGGGTGCTGGCATCTCGTTTTTGTACCAACTATCAATGTTATATCATATCTACACAGAGTTTCCTGAGGCATTCAGTAGGTGGTGTTAAACATTGGTATTGAATATTAATCAAACAATTTCCTCTTTATTGTATGTACATCGTTACTTAGCTATACCTCGGTGCTTCATTCACTTGATGGAAAAATAGCCAAGACACAGTTGCCATCTAAGCCAATACAGTGTCACACATACCTATAATGCCTTAGGTACACTTTTTTTTACCCTTAATGAAAGGCATTGTTTGGTCACCAAGGCCTTTTATCCTGACCGGTCGGTTGTCCGAACCGCATTTCTTGACGATGTCGTCCACTCGTCCACATTTATTATTATCTCCCAAAGTTATTTACATTTTCTAAATAGTATAAAAATTCATTACATAACATACAATGAACAAATATTGTTTCATAAAATTTCGCATAATTATTTACACTACTCCTGCATTGCATGAAAATACGATTCCTTACATAACATAAATTGATATAGATTTGATTCCACACGAAGGTATAAGTGTTGCACAGTTTAAATGTAGACGTTACGGCGCCAGCGTCCACCTTGAGGAAGTATACAACACGATACGTGACATGCAAGATTTGACATGGATGAAGAGGTAAAATCGGATACCATAATATTCATCAAAATCGGATACCATAATATTCATCAAAATCGGATACCATAATATTCATCAAAATCGGATACCATAATATTCATCAAAATCGGATACCCTAATATTCATCAAAATCGGATACCATAATATTCATCAAAATCGGATACCATAATATTCATCTGTCGAGGAACGAGAACATACCTTGATTATATAGGAGGGAGATGAAATTAAGTATTCCGAAGAATTCTACTTCTAAATTCCTTACATCGGTTTGAACATGAAATTGTGCTTATAGACTTTATGACAATATCCTAGTGCAGGATACGGAGAAGGCTGGCATAGGTAGATCCAGACAGCTTCAGTGCATGGCTAATGGTGAATACTTTTACTTCAACTCAAGAGCTGTTCGTTCATTCTGAAAGGTCTTACTGGGCATACGCATCTTAATAGAATTGTCCGAAACGAAACTTCTTGATTTTAAACCACTACAATAGATAAACTAAGGTATAGATTCAGAAATGATGACGTGATTGAGAGAAAACACATATAAATATGGGGAACTGTTTGTAGGGTATCAATGCAATGAATGCATGTACGCAACAATGTCAGCACTCAAATAAGTTTGAGACTAAAAGAGCCACTTCGTGATTTTCATAACATATTATTTACCTTTGATACGAACCTAAATGTCATATGTGGTGATATAAAATCAAAACATCTTAACTTTTCATGTCCAAAAGACAAATACTGGTTTTCCATGAAAATCTAAATACAGCCTTATAAATGCACAGATGTGTAGATATCACGTCCGGTATACATGGACAGGGCTACAGATAACTTTTTAGGTGTGAGTGTACATACACCTTGAATATAAAGTGGAGGTGTACTGAAACTTTTGGGGGTGTACTCACTACTTTAGTACATGCAAAGTGTGAGCACGTTTGTATGTTATGTATGAAGGTGTAAAGTGTAAAGTGTTGTAATCAACCAATGAAATCGCAATCGAAACCAACTCCTAACTGCCCTCCTGGCTGTTTTAGATAAGTCTCCAAAATTACGTTTGACTATTTGACGCGCGCTACTGTCCGGTTTTCTATCATAATTGCGACGTTCTACCTTGAAGTTCATATTGTCACTGTAAAAAACCAACAAGCTTTAAAATGTGTCTTCGCGATCAAATGAGACCATTAATTAAGTTTGGCATATATGACTCCAACAACTCACGGAGTGGCTCTTTAAGAGCAACGGAAATTCAATGCAGAGTATTGATATTAACATAAAATACTACTGCCTACTGTTCACAAATCACTGACAACCTAACCTTTAAAAGATTCAAACATATTCTAATATTTCTCGTTTAATAAATACTGATGTGACTTAGCATCATCTATATATGAATTACTTTATCAACATCCACTCAAGCACCAGAACAGCTATGTGATAGATTATCGTTTTTATCGGAGCACCCGGGTTTTCTTCCGGCTTGATAAGATTCCAGAGTTACTGAGAAGGTTAAAACACTAGTCTGGCGCAAGATTAAAGCCCGGACAAACAGGGACGGTCCAACACTAAGTGACCCCCTGTGCAGCGCCTGTAACACGGCACTCAGACGGGGATTCTGGGAATTTATTCCAATTAGTCTTGGAGGGTGGAATAAATGAGAATGGCAAAGATAAATGAAATGAGTTGCTGAACAGGCATAATTATAGTACATAGCAAGATAAAGTATGAGGTACGGCTTCATTCTGTCTGGGAATTGTTACACAGAGGACAGCCAGTTTATGATGATTTAACACTGAGTAGCTGACTCAAGGCGAACTATTTATAGGAAATGATTCACTTGTCTGATTAATAATGTTTGTCTACACAAAGATATAAAACACAACTTCATCAAACAAATGTATTTACACCGGATTTAATCCTTAACCAACATAAATAATTGTAATATAACCATTGCCAAACCTGCTTAAATATTCTTAACTCCCACCCGTATGTGGTGTTATTATAAAACATCTTCAAATAAGGATTCATCATAAACCATTCGACATAACCATTATACTATACGAGTTGACATGTCATACAGTTCCACTAACGATATGACATCTGTCGTGAACACATTTTGAACGCAACGCAATAGACAAAAGGGGGTGACATCACGTAAATCATTAACATGAACACCCTATGCTACTGACTAAACAATATGAAGTCGCTAAAGTAGTTAATAAGATACGGAATCGTCAATCACTACAATAAATCATGAATGATACATAAGAAAAATCAACACACATTACATTGCACATGTTCAAGAACACACTCCGTGTCGATTCATTAAACACCAATATCTTTTTTTTTAGAAAAGTCGAGTATCACCTCTGTTATGTCAATCAAGAATTCTATTCTCATAAAATAATCGCATATTTCACGTAAGCTGGATGTATGGGGAAGGCATGTTCTATTAGATTCTGTCTGACAGTTTGGTTCGCTAAAATGTTCGCTTCAGGAGATAAAGTACAAAGCAAGCACGGGAACATGGTGGTATGGTATTCATGCGTATCTCACGTTTCTCTTTAAGAAAAAACCTCCCAATGAACGACAGCTTATGAAGCGCTTATGTATGTCAGCGAGCAGGCGTTTTACAAACTTTGGCGCCAAATCTACAAGCCTCTGAAGCTCGATCAGCAAGCAGTTCTGACGTTATCGTACCCAGGCAGAAAAAATGGTGTAAAATTATTTCCCCAGAAACACTATAATGTAAATAGTTGTGGTATCGGTGGTGTGGTACTAAGTTCTGGCTGGTAGACCGTAGCGCGGGTTACGGAAAGGGGAGGGGAGAATGAAGGGAGGGGGACGAGCGTTGGTGTTTGTCTTCACACCTTTTCAAGCATTGTGCTACCTCACATCTCTGCCGATAGTTTTACCAGTCGCACACAATATCGAATGAACTTCATGGTTTCTTCGCAGCGAGGAGGATGTGTCTTCAAATACTGACAATAAACAACGATAAAAGTAAGTTCTTGCCCTATTTGAGAACTTACCATCAGATGAATGTTTCACATATGATGGACAAAACAAGCCAGAGATAATGTAGTTTATATCAACAATATCTTATCGACGTGTCAAGGAATTAAAGGTCTCATCCAATCTTTCAAAATGTATAGATATCGCTAGTTCTGTCCAACACAATAGAAAATACGAGTCATAGAAATTGTATTTACAATACCAGTGCGAACCTTTCTCACATGTGAAACAAACCAAAGAAATATCCCAATTCAAATTTTTGACACAACATGTGTATTTTCAACTCTAGTGCAAATGAATATATTACCGTTAAACTATTTACAATCATAAAATATCAGCTGTGTCATAATCAGCGATACAACATTAATGGTTGATGTCATAAATCAAAACCGGAACATAAACATGCACACGTCGGATTTCCAACATAAGCTTAATTGCTTTTATCATTGTACATTTCACAAGATTTTTTAATAGAATTACATCCGAATTACACCTGATCAGTACAACTAAGATCCCCTATTTTTTTCTAAAACACAAAGTTGTGTATCTCCGCATCAAGCTAACCACACTGCTGTTCAGGCACTAATTGGCATATCTCTCGGGGAACTAGTTTTACATAATCATACGTGTATGAGATGGAAACCAGGGGCAGATGGAAGGTCGCGTGTGTGTCTGTGCATTAATTACAGCTGTTCTTACGTCGTTTAGCTGTAAAACTTATCGTGACAGAATCAGAATGTGCACAGCACTTGCCTACCATGGGTGTGAAGTCTTCGCTATCAGCATTCAAGGACACGATGTAGTCGGACTACCGTCACTAGCCAGTCTCTCCAACTAAAATTATCCCTTTCTCAAATTCCCCAATAAAATACCCGCCCCTCCGACCAAAAATTCTTAACCCCTTTCCTCACAAACCAAAATACTTACCCCTATTCCTTCTCCAATCCCCTCTCTAAACCCAAAGTGATTCCAGAATACCTTCTCAACCCTAACCCGACCCTCCATCCCGACACCTCTGAACCAAAACCCTTACCCCTATCTTTCCCAAAAAATTGCTTCCTTTTTTCTGGCTCCAAGCTCTTTATTTCACGATTAACGGCAGTAGAATACTGGAAGTACAGGAGTTCTACCCGGGAATGGAATGAGTTTGAGTGTGAGCACCAAGCGAAAAGTATGCACTCTTTATAAGCTTGGGGAATTTGCCGGCTGTTTATGATAACATGAGAATCCTGTAAAAAGTGTGTGCAGCATGACGGTATGAGATGGGATCTTATCACCCAGCAGCACTTGAAGCCATGCGTGCTGGACCAGCCCGGGGGTAGCGTCTCAGAGCTGTTCACTCAGTCACGCATCCAGTCAGGTGTCCCCCCTCCCGACCCCCTCCCTACCATCGCGGCTGATGACCGCCGGGCCATGCAACCCAAACTTCAAATCTCGGGATATAAGGATAGTAATTCATGCCCCACCATTAACGGAGAGATTACCCAGGAATGTGTTCTTACTGCCGATAATGTTAAGTTTGGGAGTTGAATACGAGTGATGGAAAACTTCTAAACAGTTTTTACGACTTGAGAAAAGTGACGACAAATAAAAGTTTATGCGAGTGTCAAATAAAAGTACATGCTCAAAGTACGAACCTGGGCCCACGTGTTCCGGCCTTGTGGCTCCCTGCAAGTGAGTGAAGACACACAATAAGCTGATGGTACTGCTATATGAGATCCGAGAGGGGCGAGGGGGTGGAGAAGGGGCAGACCCCTGTTGGCAGACCAACCGGGGCCCTGGCGCGATGTCCTGCAACATGCACAGCTCCGTACGGCGACGTCAACATCATCATGGCAACATGCAAACAGGGGGACTGTCAAGCCCTGGCCACATGTCGCTCCTGCGATGAGTTCGGACTTCATGCACTGTTTGTACGTAGATCCATAGTTTGAGACTGGTAGGAGACGCTTAGTGATGAGCTCCTAACATCGACACGAGTTAGACAGGCAGCTCAGCTCCGTGCTCTGCCGGCGGTACCACAGTAATCGCGCTATGTACAGAGCGCACGCGTATAAGTGCTTCAGTCACGTGACTTAAACTTAGTCCACCGGTTCTTACTCCCAGACTCTCTTGGGAAGGTATGGCGCGAGGGGGACAGGGTGTCATCCCTTGGGTTTGGGTACAGATTATCATATTCGGGGGTTGGTGTAATCCCTGACGGTCAGGAACAGGATGTCCTCCTTGGGGGCAGGGTGTTAACCTATGGGTGGAGGACAGGGTTTCATCCCTAACAGTCGAGGAAAACAGTGTAAACCCAAGGGGCAGGGCACAGGGTGTCATCCCTGAGGTTTAGGACAGGGTGTCACATTTGGGTTTGGAACAGGGTGTATTCCCCGGGGTCGGAAACAGGGTGTCATCCATGAGGATTTGGGACAGGGTGTCACCAGTGGGTTTGGGACAGGGTGTCACCAGTGGGTTTGGGACAGGGTGTCACCAGTGGGTTTGTGACAGGGTGTAATCCCCTTGAGGTCGGGACCTGGAGTCGTATCCCCTCGGGACGGGGAGAGAGAGTAACATCCATATAAACAATGTAAAGTCACTACAGTATAGAGTGTCCTATTCTCTCTGTGTACGCAAACGGTTGGGAGAGTCTTAACTTCCAAGTCCCAAAACTATTTATATCATTCAGAATACCAACAGGATGATATGATAAATTCAAATGTAATAATTAATTTCGAATACTTCAAGTAAATACAATTGGAAACAAAATAAAGGAGGTTTGAGAGGCCGATATGAACGAATAAAGAAAAAGCCAATGATTCAATTTTATCATTGACGAAATATGACGAGACAGAATAATCACCTATGTATGATTTAATCAATGTTATTAATCAAATATGTATCATTTATTTCATTTCATTACGATTGATTTCCACTCTGTTCCAGCCAGCCGCGGACTGGGTGGATGTAAGTCTGCACGTCGAAGGAATTAGTCAAATTACAGGGAATTACTCGTATCTCCTCTCCATCGCCAGTCAAGTCGGGTCAGTGCCGACCGACCGCGGGACAACAATAAAGTAGGTATGAGCGCTGACTCATCGCCTGGTCGGAGAGTTGCGGTTATTAGCAAGCTGACCAGTCCAGCCATCAATACTCTACTCGACTCGACTCCTGCCGCTATCTCCACGCTGTATGTCTGAGATGGCATGGCTTCATACAGCAGTCTGATAAGAACGTTTATCAATAAGGGCTCCCCAGGCACGTCATAGACAGTCCCGTGCCGTGGTGGGTCACCCTCAACTATTGCATTTATTATAACAATACATGGTCATCAACATGGGATAGGATCTCATTCTTACTCACCGCATATACCCAAATGTCGTAGATAAGAGAGTAAAAAATGGGGAAAAGTCAAGAACCCCATAAAAGATAGTTATACGCGCTTCTCATTTTCATCCGGCATAAATGTATTGATACCATGAAGCCACACAGCAAATTTGGTTACCCTATCTTAAACGCTTGCTGAGAAAATCTGTTGCCTTTGAAGGTAGGTCAAACAAAGGGGGAACAGAACAAGGACAATAACCCCAGGAAAATGACTGCACGCTTCTCAAATCAAACTTCGTCAAGCTAATGACACCCTTAAGCCACAAGCTTGGTTATCACGTCTTAAACGGCTTCTGAGAAAAGCTGCCCCATTAAAGACTCCGAAAACCGAACAAGGGCAACTCCGGAAAATTATTGCGCGTTTCTGATTTCTGAACCGTGTGATAGTATTGAAGCCCTAAAACCACACGTCATATTTTTATTCCATTTTAAATGGTGTCCACTTAAAGATACCTCGAACAGATTTCAAATAACGAAACAGGGGCGATAACTCCGGAATAATAAATGCTCGCTGTTCATTTTCGAACTCAATAAAAGCTACTTCTACACGGAGCCACTCACAAATTTTGGTTTCCTATTTCTTACGCCTATTGCAAAAACCTGTCCCCTCCACATTGCCGTCTCGTCAAAAGCGGGTACCGGTTTCATTACTCTTGGTGTGGTGTTTGGTACAACCGTATCACAAGCATTGCTGGTGAATAGGACTGAGCAAAGCACAGGAGCGTGTGACATTTAGTAACCAGCCCTGTAATAATCTCTACATTCACTCACCTCACGGTTTGACTTGAGCATAATGAAGACATTGTGAAAGGCAAAGCATTAATCAAGAAGTATAAAACCTCCTCTCTCGATTATTTTACGCGGGTCATGTATTTAGTCAACGTGTCACAGGAACATGTCATGACGTCATGATGCCATTGAGTCTCCATGTCATCACTATTTACTATCATAACCCGATTAAGTCATGAGACAGGACAGTCAAAATGTTTTCAGTCATCACATGGCGACAGTCTCACTTTACAAAGTGATATATAGAGTTGTGGAATGGCCACGAAAAAACTTTTTTTTTATACCTATGGGAGGTATGGTGCCATATTTCTACGTGTCTCCGCCATACTCCGTCATATTTGTTACACGCCACCTTCCGCACAACGCTTATGCGCCAATCACAAAACGCCCTTTTTCATTTCAGTGCATGCTATACGGTATCATGTGACCAATAAGCCTATAGCATGTAGTGGACACTTTCACAAATTCTGTCACAATTTTAAATTATTATCACTTGACCATGTGACTGTTTTCTGATTTATTGATGTCAACATGCTACTTGATAACATGATGTTATTTTTCAACTGTTAATTTCACAACCATGCCAACTTTTGGCATTAGAATAATCATTTCACATTACACATAGTTATGACGTCATGTTGTAAATTTTCTTCCGCATCAGTACATCTCTCCTTTACCATGTCTTGACGTTACAGTGACGTGTTATACCAATTCATGACGTCATCGTCACTTCGCAACCACACTATGAAAACTACCATTTATTGACATTCTATAGTCATTTACTTACGAGATGTGGCATTGCCACTTTATTCTAAAACACTTAATGAAACATGTCATGACGGCAACATGAAACTTTGAATATAACATGACGTTAAAATGACAATGCAAACATATCGAGCTTTTATAACGCTTCTAATACAATGATGTAGCTAAAGCATAAAAACTTCCCGAGGGCGGTAAAAAGCGCTCACCCATTCCCTGTAGTTCTTTTCATGTCACATTGCAATCGCTTTTTTGTTGTACCATGTGAACATGTTCTCATTTTAAAATGACCTTGAAAGCATACGAACTCCCTCCCATTTATGTTATTAGGTTAACGAAATATACATATAAGCAATGTCTAGGAATTAGCTCTCATTTTATTCAAGATATTCCTTTGAATTATTTCCCAAATATATATTGCTAAATTCATTATTGTCAATCACAATCGAGTGAGACAATTTGAGGGGAGGGGTTTTAAATCGGTTTTATCATAACATAAAACATCGAAATTAAAAATAAAATAAAGATAAAAATTATAACATCGATCCGTGTTTTAAAGTGAGCCGACGTAAAGTTCAATACTTTGATAGATAAGATTATGAATATTGCAAGAAAGAAATACTATCAGACCAAATATAAACTACCTGTTTATCAAAGCAATTATTTTGATACTCTTCCTAAACGCAAACACGTGCCCGAGCCTAAAGTATTTGACGAATTTAGACATACGATTTATTAGGTATTACTGATATCTGCAGTGGATTTGCTGGATTGAGTGTAATATCTTAGACGCTCGTGTATCTCGTGCTGTAACATGGAAGAGAGCGTTCTAAAGTAACATATTTCTTTCGGCACAATCTTTAATATTGATTATGCATATGCATGTGTATATATGTCTCATATATCTTAAACAAAGATCAATAAATGAAATATGTGATCAGGAAAGATATTGCTATTGGCTTGATTATGTACTCTAAAATTTGCTCCAGACTTTTATTTCTCTTTTTAATAATAACTCTGGTCAATTCAAATTAGTTGTGGTGGAACGTGATGTGCCTTGATTTGATGCGGGGTTTTTTGCCGGCGTGGTTTGGTGTGTAGTCATTTGGCGTTGCTTGATATGGCGTCGTTATGTCTGATATGATGTGGCACGATTTTGTCTTGAGAGGCGTCACGTGATGTGATTCGGTGTGGTGTTATATGATGTAATCCATATTTAACACCCAGACGGTAGTTAATACTATTTTGACCTCAACATAACCCTTTGAAAAGCAAGTCTAGATCTGAAGTTAACCAGCCATGTCTTTGAGGCTCCTTCTCTTATTCAATAAAATGATAATCTTCGAGAAATATTTTTCAGCGACATCATATAACTCTATGTGATCCATTGTAGTCTGCTTTGGCGTGGTTCAATGTAGTTTGGCAAAAGAGTGGTGCTATGTGGTGTGGTGGGGTATGATACATAGTGACACGTTTATCGTTGCGTGGTGTGATGTGGTGTGGTGTAGCGATGTGGGTAGCAGCTGATTTGATGATGTGAGTTCCGAGCAGGTTTTATTTTATTGTATGGCGATGACTTGCGTGATCTGGCATCGTGTGATGAGGTAATATCAAACTTGGTGTGTAATATGTTCAGGTGATGTGGACTGATGTGACTGGGTATGTGATATGGTGTTGTGTGGTTTTGATTGATACGGTACATTTTCTATCATAGAATGGTATAATAGATGATAAGAAGAAGAAGAGAAAGACATGGTGATCAACATCACCGCCGAATTGGTTCTCACTTTACCTCCCCTCAGTTTCCCTAAACGCCCTTAATCAGATTAATAAAACAAAACAAGGACAAAAACTCAGGAAAATTGAAAAATACATGCTTCTCACTTTTGAACTCAATGTTTTTATACCCTGAAGCCACACCACAAATATAGTAAGCCTATCCTAAATAGTTTCTGAGAAACATGTCCCCTTATTATATATATACCCTCAAAGACGCCATTCCCGAATGGCCAATCGGAATGAATCTTTGGACCTCCGGGAAATGAAGAATACTTCTTCTGTGGGATAGTTCCGTATAAGACTTTTAAGGGGATTAAATGCCAATAAAGTGATTCATTGAATTGGTCAGCATTCCCCTGAGAGAGTTTTGATATGTATAAAGACATATGAGCATTCAATAAGTGTGTGAGTCACCCTCAAGAGACGGTCAGACGCATTAATCGTTAACTGATAAATCGTACATAATGTCAGTCTGGATGCAATGTCTAGGAATTTACTATTATTCACAATATTTCTTGAATTATGTCTAAAAGAGTTTTTGTCACTTTTATAAGCGATGAAGTGGTATTTTCATGTACGATATCAAATTGCATGTTCATATTGTAATTGGCTGACATTCTGGCCGGGACTGTGGTTTAGTTACTGACTATTGAGATGAAATTAAAAATTATGATTTTTGAAATGGAAATCGGTTCTGTTATTGATGATATATAGATTTGACTGAAATTTAGTTAACATATGATCAAGTCCAAGTAAAATGATACTTGACTATTTTATAATACTTCATAAAAATTGAATTAAAAAAGTAAATATAGGAAAAGAGTTTTGAATTCTTTTTCAGCAATGAAAATGGTCTCTTAATACACATGGAATTACAAGCACAGGAAGATTACAACTTTTTCTGCGACGTCTTGAGTGTGTTGAACGTGCATGGTGCCTCAACGTAAAGTCATGTGGTGACGCGGAAGTGCATGACTGTGTGTTTTATTCAAAATACTGTTTGGCAGTGTCTGTAAGTGTTCATGATAACGGAAACAAAAATTCAATGCGGTGTTTTGGTTGCGATGTCAGGGAGATTAAGGATTTGGTCACAATCTGAATAAAGAAGTTTAAATGAAGAAGACATTTTGAAGAACTTTATGCAATTCAACATCAGTATGTTTTCATGAGTATATATCATGAGACAACAATGAAATAAAAAAACACATAGCCCGTGTCTTATTTATCCTCATAAAAGATTATCAATGATAATAATAATAATAGCTTTCTTGTACCGCGCATATATTCGTGACAGAGCATGCCCAAAGCGCACAAATTGTATTGTAACCTGAGGGAATAGTACTTCGATGCAGTCTATAAGCGCTTCGCGCGACCGTGTAATTACATGCCGTCCCTTGTTCAGGTACCCAATTGTACAGCTGGGTGGACTGAGCGCAATGTTGATAGAGTGTCTTGCCCAGGAACACAACACACGACATGGCCCAGGTTACAAATGTTTGGTGATGATTCGAAAAAGGGACATCAGCGTGATAGGCCAGCATGTTAACCACCCCACCAGTGTGATTAAGCAGCACAATCAAATTTGGAATACATGAATAAATTGCATGTTATTGGGGAGGGGGGGGGGGGGGGGGGGTATCAAAGATATCTCCCTGCCCACATTATGTCTTTATCTATGGCTACCTAACCTGGAATGAGAAAGATATTTTCCTGAAAATGTCATTGTTGCTTAATTTCATGTGTGAAGTATATATGCAGATCTGTTTATTCCAAGAATGATGGAAAAGTAAATTAAATCTTGTCGGGTTCGTGAGAACATTCGTACATTCTAGAATTCAATAAAAGTTTTCTTTTTTTTAAAAAACACTTTTCCACAATGTTACAATGTAATCAAATTTCTTCATAGCCTTATCCAGTCTGAAATCCCCACTACATGCAGTGTTCGATTACTCCCGGTTCGTTTGGGTTTGATCCCCGGTCTCAATAAAGGCAAGAGGCAGTGATTACAGTCCCCAAGTGCCAGGATCATCCCGGGTTAGCGTTTAATGTGGGGCGACTACACGAGTCCGAGGGGTAAAGGAGGGGTAATTCCCAAACATGAACTCAAGAGCTCCCCCGAGCGCTCCCCGTCCCCCACGATGCTGAACTAATATCCCCTCACAATGCGGGGGGTATCTCAACCCTCCCGAAGGCGCTAGATTGCCCCACCCGGCGGATCAGTGGAAACAGGGGTCCTCTTAGACTTAAGCATTTACACTCAGACCCAGTCTCCGATAACCCTAGATTTTCCATTTACTTTACCGATTGACTTTAAACCCCTTTGGACAAATTATGAAATTATAATGTTTATAATATATTCATAAACATATTGAATTGCACTTGTCTAATTTTCGCCTTGCATGATAGCATTGGTCATGAAGCTGTGCGACGTTTGATACTTTCAGCAAGAAGGGGGTTAAGGCATATTTAAACTATGCTTCAAGTCAAGACGATTCCTCCGCGTGCTATCACCACTATACAAGCCGACACTGTAATAAATTATGACGCGCTTCGCAGGTTTAAACAAACAGTTTTATGTGGAGGTGATATAGGTCGATATCTACCGGCTCAAAAACACAAACCGTGTAGGCAACTGATGTAGGGGGCGGTAATAATACCACACTGTGACAGCTCGGTATGGTAGTCGAGTGTTATAAGCTTTTATTTCTACTCCACTAGGAGAAAAACAATACCATATCAATATCATGCTTATGCTAACAGTTATGACAGCTTTATGTGTTGTGAGGAATTTCGTTACAATATTTCAGTGCAAACTATTGCTAGAATAGTGTTTGTAACTTCACTCACACACATTATTTATCCCTTCAGAAAGGTCACATAACTTAGTAAGGTTGACGTCAACTAAAACTCCATCTCTTTAATATTATAAGTTCATCGAGGTAATATTTTTTTACTTCCAACCCCTATATTGCTGTGCTAAAGGAAACCCCGTTGATGCAAAGCTTCAGTATGTAAAAAAAAACCATTATGTAATATGTATGAATTTAGAAATCTACATCTTATGTAAAGGCCGAAAACAAAATAACTCATTGTAATATGCTTTGCGTTGCATTTAGTTGGCATAAAAGCGGCATATGGCACCAGATCGTCAGTAGAAACACGTCGATAGTGTGACACAAACACAGTGCTATCATATATGAAACACACGACCTTAAACGTTATAACACCAACGCTTCATTATACTCAAGTCATCTATTTAGAGATACTGGCGTCTCAAATAATTTTGTCATCACAGGAAAATACTATTACGATATGATAGCGTATAACTGAAAAATATAATGACATCCTACCAAAACACCATGTCAGTATATGATATACCATAACTTCGTGCTATTTTGCAGAATGATATCATACAATCACACTGTGTCTAACCGCTGTATGATATCATACCAACACATCGTGCCATACCGCAGTATGATATCATACCAATAAATCGTGTCATACCGCAGTATATCATACCATCACACTGGGTCATACCGCAGTATGATATTATACCATCACGTCGTGTCACACCGCACTACAATATTATACCATCACATCGTGTCCAACTGCAGTATGATATCATACCATCACATCGTGTCATACCGAACTATATCATGTCATCACACTGTGTCATACCGCAGTATGATAACATACCATCACATCGTGTCACATCGCACTACAATATTATATCATCACATCGTGTCTAACCGCACTACAACATTATACCATCACATCGTGTCTAACCGCACTACAATATTATACCATCACATCGTGTCTAACCGCACTACAATATTATATCATCACATCGTGTCTAACCGCACTACAATATTATACCATCACATCCGTGTCATACCGAACTATATCATGTCATCACACTGTGTCATACCGCAGTATGATATCATACCATCACATCGTGTCACACCGCACTACAATATTATACCATCACATCGTGTCTAACCGCACTACAATATTATACCATCACTTCGTGTCTAACCGCAGTATGATATCATACCATCACATCGTGTCATACCGAACTATATCATGTCATCACACTGAGTCATACCGCAGTATGATATCATACCATCACATCGTATCATACCGCACAATGATATAGTCACCACCACTTGTCATTCGATTGCCATTTAATGTCATATATTCCCGGATTGCCAGTGCATCATATTGATACAGCAACAAAACCTTAATCCGTCAATCGGTTACAAAATAATGATACTATCTCACTTCACCTGGTGATAGCAATAAATGAATTAATATCCTTACGTAACATTTTCATCACTTGCAGCCATTCTGTTTTAAGGCAAAATAACATCACAACTTTTCATTGCAAGAAATAAGATTCTTTGTTTACAACGACACTGTTTCACAACAAACATATGGCAGGTATGTCAAGCGTAACGACACTCGTCACTATGACGCATTGCACCATGGTTATGACAAAAAACATCTTTCACAATGAGAATCATCAAATCAAAGATGAGCTGGCTCCAGGTGTTTCGAGTGTGTGACATGGTAATATCGACATATCGTTACGTCAGTTACTCTTTCCATTGTTAATAGACTATCTGAGATTGAGCCCTCTACTGCTTTGGGGAGCAACAACCAGAAAAAAACTCTTACAGGATATTTCGGGCAGAAAGTGACAGCTCAACCGATACGTCTCATCAGGGGAAAATACCAACTACAGTTGTAAATCTCACTATTTCTCACACGGAACTTCACGTTACAATACATCGTTGTGGGCGTACACGTGTATCTTCATTAAAGGTAATTAAAATCCTTAAAAACATCGCTTACCTTCACATTGAAGTTTGCGTCCCTACATCCACGTGGAGAGTCAAAACAATCATCATCGCCACTAATAGCACGGTATATTTAGACTGTCACGGATTTCCCGATAAGTTCTCTTGTTTACATTATCGCCTCGACGTTAGACTTTCATCTTGTCTCCTTTAACCTTTTCTTAGAATTACGTACAATTGTTTACTTGATCAATTTAATGTTTACAAAGCTACGATGAAGTTTATTTATATTTGAAGACGATTTAATGAAATTATGTCCATTATTATATTCGATTTTGTTAAAATAGAGTAATTAGTGCAAGACCAAAGCAAATCTCGTGACGCCGTCATTTGTTGTAATAACTTATCACGATACAGATTGAGTCAAACACTGAAGAACGGCTTTTTCTTATTATAGAGTTTACAGTGGGCCTTATTTATAAAATTTGATCATATTTATGATTGTGGTTGGGCTATGTATCCTAATCTGCGGTTAGTCAAGACTTAAATATAGAGCGTGAGTACATCATTTTTATACCGTAAAATCGAAATTGCTGCGGTCTGTGAGAAATAAAAAAATGTTTCATTTAGATATATTAATGCTTATAAAATGTCGTGAAACATGAAGCGAAGAGTCGGGTTTAGAGAAATAGTTTTAAGATATAGGTATGCGTTAAATAAAGAGGGGATACTCTCACGTAATAAGTGTCAAAGCCCAATTGTAACACTTATGTGCCGATCTACTGTTACACATGCATTTGATTGAAGCTGGCGCTGAGTGAGGAATGTGAAGATTGCTGGAATGGAATATTAATATTATTACAATCATTGCCAAATGATTTCAGAACATATTTTCATTTATATTCTTTCACTCTCATTTCATGTTTTTTTATTTGATTTGTTTCAATTTCAGAGGTGCAATATTTTGAAAATACATTCGCCGTATTACTTATAACATTATACTGTTTAAACTTTACTTACAAAAATATCTTAAATGAGTTTTGTCAGAATTATTTGTGATGTAATACTAAGCCATCCGTCGGTATTTTCTCTATATTTTATTCGTTTACAGATGTAAGAGTGATACGCCGCGCATTTAACATAACTTCATATACATTTGATTTCAAAATAAAAAGAAGCAAACAGTTAATATTCCTAAAACGCATCTCTCTCCAAGATTTCAAGACTTCCACTTCGTCGTTAATCACTATCCAATATAGGAAAGGTGTTTTTACAGAATTTGCAAAAGTGATCTCGAAATTTACATCGTTTCACTACCAAATCTAGACTTGCTTTCCAAGAAGATTCTTTTTTAGTTAGTTTGACCCTAGAAACGAATATTAAATACGGGACTGTGAGACAGGCTACACGCTTGTCTCAATATGACCTTCCACCCTTAAAGATGAGATGAGCTATAATATTGTCACAGGAAAAGTGCAATATTATGGGTTTAAAGTGCACATTACAATAATCACAATATAATTTCCCTTTTAATAAAATAATGCAATAAACAATTGATTATAAATACATAGAAATGAATGAAATAAGAGCAAATCTGAGATTAAGCTACACGTTGAAGATGCAAGAAAATGAACATGATTTACAGAACATAAGTTGGACTATGAAGTGACAGTACCTGTTTTTGAATTTATATGTAATCAATTTATCATTTAGATTTTTATTTCCTAGCTAAAGTAATGTTTTATATTTTGGAAGCTTTAAAGGGAATTTGTGTATTGTGATTAAACAGAACGCAAAGCATAAAAGTTGGAACTTGGTGTGGATTCATAATTTATATGCAATATTATTGCATCTAATTTCTGTCTTTTCATCTTTACAAACGAAAAACTTGTTTCGGTCTTTTGACCAATGAAACATTTGCTAAGTCGTGAGTCTTGAATTGTATTAACTGTGGCTATTCTGTGTTTCGTAAAGCATGGTAATCATCCCACTTCGCCCTGCACGGGTATCTGACGTATGCTGTTACGGTCCTGGGACAAATCTGTATGCACTGTTCTGAATTTTCTGAATAAGGTGGCTCAATAAAAGAGTCCCAAAATCGGCCTAATTTAGATGAGACATCGCAAGCCATATGTCCACTTTGATATTATTTGATATATGTACAGAAAGCTCCATTTCTACTTTCAAATTGTTCATATTTACTGATTTTCATATGTAAATATTCCTGAAACAACATTCCGTGATATTTGAAGGATTCAGCATACGACAACTCGGCTTCTCCACAATAAAAGTTAATATTTCGAAAATAAATGATTTTTGTTTTTCTGTATTTATTAAACCTCTCCATTTTGAACATCATTTGGACACCTAATACAACATCTGTTGCAGTTCATCAAAACTATATCATCAGCGTAAAGCAACATTGCAAAACACATAATTATGTTACACATTTCAACTTCCATGAATCGTTCCTGCAGGTAGTTTACGTACATTGGGGACAATGTTGGGGACAATACACTTACCTGATTAACTCCCTCTTGCACAAAGAAAAACTGTGTCATGAAATAATCTACTCTCACAGTACATGAATTATTTGCATTCAGCATTTTTATAAAGTTGAATATTTTGCTCTTTACTCCGAAGTTTCTTAAGCCATAGGCAGTCTCGATCTACATTATCAAATACAGATCAACATAGCATGTAACAGTCTCTTGTTTCCTGTCGACACTTTACTACCTACTGTGATGGTGAATAGGTAACTATGGTTTAAACATATTTATTTCAGAAAAAATAGGACCGACCTCAGGTCAAAACCTTTGTTATAGAAAAACATATTTTCCCTTATATTCATGAACAGTGGACATAAAAAGAAAAAATGAAAAATCTTCATAGTTATGGCCACAAGAACAGTCGGGAGTTGATGATATGAATCTTTCATACTTGTGTGCATTTAAGTTGCTGCATTGAGTCTAAGGTAATAGGTAACTATGTTTTCTCTCCTTTCGATAACCATTCTGCAGTTCAATTTAACAATTTATCTGTGATGTCCAGCCATGAAGTTATCCTCATATTCAGTATATCACTGTATCTGTTCGATACAGATATCGGGGTTTGCTCTGTGCGTTGTTGGCGAGGATTATATGTATGTTTACTGGAAATGTCTCCAAATGGCTTCTGATATTAAACATATCAGCACTAGTTAATAAAAGTTACAAATATCCGACATCCGCTTAGAATAGTGAAGCTTTGTCAACAAGCAATATATTTTTAAAAAATTACATTATAGTATCATTCATTCAAAAAACCTTTGCTGACTGGCAACTTGTTTCACCGATTGAACCTTGAGAAGATTGCTAAGTCCGCTTTGACGTACGAGTAGTGCACGACATGTTATGTACTGACTATAAAATGCAATGTAGTACTTTCAAGTAGTTCAGTAATCGATTGAACAACACTTGAAATAACTTTTTTATCTCAGGAAGGATCCGGGTGAACGGCTTCACTACATTGTTCCTTTTTAAACCTATCAAACAGTTGCATATCTCAAACAGTGTATATGCTCATTTAATGGTTCTTTTATTTCAAATATTCTGCTATATTTTGTGCTAAAACACAAATAATGAAACACTAACTGAATGCGTTAGCCTTACACGAACGTTCTTCTACCGGATACATGTAACTTTTACTATGAAACCTTTGACTATTTGGGAAATTGAAATAAGCAAAATAAGAAATAAATCGTAATTTTTAAGACTCATAAAGCTGTTTGTACCTGAAACTTAGTTATTTTTACTTGTGGTTCAAATATCCATATAAACAAATTTTCCAGAGACATAAACCATAGAGTCTAAATCTGACTTTTAAAAGCACCTACTTAACTAAATATTCGTTAGAGAACACATGCTTAGTGGATATTTTTATTGATATTTTATCAGTGTCTCAATGAATAATTAGATCGTAGTATATACGGTTGACATAAATTTGTAATTATTTACCAACATTATATATGAACTTATGTATAACCCCATTCTACTCTATGTGTAAAACGGTACAAGAAAGTATACCAAAACACTGATGCTGTGACATAACAAATAAATATCAATAAAGACTTGTCACGTCACGGAACCAATTACGACTGAGTCGCGACGAGCAGCAGGATAAAGAGCCTGTACTTACCTGGCACCCGACGTTCTGGAGACTGCGAAGACGATGGTTGTGTCACCAGATGAAGAAAGCTTCTGAATAAATGCACTGGAACATCTTCCAGGTTTTCTTACTTCACACTTGAAGGAACAGGTAGCAGCATTAGATTGACATCTAGTTCGATGAGAGCTGATGACACATCTTATAGGAGATCAATCCTTGTAGCTTGCGAGTTCTTTCGATAATCGCCTACTGTACACCAAGCAGTATTACAAAACACGATAAGTCCCTGTTGTGATGCTGATGTTACATGTTGGTGTAGCTATTAACACCACGCGTCTCAGACCACTGATAGCCCAGTGAAGCTGCGGGTCGCAGTTAGGAGGGGCCCAGCGTTAAACACTGTTCCCCTTCTTCATAGAAATTCATTAGTAGATATGTGACCGATCTTTATCTCATCAACTACCCGGATGTCAGGTTACCTTTAATAGACATACCTGTGATCAAAGCAGGGTGGGCAATGCTCAGGGTGAGGCCCTCGACACCCAATTGTCCCTGATGGCAGACTTTTATTTCTTTCATACAATCAACTGATGTATATTTAGAAAACGTTCAATAACAACCTTTATTTATATCCGATGTAAATATGTCTGGTATTTAGAATACGAAGCATAAGGAAATCGCTTTAAGTGAAATTCTAAACTGGATGGTTCCTTGATTAAAACGCCTCTAGCCCGACGGAAATGCAAATGACAATGTTGACGACTGACGGGGCATTACGGGTGTAAGTAAACAATACTCGGCACTTGCGTCACGGAAGGGATGAACTAGCCACGGAGATGATTTTACGATCCCGAGAATAACCTCAGGCGCTTATAGGGATATTTTTGGTACCCGATTGTAGTTCGTTGTCTCCATCTTGTTTAATTTCGCGATGTTGTCTGGTAACCAGGTAAATTGTTATCAATGGCGTTCAGGGAACCAGTGCGGCGTCAGCAGTCGTCCCCCGATCAATGGCCGTAACGATATCCTATAATCATAAACATCAAAAAGCTAACCTCAGAATGTTCCACACCCTTTGTTTCAGTATTGAGTCCGATCCGTTTATTCCTGTGTTCGTTCTATATATAAATAGCATTAATAGATAATCTTTTTTCAATGCAGAAACTTCGTTTAAGGTTTTATTGCCAATGCTTCACTGAGGTTTAATGATCAAATTACTATTACTACTGCTCAAATAGTTCTTTTGACGGATAAATAGAATATTACATTAGTTTTTATTGCCTTGGCAAAAAATAAAATATTGAAACATTAGACCGGAAATACTTAGCAGACGACTTCCGGTGTAGCTTTATCCGGGTACTCTTTGGTATTTGGTATTTATTGTATTTGCATGTTTGATTACAACTGGCAACGTGCCTCTGCAGTTTGTGTGTGGTTGACAAGTTCCAAAATAACCAAAAGATCTATTTCTGGTACTATGATAACACACACACCACCATTTAGTGGATTAAAATCCCCTTAGAGATTACACTTACGCAAATACATAAATAGTTTTACGATAAATAGTTATGGGTGTTTTCAGGTATGACTAATTCAAAATCAGAACTTCAAACATGCTTTCGTCCTAAACTCACTAATCTGGAATAATGGTCAAATCAGAAAAAGACATGTGCTTATTTGTTTTGCTCATTATCTGGTTAGGTCCATAAAACTAATTCACTTTTATTGCCTACTTAGCGGACCATCAAGATTAACATAGAACTTGTTCAGAGTCGCTTGTACTGGATAAATCCATCTCAAATGTATTTTTTAAGACATCTTATATGTTGAGTCATTTGTAATTTCATATTTGAGCAATCGTTCTGATATTTTTATAAATAGTTCCAACCTGATTTGACAATCTTTCTTTTTAATTTTGACAAACAAATGAAAGGAAATTGGAGAAAAAGTGACAAGAATGCCGTCCTGATGTGTTCACATTAACTCAGATTATCCAAGTGTATGGTAATGATTGAATAAGTAATTTTAGCAAATATCAGTAACGAAGTCCAAGTTATACCTGTTTAACATAGCAGTATAGGTTATCCTCGGATTCCTTGCTTGTAAACAATGGGGCCGATGCCGACAGTTTAAGGAATGTATTCCACCTATACTTAAAATCGTATATTTTGGCGTGCGAGAGTTAATAATAAATACCTGAATACCTTCGAGTGAATCGAATCGTATGCATGGTAAGCGGTGTACGATGTCCATGAGTACAGGGGGTGTCGAGAAGAAACATTGCTAGGTCCAATATCCTCGTATTAGAGTTTCTTTCTTGATGACATTTTTAACACGTCCCGTACGAAAAGTCAATGAATGTTAATTTTATGGAGTCCAAGTCTCTAAATTGAGAAAATTAAAAACCTGAACTTCTCATATGTCGTGTTCATATATAGAGTAAAACATATATTAGAATTCCCTGTTTATGACGTTTGATTTTCCTTTGCTATGTCCCATCTAAGAAAAATGTATTGAATGGCACAATATAAAAACCGGTTTATACTCAATAATTTACATATTTCTACATTTTATAATTCATTGAGTTGCATTCTTCTTCGTACGAAAAAAAATCTTTTGATTTGAAAAAGTAATTGATAATACTTTTTGACATTACTAAAACTAGACTTTAACCATTAACCAGACAGATTGTGTTTTATTTGATTTTTATACGTTGAAAAACCACCAATGATGATAACATTCATTCAAAACATCTGATACATTCATGTAGAAATGCCAAACACAATTATTGATTTTCAATGAACAACACCCTTATGTTTGTGCCAAAGCTGAAATCAAGCGAATTATTTTTACGAATACTACTTCTATGACATTTATAAACACTCTTAACTCGATATTTATCTTCTACCAGTTTGAGTTAAGTTTACGTTTGACTTATTGACGCGCTTTTGTCCGATTTTTAAAATCAGAAATCCCGACTTTATAGCTTTGTATTGTCCCCACACCGATTATCATTTGCCATTATGAGTCCTTCCTGAATAAGTCAATGAGTTATAGTCATAAATCCTTCCTGATTAAGTCAATGAGTTATAGTCATGAGTCCTTCCTGATTAAGTCAATGAGTTATAGTCATGAGTCCTTCCTGATTAAGTCAATGAGTTATAGTCATGAGTCCTTCCTAAATAAGTCCGTTCAGGACTATAACTTATAACTACGTCATATAACACTGATCGTCAAATACTTTAAAACATTAAATGAAGTATGCAATTCCTTTCTGTCTCAAGTATTACATTAAAAGGATTAGTCAAAATTTGTAAAATATTTTCTCAAACAATAAGACAAATGACGTATCAAATAGCTCACATTTCGAGATAATCATTAACAAAGTCATTTTTACGATCTTTCAAAATACATTTAAACTTGAAAAATTCATTTTCTATATCGGCCGATTGAAAAAAGGAATAAGATGGATTTACCGGTCAATGAAATGTTGCAGAAAGAAATTTTTCGGGTACAATATATGAGATGATTATATCTATGATCCATCTCTTTCTCGTTTCATTAAATGTTCTTACAACATTATCAAGCGGTGACTGACCAATATGAACCTTTGCTCTGATAGAACTAGTTACAATCAATTATGCCTCGTTGTTATTGTCCTTCTTTTAATTGTCTTCAAAAAAGGGGTTTAACTTATTTGAACAATGTTTTGCTAAAATGTCTCAAAAAGCAAATCAAATAATTGATATTGACAACACGACACATTGATTATGTTCATTCTGATCACTTGCAATACTGAACAACTTTTCAGGTGATTTTGTATTGCTGAATTCAAAACCAACAACAAGCCATACGTTTCTGAACTCAATCATGTACATATCGAATCTTTGGTTACATTTTTTATTTGGAACTGATAATATATCGATATATTTAAAGACAGTAGTAATTAGAATATTCAAGGACAGTTCTACCGAGGTGTGCGTATACTGGACATCACAATCACCTACATGATTTACATGTTATATTCATCAGATAACGGTATTATAACATGACTTCAGTACAATAAACATCACAATCACCTGCATGATTTATATGTTATATTCATCAGATAACGGTATTATAACATGACTTCAATACAATAAACATCACAATCACCTGCATGGAGGCTGCATCATATATATTTAATATTCATCAGATAAATATGATGTAATCTTACTTCAGTACAATAACCATCACAATCACCTACATGATTTATATTTAATATTCATCAGATAAAGAAGTACTCTCACTCCAGTACAATATATGAACATCACAGTCACCTACATGATTTATATATAATATTCATCAGATAACGATGTTGTAATCTTGCTTCAGTACAATATATGAACATTACAGTCACCTGCATGATTTATATTTAATATTCATCAGATAACGATGTTGTAATCTTACTCCAGTACAA
This sequence comes from Phorcus lineatus, assembly GCA_921293015.1. Lineage (NCBI taxonomy): Eukaryota > Metazoa > Mollusca > Gastropoda > Trochida > Trochidae > Phorcus > Phorcus lineatus. The sequence goes on along the minus strand of OV121082.1, from coordinate 811,294 downwards.
TATATGAACATCACAGTCACCAGCATCATTTGTATTTAATATTCATCAGATAACGATGTTGTAATCTTACTTCAGTTCAATATATGAACATCACAGTCACCTGCATCATTTATATTTAATATTCATCAGATAACGATGTTGTAATCTTACTCCAGTACAATAACCATCACAATCACCTACATGATTTATATTTAATATTCATCAGATAAAAAAGTACTCTTACTCCAGTACAATATATGAACATCACAGTCACCTGCATAATTTGTATTTAATATCCATCAGATAAATATCATGTAATCTTACTTCAGTACAATATATGAAGATCACAATCACCTACATGATTTATATTTAATATTCATCAGATAAAGAAGTACTCTCACTCCAGTACAATATATGAACATCACAGTCACCTACATGATTTATATTTAATATTCATCAAATAAAGATGATGTAGTCTTACTTCAGTAGAATATATGAACATCACAGTCACCTGCATGATTTATATTTAATATTCATCAGATAACGATGTTGTAATCTTACTCCAGTTCAATATATGAACATCACAGTCACCTACATGATTTATATTTAATATTCATCAGATAAGGAAGTACTCTTACTCCAGTACAATATATGAACATCACAGTCACCTGCATGATTTATATTTAATATTCATCAGATAACGATGTTGTAATCTTACTTCAGTACAATATATGAACACCACAGTCACCTGCATGATTTGTATTTAATATTCATCAGATAACGATGTTGTAATCTTACTTCAGTTCAATATATGAACATCACAGTCACCTGCATAATTTGTATTTAATATTCATCAGATAACGATGTTGTAATCTTACTTCAATACAATATATGAACATCACAGTCACCTGCATGATTTATATTTAATATTCATCAGATAACGATGTTGTAAACTTACTTCAGTACAATATATGAACATCACAGTCACCTGCATGATTTGTATATAATATTCATCAGATAACGATGTTGTAATCTTACTTCAGTACAATATATGAACATCACAGTAACCTACATGATTTGTATTTAATATTCATTAGACAACGATATTGTAATCTTACTTCAGTAGAATATATGAACATCACAGTCACCTACATGATTTATATTTAATATTCATCAGATAAGGAAGTACTCTTACTCCAGTACAATATATGAACATCACAGTCACCTGCATGATTTATATTTAATATTCATCAGATAACGATGTTGTAATCTTACTTCAGTACAATACATGAACATCACAGTCACCTGCATGATTTGTATTTAATATTCATTAGACAACGATGATGTAATCTCAATTCAGTACAATATATGAAGATCACAAACACCTACATGATTTATATTTAATATTCATCAGATAACGATGTTGTAAAAAAAAAAAGATCTTACTTCAGTACAATATATGAACATCACAGTCACCTGCATGATTTGTATATAATATTCATCAGATAACGATGTTGTAATCTTACTTCAGTACAATATATGAACATCACAGTAACCTACATGATTTGTATTTAATATTCATTAGACAACGATGTTGTAATCTTAATTCAGTACAATATATGAAGATCACAATCACCTACATGATTTGTATTTAATATTCATCAGATAAATATCATGTAATCTTACTTCAGTACAATATATGAAGATCACAATCACCTACATGATTTATTTTTCATATTCATCAGATAAAGAAGTAATCTTACTCCAGTACAATATATGAACATCACAGTCACCTGCATGATTTGTATATAATATTCATCAGATAACGATGTTGTAATCTTACTTCAGTACAATATATGAACATCACAGTCACCTACATGATTTATATTTAATATTCATCAGATAACGATGCTGTAATCTTACTTCAGTACAATATATGAACACCACAGTCACCTGCATGATTTGTATTTAATATTCATCAGATAACGATGTTGTAATCTTACTTCAGTTCAATATATGAACATCACAGTCACCTGCATAATTTGTATTTAATATTCATCAGATAACGGTGTTGTAATCTTACTTCAGTTCAATATATGAATATCACAGTCACCTGCCTCATATATATCTGATATTCATCTTATTCCAGTACCTTATAGTTTTGGGTATGAACCAGTTAGTTAACGATTTATCCATATGGAAGTATATACCATTCCACACTGTATGAGTGGGATAGGTGGGATAAATGGAAACACGTGGCACTTTGCTCTCATGTGAAATGAAAATGGATTCAATTTCCATTCAAATGGGATGCTTGAATTTCACAACAGTGCATGAGCCGTTACATCGTAATAGATGTGATCCTTGTTGAGTTGGGTCATCAGCAGCCTCTAAGTTTATACATCATGCTTGTTAAGTGAAAAAATACAAATGTAACTTTCTCGTATTTCAACAATGATAGCAGCATAATTCTTTTGTGTGGGAGTAATTGATGGTGGTTTATCTCAATGAAACAATCGTGCACTTATAAACGTCTCATTGAGCACGTTAAGGTAGATTGATGGAGACGCTCGATACATGCCTCTCATGTGGTTACACCAGAGGTTTGCTCTTTGTGACACGGGATGAATGATGACATTATAAACCCGACTACAGCAACTTCGCGCTGCTCCACCATCCATAAACAAACAATGATTGCCATTAATAGTCCGGAGAAGTTATTACTGTTGCGTGGGCGGATACCGCGTTTTCTCTAATTAATAATTGATTATGATCATTTTAATTGGACTATTACTAATTGTAGACTGAATGATAATAATTCCTGAATTATCCTCCAAATAGGATGTAGTTAAAATTATCAAGTGTGATAAATAGAGACTTCTAAACGAGGAAGTGTGGATATTGACTTTTACGAAACGAGAAATAATTTTAATATTTCCCGAGCGAGAGCGAGTTTCGTATAAGTCATACAACACTCTTCAAAGTGTAATGATTTTTTTATTACCGAATTTATTCCAACTAAATTGCATGGAAATGTGCATGAAACGGTGGAGGCCGGCAACAGTGATGTCAAGTAAAATGGTTTTATGACGTCATAGATGACGAAATACGGCACCTCGCACTGAACTATTGTTGATTGGCAAAATTGATATATGCCGGGTGCTCATATTGAAATTATGTCACTACTTATGAATAACCATTTATATTGGTAGCAATCTGAGTTATGTTTTTTTTTTCTTTTGTGACCATTCAAATGTCTTTTTATTTCATGACAGAGGAACCAAATTCACTTAAATTCAGTGTATTTGTGACACATGTGTTACAACTTTATCATGAAATATTAGAAAACCTTCTTTTTTATAACTTTATTCATTTTTGTTCATGTATATACAAATTCAAACATGCATTTCAATTTAGAAACAAAACATTTCAAAAGACAAAATAGGGACAGAGTGTATTTGAATTACAAAAAAAACCAAATCATTCATGGGAGGAAAATATAATCTGTGGATGTACATGATACTTTTTTCCAAATGATGTCTTGTTGAATAAGCGCTAAAAAACGAGAACAAATTGTGACATGATGACCAGAAATTCATAAATTTTGAAAAACTACATTGAGTATAAGCAGAATATTTGTCTAAACTAAATTTACCTCTCAACACTTATTGAAATCCTTTGACTCGTAGTTTGTGTAACAACATGAATCCCAAGGTTCAGTTTGAGGAGGCTGCGAAAACATGTTGAGCAGAACTTTAAAAAATGTGGATTTATTTTAAGAGCGTGAGTTTGGGCAATGTATCAGTAATTAGCGGCGTGAATTATATGATTTTGGGTGCTTCTAAGCAACAGTCAAGTTATTGTATTCAAAATGGCTGTGCTCTGACTCTAATGCATTGTAAGGTATTCAGGTTTTTACATGGATTTTTACGTCATTATTTTGACTCTGGCACTTCGTCAACCGGGACATCTGCTCCATGCTTCTCTTTGTTGGGCTACTTTTTGATTTAGCATAGACTTTTAACTTGACTTAAAGCTATCAACTTATAATCGGAGGGGGAAAACAATTAATAATTACCCAAAACAATTTTCTGTTTTTTAAAACTGTGTTTTAAAAAATCAGAAAAGCAAAACAACAAAACCTTATTTTGACAACTTTTCTTCATACTACATCTAGGGAACGTATATACGAACGTAATAAATGTACTTTGACATCTGAACTGATAATTTCAAGACAAGATTTTTTCATAGAAATACGACAGATTGCTTCCATACTATCCAATGTACAAACAATTTGAACAACTTACCACATGTGCTTAAAAGAGATTGACTACGGTAGTAGTGGGAGTATCTGCCATGTCATTACCTCATTCTTTCTCATATCACAATGACGTATAACTCCTCCATGAGGCACTTGCTTGATTTACAACGTAATATTACTCCACTCTGCGCCATCAGCGTGGAGAGAGTCACGGCGTGATTCAGAGTTGAATAGGAACTTGTCTCAAGGCTCTGATTCGAGCTCATCGATAATTCGAAAAACCCCATTGACAAGTACCTTCCCTATATATTTGAATTGCAATCCTAAAAGAATGAGAAGGATATTTTTCCAATATTGAAGTTCGTGAATATGCAATAAGAATAACGACTGTTGCAAAATGATCTTTGATTTTTACTCGTTTGATAACTTTGAGAAATATTCTTCCCTAACGATTCACTTGGGTTAGAAAGAACTTGGATGAAAGAATCTGAGATTTTGCGATTTTTCCTAAGTTCTTTCAACATAATTTGGTTTTTTTAATTAAAGAAAGATTACTGGTAACGTCATCTCATCTGTTATTCATAACCTGATTGACCATCGGATCGGTCATCCTCCACTGCATTGGACGAGATTATAGACTACAACGAACCTATGAAGAGTGCTCTGTAAGAAGCAAGTCTCACCTTGAAATGATGAGTGTTCTGTAAGTAGCAAGTCTCACCTTGAAATGATGAGTGTTCTGTAAGTAGCAAGTCTCACCTTGAAATGATGAGTGTTCTGTAAGTAGCAAGTCTCACCTTGAAATGATGAGTTTTCTGTAAGTAGCAAGTCTTAACTTGAAATGATGAGTGTTCTGTAAGTAGCAAGTCTTACCTTGAAATGATGAGTGTTCTGTAAGTAGCAAGTCTTACCTTGAAATGATATGATAATAAAAAGTGTAACACAACTGGAGGTGCTGCAGCTGCAGTGTCTCTTTAGAAAACCAACCTGAACTTAATACAACAGGTCTTCCAGTACCTGAAAACACGTGTTAGTTAATGTAATCCTCCGGTTTACAGTAATAATGGACAAAACCGAATGAATGGCGTTACTAAGGATTTTTAATCAAAGGAGTACACATTGCAGATCAATTATGAAATTACCGATACTAGATGTACTTCTGTCCCTGTCTCAAGTTCAGCTGAAAGGTCATGTGCTGAAATTGTCAATAACAGAGGGGACCAGCAAACTGTGGCTTGTGAGGCTTGTAATGCTTGTAAGGCTACCGCTGAGGGGGAAATAATCTTGTCTATGATTCAAAAAGAAGTTTCAGATAAATGGCTATCACACAACTACTATGCACCGCAGTAAATTAGGAATTATCCGAGGCAGATTTGAGGCATTGTCGATGTTGGGGACTTCAAGGTTCATGTTATATGGAAGTGAATATGCTGAGACATGAACACTAAAACGATCATAATATATGTTTTTTTTAATCAATGAAGATCGCTAAACGTGGACAACCGTTAATGAGGTGGAATATGGACTACAGCCTATTAAAGATATTATATGCTTACAGTGTTCAAAGCCAATCTTCATTGAATACTCAATGGAACTAGGTTTATGTACTTAGAATATCATTAAACTTTATCAAACTTTTTTTTTTAATTGTGGCCGAGACCATATTCAAATCGTAGAATCTTTGTAAGAAAAACATGAATATAAGCAATACATACCTAGCATCTTTCAAAAGCCAAGATAATGTAGTGAGCAAGAAGCCCACAAGAGAGCAGGCGATACGGAGCTGTTTACAAGCATCTTTACGTTATTATCTCTGTATTGCGGCTTCTGTCTGATCTTCTGACACTGATTTCACCGAAAGCTCTGATAATGTCATAACAACAGTTTTTGTTATGAAAAGAATATAAATTCGTAGACTTAAAAACTTTCAGACGGCGGTTTACATGCAACTAAGATAAACTGTAGCGATCATATTTCCATTGAAAAAGGGTAGATTTTTCATTTACGATTCCATTGCCACAATGTTTGCATTCTAAACACGTTAAAACACCAGGTAGGCAGTGGGGGTATAGTAAATGTGCTTGATGTGTTAATTAGGTTTTTAAATTTGATATTTCAACTTTATTAGAACTTGCTCGGGTATTTATTCAATGTACTGGCTTCAATGACTTAAATACATCGAAATGTCGTATCAACAAGATTAAACAGTTCAAGGGGTGTCGTATCAACAAGATTAAACAGTTCAAGGGGTGTCGTATCAACAAGATTAAACAGTTCAAGGGGTGTCGTATCAACAAGATTAAACAGTTCAAGGGGTGTCGTATCAACAAGATTAAACAGTTCAAGGGGTGTCGTATCAACAAGATTAAACAGTTCAAGGGGTGTCGTATCAACAAGATTAAACAGTTCAAGGGGTGTCGTATCAACAAGATTAAACAGTTCAAGGGGTGTCGTATCAACAAGATTAAACAGTTCAAGGGGTGTCGTATCAACAAGATTAAACAGTTCAAGGGGTGTCGTATCAACAAGATTAAACAGTTCAAGGGGTGTCGTATCAACAAGATTAAACAGTTCAAGGGGTGTCGTATCAACAAGATTAAACAGTTCAAGGGGTGTCGTATCAACAAGATTAAACAGTTCAAGGGGTGTCGTATCAACAAGATTAAACAGTTCAAGGGGTGTCGTATCAACAAGATTAAACAGTTCAAGGGGTGTCGTATCAACAAGATTAAACAGTTCAAGGGGTGTCGTATCAACAAGATTAAACAGTTCAAGGGGTGTCGTATCAACAAGATTAAACAGTTCAAGGGGTGTCGTATCAACAAGATTAAACAGTTCAAGGGGTGTCGTATCAACAAGATTAAACAGTTCAAGGGGTGTCGTATCAACAAGATTAAACAGTTCAAGGGGTGTCGTATCAACAAGATTAAACAGTTCAAGGGGTGTCGTATCAACAAGATTAAACAGTTCAAGGGGTGTCGTATCAACAAGATTAAACAGTTCAAGGGGTGTCGTTTAGAAAGATCTTATCAGTATGAGTATAACTAAAAATCCTTTAATCTTCCTCTACATCTCGTATTTCATCTAGCTCTCAATCAGAAATAAACACAAATTTCATTGGAGTGTCAGGATCGAGAACATTGGACAAAGGGGGCGATAGAACCAAAAGCATACTTTCTTTCAACTAACGAAAGATAATGCTCAGCGAAATAATTGTATGGATAGACTAAACCAGAAATAAATCCTTTTCTGTGACAATGATTAGTTTGCGATGCAACGAACTGCAGCGGTACATGCATAAATTAGTAAAACATGTCTCTAAAGTAATGTCTAAATTATTAGGGAAAATCTCTTTGTTGGTCATTGAACTATCAATTCATTTTTTACCTTTTCTTCAAGAAAATGAATCCCACTAAACTTTCAAAAGTTATATTGACATTCTCTCACACACTTCAAGATATGGATTGGTGCTGTTTCTATTTGTCTGTTTTTCTGAGAGCTAAAAGGAAATGACAAATTTTTACCCGTGAATGATTCCGTTTTTATGTCCCTCCTAGCTAAACTCACGGGCAAAAAAAACGCTACCACTTAAGATTTGAAATTACGAAAAAAATCAAACTCAGATTCAAATCCAATCTCATGAAAACACATCGACCAAATACAACAATAATTGTTTCATCTTGAACTGTGGTAATAAACGCATGCTTTTCCCAAAATTTCCCAAATATTATGGTTTTCACCTTTTTCATGCAAAGCAAAATAGCCCTATGCCCGACAATTATAAAACCAATGCGCATTGATTGTCAGAATCCACTTTGTAAAAGAAAAGCACTTAAAGAATGGGTAAGCAGTCGCACAGTGGCCACACGTCTATGGTCTTCTGGCATCAGGGCATACAGACCGTTCCGGGGACAACTGTTGACAGCCGAACACCGCCAACGAAGACTGAGTTGGGCTAGGGTGGTTTTACGTTGGCAGCGACGTCAGTAGCAGAGGATGCTTTTCTCTGACGAAAGTCGGTTCTGTCTCTTCAAAGCTGATTGAGGAGTACGTGTACGTACCGCCGTCGGGGAGAGAAAAGCGCTGCATGTTGCGTTCAGGAAGTGGTGCCCTACGGATGAGGAAGTGTCATGGTTTGGAGAGGCATACTTGGTGAGGAGAAGACGCCGCTGGTTATCGCGAATGGAAATCTAACGGCTCAGCGTTACGTCGGAGACATTCTCCATCCCGTCGTCTGTTCCCTTCTTCAACAACAGGCACACGGTGTGATCTTTCAACAAGACAATGCCCGAGCGCACCCAGCTCGACTTCCTCAGAACTTCCTTGCTAACAACAATATAGACGTTTTACCGTGGCCAGCATGCTCGTCTGACATGTCACCGATCGAACATCTTTGGGACGCTTTGGATCGTCTTCTTCGTCAGCGACGACCACCTCCAGATTATCGCCAGCAACTTGCTCAAGCTCGCCAAGTAGAATGGCAGCGCATCTCACGTAATGACGTCTGACGTTTGATTTTCTCCATGCGTCGGAGGGTAAATGCTTGTATTTTGGCATGGGGAAATCATACACGTTATTACTGTGAAACGTTTTCAACACTCTAAACATCTAAACTTGGACTTTGTGACCCCCAGGACAATATCGGAGACTGTGCCGTCGATACCGGAAGCTGATTTGATGCAATGTTTATGTTCTGTACCAAATGTTGCGTATTTGAAACGAACACGTCAATGGTCGAGGCTAACATTTTGATGTAAGGAGTAAGACTCGTTCTGAAATGCACCACAACAATCACCAGGGAACATTCATTTCTAAAGACTTTTTTTCAGAATAAAATATCTTCTTCAATTCAATATTCTTGATATTTCATAATTTTGACTAAAACATTTTAAGATTTACTCTTTAAAAGTAGTCTTGTTGGCTGGAAGTTTTTGCATTTAAAACTAAAACCTTCACATTGGTACGTCAAACTTAGTCATTATGACATCACATCAATCAGTTTGCATGTGATTTTATTACACACTACACAATGTGTAATAACATTGTAAGCGTATCTAACAGCAATAACCACACAGGGAAAGCACTGATAATCTGGTCCAAACAGTCAGTTATCTTACTGTATTGATTCGACTGGACAGAATTTCATAGAATTTCAAAGAGAGTGTAATGAGAGTTTTTAGAAACACAACACAAACAATTTTGATAGCGAACAAATGTAGCATTATCATATTTATGTTACAGCAGGTATCAGGATGTCAGAGGAATTAAAGCAGTTATCAGGATATCAGAGAAGTTATTGGAGTTATCATGATATCAGAGAAGTTATTGGAGTATTCAGGATGTTAGAGCAGTTATAGCAGTTATCAGTATGTCAGAGCAGTTATAGCAGTTATCAGGATGTCAGAGCAGTTATAGCAGTTATCAGTATGTCAGAGCAGTTATAGCAGTTATCAGTATGTCAGAGCAGTTATAGCAGTTATCAGTATGTCAGAGCAGTTATAGCAGTTATCAGTATGTCAGAGCAGTTATAGCAGTTATCAGGATGTCAGAGCAGTTATAGCAGTTATCAGTATGTCAGAGCAGTTATAGCAGTTATCAGTATGTCAGAGCAGTTATAGCAGTTATCAGTATGTCAGATCAGTTGCAGCAGGTATCAGGATGTCAGAGGAATAAAAGCAGTTATCAGGGCGTCAGAAACGTAATTGGAGTTATCAGATTGTCAGAAACTTACTTGAGTTATCAGGATGTCAGAGCAGTTATAGCACTTTTCAGGATGTCAGTGGAATTAAAGCAGTTATCAGGATTTTAGAGGAGTTATAGGCCTTGATAAAAGGTCAAAGGAGTTATAACAGTTATCAGGATGTCAGAGGAGGTTTGTGAATAATGAGGATATCGGAAATGTTATAAGGCTTATCATGATGTCAGAGGAGTAATAGCATTTATCTTTATATTTGTCATAAACGTTTGTGAAGTGAGAAAATGTTTTGTTTATCTAACCTCATACATCAAGACCTTCAAGATAAAAAAAACTTATATTTAGAAATATCTCTTTAAAAAATAAAAATGACTTGCAGAATTGTAAAATAATTTTCCAAGCGAATGTCATGTTCCAGGCTCCAGGTGATCAGAAGGTTAAATCTTGATTTGGAAGTGTCAGGCATAATACTTAATAATATAAAATAAAAGAGAAAGATAAAACAAACTATGTTAGCACGTTGTCAAATATATCAACATGATTTTTAAAAGATCCTTACTCTAAAGTGTTTAACGGTTTTGAAATCAACACCACAAAACAGCATGTATCAGATTTTGAAACATACTTCTTCCAATCTAGCTTTAAAACTTTTCATTTGGCAACATTTCAAACACTTTCTAAGACTTTAATTTTGTTTAGTTCATTGATTTATTTGCTTAGCTCAAAGGAAATGACGTCATGAGTTGATGGACATACATACAGACATTGTTAACCACCATTTTCTCTATGGTGATAGGATTCCGTGAAAGACTCCTTATAAACTCGTTAAAGCTGGGTATTTCAGGTAAAATGGGGATGTATTTTTAGTTTTATGTTGACAGAAAACATTTCAAGGGGTTAAAGATTACTCTGTGTATGTTAACTTCCCAGAAATGTAAACACATTATTTTAGCCTAACTGATGGAAGCAAAGCATGTGTCTTATGTACAAACTTTTATCGTAATTGGCTGTGGGCTACATTCCGTTGTTGAGAACAGATTAGTTCATAATTGTATCCAATAAATTATTTCAAAATATGTCACTAATATTTTTTTATCAAAAGATAATTGTTGATTTTAAGGCGACAAATAAGTTTGCGTTTATAAGCTAATTTACTTGATATATGTTGTTAAATGCAGATAGTTATTTGTTTTCAGTTCTAAAGCATTTTATGAAAATAAACATGCTTACGAAATAGGCTTAGTTTGCATTGTGAAATATTTCTCCTTTTTCTGCACTTGCTACTATTGTCAAGGGAGAACATATGGAAATATGGAAATATGGAAATCTCAACGTGAGTCATCTCCAGCCTGTCCACTTTGCACTGGGTCCGGTGATAATAAACTATTGATAATTGGTTGCATCAACCAATCTTACTCAATCAGTTTTGAACCAGAATACCTACAGGTCTTTCATTAAGTGTTGGAAATTAATGTTTGCTATAAATTATCTAAAACATTAAAGGGGCAGTAGCGCGTTTTCTAAGATAAAATAAGATACAACCACGAAAAAGAATACGAATGTTACCAAATTGAATAATAAGAAACAGTTCTAAAACGAGTGTATCATGTTCAGTTAAGCTATGCGAATCCATTTTCCTACCTCAAAAGGTTAAAAATTGTTTACACAAAAAAGGTCGCCAATGGTTTGCTTAATTCTTGATAATTTCTTCTGGGACTACGAATAATCGGAGATTCGTTAAAGAATAGTCTTTGCTCATATACACGAGTCAAATCAGGGCATAAAGAAGGCCTTAGCGATCATGGTTGTGTGTAATTATGCTAAGTCTTATGACTATGTTGATTTGTTAATATTCATTTCTTAATTTTTCTGATCACAGTTTTTGTTTTAAAAATTTCTAATTTCACTATCAAAATATTGAACTTCTGTTTCTTCTTGTTCAGAGATATCTTCAAGTCAAATTATGCCATTAGCAACTTAAAACAATGCAATATGATTTTTTTCTTCTTTTGTCTAAACTAATAACAACATTTGTTGTTTTTTTTATAAATTTGATATTCCAAGTAAAATATATTTTGAATCCTTAACATTTTAATGTAAGACTTTATCTTTTTCGTTTTATCCCAATTCAAACCAAGTTTTATTGCCATATCAAGTGTTATTTGTACGAAAACACATGTCCAAACGCAACTCACAAAAGCAATTGACCCATTGATTTATTATTTTTAATTCAAAATGTACTTTCATATAATTGTATCGAATGCTTACCTTGCATCTTTTGAAATCGAAGATAACATTTGCGATGGACAATCGCTGTATTTGTAGGTAGGCAGAGCTATTTGATGTATTATCTCGGTATCTGACACTGAAGAACTCAAACCTGTTGGATATACATAGATATTGATTGACAACCATGTTCACGGTATTATCTCTCTGGTGAGGCTCTGTCTGCTCTGTTGACTAGGATTCCCAAAATTAGAAAAGTTCAGACTCTACAAACATGAAATTCCTCAGAGATACATATGATCATTGAAAAAAAATACTTTTACTAATTCAAAAGGATTTCCTGACTATACCTATAAATACGTTATAACATCAGGAAGCAGGAAGACAATGATTGTTGAGTCAACTGTTTAATATTGTGGGGGGTGGGTTTTTTTAAAATGAAAATATTTATGGGTATCAACTCATTTAATGCTAGATATATGAATTATTCTCTCTCCAACTATTTCATTAACAAATCTGATACGAAAATAAAAGCATACATTTAGATTCATAATACAATAGAAATTCACATTTGACAATCTTAAATAAAAATCCTCTTATAACTCTTCCTTCTCAGATGCCATAACTAGATTTGATTTCTTTGTTTTTAATAAAAATGTCTTGCACAAAATTGAAATACACTCAGATAACATTGAATTGCCACATATCCAATATGACAAGCTTGAAAGAATTCTATGATGAAAGTGACTGTTAAAAGAATACCATTCGATTCTAAACACATCAAACAATAATGACAAACCATATATGATAAATTTTGTTTTTTAAACTATCATGAACAGGAATTTGAATATTTCTCCTTAACTCAAAAGATATCAATGTTTTACATCAGCTGTTGTTTCTCGGTTAAAGTTACACCTTTATAAGGGATCACCTTTTGCAACGTTTTAAAACCATGTCTTCTTGCTCACTCTTTCAAGATTCCATAAATAACTAATCCACATCATAAACATCCTCATCTACATATGCAATCTCACATGTTTGAAACGATAAATATATATATATATATATATGTATGAATGAAAATCCAATGTATAACGAAAATTCAAGAAGAACTATGAAAACCAACCCTATCACCATCTTGCCAGACCAGTAATAGTTTCTTGGGCTTAGATAATAAAACAAAAATCTTTGGCACTGTCTGTTTTTAATCAGTGTAGCCCACAACATGTAATGTATCAGTACAAGGTTAATCTCTTTCCCCTCTTTCCCAATGAAAACGTTTGTAAATAAAACTGACTTGACTTATCAAGCCCGATTTTTTGGTAAATGGATAACCTGTTAAAGAACATAGCGAGAAATAAATAACAAATGAAAAAAATAACTAGACGAATGCGATACAATGTTAAAGAATATCATAAGATTTACTCTAGAGTTAGGCATGTGAAACTCAAACTAATACAGATACTGGAAGCCAATCGTTCTATTGCTTAACTGCCGCTCGTTTGGTCTCGATTACAGCTGCATACAAAAAGTTTGTTCACATACCTGAATATACTAGTGCAATTATCATGTAATTTTAGATGCCTTTGAGGTATCGTAGCGTTGCGAAAAAGAAAAGGTATAATATTGAATTTTCAATACACATAAGCAGATCCATTCTTCTTTAAGGCAAAAGTTTATCGTACCCTTCAATTACCCGATACAGTTTTGGCAGGTCAGTGAAGTGACCAGGAGTCAAAATTCCGAAAACACTAATTCTTATTTTTATCCATCAGTTATCAACTTCTTTAAACATTAGTCACGTTTGTTTCTTTGCACAAAGTCAATGTGATTATGTTGGTTTTGATCTCAGAGAGTCAATATGGAACATTTTATTCGAAATTCAACGAAATCAAAATTTCTAAAATGTGACCCCTTCTGTCTATATCAATATGCCAAAATTCGAATTTTTGCACGAGTGACCAGACAATGCCAAACCGAGTTCAAGAATGGCTATTTCACACATGGACAGTGGGTGATCCATTGTCAGTCTTGGTGAAGCTATTCTACTGACGTTGAAACGTAACCCAAATTACATGATATTTGCACTACGATTCAGTGGTAAATGAACAAACTTTCGGTATGCAGCTGTATATTTAAGTCTAGCGGCTGAGTTGGTGAGCTGTTGATAGGGTCAGTGTTGTCGGTGTTACTTAACTCTTGAAGTCTGTGTTTATATTCAGCAAGGGATTCGACACGAAAAGTATATAACAACTTATATATTGCAGATAGAGGTATCCGAAAATAACAATGTAACATTTGTTCACTATATAATGATATGTATTTCTAAAGCACATCAGTACTTTCCTTGTTTTGAAATGCATTTATTCAAAGTCTTAAAAATTTAACATACGGTTTGTCACTTGTAGACACGAATTAGTGGTATATTTCAGATAGCAATTATTTGCGAGGTTTGGCGGCAAACAGAGATAGACAATTTCAATAAATGTCCGATATGCAGAGAATCAGTCAACATTTGAGTGTTAACAGTTGCTTTGTAAAACACAGAGAGATAACAGATTTGTAATGAAAATACTTTTTCAAATGGATTCTGGGTATGAACGAAATATATTCAGCATTTAGGAGGGACGGTTTGACCTGAGTATATCTAAAACCAAAATGAAGAGGAATTTTGCCAAGAATTGTATCTAAATAGATATTATATCATTATTGGAATCATATCATTGAATATAGATTAAACAGTCGTACTCAAAGAGTCAATGTATCTTATCAAAGCAAAACAATTTGGTCACTGGTTGCAGTAACAATTAGAAGATAAATAGTTGCGTTTGTAAAATTTCCGGGATTCATTGTTATTCAACACCCGCAAATTTAGTTTAAAACCGACGGCGTTAATGAATAAGAAATAAAGATGACAAAAGTAACTATCATAAAATGACTTTAAAATATTAAAGAATAACATAACAAAGTAACAGTTTTAAGGAAGAAAGTGTAATGTAATAAATTTCAAGGTGAAATCTATGTATTGATATACTAGTCGTATGAACCCATGTGGACACATCCGAAATGTCAAGTGTCTTGTTGTCGGTGAAGTCATATAACATTCACTATTGTAGTTTGTCACCCTAAGATAAATGTGCACAATCTCTATTTCTTAAACTGCATTTTTTTCAGCAGATTTAAAAAATAAATTATCAATTCTGCTTCTAAACGGTGTAAACAGTCATTTTACAACGATACTTCATCTATCTTGTTTGATGCAGGGTCGAGAAATGACTCACCCATTTGATATTTTTACAGTCGTATTATAAATAATAATGAAGGCAATTCATAGCAAAGGTTTCATAAATCGTCCATCACACCAATGAGGTTTTTTTATGCTATGATGTGATGGATCTTACAGGTGTACGGAATAACAATATTTTTAGACTTCAAAAACTGGTAACAGGAAATTACGTCATGGGTAAAAGGACTTGAAACAAAATCGTCAATGTAAACTTTCACATTGTGCACCGTGAATTGTTCTCTTTACTAGCCACGGCTAACTTGGATTTTTGTGAAATGGAGAAAGATTTTTAGTTTTATATTGACGAGAAACAATGCAAGGATCAGAGACTACCCTGTATATTTTAACTTCCATATAAATATATTATTTTAGTCGATCTGGGGAAGATAAACATGTGCTGTTCTGTTCCAAATGAGCTTTGTATTTAAACGTATTCCGTAAAATTCTCACGCCTCCATTTTGCTGTTTTCTTTCTGACATGCAAATCTGCAACATCAACGAACATCTATGTTCTATAACGGTTCTTTTTAGATTTTATTCTATTCATCAATATTCTTAAGCATTTATAATTTTGACTACAACATTTCAGAATTATTCTTTAAAAAGTATTGTTCGCTGGAAGTTATTGCATTAAATATCTGTATATTTTTAAAAATAAACATCGGTAAAACATAATAGTCTGTGAATTTTTCTTACATTTTTGTATTTTGACTGACTCTTCTTTATCTGAAATAAGAAATAACAACGTGTATAACATTGGATCAGTCACTCTTTTAGACTGTGCTAGATTTTTGTACAAAGGTTCCATCACACATGCATGTACAATTTAACTCAATTCATTTGAAAAGGAACATAAACTTGAGAACGAAAGTTACGTCACCATACAGAAAACAAGATATTTTAATCTTAACTGAGAAACATCATTTCTTAACATGCCACTTAAATTAAATCTTAAATTTTGAAATAATATCTGTTTATTTTTCCGAAATACATGCTTCATAGTGTTAGAATCCCCTTGCCATGCTTCATAGTGTTATAATCGCCTTGCCATGCTTCAACGTGTTAGAATCCCCTTGCCATGCTTCATCGTGTTATAATCCCCTTGCCATGCTTCATCGTGTTAGAATCCCCTTGACATACTTCATCATGTTAGAATCGCCTTGCCATGCTTCAACGTGTTAGAATGTCCTTGCCATGCGTCAACATTTTAGAATCCCCTTGCCATGCTTCATCGTGTTAGAATCCCCTTGCCATACTTCAACGTGTTAGAATCCCCTTACCATGCGTCATCATGTTAGAATCCCCTTGCCATGCTTCAACGTGTTAGAATCCCCTTGCCATGCTTCAACGTGTTAGAATCCCCTCGCCATACTTCAACTTGTTACAATCCCCTTGCCATGCGTCAACATTTTAGAATCCCCTTGCCATGCTTCATCGTGTCAGAATCCCTTTGCCATACTTCAACGTGTTAGAATCCCCTTACCATGCGTCATCATGTTAGAATCCCCTTGCCATACTTCAGCGTGTTAGAATCTCCTTGCCATGCGTCATCATGTTAGAATCCCCTTGCCATGCTTCAACGTGTTAGAATTCCCTTGCCATGCTTCATCATGTTAGAATCCCCTTGCCATGCTTCAACGTGTTAGAATCCCCTTGCCATGCTTCAACGTGTTAGAATCCCCTCGCCATACTTCAACTTGTTAGAATCCCCTTGCCATGCGTCAACATTTTAGAATCCCCTTGCCATGCTTCATCGTGTCAGAATCCCTTTGCCATACTTCAACGTGTTAGAATCCCCTTACCATGCGTCATCATGTAAGAATCCCCTTGCCATACTTCAGCGTGTTAGAATCTCCTTGCAATGCGTCATCATGTTAGAATCCCCTTGCCATGCTTCAACGTGTTAGAATTCCCTTGCCATGCTTCATCATGTTAGAATCCCCTTGCCATGCTTCAACGTGTTAGAATCCCCTTGCCATACTTCAACGTATAAGAATCTCCTTGCCATGCGTCATCATGTTAGAATCCCCTTGCCATGCTTCAACGTGTTAGAATCCCCTTGCCATGCGTCATCATGTTAGAATCCCCTTGCCATGCTTCAAAGTGTAAGAATCCCCTTGCCATGCGTCAGCATGTTAGAATCCCCTCTGGCTCTGGCTCTTGATAAACTAAAAAAGTAATTTATCGAACTCAGGTATATTTGAACAAACAAGAAAAAAATTTTTACTCTGAATTATGAAATGTTGGGTTATGAAATGTTCAAAGTCGACCTGCCCTGGCAGCAGTAGTTTGTATTTGAATCGGTTGAAAATATTGTGACGTTTCTTTTGCTCCTCAGCATACATGCTTGGTCTGTCAACGTTGTAGATTGTCCTGAGTTATTGACGATTGGTTCCATCATTCCTCCCTTTACAATCTTGTTTTATAATAGGAAACTAATAAAGAAATTATGAAACCTTTAACTGTGTGTTTTCTATTTAGTAAACCCATCAAGATTATCTATCAGGTATAATCAAGTACTAGATAAACATTTATTATGTATTATATCAAGCACAATAGTACAAATACAGGTTTTAGTAGTGTTAGCGACCCATTCAATACGTTCATGTTTGTGAGATTTAGACATGAGTTTAAGCCTTTAAACTAAACTACAGCAGGAAACACTTATCTTCATTATCGACTACATAATAGTTTTTTTAATAAATAACTATTAACGATGTGTATTTCAAACTAACATAATTCACAGATATTACTAGTTGTACAAAATCATGAAAAGCTCTTATGGGATCACTTTGTCAATGGTACGAAGTTTTAATCTTGCTGCTTATTCTGGTGGGGAATATTGTGACTCAATACTTGCTTTAAAAAATTCTAAATAGGGTCATTAAAATAAGGACATTCTTCACAGACCCTCTTTACTTATCCTACAAAAGTCTGCTTGGATGTTCATCGTTTGGATTTTCACCAGAATAGTTTGGCAAGGAATTGGAAATGAACAACGCCTTTTCAATCATCTGATTTCAATCACTGTATCCCATATCATATACAATGGATCAGTACGTCAGCATGACAAGATCGATCTATTTCTCCTCTCATCTCCACCCACAACCCATGGAATATTGGCATTAAACCATCAGCGGTATTGATCAGATGTTTTACAAAATTGCTATCAATCATTATACCATTGTGTGAATTAATGTCACAAGTCACAAGATATTTCCTAGTTCCGTACTCATACAAAACAAAATGGCTTCATTTTTTCAACATATGACTGTCACCGGTAGCTAATAAATCATTAAATGCATGAATATTTACAGTTACAGTTTTAGGTAGGTACATTTTTTTGCAACTCATTAAAGAATGGACAAATAGAAATGAAATGAAATTCATCTTCCTTTCCGCAGTTACAAAGAGGGTAAATATTCGAAGTCTATCAATTAGATCTACCTTCATTAATTCTTAAACGTAGCAGCCCCTATCGTAACCTAACTAAAGTTTTACGAAATCTTAAATCTACCATCTCAAAAAAATATTTTTCTGGCGTAAGCAAATTTTATCATTTTCCATTTTTGTCATATATGTCATATTCTGTACTGTTATCTGATGTTTCCAGTTTTGAAAGGTTTTAATAGTATTGAATACTTTGTTTCCTAAACTGTATGCTAGCCTGAAAAAACCAAAGCCAAGAGAAAACAATTTTCTAATTTCAGAAGCCTAAGTGTTGGCCTGGCTGGAAACGAGAAAATGGATCATCTAGCCAAGTTCTCACTAGCTCACTTCCAACCAACCAATGAGAGTGACCGAATGACTGGAATGGTGGCAGCACTGTTAGGCATAAATCAAGCTTATGCGCTAAGGTTGAAAGACATGCCAAAATTCGCGGGGTCATTTTGACACGTCTAAGACTTGGCCATTGTGATTTAAATGCATACAGGCATATTTTAAACAAAGATGTTTCTCCTTCAGAAACTTTCCTTCATTCTCTTGTTGAATGTGATGAGCATAATGATCAGACTTCAGACAGGTGATCATGTCCAAATCAAACGTCTTCTCTCTTAGATCTATAATCATAGACAACTTGATGTTTGGTGAAGTCCAAAGGGCAATTATGAGTTTTATCAAGAACACAGGAAAATACAATCTTTTATAGAATTTTAATCATTTCGTCTTTTCAATACTCATTTAATCATTCGTTTTAATGCTGGGCGCATTAATGTCATAATTGGCCCAAACATCGCCCTTAAATCAACCTAACTACCTTCCTATGTGATTAAGAACATGAAATAAGAAATGACAAAATTACTTTATCATCTTCTTGTTGTCTGAAGAGAGGAATTGTGGCGCTATCGAATTCAAACTAACAACTGAGCGGTCATCAACAACAAATAGGGATAATTAGATTGTACACAGTCAATTAGAAATACTTATGTCGAAAATCTAATTAGGAGACAAAATGAATGAATTTATGTTTGTCTCGAATTGATTAGAATGGGTCAGACAACAAAAGAAAAAAAAAGCTATTACACTGGAAACTGGTTCAAATTTGTAATAACAGTTATATTCACTCTTGTTGAATAACTATTCATACTCATGTCGTAAAAGTTATATGACATCCTCAGATATATAGAAAATATTAACTGATTTGCAATTTAATAACATTTTTATTAAACGAATGAGTAGATTGATTTTCAGCGAGCAGTTCAGTATTTCATGTATTACTTAACATTAACCTTAACATTTGAACGTCAGACTTAACATTTGTACGTCAGATTTAACATTTGTACGTCAGATTTAACATTTGTACGTCAGATTTAACATTTGTACGTCACATCAATGAGTTTGCACGTGATGCTATTACACAATGCTTAATTGAATTGACTGGACAACGTTACATACAACGTCCATGAGAGTATACTGAAAATAGTAACACAAATTATAACTAAAACAATTTTGATAGTGAACGAATTTAACACTTTTATTTTGGATTTTGGTTACTAGCATCTACACATACTCCTTACCATTTCTTAACGTTTTGTGGGACTTGTCACTTTCAGGATTCGACCCTCAATGTTGGTCATCAATTCAGCTAGAACTGTCACAATCTGATTAGCTACATTTGATCCTTAGCATCAATAATGGCAGCCAGATCTGCCCAAATTTCTGTGGCTAAGCTGTTTTATAATTTCACATGAGTTATAAATTAGATAGAAATTCTGGGATAAAGTAACCTCCTTTCAGGGAATGTGAGTTACAGATTTTGCCTGATACGGAGTATTTGAAGAGGATAAGGTAGTTATAGGAGTTATCTGGATGTCAGCGCAGTTGTAGGATATCAGTATGTCAGAGGAGTTATAAGAGTTATTAAGATGTCAGAGGAGTTATAGGAGTTATCAGTATGTCAGAGGAGTGATAGGAGTCATCAGGATGTTACAGGAGTCATGGGAGTTATCAGGATGTCAGAAAGGTTATAGGAGTTATCAGGATGTCAGAGCAGATATATCAGTTGTCTCTATGTCAGAAACCTTTGTGTCTTGATAAAATGTTATGTTTAACTTAACAAATACATCAAGATTAAACATTTTATTTGGCAACATTTCAAACACTTTCAGAGCGTTTTGTTAGATTCTTGATTTAAATGTTCTTCTTTCGCATAAAGAAAATGACGTCATGAGTTAAAGAACATACAGACAGATATTGTCGTAATCATTTTCTCTAGGGTCATAGTGCCCCGTGAAAGTCTAGTAGTCTTTTTAAACTGCTTACTAGCTAGGCATTCAGGTAAAATGGGAATGTATTTTTACTTTTATGTTGACAGGAAACATTTCAAGGGGTCAAAGATTACTCTGTGTATGTTAACTTCCCAGAAATGTAAACACATTATTTTAGCCTAACTGATGGAAGAAAAGCATGTGTGTTATGTACAAAAATGTTTTCGTTAATAGCTCAGGCCTAAATTCCCTTGATGAGAGCAGATTATTTCATATACCCTATTACAATGTAGACTTGCTTAAAGATTACAAATTTTGCGGCCGAGAAAGTCAATATTTGAAATCAAAATTGCAAACATAGAAAACTTGTGTAAAACATTTAACTTTTTAAACCTATCATAGTGATCAATATGAATTTTACTACATAATTCAACATACATCAATATTTAATATCATTTACTGTTTCTAGGGTCCTTACATCTTCATAGTTCTATTAAGGACAATGATAGATATTTGTATATATATTGTATATTTATATCTTCAAGGACAATGACATAAATTTGATGCATCGGTTTGAAAATCGTCTTCTTGCTCATGCCGGCCGAAAACCAATATCAGTAAAACTTTCTTGGGGTGGGATAATAAGAAAGTCTCTGGCATTGTCTGTTTTCAATCAGTGCAGCCCACAGCAGGTATAACATCGGTACAAGGCTAATCTCTTTCCCCTCATACCAATGCAAACGTTTGTACAATGCACGACATTTTGGTAAATGGCTAACCTAATAAAGAACACTTACAAGAAATTATAAGAAATGAAAAATATCATCAAACTAAGAAGATAAAATGTTACAGAATATCATAACATCAACATTCCAGTTAAAGCATTTGAATCTAAAACATGACACAGGAAGCAAATTATTCTATGAGCCATCAACAGGCCTCGACACAACTGCTGGTAATATTGCCCGACTAGGAGCGTGTTGGTTTGACTCCTGCAACTGACTCGACCCGAATAAGTACAAGAATTTGTGCTATTGCAAATTGTGTGATACCAAATATGAGTGTTCAGTCTCTAAGTGACTTTACATACTAAAGATGCACCTCAGGGATCTGGTGCCAATTATCATCTATCAGAGGGATAATAGCTTTTCTAATTTTTTTCTAGATTTTTATTTCGAGATCGGTTAGGTGTTGATATTGGTTTCTTAAACTCTTGTAGTCTAATCTGGTACTTTCGACAAGCGTTTATTGTCGTATCATGATAACAAAGAAGAGAATTCATAGCAAAGGTTTCATGAATAAATAGTCTATCATATGACTGTTTTTCATTTTAGGATGTGATGGATCTAATAGGTTTACAGGATAACAATGTCGGTATAAGAAAAATACAAAACACCATATGGAACATCAATCTCATTGAAATCAGCCCGAAACTAATCGCTCGTACCTCACTGCGTTTCTTAATCTGACTCCATAAAAGCCGCGTCAGACGGCCTCGACCGCCAGATTGTTCCAGCCAATTAGAATCGAGGCTGGAAAGACGTCGGCAACTGTTGAATTGAAATTTAAAACATCACATCTATCCTTTGTATCTCGGGATTCGAGCTTTTTCTGAATGGACCCGAGAAAAGCCGAGCTGGGATGAATGCAAAATGATCGTGGGTGTGTTGACTATCATGATGAATACGCTGGTCGGAAATTTAGTTATGTCTGCGACCCGAGGAGGAAAGTGATTAAGATGTATTATCGTGACAATATTAGCGTTTGATTTGGCATATTCTTCGTCCAAAATACGTTTTAAAAGAAATTAAAAGTTATAGTGAAGAAATTTACCAAAAACAAACTACGACACATTATTGAATAGGTCTACAAAGTTTGTATCAAAATTAGGTCGACAACAATTTTGTCAAAGGGTTTCGAGGAATTCATATCAATTTTTAAATTTCAAATTAAGTATTTTTGTGAATGGGGGCAGGTAAATAAATCAGAAACTGTAGAAACAGAAACATTTGCAATTGTATTTGATAAGTGACGTACTGTTATATCTTTGGAACTCAGAAGTGTACAATGGCTGACCATTCACCAGACCCCCGACCCTCCACCCCCGGGGGTTATCGACAACCAGGGTGCCCCCTCTCGCTTCTTCGCTTTCACTCTAATTTCCTGGATCCGCCACTGGTGTATATCTCAAGAGTGACTATGTTTTCAGTAAAAAGCTTATCATACAACTCAAAATGATTGATCACAGTTCCAACAAAAATTATGTTCATTTTTTATGCTATCTTTTCAAAACTTTTGCAAAAAATGTTTTGGTGCGTCCCTTGTTTTCAACTTTCCGCAATCTTTCGTGATCAAACAAAACCGATATGTACGCGGACCCGTGATTGGTTAGAATAATTGGAGGTGAAAGGTCACGGTCAAGGCCGTCTGACACGGCTTTTATGGAGCCGTGGTCAGATCAAGAAACGCAGCGAGGTACGAGCGATTAGTTTCGGGCTGATTTAAATGAGATTGATGAAACATGTGACTACTATTTATATATGACATGATGGATCTAATACTTAATACGATTAACGTGACAATTTGAACATCACTTTCATACATGGACATAGGAGCAGTTAATACACCACTTGTTCTATAACCGTGAAGCTAGTCAACAAGCAGGGATGGGCACTCATCATTCCAACAATTGACATTTAAATAAATAACATCTATTTAATGATCCTACAAGCTCAAATCATTTTGAGCAACTTTCAGTTGACTTTCCTTTGACAACCTGTTAAGTAAATGGTCAATAAAACTAAACATCAACCAATGTAGAAATGCTGAGGTAGGGTTTTCAAGCCGCAGATAATATTTGTAAAACGAATGTTAACTTTCAAAAGCCAAGATAACGTTGTAAGAAATAAGGCCTACAAGAGCTGTTTACAAGCATATTCACGGTACTATCTCTGTACTGCCACTACTGTCTGATCTTCTGACACTGATTTCACCAAAAAATCCAAAATTATCGTCATAATTGTTTTTTAACATTAAAAGAACATAAATTCATAATCTCAAAAATCGTAACCGAAAGGAAATTACGTCACGGGTAAAGGACTTTAAGACAAAGCTGTCAAAGTGAACTATCACATTGTGCTTCGTAAATGATTCTTTTTATTATAAGTAGTACCTAGCTAGCTATTTAAGGTAAAATGGAGATGTATTTTTAGTTTGATATTGACAAGAAACATTCCATGGGGTCAAAGATTACTGTGTGTATGTTACCTTGCTTAAATGTAAACACATTATTTTAGCTGAACTGAAGGAAGAGAAACATGTGCTGTTCAGTACCAAATGAGCCTTCTATTTAAACGTATTTCGTAAATTTCCCATGCTTTCATTTTGATGTTTAGAGTAATTTATTTCGAACAAGCAAATTTGCAACACCAACGAACATTTATGTTTTATAAAAAAAGATTCAGATGCTGATATCTTAATCTTTTCATCAATATTCTTTGGCATTTATAATTTTGACTACAAAATTTCAGAATAATTTCAGAAGTAGTATTGTTCGATGGACGTTATTGCATTAAACATCTTTATATTTTTTTTAAAAACAAAGATTAAACGGAATAGTTAATGTTTGTATTTGACTGGCTCTTACAACACATTGTATGAAATAAGGAATAACACCGTGTGTTATATTGAGTCAGTCACTATTTGAGACTGCTAGATTTTTGCAAAATGGTTCCAACGCGCAGTCTTGTACAAGTTTACTCAATAAATCTGAAACAGGAACATAAACTCAAAACAAAGGAAACCTCACCATACAAACTACAAGATATTGTTATCTACGAGGGAAAAATAGAACAGAGTAATTTCATTTCCACAGGGACCTTTTAAATTCAATTTTAGGAGAGGCAAAAATGACATTTTTGCTTTTTTATGGCCCCAGATAGCAATAATGTGTTAACAAATAAATGTCACAGTAGCTTATGCATGTCAATAAAATCTCGTATAATTTCAACAGAATTGCTAAAAATTCTGGCAATTAGACAAATTGAAAAATCATTTTTTTACGACACGAAGTGTATTGAACAAACATGAAAGTGAAAGTGTAATGCGCTGATTTATGGAATCTTGAAAACATTTAAATGTTTGTCTATCATAAACATCCAAAGTCGTCATGTCCTGGCATCGGTATTTTGTTTTTGACTTTCGAAAATGTGGTTACGTTTATTTTGTTACTCAGTTTTGATGCATGTACAATGTGCTGCGTTATTGACAAATGGTTCCATCATCCCCTCCTTAATGGTTAATAATGGGAAAACAATGATAAAAAAAAACATTAGGAAACCTTGAACTGTGTTTACCATTAAGAATATGTATCAAAAGTATCTATCGGTTATACAAAAGTATTAGATAATGACCAAGTATGTATTTCTATCAATAACATTTTTACAATGTACACTCGTTTTAGTATTTTTTCATCCATTCAATATATTTTTTATTTATGGGACTTAGACTTAAAAACAAACTACTGTAAACAAAATTTAAAATTTAATATTGACTACACCCGAGCAATTTTACTGAATGTTTCCGAAACGTTTTCTGAGCTGTCCGAAATACCTAGGTGGATCATTTGCAATCCATTCGGTATGTTCTTCATATATGGAAATAAGACTCTAGTTTACCATTAAGAATATGTATCAAGAGTATCTATCGGTTATGATAAAGTATAAGATAATGATCAAGTAAGTATTTCTATCAATAACTTTTTCACAATTTACACTCGTTTCAGTATTTTTTTCATTCATTCAATATATTCTTGATTTGTGGAACGTTGACTTAAAAACAAAACTACTGTAGACCAAACTTTAAATTAAATATTGACTACACAAGAGTATTTATTGTACATAATACTGCTCTACATTATAACGTTCATTCGGTTTTAGAATAAGGTTATAAAAATTGTTTAAGTAACTCTAACTAGGTTTTCCTTGGTATTGGACGACC
Organism: Phorcus lineatus; assembly: GCA_921293015.1. NCBI lineage: Eukaryota > Metazoa > Mollusca > Gastropoda > Trochida > Trochidae > Phorcus > Phorcus lineatus. Next base: position 785,141 of record OV121082.1, on the reverse strand, counting down.
TGGTTTTCCTTTTTAGACAGATAAGCAATGCAATAGTCAAGTTTAATTTGGACTTCATGAAAACTAGTTATCATGACACTAAGTACCCTTCTCTGAAGACAGTTGAGTCGAGATGTGTAATATAAACCACTCAGTTGAATAGAAAATACTTATTGATCATGACATCCCATTTGATAACATTTATATACAACGATTGAGTGGATTGTTATCCAATGGGCAGAGTTTCGTACTTCACTTATTTATCCCTTATTGCTCACTTATTGCTCACATATTCCTCTGCATTGTCCGATTTGGTACTTTTTTGGGACTAGTCAAATTATTTAATCCTTGACGTCACTAATAGCTGAAACTTTGCCAAATCACTAAGATGGAATACAATGTTAATATAATATAAATCAAATATATGTTGGATGGATTTTCTGGGATAAAGAAACTAAAGAACCTGTAAGTAAAAGCATGAAATGTCAATAACAGTTTGCAAGATATAAAGTATTTGTAGAGGATAAGGGAGTTAAAGGAGTTATCAGAATGGCAGAGGAGTTGAAGGAGTTTTATGGGTGTCAGATGAATTATATGAGTTATCAGAATGTCAGAGGAGATAAAGGATTTATCAGAATGTCGGAGGAGTTATAAAAGTTATCAGGATGTCAGAGGAGATAAAGGAGTTTTATATGGATGTCAGAGGAATTATATGGCATATCAGAATGTCAGAGGAGATAAAGGATTTATCAGAATGTCGGAGGAGTTATAAAAGTTATCAGGATGCCAGGGGAGATAAAGGAGTTTTATCAGTGTCAGAGGAATTATATGAGTTATCAGAATGTCAGAGGAGTTAAAGGATTTATCAGAATGTCGGAGAAGTTATAAAAGTTATCAGGATGTCAGGGGAGATAAAGGAGTTATATGGATGTCAGAGAAATTATATGGGTTATCAGAATGTCAGAGGAGTTATAGGAGTTATCAGGATGTGACAGGAGTTATAGCAGTTATCAAAATGTCAGAGGATTTTTGTCTATGTCGGAAAGCTTCGTGACTTGATAGAACGTTATGTTTATCTAAACCCATACATCTAAAACTTCAAGATCATGTAATTTCTATTATCTAATTTCTAATTATCTTGATAATTACTAAAAACATTTCAAAACAATGTTCTAATCTAATGTCATTTTCCGGGTGAGCAGAGGGTTAAAATTCGATTTATGAGGTGTTTGGAATACTTATTAAAAGAGAAAGATAAAACTAAACTATGAATGCACGTTGCCAAATATATTAAAATAATTTCACACTCCTTATATAAAAACGTTTTACCCATTTCGGAAACATCATAAAACAGCATGTATCAGATAATAATAGAGTAACGATATCATGAAACATAATTCTTCCAATCTTATTTTAAACAATTTATTTGGCAACAATTCAAACACTTTCAGAGATTTATTCAGTTGATTTTTTTGCCCTTCCTTAGCTTAAAGAAAAAAGACGTCATGTGTTAATGGACATACAGACAGACATTGTTAACCACCAACTTCTCTATGGTCATAGTGTCCCGTTAACAACGTAGATAGCTAAATAATTCAGGTATGATGGGGATTTAATTTTAGTTTTATGTTGACAAAAACATTTCAAGGGGTCAAAGATTCCTGTGTGAATGTTAACTTTCCAGGTAAGTAAATATATCATTTTACCCTAACTGATGGGAACAAAGCATGTGTCTTATGTACAAAACTTTAATCTTTAATCATATTTTGATGTTGAGAGCATTTTATTTCATAAATGTTTCAAATCAATTCTGTCAAAATATGTCTCCAACACTTTTATCATACATAAGTGTAAGTGTACAAATTCTAATGTTTATTGGGGAAAATGTGAAAAACTGAAATGTTCAATAAAGGTGGGACTGTCAACTATGATAAAACAGCATAGGTTGTGTTTAGAAAGGGCGGGCGTTTGGCCAAATCAGAAAAATGGATTTTTTGAATGACCGTGAACATAAATCAGTGTCAGGAACAGGTCAATTTGATGACATGATCAAAAAGCACATGGGATGCTCGTGCCTTGCAAGAAAAATTACATCACAACAGTGAAATGTGCAGAAACATACCCTCATGATCGTGTGGTGTAAAGCAGCCACCGAAATGTTCTTGGACATCGGTTACATCAGTTTGACAGGAAGAACATGCCGATATTAACGTCAGAGCAGAGACAGCGAGCAATGGGGATGCTTCTACTGGGATGTTACATACAGCCATGTCACTAGAATCATGAACTGCTCGAAGTGAACAAATGGTAGACTGGTGACGCGTTACAGAGAGACTGGCAGGACAGCAGACAGGCCAAAGAGCGGCAGACCGAAGTTATCCACCACCAATAAAGATAGACATTTACGGATGCTTCACCTGTGGAACAATTTCCTCACCGTGATGTCATCTGCTGTACACAGCCTCAACCATCCAATCAGCAGATGGACAGTGACCAGACGACTGCGTGAACACGGAAATCCTAACCTATCGACAGTGCAGATGGATGACTTTAACGCATCAAATTCGAAGTCGAAGATTGGTTTGGGCGAAAATGAATACATTGGAGCCGAGTGCTTTTCACCAATGAGAGCAGGTTTCAGCTAAACAAGCCCGACGGCCGTGCACGTGTCAACAGACGGGGGGTGAGAGAACGTCATGTTGTTGCGTCGCATGTTTAGCCTTATAGGGGCGGAAGTGTTATGGTGTGAGGAGGGATTTGTTTAGGCGGGAAGACGGATCTGGTTACCATTGCGGGTAATCTGCCAGCATGCCGGTATATTGATGAGATTCTGTAACCCGTCATTTGTCATTTCCTCCGCCAGAACCTAAGAACGATGTTCCAACATGACAAACCAAGCCCCACACTGCTGTCATTACAAGGAACTTCCTCAACACGAACAATGTGCATGTTTTGCCCTGGCCATCGAGATCACCGGATATGTCCCCAATTGAGCATCTATGGTATCACCTCGGGCGACAACATCAACAGCCTCCATTAGCTGTACAGGACTTGAGTCGTGCTTTGCAAGAAGAATGGCGTCAGGTCCGTATTCATGTGATTAAGCGACTTACAAACTCTGTCAGACGTCGTGTTGCGTCATTTGTTGCATCACAAGGGGGACACAACCTATATTAGGACCTGTTAAGGATCCAGCAGTGTAATTCATGTTATGAAAGTGATCGAATACTGGACAATACACCTCTAGTCAACGAATAATGTGAAAGTGAATGAATTTGCGGAATGTGTGATAAGCGCATGGAACTCAACAGTTAATAGTAGATTTGTTTTATTGCAGATAGTGTGATCCCAAAATAAGCAATGATATATTTGTTAACTGTCGAAATGGCACGTATAAGTAAATAGAAATGAGTTGTCATACATTTGGAACTCTGAGTTTTTTGTAAGTCGAGTGGGATCTTTCGAATTGAGATCTGTACATTAGTTATTTTGGCATGAAATGAATGATTTGCAGCTTTGGCAGGAAACAGAAATGGACTATTTCAATAAATACCCGGTATGCATCAAGTCAGTCGACAGTTGAGTGTAAACAGTTGCTTTGTAAAACACAGATACACAGATTTGCAACTAAAACAAGTTTTTCAAATGGTTATAGCATTTGGAGGAAATAATTTTAACATTATGAAGGGACGGTTTGACCTGTGTACTTTTAAGAACTAATATGAGAGAGAAATCTGCTAGCAATTGTATCTAAAGAGATATTTTTGACATTATTACAATTTTATCATTATCTATATGTTTGTAAAGATAAACAGTGGTAATCTGAGAGTTAAAGCAATACAAGATGGTCATTGGGTGAAGTAATAAAGAACACTTATGAATAAGAAATGAAAAATGATCAAAGAAACTGCCATAGAGTAACATAACAAATTCACAGTTATAAGGAGGAAAATGTAAAATTGAGAAAGTTTGATCTGGATGTAAAACTCCAAGGTGATATAAAGGTATTGACATACTTTTCATATCAACACATGTGTACTAATCAAAAATGCTTCTTTATTTCGTTGTCTGTAAGTAAAAAACAATCATATCTGTAGTTTCTCATCCCATGACAAATATGCACAAATCTCTATTTCTTAAACTGCAAGTTTTCTCACTAGACTTATAAAATTAGTTATTTAAATTGTCCATCTTTCTTGTTTTATGCATGGTTTTTAAACACTTTTAGTCGAGAAATGACAAACACATTTTCGTACTTAGACACGTATTCATTGTCATATCCTTATAACAAAAGTTTCCTGAATAAATCGTCCATCACACCAACGACTGTTTTTAATGTTATGGTGTGATGGATCCAACAGGTTCACAGAATAACAATGTTGATATAAGAAAATACAAAGCACCATATGGAACATGTGACTACAATCAATATTATGACATGATGGATCTAACAGATCTTCAGAACATCAACCTCGAAACAATGAGATAAACGTGAAAATTCAAACCTCACATTCATACATGGACAGTTGATACATCACTTGTTCTATAACCGTGAAGCTAGTCAATACGCAGGGTTGGGCACTCATCATTTGGCAGTTTTTTAAATGAGGCCACTTGGAATCCATCACCTTAATTAGATTTGGACTTTTTTGATCATGATCTACATAGATAACATTCGTCTTGTGATCTTACACTGTGATATCCTTGTTGATCAAATCGTAGAAGATTCCTGAAGATTTGATTATTACAATAAAATATCATTCAACCATACAATGGGTTTAGAAATGCTGACCTAGCATCTTTAAAACCATATATAACATTTGTAAAGAAGAAAGATGCTCGTAAGCTTTACATACCTAGCATCTTTCAAGACCGAAGATAAAGTTTTTGATGACAAAAATGAAGAATGTTGGTTATACAGAGCTATTTACAACCAAGTTGGCGGCGTTATCTCTGTATTGTTGCTTCTACCTGATACTTCTGACACTGATTTCACCAGAAGCTCTGATAAAGTCGTCATTATAGGTTTTTGTATATATCAAAGGAATATAAATTATCAGAGTCAAAAACGTTCAGACGTCGGATTGCGTTGTCTACAAGCATGTTCTTTACGTTATATCTACATTGCTTCCTCCGTTTAATTTTTCTGACACTGAATTCACAAATAGCTCTGATAATGTCGTCATAATAGTTTTTAATTTAAAAAAATAGAAATTCTCAGATTCTAAAACTCTTCTAATTCTCTTTTATTCATCTGAGATAAAATGTTACGAAATTATGTTCATTGGTACAAGTATAATTATTTTATAAACGAGGGTTCTACGCTTCATTGTTGACGACTTGCCTATAAAAGAGGATTCTACTGCTCCATTGTTGATGATTCTTCTCTAAATGAAGATTCTACTGCTTCATTGTTGTTGACTCTCCTATAAATGAGGATTCTACTGCTTTATTGTTGATAATTCTTCTATAAAACAGGATTCTACTGCTTTATTGTTGATAATTCTGTATAAAGAGGATTCTACTGCTTTATTGTTGATAATTCTTCTATAAAACAGGATTCTACTGCCTTATTGTTGATAATTCTTCTATAAAACAGGATTCTACTGCTTTTATTGTTGATAATTCTTCTATAAAACAGGATTCTACTGCCTTATTGTTGATAATTCTTCTATAAAACAGGATTCTACTGCTTTTATTGTTGATAATTCTTCTATAAAAAAGGATTCTACTGCTCCATTGTTGATAATTCTTCTATAAAACAGGATTCTACTGCTTTTATTGTTGATAATTCTTCTATAAAACAGGATTCTACTGCCTTATTGTTGATAATTCTTCTATAAAAGAGGATTCTACTGCTCCATTGTTGATAATTCTTCTATAAAACAGGATTCTACTGCTTTATTGTTGATAATTCTTCTATAAAAGAGGATTCTACTGCTTTTATTGTTGATAATTCTTCTATAAAACAGGATTCTACTGCCTTATTGTTGATAATTCTTCTATAAAACAGGATTCTACTGCTTTTATTGTTGATAATTCTTCTATAAAAGAGATTCTACTGCCTTATTGTTGATAATTCTTCTATAAAAAAGGATTCTACTGCTCCATTGTTGATAATTCTTCTATAAAACAGGATTCTTCTGCTTTATTGTTGATAATTCTTCTATAAAACAGGATTCTACTGCCTTATTGTTGATAATTCTTCTATAAAAAAGGATTCTTCTGCTCCATTGTTGATAACTCTTCTATAAAACAGGATTCTACTGCTTTATTGTTGATAATTCTTCTATAAAACAGGATTCTACTGCTTTTATTGTTGATAATTCTTCTATAAAAGAGATTCTACTGCCTTATTGTTGATAATTCTTCTATAAAAAAGGATTCTACTGCTCCATTGTTGATAATTCTTCTATAAAACAGGATTCTTCTGCTTTATTGTTGATAATTCTTCTATAAAAGAGATTCTACTGCTTTTATTGTTGATAATTCTTCTATAAAACAGGATTCTACTGCTCCATTGTTGATAATTCTTTTATAAAACAGGATTCTACTGCTTCATTGTTGATAATTCTGTATAAAAGAGGATTCTACTGCTTCATTGATGATAATTCTGTATAAAAGAGGATTCTACTGCCTTATTGTTGATAATTCTCCTATAAAACAGGATTCTACTGCTCCATTGTTGATAGTTCTCTATAAAAGAGGATTCTGCTGCTTTATTGTTGATAATTCTTCTATAAAACAGGATTCTACTGCTCCATTGTTGATAACTCTTCTATAAAACAAGATTCTACTGCTTTATTGTTGATAATTCTTCTATAAAACAGGATTCTACTGCCTAATTGTTGATAATTCTTCTATAAAAGAGGATTCTACTGCTTTTATTGTTGATAATTCTTCTATAAAAGAGATTCTACTGCTTTTATTGTTGATAATTCTTCTATAAAAGAGGATTCTACTGCTCCATTGTTGATAATTCTTCTATAAAACAGGATTCTACTGCTTCATTGTTGATAATTCTGTATAAAAGAGGATTCTACTGCTTCATTGTTGATAATTCTTCTATAAAAGAGGATTCTACTGCTCCATTGTTGATAATTCTTCTATAAAACAGGATTCTACTGCTTCATTGTTGATAATTCTTCTATAAAACAGGATTCTACTGCTTCATTGATGATAATTCTGTATAAAAGAGGATTCTACTGCCTTATTGTTGATAATTCTCCTATAAAAGAGGATTCTACTGCTCCATTGTTGATAGTTCTCTATAAAAGAGGATTCTACTGCTTTATTGTTGATAATTCTTCTATAAAACAGGATTCTACTGCCTTATTGTTGATAATTCTTCTATAAAACAGGATTCTACTGCTTTATTGTTGATAATTCTTCTATAAAAGAGGATTCTACTGCTCCATTGTTGATAATTCGTCTATAAAAGAGGATTCTACTGCTTTTATTGTTGATAATTCTTCTATAAAAGCGGATTCTACTGCTTTTATTGTTGATAATTCTTCTATAAAACAGGATTCTACTGCTTTTATTGTTGATAATTCTTCTATAAAAGAGGATTCTACTGCTCCATTGTTGATAATTCTGTATAAAAGAGGATTCTACTGCTTCATTGATGATAATTCTGTATAAAAGAGGATTCTACTGCCTTATTGTTGATAATTCTCCTATAAAAGAGGATTCTACTGCTCCATTGTTGATAGTTCTCTATAAAAGAGGATTCTGCTGCTTTATTGTTGACAAATCTCAGTAAAAGAGGATTCTACTGCTTTATTGTTGACAAATCTCAGTAAAAGAGGATTCTACTTCTTTATTGTTGATGATTGTGGAGTATGCGTGCTTGATTAGTTTATTAATTTGTTTTATAAAAAATAGAGAAAGTTCACAGTATCAACGTTATCAGAAACTATAATGAGAAGTTGAATAACAAAGCAGATATAAAGTGAACATAGAAAACTTGATGAATCGAGAACAATTGAATGTACAAATTATCTGTAAAATTTCTATATAAAAATGCGATGCAGTCACCCAAACAGTAACTGGAACCGGCAACAGAACACACAGCATATCTTCTTGACAAAAACGTGAAAAAAACGTCAAGACCTATACGTCTTTTACGCAAAAGCCTTGCAGGGTTCGAACCCACGCCGTAAGAATGAGGCTCCAACCGTCAACGTTGGTTTCCAAAAGCTGAGTGAACAAGCTGTGATATCGATCTTACATCAAGTACAAAATAGATAAAAACTTCCAGTACAATTTAACTCGAAAAAATTTCAGAAGAAGCATGAGATGTTAGGGACCGTTGAGAAGAATTTTGTTTGATAAAAAGTGTGCGAAGATTATTAGGGGAGCGTTATATGAGCTTTCAGGATTTCAGAGGAGTTATAGGAGTTATCCGGAAGCCAGAGGAGCTATAGGAGTTATCAGGATTTCAGAGGAGTAATATTAGTTATCAGGATGTCAGGGAGTTTTTGGAGTTATCAGGATGTCAGAGGAATTAGAGGAGTTATCAGGATGTCAGAAACGTTTTTGTCATTTAAGGAGAATAACATATATATTTTCGCCCATAGACTAAATCTTTCAAGATTATAAGACTCATATTTCATAATATATCTGAAATAAAAACTATAAACATAGTTGTGCGTTCTTTTAAAGACTTTTGAGTTAGTGACTTGGTGTTTAGTGCCGCTTGGGTAATATTTCAGTCTTTTGAAACCTAAGGAATTCAGAATGAGGGGAAACAATATCGTGACTTCAGAGGCATGATATTCAGATATTAACATTCAGAAAAAGTCTAAATAGAAAAGGCTTACATTGACATCTAGTAGCATATCATAACAACATAATTATAACCTTTACGGATTTTCATATCCTCATTTTGAGACGTTTAACACTTCTAAAATCATTATTGAATAGCTTGCATAGGATGACCGGATTGTTCATTATAATGAAACATAACCGTTACAATCTAATCTTAAAATGGTTCATATCGCATGTATATGGAGTTATATATTTTGGTTTAATTTTTATTGGAAAAATGTCAATAGGTCAAAGGTTATTGTTTGTATATTGACTTCCTTGAAATACATTATTTTAGCCAAGCTAATGGAAGCGAAACACGTCTTGTGTACCATGTCTGCCACGTACTTAGTTAATGGTTCAGTCTTACGTTATGAGGTTTCAGAGTACATGTTTTTGAATTTGTTTCTAGTGTTTCTATGTTTCTAATTCATATATAAGATATAGAGATAGAATGTAATTAGTGGTATATATATAACAGGTCAACTTTGATAAATTAATTCACATATAACAAACTCTTGTTTTTTTCTCATAAAACGACATATTCAATTAAAACGGTATCTATTTAAATAGATTACTTCGTTTGAGTGGTTGTGGAAAAGAACATAAATGGCAAAAAACATACCCAAAAAAATTCTCTTTCCCTATTCTGCCTAAGTTTTCATAAATGAATAGAATACAGTTCTGAACTGAAAAATAACAATATGAGTCATGCTTAGTCCCTGTTTTATTTGGGTCAGAATACTTTACATTAGAATTAGAATACTTTGCATTAGAATTAGAATACTTTACATTAGAATTAGAATACTTTACATTAGAATTAGAATACTTTACATTAGAATTAGAACTATTTACATTAGAACTAGAATACTTTACATTAGAATTAAAATACTTTACATTAGAATTGGGATACTTTACATTAGAATTAGAATACTTTACAACGGTAACAGCCTCCCTCTTACACAATCTTGCACATTTGCAAGGACCCCCTTTTTAAGATTAGATTTCTTCTAATTTCCCCAATAAACATTAGTTTTTGCCGAATGAATTATCTACAGAGGATTACAGCATCTATTGACTCGACACATATCAACTTTAGGCGAGTATGTAATAATCAAGTATCAAGCAAAATGAAATAGTGGCATTTTTTTGCGGAACACCTTTTAATAATTTGAGAATGGAAATGGGTTCGCATAAATCAACCGAGCGTGGTACGTTCGTTTTAAAACTTTTTCTTTTGATTAAAAAACATTGTCTTGCATTTGGAAACATTTATTTTCATGAGAGATGACTTCACATATCTTTTTAAAAAATGTGCTACTGCCCCTTTAAGTCCAACCCCCGATCACTCTCTGGATGTTTACCACAACTAGCAACTCTAGTAGATTAGTAGAGTCTTGGGCTTTGGTAATGAAAGGCGCCTTACAACTGTCTGACTTGAATCAGTGTAGCCCGAAGCATATGTAATCGATCAGCAAGCTAGACGAGATTAATCTCTCCCCCTCTCTCACCCCCACCCACATGACATCAAGTATTGATACTGAACGATTAGCGGGGGTGGATCAGACGTTTTCGATATGGATGACTAGCAGTGGTCCCTTTGGTGTCCTGATCTAGTGCAGGCACACCATAACCAAGAACCAGTCACGTCTCCATCGAGTTTATATCAAGAATAGAAAAAACAAGCTCTTGTTTACATGAATTAGCTGCAAACGTCTATGTTTACAAGGAAATTGCTATAATTAGAGCGATATTGTTGTACAGTGATGGACAAATTAGGAGTATAATTGATAAGGTATTGTTTCAGCGATCATTTGCGTGGGATGGCAGAAAACAGAGAATGGTGATTTCAATAAATATCCGATTTCCAGAGAATTAGACATTATTTGAGTCTAAACAGGTGCTTTGTAAAATCAAAACAGAAACAAACAAATATAGTATGTCTTGAGCACCAGAGCTAACGCTTGAAAGTACAACTTGAGGAGATAAGACGGAGTGGTTATGATCACAAATATTTATTGTGAACGTACTGGACCTTCCGTAGTATTTACATATTCCGTCACTTCTCGTGAAAGCCAGATGGAACATGCTATGACGCATTTGAGGCAAATTTAAACGCACCCATAGTTAAAGAACACTAGGTACAAAAGAAACTGTGCAATTCAAAAATCCCTATTGATTTTTATGTATAAGATGGATGGTTATAAAATTATGTGATAAACTTTTTATGATCGCATCGAATTGCTTTTTGTGCACTTCTCTAGAATACAATGCACAACATGCGAGAGAATTCACTACGGTATGATCTGCACGTGAAAAAGAACACCACTGAATGGAAATGGAAATCAGTGAATAATGACCAAAAAAAACCATTGTTCTGCCCCCTATACAAACAATGAATAATCGGCTTCAGTGGTGCAGGCTTTACATCAGACATCCTCTTCTATGGTGCGGAACATCTTCTTCACGGATGAATCCATATTGAACCTGCCACACTCTGAACTTGGTTGTGGTTGTCCAGGGCAACTTTAATGGTGTTGAATACCATGACCAGATTGTTGCCGATGCTTTCCTTCCTTCCTCCAACGTCTTACCCCTGGGGTTATTCTACAGCGGGACAATACTAGATGCAACAGAAAAATGTTGACCTTCTGCCATGGCCTGCGAATTCACCAGATCTTTCTTCCATCGAGCACATATAGGATGAAAAGGAGCGAAGATTTCATTGTTAACAACACCCTCTAGTGACATTGCAATAACTGATAGCAGCACTCGTTGTGTAAGTTGACGTTCTACTGAACATAATTTGTAAAATATAAAACCTTGGAATCTTTCAATGTATAGATTCTTTTCATACTTAATACATAAAAGTGTATTTATGTGAATCATATCAACTGACAGTTGCAATGATAATGTGATCGTTTACATGTTACACTGATCAATGAAGCACATACTTGTATTTTGGTTAGTTTTTTAGATTAATCTCCCTTGAAAGTTCTTTCCTTTCCATGTATTTCTGGACTCTTAATGTTTCTAGAAAAGGAAGGGTCTTGAAATCTTGTGAACTATATATAAAGGCCAGCTGTTAGAAAGCACTTATTGACACATTTGATCAACTAGGTTTGCTTCAATCGACGTGGCGATCATTCTGTTGCGCCATTGTTCTCCTCTTTTGGGGATTGTGTACACCCGGATTCATCAAGGTTTTTTTCATCAATGCCAGGACTAAACCTATTAGTACCATTTGATCTAGGACTTGATTATAGCTATCATTTTGACCCATTTGATATTGTATAACTTATTTGTGATAGTCTATATTGTACCTTTAAACTCTTGTTTATTATCAATTTAATAAATTGTTATTTTTATATTCAATTGTTTGTCATATTTTGCCAATCTCATTGCAATCAGCCCGAAACTAATCGCTCGTACCTCGCTACGTTTCTTGATTAGTTTCGGACTGATTTCAATGAGATTGATATTTTGCTAGTTTGACTGGGGACAATTTCATATTACAAAATCAGACGTAACACAGTGAAGTTGTTACATGATTTGTGTATAAACCAGTTGATGGAACTCCGATGATTTATACTAGCCTTGCACTAAATACGCTTGAACAACCATAAAGTGTGTTTAGACTGAAAATCAAAAGCATTAGGCAGTCAAAAAACCTTGCGAGACAGATGAGATTCCACGTGGTGAAATACAATGATTATTATCTACTTAATTATATGGTGTTCCAATGAACCATTAACAACCTTAAAGACATGAACTACTTCTAATCCATGTTGTCCTTAAGGTGAAACATATCTGGTGACATACATTTGTATGTGCAGTTGTGCACACAGCACTCTTGCTCTGCAGTCGTTGTATCAACACGACTTACAGTACTTCGGCATCAGTGACGTCATAACGCGATTGTTCCTATGTTTACTGAATCAGGAGCGTTCAACATCTATATACATAAATGGTAAGGTTTGAATTTACCTTCCAACTTGGTTAACATCTAGTTTACAATCATCATTTGTAAAAGCAAGGTTTTTTAAAACTCGTATATTCCAGAAAGTACCCATACATTTGAATTTGCATTCTCTCCCAACAGAGGTAGCTCCCTCTTAAATTCCTATACAACCTCTGTCCTCATACGAAGATTTATTGATCTAGAATGTAGAAATCTGATTGGATGCAATCAAAGTTAGTTGTGCAATCAGTGACGCCGTTTCAAAAGTTATCATTCAAATCGCCTTAATTATTCCCGTAAGGTTTCCAAAGGTTAAGCACCATATTAATTCAAATATGCACCTTGCACTTTGAGTCTTCTTTACAGAACACATACGCCATATTTTGCTACTGCATCATTGCACAGGCCTGTGTGTCAATATGTTATTCATGCATTTGGTGTTTTCATTGGTTGAAATATTGCCAGGTAGTTTAAGTTGCAATATTGCGCCGGTAGGGGAAACTGCCGAAAGCCCGAGAAACCTTCGTATTAAGACAGAGGTTGTATAGGAATTCATGACGGAGCTACCTCTGTGGGGAGAGAATGATGCATGTGGTGTATCAACAAAAAATATTGATGGAGGAAATTCATAGCAAAGGTTTCAAAAATAAATCGTCAATCACGCAAAGACTGTTCTAAATGTTATGATGTGATGGGTCTAACAGATCTTCAGAACAACAATGTCGGCATAAGAAAAATGGGAAATTCCAAAACACCACTAGGAAATGTATTTATGGAAAGCGGAAAGTACGATGGTTGGTTAAATGAATAGGTGCATATGACATAATAATTCAGCATGGAATGTCAAAACAGAAACTTGATTACCCACACTCAGGAGGATGACATGGCTGACCCAGAGACGTGAAAGAGAACCGTTATTCTGTAAGTTAACAATTCTCCAAGATGTATCAAAAACAAACATGATGTACTTCTGTTGTTATCCATTGACGTCGTTTAGAAGAGAACTGGTCTGGTTTAATTACCTCTTGTGTTTAACTTAACACTTAATTTTCAGTTCAGTACAAGAATAATCAAACTTATTTCAAGGAGCAATTCAATTTAAGTGCAATGTTTTAGATGGAGTTGGAAGTGAATCCAGTAATTTTAACCTTATTCTTCTTTCCATTCATTTCTCCTCTGAGCGTCGAACTGAGCAACAGGAACTGATTTTAGTATTTACGAAATTATTGCATTCATCATGATTCTGTATTTTGACAAACTTGTGTTGGAGTTATAATCTTTATAGCTGTCCGGACCTGGGTGCGATAAAACCATGAACATTGTACTAGTAAACTGGTACACAAGTACTAGTCGCCTCCAGAGATGCAGCTGGCCTTAACTATCACGGTGCCGACGGTGTATTAATGGTCCAATAATGACCAACTTGCTGCTTTGAGGGACATAAACTCGCAGCGAGGAAACCATCACTACCGTATTGCTGGGGCGGTTCTCTAGTACCTGTCTACTCTCAAAACATTAAGCAACTAAAGCCATGAGCTCTCAAGGTTATCATGTTAAGTAGTAAAATGGGCATTTTCATTCATAGTAAGTGTTTTGCGATTAAAAGCAACATTTCAGACGTTTGGTTTGGTTCCAACAGCAAACATTTATTGTTAAACAGAAATATTGATTGTTCTATAAAATTTGATAGCTCTCATTCATCGACCAGCGCACCAAGACAGTCGACAATGTTGTTTACACAAAGAGTACGGTAAGACATTTCAAATAAAGATAGATGCTTAGAATAACTGAACATCATTGACAGTAGCAGGTGCTTGGATGAACTAGAATCAAGGTCTATGGATAGACAACTTCTTTGTTTGAAGAGTGCGACGTTTCTGTACCTTTCTTTACTTAAATCATATGTTTGTAAAACGTCGCACTCGTCATAAAGAAGTTTTAAATCCATAGAACGTGTTTCTCATTTAAAATAAGCATGCACCGTCAGGATAAATCTTTTGGCCTGAGTGATTTAGACATTGCATTCTCTTATTGCGTCATTTTATATTTTTTTAGTTAAACGTTTATATTGTAGAAGGGCTTTTACATAAAAGTTTACATCATAAGTTATTTTTACTTCCTGATTTCTATTTTATTTTTCTTATTGTAGTTATTTGATCTTGTTAGTATGTCTTGGGATACCAGTCATTGGGAAATGAAGATAATGCCAAAGGTCTTTATTTGTATACATCAAAACTCTCAATATAAAAAAATCAAAGTTTTTTTAAATAAATGTACATGCAATGTACAACAAAGGATGACCATTGCTTAGACATTGTTGGACGGACATTCAAACGGTTGGATGAACGTGGATGAAGGGAATTACTCCTAAGGCTATTTCAATTACATGTTCACTTTTCCTTAAAAAATATTATTTAAAGCGAGACTGCGTCCATAATAGATATTGGACTCAACGTTATCGACCCGGGCTAAATAGCTGCAGTAGCGTGGCTCGTTCGTGGAAAGGATAATTAGCCCGGGTCGATTCGTTTCTATTGTGGACGCAGTCTCGCTCTAAAGTGAAAAAAACAAACCTCAAACCCTTAACATGGTAAGACAAAGCCTAAAACCCACAGTACAACCATGGACCATGAAAACTTGTTTCTCGCTTCACGCACTCGTTGCTCTTTGAAGACAAACTCTACCTGCAAAAGAATGCGAGAACTAGAACTCGAAGTTTGTGAAAATATTTAGTCAAGTTTCTTTTCGAAAGAAAATAAAGCAAAACAACAATATTGGTGAAAAGGTATACAGATATAGGGATAGTATACAAAGTTAAGAAAGTCTTGCAGATAGGGAGTTGAAGGCAGCACCGTTACGCTGGTTCAGTACTTGTACGCACTGTGAGGCGCCGGGCAGGGTTCGCCTCATTGGTGTCACAAGTTACATTTTAGTTAACATTTAAGCAGACTCTTTTAATGTTTATGTCTATGTTTACTGTATTCTAGTTCCCTGTCGAACACCTTCCTTGCATATCTACGTGAACCATATCGTAAAAAAACGAAAGAGCTAGTTTACTAAACGAGTGTAAAAAAGAACAGTTCGACTATCACATATTAACTAAACCAAGTTCATCAATTCCCTTGCGATTCAGCTTTACAATAAAGGGGAACGAGCGAAAGAGTTAGGAAGGCAGGTTTGCTGCAGGGAAACACAATCAGTTGATACAAGCCGTTTGTGTTTGATGAGTGCGCGTGGTTCCGTTCCTACACCTGTACTGGGTTTCGTCTCACCCTTCGAGCGGTTCCACTCCGGGGGGCGCTGCGCCGTAGCTTGCCAACCAACAAATGGTTGAAACAGATGCCACAGTGTTTATCATATCATATTTCTCGAATCATACACTGACATTCTATCGAGAAATTCTAACGTGTTTTCTTTGAGCCGAGAATAACTTGTAGGTACATGAAAGTCTGACAATTGCCTCTTTTCCTTCGTCCCCCAAAGAAACGCCAGCCCCACGCTGAACCCCCGGCAGTCACGATTTCTACATTTCTATTTATTATCCAATTTTCCCTCATCAAGAAATCGTTTTGCACATCGAGTAATCCGAAAGTTACGCTATACATGCACCAAGTATGCACTTTTTGCGTTGCTGGCCTGGTTTCGACGGTATTCCAAACAAACAGTTGCTGCAAGATACATCGGACTAGGAAGTGAAGAAGCGAGTAATCGGTGGCCGACCCTGGCCTGTTAATGAGAGAGTAATCGGTGGCCGACCCTGGCCTGTTAATGAGAGAGTAATCGGTGGCCGACCCTGGCCTGAAAGTGAGAGAGTAATCGGTGGCCGACCCTGACCTGTTAATGAGAGAGTAATCGGTGGCCGACCCTGGCCTGTTAATGAGAGAGTTATCGGTGGCCGACCCTGGCCTGTTAATGAGAGAGTAATCGGTGGCCGACCCTGACCTGTTAATGAGAGAGTAATCGGTGGCCGACCCTGACCTGTTAGTGAGAGAGTAATCGGTGGCCGACCCTGGCCTGTTAGTGAGAGAGTAATCGGTGGCCGACCCTGGCCTGTTAATGAGAGAGTAATCGGTGGCCGACCCTGACCTGTTAATGAGAGAGTAATCAGTGGCCGACCCTGGCCTGTTAGTGAGAGAGTAATCGGTGGCCGACCCTGACCTGTTAATGAGAGAGTAATCGGTGGCCGACCCTGACCTGTTAGTGAGAGAGTAATCGGTGGCCGACCCTGACCTGTTAGTGAGAGAGTTATCGGTGGCCGACCCTGACCTGTTAGTGAGAGAGTTATCGGTGGCCGACCCTGACCTGTTAATGAGAGAGTAATCGGTGACCGACCCTGACCTGTTAATGAGAGAGTAATCGGTGGCCGACCCTGACCTGTTAGTGAGAGAGTTATCGGTGGCCGACCCTGACCTGTTAATGAGAGAGTAATCGGTGGCCGACCCTGGCCTGTTAATGAGAGAGTAATCGGTGGCCGACCCTGACCTGTTAATGAGAGAGTAATCGGTGGCCGACCCTGACCTGTTAGTGAGAGAGTTATCGGTGGCCGACCCTGGCCTGTTAATGAGAGAGTTATCGGTGGCCGACCCTGGCCTGTTAATGAGAGAGTAATCGGTGGCTGACCCTGACCTGTTAATGAGAGAGTAATCGGTGGCCGACCCTGACCTGTTAATGAGAGAGTAATCGGTGACCGACCCTGACCTGTTAGTGAGAGAGTTATCGGTGGCCGACCCTGACCTGTTAATGAGAGAGTAATCGGTGGCCGACCCTGACCTGTTAATGAGAGAGTAATCGGTGGCCGACCCTGACCTGTTAATGAGAGAGTAATCGGTGACCGACCCTGACCTGTTAGTGAGAGAGTTATCGGTGGCCGACCCTGACCTGTTAATGAGAGAGTAATCGGTGGCCGACCCTGACCTGTTAATGAGAGAGTAATCGGTGGCCGACCCTGACCTGTTAATGAGAGAGTAATCGGTGGCCGACCCTGACCTGTTAGTGAGAGAGTTATCGGTGGCCGACCCTGGCCTGTTAATGAGAGAGTTATCGGTGGCCGACCCTGGCCTGTTAATGAGAGAGTAATCGGTGGCCGACCCTGACCTGTTAATGAGAGAGTAATCGGTGGCCGACCCTGACCTGTTAATGAGAGAGTAATCGGTGACCGACCCTGACCTGTTAGTGAGAGAGTTATCGGTGGCCGACCCTGACCTGTTAGTGAGAGAGTAATCGGTGGCCGACCCTGGCCTGTTAGTGAGAGAGTAATCGGTGGCCGACCCTGGCCTGTTAATGAGAGAGTAATCGGTGGCCGACCCTGACCTGTTAATGAGAGAGTAATCGGTGGCCGACCCTGGCCTGTTAGTGAGAGAGTAATCGGTGGCCGACCCTGGCCTGTTAATGAGAGAGTAATCGGTGGCCGACCCTGACCTGTTAATGAGAGAGTAATCGGTGGCCGACCCTGGCCTGTTAGTGAGAGAGTAATCGGTGGCCGACCCTGACCTGTTAATGAGAGAGTAATCGGTGGCCGACCCTGACCTGTTAGTGAGAGAGTAATCGGTGGCCGACCCTGACCTGTTAGTGAGAGAGTTATCGGTGGCCGACCCTGGCCTGTTAGTGAGAGAGTTATCGGTGGCCGACCCTGACCTGTTAATGAGAGAGTAATCGGTGACCGACCCTGACCTGTTAATGAGAGAGTAATCGGTGGCCGACCCTGACCTGTTAGTGAGAGAGTTATCGGTGGCCGACCCTGACCTGTTAATGAGAGAGTAATCGGTGGCCGACCCTGGCCTGTTAATGAGAGAGTAATCGGTGGCCGACCCTGACCTGTTAATGAGAGAGTAATCGGTGGCCGACCCTGACCTGTTAGTGAGAGAGTTATCGGTGGCCGACCCTGGCCTGTTAATGAGAGAGTTATCGGTGGCCGACCCTGGCCTGTTAATGAGAGAGTAATCGGTGGCCGACCCTGACCTGTTAATGAGAGAGTAATCGGTGACCGACCCTGACCTGTTAGTGAGAGAGTAATCGGTGACCGACCCTGACCTGTTAATGAGAGAGTAATCGGTGGCCGACCCTGACCTGTTAATGAGAGAGTAATCGGTGACTGACCCTGACCTGTTAATGAGAGAGTAATCGGTGACCGACCCTGGCCTGTTAGTGAGAGAGTAATCGGTGGCCGACCCTGGCCTGTTAATGAGAGAGTAATCGGTGGCCGACCCTGACCTGTTAATGAGAGAGTAATCGGTGGCCGACCCTGACCTGTTAATGAGAGAGTAATCGGTGGCCGACCCTGACCTGTTAGTGAGAGAGTTATCGGTGGCCGACCCTGGCCTGTTAATGAGAGAGTTATCGGTGGCCGACCCTGGCCTGTTAATGAGAGAGTAATCGGTGGCCGACCCTGACCTGTTAATGAGAGAGTAATCGGTGACCGACCCTGGCCTGTTAATGAGAGAGTAATCGGTGGCCGATCCTGACCTGTTAATGAGAGAGTAATCGGTGGCCGACCCTGACCTGTTAATGAGAGAGTAATCGGTGACCGACCCTGACCTGTTAATGAGAGAGTAATCGGTGACCACACAGTAGGACGAGGTCTGGCTATTATCTACTCATATTGCATGGTA
The DNA here is from genome assembly GCA_921293015.1 of Phorcus lineatus. Classification (NCBI taxonomy): domain Eukaryota; kingdom Metazoa; phylum Mollusca; class Gastropoda; order Trochida; family Trochidae; genus Phorcus; species Phorcus lineatus. The sequence goes on along the minus strand of OV121082.1, from coordinate 765,782 downwards.
ATCGGGTTTAATAGTTTCATCATAACGTTTAGCATTGTTTAAATACATGAAGGAACGCAACGCAACTTTCGTTTTTTTTCTCTTACAACATGTTAGCAGCAAAGTTATATTCTTATATGTCATTTCACGTAATATTTATAAATTAGTATATTTCCGTTAATAAATACAATTGGAATAGCAACGTAACCATTGGGTAATATATGATGTGTTTTCTTCAGACAGCTTCTAATTGACATACTGCAGGGATGTTGGTATTTTCATGATTGACATTTTGTCATTATTTATTTATAATATTAAAAGTTAAACACATACCTCCCTATGTTGATCCAGGACAGTTACATTATTTAACACTGTGCATATACTTGACAATGTTTTCCTCATGCAAAATATTTTGTGATGCGGCGTGAATTCGTCGCTACATCATATGACAATCACAAGTAATGCAAAAGGGTTCTATTCACAACTTCTTCAAACGTTCACTGGTAACTTTACAAAACTTGATCTATATTTTATTCAGATGAGACAGACTTGTAATTGCAGCAGGCTAAATAGGTTGTCATAGTATGAGGAATGTACAGTAACACAGTGTAAACCCTGATTACATGTACATGGGTTTATGAAAGCGTCTTCAATGTTATAATCACGTCATTCAAATAACAAAAACTTGAAGGGGGTTCGAACCCCCTGAACCACAACCTCCATGCATCCTCCCCGGATCCGCCACTCTTGCAGCATTTAAATGGGTATGCATATCATATGCACGTGAGAAACGGCATGTTGATGAATATTGTTTGACGAATGGGGTCACGTCTTTCGTATCCATGAAATTCAATAATTAAAAAAAACCTTCATAATACTTCAATTTTGTTGCCGCTAGAAGTCTCTGTTGTGACTTTAACCTTTTTCATCAATACTATTTTCGCACACATGAAATACAGTCTTGCTTTTTAGATATTCTATAAACAAGTTAAGGATGTTCGCTCCTCAGTCACAGTGACAAAACTCAAATAACCTTAAATCATAATGTTCTTATCTAATAAGCCAAAACGATACGGCAATTTCTCAATTTTGATGATTTCTGATTAAATATTCATCAAAATTTAGAAACGTAGTATTTTTCTTTTTGAAATAATTCACAATTTTGCTGACTCAGTAATTTTAATTGTAACTATCATTTGATCAAGTTCTATAATCTGTTTTTCTTTGAAAGTAAATGTTGTTGAATGAATATGATTTGTATGTAAGCGTTCAGGTATATTTTTAGATAATGAGTGGGAGAAAGCATGTTTTATGTACAAAAATACCTTGAATGTTGATAATTTAATTGAAATGTTTGAATATATGTTGTGCCGTAGCGGCTAAAAACCCACACTACCATATATATTTTATACTTTTTTCTGGAAGAAATTTATGTTACCTCAAAAATGTTTTCATATTTAAAAAGGTTTAATACAGGAACTAATTTAAATTTAAGATTTCCCATTGACTCCCATGTTAAATCTCTGACTGATATAGAGATCTTTGTCTTAAAATATCTCGAAAAAACCCACACAAACCTCCGTTTTTTGGGGTTGATATTTCAAGCATATACAATAAAAGTTTTGAAAAAAAACAAGTTAGAAAAAAAAGTTTAACACTTTAAATTTGAGGAACGGACATCCTTAACTCATATTATTCTTCTTGAATGATTATTCATTTTAATGACTTTAATATGTATCTAAAATATATAATCATCAATGTAATTTTGGTTCTTATATAAAATACATGCAAACCATTAAGTGTCAGTGTTCGAACCTTGAAATAAAATCATCATGGGTTGACAATGCAAAATTATTCCAGTAAGAGTTTCCGCCCTTACCTAAAAATACGAAACTAATGAGAAAATGCTGTGCCTACGATTAAAAATGTAATCAAAATATTCATTCATATCGTCACTAGAATATCATTTTGTTTCTTTTTTTATCTCAAAATCCAACTCAATAATTTTTTTCACGCTTTCTTTTGTACGAAACGAAAGTAGGTCATGGAACTTTGTACGGGAAATAGATTGGCGCCAAGGTTAATAAACAACAGCGATTGTAAATTTCATTTCAAACATATTCTAATGGTTGGCTTTTAATTTTGTTCCTTACGTAAGTATATGTGTATCAGAAATTTAGAAGGCTTTCATCTGTCAACAAAAATATGAAAAATGACCCTAGTATTTACTTCGAACAGCCGGAGATCGTCAAAATATTGAAGGGGTGAAAGAGCGCGATTGAAAATGTTCATTCATAAATATTTCGATATGAATGTGATCTGTTTACAAACTGATGGATGTACGGGGAAATATTTCTAAGATTTAACTATCACTTGTGATTATCGTATTATTTATTTCATTATAGGCTTATATCTAACTCTTGAATGTTTGTTTACAATCACAATTGCTTTTTCTTTCTGTTTCTAACCAAGGGGTCCTTAGAGGTGTTCCATTAAGATGGAGGATCTAAACACTAGGGTTGTGAGAAGAACCTCACTAACTATGATTCTTTCATATCAAAATGATAATAAGATATCTGTGTCGTAATTTGTGTATCTTTCTTTGTACAAGGTAACCAGTAATCTCGGAGCAGAAAGAAGTTTTCAAAATGTTTGTTTCAATAGATCTAATTATTAAACTCTTAATGTCTTAAAAAGTATTGATATGTTTGAGAGCATTCTATTTTGTTTTGCAAGTGTGGCAGGGTGAAGTAAAAGCATTCCTACTGGCTTTGGCCAGAGGGATATCTCTTTGGCTGAATCGGTAGAGTGTAGGACTCTCACCCGGAGGTCCCGGGTTCGAATCCTGCAGGAGGTGATCTCACAATCACTTCTGTTACACAAGGAAGACATGATTAAACAATGATCAACTTTGTGACTTCATCATGCTTGAAAGCAGTCTAGTATAGTAGTCTCCATATTGAAATGTTTTTATTGTGATAATAAGGAAGCATATGATATTAATATTTTGGTTATTTGTTTATTCAACAAAGTCAAAGGATAGATTTTTTGATGGCATAGAACAAATCATCAAACGTTTAGTACAAGATCTATCATTAAAAGGTCCAGCTTTAATCTCCTTTAAATGAACAGGAATTTCAGGCTTGTTAGAGCAATGTTTAGTAAAAATTAAATGGGATAATTATTTGGTTAAACTCACCACATTTTATTAATTGTTTTCATGAGTAAATTATTTGCTCTGCATGATTATATTAACATTAAACAAATGCATTGCTAGTTCAAGGACAATTTCCGGTTCATTTTAACAATCATCATCAAGCCTACACAGAGGACCTCGATCAGAGGTTCATCAGCTTTATATCTCAGTGTTTTCTTTCGCAGGTTGTGGAGTGTAAGCAGATGTAATGTAGACATGATCGAAGAATCTTGCTAGCAGCCATGCTGGAAGACAAAACTGACGTATGTAAATTATGTATGCAGTCTTTTTCCTAGAGGGTTGTCCTTGTGTAATTTGCCCACCCTTTTGTCTTGGTGTCGCTTCAAATGTTTAATCGTAGGAATACTAGGCTACTTTCACCATTGCATGGGTGTAATCTATTCAGAATATGCCATAATGATCAGCTAGGTTTATCACCTAGGAATAACACTGATTATGTCGAATATTCATAACTTTTGAAAATGTTTGTTGTCACTGTTTTTAAGAATATCATTAAAATAATTGCATATCGTGTTTTGGTGAATTCTGAGTTGAAAATTAGGATTGTCTGACTATAGGTTAAACCTTTGCAAAGAATCTTTACAAATGGCTTGTAAATTTTTCAAATGAATTTGAATCCCTGTTGATTTAAATGCAAAATTTTAATAGTAATTGTTCCTTTGTAAATGATATAAAATCATGTGTTTCAGGTGGACAAGGCTCCTAAGCCAGGTGTGGGTTCACCGCAGAGTTCCATTCTTCAGTTCTTCATATCTCCGAATCAAGCAAACTCTAAGAAGATCCTTAAACCTGAAGAATCCAGAACAGACAACTCACAACAAAAAGACAAAAATAAGAAAGAAACTTCTAAACCAGAAGTTGTCGAGTCGGACACGAGCCAGGAAGATAGTGTGATACTGCTGAGTGAAGATTCCAGCTGTAAGGATGACGGGGGAGACCTTAATGTATCTCGGCTGTCTAACAGAACAAGGAGACCTAAACTTAAGGATGAAGTCGGCCAAGAAAGGGAAGTTTTAGCGGAGGATGAAGTGATAGAGGTCGGTGAAGAAGTCGACAAGCAAGATGAGGAGTCAAGGGAGGTAACTACCGGGATAAGTACAAGCGAGAAAGATTTAAGTGACAAGTCTGAAACTATTCACTTAGCTGGAGGAAATGATGTTGCAACATCTGAAACAAGTGCTAAATCAGATCAGAAGACAGCCTTGAGCAATAAGGCTGAGAAGAAAGAAAAGAAGAAACGGAAACGAATATCAAGCGAGGGATGTGAGAGGAAACAAAGCAAGGCTGATGTGCAGGTTGATAATGTGCCGTGTGATCTTAACTGCTCAACTGAGATGTCGTACGAAGCATTTATTCAGTCAATATCAACGCCAAGTCGGGATGTAATGGCGGATGATACTCCACCAGACAGTTGCCAGGTTATTGCAGATAATACTCCACCAGGAAAGGAAGTGTTTGAACATGCTGCACAGAAAGATATGAACCTTGTGGAAGAAAAAACAAAAACTAAATATATAAAGAAAACTGCTCGCACATCTCTCTTCAGTGAAGAAGGCCTAAGTAAGTCAGTTGATAATGACCTTGCAGTCTTAAATACAGAGGAAGGGGAAAAGACAAAGAAAGCCTCAATTCTGAACTTCTTTTCAAAAGTAAACGCTTCATCTGTTGAGAAGGATCACCAAGTTGTGACTGTCATGGCGGACGTCCACAAAATGCCAAGTAAAGATGCAAACTCAAACCTTGAGGTAGCTTCAATTTTCAAACCAAAACCCAAAGTGCTTTCTCCTAGGTCTCCTGAAGTTGTTGAGTTGGAGACAAACATTGAATTCTTAGGATCAGAAACTGTTGTAGATGTGTCTAATAAAAACAAACCAAAGGCAAAGATAAAGGACAAGACTGAGAAAGCTGAAAAGAATTCTAAAGAAGATGCTGCTGATGATGTGAAGATTGAGAAGGTTGAAGCAGCTCCGCGAGCAGCAGAAGTTGACGCCTTCCTGAAGAACTCTGACAGTCCAGCAGTTCCAACAAAGTCAGCTCAAGCAACACTGAGCTTCACAAAAGCTGGATTAAAAACAGCAAATATGACATCAACTCCACATAATACCCGTATGAGATCAGAGACAACAGAGGAAAAGTCAAAGAAATCAGCAAAAGGAAAGAAGAAAAGTAAACGGACTGTGGAAGAATCCAAGGTAGATGTAGATGATCCTGTACTTGTTAAAGAGACCAAGGCACCACAAGGTCAAAGGTCACGTCGGGTCAGATACCAGGTTAGCAGTCTGCAGTTTGATGATTCACGACAGACCCCCATAAAAATGAAGATCAGGTAAAAATTAGATAATTCAAATGAGTTGGTTTTTTTTAATGAACTTGATTTTTACTCAGATGAAACTGAAACTACTTTCAGCATGGTTATGTGCATCAGGGTTTGAAAATATTAATCTTCTGAAGCCAGTTGCTCATAAACATGATAAACAGATGTCACGACCATTTAGTGTACGTGGCCAGTCCACTGTGTTTGCAAGACATTACGATCAGCTGAGATCCTAGGAACAACATTGAGACATTTCCATTCTGTGCTACATTCATAACTTGATGGAATAAGTTACTTGTTAGCGAAGAATATTATGAACATATGGATTCCAATATGTAATTTTAATTTGCAGGTTAAAGAAAAACACAAGCAGTGGGGAGGAGAGTGATTTTACTCCCAAATCTTGCAAAGCGGTAAGTCTTGTGTGAGATAATGAAGAATGCAAATCTTTTGGAACTTAAATGTTGACAATGACAATTAGATTAATTCTTAATGTGTTGACATATTCAATATGTGTTCATATCACTTTTTTTCCCAAGCAACAATATTCAGGATTGGTGTCCGTATTTCTTGGTCTTTGATGTCACAACACAATTGTTTATGTCAGCACTAGCATGCTGTTTCAAGGGGGGCATGTTGTTTTCTGGATAGTGTATAACCCTCTCTCTTTGACGTCACAACACATTTGTTTATGTCAGCACTAGCATGCTGTTTCAAGGGGGCATGTTGTTTTCTGGATAGTGTATAGCCCTCTCTCTTGCGGCACAATAAAAACAACGCTCTCATTTCATTAATCATAATCAATCTCTGTATATGTATCGTTGTAGTCAGGTGAGAAGTTACTAGCCACTACCTGACAATTGCAAAATATTTAATTTCCAAATTTGTTGCTTGAAAAATGACTGAAATGTTCAATAAACTTTCTTATGTCTACAGAAGGGAGTCAAACAGAAAAAAGCTCAAAAAATACTTGAAAAAGCCAAGAAAGTTAGGAAATCAAAATCATCTCCCAAAGAGAGGAAGAAGAGAAAATTCACCTCGGTTGTCAGCGATGACAGTGTAGTAGACCTGGACAGTAGCGTGGAGGGCGGGCGGAGACGGAGCGCCAGGATCAAGGTCATGTCTCCCCCTGCTCCCATTATTGTAGACGAAGAAATTGAGATTGAGGAAGTTCCAGAGAAGAAGACGAAAGGAAAGAAAGGATCTAAAACACCATTAAAAATAAAAGCTAAAGATAGTCCAGCAAAGGCAAAAGTAAAGAATAGCCCGATGAAAGTTGCAAAGGATAGCCCAAGGAAGGCCAAGATTAAAAACAGTCCTTTGAAGCTTGCTAAAAACAGTCCAAGGAAACCAAAAGGTGAGTAAAAACATTTTTGTTTGAATAATCTTTTATCAATTTGAAAACAGTCATTTCAGGTATTTGAAGATATGAAAACAAATAAGACAAACATGCCATTTAGAGCATTTGGAATCGCACTATTTGCAGTAACAAGAAATCTTTTTTAAAGTATGGGAAGAGTTCATTGTTGAACTAAGAGCCGACTCAGAATAAGGCACAAAGGCCTACAAAGGCTAAACGATTCAGCCACTGATGCCAACTATTGCTCTGACCAGTTCAAGAGTACCTTGCACTCCATTTCTGTTTTTTAAGTGCTCAAAGACAAAATAAAAACTTAAAGAAAAAGAATAAAATTGTTTTCATTTCACATGAATAAAACTAAAAGAAGAACTGATGTCATATTAGAACAATCCTTTACTATGACAAATTGTATGTTATAAACAACGTGAAGCAAGAAGTTGTATGTTATAAACAACGTGAAGCAAGAAGTTGTATGTTATAAACAACGTGAAGCAAGAAGTTGTATGTTATAAACAACGTGAAGCAAGAAGTTTTCAACGATGAGGCATGTAATGTTCCATCTTTCAAAATATTATTTTCAAAATCACAATTGACTAACAGGAAACAGTAAATTGGCGCCAATATTCATGGGGAAGTCGAACAACGAGCCTGTGCCGCCACGTGAACCAGAAGATCCTGAGAAAGTTCGACTGCGACAAGCGTTCCTGATGAGCGACGTCCCGGAGGCCTTGAGGAAGAAGGCTATAGCCACAGCAGCTGTCCAGAACATCATCTCGGAAAATTTAGGTCTGCCGACTGTCAGTCATGTCCAACAGAAGCCAGCAGAAGATGAAGGTATGGTTTCTCGAAGCTTTAGTGTTCCATCTATCATCTCTAAAAGATACACAAAGCAGCCAAAATCATCTAATTAAGTCAGTATTTGTAATGCATTTTTGTTAATGTCGAATTAAAAAGGTTTTTAAATCAAACTTTCTAATTGATAAATGAATATTTATACTGTCTTTTAGTACTTCTAACTGTCATTTTGTTTCTTTTCACATATGGATAATTAGTGTTAGTTTAAAATTCCAGATACTCTAGAAGAAATTATTACTTGACATTCTTAGTGCAATGAAGTGTTGGTCTAAGGATCATGATGGTGACTGAATAATTACAGGTTTCTTGATAACGATTGTTTCACATGGTTCTGTTTGAACTCTGCAGGCGTGTGGAACCTCCCGAGTGTTACTCTCCCCCTGAGAAGCTGGAGTGTTGATGTCCCCAGTAAACCTGCGTGGAAGGACATGACATGTCGGAGAGTCACCCCTCATCCTCCTGTCTGCCTCTTCAAAGTTCGTAGACAGCCGTTAATATTTATTGAAATTATGAAATATCAAAGTGTGGAAAACAATTTGAAATTGGGAAATAGTTCAATATGTGAATGTAATCATCATTGAATGTATTTTAACTTTATTGAAATTTTATGGAAGAACTTGTTCAAAAGAAGTCTGAATGTGCAAACTTTTAAAAAGTTAAGCAAATATTTATGTGACTAATAATTTAGCTAAACGTCTGGATTCTTTTCTTTTAATTATTGCATTTCACACTGCTTTTATGTTTTCAAGACAAAATGAAATTGTGAAATATTTCCTTTGAGTATTGATCTAGTGGAGCTGGCTTTTGAGCTAGTTAATATCTCATTTTGTGACTTTGTTTGAACTAATTTAACATTTCATAGTATAATCTGTTTTCCAAGGTTTTCTTCCATCCAAACTTGACAACTTCAGCAATCATGTAAATGAGCATCTTCCTACGCAAAGCTTAACTATTGCCAGTCTCGAACTGTCCAAGTTAACCCTTGCTGCCGACATAAGACTTTCCTGTGCTGATACCAGCGCCCCCTCTGGCGATTTTTAGTAATCTCCAGTTACCTCCCTTACCCTAACCAATCGGTGACGCCGTATCATTTGCGTGATAATCAAAATGGCTGCGCCCATAGAAAGTGACCTGATCGATCAGATAACTAAGAAGTTTGCATTGCAAACCTTTCAAACAAGAAGATTCAGTTTATAAATGTATTGATGGACGGAAAAGATGTTTTTGTTGTTATTAGGACCGGTTTTGGTAAATAAATAACATATGACTGCGCCCCTTATATTTTTTCAAATGGAAGTATGTAGGCCCATTTATCGTGGTCGTTACCATTATATAATTGTATTTTTTCATCAAATAAGTACAGTAGCTGAAAAAAATTCCTGGAAAATATGTGAAAATCAAATATATAGGGGAGAAATATCTTTAGACATACAATGAATAGTATACAGGCCCGTAGCACCAATTTCGAGAGTGGGGGGCTGAAATTAGAGATTTGCTAGCTCATTGGGGGGGGGGGGGGGGTTAGACTACAACGTTGGTGAGACTAAATACAGTTTTTATTCTCAATCTGCAGAAAAGGGTCAGATGCCTCAAGAAACTTAAAATATTCTATTTTTTCATTCAAACGTTGAAATAAAGAGCAAAAAAAGTTGTTTTTACCCCTAAAATTAGTGGGGGGGGGGCTATCTTTGTCATGTGCACAAGTCTCATTTTTTATTATCCAACTGTTCACAAACACACGTACAAGCCAAACGGGAAACATTTCATGGAGAGAGAATAATTTTTATATCAAGGCACATACGTAGTAACCAAAGTAATATTTTCAAAAATGAAAATGACCCAATCAAATCAGTGAAAATGGAAGTAAATATAACAATTGTTTTACTTTTTTAAAAATTTTTTATTGACGACATGATATTTAAATGGTACACGTCAACATACCTGGTGTTTGACTGCAAGAAGTAAAGTTTTATGAGAGTAACGTTTACTACCGCGATACAACGAGGTCACAGGCTACTACATTTCGAGTGTTATGAGATGTTCAAATTTTATCGGTTCATTTATGTAAAATTTAATCAATGTTTCAGTTCAACGGGTATTCAATTAAGTTTTTGCAAGCACAAAAGATAAAACAATTGTACGATGACAGGAAATAAAGTCTTGCCGGGCGTAGTGCATCGAGTCCATGCTTCAAATCAGGGTCAAGTTTATCGATTTTGATTAGTTTACCGAAGCAATTTAAGAATAAATTCTTTGACAGGCCGCTGTCCGCTATAGGGTTGTAGTAAAATAATAACGCAAATTGACTATAACCATAAATGAACTTGAATATATTGTTCATCGCTTTGGAGGCGGCACTTTCTCTTTACAAATCTTTCAGTCGACGGACTGCGACATGGGCGCATCCATGTTTGTTCGAGTGCCCGGATTTAGCTTTTGCTAGGAGCTTTCTGATTGGACTATCTAATTCCTTTGCAGTGAGTTAGAGAGCTAGCACAGGAAAGTCGTATGTCGGCAGCAAGGGTTAACTTGGACAGTTCGAGACTGGCAATAGTTAAGCTTTGCGTAGGAAGATGGTAAATGAGTAGTGATCAAGCTAATGAATTGTCACCAGCTGTATATCTTAATTAATAAATGAAGGGGGTCAAAAGACCCCCGAAACGTCACATTAAATTTTGGAAATTTTTCTAGAGTCGTTCCTGTGTTTTGACGGTACTCCCCCTTAAATTATCTTAATTAATAGTTCAAAATTTCATTCCGTTTTTCTGTTTTCAGGATTTCCGCTGCCATGCTCCCCTCGATCAGCTAATATTGGACGACCTTCTTGGTGAAGTGGAGAGCTTGGCAAAGGGATTGTCTGTCAGACAAATGTTCACTGATATGAAACAGAAACTGATTGAGGACCTCAAAGCTCCGGGCCCCGGGACAACTGGTGAGCCTCTTGAATCTACTAACAATAATACAACTGTAACAATCTTGCTGTCGTCATGCTTTAGCTGCTGATAAGTATAGTGTGGAAGGGTTCTGTGTGTCTAATTATAGCCTATAGGTGGCACTTCTTTCTTGTAATTGTTCAAGAATATAGAGGAACTAGTTTATCAGATGACTTCTCCTTTGGATCATCAAGGATGATGTGGAAGGGACTTACTAATGATCATTTGTAAAAAGTCATTGAATCTGTTAGCAAGTTGAAAATAACTAAAAGTAATTAAATCTATATAAATTTTATGAGTAGGGTAGTCCTGGATTGTCAGCTGACTTAATTGAGGCTATTCAAGTGCACATCCAGGTTTACATCTGTGTAGCAAATGTGGAATGGTTTCATCTGTATATGGCAGACATGTAGTTGAGTTCCTAACCAATCTGTGGATTTGCTGCATGTATTAAATGTTCACCTGAAATATCATTTTCTGAATCATACATCTATTGATTCAGTAATGAAATCTGACACAGACATTCAGATTACCTACTATAGTGCGGACAATAAATCTTTGATGTTTTGTTTTTCAGAAACCATTGCACAGCCAGAGGTGGTTGAAGAACCTGAAAAGAAAAAAGGCAGAGGAAGAAAGAAGAAATTGAGTTTGAACAAGGAAGAAGTCAAAGCGGTTCCCCCTCCTGAGGTGAAAATAGGAGGTTAGCACATCTTTCTTTGTCTGGCCGAGGAAAGGGGGCAATCTCCCTTTGTTTCTCACAATATCATTTTCATGAAAAAATCTATAGCAAAATTTCAAAGAGGAATAATTTTTTGGGAAAATTAAGTATTCATTTATGTATTGTTTTATTTTATAAACAACTATTGTGATGTGGCTATCTTTAGGAAACTATCCAATTCAACTCTTCTTTTTTTTTGCCTACCAGAAATGATGTGGAGCGAGAGATACCAGCCTGGTCACTCATCAGAGGTCATAGGTCACACAGCACATATACAGAAGTTGAAGAGCTGGCTGCTGGAGTGGAAGCACCGCACGCACAAGGAGGCTCGCAAGATGAGGCTGCAGTTGCTGAAACAGTCGTGTCCCAAGTCAAGCGGCAAAGGTAAGGACGATGCTCTAGCTTGACCAACTTCTAGTATATTGAAACCTACTTTGACTTTTTGTTCAGTGAAGATAGGTCAGTTTCACCCCCTGTACGTAACTGTGTATGTATCCATTTTTATGTGTGATTTAAATTCATGTAATTTCCCGCTTACACAATTCTTGTAAATTAGAAAAAATTTCCCATTGATTGTTTTTAAGTTAATATATTTTTGGATAGATCTGTGGAAACTTAAAACAGTAGATAAGGCCAAGACTAGAGTCAGTTGTCAGAGCACAGCATTGATATCGCAACCTCTCAACTCTGTTACAGGAACAGACGAGGACAACGCGTGGTGGGGGGAGGACGACAGTGACTTCGACATGGATAGTGACGACAGTGAAGACGAGGATGACAGTTTATGTAATACTATGCTCATCACCGGGCCTCATGGTGTTGGCAAAACCTGCACCATCTACGCTCTCGCTCAGGAGCTGGGCTATAAGGTAATGAAGACTTCAGGCAAAGAGAATCTGCTGTTGATTTGTCCCTACAACTTTCATGTCTTAGGTCAAAGCTTTAATCTCCTTCCTAACCCATTCTGGTTCTTGTTATCTGAATATTAATTTTTTTTCTATCTTGAATTATTTAAAATGTCTATCAAAGCCCGAAATGGTGTTTAAAAACAATCATGATTTACTGCTGCCTTTTTCTTTCTTATCATTTAGATTCCTGGAGAGTATACAGGACAGGATGTCTTGTGTTATTGAAGGACCTCTTATTAGATTCAAATTCTCTCCCATTTCAGGTGATTGAAGTAAACGCAGCATCGTCACGCAATGGGAAGAAGATTCTGTCTAAACTTCAGGAGGCCACGCAGTCGCACCAGGTCGCGGCCAGTAAAGATGGCAACTCCAGCAACATGCTCTCGGCTCTCTCCAACACACTCTCGAACAGTGGGCTGACTTTAGGTCAGTGGTGCATGTTTAGACAAGTATTAAATAATCATAATTGAAATGTTAGTCATAAGCAGAGCAGAAATAATATCTAAAGTGCATATTGAGTGAGATAATGAGAGATGAACATACAGTAGGCATGGCTTACACTTGAAATTTATGTATTGTGATTAAATATTTCTTTGACATGATTGCCAATCTCAACATTTAATAAATCAATTAACGTTGATTCAATCAAATAATTCAACCAAGGAAAACCGCTTGAATTACAATTGTTTATGATAGAACATATTCTGAATTATATATGATGATCAGTGTTGCTAATTAGTGTTTCTGTTTATCAGATTCTCCCAAGTCTACAAAGAAAGAAGCCAAACTACCGACGGCTTTCACCAACCTGTTCAACAAGGCTGCAGGCAACAAAACCAAACCAGTGGAGGTGATCGACCTGGACGCAGACGACAAGAAGTCGAGACGGAAGAGGAAGAGAGACAAAGATGATGAGCAAGGTTGATATTCTTATTCAAGATGTTTAACAATTCAGCTATAAATGATCTTCCAGTAGGATTAAACTTTTGTTATAGGTTTATATATGAACATGATCTTAAACATGAGTTAAGCTGGTAATGATCTTCAACTTAAGCTTGAGCCGATACTGTCATTCTTATGATGTGCAAAATTAAATTATTCTTGCTATCAGAGTAACAAAGTTTTCAAACTTGACTCTTTGCTTTGACTTCTGGTGTGTCAAATGTCTGTTTCATTAGTTCTCTGTAGACAAGCATATTACAAAGTTGATTTGAATTCCTTGAAAGAATATTATTTTTTTAATTCAACATTTCAACGTTCAGTTGAGAAGTCACCAAAGAAGGCTAAGAAAGAGAAAGCGAAACCTGCGCAACCAATGCCTGTACGAGATGACACGAGTCAGTCGGGAGGTCTGGAGCTGTCCTCAACAACTCTCATTCTCTTTGACGAGGTAAGATGGCAAAGTGTTGTGGATTGTTTATTATCATTGGTCTACAATTAAAGATGGCAAGAATATCAAGTTTTCATTTCTGATGATAACCCTTTAAATCAGTGTTCTTGGAGAAGACATTTCTGCTAATTATGTCCCACGCAAAAAGCTTTGCGGGAGACATAATGTTTTCAGTCCCATCTGTGGTTCAGTCATTCCGTAATTCCGAAATGCTTTCGTTTCCGGACCATACAGGGCTGCCTACTTGTACTCTTTTGGAGTATTTTGTACACTTGATAGTCTTAACATTTGATTGTACACCAATGTTGCAAATTGTACACCTATTCTGAAAAAAATCATTTCTTCATTTCATAGAAATATTTTTGGAGTATTCGATATACAGTCAGACCCCGATAATCCGGCCACCGATAATCCGAATCTCGCAGTATCCGAACGGTAGCAAACTGTAACCAAACTGATCTCTATATAAACTCATTAAATGTTGATTCATTAATCCGTTGATTCAGTCTCCGTATCTGAACGCTAATTAGCTGTAACGGATTAGTTAATTACAGCTATTTCTGCTTCATTTATCCGACCGTTCATCAAAGCGTTCGTTAATGCACTAGTAAAGCGAGCACCACACTGATTGAATCGGTAAACATCAATGACAGTGGATTGACACGGGAGTTGAGCGTGTCAGCAGTCTGTGATTGTAATAAATTGAGATGTCTCACTTTGTGTATCTGGAGTTTGTGAAGATTCTACTTCACTTATCAGGGCAAGAAATGCCAAACATTCGATATTCGTAATATGTTGTCGTCTATCTGTGCATTTGGTTTGTTTCAGTAGTCCGAACGTTTCACTATCCGAACGTTTTTGATGAAAAACGGAAGTGTTCGGATTATCGAGGTCTGACTGTATACTGTATATTTTTAGGTAAATTTTTTTTGAAATATCAAACCAGATCATGACACCTCGGAACTAACAATAAAAATACTAGCTTCATTGTTTTAGTACAGATAAAAATTACAAAATACACCTTAGTTACAATGTGTCTACACATTTACGAAACAGAAAGTAGGCAGTTCTGACCATATCTCAAAAACCGTTCAAATTTTTTTATTAAACTAGGTATGTGGTTAAGTCTAATGGTGGAGTGATGCCTTTTGCTATTTTGGTTATTCTGAATTTATTTTTTGTCCTGGTTTTCATGGAAACAATTTCAACTTAGTGCAAATGGGGGGTAAGGTCCATTTCCGGGCCATATCTCAAAAACTGTTCAATATTTTTACAAAACTTGGTATGTGGTTAGGTCTAGTGGTGGAGTGGTGCCTTTTGCTATATTGGTTATTCTGAAAAAAAAAATTCTGGTCTCCATGGAAAGAATTCGAACAGTGCAAATAGGGAATAGGGTCCGTTTCCGGGCCATATCTCAAAAGCTGTTCAATATTTTTTTTACAAAACTTGGTATGTGGTTACATCTAGTGATGGAATGGTGCCTTTTGCTTCTTTGGTTACTCAATTTTTTTCTGGTTTCCATGGAAACAATTTGAACTGTGTATATGGGGGTAGGGTGATTATACAACCTATACCTAAAAATCTATAAAATTGCCTGGTAGTGTGGTTAGATCTAGTGCTTGGATGGTGCCTTTTGCTGCTTTGGTTATTCTTAATTTTTCCTTTTAATTGGTTTCCATGAAATCGTGTCATTAGCTGTTTAGAGACATTTAGGGAAGACATTTCTGCTAATTTTATATATATATATAAGGTGACCTTTGCAAAAGGCAACTTTATGCATACCGGGTAATCAGATTTCAAATTTTGATTGTCCACAAGTTGGCTTCAGGTTCATACTCCATGACTCCCTAGACACATCTATTAGCATCTGTATTGCCTTCAATTAGCTATGATTAGTAGTTTCATGTCCACTTTTTACTGTTTATTGTTGGGAATCACTGATATGATTCACTCTGTCGGTCCGTCTGTCGGTCCGTCACAAATCTTTGTCTGGAGCATATCTCCTAAACTATACATGCTAGCTTCACCAAACTTCATACACTTATCAACCATGATCCCTAGATGTGCCTTTTGAGGGTTAGACCAACAAATGATTTTTATTTTTTGCGGTTTCCATGGAAACATGACTTAAACAGTGACAAAGTCCTTTGTACAGAGTATATCTTCATAACTATACATGCTATCTTTACCGAACTTCATACACTTATCAACCATGATCCCTTCATTTGCCTTTTGAGGGTTGGATCAACAAAAGATTTATATTTTTTTCGGTTTCCATGGAAACATTACTAAAACAGTGAATCTATGACTTAGTCCTTTGTCCGCAGTATATCTTCTAAACCAAACATGCTATCTTCACCAAACTTCATACACTTATAAACCATGATCCATTGGTGCGCCTTTTGAGGGTAAGACCAAAAAATTATTTTTATTTTTTGCGGTTTACATGGAAACGTTACTAAAACAATGACTATCTGACAAAGTGCTTTTTCCTGAGCATATCTCCTAAACTATACATGCTAGCTTCAACAAACTTAATACACTTATCAACTATGATCCCTTAGTGAGCTTTTTGAGGGTTAGACCAACAAAGAAAGCCAGACTATAGTTTGAAGCGGGGGTATGTGAGCTGTGCTCACTTCTTTACTTGTTTGAATATGTAATTAAAAAGTTGTAGTTTTATTTAGATTAATATTCAGGTAATAAAGCTTGAACATTTCTTTGGTAACCAATATATCTTAGGGCCATTGAATTTGTCTATAATAATGTTAAGGGTTGAAATGTGCTTATTTTAATATTCATGATGTTTACTTTCCACTGCAATGATGTTCAGATAGTCAAGATATTTGTTTTTTTGGTAACCCATATTTCTTGCAGCCATATTATCAGTTCCCAATGGTGACAGTGTTCCATGTTTTATCAGGTTGAGATATACTTTGATGAGGACCGAGGCTATCTGCCGGCTATACAACACTTCATGACAAGAACCAAGATCCCAATCATCCTCACAACTACAGAACCGAACTTCGGCAGCCAGTTGCAGGCTCGCTTTGAGAGTCTTGTCTTTAAACAACCGTCTCTGGTAGGTACAGCTTCTGCTTTTAAGAACCAAATGGGCAAACTCAAACAAGAAAGTCAATTCTAATGGGGGGGGGGGGGTCTGAGATTTTACTTCAAACAAAAGTATTCCCAGTAAGGTAGTTGGAATAGAGCATAATTAGGATTTACACTTGGGAAATGGGTAGAAAGTAAAGTAGCTAGACTATTTAGTGGTAGAGCTGGAGGTCAGCATGGAGATAAGGTAAGTAATTCAAGCCTTCAGTCCAACATCATCTCACCTCTGCTTCAGAATTCAGATCCTTACATCAACATTCTATGATCAGTTTAAATCAGTTCATCACAATGCTATCCCCAACAGGTAACAATTGCCAGCCATCTCCAGACCATCTGCCTCGCGGAGTCTGTGCGAACATGTCACAGTGAGATGACCAACCTGGTGCGACTAAGTGGCGGTGATATCCGAAAGTGCCTTCTCTGGCTGCACTACTGGCTTAGCTCCGGTGGAGGATCGTCCAAACTTAACCGTGCTCTGAGGAAAGCCCCTCGGTCTGTGATAAGCGTAGAAGATAATACACAAGATTCTGACTCGCAGGGAAGATCTCTGGACCTAGATGATGATTTTGTTGTGAAGAAAACAATACAAAAGAGACAAGTATTAGATGAGGATGATTCCTCCAATAGTGCGATGGTACCAGACGGTGAATACGCCCCTCAAGCGGACATAAAATCAAGTCATCTGCCACAGGTACATTCTCTACAACTAGAAGCTTTGGCGGGCATCAGTAAACCTGTTCAGGAATGTTTGGAACAAGTGATCGTCACGTACTTGCAGGTTGGTGCCATATTATGCTTAGTAATACAAAAACTTAACATTAAAAGACAGTTGCTCATTTTTGTCACACAGGTTTTCTTTCATCATCGTGAAGCAATTACACCAAAGAAATCCTTGAAGATAGAAATAATAATTACTTGTTAGACACATAATAAAATCAATCTTATTCCACAGTTTAAATGTATTAAGCACTAGAAATATATTAATCTAGCTTTACCTTGATAGATCAATCTTAGGATTCCTAGGATTATATCTTATCAGTCTTATTTTGTTCACAGGGAGCGTGTGACGAGCACAGAGCTCAAGAACTACAAGAGATGTGTCTGAATCTGCACAGAATGGGTCTGCCCGTCCTCTCCCACAACCTCATCCATCTCCTCCCTCTCGATAAAACTCTTCTCAACATTGCCTCGAACACACCAGTCTCCACAGCAACTTCCTCTCCGAAGAGATCAAGGATTAGAACTGACTTGTTTGATGATGAGGCTTCAAATGGAAGCAGCCAAGAGGTGGAAGAGAAGAAAGAAGAAACTGAGGAAATAAGTTCTAAGGAGGTCAAATGTTTAAGTTATAAATCTCTGGAAGCCCTCTCAGATTATTACGAGACAGTTTGTTGTGTGGATGTGGTGGCATCACGGACAGAAGAGTGTTTAATATCAAAGTGCTATTCAAGCCATCTTGCATTGATGGACTCAAATATTGGAGGGACAGACAGTGTTGCTGATTTAGACAGCCCTGTCATGTCGCTGATGGAGGACGCTGTGGTGGAGACCCAGATGATGAGTGCTAGAAAACTGTACACGAAGATTGACAAGGCCACAGAAGGCTACAAGCGGGCAGCGAAGCGTGACTTTCTGCCCGACGAGGTTTCACTGCCTGTATCAGGAGGGCGGTCTGTGTTTAGTCTAATGCCGTCAGAACCAAAGTAAGCAACACTGTAACGGTATTGGATGAGTCCCCTTCCTTGTAAATTACCTCTATGTGGTGAATAGATAAAAGGTTTTGAAATATGCCATTTTAGTTTCAGAAGTTAATAAATCTCTTCCTCACTCACTGCTCCAGTAAATTTTTTATAGTGACCAAGCAAACATTTATTGCATATTTACTTCATCAAATTTTGTTTTTACCTTTGTCAGATTTGTCAGAATAATGAATGTGTCAATATGAATATTAAATATTTTATTAGAGAAAAATTTATAGTTTAAATATGACAAATCATTACCTCAAGTCTAGACTAAGCTTTAAACATAGTTCATTTTTTCTATGTATTTCAGATTACCCAGTGCAGCGCGTAAAGCTCAGGAGAATGTCACGGACTGTCTACCTCTAGCCGTACACTGTAACCAGCGGGTAGTTAACCTGGATTATCTCCCTTCCCTGCGAGGAATCTGTCGGTCAGAACAATACCGTCAGATTGCCAAGACAAAAAGAAGGTAAGGATGAAATTAAATACAATCTAGAATTATTTCTCAGTTGATGAAGCAGTCAGAATGGTATAGTACAAACCACTTGCACAGGTAGGGTCTCAGGTCAAACAAGCAGGTGAAATGAAAAAGCTTGCAGCAGTGAAATCCAGGTCTAATTGCATAAAAACTTACATCCGACAGTGAATTTAAGAAATTAATTCAGATTAATCAGAATTGGTTTTTATTGAGATACAAAATTTTATCAATTATAAAATGTTTTATGCAAATAATAATTGTGTTGATGTGGATAAAGAAAGTAGTGATGTTTATTGTCTTTTTTGTTTTCAGATTCCAACATTATTTTGACAACATTGGCTTACCTCTGAAGGAAACAACACTAAATGTTCTCTCTCAAACTTTCAACTGAACAGACTTGCAGACATAAATTGAATAAATGCATTCTCAAAAGATGAAATTTATTCATCTCATCAATACATAATTATGTACAGTTTACACAGCTGTTGATTTCATAATACATGTAAACCTGCCATAGAAGATCGCCTCCGTAGTTCATCGGACATGACCGACCCTTGAAAGAAAGTATAACATTCACACCTCATTGGCCTGTCTACAAGTTGCTCAATGTTACAGCTAATGTATTTGTATTATGCACTTTAACAAAAATTTCATCAACATTATATTATTTCATTAGAAGGGGCATTACTTTTTTTTATTAAGTTTACACTTGTATGAGGATATTTTCAGGTCATTTTGTAAAGTAGAAACTACCCAGCTGTACATTACCAATAACAATGTACATAGTGTAAAGAACTTCATAATTTATGTATTTTATCTATTTCCTGGTTTTAATGGCATGTATACATATGGATAAATTTGTCTTTTAATGATTTTATTGTACATATTATAGCTTGAGAAACTGGCCCAAAGCATGGCATATTTTAGTACTATTTTACCTTAAATTATGGTGTGTGAATGATGCATGAATCATAAAAACTAATTTTCATCTTTGGTTGCAATCTATTTATTTCAGAAATTTGAATTTGTTGTGAGTCATTAAGGAGACTGAAATTTAATATATTTGGTAAAAGGTAAACCTAGCCTGAGATACAGCACTTTATCAAATTCATTTATTCATATGATGAATAATTTGTATCTTTTTAAAAAAATTCAAGGTCATGAATTAAAGACTGAATCCGAACTGAACGAATTGCATTGAAGATATTTTATGTGTGAATAAATATCTTAGTTATTGAAATACGTATTTGTTATCTTTTTACACAATCTTGTGCCTTGCTGAAGACATGTCCAGGAATGTGATCTGCAAGTCTATAAACTAAAGACATTGCTGTTGGTTTTACTTATGTACAATGCGCTGTGACTTACCGGTAGTTGACAAACTTGCCAGATGTCAATGACTTTGACTAAAAAATTATAGTCCAGAGCTTCTTGAAGCTCACTCACCACATCAGCTAGTGACTTGTAATTAGCTCTACATTTCACAAACTGCACAACAAGTTGCTTTATCATTTTCTAAGCTCCACCTCTGTAATTGGAGCTTTTTGTTGTTTACTCACAATGAAACCAAAATTGTCAGAAAACAGATATCAGTATGAGACTTCTAAGCGATATAACTGCTCTACTTGCATCTTGGTCAAGAACAGGCATCAACATTGCCCTGCACATTATGAAAAGTTTACAAACCAGTATCTGAAAGATGGTCAGGCCTTACAGACGTGATGAGCTTAAAGCATCATAGCTTTACACGTTTCATAGATTCAGTTTAAAAAAACACTGACAATGTTGGACAAAATAACTCCAACAACATACTCCATGTCCCATTAACAGAAATTTATGACATATTTTTACTTGCTGTAAACTAACTTCCTTGTAGCACAGGTCATCAAAATGGCATACCAAATTCTACTCTTAATACGGGTCACAATGACTAAATGTTCTACTGTAAAACAGACGACGATGACTACAGCAGTTTGAACATCGATACCATTACAACAAGCTGCCATATGCGCATATGTAAACAGACAAGCCAACAGATTCTCATTCAAAATAGGTTTTATTTTTCCACTGTATAATAAAGGCTTGAATGATTGACTGCGGCCCAAGCTGGTCTGACAGCCACATCTCAGTCGTCAGCCTGTGGTTCTTATACAATATACACTAGTTCTTAACAATGACAGAAGATATTTACAAAATTCAACAGAATCAATGGAAACAGATTAAGCTTATTAACCAAGCTCTCCAATCCTGACACCATGTAGGTCACACATGCAAGCATTCAGTATACTGGGGAACCCTAGGTAACTATTTAAATATGGCACACACCACATGTATCTCTTCCTTATAACATATGACAAATTAACGGCTCAAGTTTGAATATAATAAAAGCATTTATTTGTTTCCATAACTTTGATCAGTTGGTAATATATGAAATGACAGACATCAAATTCATAAAAAATATTCAAAAGAATTGGTTGCAAGAATTCTTTCAAACATTCTAATGAATTGAACACTTCTTAGTGAGCCTTCCTATTGTTTTGTGAAAAATCAAATTGCTTGGATCAGACTTCATGGCAATTAAAAGTTAGATTTCCTCATTTCCCATTCACTATAGCTCAACACCTCATCACAGTGATCCAAGCACAGAGAGACGATTGACCACATTTTCAATTCATGCAATAAACACTTGACAGAACATGATGTCAACTGTCTTAACACAATAAATATAACAAAGTTGACCGTGCATATTTACAGTGGTATAGAGGGCTTTGTACAAGATAAGCTTTATGTACACACAGTAAAACAACTCTCGTTCAGTTGAGTTCAATTAGCTAAACATCTTGGTGTTTTCTATTTGGAGACATTTAGCTAACTGAGCTGGATCTTGTACTCTTAAAACAACTTGTGATTACTAAAATACTCTTTCCTCACATTCTTATGACCATTCTATTGAACGATGGAACTTGTAATTCAACATATTAAGGTATCTTTTAATGTTATTACACAGACCGACACTGGCACATGATTTCTCTTAATAATATTTGCTATACTTTACAATGCTCTCGATTTTCTAAGAAATGAATTTTAGATTGACCTCTTTGAAGAACAAAAACTTTCAAGTGCCTAGAATTTACGCTGACTTTGAAAGATTTCTTCAGGACATGAAGTTTTTAAGAATACTAAAAGTTGAATGAATTCAGGGCAGTGAGAACAGCACATAAACATTTTGGTGTTTCCTTCCTGGGCCAACATGCATAAAGTAAATCAAGAATTGTCTTCTAAGATGTTAAATCATAAAGGTTACAAAGTTCGAGTCTGGCATGTACTGGCAATGAACCATGACAGATTTGCTAATGAACGGGTGTCACAGAAAAAATCATCAACAGAATCATTGCTGTGAGATGATGTTGGTTGTAAATCATAGCTTCGGGGATTAAGAAGATGCATGAAATCTCAGGTGAAATGATCTTAGCCCTCTGTCCATCAAGTTACATCTGCGTGTGAAAAATCAACAAATCACCTCGCCATAATTCCAGCAAAACCGGTTCCTTATTCGTCGACAATCATGATCTCCCCATGGCAAAATATATCAAAGACACAAAGGCTTACAGATAAGATATCATTCGATTCAAATAGACTTCTATCCTTAGCTGGATATTTGTAGGTACAGGCAACAGGGTATACTATGAAGTTTTTAATTCTATAGATGCAGTCATAGTTTTGCTGTTTTACCATTGAAAACTATCACTTCTTTCCCTACAGGCTTAGACATTCATCCCTTCCATCCAAATAGTTACATACAAAACAAATGATTGTTCAGAAAAGTAAACACATTGCAGAGCCGAGCAGATAAAGTTTGTTTCGAGCACTCAAGTCACAAGCATTAGAGAGTGAAGATTGCCCAACTTTTGTTACAAACCTTTCTCTACTGTCTATGAGTAATGATTAACATTTGCCCGTCTCAATAGTCTTCTTTTCAGGAAATTAACACTTAACCAAAGCCTCAAGTTGCCTTCCCCACTCGCTTATCAGCTCACATCTTTTAGAGTCCTGACTATTGGCATGGACATCATGTTGGTACATTCTACATGCATATGTAAACACAAACAGCAATGTATGTTTGATGACACGGACAGCATGATATCTGTTGGCCATGGCGGTGAACAAGAGTGGTGAAGTCCATGTCTGACATTAGCTGAGGATGTTGCGAATCTCTTTGTGTATATGACACAGGAAGTCCACGTACGAGGCACTGCCATTAAGTCCTTTATCTTCCACCAGGAAGTGGTTGAACCATGGTTCCAGCTTGTCTCGCTGTCGTATAATCGTCAACTGAAATACCAAATTTTTAATATTTTATGATTTGAAGCTTTTATACATGAAATTACTTCCATTCTATAAATTTTATGAGAGGTTTAAATCAATCTTTGTAACAAATTCACGCAGATAGGGCTAAATTATTGCCCAGATTGCTAAAACAATAACCCTCTCAATTGTAAGCAATGACCATGTTTTTTATCATTCAAAACCTTTCCTGATGTTTCACGAAAGTGAAGGATTACTACTTTACTGTTTACATTGTTATAACGATATCTGACTACTCGTTATGAAATGGATCCAATTCGACACATCACCTATCACATTCCTCATCATCATATCACTGGTTTCAATGAGCTGTCAGCAAATTCAGAGACCTTTGATAGCAAAGACAATGAATGAAACGGTTCATTCTACTACATAAATGTATAGAGACATTTGGCTAATTTTGAAATGCTTTTGATAGCTAATAAGTCTCACCTTGAGGAATCTGTTACGCTTACTCCTGATGGCGGCAATTGTGTCACAGATACGTCGCGACAGCGGGTTGTCAAGTGGTAACAACTGACACTGGAAGAAAGACGACTTTGTCATCAACTGTCACATATAATCTTTTACAGGAATCACTTCAAGAAATATATTTTCCTTTATACTATATTCCTTTTATAATATTATAGATATTTACACACAATATGCTGCAACAAGTTGTGCTGAGAGTGGTTAATTTACTGAAATCTTAACTGTCATTAGAGGAAAGAACAGGCACATACAGACACTGCAGGCAACTATAAACCTAGAGCCCTTCAGTTCAGCTGGTATCATTAACAACCTTTAAAATTGTATTAGAATTTTCTATAAAATCCCAAACAAAACTGGGAAAGGTTAGTATATACTTCATTCTTCATTTTAAATCAACATCCATGTCAGTTAAATCCAGAATTCATAAAATGACTTGCATTTTCCATGAATCAAATATTGTTTTCAATTCTAAAAAGATTCCAAAATTCACTTGGTTGGATTCGGATCAAGACATCTAATTACCTTATCGATATCAATCTGAGCGGCGCTCTGTACACCGAAGATCTGCTGCACGTAGTCTGGTTCAACGTTGTGTCCGACCCACAGGAACATCGACAATCCGTTTTCTGAAACCATGATATATAAATCAGTCTCAAACAGGGAAGAAATACTGACAATCTAACTCTGCTACTGTGCCGCCAATTCCACAAAGCCTAGGTTCAATCATCAACCGATGGCAAAGTTTGACTAAAATTAAGTGTTGGATAATCTGGGAAAGGCAGTTTCATTACTTTGTGATAAAACAAAGACTAGTTCAGAATTTCAAAAGATTATTCTTAATAAATACTATGTTAAATTGTCACAAACATCATGATAGGTGTTTTAGATCAGGATAGTTACAATGGACTAACAAGCTGCCTCTCAAGTGTTATGTATCTTAGTAAAGTTTAAACTTCAACTGCTGTATTTATCAGGGCCAATCTATAATAAATTAGTCTCTTTTAGCACGTAGTAGCATCGACCACTTAATGATGACAGACTATCCTATATGCCAGGCTTGCATGACGAATCCAACTAACCGAGTAGATAGATTCCGTTGTCCTGGAGACGTTCTTGAGAACACCGGATAGCTGCTGGTTCTTCTGTAGAGTCGAGGTCAATATCATGCTGAAATAAAATTATTGTACATTATGATATCAAAATAGGTGAATTTCACACAAAAATAATTTCTCCTTTGTAATATAGCAGAACTTTTTCATGTATTTTCAACAGAAGATAACTCCTTTTTAAATTTAATGTCCTGATAAATCTCAGTTTTTAAGATGAGGTTGTCAATGAAGAGGAAGTGTGAAAGTAAATTGCCATGAATTGGTAAGATATCCTTCACAGCATGACTGTGTCTACCCAGCATCTGAATTATCCAAAGAAGAGGCTGTGAGATGAGTGTTTTCCTCTAACAAACAAGTTGACTGCTACACTGTTGGTGTAGACTCAAATACTGAAATAAGACTCATCAGAGGACGTACAAGTGGTATGAGTTTTGGGTAGAAGAAGAGGCGAGACGCATAGACATCCATGGCGTTGATTAGGTGAGTCAGATAGCTGCGGTCGTCGGTCGAGATCTCTGAACCTGGCAACATTGGACAACATTGAAGGCTTATAACTTCTTTATTGTGAAAACATTCAACACTGTTTCATTACGTTTGCTGAAGGAGTAAACAAGCTCTGAAACATTGTGTAATTTCAAAATAAGAAGTTGTTATCCAGAAACTCTTCGCATTCTTATGAGAAATCTGCTTTGAGAGACATTCTATTAGTTTTTAGGATAAGGAATTACAATATCATGGATTCTACTTCATTGCAAATATATGAGTAATTTCTAATGCCATCATAACATCAATGATATAATTCTTTTTTAACTGCTGATTGTGCACACTTCTCACCTCCCTGCACCCCGTCATTCTTGAGTACACAGTTGGAGTACAGAGGCAGGAGCTTCATACACTCCGGGAGGATGAGTTGCCCGGCGGAAGACGGACTAGCGCAGTTCTTCCGGTAACAAGCTAGAATCTGCGCTACTTCATTCATCAAGTTCTCCCGAACTTGCTTCGGGTTTGAGTTCAGAGTGCTTCGGATGGCTGTTAATAAAAGAATTGATTTCATTATCAAGCTTGAATATATATGAACTATTGATAACTTTACTCCAATGAATTGGATCAGTTTTTTTGCAAAACACAATTAATGAAAACAAGGTTTCAACTCATTAAAACCTAATCACTGACTGACAACTAGTTAAAAGCATTTCATTCATTAAGTGTAAATGTTAATTTGATTCTTATATATTCAATGTATACACCTAAAACTTTTTAACAGTGTTTAGGTAATCATTTGTCATAAACAGAAAGATAAATACTGACTGTGTTTTGAGAGATAGTTGACTAGCACATCCAGCTCACAGCTGCGGAAAAGGTCGGCCATTTGAACACAGCAGTTGAGAGCCAGGTTGTGCACTCGTAACCGCCGCTGTCCGCTAACTGTCGTGTACAGAACCGCAACCTGTCATAGAAATCATTATGTGGAATTTGAAGTCCAAAAATTGTTGTAAGAGCATAAATCATAAATGCAGAAATAACTATTAAACTTACGGAAAATTTCACATTTCAATTATTAAAGTTTGTAGCTAATTATTTTTTCAACTTTTTCAGTAAATTTGTAATATGAGTGTTAGTTTGAGTGTAAAATAAGTAGGTTAATGTTCTTGTAACTAATTTATACATAGCAATATCACGTTTATTTATCGGTCAAAGTACTCAAGTTTGGCAGTCCACTTTGTAACATGCCCTATCATAGGATAATCAAGTCAATCATCTCACCTGAACATAGGCCCCGTCAGCTTCACTCAGTTTGTCGTCGTGTTTGATCTCCACGTTCAGAGATTGATCACAGTCTATGGCGGCCATCTCCACATCCGTCGTGTTGGACATGAAGAAGTTACCGTAGAAGTCTACAGGACGGATACCTGGACACGAGATACAAATTCAGGTGAAAAATGGTTTTAGATTTTGTACAAGTTTGAATATCAAGGGGGCATGATATTTATAATATTTATACAAGATATTACATAAAAAGGACTAAAGGGAAGTGTTTAACAAATTCTACAAACTGGCAATAGACTTTTCAAAAGATTTCTGATCTTTATGCTATGACAGCACCAAACCTCTAGGCATAGGACACTAACATCTGAGGCCATTCAAGACTAGCTTATAGTACTGCTTGTAAAACTAACACCATGGACTCTTCATGTGCTAATTTGAAATGTCAGGCACCTCTGAAACGTACCTTGACTTGTCCTCACTCTGAGGATTCCATCAAACGCTATGGGTCGCTGTACATTCCTCTTCAGGTCCTCAATAAACCGATCCCCGTCTATATCAGCCTGGAGCACAAACATTTAACTGTCAAAATACTTGGATATACAAAATCAATCCAGACTTACGTTTTGACTTTTAAGGACTGAAGAAGAAATGCCACTCAAAGAAGTTTAAAGGACTGAGTTTTACACTGTAATACTCAACATCTTACTCTTACCCTGCCTAATATAATAATATTCATGAACAACACCTACCTACCAACATTATTAGTTGAGGTGAGGTGATATGGGGTTTAATGCAATTTTCAAGAGTATTTCACTTATATCACAGCTGCTAGTATTATTGCAGGGAGAAAGCCCGAAACACCAATGTGGCTATGAATTGCAGTAAAACCTGCAAGCATTGGCTGGAACTAGCTAACCATGGGTGGTACTGGGCTGAAATTCAGTGTAGCAATGCACCAAAACCTTAATGTCTGTAGACAGAGTTGCTGAGCCCCTGGCGGGATCTGAAACTACGGACCTCTTGATCCAAAGCCCTAACCACTGTTCTATTCCCCCCTCCCCCCTCCCCCCTCCCCCCCCCCCCCCCTCCCGTGTTTACCTTACTCGGGGTCCTCAGATATTCTTTGCTAATACTTGTTACTCACTTCGTGAAAGAGTTACCGTATATGACCGGGAATAAGCCGAGAATTTGATACCAGAAATCGGGGGGTCAAAGAGGGGGGCCGGCCTATACCCTAAGTCTATGTTTCAGACCAAAAATTCCTGAGGCCAGGTAAGTATCCAGCCCGGTTCATCAAGCCGAGCGAGTCCAGGGAGACAATGTTTACATCGAAGACAGTGCATAATCATCGATGTCATTTAAATAATAAAAGTTTGAAA
Organism: Phorcus lineatus; assembly: GCA_921293015.1. Lineage (NCBI taxonomy): Eukaryota > Metazoa > Mollusca > Gastropoda > Trochida > Trochidae > Phorcus > Phorcus lineatus. The sequence goes on along the minus strand of OV121082.1, from coordinate 737,680 downwards.
TAAATATACCTTTGTCTTATTGTTGTTTTATAATGAATATATTGAGAAAAATATGAATGGAAAGTTAAAAAAAAATATATAAATTATTTATGTACCGGTAATATTCAACACGCAACACGTGTTAGCTGGCAAATATCGATCGATAATTTGACCTGAATGTGAGTGACTAGCATTTGTGACGTGGACCAATGAGAAGTTGAATAGAAACGGTGTTATATGAGATGGAACCTTGTGCATAAGTTTACGACAATTCAATTAAACAAAATGAAAATAAGTTGTCGCATTGTTTCTGAGATGGCAAAGTATAATAGTATATATTTGATACTCATCTAACAGTCGGCAAACTTCTTATTTGGCAAAGTTCTCATTAAGCAGTAATACTGTACAATTTTAAAGTGTTCTTAGTTGTCATCTCATCTTCATAGAGGATACAATAATAAACTGTCGGGAAATCGCAAGTCCTCATTGTTTACATGCTGTTACTATACCCTCCCTCCAATAACTTCAATTTCCGGTTACAAAGCTCCATGCATCAACCGAGCATGATATATATCAAGCCCACAGTGTTTGGAGCTTGCGTTAAAAGGGGTGCACAAAGGAACAGCGACCTATATCATATCTGAAGTGATTGTCACTGTCGGCTTTCATTACAGGGTCAAAACATTACGTGGTGTGTGTCAAGTACAATCAAATGAGATTTACCATAGGTATCGATAGACAATAAGCATTTAACGCATGACGGATGAACATGTTATTCAGGTTGTTAAGAGATCTGTTAGATGTTAATTAACTAGTAATGACATAATGTATTGGGTCAACGTCTTAGCTTTGATGATCAATTAACAGCAATTAAAGTTGTAATTAACGTTTCCTGTGCCCATGTACCGGTAAAGACATCACCGAAGCAGACTTGTGAAACGTCTGATCTTGTTATTGTTTTGTTTGTACATAGGCTGAAACTGCGACTGCATAAATACATATTGTTTAAATATGAAACAATGTCTTTGTCTTTTATCCTAACACCGTTTTCTTTACACACGTTATCGGAAGTAGCATGGAAGGTTGTCAAAAAAGTTCGTGTAATGGGAATGAAGCATGATTTTATTCAATAAAACAACAGACACCGTAAGTCAATATTTTATTTTGTAGTAATCTTTTATTTTTGATAAACGCCTGAAAAGTAAAGAATGTTTTGATAAAGCCAGATCAAGTATCAACTTATCGATGGTAACATCAACCTGCCATTGAACTTGCCGGTCAGCCGGGAAGTGTAGAAAACGGGGTCGGTTTATACATGAGATACCAGGTTTTTACTGGGATTTGGGGGGTTGAGAAAGGGGGTCGGCTTATACGTGAGGGGGGCTTACACCCGGTCATATACGGTAAGTCAAATAAAAAAGCCGATCAAAATGGACAAGCACTTATTAGAAAACATATTTCAGCAGCTAAGTAAAAGTGTCAAGGATTCTCCCTCATGATTTAAGTAATAACACATTGATAGGATGCGTTAATGAAAAAAAACAAACAATAAGACAATGAAGAGTGCGATGAGTACCTGAAAGTAGCTGTACTTGTACATGTTGCCGGAGGTGAGACGACACACTTCACCCATGGATGCGATGTCTGTGTACGCGTTGGGGAAGAGGAAGAGATCCACGCTGCACCCGGCCGCCACGCAGTCCTGACCCAGCTTGGTGTAGAAGTTGTTTGTTGGTGTCAGGATTGTCTGCAAGTACATAATGTAATTTAATCAGTCGGTTGCTTGAATGTGCATTTGCTTGAAGGTAATTGGGTCAGTTTCAAACGAAGACAAAGAATTATTGAATTGCAGTAGTTCTTAGCTGTGTGTATATATGGTCAAATTAGTTTTTTCTGTCATACTCTTTGACTGCTGCGACATACAGAGTAAAGCAGGGGTTTAATAATGCCTCCCGAGTACTGGACTAAAATACTGTTTTGTGTGGGAAAGTGTTAAGTGACAATATTTAAACCACTAGCAGCTATGGTCCAGTGGTCCAACTATAAACCTCAAGAGTTAAAATACCTTCTCCTTTTCTGTTCCCAGCAGCTTCCTGTCGTCCCTGTTCTTCAGTTTGCCGGGCGCCTCAGCGATGGGGAGTGATGTGTGAAATATGTATAGTTTTCCTGTCCTGTCGGCGGACTGAAGAGCATCTAAACCTGCCTGGACAACCGGTCCGAACACTGTCTCTGTCTCCTTACAGTCAGCAAACAGAATCGGGATCTGAGCCAGTAAACTGGAATAATACAAGACAGAGATACTCTTAAGATTAACTCTTGATCAACAAATCTAAAGACAACCTACAGTAAGATTTTACATTCATATTCAAAAGTTAACCTCCGATAAGATTCACAAACACATAATTCAAACTCTCCAAATCTTTTTTTAGGAGACTCAGGTTCAAGTATCTTAAGTAACAGCACATAAAATGAACCAATATTTACAGTGTTTTTAATAAACCTTTTACTTTTGAATTGAAAAGTGACAAACCATTTACAAACAAAATGATTCAAATGACACTTACAAGTGAGAATGAACTTGAGCTTCCAGTCTGTATTTAGAAGTTAGCTCACCTGTCAATGACAGCCTCAGATTCAGACAACTTGACTAGAAATCCATCGAGGAGAGGTACGAACATGTCATCCACATCAGACACCACCAGCATCTGGGGCTGGGCCAGGGCACTCTACAAACAGGGAGCATTCATTGTATACCCAATGAACTCTACAAACAGGAAGCATTCATTCTATAGCCAGGGCACTCCACAAACAGGGAGCATTCATTGTATAGCCAGGCCACTCTACAAACAGGGAGCATTCATTGTATACCCGATGAGCTCTACAAATAGGGAGCATTCATTGTATAGCCAGGGCACTCTACAAACAGGGAGCAATCATTGTATAACCAGGGAGCTCTACAAACAGGGAGCATTCATTGTACAGCCAGGGCACTCTACAAACAGGGAGCATTCATTGTATAGCCAGGACACTCTACAAACAGGGAGCAATCATTGTATAACCAGGGAGCTCTACAAACAGGGAGCATTCATTGTATAGCCAGGCCACTCTACAAACAGGGAGCATTCATTCTATAGCCAGGGCGCTCTACAAACAGGAAGCATTCATTCTATAGCCAGGGCACTCTACAAACAGGAAGCATTCATTCTATAGCCAGGGCACTCTACAAACAGGAAGCATTCATTGTATGGCCACGGCACTCTACAAACAGGGAGCATTCATTGTATACCCAATGAACTCTACAAACAGGAAGCATTCATTCTATAGCCAGGGCACTCTACAACAGGGAGCATTCATTGTATACCCAATGAACTCTACAAACAGGAAGCATTCATTCTATAGCCAGGGCACTCTACAACAGGGAGCATTCATCGTATACCCAATGAGCTCTACAAACAGGGAGCATTCATTGTATAGCCAGGGCACTCTACAAACAGGGAGCATTCACTGTATAACCAGGGAGCTCTACAAACAGGGAGCATTCATTGTATACCCGATGAGCTCTACAAATAGGGAGCATTCATTGTATAGCCAGGGCACTCTACAAACAGGGAGCAATCATTGTATAACCAGGGAGCTCTACAAACAGGGAGCATTCATTGTACAGCCAGGGCACTCTACAAACAGGGAGCATTCATTGTATAGCCATAGCTCCTTACTTGCAGAGCACTGCATTTGTTTTATCATTTGTCGTTTATGGACAATCAGGAATGGATATCACTTTTTATTCAAAGAAAACAACGGGTTGAATCTTGAATCTTTTCAAGCATACCAGCGGTAGGTGTTAAGTTACCAGTGAACTATTAACTTAATTATTTAATGCTTTAAGATTCATGCACCAAGAAAATAAGGTTTAAACTCACCTTGACATTGTAGAAGTGAAGTTCTTTGTGGTACGTTACAAAGCCTACCCTGATCTCTGACTCATCCATACCGGTCTCTCTGCAAATGAAAATTAGAGAGTGAGTTATTGTATAGCGTCACTTTGAAAATATTCAGCCAATAGCGGCATCGGATAAGGATTATAAAAGAAATATAAGAAAATTAACCCCTAATAAACATATTTTCAATTATGAACTCAAATATTATTTACTTTCCAGCATAGTGTCAGAAAATAACTGTTTATGATTTGCTTACATACTAGAAGGTCATGTCAGTTGACAATTTTAGAATTAAAGAAGCAATATCTTTGCATAAAAGTACCTAAAAGGGCCCTAGATAGACTGAAAACAAAGAAGTGGACCTACTTTGGCAAATTAACAAGGACTTCATCTTTGAGGTTGTCACAGATGAGCTGTACTAATCCACTCTTTATGCTGTTGTACGACACATCAATCATGAAGATAAACGCTGGTTCTTTTGGCAAAACGCTGTTCTAAAAACAACAGAATCAAAGGGTTTAAGAGTGTATCAATAATGGACAGTCAGAAATATTACAGGAAAATAAACTTAAATGCTGTTTTGGAAATATCAGACAGTATCATGCATCATGACAGTCAGTACTATTTCCACAGCTTTTCTCGGAGAAGAATACAATCTCTTGTCTGTCATCTTATACACATGAACAAGTCTTCCCAACATCAATCAGAGACACTTGCATTTGCTAAATATATGTTCTTTAGATAAGATGAATATCCCACAAAAACAAATGTCAGAAGGTACCTTGCAGTAATCTTTTGTGGCTACAAACTCGTACGAGCCGAGGCAGAGTTCGGGTCGGTTGTAGCAGTCCACTCGCCGCCCCGTGTGATCCAGGTGAGCAAAGTACTCGGCAGGAACTGAAATACAGACCCAGTACAATCAAATGTTTCCTTCTTACATGGCCCACAAATACAACTTTGCATTTAATACTGGAGAGAGGGAGCAAAATTACTGCAGAAAAGACTATTCTGGGGAAGAATAGTAATTAACTGATTAACTGCTGTTAATAAAAAGCTCATTTTTCTTATTTTATATTTGAACATCTCTCCCTTCACTCTTTATACTGATTGGGATCTAACTCAAACATCTGTAAATTTCCAATCCCAATATATTTTTATCAAGTTTGATGAACTTACCATCAGTAGCTGCCCCACAGTAGACACACTGAAAGCGCCGTCCGCCGTCGATGAATTGCATAAAGGGGTTCATGTAGGCCTTGCATCTCTTACATCGGACCGGACCCAGCTCCCCCAGGTCAACCACTGGGGGCGTTTGCTGTTTTAGACAAAAGGTAAGGTTTCAGGAAATTCAGAAATTAGCATTGGAAATTCATAGTTAATAGAATTCAATAATTCAGTCACTCTGAAATGTTCTTGTTGGAGAAATTCAATCAAGTGAATTAAATGATCAATATACACTGATGCAATCAAAGAGTCATTTGAGTAACGCTTCTATTCATTTTATCTAATATCAAGGAGATTCAATTGCTAGTCAATTATTCATACAGTTGCTCTATTGGCAAATTGACAAAAGTCTCCACCACAAGCACCAAAATTTGACCTGCCTAAATCAACATTGCATGATATGTAACAATGACACAATTGTCCTAAATTCCTAAAAGTCCTAAAAGTTTAAAACATCAGGGGGTCATTGCATTAAGCAACCACTAAGGTTAACCACTAAGGTTAACCTTAGTGCCATCTTTTAACATTGCACTATGGCTACCTTAGTGACTTAAGGTCACCTTAGTGTTTTGTGCAACGGGATCCTAAACTATAGTTTTCATAAATAAAAGTTTTCATATCATGACAAAAGTGCCTTACCTCTGATTCTGGAAGTTTGGCAAATGGTGTGATTGAAAGAGCGAAGGGGATATGACTTGATTTCAGCATATCAGATGTGCAGGGGACATTATACATGGTGGAGCGGATAAACCTAGGGTTGCTCGAGCCTGAAATAATTATATAAAATGAAAACATCCTGCAATACTATCGAACATAAGTAGTTCATAAATTTCAACATAATTACATACAAAAAGTTCATATTAAAAACCTTTAAAATGGCTTAATTAGAAAATGAATTCATGATAAAAAATACTTGAAAAACAATTAAATGTAATTGCGATGAAAAGTACCTTGATCTTGAACTTGGAAATCTGTTGTTACCAGCGGCGGCACAGTTCCCTTTGCATTTGTTTGAAACAGTCCACTTCGGTTGCGTCGGTCATCTTCTATCACTTGTATCTGGTAATTGATAAAAATAAAATGCTACCACAAAACAAGGTAAGATGACATCTGACAATTGCTTAAGGCAATATTGATTTTGTTTATATAAACGCTGTAAAATGTTTTCAATGAGGATTTTACAGGTCTTTTCATTCTTTTTACTTCAAATTAACACTGCAGTCTCAGAATATTCAATTCAATTCTTTATTAACCATAAGTTGAACAATAATGAATAACATGGAACAGGTGGAAGGGTAATACAGATTCGCTTGAGAAGAGATTATCTCTTATGGAGAATGTATATTCATATATTTATTTCAAATGTAGATTTCTTATGTTACATGAATAAATACATGTTGTCATTTATCTGAAACGTTTCTCATCATACAGACAAACACTCACCGGACTGGGCATCTGGTCGGGGTCCAGTCTGCGTGGTTGCTGGGGCTGCACCTGAGGCCTCCCCCCTCCCGGTCCATACTGATACCCAGGTTGCCCTCCGAACCCCTGACCCCCGGGCTGAGCCCCCGGAAACTGACCTGGGGGTCCTGACTGGGGTGGCATTCCCTGCCCCATCGGGGGAGCACCGAACCCTCCTGGGCCTCCTCCATACTGACTAGTTGGAGGGCCAGGGGGGGCCGTAGGACCTGGGGGAGGGAATCCACCAGGACCTGGGGGTCGGGGGAATCCTTGCTGTGGTCCTGCAGGGGGTCCCCCTCCCTGTGCAAAGCTTGTGGGTGGGGCACTGGTAGATGGAAAACCCTGGTATCCCTGATTTCCTGAAGGTGGGGGCATCATTCCTGGCTGGGGAGGGGCACCTGGTTGGGAGCCAAAACTTGGCTGAGAAGGTCCCATGCTCGTAGGTGGCTGACCAAAGTTAGCCTGAGGTGGGCCCATGCTAGTTGGGGGTGCTCCGTATCCCATTTGTGGGGGTTGGTTGCCGCCAGGGACAGACATGGGGGGCATGTTTGGTGATGTCTGTTGGTGACCCATGTTTTGAGGTGGGGAAGGACCACGGGTTGGGGGAGCACCGGTTGGGGGAAAACCTCCTGCTCCTCCCTGCAACAGAAACAATTCACACTTACCGTCCAGGTGAACAAAAGGCTTAAAGCCCTTGATTTTAAACATATTTATTTACAAGTACAAACTTATGATTAGGAGAAAACATAAATTGACATTAAACAGTGTGAACAGCGTCTTTTATCGACAGGTTGCGACATCTTAATATTGTGCTAGGGAAAATGATATAATGCATAATATTAAGAAAACATAGATAAGTTCATATTTATTTGCAAAGTTACTTATGTCAATCATCAACTGAATACACACCATTGGCGGGGCAGGACCCCTTGGATCTGATATTTTCATTCCACCGAACTGGCTGGTGGGGGGCATCTGTCCCATACTGTTTGGTGGCGGCGGGGCACCCATACTGTTTTGTGGGGGTGCACCTCCCATACTGTGCGGTGGCATTGCTCCTCCCATGCTGTTTGGGGGTGGGGGGCCTCTCATGGGTGGCTGGTTACCCCCGGGGGGAGGGGCCCCTCCCATCATTGGAGCTGGACCTCCTGGTCTTGGACCCATTGAGACAGGTGCTCTGTTATCAAGGAATAAAAAGTATAAGAAGTCTGTCGTATTTCAAGACAAACTATATAAAGTTCACCTTATATGGTTTGTAATCACCGGATGTAGGAGATAATCAGTGGTAATCAGTATGTAGCAACGAAATCAAAATATCAAAGGTTAATATCTTGCAACACAAATTGCTTAAATAGTAAATATGTAACAAACTGCCTGTGGTACCAATTTGTGTATAGCATTTTAAACCTCATGTAAAAAATTTAAAAAATATAATCAAATTTCTGTAAGTCAAAAGCACCAATCAATAAAACACTTACGTTTTTCTACAATTTTCCAGGACAGCAAATGAAATTGAATTGCCAATATTTTGTATATTATCTATCCTTCTATGAGATGACATTTCTAAGTTAATCTTTCTGTTGTCTCAAGCATTGAGATCCAATTTTAGCGACTCACCTTTGACCAGGAAACCTGTTGTCCCCATGAGGTCCTGGGGGACCGTTCTGTGCGGAGGGACCATTCTGAGCAGGTCCTGCACCCATGGGCGGGGGTCCGGGCTTCATCATCTGGGGCGGGGGCGGCTGAGGAGGCCCCCCAAACTGTCCTGGACCTGGTGCACAAAAATAATGATGATCATCGTGTGCAATCACTTTTATTTGCAGAGTATTACCCTGAAGGAACTTGACTTTCTTGCAACTACTTACCAACCACTTAATAATCATATCTGTTTCTCATATATTCAGATACCAATTATAACAGCTTGGTGGGCTGAGTGAAATGTGTGAACCCAGAAACCTAACACAGTTTAAGGCTTAGTCACAATGTTTTGGTGTTTCCAACGAAAGATTTTGAAGAGTATCTGAAAATAAAGCCCTAGGTGACAAAGGATGTCGAAAGTGAAAAGATTGTGATTTTAACTATTGGCGTAATGATTGAACCAATATTTGACACTGTGAATCAATTCTTAAATCACCGACATAAAATCACAATATCTAGTGTTGACAAGGTTGACAATAGACCCATATTTTGTCATTAATTATATATATCTTCAGTTCATATGATGTTTCAGTACCCATCTTAAATCTTCTTTAAAAGTATATATGATGACACAATGACATTCATCAAAACTCATCAATACCAGTGGAATCTTCATAGCGATGCTATCATGCCTAGCCATGATCCACTAATGATCAATAACTTCTAACAACACTTGATCAATTTATCTTATTTCTGGGCACCAATGTCATCAGCTTTTCACGAAGGCATAAGTAGCACTGGTCTACATGGAGTGGCTAATATCAGCCTTCTCCAAACTTTTCTGTGCCAAGCCTCTAGCCTACTGCAGCAGAACTTCATCACTAAGAAGTGTGTGCACTCAAAATACAGACTTAACCACTCACCAGCAAGGCTAAAATTAGCCAGTGATGGAAACTGGCAATGGTTATGCCTTATAAGGGAAGTTGACCAGATATTGGAATGTAACAAAGAAATGTTAATGATTGTGTACCTGGTTGAGGGGGTGCAGGTCCGTTATGGTTGTACATATTACCCCCTGGGAGAGGGGGGCCAGGGTTTGGCACACCTCCCATTTGACCAGGAGGGGGAGCTCCTCCCGGACCATAACCATAGTTTCCTGGAAATTGTGCACTCATATCCTGTATCCTTTAGCTTGTTATCTTCATCTAAAGATTTAGTACTTCCTGGAAGACAAAAGACATTTTCTTAATAGCTTCAAAAGAAATTGGCATTCTTTTCATCATAGAAATTTTCCTTAATTGATCAGAATGAAATGTACCATATTTGACACCAATAAGCACAACTATCCCTAAAAGCAACTTCTAACCAACTTTCCAACTCACAAAAACATATCTATCCTAAACATAAATTATCCTTCATGATTAACCAGGCAGTTATTGAAACCTTATCTTGAGTCTCCCTTTTTCTTCCATTTTTCAGGGAACTACATTAATACAAGAATACTTATAATATTGCATGTTTCCTACTTAATTTTGATTTGAACAATGGCAGGTAAAATATATAAAAGAAAAATAACAAAAAAAACTCCATTTTGTTATCTAGATTATAAAAGTTTAAATGTCAAATACAGTAATCCAAATGTATTACCAATAAATGTTCTAACATAAACAAATGACTTTATAAGTTTGGTATTAAAGATTAAGATTTACATTTAGAAACAGGTTAATACTAAGGTAAAATTTGACTGAAACTTATGTGTGAGGAGGATGCAAAATCAAAATAGAACAACATACATTTGAAGAAATAGAAACCACATGTCCCATTTACACGAATACGCAAATACATAACCTTTCGACAAATATTTACTTCGATCTCTCCTGTCTGCTTTGAGTAAGTTTTCAAAATAATGTTTGAGTTGTTGTCTGCGCCAGCAGTGGTACATTGCCTGGTTTTTCGATCAAATTTATATTTACTATAGTGAACCAAGAAGTCTGAAATGGATACTTTTTAGAATAGTCATTTTGTTACCATCAAAAGACAAAACTTAAAACACTTCGCATATATGTGACTCATAAAGTGTCTCCAATACATTTCAACTTTTACAACATCTGCTTATTTTGTCAGGAAATTGACACACAAATAAAACATATGCAATGTCATGAGATTTGTATTTAAAAATATCTGTCAATGATAATCCTCTCTTTTGATAACATCTTTCTATATCATCGATATAAATGTTCATAATCAACTTTAATATCAAGAAATGAAATTGTTTATGGTAACAACTTTATCACTGAGCCCAAATTAGGCGCTGATTTTCTAGTGACATATTTGTTTCTCAGATCCAGACAACGGCTATAAGCTTTCTTTAGGGAGCAGCAAGATTTGTCAATTAGACTTAAACAATCAAAGCCTCCATGGAGATCATACAAGAATTGCATACAAATATTTAGTTTTGAAGGGATATCTGACCAAAAAATAAAGCTAACAATTTAGATTGTTAATTTTTTACAGACCACCACTGGCACCATGTACCACCGATGTCTACTCATTTGTGTAAATAACATACAACTTACCTACGGTAAAATAGATATTTTGAGGCGCTAATATACCTTTCCTAAAATAATTCAGATTGTATATTACTGAGTGAATCGTGTTGTCAAAATAAGCAGTACAAATTCCACATATCCACAGCTGTCAAGCCCGGAAACTGTAACCGGTGTCGATCTTATGCGTCTAAAAGCAAGTGTTCAAAAATAACATATATCAAAGCGGATCTAAAGAATAGATAAGACATATACTAACCTATTACCAACAGTATAAATGTTCACAGATATCTGTGAAAGTATATAAATATCTGTAAAATGTGCACAACTTCTGCCACGTACGGAAAGCCGACATGGACTTCCTGACATGCGTAACACGTGCCACGTAAGCAGGAAGTTAACGTTTAAGGGATTGTGGGTACCAAAACAAACTTAGGATGATATTTGTTTACAACATATATCTCTAGATAACATGAATACAAGCCTCTGGTTGATAATATAAAAAATAACTTTGGTATGAAAATGATTTAAGGAATATTCAGTAAATATTTATTTAAGTTAATCGATACAGAGTTGATGTTACTCATTTGATTAAACGATTTATAACACTGAAATGAACAAGAATAAATGCCTTCTTTGTAAAGTATCTTTGGACGATTTGGTAAGGGAAGACGCATGTATAGGAAAATAACAATTTGCATTGTAAATAAAACTGAACAAATGATTACTAAAGACAAAGATGTTTAAAATGTCCAAGAAGAATCGATACAATTCAAGAAATATTTGGGAAATTTGATTATCTCCACCTTCCTTCAAATGTTGCACGTATATTGTACTATGCCCTATTTCTCGATCAGATTTCAAGTATCCTCGTGGTCTGTATAGTGAGGAATTCCTCTGACGACTTTTCATAGGAGTGTGTAAATGTATTATTGTTGTGCTGTTATATAATGTAAGAGATGAATAATTACAAGTTAAAGAAAGTATTACCTGGCCGGACACACATCTTTTCTTACAAACAGCGTTTATTGAATTTCTTATGTTCTAATCACAACATGTACATCAAACCATGTTATTGCAAAAATATCAACTCATTTATGTATACATTGTACATTCTCATCGTCATAACATATGTTTTCAGAATTGCTTGATAACGGTGTTAGCATCTGCAGCGAACGGTCGCATTTCATGCAAAAAAAACCTATTGTATCGAGTGGTATCAAAATATCCAACTATAGTACCAGAACCCGCTAGTTCTCCAACCAGCACTTTACATTGTATAAACATATACCCCGCATATATAGCTTTAATCGTATCAAAGTAATCACTTGGGCATGGCATGGGTGCCTCGACAACAACATTCGCAAAGCATTGTGAAATACTTAATGAATTCGTCGTAGTTTGTATCATGCAAATTATAATTTCATAATTTAGTTTGTTATGATTTGTTTTCCCAGTGCGTTAAATTATGAAAATTTGAATCAAATTAAGTCTTTTGCTTTTTATACTGTTTTTAGTCGATGGGTTAATTTAGTTTTTAACGCCGCTTTGGCAACAGTTCCGCCATTAGCGGCGTAATGATGTTTGAAAGTGTCTTGCATATTCAAGGAATTGACAACTAATCATTTTATTTTCGATTAAATTCAAGCAAAATGAACCGGTTGGTCAAAAAATATTTTCTCTCTTGTTTTCAAATATCCTGTTAAATTGAAATGTTTCGATTGAAAAGATTCCAATCTTTACCAGATATGAAAGATTCAGATACTTTATCAAAATCCCGCCGTAGACGCCGGGGAGTTTAAGTTCGGAGATCAATTTCGAAATAGAATACAGAGAGACAGTTTGTGTGTATGATTAGTGACATTGTTTAGGTTGTTGGAGTCAAAAGTTGAGTTAGGCGTAACTGGTTATTTATTTCATCCATAAGCATTGAAAGTAGCTGAAATTCTCATCTCATCAGTATAAACATGTAGTTGACATGAGTTAGTGAGTCGAATTTTTTAAATATTTTCTACGATAATAAGAGAAAAATGACATTTATGGGTTTGTACATTCTCTCCCAACTGAGGTAACTCCGCCACAAATTCCTATACAATCTCTGTCTTAATACGAGCGTTTCACGGTCTAGTAATGAAGACATCTGATTGGATGTAATCAAAGTTAGTTGTGCATTCAGCAAAGCTGTTTCAAAAATATCATTCGCAACGCCTCAGATATTTCTGTATACTTTCGGAAAGCTAAATTCTATTCATATATGCACTTTGCACGTTGAGTTTTCTTTATACAGCACTTTCGACTATATAAAGGCAACTGCATAATTGCATAGGCCTGTGTGACGACGAATATGATAGCCATGCATACGATTTTTTTCATTGGCTGAAATATTGCAAGGCGCTTTATGTTGCAATATGTTCCCGCCAGGGGAACCTGCCTGAACAGAGGTTGAATAGGAAATGACGGAGCTACTTCTACATGTGGGGAGAGAATCAGGTTTGCAGTGTATAACAGTTCATTTGCCTATACCAAGTACACATGCAAAGTAATTGTACGGCGATTTTAGAAAATGAATTACTCGATATCAATCTGTTTTTCATCATATTAGTGAAATATTTATTGACTCGCTTTCAGAGTGTAATTGTAAGACCAAGTTTATTATTGATAAAAAAGAACCCTCTTATATTTGGCAATTAGGGATTGAAATTCAAGTCAAGGAGATGAATTGAGTTTGAAACAATATAGTATTTTGACACAAATCAAAGCCAAACAATTATTTATGATATACTGTATTTCACCGAAATCGTGATAAAGAATGAAATTCACTTTCTCATTCTTAGCGAACGATATCACGAGGTTGAGCTTTCAAGTGGTGAATAAAATAAAATACATTTATTCTCATTACTAACCTGTTTCGTTATTATAAGTAGAATAAACGATACAAATATCCATGAGGGCTCCCTGAATATGTATAACATATCTAACTCTAACATCAAAATATAGTCAGTTATCAACAACACATTCTGCCCCAAAACATTCAACTCCGCCTCGAGCTTTCAATGCCAAAGAATATATATATTAAGTCGTTGAGCAAGTAGTATTCTATTTCGAACACATCCGCGTGTAGCAGACGCTGTCAGTGAAGTTTTCGTCATTCCGAGATGTGTACACGTTTGGTGTAGCAATCATTGATCTCACTTCCCGCAGGCTTCCCGGTGTCAGGTGTCACTGCTTGTGCTTTATTACATGTCAGGGGCGGTGCTGATTTGATTGTGGTCTTTATTATCCTGTCAACATGCATCATTCTTTTCACGTCTTTTATCACATAACTTTCAGTGTGTTTGTGTTGTTTGCGGATAATACTGCAAATGAAGAGTTTAGTAATACTGACGGCACAATTTATAAAGCTGAATCTCCGTTTGTGGATATAAATACAGGGGACGATAGTAAAAACTACGTCGTTTATAATGAGCACGAGGCGGAGCATAAACTTCCAATATTGATTTGGTGGACGGAAAACCTTTTCCCGCATTTTGGAAGTCATTCGGATAAATTTCTTGTCCAGTGCGGAGATGTTTCATGCTACAGCTCCAAAAATAAAAAGTATCGAAAGAATCCCGATACCCGAGCCTTTATCTTCTACGGTACTGACATTGATCCTGAACACTTACCGTTGCCTAGGAAACGCCATCATGAATGGGCGTTGTTCCATGAAGAATCGCCACTTAACAATTACATGTTGTCTCACAAGCCTTTCATTGAGTTATTCAACCACACTGCCACGTTCAGGAACGAATCCGATTACCCACTCACGACACAAAACATTTACCATTTGTCGTATCTAACAGAACGACAACCAATACCGGTCAACGAGAAAAATTTATTGAAAGAAAAGAAATCCTTTGCCCCTGTTTTGTATGTGCAATCTCACTGTGAGGTTCCTTCAGACAGAGACCGATACATTCAGGAACTTATGAAACACATTGACGTGGATTCATATGGCAAGTGTCTTCACAACAAGGATTTGCCAGAACATCTTCGAGACCCGGCACCAAACTTTGAAGTCGACGAATTTCTTGATTTTATTTCTCAGTACAAATTTCATCTTGCATTTGAAAATGCTAATTGTGAAGATTACATGACAGAAAAGCTTATGCGTCCATTGTTTGTAGGTTCTGTCCCAATTTACAAGGGGTCGCCCGAGGCAGCAGAGTGGATGCCAAATAATCATAGTATCATAATGGTTGACAAATTTCCAAACCCAGAAGATTTAGCCAATTATATCAAGAAAATCGATGCAGAAGATTCAGAATATGAAAAATACCTTTCTTACAAAGATACGGGAATAACCAACGAATTTCTCCAGGACCATCTTAAGAAAAGGCCTTGGCATGTAAATGACAACAGCGGATTCGATTTCTTCCGTGGCTTTGAATGTCATGTTTGTAAAAAAGTAAATGAACGTATTTCTATAGAAAGAGCTCATAAAAAAGATCCATCTGTGCCGTTGTTACCTCCAAAAATGGCTAACAACTTGCATTTAGGATGTCCCGAGCCTTTCCCGTCCATTGGAGGTCCTAGCGATCTGCCGGCATCAGACATGTGAGACAACTTATTAACTTTTATGAGGGTGTAAGAGCACTAATTTCTTTACTTTTTCCTACATCATATAATGGCGTGGAACAACTCCTTTTAGAAATGACGACTAAACTATGCAAGAATTAAGTTGTGTGATTGAAATCAACCCAGTTTGATAAATGTATTAAGAACATATTGCCTCAAATGGGATACTAACTTGTTCGAGGCTTTGGAGAAGAAATAAGTTATCCGAACAATAATAATAAGTTATCGTTTTTGTTATCATGCAAAATTAGTTTTAGTCGTCCAATTAATGATTAAAAAACAACTTGTTAATTTGACTGCCTTTATGTGGAAACTTTGTAAGACCAAATGTTAAGCATTGGTACATAGGCACTGTTTTGGTTGAGTTAGACGTAATGAATTGAAGAGCATACGTCAGCTGTGTAGAATCATGGTTTGTAAAAAACTTCAAAATTATTAAAATTCCCAATTGGAAGATAGCTATTTGAAAAGTCCGGTAACCTGCCTGGTTTTCTTAACAGTACTACAATGAGGGTTGACTTTCAGATAAGGTTTCGACGTTTTAGGAGGTAACGAGTAATTTTTTTCAAATTGCTGTATGTTAGTTAATTATTGACATTGAAGTATTAGATTAAGTCAGTTCGCTGTAGAAAAAGTTGCTTAGTATCAAATCTCCACTTTTTCCGTTTTCTGTTGATATATGCTTTGGTGTAAATTACTGTAAATGGTAAAACTGTTTCCGCAATGAGTGACGATGATTATGTTCGTGATATGAAGGTTTACATTCTTTTGCTGTAATTTAATTGATGAAACCAACAATGCTTTTGCTGTAATTCTCTAAATGGTTAGTAATGTATGTGCTGCAAACATTTAACGCTCATGTTATACTCTTCTTGTGTGAAATGTATTCAATGCAAATCAATTTCTTACGTGTTTTCGATTTTTGGTCCACTAACCACAAGCTGTTGTTAACCCATATTGTTTATGTAGATGATCGTTCAGTTATCAAGGTGATAGCTTATTACAAGTTACTGAATATTAATTTCATGAACTCGTGATTGAGTGAGTAATGGGTTGCTTCTAACAACTCCTTTTGATTCCAGATTATTTTATGCTTTGAGATAAAGATTTTATGAAAATACTAGTAGATTAGCTGAGGTCTTTGGTTATCATGAATGTTAGTACAAATGGCTAAAGGTCAAGTATTACGACCATCATCCCTAACACCTATCAGTAAAGCATGCTGAAATCCCTTTCAGTTAAAACCTATTATGAAATCAAATATACCTTTGACGATACTTGCTGGCTATAGAATAAACATGTTTGTTAAACGTACCACTCAAGTCAGGGAGCCTTCAAGGAAGTTAGTATATTAGTGACTGGCGGTCTGGAGCATGGTCCCTTAAATAACACTCTGATTATAACCGAGGAATAACAGTCAAACGATATTGCCTCTACCGGAATACGAACTCGTTCGATGTTTTCCTCTCCACACAGTGTAAGCGCACGTTCTGTTTCCCTTTTGGGCAGGTAAAACCGAGTCATTATAGAAGACAAATCACATTCTACATTGCGTTTTACAACGAGAATAGGGGCAATGACATTAAAGGAATGGGTGACAGAGTTACTTACCCTTAGCTCCTTTACCGGAGATCAAACATACGGCGGTTGTTAGACCGTTGTGCAGAGGAAACACCTCGATAGATAAAGTTGGTATCCGGTAGCCTACCTAGAGGCAATATTTTGAAGTTTAATGTTCATTATCATGTTTCAGATGGAAGCTGTCAGACTGGGTTGGGCAGTACTCGGCCGACTATGAGAGAGGCCTCGCCGTCAAGAACATGATCCTAGCTGGGGAAAAGCGATCCAAAAAATTTATAGAATATTATAGAAACGTTTTCAAAGACAAGAAAGCAGCTGGTTAAGATGCATCGTCACAGAAGATGTGACATACAGATTTGATCAAGTTCGTATCCGTGCCTTTTTGTTTCAATATGTAAAACACTTTTATTTTTTTAAGATTAAATGTCTCGATGCATCTGTTTGAAAAGGGACCCACTTGCATACAGTGATTGTAAATCGGTTCCGTAAGTGTATGCTGTATCACCACGTTTCTAATCCTTATTCATTAGGTAAGTGTTGAAATACGGTTTTCAAAGTATACTTGTTTTTTTTCAAATACATTGTTTATCTTAAACATTCCATTTCAAAGGTTTAAGATCGTTTTGTAAGTATTTCAAACCTTTTATGGTTTTCGCTATATATATACTTTATAATCAGGATGATGATCTCGTCGTTCATGTTCTGTATTCTCCACGTGGAAGAAATTATTAAAACAAATTTTTCTTCATCTTTTTTTGCCCATGTTCCACAACCCAAATAAACATTTTTGAGTTTCCCAGATATGTTTAGAGTTCCTCTGAGATGCGGAAACGTTATAGAACTAACTACCTAAATATTCCAACAATGAGGTGACTCCTGGCAATTATATATGATTATTGGGATTTCACTTAACTACACTGACTATTGATTAGTTGTCTATCTTCAGTAATTAGCCTAAGTCAGTAACGCGATCCACTAGACACCCACCCTTTACTTACCCAATATTGTTGTAATACTAAGACCATTTCGACTAAGAAATTTGAAGTTATCAAGGGTTCACTAATAAACCTAAATTTTAACTAGAGAGTTTTCAAGTCATCAGACTTTGTATAGTTTGAAACAAACACTGAATATCAAATCGATCGTTATCGATATAACCGAATCAAATGTCAAAGTGCAGAAAATAAAATGTAGGCGTTGCAATATTTTTTTCCAGTTGTATATATTCACCATGATTCTGTAAAGGCATAATACACAAGTGACAAGCTGAATCTGTGATAACTAAACACATATAAACTTCTGGGGTAGAGTAGATTGGCATCATGACATGCAACAGATGTGGGATATATCCTGTTACGCATACGTGTCCAGTAATCAATGTGTATTTGTTGCGGGTCCGGGTTTGTATCTGTTGTGTACAAAGACATGATGATTTGTTCCGAGGATTAAAAGTTCCACAATATTGCCTCCACCAGGATATGAACTCGAATCATTGGTTGTGTTGCTCTGCAGAACAACCAAACGAGTTCTTATCGCGGTAGAAGCAGTATTTAGAAACTAGTATCCATCTATAAATCGTCGATTTGATCAGTCTATGCGGAGACTAACCTGTGTTTTCGTTCGATCAAACAGTTCAATCAAATCCATTTGATGAATTAAATTTGATATGTTTATATGTTCATATCTTTTCTTGCGGGTCACAATGACCAATGTCATCAGGCATTAGCTGAGAAGGGTTGTTTTAACCAGTGATATTCGCTATTGAGTTGTTCTTCATGTGATTCTGTCTCTTGTCCTGTTCAATCCGTAAGTGTTTCTGATTTGAGTACGATCACACGATCTCTGTGGAGCCGTACTAGAATCAGAAACGTAGTCGAAGAACGGGTAATAGTTCGATCTGATTTAGATGAGATTGCATTTGTGTTCCAGTAGCCCTTTAAGCATGGCAGGTCAGCATTGTGAGTCTGTGAAATGGTTTTATTGAACCTACCCTTATACCGTATCTATATGCCTTTTAAACCGTTGAAAATTGTTGAATTTTACAAATGTATTTGATATGATAATAATCATTACGTCAACAATTTGTTCAGATTTATCCAGCTTGTCGAACAAATTACTTGTTTGTAATTAACGATATATATTTTTTTTATTCTTTAAGTTTTCTATTTTGTTTTATTTACGTGTGCACAATATTTAAAATCGGTTATCCAATATTCTTTGAATAGCTGAAAACATGAAATTGATGATATTGGCCTGAAGAAAGTGTTCTTCAAAGTCATGATAGTCGTCATCGAAGCCGCGTTAAGAACGAACAATGGCAAACGTCTGGCAAGTCATTGCTTGTTCATGGTTTCATGTAAATACGGTAACCCCAATAAGTTTGCTTTCAACAAAAGCACTTGTGTAGTTTTTGCATTGAGGTCTTGCATACGAATATTATTTTTAAAGTACATTTTTTCAGGAATTCATTAGCATTCTGTTCTTGTGTTTTCTATCTGTAAACTAGGTGCTTTCACTTTTGCTTGTATAAAATTTATAAGAGTTTTCCATAATATAATAAAGTTTATTTTTTCACTTTTAACGAATGAATGTTTTTTTTTAGTATGCCTATTTAAGCAAACTTTTCTTTATGGTCTGGTCTCACTCAAAGAGTGTTAATATTCCCCTGCCGCCGCGGAGCGCGGAGCGGGGGTCATTATATTCAGCTCCCTACGTCCGTCCCGTTCTTGTCTCATAAACCTCTGCACCTAGAGTCTTCGAACTAAATTGGTAGCAGTGTTCTCATGAAGAATACCTAGACACCAGTCGATTTGGGTGACATTGGCTTCAATCGTAGGTCACTATAAGTCTTTGACCATTATAAAAGAAAACCTTGTTGTTACTGTGATATATCATTAACCGCGGTACCCAGAGTCTTCAAATTTGGTAACAGACTTCAGTGGAGTAGAAACTCCAATGAGTGATTTCGTTGGTTCAGATCATCTACATTTTCATTATCTTTCATTTGGCTTCCATTCGTGTCAAAAATCAATTATAATGATATTTATTCGAATTCTCTCATTAAATCACAATATGCCAAATATATGACAATTACTTTATTTTTTAATGAAACTCGGAACAGTACACTCATTTATATGTCGAAACCGACAGTACACGCACCATTTACACCAGTACTATTTCATAACCTTTCAAACACTATCAACTATACTGTAAATACCGGAGATTAGTTTCCAAAACCTTTGCAAGTTGACGCGCGTCATTGTCCGGTTTCCGATCAGAATCGTTACTTACACTGAGACGGTACAGAATCGACTTAAATCAATGTGATTCTCTCAGCAGCAGCCAGTATATTCTGCGGTAGAATGGTCACCGGTCATTACGTTTGGCAAATGTGCATCGAGCAATTCAGAAGTGTCATTTTAAGTGAAATTAAGAAGTACATGTATAATCTATTTTTCAAATGTATGATTTGTACAACAAAATTACTCTTTCCCAGTTATTGTTTAAATCTGTGTATTGATACCTTGTTTTTTAAGACGGTCCTTTTACACGGGAAGGGGGGAGTGAGTGTCCCTGATGTGAATAGATCGGCTTCAAGTTATAGTTTAACTATTTAAAAAAACATCATTCCCTAGCAATTTATACACATCATCATTACAAACAAAGCGAAAGAGCTTTTACACAGGAAAAGCTGTGGATTAAATGCTTGAAAAGCTGTGAAAGATGAAAACGAGACCTTAGATAAATCGAAAAACGTGGAAACGTTGCATTCTGGTACAAAAAGAATGCAACGATTATATGCACAGAATATACTTTCAGGTTAACCTTATATGTGTAGATAGGCATACATCAAATTCAGCTTACTTAAGATATCACCCAAGGTATACAAAAGATCCGATTAACAAAATGAATCTAAAATTTGATATTGGTTTAAACATATTTATTTCAATGAAGAATTGGATTGGTAAACAAGCCGTAGGCTTATGTGAATATCGCTCCAGGATGCAAAATATAGTACATGTTAGTCATGGTGGTTTTACAATATATGATATGTTTATGTAAGACTTGGTTGAAATCGCCTAATTAGACTAATTTCAGTCTCACGGTAAGGGATGGGCAAGCGTGCTAGCTCGAGTACTCCAGTCAAAGATGACACAACACAGGAATGAAATTGATAATGATGTATTCAAGAGAAAGAAACTTTATGATGGTTGGTGCAAATCTTGTCTGTACATCCAAGGGGGTACCTATGAATAATGGAGAGTATGGTACAGTGGATGTTGACCCTTGGGTGATCAGACAAAGAAGAGCGTAAATGAATATATGACATATGAATCATTTAAGGTTGAATTAAGTGGTATGATAGATGTGATGAGAACTATTTAAAGGATAGATAGATAATGTAAAAGATAAATACATACATTTTGGCAAGCAGCATCAGCGCTCGCAACGACCCAATGAGTATTTTTATTTAATTACATTTATTACTATAAATCTCCCCGGAGTAATCATCACATCTTTCCACATAAGGAAATGTTGCCACCTGATGTAAGTTACCAGTCACACTATTACACAAAGGGCCCTGAGGAATACATATATGTATATAACCAAACAATATATGTATGTTATCAAATCAATACCGGTAAAGGGGAAATTATTAACCATGATAGGGCACCTGGCCTATACTTAAATGGAGAATAATAAAGATGGGGTATGACTATTTGTTGGTTGTACATACCAGACCACTGAGGTTGGCTCCAACAATATGTACATACACCCATTAGGTAGAATAACCAGAAACTACCCAGAATAAGGATACCTAACTTTAGCAAAATGAAATATATTAAAATGCAATAATAAGATATCACATAATTAAATTTCACTAAAGGTTGAAGGTATAAGGAAGGGCCATATGAATAACACATACTGTATCAATAAGGATAATGGCGACTTTACATCAAGAGGGCAACATACAAGATAAAAACAATATTGATAGGAGCATTATCATTGTGAAAAAACCTCACATCCTTTGAAGGATACTGATAACAATAATGTGAATTGTGAGGAAAAACAATGATATGATTAACAATAACAATAACAATGTGGAAAAAACATCACACAGATATTTCAGATATGAGAAATGAATTAGGATACAATAATCTAATGTGATGAAAAACAATGATTGTTATTGCTTATAGCCAATAACATAAATATATGATGCAAGAGTGCATTGATAAGCAAGATGCAGATAAAAAGCTTAGCTGAGCAGCTTTGTTTACATCTGAAGCCGCCATCTTGGATCATGCTCATTACAGGGCAAGTGGCTTTAATTAATACCATGTGTGGAGACTGAGACAATGGGATGGCTACACACTTGTTGAATTTGAAAATAGATATATCAACTATCTATGAGCAAATGTAAATGCACTAAGCATTTATTGAATAAAAGGATTGAATCAAGGAAAAGTGAATTTGGAACTTTAATTAGCATGGAGCTAATTAAATGGAATTTGGAATTTCCAAAGTTATTGGTAATGAATTTAGCAGTTTATATTAAATGCTATCTGCCAATTATAAATCCAGCAAATAAAAGCATTGAATATAAATATACATTAGAACATAATAGGGTTCTAAAAGTCAAAGTTCTAATTGGTGTATTTACCTATGAATAATGGAGAGTATGGTACAGTGGATGTTGACCCTTGGGTGATCAGACAAAGAAGAGGGGGATAAGAGGCTTTGATTGTCCCTCTTCAGAACTGGGGTCACATGATCTCTGACCATTGGTCAGTTTGGAACCACTTGTATGGAACTAGTTACCTAGCAACAGTTTGGCTAGGGGTTTGGCTGATTTCTAACCACAACAATTACCTCCCTTAGAGTATTCTAATTAGTAAAAGGACAGAGAAAACAGGCACCTCTAGGGAAAATATCCTGGCCGTTACACTCTCCCCTCCTTTAAAAAAGAAATTTATCCAGGGATAGTTGGGGAGAAATTTCTACTTTAGCCCATTACCAATACAATCCTACGCCACAGGTCATAAAACATCATTGAACAGGGATTTTAGTTGTTACAATAACTTCACAGCAGTCACAACTTCCAAGAGCTTCCCTTATAAGATAAATTGTAATCTTATTGACAAACTTATTATCTAGCCTCAGGCCACATACATCAGTCTGTTTTATTGGGGAAGACAAGCGTGTTTAAGCCCTGAGTCCGTATTGCATCATGTTGAGCCTCTAGTAGGTAAGGGGTTGATACTGTCTATAACTCCACGATCTATCCTGTGGAGAGCTCATGGTCATGTCCAACAAGACCATAATGAACATTATAACACCTTCTCGGATTACTCAGGACCTGAGTAAATACACACAGAAGTAGGCTTCAGTCAATATGTAAAAGTATAATGTTGAACTTCGACACCTCTAAGAGCTGTCCTCACAAGACTCGACCAGTGGGCAGTAACTGTCATTCTACTAAGAGCTCAATGTTCACATCCTCTTTGAGGGTCCACTTCACACTCCACAGACAGGTCCATTGCCGAGTTCACCGACCGGAACATGAGGATCTCAGGATCCCTGCTGTTGAGGTAGTTTCCCGAGGAAGGAATGCTGCATGCATACTGTCGTTGCTGAAAGGATTGCATCAGGAAGTTGATCAGCTGCTACAGGAACCAATGCCGATTCTGTAATCTTGAGTCTTCCTACGTCAGATGGTCTTCAGTTTTCCGGAACAGGTGATGAGGCTGGCTTGGTCCTGCTGCATCTCAAACGAGTCTTTCCTGTAGGATGACATCCAGTAGCTGCAGAACCTCCGCCGTTACCCGCCAGATTCCACACTGAAGCATGAATATGAAGACGGAAGCACACGTATCCAAACACAATTTAAAAAGCATAGTTATGGCAAAAGCATTAGCAAAATGTTTTGAATATTTAGTTATTTCATTAATGAAATATTTTATTGCTGTTTTAATACTAAACATTTAAAAAAAAAATGTTTTAGGAAATTGGATTTCAAGCCATTTCCTTGAAACTGGAAAAGAAGACCTGACAGAAAGGATTACCACCTGTATTAAGTTGGAATTGTCGTGGTCGAAGCTTTCTGCGCCGTCGTCTACGAGGACCCTGGTCAGCTCGAATTGGCTGTATCTTGCGACGTCTACGAGGAACATCTTCACCTGCAGCCACCTGGTTGAAGTCAGCTTCCTTGGCACTCTCTGCATCAGCTTCAGTCGGCAGGTCAACTTGATCCGGTATGTCCATCTTACTTAGAGGGCTGATGTGCACATCAGCTACGTTTAGGAGATCCACTTCTTCCTCTGGCTCTGTCACACAATCCTGAGCGTCTACCGCACCTATTTCCCGGTCGAGGGTGTTGGCAGTTGGAGCACTCAGCATCGACTTCTGGGAACCTGGAAGATCAGGGGATTCCTTCACTTGATTAGTCTCAGACACAGAGTTGTAGGAGGACCAGCCGCTGTCATCACTGTCAGACCTCTGTGATTCAACAGGTTGGGCTTGACGTTTAGCTGCCTGCCTCTTCTGACGTTTCATCCTTCTTTCATCTCTTTTCTTCAACATCTGCCAGACAAGCACTGGATCTGAAGCATTCTGACATTCTTCCCTTAAATGGCTGTAGAGGCCACAATTATGGCAGAAACGCCAGGTATTTCTTCTTTTTGTCTTCCTTGTACTAGCGGTTGTTGAATCAGACGATTTTGGAGATTGTTGTCTGCGACATACATAAGCTTCAACACTGGACGATTCTGTCGAGTGAGAAACAGACTTCTCTGGTCCCTGCTGTGGGTCGAGGCTTGAAGATTGACTGTTGCTGGCAGCCCATGAAGCTGTGCCAGAAGCAATGGAGCTGCTGGCCGCCGAGGGCACTGATCCAACAACAGCCTCACTTGTTGCCGCCACAGCAGGTTCAGGGACTAATTGAGTTGTTATTGTTCTTTCAGGATTAGAGACTTCGAACAAAGAGTCTAATTTAATCACATCATACTCCTCACCCTCAAAGACAATTGATTCTAACACTATAGTTACCATTCTAGGAGTATAAAACTCCACAATAGCTAGCTGACTATCAGTGAGAGGGATAAGGAAAACACGCACAATGCCATACATTAGCATAATTTCATCACGCAAAGCCTCTTCAGACATGTCCATGGGGAGTCCTCTGATTGCAACCACACGGTTGGGGTTGACCTTCCAGGCTTCCAGGACTTTGAGAAACTGGGCTAAGCTTGACATGATTTGAATGGTGTTGATGGTTTCACTGTGTTTTTGGGTGTTACTTTGACTTTTGAGAAGTACCCGAGCACTAAAACACAATGCCCCACGTTGGGCGCCAATGTAAGACTTGGTTGAAATCGCCTAATTAGACTAATTTCAGTCTCACGGTAAGGGATGGGCAAGCGTGCTAGCTCGAGTACTCCAGTCAAAGATGACACAACACAGGAATGAAATTGATAATGATGTATTCAAGAGAAAGAAACTTTATGATGGTTGGTGCAAATCTTGTCTGTACATCCAAGGGGGTACCTATGAATAATGGAGAGTATGGTACAGTGGATGTTGACCCTTGGGTGATCAGACAAAGAAGAGCGTAAATGAATATATGACATATGAATCATTTAAGGTTGAATTAAGTGGTATGATAGATGTGATGAGAACTATTTAAAGGATAGATAGATAATGTAAAAGATAAATACATACATTTTGGCAAGCAGCATCAGCGCTCGCAACGACCCAATGAGTATTTTTATTTAATTACATTTATTACTATAAATCTCCCCGGAGTAATCATCACATCTTTCCACATAAGGAAATGTTGCCACCTGATGTAAGTTACCAGTCACACTATTACACAAAGGGCCCTGAGGAATACATATATGTATATAACCAAACAATATATGTATGTTATCAAATCAATACCGGTAAAGGGGAAATTATTAACCATGATAGGGCACCTGGCCTATACTTAAATGGAGAATAATAAAGATGGGGTATGACTATTTGTTGGTTGTACATACCAGACCACTGAGGTTGGCTCCAACAATATGTACATACACCCATTAGGTAGAATAACCAGAAACTACCCAGAATAAGGATACCTAACTTTAGCAAAATGAAATATATTAAAATGCAATAATAAGATATCACATAATTAAATTTCACTAAAGGTTGAAGGTATAAGGAAGGGCCATATGAATAACACATACTGTATCAATAAGGATAATGGCGACTTTACATCAAGAGGGCAACATACAAGATAAAAACAATATTGATAGGAGCATTATCATTGTGAAAAAACCTCACATCCTTTGAAGGATACTGATAACAATAATGTGAATTGTGAGGAAAAACAATGATATGATTAACAATAACAATAACAATGTGGAAAAAACATCACACAGATATTTCAGATATGAGAAATGAATTAGGATACAATAATCTAATGTGATGAAAAACAATGATTGTTATTGCTTATAGCCAATAACATAAATATATGATGCAAGAGTGCATTGATAAGCAAGATGCAGATAAAAAGCTTAGCTGAGCAGCTTTGTTTACATCTGAAGCCGCCATCTTGGATCATGCTCATTACAGGGCAAGTGGCTTTAATTAATACCATGTGTGGAGACTGAGACAATGGGATGGCTACACACTTGTTGAATTTGAAAATAGATATATCAACTATCTATGAGCAAATGTAAATGCACTAAGCATTTATTGAATAAAAGGATTGAATCAAGGAAAAGTGAATTTGGAACTTTAATTAGCATGGAGCTAATTAAATGGAATTTGGAATTTCCAAAGTTATTGGTAATGAATTTAGCAGTTTATATTAAATGCTATCTGCCAATTATAAATCCAGCAAATAAAAGCATTGAATATAAATATACATTAGAACATAATAGGGTTCTAAAAGTCAAAGTTCTAATTGGTGTATTTACCTATGAATAATGGAGAGTATGGTACAGTGGATGTTGACCCTTGGGTGATCAGACAAAGAAGAGGGGGATAAGAGGCTTTGATTGTCCCTCTTCAGAACTGGGGTCACATGATCTCTGACCATTGGTCAGTTTGGAACCACTTGTATGGAACTAGTTACCTAGCAACAGTTTGGCTAGGGGTTTGGCTGATTTCTAACCACAACAATTACCTCCCTTAGAGTATTCTAATTAGTAAAAGGACAGAGAAAACAGGCACCTCTAGGGAAAATATCCTGGCCGTTACATTTATATACAGATTTTGATCTTTAAAGTCTACCTCTATTAATAGTGAAGTTAACAATTACATTTATTTTGATAGGAAATCATGAATGACTTACCTAACTTCCACACGTTGACATAGAAATCCTACATGTTGACTATTGTAAATAGAGTAATCTGCACTATGATATATTTATAACATTCTTATAATGATTTCGATTAAAATGCCATCATATATTGAAGAAAACATTGTTGGGTTATGATCGTATATTTCACTTACGAATTATTTTTTTCAAGCACACTAGAAATGTAACTGACAAATTTATTAAAAGAAGTTTGTGATTAATGTGATATTAACTTAATTCGCCAAATGTCGAGATTTCAAGCCATGGGAATGAATCGAAAGCTTCAATTTATCTGTTTCTCGTATTGATTGCTTCCTTGAATTTGTAACGGCCTACAACGACACAGTTGGTGGAGTTGATCTCGGTGACGGGATGATGTCCTTTTACAGGATGTCTGCTCGCACTGGCACACGGGAACAACTCTAATAATGTGCACAGAATGCAAGGTCTTCCTTTACATGCGGGAATTTTTAGAAATCTTATGATTAAAACGTTGTTATTTCTATTTTTGTTGTCTACATTTTTACAACATTTATTTAATAAATTAATTAACTACGGAGGAATGAAATCTTTGGGTTACAATGACGCTTCGTTAACAGCTTATCGAATTCACAACTGTTGATTATTATCGTGTTTTGAACTACATGTATCGTAAAACATTTCAACTTTATATTGTCCACATGCATGTGTGTTCAGATTCGAGGATCCCCGTTATTTACAAGGGGGTGTCCATGCATCGAAACTGTGTAATGAGTCGACCATGTATCTTAATAACAATGATAATAATATTATTAATTTATTACTCTGAAAGGAATTCATTTTTTATCATTACAGAGCTGGTGAACATACAGGAAAGGGAACACCGGTTACATGTGATACATAAACAAACACATTCTATTAATTTAAAGATCATTTAACAGACGAACGCTGATTTTATTTTACCTCTACTTATTTTAAAGCAATTAATGGTTTTTGCATAAACAAGGAACGAAAATGTCCAGTGTGTACAATGCCCTTCTTCGTTTCCCGCAGTATAGAGTGTTCACCTTCAGCTAGGATTAGGCAACACACTTCAATTTGCCAGGTCAAAGTATTACAACACTTTCTTTATCACGTTTTCTGGTTGAATAACTTAATAGCATAATACTAAGTTGTGAATAAATCCTAAGATATATAACGGCACATTATAGACAGTATGTGCAGAGATTTAATTATTTTAATCCACAATAAAAGCAATTCCATGTTTATTCAACATACGCCGTCTCAACGTGAAGCCATATTAACAGACCAACTTATGATGACACCAGTCGATATGATTATTGCATGGATAAACCTATATCACAATCAAGTGCCGAGCTGCGGACCTATGACATCAATCCCGGCTGACGCTTTACAATTGGAATTTTTATTTAGAAGATAAATAGTTCCACAAGGGAATATATTTACATGTGTAGCAACTATTAAAAAATAACTACGCTAGTTCTACATTATGACAGGGGCGACATTAGTATATTTTATTGGTTAAAAAATGACATAAATTTTTTTATTATTTCTTTATTATTTATTTATTCACGAACATGGATATATTTTTGAGGGCGAAGAGTTGGTGTTATTGTAGAACTTATATTTGGTTCTACGTGCGCATGCGTCAACTGAGAAGAATATATGCCTTTTTTCGTTGATTGGGATAATTAAGAACTTATCTATACTCAAAAAAAGAAGTGATTGATAACGTTTTTTTAATGAAAATTTTACAAATTTAAGATTTGCCTGTGACTTATTATGAAAATGATTACAGACAGGATTTTTAAATGTTTGATTGATTGATCACATTTGTTCACAGATAGAATTAATATGTATGTGAAATGAATTTCCTTTTTCGATCATAACTCGTTAGTCATTGAACTTGTTGAACTGATTATTCATTGTCTTGTATATTCAGTAAAAACTGTCAATTGTGGAGAACACGTGCAGAGTTTGTTTTTTTTTTGTAGTCATAAAAATCAAATAATTAAAAACATGCCTATGTTGTTGTTTCTTAAATTCCTATAAAATCAACTCAGAGGGTTTTATTGATACGTGTGTGTTACCGACTAACCAATTCTCCCACAATAATATTTACCATAATTTCAATAACAAACTAGAGTTACTTCCCTTTTCTATGAATTCCGATGATGTGATCTCGAAGTGGTGCGCTCTTTTCCTTTCCACAAATATTTTCATTCTGAAAGTTTTGTTGGTTTGGATTCTCACGTAACTAGAATGAGAAATTATCAATAGAATGAGAAAATGTATAACCTTAACAAGGATTATTGAATTTACCTGCCCTCAATGAAAACTATTTGCGACGCTAGAGGGCACTTGTTGTGACGTCATCGTGGCATATGGAGGCAGTTCTCACCTGCAATCAAAAGACAGAAGTAAGTAAAATGTAGAAAGCACAGGTGATAGAAGTAACTGATCATATATCTCTCAGGTAGGATAATTTATCAATAAGTGGTATTTTGATAGCAACATTCAATTTCGTGGAAAGATTTCCATGTACATTTCCTCTATGTCTGAAAACGAACACCCTTCAAACAAACCTGTCAGTTTCGTTTGTTGGCGAGGCCTACTGTACAGTTCACAATTTATGTCCTCATAAACTCGAATATCTTTATCCTATATTTATGATTATTTATGCTGCAAGATATAGCCTACATATGTACAAATTAAGTTTGATTTTGTTGTTGTTTGGATAAGAGAGGAAACTGTGATCTCGTCGGGTTCGGTTTTGTTTATGGCCCATAAATATTGACTTGTCAATGTCACATTCGGGTTCAGAAATGAGATACAGGACACGGCGAATCAAGAGAATATCTTAAGAAAAGAAACTCAATAAGTTTGAAATTTTTTTATATTTTGTATTCAATTATTCTACATTGTGAATGTTTGTCACCTGTCAAAGTGGTACCATGTCAAACTTATGAATATTTATTGTTTATTGTGTATGCAGTCATGGTCGAATACTTAAATATCGGGATATATAACATTTTGATTTTGTGTATAGGCCTGAGCTGAATAACTAATGAAGGACATAGGACTACTGCACTTTTATTGGGTCCTTTCGATTATCAACTGCAATATACTTTACTATCCCATACTCTAGATAAACTAGCATTAAAAGTTCACCAATAGCAGTAAAAGAAATCCAGAATTTTATGTCGTTTACTTATATAAATTCCAAAAGAGGGGTTTGACCCTCCTGGACATACCCAGTTGATCAGCCACTTTTGCGCAGCCAGATGCAGTCTAGCCAATCATGTTACTTATATGTAAAATACTTATAAGTTAATTTATTTAATGTACTGCTCTTATTTGTTTGTGTTGATAGATATTAAGTAACTGAACATTGACCAATTTGATCACAAGTAATTATGATATAATCATTTCTATATCATCAGACCTGTCTATTGGTAGATTGGTTTACGGCATCATGTTTTCCACTTCAATTTATCATCCATCTTCCCTTTTCCAAAATTTGATCTCTCAAGAACAATTATACCCCTCAAGTTGAGAAGTTGTGGGAGGTGCAACAAGCACCATGGTCCTTTCAATTAAGGGTATGGCAGGAATTTTCTCTGAAAGCTTTGGATGAAATTGGTAAGCTTATAATAGAAGATTGGAAGAATGGGAAAGTTTTGGTATTTTGCCTATTTCAGGCATATATTCAACTGTTCAAATCGACTTATGAATGCATTTTCACAAGATGAGGGAATTGATATGTGGGTAAGTGGGATTGAGTCACATATACAACTCGTAAAATCACTTTCTCAAACTTAATTTCTATAATTTTATGTATTGTGCCAACTTATTGAACACCAAATATTCAAAATGTAAGTTTTTAACCTCGTTTGATAAATCATTCTGACATAATGAGCTACAGAGCCAATGGCTCTATTTTACATGAATGCCTAAGCTTATGTTTTCAATATTGAATATATGATATCAAACAATGCAGTAGCTGGAAATAAAAACTTGTTCCTTATAAACATGTTACTTGCTGGTTTCTCTCTTCGTTTGTATTGTTAAACATTTTGTAAAAGTGTTGCTCTATCTTTATGAATCACAAGAGGTTGTGAATGGAATGTGCTCAATGATTTATGAAACAAAATCAAATAATTCAGTTGCTCCAAACTTTTCTCTGTGGTTAAGCTTGATGTCAAAATATTTACAGCCTATGTAATAATAGTAATAACATAGATACATGACATACACACAAAATATTTCAGATAAAGTACTACTGGTTAGTGCAATGAATGTATTCTGTATCGCAGGATATAGCAATAAACAGCCCCTGTTCAGAGATATTACCACCATATATTGAATATATTCTCATTCTTTTTCAAACTTTTCTTGATTGACATTCAGTGTAAGCATTTCTATTTTGATTAATTACCTTCAGGACTCTCAAAGTATAGTACCAAACTCTCAACAGGATCTAACTTTAATTCAGAGTTGATGAACTATAAATGTATACAAATGTATTCAAACAGCCACTTTAACTTAAAATAAAGCTAAAAAAGACAGCATTCTTGCTCTTTAATGCAGCAGTCTGTGGTTATGATATACATGCTGTTCATGAAACCCAATAGGTATAGTACTGCTAACTCCTAACTGTACTGTTTTCTGCTTTAGATAAGTTTTCAAGTTTTTATTACTTATTGGCAGTTATTTTATCACTTAACAGGATATGATAATAATTAATCTTGAATGTATATATTACAATTACAATAATTTTGTGTGATATGTTGTCAAACTGCATTAAACAGTATATTACAATAATCATATTGCAACAATTGTGCCGATATGTACTTGTATATCGATATGTACCTGTATATCGATATGTACTTACATATCGGTTATATTACTCAGCTCTGAAGGTGAATGGTGAGGTGAGGTGAAAGTGACCCAGAGCAAGTACATAAAATACACAACAAATTCAGCAGGTACAGATGTGTTGACTAGAGATACATTGAATATAGAAAGTACCGGTAAACACCCTCCTAAAAGTAAGCTATTTTTAATGGAAATTAATGGAATAAATGATCCCTTTGAATATTTGGAGTTTAAAAAAAACAACAAAACAACAAATAACATTTGTATCTAATAAACTAATTTTCTTGTTACTGATCTACTCTGTCTATTGCATGTATGTATGCAGGCATCTTTCCACGCTAACTGACAAAGGTTTTGGTTTTAATCATCAAGTTTTAATGATGTATCATCATCATGATAAATCAATTTGGTAAGTTTGAGATTTTGTGTGTCTGTAATAATGAAGTTAATAAGTGGTAGTGCTTCATAAACATCTATTATTTCAGGTTTCTGTATTACAAATTACAGCCCATACATGTGTGAGACTTTCCAATCTAAGTATCAGGATAAGAGCAGTGTCAAAGGACCCCCAGTGTGTCAGCAATGTTATAGAATAAAGCTCATTAATGCTCCATATAATGAAAAACATATACTCATATTTTCCCTATGTGACCACATTAGTTATGAATTATGAAACCAGGCTCGTAGCATGATTTTTGATAGAAAAAAAACTTGATTTCAGAAGTTTTTAAATGGGGGGTTAGTATAAAGGTATTTTATGGGATTTCTGCTACAGATGTAGCAAATACACTTAAACCTTATCTGTTGATATTTGTATTTTTATGAATATGAATGTATACAACCTGTGCAAAATTGGTCAGGGAAATTAGAACTTATTCATTGGTATTAATAATGTGCTTATGAATAGATAGATCGTTATTTGAGACTTACAAATCAATATTTATATACCTTGCTATTTTTTTTACCAGTATTATACATTTTTAAATAAATCTGTCACCTGCAAAGCTGTTATTTCCTGAGATAGATGGGAAAGTAGTTCAGGAAAATAGGAGGTTTCAGTATTGGGTTTCACCTCACTATCGGTAATGAGAGGGGAATTTTCTTTGCCAACCTATTGTGTTATGGAAACTATTTTAAGTTGTCCTTTTATTATATTAAATGTTGAACTGATATTTTCAGAGTTCTACTCTTTTAGACTTTTTTTTTTACATGTAGAACAGTAATAACAGGAATATTCGTATTTGCAGAATTTGAACAGGGAAAAGAAAAGACGTCTGTAGATATCGCTGTAGATATAGTAGATATAGATATAGATAATCTTCTTGTTATCCTAACTGATTTGAAGAAGTGTTTCTGGTATATTACATGTACTGGTTTGTTATTTAGCTGTATTTAATTAGAATTTCAGCCTCCCAGGTAGGATGGCCACTTGACGTCGCATATTATTTTATATGAGTGGTATTAATAATGAACATATTACAAAATATTAGGTACACATATACTATTTGAATAATATGGTAACAAGGTCATGATATGTTTGATATGTTATTCAGGTCACATCACTAGTTGGTATTTCCCTCACAAAATATTCATATTCTCTGCATATGCGATCTTGAATTAGTAGCCAGTGCCCACAACACAAACCTCTTTTGACCTATTGGGGTATGAAGCTGAAGACATGCTGAGTCAAAGCGAGCTTATCCTGGTGTTATATCACAATATAGAGCCACATTTGAAATGCTTCTGAGGGGCACAGTGGTAAGCATTGCAGCTTCCAAACATTTAGGTTCGAAAAGTTGTGGAGACACCTAAGGGTCGAGATCTGAATCTGAAACTGTTATGTCCCTGGGCACTTCATACCCATTGCACTCACTCAATCCAGCTGTACAAATAGGTATCTGAACACTGGAAGTATGGACCTCATGGCAATTTGATGTGCTTACAATCATTTTGTACTTATTGTTCGTGTTTGGTTTTTTTACATAGCTAGCAAGTATCTTTAAAAGGAACAGCTTTTCTCAGAACATTTTGAGGATAGGATAACCAAATTGTGTCTTCATGGTGTCAATGACACAAAGTTCAAACATGAATAGCACACAATTATTATTTTGTAAGTTATTTTGCTCTAGTTTAGGACATTTAGGAAATTGTTGTTACTTATATTGGGAACCAATTTGGTAGGGGATGTTTATGATAATGTCTAGTAACTATTGCTATGGCCCTGAAGCTAAATGTTGTGAGTTTTGATAGGAACCACTTTTGGCAGGAGATGTTTATGACAAAGTCTAGTAACTATTCTTATGGCCCTGAAGTTAATGTTTTGATTTATAATAGAAACCACTTTGGCAGAGGATGTTGATGACATTGTCTTCTAGTAGCGGAAATCTCTGTCCTTAATCACCAATTCAGTTTCATTATGAGTCACAAAGTCGACCCTAAGGCATTTATTAACTATATCCGCTTTTTGACCTAAACAATTCTCAGTGCCAGTGTACAGGTGTAACAACTTGATGAGACTTGGACCTGTCCAGGTTGTCTTTGTCCTGTTTTCATGAAGATTCTGCCACGTTTTGTATTGTTGTAGGTGTAAATGATCGACTTCCCTCTGTGTCTCTCATCCTGATTCTTGACATCACCATTCTGCAGTGGTCTTTTCTGCCATGTGATAAAGATTATATCTCTACAATCTCTTGCAAATATAAATAATGAAAACCCTAGCTAGCATTTTGCACAAGGAACACCATAAGGAAAAATGAAAACAACTGTTTTGCAGTGTCATCAGAAATTTCTTCATCTCAACTAATTCAAATTCAAATTCAAATTGGGCAATAAACCCAAGAGGAAATCAGTGACAATTTTTTGTCATATGAACCAATCTATCATTTAATTCAATGATAAAACCACAAGGAAATCACCTAAAAATATTTATTGTTTTATCTGAAATATCTTTTATTTCAATGTTATTATGACATCATTTCCTTGTTTCAGACGACCTACTGAGACGTCAAACCAGGGATGAACTGCTTCACCAGATAGCTCTTAACTTCGCAAGATGCTCCGTCACGTGTGTGGTTCCTGGGTCGCCACGACCTCCAGCTGAACGGACAGAATGCCCATCCAGCAAATAGCAGTGAAACCCCTGGCTAGCATGAAGGACCGTAAAACCAATGGAACAGGCTCCAATA
This sequence comes from Phorcus lineatus, assembly GCA_921293015.1. NCBI lineage: Eukaryota > Metazoa > Mollusca > Gastropoda > Trochida > Trochidae > Phorcus > Phorcus lineatus. The sequence goes on along the minus strand of OV121082.1, from coordinate 702,291 downwards.
AGGCCAAAGAAAGCACCAATGTAAGTCCATAAGAAATGTTACATGAACAGGGCTTTCTAGTAACTAGCTCCTTTATCGTGAAATAACATGACTTTTCGGAATATATAATATAAGTCTTAATTCTTCAACAGGTTGATTGTGGGGAATAACAAAATTGGGATACATATAAAGTTAAACCTTATGGGTGAGGTTATTTGGGGTTTAATGCCACTTTGAACAGTATATCTACTGCAGACAAAGTTGCCGAGCCTCTGGCGGAATTCAAACACTAAACCTCCTGATCAAAAAACAAAAATATTTTGCACTATACTGTCTTATGAGGCTGTGTACAACCAGTATGTGTTCAGGTGTTTCCTTGCAATAATCTGGTTTAGTAAATAGATGAATAAAATATGTTTTTCATAAACTAATATTTGAAAAACTTTTTTTGTGAAAACCTTTCATCACACTCAACTTGCATGTACTGAAGACAATTTGCACTGGTCCAGATTACAAGTTTACTAGTTACATGACCTTTGTGACACTTCAGTTTCAAAACTGTCCCTTTTTTGCTATTCCAACTTTCCAAAAATAAGTTTAACTGAGTGATGCTTGTAAGCTGTAGAGGAAATTTGCTTTGAAATGTTTATTCTAAATATCTGACACTTCTTTATAAAATAACACATATTTTGTCCCTATAAAAACTGCTAAGCTAACATTGTACAAGTCATTGTCTCGTAGAATACCCCTGAGTCAGTAAGATCAATATTTAAATATCATTGATAGGACACACCCAGATAGGGAAGTGTCTTCCTGGAGATACAAACCTCTGTGTGGAATTAAAACAGAATATAACTCAGCACAGATTGATAAAGCCTCCAGTGACCTCCTATGAGATAGAGGCTTGGGTTGAAGGGCCCTAACATTCATATAGTTCCTTGCAGTTGTCTCATTATTTAAAAAAAAAAAGTCTTAAGTTATCCATTTCATTGCGTTAATATTTTAGTCATCTTTGGCAATCTACAATTTTATTGATATGGTGAAAACTTTGAGACATTCAGTATTGAGTGTTAACCTTCGGCTTTTATGTTTGCTAAAGGGAAAACAATACAATAAGTGAAGTCCTGCTGATACAGTGTCTCATAAAGACGCTGATTTTGTGATTATGAAGGGGGAAGAAGTATTTTTTTGCCAGTTGTTTGTATACATGCATCAACGTCCACAGTGCATTTTAGTGAACTTCTACCTGTCTCTTAAACTATGATACTTACTTTGATGTTTTGTTTCCAAAACATTATATTTGCATTCCTGATTTTGATGGTAATCATGTAAGAGTTAAACATAATGGGGATCATTACACTAAATAACAGAAGAACCAAGTTGCCGAAGGTTAAACGATATGAAGAGAAGAATTAAACCTTTAATATAGCTGCATTTGTATCATTTTCTACTTTGGACAAGCTACTTAAGGGACACCCGTCCTATGTCAATTCTTAATGTCTACATACATATATCCTGTACCATTCACTTCTTTATTTCAGTTATGTTTAAAAAATGTGTACATTCTGTTAATTTCCAAAATGCATGCATTTCCCTGAAAGCATTGTGTACCTTGTAACTCATATATTCTGAAAATAAAAATTGTCAATTGCTAACAAATAAATATAGTGCCTCCCTGCCCCAGCATTATTTTCAGTCATATATGTAGATTTATTTACCTCTGTTATCATGTGTATTTATGTCTCTTGTGTGATTAACCTTGGGAATAATTCAGAACAAAATGTCTGATTTATATGTACATACTGTAACTAGTAGGTATAAAGAGAATGTACGCTTATCTTGAAAAGGTTCATGTTGTTTGTGTTTGTTAGTCTACGTTTGTTTGTTCCATTGTAATATCCTGGTTATTGTTAGGCGTTTGTACAGGTTATGAAAGTAGATATCTTTGTCTAAGTAAGACATATGTGGGGGTTGTGTCAATACTTATGATTGAGATAATGACAACTATGATAATCAGCGATTGAAAAGGAATATGAGAATAGCTCTATTTTTCCGAGTTTGACGTGATTTCAGTCCTGTCTGTCGGCTCAAAAACAAAAACAAACATTGTTCTTCACCAAACGGATTATAAAGTCACTGTGAGGCTCTTCCATTGGCAGCAGGGCAATGCCCCGAAACCTATTGTTGTCTTCTTAACAAGAACTTACAAGATATAGAAAGCTGAAATCTTGTGCTAGATTAAAAAAGGAGGAAAGGTTACTCATTAACTCTGGTTATCGATTTCTCCCCTTATGGCCTGAAATGGGTTTGTTACTGGTTTCTTAGGTGTTAAAGGGTTTAACAGATAGCTGAAATCTTGTTGTTTAGAAATAGTGGCCAATCAAGATTAAAAGTAATAGAAATGGTACCTTAGTGATCCTTGTATAAGCCTCTTTTCATCTTTTTATTGAGAATTAAAATTTATCTTTGTAATGCTGTGAATTCCTGAATAGACATACCTTAACTAGCAGAATATTATACAATTATTAACTTCAATTTAGGGGAATCAAATGTTTTATTGACCTTGGAACAGTCATGTTTGCCATCAGCGTCATCTGCATCAGCAAGGCACTTCTTTGCCTCGACTGCCATGACTGCCGAGGGAAGCATCTCCAAACAGGGCCCCTTTCATTTCATCTAATTTTAGCTCTAGGTCATTGTTGTTGACCGTCTGTCTCGGACAGTCTGAAAATAATTCTCCAACATCATGTAATAAAATTGTGTTTTACAAGTCATTGTAAATTATTTCACATCAATGATGTGCCCTTTCCTTTATGTTTTATGTTCTGGCCAGATGAATTTCTCACAACAGTGTTATAACGGGTACCAGGGTGGGTAATAAGGGGCCAGGTACCCGGGTACAAAATTTAGACTCGTCTCAACCCTACCTGATGAGCCACAGAGCCTATGGATCTTTTTTTATAATGATATTTGTCTTTTGGCCTACTTGTACGTTTTTGTAAACAGCTGTTTGAGTTAAGGTTATGACTATTTGTGACTAGTTACGACTCTAACAGGGCATAGGAAAAGTAGGCTAGCAATGCTCGTCAGTTGAGCCTCCTGATTGACCAACTTCCAGACAGAAGAACCTAGTAATGAAGCAATCTGCAAGTGTTCTGATGTTACACACCTATTCCTAGAAATACTACAAAAAGACACATTCAATTCCAAATGTTGAAATAACAGCTGTATTTTTTAGGTTCATGTTACTTTTTTGAATAATTTTAACATTTTAGTCATTTGCATGATTAGCTTATAAAAGCAATCTAACAGTTCAAGTTTTAAATTTTGGGTGATTTACAAGTTATATCAACCAATGAACATCAAAGTGATGAGTTACATTTTCATCATTGGTTTCCATGCATTATGAATTGCTTTTTGTTTTCTTGTGAAACCAGCACAGTAGTAAGCGTTCTTTGTCTAATCAAGGACGTGTATAGACCAGGATTAGAAGCGGCAGTGGTAAGTCATTAGCGATGAGCGGCCCGGATGGCTAGATGTGTAATTAATCCCATCTTTAATCGGCGCCCGGCTGTTGGCATCAGGCGCATGCGTACCCGCTCTTCGAAGGAACTGCCTTAGTGACACAAACATCCGGTTTGGGTTTTTACGAAGTCTGTAATGCGTGTTTATCGTTCAAAACACATGTTCAAGCATATGTCTGCCATCCAAAAGTAATATGTATGCTGATGTTAATTTCATTGCGCAATTAAGCCAAATCACATGGGTTTTCATTGTTAAATATAGAGATGAACTTTCAAAAATATTATTATTGTCCGATATGTCAGAGTTTGAGTCTGAATTATTAGATGAATAGATTGAAAATGAGGTAGATATAGATTCCAAATCGTTATCCGAGGGAATTGATCGTGAGAAAACAAAACCTAAACTTCTAAGGCTGAATATACTAGAAATACGTCTTACCGTTGCCCTGTATGCGAGAAAACCTACTCATCCGCGCTCAGCTAGGTTTCAATACAAAATTTTCACTTGTAAATCAAGAAATCAAAAGTATTAAGCCACTATATATGTATCGAGAGAATAAATTGAATCTTTTCTCATAAACGTAGAAAGAGAAAATTAATCACCAAATTAACAAATGTCAGTTTGAAGTTATGACTTCATAGTTTGCAAATCCTAAATAGTGAATTAAGAGTTTTGTTGTTTTTCGTCATGAGTAATTATAGCTATTTTAGAAGTAAACTCTGCACTCTCCAAGTTGTTTTGGGTAATCCCTTTTTACATAATTGGTTTGTCATAAATATGTCAAGGAATTATGATAACATAACAAGAATAAATCCACAATTATCACATATCACTTATAAGTAATCGTTATTTCACTTTCCACATAACAAGAGTCACACATTATTTCAGTTTCAGAATATCAGTGTTACACAAATTTCACAATCAACAGAGCAGTCATATGATATATGGGACGGACAGGCATCTGAAACAAACCATGTGAATTTTTAAACAATAATTTTAAATATACAAATATATGATATTTTCATTTCAAAAGTGCCATTTAATTACTACTACTCGCTCATTTTTAAATACAGTTCAACTGCATTTGCTAAGAAATTACATTGTCTAGGAATAGGTTCAAGTAAACAAAATATAGTCCCAATTTAAATGCGTTTTGTATCAAAATGTGTTGCAAACACGACTCTAAAAATGGTGTGATTGCATTGACTAGACATAACAGTATGCATTATTATAATTAATATCGCTAAAAAATCGTTACTTAGCGAGTTATTGGGTCAAAATGTAAGGCTAGTTTTGTAAATGTTTCGCTGTAAAACCCTAAACCCTAGCTGAAATGACCAATTTTCAATCACACGTCTCTTTGATACACTTGATTTATTTTCAACACTAAAGGCGTTGATACAACCTTTTGTTACGAATCTTTCATCTGACCTTTGTAACTAAGAAGTTTCAAATAGAAAATAGCCGCAATAAGGCGCAACAAAAACGTACTTTTCACTGTATTCAACTCGTTCGGCTGTCCGCCATGTTGTTTGAAACTCGCGCTCATGTTCGCGACTGGAGGGCATAGCAAATGATTTTATAACAACTTATTCTTACTATTAAACCCGAAAACAACAACATATTTTATTTCATTATTGTTCACATGGAAATATAGCTTAAATACATAACTTTACATATTATAGAAACCCGTCAATTTGTCATAGAATGGTCACCGTTCGTCACGAAAAAGTGGTCAATGGTTTCCCAGCATGCCAAGCCAGTTTACGCTGAAGGCCCCCCGCAGCGTAGAAAAATATGAGGCACGCATCGCTATTGACTTTCCACTACCGCTTCCTATCCAGGCCTTTACAAATCCTTGGTCTAATTATCAAGCCTGAAACCCTCAAAATATTACCCTCAATAAGATGTCAAAACTGGATTGTGTTATAGTCATGATTAGTATTATCCAAAAGACTCCGAGAATGGGATGAATTAATGATATATTTTATGATATTTAATAGAATAGTGGTTTGATCTTAGATTCAGCATGTATTTAACTCAGATGTTATCTCTGATAAGATAATTCGTGATTTTTCACAATGTAGATATTTTTACCTATACAACCACCTACTGTGAATTACTCTCTTAAATGTCAAAAGTGGCCACATCACTTCATCTTCTAATCCTAATGAATAAAACAAGTATAAAATATGTACAACTCATCTTTTATTTGAAGGAAACAATGCACGCCGATGCGGTGACGACACGCGGGACCGAGAGATGCGAGTCCCAACTCTCAACAACATCCGCAGGGCTTGACTTCTGTCGGATCTGTCACTGCGAGTCGGAGCCAAATAATGGACTTATCTCGCCCTGTCTCTGCTCGGGGAGTCTCAAGTTTGTCCACTTGGCCTGTCTCCAGAAATGGATTAAAAGTTCGGAGAAAAATGTTTGTGAACTGTGCAAATTTCAGTACATTATGACAACGAAGACCAAACCATTCAGAGAGGTAAGTATTGTTTGAATTGACAGTGTTTGAATGAACGATTATTTCTGTGCATGCAGTTGTTTGAGTTCTTTCCCCTATTTGATTAGCTTCAGAGCAAGGGCTTAATTTTTGTTTTTGAACATCATCTCATGATACGCACATTACTACCTTTACTACACTTCTTCTTTTACTGAAAAGATAACATTGTCCTCTTGACTTTGTTCTTGTGTAGAGGGACATTACAGAGAGCAGTGGAACACCCAGATTTATCAGTGCAGAAGGGCTTCAAATGAGCTTGTAATGATGATAATGTGTAATATCTGCTGTAAACCACAGTTTTAGATCCTTCATTTCAGCAGGATTTCACCATTAGAAGATTCCAGTAACATATGCCAGTTATCTAATTGAGCATCTAGACTGGTCAGCCAGAAAGCACTCTACATCTTACAGCTATAATTTGGGATGTCGATACAAATTATATTTGAATAATGAGTTTGTCCCTGGAGTTATGGATTCCTAACCAGGAAGGTCTCCACCTCGTTGTATGACCAATTAGTCATAGATCACCTGTCATTAGGGCAATTAGTGACGTGTGCCTACATTGTCTGACCACCATTTGCCACTTGTATTGTAGATAAGTTAGGTAACTTGGGTTGTAGCTTCTGTGGAAATGGTTCATGCTTCTGACTCTAGTTGCATATGATGTCACTTCAATGCCTTGCTTTGAGAACTCAACACAGGGCGTGTATCTGTTTCAGCACTAGTCCAGTCTTCCAATTCTATATGTTATTTGTCATTCATCTGAATTCCAGCAAAGTTTATTTAATTATGAATAAAATTTCTCAAAGACACTAGAAAGTATAACTGCCTTGTTGGGCAACCATTAGAACTATCCATCTTGCTCATTGGCAACCATTAGAACTATCCAACTTGCTCATTGACAGCCATTAGACCTATCCATGTCAACTTGCTCATTGGCAACGATTGAATAGTAGCCCAGGTATATGCAGGTCAGGTATTGAGAGATATCAGCAATGTTTCACTGAAACACTTGAGAGCATCCAAGCTGCTTCGCGTAGTTACACCTCCGTTACATAGTAGTCTAGGGTATGAGTTAATCGCCATGTCCGTGTTCCTATCATGTTCTTCTTCCTCTCATAAATCTTACTGTATGTAAAACCAGTTATCAAACTCGAAATATGCAATCTTGATGAATGATATTGATGTCTAGAGTTGCCTTTCATATATTTAGGTCTTGTAAGCCAATATTTTATGATTTTTTAAAATAATTTTAGATGATATCTTCACCAAACTTGACACACTTGAACTGTGATCCATTGAGATTTCATACTTCTGGTCCTTACACCAGGGTACTAACATGTGATGCGCTATGAGCATCCCCCTTTGTGGTGTGGAGTTCAGCGTATAATTATCATTATCATTATCATTATCATTATCATTATTATTATTATTATTATTATTATTATGTTGTGCTTTTCCTTGGTTTATCCATATCATGTACAATGGAATATCCCCAAAATAAAAGTGAATTATGTTATGCAGTTTTGATATATACTATTGGATACAGGAGACTTTCTCAATAGTTCTCTTGTTCAACAAGCTAGCATCTACACACACAGTCTTAATTAACTTGTTGATTATCAGCGCAATCAAGTGCAGATACCTTCTTCATCACTTAATTACCAGTAGGATTGTACTTAACTCACTGGAATACCTGACATTGAGCTTCAGGGAGTGATCAGAAACATGAAATAATTTGTAAATAAATGATAGCAACAAGTGATGGCACCATCTGGAGAAAAACTATGCCAATTAGTAAACTTGTGGTTATGTTGGTACCAGGTTTGCATATGATGTTGATGATCCGTAAAAATTTATCATGCTTCAAATATAATGAACAGAATCATTTTTGCAGTCGTGTAAGTGGATTTTTTAAACTAAGTGATAAATGACATATACTGCCTCGATGAAAATCATGCGTCAAAGGTCATAAATTATTGGATCAACCTCTCTTGAAGTCACTAATTGTTTATTTGCATTAAATATCTTGTTCCTGTAAAAATGTGTACATCAGTGATCTACAAACTGTTTCTTTCTGCTAAGAAATTTATTCCCTGCTAATTTAGACTTTCAAATAATCCACACAAACACTGTACGTTGGAACGCCCAAGATCCAAGACTATGTCCCCAACTCTGTAATGGTAACAACATCTCCAACACAAACTTGTGCTCTCGCAACAAGGAAATTAAACCAAAATAGCATCAACAGCAATAAGTAATTGTGACCCAAATAATGTATCAGTTTGGATATTTTTTTTAGCTTAGCAGACAGGTAGCCTTCTGTTTTAGATATTTTCAATAATTCTCAGGGAAAATAGCCACATTTTTGAATAACAAGTACTTTAAGGTAAAATACACAACACTAAGGAGAAATAAAGTAATTGCAAGATTAAGCTTGCTAATTTTGTTTAAGTTACTTACGCACAATGTGTACGTACATGATATATACAGGGTTATACGGGACGCGATTTTCCTGTGTATTTGACGCAGAAAATGTCTGGAGGACCCCCAAAAAATTAATCTTGTGCGTCCCCGGTGACGCAGTAAATTCTGGTAAAAATATCTGATGTGCCAATGATTATATCTAAAATTATAATATACTTTGAAGCAAGCTTTCACAAAAAAAAGTTTAAAGACAAATCGAACTGGCATTGAGGAGCGGCCAGCAACTGTTATTATGGCTCTATGCACTGTTATGAGCATCGCTCGTGCAGTGCTATTACTAGAACACTGTGCAGAGTTTGTGTTGACACGCTTTCATGCTTATAGATCTAGAATGACATAATATAGAAAGACAAAATATTGTTAACTAAAGATTGTTTTTTTTACAATATGCCCAAAATAATAAATTATTTCAAGCTTCCATAAACATATTCTGAAAAAAAAGCTGAATGTCAGCAGCTACATCAGAGAGTCGGCAAGTCCAGTTACAAACAGTATGATGGTCAAACCCACTTATTCATAAGGGAGACAGAACAGGGGGTTCTAAATGAAAGATGGAATAAAACAGTAACTAAGTATTAGTCAATTGTTTAAATGTTCAGCTTCCTTTTCAAACGAAGTTAAATACATCATACAAGAAAATCTAATATTTTTATCTTAAATGGATGCCAATTAATTCATTAAAAACAAAATAATCCTGTCACCCCTACATTAATAGGTTCTTCCAGCACTGTTTTCATGAAATTAGGTCAAGACATTCCCTGTGTAAGTTATGGACCGATAGGAATTTGTATCTGCTTTCTTTGAGATAAATTATATTTAAATGAAGTTGAAATAACATTAGATATTTGATAAAAGAAGGCATAGCCTATCCTAAAATGACATTAGTTAAAAAAAACTTTGTGTATTTGGGGAATGATAATGAAAACATAAAATTCAAAATCCTGATATTTAGAAATGTATGATATGTTAATTATACTAACTTTGTTAGAGACATTTTATATTTTTGTCATTTTAAGTCAGAACAATTAATCTATTTTTAAAAACCTCTATTTGTACAAATATTTGCATGGAGAATGTAGAATGAAACTTCAGATCGGTAGCGTTTCCTGTAAGAAAATATTTTCTGAAAATTATATTGCTCATAATTCATTGTCACCATATCATGTAATTTTTCAAACAAATCAGGTGTTACCTGACTTCATGAGAAATTTATAGAATTAAATCAGGCACTTTCTCTGGACATCACAAAAATTAATTAACTTAAGTACAGAGACTTACAGTAAATGCATTGAATAATTTTGATTCTCAAAGACTTCTAGTTTTCTCTCTTGGCTAGTGATATTTTGAAGTTATTAGACTAAAGGGCTAGTGGCAGATTTTAGTTTAGTGGTTAGTTTCTAATCCTGAACAGTGAACGACAAAATGCATTTCAGAATGTTTTATGTGACAATATGGCAGTAACACATTAACATATAATCGTATAATAATAAACATGTAAATTTAAACCTTTAATCAAGTGTGAAACATCCATTTTGCATTTAATGGACTCTCAAAATTGAAAGAGGACTCCCAAAAATATATAGTTTGAGTCCCCAGGACTCTTTGTTTTGATACTCTATGTAAAACCCTGATATACAAATAGTGGATGAGAGATAGAAGTCGCGACCTATGTCCGTTTTGTGGAGAGATGGTTGATTATTGTCTAAAGATTATCACAGTTCCTGCCTATTAGTCACTCTCTCATCAGGTGTTGACTTCTCAACAGACATGTTGAAATAGATTTTCCTATAAGCTGGCATCATGTGGCCTTTATGCTGGCTTGTTGCCATGGCAATGTGACAAACATTACCACCAGGGTTGCCTCATTTGTCTCCCGAGGTTCTGAATCGTGATCATTACATATATATATATTTATATATGGAATCATGATAATCAGTATGTATCTGTTGAAGAGAAGATTTATTAATTAAGAGTTTGGTTATTTCCAGCAAAATAAAGAACCATTGATTTATGAAACCATTCAGCTGGGAGCAGGGTGGTAAACAAAAACAATTCATTGATAATAGCACTCTTGTACCGCACATATGTCCACAACAGGGCATGGTCAAAGCGCACAAATTTGTACTGTTACTCTGAAGGAATACCACTTCCTTGCAGTCTATTAAGTGCTTAGTGCTACTGTATAGAACCATACCTTCCCGTGATCAGAAACCCATTTGTAAAGTGGAGTGAGTGCGGTGGTGATGAAGGGTCTTGTCCAGGGACATGAGACAGTGTGAACATCAGGGTACAAATACTCAATGTCTCGGTCAATGTCTCCACCATGATTTGAACCCAGGCAAATGTTGTGATAGGTGAGCAAGCTAGTAATTACACCACTATGCTCCACACACCAAACTTCATTTCAAGGCCATTTGTTGCTTCTGATGGTTATGATGATTGTACATTGTAAATTCATTTTGTTCAGTTTGCATAAAGCAGCCACAATACTGCTCAAATCCAAGCAATCTTCTGTCCCTATGAGTCTAAAGCCAACAATAAACAACTCCCTTTGAGTGTCTTTTTGTATGACCCAACTTGAAATCGAATGCCAAAATTTCGCGTGATGAGCAGGCACTGTGTACACAAGTACACAAGTGTTAAGCTGATGCCTTTTGCTCTTCACAATATCAGTATGTTCTAAATTTGTCAAGCTGTACTAAAAGGTGTAAATATGTTGGGTTAGTAAAATGGGTGGTGTTTTTCAGGTGTTGTCGTCATTGGTTCGAATCCCGCAAGAGGCTCAGCAACTTTGTCTGCAGTAGAGACTATTCTACATGCGGAAAAGTTAGGGTGCAATCCTACCCTGGATTTCAGCGCAATACCTCTCACGGTTCGCTAGTTTGCAGGTTTTACCGCAATGCATAGTAACATTGGTGTTGTGGGCTTTCTCCCTGCAATAGTACTAGTAGCCGTGATATAAGTGAAATACTCTTGAAATGGGTATTAAATCCATAAACACCTGACAGTTTGTGTCTGATCAATATTTGAAGAGATGACACAGTCATTGCCCAGTTCTTTCAAGTATGAACTTTGGTGAAGTTCAAAGCAATAACAGGAGAACTTTGATTTACCCCTAGCTTCATAACATGCTGGTATTTTAAACTGTTTAAAATCCATATTTGAAAATCTCTATTTACAAAGAAAGAAAGTCCATCAATATTATTTTCATCTGTTTAAATGCTGATACAGACCCAAATAGATTAAAGAGCCACTCCGTGAGTTGTTGGAGTCAAATATGCCAAACTTAATAAATGGTGTCATTTGATCGCGAAGTATCGACTGTTACCAAAAAGACACATTTTATATTTTATTTGTTTTTTGACAGTGACAATATGAAGGTAGAACGTCGCAATTGTGATCGAAAACCGTACAGTGGCGCGCCTCAAATAGTCAAACGTAATTTTGGAGACTTATTTAAAACAGCCAGGAGGGCGGTAAGGAGTTGATAGTGTTTGTTAGGTTATAAAAATAGTATCCATTTAAATTGGACGTGATATCTACACCTCTGTGCATTTATAAGGCTGTTTTTAGATTTTCAAGGAAAACCAGTATTTGTCATATATATATATGTCTTTTGGACATCATCACATATGAAATTTAGGTTTGTATCAAAGGTAAATAATAAGTTATGAAAATCACGGAGTGGCTCTTTAAGATCCAGTCCTGTGACCCTACCTGATATAGTAATAAAAAACTATTATTTTTCAATTCAATCAGAACAATCAGTTGGTGCAACTACATCAAAGCTTAATTTGCACCTGGTGCTAGTAGGTTAATAGTAGGTTAACATTTCTTATATCGCCCCCTGATGTTATGTGTTCCCACCAGATAGACACCCCCTTTTCCATAAGACATTCACAATCACTGTTCACAGTGCCTTAAAACGATTTCACTAGGAGCAAACTGATAGGCTACTTTGGTTGCACTTTCCAAAAATTGGTTGCACCAAAAATATTAAAGCTGTTGACAAATTCTACGTTTTGCATTCCTTGTTACATGAAAATAATAGCCCAACTCTTTTTACTCTCCATTCTTCTCTTTATTCATAGAATTTCCATTTCTTAAAATCACTAAGAAATGACCTAAAAGTGCCTTTAATGGTTATGTTTGAGTAGAATTTCACTAGCTGCATGACTTACTGATTGTTTGTTGACAGATGTACCAGTTTCAGATGTATGAATATCCGGATTATTTCTGGTAATTTTATCTTTAGCAGCTGCATTCCTGGTTATAAAGAACCATTTGATTGCTGCCATTTGTGTGTTCTTGCTTTATTTACCATGATATTTTGAAGCTATCACACACAAGTCACTTTCAGCAAATGCAATCTGGTTGTAAAGTTGACTTGCTCTGGCTGAAAGTGACTTGCACAAGGTCAAGTTGTAAAAGGCTAAATGGAACCCTGACGTTCCTCACTCCTCATCTTGATAACTGTAAAACAGAAGCCATGTGCTCAGCCTTCACCCTTCAGCCAGTCATTGGTTTAGATTAAAGTGATCATGCCCTGTATATCTACATACTTAACTACATGCAGTTAGGTTCTATCACATTCAATCAAAAGCTTTTTGCCAGTTGAGGCTGTTGCAACAGAGCGACTGGAGGAGTTTACAGCAATTTAAGCAAATAAAGTATATCAATACCAGTTAGGTCACTTACTGCTAACTACTTATATAAAACTTGAGGGAGAGCAAACAAAGGCCTTGGTTTGTATCTGCTGATTGTATTCTAGATAAGCATTCCTTGTGTGTACATACTTTTAACAGTTCAATCAATGAAACTAGAGTAGGAACCCAGTGTTTTGTTGAAAGCTCCTAACCTGTTCTGTAGATCGACTGAAGTCTAGATAGGAGTTAGGATAATTACTGTTATATGATCACTTGCTAGTGTATTGAAATTTCTACGGATATTTGATCACTTGCAATGTAGAATTAACAACCTTGATCATGCATGTTTAATGATAAAACTAACTTAAATAATGATGAATAAAATGTAAAAACAATTTACGTGATGATATAACGTTCGTCATTTGAATCAAAAGTGATTTGTGAAAAATTTTGAACTTTGTCTTCTATTTCAATAAATTTGTTAATTTACAAATAATAGAAAGTAATGAAATCTTTCCATTTAAAAGAATATGCTTATTGTTCTTTCGCAACTTGGGTGTAGAACTAAGTGTATTAACAAAAGATTTATGCTTTTTGTTATAAATTGTATACATTTTCAAATGGAAATATTAGCAAAATCTTTAATCATTTTTGCAGTAGCTGCTGTGTTATTTGTTGAATATTGTCAGTTCATGTTTACCAGTTAATCATCGTTATTTATCAACCTATTAACAATGCCTGTATTCTAAAGAAAGAAGTTAATTGATGTAATATGTATTGATAAAATCATTTTTCTTCGTGCCACACCCATTATGAATGCATATCAGATAAGATGACTTGTTAAGACCTTGATGTAGGAGAACCTGATGTTTTGTGAAGCTATCAGTTTTTTCATTCATTAATCCATTACCTGCTAATGCTAAAATAGAGGTAGGTTCACACAACCTTTGAATAAGGCTTGGATATGGGAATTTCATAAAGATACCAATGCGGAACGTGATAACATACTATTTTTTTTAAAAACTAAGGACAACCCCAATATTAAAAATTTGTTGAAATGAAAAAGACTTCATCAAATATTGCAAACAAGTAAATATCTCTTTAGCTTATGAGACTGGTTTTATGTATCACTCCTGCATCAAATACTCATAACATTTTGAAAGGTCCCTTAAAAATTAAGGCTTTGAGTCTCCTGGACGCAATTTATTTTAGTGGTACTTTTTGCTTTATAATTGATTGATTCACTTAAATCAGCTCGGACTTAGTAGACCTTGTTGTAGCGGGTCATATTTGTAGATTTATCACTGTATTTTGTACCAAGTCTGAGTTGTTCTAAAATATGCTGTCTTTCCAAACTATTGTTTTCTTTCCATCTGTTCTGTCATCCTTTCGATTCCCTTTTCTCCTTCACTTGTCAACCCTCTTTTGGATGATATTCATCTAGGTGTTTGATAACTGAAATATTGTTGCAAACATGTTGAATTTCAACTAACTCATTCTCTGAGATAGAGATCTGAAGTTGAATATGACTCAGCTAGAAGTTAGTAATCCATCTTCAGGAGAGAACTGTTCTGTTCTGGGTACTTTGTTAGTGGGTGCAGTCTCAACCAGGGGCCACTCGTTCCAGCCTGAGTGGGCAGGTTTCACACAGTACATATCAGTATTAGGTTTGCAGGATTTCTTCAAATCCTGCATAAAGGGAAACCATTATCCCTGTTGATGTTAACATTAGGGGTGTTTGAAATAGCTGCCTGTCCGCCAGATTGGACTTGTTGGAAAAGAGATCAGCAAGGCTCCCTAGCTTGTGTGGTTTTATATGAACTAAATTTCATCATATTGCAGGGCTCGTCAAATTTTTGTAGACCTTCTTTTCATGGCATTTAGGAAGTTGTAGCATTGAAGGAAAACCTTTACAATCACAAGCTTATTTTGAACACTTGGTACTGCCTTGTATTCTGAAGTGGATTCATTTTGCCTACCAAGTCATTGAATCTGCCAAACTTGCCAGCTTTACATTGAAGAATCATCGCTGACAGTTCTAGCTATAATGATATAAGTGAAATAATTTTGGAAATGCTGTTATAGACAGTCCAAAATTCCTTTCCTAATTACAGCTGATAAAGGTTTCATTTCATGGCTTAGCCTTAAAATAGATGATGCAAATGAAATATTTTTCTGTGCAGAAAACACCCATCTAGTAAATCAGAAGTTCAATGAATTGTAAAGCAATTGTTGTGGAAGAAGTTGAAGAATATCAACACATAGAGATTTTGGTTTGAAATACAAGTTAAGCTGCATGGTTCTTTTCCTCAAATCAGTTGTCAAGTTACAATCAATTGTACCCCATACTTTAAAATTGGTGTTTTGTGAAATGGGACCCTGGTTTAATGCCTAGCATTCTGTAATGTTATTCTTTTTTTCTTAAGCTATTTTCTAATCAAACTTGTTGCTCTGAATTTCTTAACACTTTAGATGTTGAATTTATTCTGAGTAGCCAAGTTTCTGGAATGGACTCCAAAGTTGTAACGTCTTGACTTGTTTCTGATATTCTAGGATTAATAATTTTGCAGTTAAAACTATAAGCAGAAACAAAAAACATTTAGAAACAATTTCGAATCTATAGAAATGAATCCTCGACATCATCATTAAGCAAACTGTGTTCCTGAATTCTATTTAGTAATTTAACTTTGGTTTGCATTAGCACTGACATAATCATAAACTTTTCAATAAAACTTTGTAAGATAATTAAGTTTTAGTAAATGTACCTGTGCCCGTATCTGACAAGATCTGAAGTTATATAAACTTGAGACGTACGTAATGATGAAATCAGCATGGCTTTAGACATACCAAGGAGGTCAATAGAGTCATACATATCATAAAACAGCTTGAATTAAAGGAGCTCTTAACTGGGATATAAATCAGTCATCGCAAACAGAGAACCTTGCTGACTGTAGGATCTTGTAAACTAATACTGAAAGTCTTTATTGTTGCACAACGTGGCACAGAGAACTAGCTGCTGTACGGTCTGTTTCAGCACATGTTGAAATTGTATTCTGTATTTCAGTGCAGGAAAAAGGAGGTTTCACTGCAATCATCCATGGACATGTTAATCTTGAAAGCTTTTCCCAGTTCAGATACTCATGGAAAGATCTCATGTAGCAAACAGTAAAATATCATTAAGATTGACCGCGAATCAACTTACCTCATAATATTACATATGGTTGAAAGTTAAAGCAAGATTTCATTTCAATGAACTAATAGAATATTTTAATTGAAAGGGGTATGGCGTGAGCTGATACTAGAAGGTAAATTAGAGCAGTCTTGTGTTTAAGTAAGAATGCTTGATTAGTTATTGATTATAAATAATAAGTTCATGGTCTCTGTATACTCTAGGGGTTGTAGGCGTGCTATTGTTGGAATATAAATGCCCCATTTATGACTGTTAGGTGTATTGTAGCACTAGTGCCTCTGTCCCCGTCATGTACATAAGATCTCAGGGGCTGGTAATCATATGTAATAAACCTTGATATCAATGTTTCATGATCTTGTAAACTGGAACAAGTGGGAGAAAAACATCTTGTAATATCTATAGATCCCTTCTTTGGGAGGCATTAAATCTTTTCATGATTAAACGGCATGTCTAAATTGTCTCCATTTCATGTTCTTTTTTTTCAAGTTGGTACATTAATCTGTATAGTAAATTTATGCATATTCAAAATATTTCATACAATAATGTGAAAATATGCTGACAGTAATATTTCTGTCCATGTTTCAACACTTTAGCATATTATATTGTAAGACTCTTGCTGATTTGAATTCTTCCAAATACATGGAGATACCTACCCACAATAGATGTTTCATATGACTTATGAAAAGATGTGTATATGTGTCGTACCGGAGTGGTGGAGGGATTCTTACCTACAGACTTTAGAATATCAATGTATCTTTATTACTCATTGTTTTGGGAGTATCAAGTTCTCATGACAGAGCTTTCCATAGTGACTTCATTAACACTTGTTTGGACGGTGGTTATTTGTGAAAAGTATGTGTGCACATAAATGCAACTAATTTATCTGACTTGATACAACCAATGTACAAATGTCTATATCTTATTCTTCACTATCAACCTTTTTTTTAAAAACTTTAAAAAGAACCCATTATTTTCACAATCTAACATTTTGTACATGTTATCTTACATCACTACCTTCGCAATTAACCCTATTCAATCATTTCTCTTTAACCACATTATTCCCAGTTTGACATTTTCAACAAATTTTCTGTAATCACCTTTGACAAAATCTCTTGAACCTTGAACATTACACTGATGCTTTACACTGTCATCATGTTAATGATGTAACGATTGATCCAAATCTCTTAACAAAGCATCAGCTACATAGGAGTTCTCCTTCGTCACAGCCAGACTGACTGGAGACATTCAATGCATCTTGTCCATATTTCTTGTGTAAGGCTCACACAAGACACTAAAGGCTCCACGCCCTGCCAGAAGAAACAACAATGTTTCCACCTTTGAATATCCTGAAATTGTGTGTTAAGTATTCAAGTCCTTTAAGCTATGTCAAGAGGAATTTTCCTACAATTTCTTCTATGCTTTTAAAATCTAAGTTAAAATGAAATATGAATTTTAGTTTCAAGAGTGTAAAGCAAGTACAGGTTCAGTTTATAGGAGTAACAAGTTGTTAATAGACTAGAGGACAACTGGGTAGATGTCAATGTTTGACAACAGGGTA
Source organism: Phorcus lineatus (assembly GCA_921293015.1). Taxonomy (NCBI): domain Eukaryota; kingdom Metazoa; phylum Mollusca; class Gastropoda; order Trochida; family Trochidae; genus Phorcus; species Phorcus lineatus. The sequence goes on along the minus strand of OV121082.1, from coordinate 684,397 downwards.
GAGGTCAATGTTTGACAACAGGGTAGATGTCAATGTTTGACAACAGGGTAGAGGTCATTGTTTGACAACAGGGTAGAGGTCAATGTTTGACAACAGGGTAGAGGTCAATGTTTGACAACAGGGTAGAGGTCAATGTTTGACCACAGGGTAGAGGTCAATGTTTGACCACAGGGTAGAGGTCAATGTTCTTTAACCAGGAGATAAAGATTTTATTCTTATTCCAACTTATTTATAGTAGGACAATTCAAACATTATTGTTCATTTAGTGGTTCTGCTATATCAGGTCATGTGGATTAAATTCTTGTTTTTAAGTACAACTTATATGTAAATCTTTCAACAATCTGAACATTGATGAGAGACCTGCAATATGGGACAGTTTTCAGTTTTATACTTGTTGGCAATTTTCAGATGTAAGCCTTACTCATAAGTGGTATAAAATTTTCTGATAAACAATCTTGTTCTTCTAACAAGCTTCGACAACAGACTGTAAAAAGGAATATTCCAAGTCAATGGTCATATAATCAAGCAAATAGTCAACCAATAAAATCAGAAGTCATTCCTCGTCTAAGTAAAATCTCACCTAGTGACCCATTCCTGTTTGTATACGTGATGTCAAATCTCGTTTATGTGGACATTTGTGTACATATGAGCTTATAGCTATTACTTTCAGTACTTACACAACCGATGTACTCTGTAGATAGTGGAGGCACATCAGCCTGTCACATTATGCATATTGATTTGTGGTGTCACTTGCTAGATTTATTATTATGGTTATGAAGACTTTTATATTCTTTTATATACTTCATGATTCAGTAATTCAGTTATGAAGACTTTTATATTCTTTTATATACTTCATGATTCAGTAATTCAATTATGAAGAATATGATAATCTTTTATAAATATACATGGGAGATTCAGTAATTCAGTTATGAAGGATATGATAATCTTTTATATACATGGTAGATTCAGTAATTCAGTTATGAAGGATATGATAATCTTTTATATACATGGTAGATTCAGTAATTCAGTTATGACTTTTATATACATGGTAGATTCAGTTATGAAGCATATGATAATCTTTTATATACATGGTAGATTCAGTAATTCAGTTATGAAGGATATGATAATCTTTTATATACATGGTAGATTCAGTAATTCAGTTATGAAGAATATGATAATCTTTTATATACATGGTAGATTCAGTAATTCAGTTATGACTTTTATATACATGGTAGATTCAGTAATTCAGTTATGAAGGATATGATAATCTTTTATATACATGGTAGATTCAGTAATTCAGTTATGAAGGATATGATAATCTTTTATATACATGGTAGATTCAGTAATTCAGTTATGAAGAATATGATAATCTTTTATATACATGGTAGATTCAGTAATTCAGTTATGAAGAATATGATACAATTGAATGATTCATTAATTCAGTTATGATGATGTGTTAAATATCATGTACAGTACCATTGTGATGAAATAATACATTACAAAACACTTCATTCATTAATTCTCCCCTTTTATTTGAAATGTTGACCATCTGATTGTTGCAGTGGGAGAAGCTGGAGATGTCATCAGCTGAGCGAAGGAAGATCATCTGCTCCGTCACATTCCACATGATCGCCATCACGTGTGTCATCTGGTCACTCTATGTCCTCATTGACCGCACCACAGAAGAAGTCGCCAACGGAAACCTCAACTGGCCCTTCTGGACCAAGCTCATCGTTGTGGCAATCGGCTTTACCGGTGGACTGGTATTCATGTATGTGCAGTGTAAGATGTATGTGCAGCTGTGTATGAGGTGGAGAGCGTATAATAGAGTCATTCATATCGAAAACGCCCCTGAGGACGAAGAAGTCCGAGCGCAACTTGCTGCTCGTATAAAGGAAAGTACGTCGGAGCAGGAGGAAGGGGGACTCACCAACACGGCAGCCTTCAATGATCTGGAAATGTTCTGATTCAGTGGCAGTCTCCTTGATTCAGACATGCTCAAGGGAGACCACTCTAACAAGGGGAGATAACTTGTGTTGAATTGACTTCAAAGGGAGACAACTCAAGCAGTGCTCTGGTCCCGTGCTTACTCATCCCCTGCACATTTATCTGGGACCACAGAATTGTTTATTTTCAACTTTTGCTTGTTTTTACAAACTCTTTGTATATATGATGCTATTATGAAAAGTTTTAAGTCCAAACTTGAGTGCAGTCTGTGATATTGAACACAATGTGTCTCTGTGTGAGGCGGGAATCAAATTCAAGCAACATTTTATTTAGGAACTTACAAATATTGCTCTAGTGATTTATGTATATAATTCATTTTTTACACTTGTAAAATATATTAATCATGAAGTCACGCATCAAACAAGTCATAGTTGTGACGGAAGGTTTTGTTTAAATAAAACTTTGTTGGTTAATCTGGTAATAGTTCAGCATTAAATCAGGAGAGGCAATAACTATAAACAAAAGGAATGATGATAAAAGGATATTTTTATAAGGAAGGTATCCACGTGTTTGTATATAGCCTCCCACCTGTTGTTCACGTGCGGTTCTTGAATTTTGTACTGATTATGCATTGACTTACCAGGTGTGGTTTGTGAGTAAACACTTACATTTTGTTCTGATATGGTATTCTTAAACTTCCTCTGCAACCATAAACTTGCGCCAGTCTCAATCACTGAGTAACCAAAGCCTTGCTGCAATGTGTAGCCTCTTCTGTGCTGGCTCTCCAGCATACTGCACCTGGACTTGAGTGCATTTTACCTTAGTTCTTTATTGCCCCGCACGTAAAGTTTATAGTACTTTCAAAACTCTGCTTTACGTAGTTTCTTATTGTTGATGAGGGAGCTTCACTGTAACCATGAACATTGACGCAGTGCATGAAGGCCTGTATTATCCTGTGGTGATGACTAGCCAAGTAATCCCTTGCGGCGGGTGTTCTTTTGTTGAGGAAACTTCTAAATGGAGGCAGAAGCAGTTGTTTTTATTTGCAACACATTTATATATCTATTGATAAGGCGCAATATTAAGGATTTTTTTTAAAGAAATAGGCTTTTGTTGAAATTTTTAATTTGAGATTCTCTGTCAAGGAGTCAGAAAACATTACCTTGCGTGTCATGTGTAACCAAATCTAAAGTTTATTTCTTAAAGCACATACTCCAAAACTGTGAAAAGCTTTGTTGTCCAGGTTACTCTAAATGTCTTGGTGGCTGGGCTGGTGAGGCAGCAGTGCCAGCGGTTGCTGCCGGACTCTTAGGGTGTTGGTTCAAGTTCCCCAATGGTTTGTCCCAAAAATACATAAGATTATCAACTAGTACATAGTGTTATCTGAGATAGAACAAAATTAAGTGTTCTCCTAGGATTTGTACAGAGGGAAGTCCACACAGAGCAGATTTTGTATCTGTATTTCAGCATCCAGATATTATATTTGTGTAGAGTTGTGTAACCTAGGCTTTATTTCGGGTTGACTCTGTGAGGTACAGACTTCATGTACAGAAGTAATATCTACAAGATTTTCAAAACAACTTTGTTAAATAGATAGATCTGTCAATGATGAATATATATTAATCAACCATCTTTATGTATATTTTTAGCGTGGTATTCAGTTTTCCATTAAAGGGAGAACTACTCTACAAAATTTCTTTAGAAAATTATTTGAAAAACACTTATGGTCACCATAAATTGAAGTTTCAGCATTGCAATTATACAGATATCCTAAATGATAAACATTACAATTTCATTTCTATTAACATTGGGAGGTGTTACAAAGATATTAAAAACAGACCTGTTTCTACATTACTGTTAATGAATTCTTAAGATCTAAATATTGCATTCCACATATTTCATTTTAGCTTTCACCTAATTTGCATGACTTATAGCAACCATTTAAAAGAAACCATTTTATGTTTAACTAATTTCACATTCCACGGTTACAATTGTAAGAATGACTGATTAATGGTCTAAATGGATAAAATAGTTACCATATTTTGTTACAATTAAATCCTTTTACCAGTGTGCATGAGCTTCTTCTAATTATTTCTTTGTCACTTTGATACTTTCACATGTCGGATCTTTGTGAAGTTTTCATTGTTTTGTCTTTTTCAATTACTTTTGATTGAATATTGTCAACAATATCATCACTTATTATTGTACTCGTATTCTTCTATTCCCGCTGTCCAGTTAACTTACAATATCTTGCCAAATAGTTGTCAATAGTTTTCACTTGGCTATAGAGTTGATATAAAGTTTTAATCAACGATTCTTTGATGTGCATTCTGGAACTAAAATAGCTCATTTCAGAAATTTCATTGCAAGTCTAGCCGATGGGTTAAAGATTTAAGTCTTATTTAAATTAAGAAGCCCCTTTCAATTGAAAGTATCATATATAGTACAGTCTGGTGCAGGCTTCTGATAATCAGTAATGTATAAAACTTCACAAAGCGCTAATTTTGGTACAGTTTTCAAAACCTTTCAGTTTAGTTCTCAAGTAACTATTAGGATCAAACACTGTTTTGTTGCCATTTCCTGTTTGATGCTACATTCTCCCACATCACCTTAAAGAAACAGAAACAGCTTTCAGAGGGAAAATCCAAATACATATATGCTATAAATACATGAGTGTAGCAAGTTTAAAAGGTTACTTGGAGTATTTAAGCTGCTTCTTGTTCACAGTTCACAAAGAAAAGCACACATTGAATCATTAAAAAATGCAAAACATCGAGACATAAAGCCATTTGACGTCACACAAGAATGGATAGCTTTGCTATGTCAACTTTTTGAGTCAATTTGTAATTACTCGTAAACATCAGATTTCTTATCACTACTTGTATTTATTTACTTACTTGTAAGATGTGTATAAACATATTTTTAAAAAACAGCTAAATGATGGTTGAAGTGTCATTTTCAGTTAAGCATTGTATTTGTCTTTCTTCTTAACAATTTGTGTTCATAATTATTGTTAATTTAACTGTGTGGCGTCAGCAGACATGAAATATTTTTGTTAATGAAATCTTTACTCAAGACTTGTGAATCCTAGTAAGTCTTTTTTTGAAAATTATTAATCAGTATCATTTTCATGATTTTTAACTTATTTCAGAATTTGAATTAGTAGTTATTCGTCATATGGAATGAGAAGAATTTGTGAACAATTTATATATATTTATATATCTTGATGTCTCTTGACGATTTGCTCTTTTTGAAATATTTGGTTATTTGTGATATAGAAATCAAAATTAAGTTAATGTTTTATATGTAAATATAACATGAATATATATAGACATATCTTCACAACTTCTTCATTTGGCTGTGATTATAGATCTATCAAACTCTTTTGGGCACTCACTAGTTTCTTGTTTTTTATTCTATTTATTTAGTTATGGGATTTCGGTTTTTGTAAATATGTAGTGTTTTAAATGAAAAAGGGTTTTGTAGTAGAGAATTTATTGGAGTTGGAATGTGTTCATGGGTTTGTTAAGCTCAAGTTAACCTAAACTTTCAAATTGTATCAAAATGTCAGTTTCATTTAATGCACAAAGTATTTACTGTATTTTACTTCACAAAATTATCTTTGATCTCTTGTTTTTGCTTTGAAATTTGTTTCATTTATGTAATATTTATAAAGAATCCTATTTCTACTTTAATCATGACAGTTATAGCCGATTTGCATGTTGAACTGACATCTGGAGCAATCATATTGCTTATTTCAGTGCAACGAGTATATTCCAGATTTACCATATTATAATGTTAAAAAATAACTATTTTTTCTAATATTGTTATATACTCAATGAAGTAATTCAAGGATCCCCATGATCTTGATTTTTTTTGCTACTGATTTGCTAGCACTAAAATTTGATTTGTTTTTCAAAAAACTCATCATTGAAAAATGACAAAGAACAACCTTTGTTGAATTTAATTGAAGAGAGTTTTATTATTCATAAAACACACGGAGATCATTTAGCTCTGAAAGCAGAGATGGGTTTCTGGGTTCTATCAGAGTTACCTCCCTTAGATTACTTCCCAAGAGGAGGAAATGATAACAGAGATCATGAGTTTGGTTTCTGCAATTCAGATGAAAACAAATGTTACAAAATGCTCAGAATATATATATGTTTCTAATTTCATTGCTCAAATTTGTTTTTAAAGTTTGATATTAGTAAATAAATATTCTATCAAAAAGTTCATCAAATCTTAATTCAAATATTGATCAGATATTAGAATTGGTTTTGAAATGCCTTTTAGTCACAAATTTAAAACTGTCGTTTATTAATCATTTGAGAACTAGTAATCAAATGTGAAATTATTCATTGAACTGAAATGATTTTGTAACGTAAATGGCATTTATTGAAATGTTAACATAGTAATAGATTTTAATGTTTGCACATAATCCGTCCAAAAAGTGTACAAATTTTCAATGTTTAGCTGCTTCAAAGTATGTCATTTAATTCTTTTTTTTAGAAGTATTTTTCTGATTGTTTTAAGTTTATTTAATGGAAATAATTGTCTGAATTGCTTTATAAGCAGAAAATAATCCTAAAAATATGTTAATTGTAATGTCGCAAAATCTGTTAAAATCAATATGCATTTTTTTCATGTTTAAATGTTTGTATATATTTTTAGCCTTTGCATGAAATATTTCAATCAAATTTGAATTGCAAATTTTTCACAACAAAAATAAGTATGATGTCCTAAAGACTTTTTTCTCTTGAGGATGTATTTCTAATGTTTGTTGTCAGTACAAGTTAAAAGTTGATATCATAGTTCTGTTTAAATGGTTCTCTCAAGCTCTTCTCAGTTTTCAATCTTTGATAATGAAGCTAAAAAACTATTATCATTTTGTAGGATCTATTAACATGATTTTGGAAATTCTAAAGGAAACAAAATAATTCTCAATTTTTTTCAAATGTTGCCAAATTTAATCCTTAAAGAAAAAATTGGAAAATTTTGATGTTTATGGCTGTTTAGCTAACCTGAAAATTTCAATTAATTTACTGAAGAGCAATTTTTTTTAAGTAATAATTTTTTGGACTCCTGCTTTGAGACACTTTTCCTCAAAATTTTTTGAAAACAGCTTAATTATTCTTTCCAGCATTATGGTTTTTATTTATTTGAATTTATTATTTGGAACATTATAGTCAGTATTTCTCAATTGTTCCTCAAAGCTCTGCGTTGTTTGTTTTAATTTACTTTCAATTTGATTATGTGAATCTATCATGTAATATAATTTAATGTACATAAACTTTTGACCTTGACATTAACTTTATGTCTGTAATCATGAGTCAAATAAAGTGCTCAAAATTGTTTTAGATTTTCTTGTAAATCTTAAATTCTTATATCATTTTTATGTTCTTGCCTAAATTTGAAAAAGATTGCAATTTGAATTTACTTTTCTTTGCATTGATGTGTGGCATCCTGTGATAGCAGTCTCAGTTTTCTCTGCCAAAATTGGTGAAGGGAGATCAACTTTTGCCATGATTAATTCCTCTTGAAATAAGTTCATATCAACTCTTTCCTGTTGGATAGGTTGGTCTTTCTTGTTTTTGCAACAGCAGTTCTTCATTAATTACTTATACCAAGTTAAGAATTTTTGACAAAGCCATAAGGCATATTTCAGGGGCTGTGTGGGTGTTTGATTATAGATTGACAGTGAGAATTTCTCTTCAAATTCTACTGTTGCAAAAAGGTGCTGTGATTGGTTTTCATTGACTGGTTCAAGACCATGCAGTTGAAGCGGTCCGTACAAAAGTACAAACGTACAAAAGTGCATGTTTATATTTCACAGCTTTGGCAGCCAGGAGGGTCTGCAATGATCTCATTTCATCAACATCAGAGTTTCCTTTATTGATTTTGTAGTATTTCTAACTTCACTAATAGTCGTTACAGTCAAGATGGAGACTCATAAGCCGAGCTCTGTTGTACACATAGAAGAACAAGATTTTCTGTGTAACAAGTTCTTTATTGTCAACATTCACAACGTTTCAAGGTGTGTGCTTACTTCTACATCGGTTGGGTTGATGAAAGAGTAAGAATACACCTGAGAACATGATATCAAGGTGTGTGCTTACTTCTACATCAGCTGGGTTGATGAAAGAGAAAGGATACACCCGAGAGGATACACCCCAGAACATGATATCAAGGTGTGTGCTTACTTTTACATCAGCTGGGTTGATGAAAGAGTAAGAATACACCCGAGAACATGATATCAAGGTGTGTGCTTACTTCTACATCAGCTGGGTTGATGAAAGAGTAAGGATACACCCGAGAGGATAGAGAACATGATATCAAGGTGTGTGCTTACTTTTACATCAGCTGGGTTGATGAAAGAGTAAGGATACACCCCAGAACATGATATCAAGGTGTGTGCTTACTTTTACATCAGCTGGGTTGATGAAAGAGTAAGGATACACCCGAGAGGATACACCCTAGAACATGATATCAAGGTGTGTGCTTACTTCTACATCAGCTGGGTTGATGAAAGAGTAAGGATACACCCCAGAACATGATATCAAGGTGTGTGCTTACTTTTACATCAGCTGGGTTGATGAAAGAGTAAGGATACACCCGATAACATGATATCAAGGTGTGTGCTTACTTTTACATCAGCTGGGTTGATGAAAGAGTAAGGATACACCCGAGAGGATACACCTGAGAACATGATATCAAGGTGTGTGCTTACTTCTACATCAGCTGGGTTGATGAAAGAGTAAGAATACACCCGATAACATGATATCAAGGTGTGTGCTTATTTTTTACATCGGCTGGGTTGATGAAAGAGTAAGAATACACCCGATAACATGATATCAAGGTGTGTGCTTACATCTACATCAGCTGGGTTGATGAAAGAGTAAGGATACACCCGAGAGGATAGAGAACATGATATCAAGGTGTGTGCTTACTTTTACATCAGCTGGGTTGATGAAAGAGTAAGGATACACCCGAGAGGATACACCCGAGAACATGATATCAAGGTGTGTGCTTACTTTTACATCAGCTGGGTTGATGAAAGAGTAAGAATACACCCCAGAACATGATATCAAGGTGTGTGCTTACTTTTACATCAGCTGGGTTGATGAAAGAGTAAGGATACACCCCAGAACATGATATCAAGGTGTGTGCTTACTTCTACATCAGCTGGGTTGATGAAAGAATAAGGATACACCCGAGAGGATACACCCGAGAACATGATATCAAGGTGTGCTTACTTCTACATCAGCTGGGTTGATGAAAGAGTAAGAATACACCCGAGAACATGATGTGTCTTCATGACTCTGTTATCAAGGCTCGGTTTACCTGCCACTTTATATGGTCTGCAAAGACTTGGTCACCATTACTGGATCACGATTGAAACTTATAATAGATTACACTTACAACTTAAAATATTTCTTATTGCCTAATCTTAATTTTTAAAAAGGCAAGATATTGAGTGCATTGAATAGATAATCCTGATTTGAAAACCTTTTTATCTTAAGAATACCTTTAAGGAATATAAAATTTCATTTTCTACATGTGGGTAACTCTTACATATATTTATCCTCATTCCATGCAAAGCTTTGAATCATGGCAGGAGTTGAGTGTACAGTTGATGGATGTTAGACGGTGATGTTACTGACTATATGCCTCACTCCTCATCATTAAGCAGAGGTCCTAACAAGGGGGATGGCTTTATGGCATCTTTCATAACCTTTCTTCCTGGAAATAAATGTTGAAAACATGCACTTGTCTGCTTTCACATGTTTTCAATAAAAGAAATGTATCAATTAATGAGGACATGGTTATTGATCCACAATAAGAACTAGATCTTGATCAGTCTTTGTTATTGACATTTCGTTATTGGTTCGAGAGAAATTTAAAAAATCAGAATGATAATACCTGATAACGGTTATGGAGCAACAGTCCAAAATATAGACCAAGATCTAAAACTAAGTAATAATTTGATTGGAACAAAGAAACATCACAGGAAGAGGAGGATGATGGAGACTGTCATAATGCTGTAAGAAAGGGCCATGTGATGATTAAGAAGATGGTATTGATGATGATGATAATGCCACTGGATGTTGTGATGGTAGTGATGATATGGTTGTTGTGATGAATAGTGGTGGTGATAACTGTTGTTGTTAGGGTAGTAATGAATGTGGTGGTGATGATAATTGGTGTTGTGATGAATGTGGCAGTGATGATAATTGTTGTGATGATGGCTGTTATGATGGTAGTGATGAATATGGTGGCAGTGATGATTGTTGTTGTGATGGTAGTGATGAATGTGGCGGTGATGATGAATGTGGCAGTGATGATAATTGTTGTGATGATGGTTGTGATGAATATGGTGGCGGTGATGATTGTTGTTGTGATGGTAGTGATGAATGTGGCGGTGATGATGGTAGTGATGAATATGGTGATGTTGATTGTTGTGATGGTAGTGATGAGTGTGGCAGTGATGATGGTTGTTGTGATGGTAGTGATGAATGTGGTGGCGGTGATGTTGATTGTTGTGATGGTAGTGATGAATGTGGTGGTGATGATGGTTGTTGTGATGGTAGTGATGAATGTGGTGGAGGTGATGATGGTTGTTGTGATGGTAGTGATGAATGATGATAATCATTATAGACTTTGATGACGATTATACGGATGATGATGGCAGTGAGTTTCTCTACAAGGACGAGCAGAGGAATGATGCATGAACAATACTGCGTTAAAAGATAATCAGTAAACTAGATTTTGAAAATTTGTGGTTTTTCTTTAAAGAAAAGCTCCTAATGTTACATAAATCGTGCTATAGAGAATACTAAAGGACGTCCCGTTTAATAACATTTTTATGAAACGAGTGTGTGGTTTGGTATTTAACGAGCGAAAGCGAATTACATACCGTTACCATTCACGAGTTTCATAAAAATGTAATTATACGGGACTGAGTTTAGTATTTTATTTATTACTCGCTGAATTATATCAAAGACAAAGCATGAAAATCGCCGGGATAACCATTGTCGCTGCGCAGCTAACATTGTGACGTCATGCTTAACGATTGTGACGTCATGTCACGTCAATCAACACACGATGTTATTACACAATGTGTAATAACTTTTTAGATTTATTAAACGGCGGTATCTTCAACGGGAGAGTAATAAACTACAAATATCCTTCCCGATGAGTTGTAGTTTGATTGTAACTTTGTGATGTTCGATTGTAACTTTGGGATGTTTGATTGTTACCTTGTGATGTTTGATTGTTACCTTGTGATGTTTTATTTTATTAAGAACAGAGCTAAATCCGAGTCCAACCATTGTCCCAGTTGTAGTTTATAATGTAAAACAGCTCCACTAGTTGTTTATATTGGAATAAGAGAAGTACGCATTTTATGTAAAACATAGTCCCAGGCGACCCGTGAAGAGCAACTGTAACACGCACGTGCATGTCGTGTAAGGTACACGAACCTCATCTGACAGCCTTCTGGTTTATAGATGTAGACGATACCTGGCGTCTCATTAATTAGCTCCAGTCTCGCTGTACTGAAACAGAAGTTGGTTCCAATTGTAGACGGATTTTACGACCAACATGGGAAATAAAAGTTAATTCCATCGCCAAATCAATCCCTGAACGATAGGTCTTCTTCCTTGCTATAGAGCTATTCCCTCATGCTGCAGAATGCACGTTTTTGTGTGTATCAAGTACATAATTAAAGGGATGCCAGAAGAAAACGTTATATGTTATCAATGACAGTGAAAAGACAGCGGTGAATAAAAGTCTTTAGACACTGAGTAGCAATTTTCAGAATGAAGTGTTCTCAAGTCGGGGCTTGCTGCTCTCCACCTGTATCAACTTCAACTTCACCCAATATTACCTCGGCCTCACTTCAGGTGGAACTTCCTCGGTGATACCAACTTCTCCCAATATTACCACACTTCATATTGAAATTCCTCGGTGATACCAACTTCACCCAATATTACCTCACTTACTTCAGACTGAACTTCCTCGGTGATACCAACTTCACCCAATATTACCTCACATACTTCAGATTGAACTTCCTCGGTGATACCAACTTCACCCAATATTACCTCACTTACTTCAGGTGGAACTTCCTCGGTGATACCAACTTCACCCAATATTACCTCACTTACTTCAGATTGAACTTCCTCGGTGATACCAACTTCACCCAATATTACCTCTTTTACTTCAGGTGGAACTTCCTCGGTGATACCACCTTCACCCAATATTACCTCACTTCAGATTGAACTTCCTCGGTGATACCAACTTCACCCAATATTACCTCTTTTACTTCAGGTGGAACTTCCTCGGTGATACCACCTTCACCCAATATTACCTCACTTACTTCAGGTGGAACTTACTCGGTGATACCAACTTCACCCAATATTACCTCTTTTACTTCAGGTGGAACATCCTCGGTGATACCACCTTCACCCAATATTACCTCACTTACTTCAGGTGGAACTTCCTCGGTGATACCAACTTCACCCAATATTACCTCTTTTACTTCAGGTGGAACTTCCTCGGTGATACCAACTTAACCCAATATTACCTCACTTACTTCAGGTGGAACTTCCTCGGTGATACCAACTTCACCCAATTTTACCTCACTTACTTCAGACTGAACTTACTCGGTGATACCAACTTCAACCATGCAACACTTACTGAAAGCAACGTCAACCACACCAACCTAAATATCTTCCCATGCATGGCCTATATTTGCGCCAGCGCCAATGACTTGCTAAGATTGGCCTTGCCGCATTTCCTCAACTTTTCTGTGCTTGTCGCCCTGGCTGCTGCGACGGATCTGGATAGTGCAATGAGAAATCATATGTGAATTGCAACTTCTCGCCGATGAGGGCGACACACTCAAGGATGATCTTTGTCAGAGTCTGCTCCCTAAATAATATATAATAACAAATGATATATAATTATTATTTATACTCAAATATTTGTAAATTTATACAATAAATGTCATTATGCAATACAACCCTTGTCAAAATTTTAGCAAAATATGTATAATAAGCATTAAAAAAACGGTAAAATGTTCTAATGTACAATTTGTATGTTCTTGCATAACGGGCCGTTGGCCCCTTTACGGAAATAAACACATTTTCAAATAACTCGAAATAATGTCAACTTCAACCACACCACTTACAATGACACACAGAGGATTCTGAACGAAAGCGAGTTTGATGCCAAATCATACCACTCGCGTTGATATCAACTTCAACTATACCACTCATGATAATATCAACTTCAACCATACCACCCGCGTTAATATCAACTTCAACCATACCAATCATGATAATATCAACTTCAACCGTACCACTCATGATAATATCAACTTCAACCATACCAATCATGATAATATCAACTTCAACCGTACCACTCGTGATAATAGCAACTTCAACTATACCACTCATGGTAATATCAACTTCAACTATACCACTCATGATAATATCAACTTCAACCGTACCACTCATGATAATTAACTTCAACTATACCACTCATGATAATTAACTTCAACTATACCACTCATGATAATATCAACTTCAACCATACCACTCATTATAATATCAACTTCAACCACATCACTCGTGATAATAACAACTTCAACCATACCACTCATTATAATATCAACTTTAACCATACCACTCATGATAATATCAACTTCAACTATACCACTCATGATAATATCAACTTCAACCATACCACTCATGATAATATCAACTTCAACCATACCACTCATGATAATATCAACTTCAACTATACCACTCATGATAATATCAACTTCAACCATACCACTCATGATAATATCAACTTCAACTATACCACTCATTATAATTAACTTCAACCGTACCAATCATTATAATATCAACTTCAACCATACCGCTCATGATAATATCAACTTTTTTGCAAACAATTGAAGATATATATTGAATGTGAGATGATTACAATTTCTAGTTTGAAAATGCATTCGGATGCAAAATAATCACTCTAAAATGCAAACAGCTTCAACCAAAGCAATCTTGATATAAACAAATGCAAATACTTATCTTGGTAACAAATATAACCAGACGAATTCCTAACACCTTACTTTCAACATACAGATATCTCTAACTTAATCACCGAACTACCATGCCGTACAACAAACATTTGATCAGTTTTCCCCTCATGAGCGTATCTTACTACTGTGCACACCTAAGCATTGTTTGTACGTTCATGGTGTCACTAAGCGTGTGTTTCCTTCACATCTTTTTCCAACGTTTTATTCTACTTCACGTCCCTGATCACAGGAGTTTTTCACCGGGAAAGGCTTTAATATCAAACACCATTCAGCAAAAAGCAGCATCCGTATCAAGTGAAAGCAAGTTGGTAACGTTCAGATCAGACTGGTCTCATCCCATGACGTCACCGGTCATAGCAAGGTCCAGAACATTACGCTCCACCACAGCGCGTGTTAATTACATCACAGTGCGGAGTTCCACTGCATACCTGGGATTAAAGTAGACTTATTAATATACATCATTGTGTCTGTCTGGGAGTCATCAAGTGCTTTGCGTCTACATGATCACATTTTTTCGAAATAGACCGGCCACATGATGTGATATCACTAATAAGCAACAGAGGTTGTCTGTACTGTGGTGAGGAGGTCATCGGCTGGTGGTGCTGGTCTCATTCTGGGATTACAAGCAGAGGAAGAACACAATCGGGCTGTCCCCAAATGACATTCTTTAATCATATTAAAAGACGATTAGATCTGAAAGGAATGATCTATACAATAAGACCTTATTGTGAAATTCAATTTGAATAGCACTTAGTCTAGTTGTTTTAAAAAATTAGTTCCAGAAGCATTTACCGGGGCAACTCCCTAGTGCTTGACACACCCTGAGTACTTCAAACTGAGGTGCTTGGTAACTCCAAATGGCTAGCGTGGAGGAAGAGTCACTTTGTGGAGGGGGTGCATGTGGCAGCCAAGTGATACCTGCACTATGAACTAGTGCACGAAGTTCATGGTCTGGGAAGTATACAAAATATATATGCTCTTTACCTCTAGGACACGCACCAGTGAACACAGACAGAGAATCAATGTGTAAACACTAATGTACCAACTTACTATCTGACACACACGTATGGGGTCTGCCTTTCGATATACCAGCACATATATAAGTTCTTTTAATTATGTCTAAATAAAACTACATCACTGTTTCTTGTGTAGTTATGAGCCTAAGCCGAACCTGAAATCTATAGTTTAACATAGGTTTAACATTGACAACTATTGTGTCCCGTTTCTTAGCTGCGGCTAACAGTCAATTAACTCATCAAGTCTTGGGTCAAATTGTCCTTGGCAGTCGTCTGTCGTCCATCGTCTTTCGTTCTCAAACATCACATTCTTGATAGCTGAAATTTTGAAGGAAAACTTCCTTGCACCCCTTGAGTTTTTACATTTCGTTCCTCATTTGGCTAGTATTAATCTTCCATTTTTAGATGGAGAGTGTTGAATTGTGGTTTTCTAACTAATGTAGGAGCTTGCAGGGGTGAAACTTGAAGGAATGTGATAACATGTGAGATATGAATATATTTGAATGAAAAACGATTTCTTTAACAACTTTTTATGAATGGAGAAAGTTCCATATTCATCTTTCAGCTCTAAATGGGTCTGAAAGAATAATCATGCGCGTCTAGTATCCCAACAGTTTGATGTCGGTAGCGCCAATGAAGCAATACGTTTGTAAAGATCACTCCCTAGTTGGTTCCACCACTAATGGCTCCATCCAAGTCTTTGTGTGTGTTGCTTTAACATTGCGAATTCGTCTAAATGTGCTTGAAAATATAACGCAAGTTGAAAAGGAAAATACCTTACCCCCGAAAAGTCTTCTTTTTTTTTACGTCGTCGTTACATTATATGGCGTTTTCAAAAGGTCTCCCATTGATACAAAAATATAGCATTGACTTCGAAGCTTTGTGTTTTACGAAATAAAGAAATAGTCACCGTCATGTTTTTTGGATATCTATAGTCATCAGTTATCTAGACGAAACACACATGTATTTGCTTATCAAAAGCTGAATTACGCAAAGCAAGGATTTTTCTGGTTGAGCTTCATAATTAAAAGTTTATTGTATTGACATGTAGTCAGTTATCAGCGAATTGTAAGTGGTTGTCTACTGTAACCATAAATAAAAGCTAAGGCATGTTGCGAACATATACGTTTTACAGCGTTGATTTAATAATTAGTGTTAAGAGGTACTGAAGCGCGCATTCTTCAGGAAATAGAGGGATCTCGAGAATAGGAAATTAAAAGTTACCAATTGGAAGATGTGTCTACATAAACAATGTCATCTTATAGCAGGTGTTACTTAAGTCAAAATATAATATTGATACATATGAAAACAATTTCTAGATACAACAGTTATTAAGATACATCAGCTGCACTAACCTAGAGGCCTCCTTAATCAATGATTCTCCCAAACATGAACGAAGCGCTGTGATCACGTTCCTTACCAAGGAGGGATGTAAAGCTACAGAAATGCACTATCGCATGTGGTGATGGGTAAGGATGCTCCTAGCTATTCAACAGTATATCGCTGGTCTCTTTAGTTTAAAAAGGTCAGGAAGTCCTAAGACGATAACCCACGGTCAGGTAGGCCCTAAGAAGTCACCCAACCGGAAGTATATCTATTATACGAATTTTAGCTTATCGCCGTGTGAAAATGTCTGATCTGTCTTAGGAATTCCAGACATCAGTTGGGAGTGTTGAAAAAATCATTCATGATCATCTTGGTATGTCCAAGGTATCTTCAAGATGGGTACTCAGAAACCTCAGAGTACAAGATCAGGAACAGAGAGTTGTGTGGAGCTCCTGGATCTTTATGATGCTGATGTAACCGAGTTTGAGTTTCGTCTGGTGACAGGTGGCGGAACCTGGATCCATCACTGGGACCCTGAAGCTAAACTGGAGTGAAAAGCAGTTGAAGCACCCAAGTTCTCCGCCCTATCTGAAGTTTCGCACTCAGCCATCAGCTGGCAAGGTTATGGCCACGATCTTTTGGGATGCACAAGGCATATCATTGATTGATTACATGCCACCCAAAACTACAATGAATGGTCAATATTATTCCAACCTAATGCAAGAATTACGAAATTCGACAGAGACGCCGTGAAATACTGTCACCTGTTGTTCTGCTTTTGCATGGAAATGCTTCGGTTCACAAGTCTTGAGTTGCACAGGCCGCTATAGGTGAATGTCGATTCGAACAGCCAAATCATCCATCCTTTTGCCTAGACCTAGCCCCCAGCAACTACTTTCTGTTCAGAAACCTGAAATCCACCCTACGTGGAAGGCACTTCCGGGACGACGAAGATATCAAGGCTGTCACAGAGGCGTGGTTAGAGGGGGCAACCCGATGACTTCTACTAAAGTGGCACCAAAAGCCTTAAAGAGAAGTGGGAAAAGTGTATTGAGATGAAAGTTTATGAAAAATATAAGTTAATAGTGTTTCCCCTAGGTTGGAAAAAGGGCAGGGCAAAATGATTTTAAAAAGGGCACAACTCTTTCTTAAAAGGGCACTTAAACACAAATTCATTTGAAAGTATGTTTCGAACGAAAACAATGCTACTTTAGATAAATTAAACAGTTTTCTTTACACCTGTGTCATTTCTAGCAGTTTGAATATATTTGATTACTTTCTGAATCTTATGAATTAACTCAGGAAAACATCACTTTTATTTTAACCAATTTCTAATGAGGTACGGATTTCAAACATGTGTGCATACATTTCACTCATTACATCAAATGAGATCATTCGGCTGTGTCCGCCAGTAATCTGCCTATTGTTTCTCTATCTAGCTAAACATGTGGTCTGCAGCTGTTTCCCAGTGAAACAAAGGATGGATCATTAGTTTAATCATTCTCTTCTTTTGTTTCTTTTGCTTGTAGTTCCTAAAATCTTAGCAATAATGAGCTCTTCAAACATAAGCATCTTATGTAAAATACGATTGTGACATGGTAGATAATTTCATGGTACATGTTATTCTGCAATAGGGCAACACCAAGATTTGGTCTAGCAACAAGGCAGGGTGTTCAGGAAAAAGGGCAGGGCGGGACAGATAAAGGGCAGGGCGCATGTTCAAAAGGGCAGGGCGTTGCGCCCTGCTAAAAATGACTAGGGGAAACACTAGTTAAAAAATGGCTATGCGAGCTTGTTTGATATTGAAGTTGTAAAACTTATTGAACCCCCTCGTTCAAAGGGTTCTATATTTTCGAAACTCTCTAAGTGCGAAGATAGTCGTAAACCAATTATAATGTATGGTACTTTCCTAGCACTAATAGAGCTTCGAAAATCTAGATTCATTTTCGGTTAAGCGTCACTAATCCAGTTCACCATCTTTAATGAATTAAGGGTGTCCACAGTAATATGACCACTTGAATTTTTCGCTTAATACACGACACAGAGTTAATCGGGTTCTACAATAATGTTTTCCCCGCTTAAGAAGGTAGATTTTGAGTACATTTAAGATAAATAAATATACTATCATTGTTAATTATATTAATGAACAAATAAAAATTTACAAAATCGCCCTTCTGTGCCTTTAACATTTTACCACTTTACATGAAGCTTTGCTATCGAAAGTAAATTTCAGTCCTTAAAACGCTCAGATTAGATGAATTTTTCTCCGAAAATCAAACTCACTAGAACTTTCAGTGACATTATGCCTGATGCCGACCGAGTATTCGGTGGAATATTCAATAGATTCTAAAAGGTTTTTATCAAGCTACCATTCAACCAGCGACCTTTAACACAATCGAGATTGTTTTCAACAAAACTACTAATTGCTTCAAATTTTCGCGTCACTATCTTGAAATAAGCTATCAACCTCACAACCCTGCAATGCTGCAGCTATGAAGAACTTCGGACAGTAATTTTGGATAAACGACAAGCGATGGAGGTTATACTCGTGAAGACTTCACTTTTGCGTTCATGACAAAAAGTTAAATTATGAACTAGGAGGCTACAATAAGCAATAACTTTGCACCCCCCCCCCCCCCCCCCCCCCGCCCCCCCACCCACATTTATATATGAATGAACATTTCTTGATTTTCCTGCAATTTATGATTGCGTTTCGTTGCGTTTCGTTTCGCTGCGTTTTCAGATCACACCTCGTATACAAAGACAAAGGCTACAAAGACCAAAGTAGTGATAAACTATATAAATAAATTTTAGATATTGTCCAAACAAAACTTACACTAACGCCACAATGTAAAAAAGGTATGCATTTTGTTCAAGAGATAAACAATGCGTAATGTGTTTTATATTCGATATAACCTTTCATCATGTTAAACTTTACATAATAACGTCAAAGGCGTCGTGTGATGGAAAAAGCAAATCTGTCTACTTATCATATTTGCCACCACTTTAGTGCATATTAAAGCTGTTAAGTATTTACGACACATTTATTAGTCTCTGAAGTTCCGCTGTTACCACATGATGACCGTAAGCATTTTGTTGTGGTATTACTTTTTTTATGCTCTGCAATGTCTTTTGGGTCATTATGACAACACAAAATTTGAAATAATATAATTATCAAAAATATATTATATATATACACACACACACACAGCAAACAAAGTTATACAGGCCTATTTTCATAGAGGGGTGAACTTCATGGAAATAAGATCAATAATTACAGGATCCAGAACCTCCTGAATGTAGCGAGCGTATGTGAGTGAACCCTGTATAGTGTCCAAATCCGGTCTACAGTCCTAGGAGAAGCCTTCCCAAACCATTACAGATCCCAAGGTAAAAAGGTATCCTTGGGAAAATGTTCCTTGGGCCAGACGTATATTCCTGGTCCTCAATACGTGGGCTCTCTAATCAACAGCATGCAGTAGGCAACGACTTAAGTCGGTCCAGTGTATTCTCATCCATGATCTAATAGGTTCAACCTCTGCCTTTACTCACTCCATAACCTACGCTGACCCTTCTGGTGTAATGTGAGCTGCGGACGCCTGATGACCCTTCCGGCTCTTAATCCAGCATCTTTGATGTGGTTCCTCACAGTCAAAGTCAAAAGTCAAAAGCCTCCGGCCCATATATATAAGAGTTACAGCATAGAAAAATGGTAGTATACAATATAATATAGCAACATTGGTCCTGTGTACAACGGTATTTAAGGGTTAATACTTTGTTACATGAGAAGGTCTCTTTTAGTTAATGCATGCTTTAAATATAAAGACAATTGTACAATAATGTCTTCATTATTAGTTTGTAACAAAGGTATATATATGCATCTCTTGATTGTTTTTCTAGAAAGTGGTTTGGTATATATCTTTCGTAAATCCACATAAGAAGAACATAAAAATGTAAAATGAATTTCATTCTCAATACCTGGGTTACATGAAGGACACCAGTAAGTCTGATTGCGCTAGCGGCGCTTGGACCAAAAGGCTGTCGTCGAGCTCTATCCTCCTGGGGCGTGGTAGCTTTTGGTCTTCCAAAACGGGAAGGTCCTGTACTTTATTGGCGAAGTTCTTTTTGCAATTTCCTGTAAAGAAAGTCCTGCCCGATGAAGTCCAATGATCTGCGGTAAATTCTCTTTCGTGCCATTGTAAACCAGAAGTGCCCAAAATGATAAGGAAGTCGATACCGATCCTTAAATAGGCCTACCTATTGCTTGTGATTGGTTGAAACTTTGTTGCGTGTAACACATGGATGGCGGGATTCACGTGCATGTGGCTGCGTTCGTCAGAGACATTTTTAGCAACAACTTATTTTATCATCCAATATACCACTCTTTGATTTGCCATCTCGATGATTGAAATTTGGTTTCAATGTATACTGATAATTCAGGGGGAGGGGCGGGGTTTTTACTTGTTTTGCTACGTATATATTAGCATATTAGCGATATGTAATGGAGATTTCAGTCATACCTAACCGCGTGTATATTTTCGTCTATAGTTTGTCGTTTTTCCCCATATCGTGTGAACATATAGAGAGGCGAGGATATTTCGTAAGACAGTTAATCAAGAAAGCATAATTTAATTTAAGCTAATTTATCATCACCAAGTGGTGATATGGTTCGACATGGCAAGGTTTGCGCTAATGCAAAGGTGAAATCTCATATCAAACACCATATCAACATGAGCCACTAACATGCTGAAAGATTATCCTACATCCTGATATGGAACCCTGTTGCAGCGTTGTGGTACGGAAAGAGAAATTGTTATACATGGCAAGTGTATACTTGTGTTTTTGTTCTGCATAGAATGGCATAATGAAGGTTTGGTACAACGGTAATGTAAGGCGTGGTTTGGGTAAGAGTATGGTTTAGGCTGGTATGGTTAACTACTGTGGAGGTGATGTAGTTTGGACTTAGTGGTATATATCACCGGATGGATGGATTTGTATTGCAAGAAATGATATTGTATGGGGAAATCATTTTATGTTATGGTATTGCAAGAAATGGTATAATATGATATTGTAAGGAAAGTTTGATATCATAAGCGTATTGTATGGATTATAGGATTAATATATGGAATGATACAGTATGATATGGAAATGGACATGGTATTTTGTAGCATATCAAAAGTAAAACTGTGGTATAATCGGGTGTTATATATGGTTAGCTAAGGAAATATCCTGTTGTAACATGATACGTAAAGATAAAGGTTTGGTCTAATTAAGGCATGGTATGGTATTACATTTACGTATCCTTTTTACATGATTCGAAATGGTACATTAGGATACAAACGTGCACATGCACCGAAATCGTCGGTATCGTGTATATTTCAACTACTCCTGAAGCGTCGCGAATGATATCTGCAGGCAGCATGGGATGTTGGGTCAAAGGTCACTGAGATTATATTGAACTTTATCTACCTCAAAATGTCATTATAGTTATGACGATATTTCCATGATAGCATCTCTGCCTGAAGCGACAACCGAGTCTGGTTGGCAAGACGATAAGCTAGGTATCACACTCATTAGTGAAAAAAATAACATAACAAGATTTGTCAAATTATGTAGATAGGGAGTTGAGATATTTAAGGAAGAAGTTTAGTTTGTGCTTTACCATTCTGAACTCTGGAAAACACAATTTTCATATCACAACAAACTTAATGAATAAAGAGAGTTTACAATGTCGTAACTACCATATAGACCAGTTTAGACGTATTGACAAAACACTGGAGAAATACTTCTAACAAGCGAAGCCTCATTTGCTTATCTCTCTCTGTCAGTCTTTATCTCATTTGTCTCTGTCTCTCTCTCTGTCTTTCTGTCTGTGTCTCTCCACCACACTCTCTCTCTCTTTCTCTCTCATTCGCTGTGTGGAGTGATGTATTACGGTAAACTAACGTGTAGAGATTCCATCAGCAGCTAGATTGCAAATATGTGGAAATCTGAATTTAAAGTCCCCACGGAAATAAAGACAAGACATAGGGATATATCGAATGCAGTGCGTATTGGTATGGTATCTCAACAATAGGTAGATATATTTAGCCACAGAAAGGCCTTATATACATAACCTGTACCTTTACACTCGGTCATGCTTTTCACTATTGGACATTTGTAGAGTTTGAAAAGATCCTGTGTGTAATGGGGTATTCCCGTACAGTGTAAACCAGCCTTCAATCTGTTTTGCGCTAATTTGGAGACCTTCCCCTTTTGCGATTTAATTTCTCATAAAGTATTTATCAATTGCACGTCCGGACGACTCACTGACTTCGAGCTTTGGTTTGCAACAAAAGCGGTGAGCTTCAGAGACGCCCCAGTGGAACAGGACAAACAGCAGAAGCGGGCAATGGTCCAAAACAGTCTTTAATATACACCGGGCCCGCCTATATGCTTCACTGGGGCTGGTTAAAATTATTTTACCAATAGATTCGGGACCTGCTACGTAATAAAGGTTAGGGAGGCGTGCGTGCTTGAGTTCCATCGGGCAGACGGAGAGACGGGGGAGGGGAGGGAGAGGCAGACACAGCAGGAAACGGCGGGAAGTAGCAGACGTCAAATCAACTGTCGTCTGCTCAGTTTTGTGAAATGTATGTACAAGTTCCGAGTTGGATATTGATATCACAGAAAGTATACTTACATAAAGGCCCCTTTACCGAGGATAAGCTTTGAGGGGCTGAATAAACCAGGCGGAAGTTCATACAGTAAAGTGAGTATGGCGTAAATTAGTTAGTAGTTAATGTTTGTTAATCTATGTTAATGTTGTGTATAGACGTGTCAACAAATGATGACACTACTATCAAGTCTTTGTTACATTTCATAGATATGTGTGTCTTTCACTATTCCATGATATCATGCTGAGCTTAAAATGGAACTTCAACAGTTCACGCTTTGATCTCTTCTATCAACACTAATCCTTGACAACATCCTTTATAACCAATGGTATGTCACTAGTTAGCATTGAAGTCAACTGAAAGCAGAAGAGAAGCAAGATTTTCTGGATAACAACTTCTTTTTGTGCGTGAAATTCGCGACATTTCAGAGTACATACTTACTCCTCCACCAGGCGGTAAGAGAAGTAGAAATAGTATCCCAAACGTCGTGTATTCCATATTAAAAACGTAGTTCTCGAGGATGTCTAGTTGTTCTTATGAATGTCACTTCAGATTGTCCTTCAAAGAGTTGTTACTTACCGTACAAGAGTCACTTTTTCATCAGTGGCCACACCTATATTATCCTGCTAACAACATGTACGAACGGTCAGTAGCCATGTGTTAGGTTTTTATCTCCTGTCGAGTACTTGACCTCTCATACACTGACCCCCCCTGGACTAAATTATTCAGCAACTATTGAGATTTTCGGAAAAATTCTTAGAACATATCTCTTCATGAAAACTTTTAACATGATTCTTGTCATTGCTGACACTTGCGCCGATAAGCAATGTCTGAAAGATAGGCGCTATAAAAATTTATTACTATTATTACTTCGGCATAATATTGGATGGTAACGTTAGTGATTGTATAGCATAGTTGGAAACGCGTCCAGAAGGCTGGAGTTCGATTTATTTTCGAGATTATATTCTTAATAGCTTAATCATACTTAACTCGTTTTGGTTTCATTATAACGCCCTTAACTCACTAAATTCCATAGTGTAAATAAAGTAAATCAAATACATAAAATTGTTCTTAGACAAAAAGGTACGTTTAAAACAAAACAAGTATTAAAAATCCAACAAAAAATGTAAAGATGTATTTACAAATTTCCAATACTTCGTTTCTTACTTTCTCACTATCGCACCCATCAATAACTGTAGCGAAGTACGTCAAAGACAGGTTGGTGAGGATCGCCCCCATCTAGACAGTTAGGACAACGTCGTCGTATCATTTGATAACTTTGACGGATTAAAATGGAATCAAGATAACGGGATGAAACTGAAAGAGGCTGGATAGAGTGTATAAATATATTATTAACAAATGTAGTTGATTTTATCATTCCGCTTTTGGCAATACGCATTTAATATTCCACCTCTTAAACATTACATAGATTTTATCAACCACTCTAAAAGGTTACGTTCAATTTATGCATGCAATTACAAGATGTAACATTGTATCGTGTTTACTGAAGATTTATTTTTTCCTTCATTTGTGGAACATATCTAATCTTACACTTCTCCACCATTGCATAAAGAAATTATTAACCACGCTTACAAAGTTACTTCAATGGATGAATCAAATCTGGCGTATGTATAAATTTGTTTTTTACCAACAAGAAAACTGAAAGAATAGGAATGTGCTACATTTGAAGAGAGAAAAATACATATATACCACCATGTGATAAATCTTATGATTCTTGATTATTTAACCAATTACTCTTTTGAAATAAATTGTTTCAATTTAATAATCACTCAATTCATTAAACCACACCAGTGTGACTATTTTACACGTATAGGAAGGTAAAACCAACCTGACCAAGGTCTGTAGTGTTAATCCATTACAAAGCGCTTGGGATCTGATATCTAAATTTGTTAATCACCCAGGTATAAAATGAAGTTTCTAAATTCACCAATTTTCATCATCAAAATTAACGAAATAAAACAAGCCTTTGACACTGTCTATCCTAGTTTAGTCACTAGTTCTGTAGATGGGTTGTTTCAATACCAAAATCAGTAATCAACAAATCCTTGACATTGAAAGGCAAAACAGCGAAAAAGGCTATGCGGGAAACAAACACAGAAGAGTGTCAATCATCAACCGATTCCTGGCAGTGATCGGAAAGATAAGATAAATAATTCCTAGCTGTGTGATAATTAGTAAAGGCAAACTTCAGATCTCTTGAACATGCCGATCATCTTTCCTACCAGCTCTTGAACACATTATCTACATACATTTCGTTAAGTCTTACAGATAGTTCATGTCCAAAGTAAATTTCACTCTGCGCAGAGTGCCAATCATGACATAAGGGTAAATGTGACCCTACATGTAGCACAACCCTAATGTGACCCTACATGTAGCACAACCCTAATGTGACCCTACATGTAGCACAACCCTAATGTGACCCTACATGTAGCACAACCCTAATGTGACCCTACATGTAGCACAACCCTAATGTGACCCTACATGTAGCACAACCCTAATGTGACCCTACATGTAGCACAACCCTAATGTGACCCTACATGTAGCACAACCCTAATGTGACCCTACATGTAGCACAGCTCCACTACATCAAGGGACATAGCGATGTCAGCCCGACTTCTAAAGGATGACATTCAAACCTCTCGGGCTGCAGCTTGAAATGACTGTCTTGTTGATCTGTGCGATGCATATCACATGAACCCGCTAACTGCCCGTGTGACATACGCTGTGGTCTAACATTTGTCTTCATGAATGAAACGGCTGGCACGGATATAGTCGGAATTGAAGATCAACGGTGTCGTCCGAAATGGACGGTATTATCGACTTTTTATAAGCCGCTTATGTTCGCATCACGTGAAATGAAACAATCCTGCCGTTGCCTTCTCTTTTTAAAATAGCCCCAAAAGAAACCAAAACTTGTGTAAAGTTTCGCTGGATAGTCCGGATCACTTGGATATGTAAACGCTTCGTCTTGTCCTGCCGGGGCAAAATTGTCCGCACTTAAAGTCGATAGATTGCTTCACTACCTATTTCTTTCTTAATGAATTTACGCTTTACAAAGCTACATAATCTAAAGCAATTTAATCATTGCCCTTAGTAAAATGAGTCCAGAGTCAGTCACTGTTATTCTTAAATGGAGTTTTAAAAGTTGTGGTTCAAAGATATGTTAACGTCACATATATTAATTTAAATTGCATGTTTCAAACAATGTCCATTGTCGCTGTGATTTGAAAGTTCCTCTAAAATATTGAAACTTCATGAAAAACATCCATTTCGTTCATCTTCGTTAAGTTTAAGGAACTGTATATTTAAGGAAATTAACAAAATTCAGAATAAAGAATATGTTTTGGACATATAAATCTACTCGTGCCTTGATACTTTACGTTAATACTCCCGACCAGTTTATTCATTGCTCTTTCTTTACGCAACACCTGGTCGTAAAGAGAGATATCGTTATCTTGTCATTTGGTATCCCGAATGATAATATCATCTATTCGAAGGAGTCTTTCATTGAAAGAAGCCATGTATCAAACTGGTCCAATATTTCATGAAAACATATCCATTCCTCTACATCTATCTGTTTGCTTTAACTAGGCTTACGCTGACAGAAAGCCCACAACTATGAAAGAAACATGTGCCCATAAACTTTAACAACGTTATCACGCGAGGTAGAGATGATGAACATGGCACTGTGAGACAAACCTCCGATATCGACCCAGCCTGATACTCCAGGCGATTCTACATTTAACCCTTTTCCTACAAAAGCAGGGAATAAGTTTCCTTTCACTTCATATAGTAAAAATATACAAACTGATTTTCTCATTCCAAGTTGATTTTTTCAGAGTTCCGAGTAGACGGACAGAATCTCTAAGTTGCACCGACTGACTGCAGACTGTTTGAAGTTGTCTAACCATTACGGAGGGATGAGATAATCTAATTATCACGCGCGGTCAACAGGTCATGTCAGTCAACCGGTGACATCATGACGAGCGAACCGCCATCAATCCGGACTCCACACAGCTACATTGTACATAGTCATGCTGCTGCATATCACGTAATTATAGCGTAGTGCGATGTTTGGAGTTGTTATTGAAATATTCCATACGGGAAATTAATGAATTTCATGCATCTGTGATAGCCGTTTGTCAATAGATCGTGAAAAGAACAATGAAATCATATTGTTATCTGAGTGTTTGATAAGGAATTTCCCGAAGTGAAATAGGAGCATGCATTTTTGTGTGAATCAGCAAGGAACAAAATATTTGCTGAAAGAAAATGGAAACTTTGTATTGAGATTCCACACGAGAAAAGAATCCAACATGTTGCAACAACAGTCCGCCACGCTTTGACTCAGTTTGCTATATTTGCCGGTTGTGATCTGACTGGTGGACGCTGCATGGAGCTGAGTGCAATACTAGGTTCTTGATGATATTTTCATATCTAAAATGATAAACATATTATCTGCTTTCTTGGCGAACGATACACATCATTTGTGAAATTGGCGAAAGCAATATTTTCTATGAACACGTATAACGACCAGAGGCTTAGCAGAATGTCAGAGAAGAAACTTTTTAAAAACAATTTGGGCGCTTATAAGGTTTGGGTTCGAGTTAGGAACTTTTGAAATTTTAAAGGTACAATCAGTTAGTTATTAGGGTCATATTTGCTACCCGTTGTCAGTTGTGAATTTTACCAAGGAGTGCTGACTGGTCATGAAATGTGTCATTTTAACGCTTATTAGTACAGTACAGTTCAATGACAAAGGTATAACGTTTCGATTTAGATCGAAAACCGCACAATGTAGGCCTACCGCTACTTTGGTGCGTCATTATTCAACTACAAGCGTATTTTTGAACAGACACAGACAAACTGAAGTCGATGGTGTTTGGTAGGTTATATAACAAGAAGTCTCGTAAATAGAACGCCTGATTCGGCTTCTGTACAATCATAAAGATGTTGTTTGATCTCCATTGAAAACTGTCAATTTCCAAAATTAATGTTTGGTTTTTAAGGATGACTAATTATTTTTACAAGCCATATTGGATTAGACAGGTGTCAGGTCGAACTAAGGCAGTCATGAAAAATACGGAGTGGTTAAGTAAAGGTTTAACATGATAACATGGTTTATCTTATGTTAATCTAATTGTAAAATTCTGATGACTGATGGTGATTAGATCTTAAAATGGCCCACATTACTGAATAAAATCTGTCAATCTTAAAAATATGTTGCTTAAATTCACAAATATGTTTTGGATAGATGTATTGAATATGTGGTCAGATCATATAAACATTAACGAAAAAATGCTACACAGGGAAGGATATTTTATCGCAGTCCATATCGTGGAATTTTATTATTTTGATAGATACAAAACCATTTTACTTTAAAAGATTGGAAGAGCAAGGAATTGTAGTATTGAGCCTGGTTCTAAAAGAGGATGCAATTTCCACTCCCTAGAATATTTTAAAGATAAATTCAACATCGATATTAATGTTTTTGCTTACCTTAGTATGAGGAGTTGTATAAAGAATGCAAAATCGGATTATCTGAGTAAGAACAATCTAAGTGCAGAGATACTTTGAAATAGACAACTATACCCCGTTTTATCTTTTAATGTAACGTTACGACGATGTAAATGTAAAATATAGTGATATCTTAAGTGACACTATCTTTCCTCACAACGTATAAACTATTATAAAACTTTTTTTTTGAAACTGCAGTCATTCAGTAAAAGAAATGGCTAGTAAATAGAAATTTTCGTTGAAAGTCCTTTAATATGAATCCTTTCTACAAAAACTCTAATGCATGTCTCTTCATTACATCTAACAATTGAATATATAATCTTTCACTTGTTATTTGGTTGTGGAGAGTGTGATTAAACCGTGATTTTCCAACAGCAGTCATCACTCGCCTCTATTACGTAGTTAGCTCCAGTAGTTAGACGCGATCTGTAACGTATGTTCTTTAAATTCGTTAACCCTTTTAGCTTCGTGGTTTACATGAAAGTTCAGAGGTAGTGACCATATGATTCAGGGTCCCATGATACTCCCCTGGTCAGATTAACACGTGATCTGACCAACCACCCTACAACCCCATCCTATCACTCTCTATCTTAGTTATCTATTTATGAGACTGTCACATCATTTCTCCCACCACGCTCGGTTCTGTTGCTATGTTTGTGGCTTGGCGTTATTTTTTTATTTAGTGTTTTGAGTTTCGCCTGCTCTGTCAAACTCAACATTATACCGTGACGTCTGCTACAGTGGCTTCTATGTATTGAGGTTTTAAAAAAGTTGTGAAATAAAACTACCAGGGACGTTAACATTTTGAGCTAATTTGGCGTTCATTCGAAGTAGTAGTAGAAAGGCTGCTCATCAAAGTACATCATTGTCCTGAAGGAATTGTACTTGCGCGGCAGCTATTAAGCGCTTCACGTGACCATATAGTCCGTTCAGGTACCCATTTGTATTTGTACAGCTGGGTGGACTTAGTGCTTAGACCTTGTGGATGAAGTGAAGGACTTGATGGAATTCTTTAAATGTCGTGTGGTGTGCGTACATGGAAAGGCACTTATTACGTAATGACTTCTTTGTAAACCCTTTCTTTCTATTGAAACAGTTGAGTCGTCAGGTATAAGGAATTCTTTTGACAAACATATCCTTTCTATTTCAGATCGCTGGACCGCCTGCTGCTATGTCTGTGTGTCCGTTGTCTGCGACTCGAGCATGCCGGGAGAGTTCACGAGACAACTATCACGTCGCGTGCAGGAGTTCGAGCTGTGGAAGGACGACAAGGACGTATTCAAGGACGTAGAGTACGCCAGAAGACGGGCCGAGCGTCGTCGGGAGCTCAAGAAGCTGGAGAGCGACAAGCGGCTTAAATGCTGGAGGAAAGTTTACGTTCCCTCACTTCTTGCAATATTCGCCAGCACGGTAGCTCTTCTCTGTAGCTCCATTCCAAGTTTGGGTCAAAACTCGTTCTTCTTTGCTTATCAGGACATATTCTACATTGTCGGACCCATTGTACTTGTTGCTGGCATCATTGGCTTGATGGTGGCTGCGGCGTGCTCGTATCGGGAAGAAGAGAGGTTGAGGATCGAGCTCGGACTCCCCAGTCAGTTTCCTCAGCCAAGGTCCCTCTCCACGAGATCCTCGACCAAAAGCGAGTCGCTCACCAACTCGGAGATCAATGAACTTATAGCCAAAAAGAAGAAACGTCGGTCTTGGAGGAAGATCTCGTCGGGATCTCTTGAAATATCCAACTTCTATGATTCTAGTTCTTCCTCGGCTGCTACGGAGATGACGTGGCTTCATCACTCGAGTTCCTCTTCCCGGCCCATCACGCTGGAGGTGGCGGAGGCGCACGTGTTTGAGGAGTGTGAGGAGGAGGGCAGTTTTGAGCGGGTCGTGGACTGCCACACCACAATGTGCACGAAACCTCTGTTAAAAATACACCCTCAGCTCTCCAAGCCAATGAGTGATTCAACTGAGTGTGTTGTCTCTGAGAACTCATCTGGATATTCCACAGTGACCGGAAGTGAACCGGATAATACCGTAACGGAGGTAAAATCTGTTGTTGTAGAAATAGAGGAAACAGAACCATATGTCGTGATACTAGAAGACAAAAGTGATATGGTTGACCAGAGATGAGTTGAAGGATGATTATCGATGGAGTGAAAGAGTTGTTTCCCTTTGGTGTATTTAAGCTGGATGTTACTGATTCCAGTTCTGTTTGGTCATTCATCCTGAGTGGAATATCGTTCCGAGACAAAGCAATCGGTGTGTAAGTTGAAGTGAAGTTATGTCGATGGTGCTTGTTTTGGAGAGAATATGATGTGTCGGTGGATTTTAAATCAAGTTCCCCCTCACCACTTCTGTGATATACACAAGACTTACCTAAACACGTCTTGAACGTCTCGAGTGCAATGCCATGGTTTAATGTTTTGAATATATTGACAATTGTTACATTATTACCTTAGACTTTATTTGAAATAGATACTTAGCAGCAAGAGTATTCACATAAGTAGCATGTCATCCATATACCCTTCCCTAGAATCATTCCGCATTTACGGACGGAGGTACTTATCCTATCATGTTGTGGGTTGGAATAATTATTCATGAGGATTTAGAAATCCGTTATTGTCAGTGGCTTTCATAGTGCCAACCATTTTGTAACAACAAAGTTCTACAGTAAGGAAGGCTTTCAAGACAGAAACCTCGGCGCCACAGACCATCTCAATTATCCATTAGAACTCGGATCGTATCACTTCTCTTGCCACTCACCCCTTGGACCGAGCTTGATTTAATAGCTGCTTCTTCGTCCATGGTGTATTCTTCTTCCCTACATCTCTTCACAGTACAGTCGAACACCTATTTACGGTAGATAGGAGACGCTTCGTCATTTTTACATTTTAAAGACATTTTCATCGACATGGAACTTCCAACGATGTTCTGTATTTCCATAATTATTCTCCTGTTTTCTGTTTCAGGGCTTCTCTGCTTTTGCACTGTCCCATAAACGGTTACCTAGTAATTCTTTCGTGCTACAATGATATCCGATGAGTTGTTAACAATAGCGGCGTTCATGGACTAGAGTACTCTTGCCAAGTCTTTGATAATTCAATAATAATGTTTTCCTGCTGTCCACTTGAGTTTCTCGTAACCAACACTGTTAGATTGAAACCTTCGACAACAATCTATCCCAGTGATTATGTAACTTTGTTTTAAATGCTTTTAATACATGTTATCTGATTAGTAAAAACACGATTCAGCAATTTTGATTCAAAATATGAAAGATTCTTCAGTGCTCGACAGATCAAAGCAAAGATCTCGAATCGACCGATTTTTCTCACACAATGATTAGTAATAAGTTGCGGTATAAAAAAAATTGAAAATAACCTCATGTAATTTTGCTAGTGATAATATGTTAATGATATATTTGCGATCATAACATATGGCCTGGAGGGCTAGATGGTAGACTGTTGGTGCGGTCAGCAATGTTTTATTATTCACATATACTGAACACCAAAACAAATGTCAATCACGAAGGTATAGAAAACATTTATTTTGTTAAATCAACAGTTTCTGTCCTGAATTCTGGTAAAGGTCAATTTGAAACAATTATAGCCATTTACAATTCCCAATAGTAATTAACAAATTGAAGATTTCGCGTTTCTTTTGGCGTTCACTTTACATATTCATGTTTTTATCCCTGTGTGATAATCTATCGGAGCATCGGAAGTTGCATTTAATTTTCCGCACATCTAGTAATGCATTAGTACTTGAGGCATCTTTTAGACACTCTGAGGTAAATTTTTCATTATTGCATAATTACGTCTCCTACCTCATGAACGGATCTTGTCACAAGTTTATAAACAGTCACTCACGCTGTTTGATGAACAGTCAGATAACAATGGTCACTCACAGTTTTAGACTGACCAATTATTGTGTGTATCGAAGATATTCATGAACATTTGCAGGACGCTTTGTATTCACATCTCCTGATGTTTGTCAGTGAGGGAGAAATAAAACATTCCACAAGTATACGACGATGTTTTGCGTCTTATCGCTTCGGATATTATGGTTAATGAAGATAAATATGAAAAAGTAGGTAATGTATTATAGAGGAATTTCGTAAAAAGTTGTGATGATAAAAATTTTACGGATTGTCAGCTTCCTTAATGAACAAAATATGACTTGTCCGGTTAGATAAAGCAAGCGGTGAAAAGGGACTTGCCGCTTGCTTACAGGCCTACATAACGGCGCAGTGTCGACACGGAAAGGTTGTAAGCAAGCAGGAGATGACTATCAGAAAGAACTTGTTCTTATTCACATAAAGACGTAGGTTATGTATCAGACTTATATTCTTTTCAAAACTCTGTTAACGTTCAAGAAAGTATTTCCCGAAACATTATCCCCCATTTTTATCAACATTTAACAATTACCTCTGCCGTATGGTAAGGTAACATTTCGACAATGTTAAAGCAATTAAAGGTGAACAATGGGTAGCAGTCAGAGTAACCCTTCCTGTAGGTTCTAACGTAATTTACATCTTGTAGTCCAGTAAATGGCTCTAGAAGATGGTACAATAGATTACAAATTAAAAGCATTCTCAACCCTGGATTCATCTTACTTCACCGATACTCTTGTGAATAATACTTATTTTCATTTTAATTATAAAGACTTTGTCAGAAACGCATCTTCCATGTCAAATGATTCTCGGTATCTTTGATACAAGAGGTAATGTATGAGTCGCCTGAGAGCGATTACAGTTAAAACGGGTTACCTGCGAATCTCTTAATTAAAGACGTTAACTGATTATGTCTTAAGGTTTGATTATTTCCACATCAGCTTAACATTCCACAAAGAACAACACAGATGAAACACTTCTTATTTTCTCTTGAATACTGTTAAAAATGCGTCACAAACTTAATTAAGAACAGCAACAGAAGAAAGCCTTCAGTAATCTTAAAACTCATGAAAGAGCGCTGGGTTCCGTCGGAGTGTAGTATTGTAATTTTCGACTTCATTTTCAACTGCAGCCTGTAATTTTGGTCTTTTGGCTTGATGTTCAACCGCTGCATTGGCGTGTTAATCCGATATTGTCCGAACGTTCACGATCCACTCGGCAGGAGCAGAACGCGATGTATGATTTATTGATGGACTGCAGGCATGTAATTTGATTCAGCAGGCCAAAAATCAATGTGCATTCGCACCTTTCGTCTAAACTTGAAACATCAACAATGCCTTTCGGAATGCATGTCGGTTTATTACGACACCTCGAACGGCAGACGAAAACTAGATAGTGTATCTGGAAATTTTCGATACCGGATTAATTTCGTTAATTATTAATCAGCTATGGGCTGGGAAAAGTTTTGGAAACCGAGACCCATAGTGTTGTTTATTCAGTGGGAGCAAATTTCAGAAAGTCATCAATTCCTTATACGATGTCTTCGGATTGTATCATTCGAAAAGCAACGTGCATATACGAGTGTTTTCTGTCTGAAACTGAGTGATAGGTCTATTTTTGAGGCCCATTGTTGTAACTAATTTATATCTCTTAATTATCTAATATGAAATATTAATAACTAGCATAAATATTACCAGCTTAGTGCAAACATGTGAAGTCGTGTGTAATAGAAATCTGAAAAACCTGACGTAAGTTCAATAACTCTTTACAAAATAGTAGTTAAAATACTATTTCCACATTGAAGCAAATCCAGAGTGTGCCATAAATAGTCGACGTTACTGTGTAAAGAGTAAACCGACACCTGTGAGGCCAATCAGTATTGAGAGGGAACCTTTGGCATCATGTTTGAGAAAGTGAGAACAGTACATTAAAGAATGAGAGTCATTTTAACATAATTGGTAGTGTCTCCAAAAAGAGAAAGTTTGGTAAATGTAAAGGAGGTTGAAGCTTTAATAGGTGGGTGTAGTTTTTACTTGAGTGTTTGTGTATATCAGTATCCACAATGCATTCCAGTGGTGGCCTGCCTGCCACATAATCACACTATAATAATGAGTATGTTCAGATCTGATTGGCTGTCCTTCATGGTGATGATATGAACCGTATGAAAGAAAATGGTGATCATAATAATGAATGATGTTTTTATCATTTTCTACTGAGGACAACTACTTATGGCACACCCCCAATATCATGGCACACCCCCAATATCACTTATGGTGATCAAAGTAAACTCAATAACTATTTGAAAAAATAACTTCAAACAGTTTCAATATTGAAGAAAAAGCACATATATCAGTGATGGTTTCCAGCAAAGAACTCAGAATAATGGGTTTATAAAAGCAAGGAAATGCACACAACAGTTGACAAGATCAAGGAAATGAACCATTAAAGAAGACCATCTGTGTTTATATAGAAAACAGCCAAATGTCCTGTAAATTTTGTTCAGTTTTCACATTTCTGGTAACAGTGAAGCTCACTGATACACTAAATGAAAATAACAAGATAAGTGTTAGAAATAAGTGGTCAATTTCATTCTCTGTCAAAAAAATATAAAACAAAGTCATATCCATAGGTTTATTAAAATCACTATCTGTACATGTTTTTTAGAAGAACGCCTTCATGTCATCAGTAATATCACCGATCCATCGGTACTTCTGAAATAGAAAAGAACAGGCATGATGATAAAGAAACCTAAATTGATTGTTGGGGAATACTATATATATAAGACTAGGGCAGGATATTGGACCAAACTTTGTATTGCAAAATTAGCTACTATATTGCAATAATATTGCAATGTATTGAATCTTAAACATTTCCCAAGTTTTATGCTTGTCATTCAGTTCTAAGCATAACACCTACAAGAAAATTCCTTCTTTAAAGCTTTAGAAATAAAAAACAAATCTCAAAACGTGATAAATATTAAAGAAAAATTGGTTAAACACCAATGTAAATCTAGTCCCAGCTACTTCTAATACTAAAAATCTTTTTGAGCAAACATTGAAAATCGTTTTATGTAAAAAAGCAAGATTTCTCTCTTTGAATTATTACGTCTAAAAAAACTTTTTTCCAATTTGTCACTGAATTCCGGCAGATTCTTCCACTCAACCACAGAGCTCTAAATGCATGTCAAGACAATATTGTTGTTAGGTTATGTTTAAAAGAAGAAAGTTATTGACTAATTTGTGAATTTTTATGTAACCAAAGGTGATTCCAGGTAACTGAATGACCTCAAACTTGCAGATTTTTTAAACCCTGAAATGTACATTTAATTTTCCAATTTAAAAACTTTCATTTAATAAGGGTCTGGGTACAAAAGGTGCCAGCACTCACATGACACAGAATTTCTGCAAAAGTGCAATCATTGGAAAGTGTTGAAGAATTACTTCTCAACTGAAGTGGATCTGATGCAAAAATAGGATTAACTTTGTTTTATTACAAAAGCAGATATTACTCATTCCTCTCTTCAAACCTTGAGTGTTTATTGTAATTGTAATGTCCTGAGTTTACAATTGATGTATACTGTAAAGTTTCAGAAAACTTGTTTTTCTTATGCTGATAATACAACTACAACTTCTTAGTACCACAGAGAAGGACAATTGGGGTATAAAATAAAATTCACAAGAGAAAAAGATCAAATGTGGGAAACAAGACCTGAAGAATTGATATGAACATGTACTGTGTAACTGCAATGACTAATTACCAGCACAACAATTGCACAATTAACTTAATGGAGAAGGAATTCTCTCTCTGAATCCGAATCATTACTAATCTGATTAGCGGCGAGAGCGGAGTTGTTTGATAACCACTGGGGATTATATAAACAGGAGATGGATCGGGTAAGGTGTTCCCAGATAGGCAGCCGACTTTTTACCGATTTATAATTCATACCATTCACAGCTCTCTAATTCCCAGAGGTACCAATTACCAGTGTCGAGTCATCAATTCTTCAATTAAATGATATCTGAGAATGTGTTTTTGATATCATGGGAGACTGATGAGTATTACTTAAAGGCAACGTCATTTCCTGGAGGTGTTGATGGACAATATTATTGCTTTGGTTATGGGAAAAGTGTGACACCCTCAAACTGTAAAAGCTTTGCAACTTCAGCATCATTGAAAACAAAGCTTTTCCATCACAATATTTGTTTATTAACTACCAAAAAAACCTATGAAAGATCAAAAGATTGTAAGGACTTTCTTCTGTTTATGTCATGTTTGTATTGCAATCATATAAAAATAAAGAAAGTAATGTTAGAAACTGTCAAAAGTTTGATACTGGGCTTACCCTAATCATTCACAATGTCTTTGCCCTTGGACAAAGCAGGTAAATGACTCCACCTAAACATACTGATTTGGCACGATACATATATACACCTTCCTTTTCATTTAAGTTCCTGCCATGTTCCCGCCATGTGACTGACACTATGACTGCAAATACATCTAAAAGTTTATGGTTAATTTTTTATATAAATTCAATTGGAATCAGTAAGAGCCTTCTATCAAGACATCATTCACATTCAGACACATTCAAAACAACTGTCTGAATCAGTCACTACACTCCAACACCAGTCAGTTGCAAAATTTTCAAACTTTATTCAACAATACTTATCAAGCTGTATTTCTAGATAACTCATATTTTGAACTATCCTAAGAAGATCATTGGTAACAAATTCATCCTTCAGAAGATGATTCTTTATTTCATTGTTCATTGT
Source organism: Phorcus lineatus (assembly GCA_921293015.1). Taxonomy (NCBI): domain Eukaryota; kingdom Metazoa; phylum Mollusca; class Gastropoda; order Trochida; family Trochidae; genus Phorcus; species Phorcus lineatus. Next base: position 647,159 of record OV121082.1, on the reverse strand, counting down.
TTAAGGTTTGAAAGATTTACAGTATTGTAACTTGTAATTCCATTGAAATGGCAAATAATAAAATTGTGAAGAAATAAAAAACACAGGCACGACTAAACATGCTTATTATTCTACATACCAAGTTCAGTTTTGGTTTAAAGATCTGCTTATAAAAAATATTTGATGTACAGTAATGTTTCGATGGAAATGCAAAGTAGGAATACGATGAAAACCTCAAATTGCATTTCTTCACATGATGATTGTCCCGTGTAGTAAGTTTCAATAAGCTAAGTCTTATGGTTTGTGACTTCCTGTCCGGAATCAATAACTCACACGTAGCACAGACAGAAAGACAACAGAGGTCATTTTTATTTCCCCGAAAAACTTTGTTTGACAGGGGTAAATGAATAGATACTCCAGTGTGAAAAGAAATTTTTTTTTTTTAAATATTGACCTGTTGTTTACTATTAGAGGATTTTGATTGGTCCCAGCTGTTCATCAGTTTATCGTAGTCGTCCAACCAGCTGTTGAGGTTGATCAGATCTTCGTCGATACCAGACTGCGTCTTCAGTTTCTTTAACTGTGCGTTCAACCTAGAATAATTAAATATACGTAACTAAATAACATTTAGATGAAAACTTCATTCATACCAGACTTCATTTAAGGTCCTATTTAATCCCCAATGTACGGATGTCACAGAATGAAAAGTCATTAATATGAGACTAATGATCACAAGCTTACTAATTTGTGCATCATTATTCAGTACAATACTAAAAGTGCAACAATTCTACAGATAAAATGATGATACAACTTAAAAACTTTGAACATTCAAATGTGTCTCAAAACATGTATTTCAAATTAAAGTGCAAAGCCAAGTCAATACTTATGTCACACCTGATAAAGTAAAAATAGGGAAGTATTTTAAGGCTCTTCACTCAAGTTGTACCTCATTCTTTATACTGCAGACCAGTATACCAGTAGACTGGCAGTGTTAACGGTCAACTTGCTTACTTACTTGATCTTACTGATTTGCTTCTCCTGTAACTCCGCCCTCAGATTCCTCACAGAAGACCGCAGCTGTAGAATAGAACATTTACTAATAAGTTCAAATATCTGTTAAATAGAAAAAAGCAAACAAAATTGTAAGTTCTGGATCTGCACTGACAGACTTGTGGTTCAGTTGGACCGAGGATGGGACCTGATATGCGCTGTTCATCAAAGTGTATATTAAACTAATAAAGCCTACCATAACTTATTTTATTCCTCTCATCAAAAACTTTCATAGCAACCACCTTTACTATTTTAGTTATTTGATTACAAAAAATGTCAGCAGTCAAGAGAAAATTCTTCATTAAAAGAAGTAAAAAAACATCTTATAGGGAGAAATATCCTTGAGTAACACATGTCATGCTAAGCTGAATGTATACATTTCAAAAGCCTTCTGGTTTTGGATGAGGACCATAAAAAGATCCCCTGCTGAACAGGCAATGTCAAGAGAGATAAATAAATTTACAAGTCTTGGAGCAAAAGTTTATCTTGCTTATACTAGCTTCCAATCTCACAATCAAAGTGACCCAATCAGCTTTATTCACTGGAATATTAAATGGCATTATTAGAGGAGGCATTAGTCATGTAATTAGTATGTGTGAGTATACTTGTTTTAAGACTGAATACAAGTAGAATGGTAGACGAGCTGATGAAGAACAATGAGTAGAGCCCAGCTGGCCTTGTGATTGGTGGAGCTATCTAGCAGCAGTACACAAGCAGCCCAGCTGGCCTTATGATTGGTGGAGCTTTCTAGCAGCATTTCACAAGCAGCCCAGCAGGACTGGTGATTGGTGAAGCTGTCTAGCTCAAACTTGATTCATTTAGCTCTGGACAACCGTGCACTGAGGTTATTTGATGTGAGTCTCACTTGATGTCACAGTTGAAGTCAAATGAATTAAGGGTCTGAATTAACACTAAATCAGAAAGTGTGATCACGAAAAATAACATGTTTCACTAACTAAATGACTTGTATTTCTACAAAATCATGTCTGTTTTTTTCTCCCTAATGACAACATACCTTTTTGCTTTCAGTCTGGTTGTGTTTGATCTCTTGTACTTGAGAAATCTGAAACATCAAAATATGTCAAACCGTAAACAAACCAAACAATTCATACAACAGGTTTTCAGATTTCCCATGTAAATCAGATTCACAATTCACAATGTATCAAATCTATAAGTTAAAGAGAATTATTAAAATAAATTTATTTTGTAAATGAATTTTTTAATTACTTACTTATAATGACTAATATTGTGTATTTTGACAACTAAAAAGATCCAAAGATCTTGCTTTTCTTTTAATTACATTTTGCTCATCTTATAAAAATAATGAACTAATACTTACTGTTTTATGAATTTCTTTTCGGACGAAAGATCCTACTTTCTGCGTGGCCTTCTCACAAGGTCTCGACTCGGCCTCCTCGCTGAGAACAAACAGGAGAGTTTTATTCTTTACTTGGCGCAAATGTTTAGTGGTAGGCCTTCTTATCTATACAATTCTTATCTCCCTTTTACTGTTGTATCAGGCTTTAGAGCCTTAATCTCGAAAAGTCAATAATGACGAGCCGTTGTGAGCGGAGCCATGTTTATTAGTGACGTACCAAGTACAGTCAGAGTTATCTCCCTTGGTGGCTATATACGAAACGGAGAATACCACTAAATATAGATACCACAACATCTCCCTTTCGAGTAGGAATAGCACTCACTTATTAAACCATAAAAGTTAAAAGTCCAAACTGAAATTGAAACATAGAACACTTTTAAGAGTCCATAGTGCCTATAAAGAAACTTATTATTTGAAACTTGTCAACTATCACTGTAGCACCTTTAACAATGATTTCAACTTCAATAAACTGATTTGTTTGTTTTTTCCCATAAACTCTTTAACTGTAGAACATGAATAATAACACTCGAACAATGTCAGTCTCTAGAACTGTTCATCAAATCTGACAGGTGGTTTAGATGGTCTGCCAGATCGTGTCCTGTACACCTCATCAGTAGGCAGGGAACCTTGTGCTCTGGAGTCAGGGATGTCACTGTGGGTTGCGGCTGACTTCCTGTCATCCTGTACAGGCAGGAAATTCAAGTCCTTTCTATTTCGGCGATATTTTCCTGATTCTGTCTGCACCATGTATGAACGCGGAGACAGTTTGTCAAGAACAGTCGCTTTCTCACCTCTGTCTGACATCCAGGTCTCATCTCCTCTACTCAGTGTCGAAAGGGGTCGTGCTGCATGGCGTTTGTTGAAGTGAAGACGCGTATCTTCACGTCGGGAAGACTCGTGATCTATCACCTTCTTTTCACCCGGCGGACTGCATCGGAGTTTCTGGGGTAGGATAGGCAGCTTAGTACGAAGACGTCTGGACATGAGAAGCTCAGCAGGACTGTATCCACAGCTCAAAGGTGTAGAGCGATAGTTCAGAAGCGTAGCATAAGGATCATCTGCTGATTTCAAGAGAGTTTTGATTGTTCTTACTGCACGTTCAGCTTCACCATTTCCAGACGCATGACCTGGACTGCTAGTGACATGACAGAATCCATAGTCCTTGCTGAACTCGGCAAACTCCCCTGAAGAATACTGAGGACCGTTGTCCGATACGAGTATTTCAGGAACACCATGGCGGGCGAAAATACTCTTCAGATGATTTATCACTGCGTTAGATGATGTACTTGTGAGTTTCGCTATCTCAATGAAACGAGAGTGATAGTCTACTAAGAGTACATTCGGTTGTTTGTTGAGTTCAAACAAATCTGATGCAACCTTTTTCCATGGACGTTCAGGCATTTCCGAGGGCAGCAAAGGCTCGGGGTGATTGTCGGACTTCTTACAACACACATGGCATTTTGAAACAAATTCACCGATTTGTTTGCTCAGGTTTGGCCACCATACACATTGCTTTGCTCTCTCCCGTGTTTTTGTGATGCCCTGATGACCTTTGTGGAGTGTTTCAAGAATGCTTGGTCGCATGGTCTCTGGTATGAGAATTCTCCCACAGTAGAGAATTAGATCATCACAGACGGTTATGTCTGCCTTGTAAGGCCAGTAGTGTGATACTATCCCTTTCATCTGATGTCGTTCAGGCCATCCTTCCTTGCAGTACTGGACAATTTGTCGGCAAATGTCATCCTCTTGTTGATGACGTCTTGTCATCCAGTTTCTTGTCTGACGCAGGAAAGGTAATGCTACTAACAAAGGCCTCTACCTCTTCTTCTAGGTTTGAGTCGGACTGGACTATCTCGGGTGCACGAGACAGGGTGTCTGCAGTATAGAGTTCACGGCCTGGCACATGGTTAATGGTATACGCAAACCTCATCAGTCTCATCCTGAAACGTTGAACTCTAGGAGGCAGAGTGTCTAGATCTTTCAGACCTAGAAGTGGAACAAGGGGTTTATGGTCGGTTTCCAATACAAACTGAAGACCTATCAGATAGTCATGGAATCTCTCGCAAGCCCATGTGAGTGCAAGGGCTTCTTTCTCAATCTGGGCGTATCTCGTTTCTGTATCTGAGAGAGAACGAGATGCATAGGCGACTGGTTTCCAGTTTTCATTGTGGCGTTGACACAAGACAGCTCCTAGTCCATAGGATGAGGCATCAGCTGTTACTTTCGTTGGTAGGTTAGGGTTGTATATAGCTAGAACTGCACTACTGCTGACAGCTTGCTTGATCTTTGAGAATGCATCCATCTGCTGGTCACCCCAATACCACGAGTTCTTCTTACTGAGCAGATCCCGGAGTGGCTTAGTCAACTCTGCAAGGTTAACAACGAACTTGCCTAACTGGTTTACCATCCCGAGGAACCTTCTTAGATCAGGAATGTTCTGAAGTTCAGGGAGATTCTTAATAGCAGAAACCTTTTCCTCACTTGCCTTGATGCCCTCCTTTCCAACAGTTTGTCCAAGGAACTGAACCTCTGACTGTCCAAAGGCACATCCTTATTCAACGTTATGCCAGCGTTCTGAAGAGACGAGAGTGTGTGTCTCACACGCTCATCATGCTCAACATCGTTAGTCCCATATATGAGAAAATCATCCATGATGCCGGTAATTCCTTCATGACCTTCAAGTGTTCTTGATACTTGTTTTTGGAAATATTCAGGGGCTGAAGTAATTCCAAAAGGTAACCTCTTGTAACAGTATCGTCCAAATGGTGTCATGAATGTTGTCAAATATGAAGACCGTTCTGTCAATTTCACCTGGTGAAATCCTGAATTGGCATCTATTTTTGAGAATACTCTGGCATCTTTCAGTTGTCCAAGAGTATGATCTACTGTTGGCAGCGTGTGTCTCTCCCTGAGAACCGACTCATTCAACCTTCTCAGATCAACACAAATCCTGACATCTCCATTGGCTTTAGGTACTACCACCATTGGTGCACACCAATCTGTTGGAGTGTCAACCTTAGAAATTACTCCCATTGGTGATGATCATCTAATTGCAGAAATGTTTAAATGTGCAAGTGACTTAATTCTACCATTTCTAACTATATTGTTTAATGCCATGTTTGATTCAGCATACTTTCCTAGCTCCTGGTCAGTAGGCCATATCGTCCCAGTCTATAAGAAAGGTGATGTTAACAACCCGGATAACTATAGGGGTATTTCTATATTAAGTGTTTTCAGTAAACTGTATATATCTGTTTTAAATGCTAGGTTGCAATTCTGGTCAGATGCGTATGACAAGGTAAGTGAGCCTCAGGCAGGATTCAGACGTGGATATTCCACAGTGGATAATATATTTGTCCTACGGTCTATTATTGAGCATTATTTATCTAAGAAAGGAGGTAAAATCTGTGCCCTGTTTGTGGACTTCTCTAAGGCTTTTGATTCTATAGATAGGCAAAAATTGCTAGCGGTTTTAAATGCTAATGGTATATCTCCTAAAATGTATAAGTGTATTCAATCTATTTATAAAAACGTCTACGCTTGTGTTAAATTTGATAATAATTTTTCAAAGAAATTCTGGTCTGGTCTTGGATTGAAACAGGGATGTATTTTAAGTCCATTACTCTTTAATCTATTCATTAATGATTTGGCTTTAGCTATTGAGGCGGGATGTGATTATGGAATTCAGCTCCACCCTGATATAATTCAAGTATTTCTACTCTTGTTTGCAGATGATGTTGTCCTTATTTCTGACACTATATTCGGACTCCAAAAGCGCATAGATATTCTTGAGGAATATTGTGTTAATTATTCTTTGGAAATCAATATGGATAAAACAAAAGTTGTTACATTTAAAGGTGGTGGTGGTCAATCAAAACACGAGAAGTGGTTTTATAAGGGTGTCCAGCTGCAATGTATTTCTTCCTATAAGTATCTAGGTCTAGTATTTTCCAAAACTTTATCTTGGACAAGACATATTGATAATATCGTTTTGCAAGCAAAAAGGGCTCTTTTTGGTATCCTACGTTCTTTCTCCCATATCAAGCCATTGCCCTTAAAACTATTTTTCAATATTTTCGACTCAAAGGTTCTTCCAATTTTGCTGTATGGTGCTGAAATATGGGGACTATCGCAGGCTTGTAAAGCTATTGAAACGGTGCATGTTCTAGCATGTAAACGTGTCTTGGGTGTAAAGTCATCTACGTCTAACGAGGTCGTGCGAGGTGAATGTGGCAGGTATCCTCTCTATATTACAGTTTATATTCGCTGTGTAAAATTCTGGTTAAAATTGATTAAAATGCCAAATTATCGGCTGCCTAGAAAGAGTTACGATTTGCTTTTTCTGTTGTCTAAGAATGGGAAACAAAGCTGGGTGACACAAATTAAATATCTTTTTTATAGTCATGGTTTCGGTTACATTTGGGAAAAACAAGATGTTGCTGGAGTTTCTGCCTTTATTTCTGAGTTCTCCCACAGACTGAAGTGTTGTTATGAACAGGAATGGCATGATACTATCATTAATAGTAGTAAATATTTTACCTATACTATGTATAAGAATGTTTTCCAACCAGAGTTCTACCTTTCCGCTATTACTATTCATAAATTTAGAATTGCACTTGCCCAGTTTCGCTGTAGTTCACATAAATTAGCAATTGAAAGTGGTAGATATTATAATATTCCGAAGGAGGCCAGACTCTGTAAAGTTTGTAACAGTGGGCAAGTAGACTCTGAGTACCACTTCCTGCTGATCTGTGATGCTTATCATAACCTTCGTCAGCAATATATACCCTCTAAGTATTACGTGTACCCATCACTGTCGACTTTTACCATGCTCATGTCTTCTCATCAAGAATCTATTATTAGAAATCTGGCTTGTTACCTCTATCACGCGTCTAATTTACGCCTTAAAACAATAGTGAAATAGCTTCATTTATTAAACTGCTTGTGCAAGCATATTTTTTCATTACTATATATGGACCATGTTGTACTTAGGGCCGATGGCCCACACCTTTGTACTGAAATAAAGAAATTGACTCCAGTTTCTCTAACTGGTCTTTCACTTTGGGCAATAGAGGAATTGGCACACGTCTTGGTGTTGCGACAACATACGGTTGTGCATCAGCCTTCAGTTTTATGTCATATTCACCTTCCATTTCCCCTAGACCTGTAAATAGACCTGGGAACTCTGAGACCATGTCCTCCTTAGAAACAGCTGAACAGAACTGGAGCAATCCAAGATCTTCACTAGCTTCACAGCTTAATAGTGAGTGACTACTCTCAGTCAAAACATAGAATGTTTCCTTCACAGTTTTATCTCTCCATTTGATGGTAGCGTTGAAACATCCAACCACTTTCAACTGATTCTGGATTCCTCGAAGAATACGTCTAGGGCTTTGAAGCTCTCTTCCTGGGAATACCTTGTTGAAAACATCCTGAGATATCAAACTGACATATGCCCCTGTGTCTGCTTTGAGGGTGATAAGCTTGCCGTCCACTTGTAAGTTGAAGTAGTGCCTACTTTTCTGTTTCGGAGTGTCACTGCTTATAGATCCAAGAAAAAGAGTTTCTTGTGAATCATCTTCATCATAGGAACAATCATCATCATCATCCTCATCTATAGCTCTCACATAACCTTTCTGTGACTTGCATACACTGGCATAGTGACCACGTTTCCTGCAATTATTACACAATACACGTTTTGCTGGACAAAAATTTCTATCATGTCTCTCTTTACCACAAAATGGACAACTTTCCTTGGGGTGTTTTGAATATTGAGCATGTGATTTACCTCTTCCTGGCTGCTTAGATGTAGCATGATTTTGTTGTTTAGTAGATGAAGTTTTCTTCTTGACATATCCAACACTGGCAGCTTTATCAACTTGCAGACTTTTTACTTGAGTATCTGTAGCTTCAGCTGTTCTACATATATTTAAAGCTTTTTCTAGAGTAAGATTTTCTTCCCTCAGAAGCCGTGACCTTGTTTCTTCACTATGAATTCCAATGATGATCCTATCCCTCACCAGTGAATCTCTAAGGTTACCAAATTCACAACTGGCACTTTTATTTCGAATTTCAGTATAGAAAGAGTCAAACTTTTCCCCACTTTGTTGATTTCTTGTTCCAAATACATATCTTTCAAATGTCACATTCTTTCTGGGATTACAATAATCTTCAAATTTCTGCATCAATTTCTTGCAATCTTCGCGGTCATCTTCATTTGCAAATTCAAATGTATTGTAAACAAGTCTAGCTTCTTTGCCTATAACATGCAGGAATGTAGATGCAACGACTTTAGCATCTTTTTTTTCTAGTCCACTTGCAATTTTGTAAAGCTCAAATTCCTGTTTCCATGTTCTAAAATTCTCTGAAACATTGCCAGATAATTCCAACGAAGGCGGTGGCTTCAAGTTATTCATGATGAAAACTGACCATTTACCGATACGAGAGCGTAACCTTGATAACCCGAGCGTCAGGACGATTTTCCTAGATCGACGAGCCTTATCCGTAGAGCGCGGCAACTGGTGATTGTGCAGGTGGACGATTGTCAGCACGATTTCAAACACGACAGTTACAGTAACGTCAGAGAGCGACGACCAGTCAAAAGGTTCAGAACTTGAGCTTAATACAGAGTTTGTAACTTGTCTCACCAGATCCCGGTTCTGACACCATGTTGTATCAGGCTTTAGAGCCTTAATCTTGAAAAGTCAATAATGACGAGCCGTTGTGAGCGGAGCCATGTTTATTAGTGACGTACCAAGTACAGTCAGAGTTATCTCCCTTGGTGGCTATATACGAAACGGAGAATACCACTAAATTGTTATTACATTTATCGTTTCAACATAGTGTGAGGTAATCATCATGGCTAATCGCTAATGGCTGAAATAGTGCCCAAGCTGGGTAAAACAACTCACTCACTCATTTAAGAAAATATTTAATCGAAAGCATTGTTCTTATTTACTCGTTTGATTTTTATGGTTGACCTCACCTTGGTCATATATTATATATATATATATATATATATATATTTACACACCTCGGTGTGATATGTTACCGTTCTCTTAACATTGGTTCATTCTCATATCAACCTGTTATAATGTAATCATCGGTTGTTTCTCCATATCGCCCTTGGGCACTATCACATATCATTCAATGGGCAGGCGTTACTATGTCCTTTGTTTTTATTTGAAGGCTATATGCCATATCCACCATTTACGCAGGTGGGTGTTATGAGATGTTCAACCTACACAAACGATTAGACTTTTTTTCACAAATTAAGTATATAAGACTTAACATTAGCGAAAGTGGGATTCGAACCCGGGACCTCTCTGCTGGCGAGTACTGCCTTTACCATTTGAGCTAACGACGATCCCTGCCTGTTACTGTACATTTTGTTGTGTCATGTCTGTACTGTTTTCCCCTGGTATATATATATATGTATATGTATATGTATATAAACATGAAAATATATATGTATACGGTTATGTCTATTTCTAATCTTTAGAATCAAATATTTAGCTTTAAAATCTCAAGCAGCCAGATATTGTTTATTTATTACTCACCCGTGTAAGATACCCCAGTGTAACATTTATATGGCGATATTAAACTAGTGTAATACCGCTCTCCGTATGAGGTCATAATATTGTGTGGTTGTGACGTCACAATCTTGGCACCGACGTCTCAATGGCGGCTCAGTCGCGGAAATGCTTCGTTCAGTGCACTTTCGGTAAAAATGCTTGATTACTGAGGTCAAGTAATAAACAGAATACTAAACTTCCTTCCATTTAATACTATTTTTATTTAACTCGTTAATGATTTTGTATCAAACTCGCTTTCGCTCGTTTTATACTTAATCATTAACTCGTTTAATAAAAATAGTATTAAATGGAAGGTCGTTTAGTATCCTCTATATCCTACTGGACTCGTTTGGTCAGGACACATAAACACGCAAAGTAAAACGCTTACAAATTAATTTTATAAAAACTATTTGATTTGAAAACTTTGTGTAAGCCAAGTAATGACCGGATTGCCTCGCGTTATGGCAAAGAAAACTGAGCTCGGGCTAACGCCCTCGTGCGATTTTTTGCCATAATCGCTCCGCACCCGGTCATTATTTACTACATATTCCATTGACCATACAACTAAATCAAAGAACTATTATGCCTATCATCTGGAACGTCCCCCTTGGTTTATTTCATAAGACCAAGTTCAAGAAAAGTCCCTCTATGTTCCACTCACTACATCTCCCGTTCAACGGACTGTAGACACTCGAGAACTATGTCAAGGTCAAGGACATCAGCTCCTCTCCTTGGCTGATTTGACTGGCTCCACACGGTGACAGAACGTCCTGCATCTGGAAGAACAAAATGAGATCTGTGATTGAAGCAAGATCCTCCATGCAAATTGGAAATTGATTACTGAAGAGGAAATAGAACAACTAGCCCATGAATGCAGATTCATAACAGCCAGGTCATCTGAGAATTATCCACAAGTTTCTTTCAGATCTACAAGTTTTCAAGCCATTCATAAGCTAATAAACAAACATAATAATGAAGAGGTAAGTCTGATGATTGATAAGAGAATACCGCCTGTCTTACCCTAACCCTATAGATCAGAACAAATCTGTTTATACATGAGAAAATATTATCTCTTCATAAAATATCAGATTATAGAAGTTTATTCTCAAAGAAATGTTTTCACTGGTTCAGTGGTGATTTAAAAACCATGCATGAACACTTTAACTGTTAAACTGATCTGGGTCAAACCAAGTTAGTAATTTACAGCAATGAAAACAGATCAATTAAGCAAATAAACAAGGACTGGCTTAACTTTCATGGTATTGCATTTGACCTTTAATGTATGGTATTGTATTTGACCTTGAAAATACAATTATTTATTCAAATCATCTCACATATTCATTAAAAATGCTAATAGATGCCAAAAATGTCAATAATGACAATTATTAGTTTCAATGGAAATCAGACAACAGCTTATGTGTGTGCTAAAGCAAAAATCACATTTACAATTCACATGAGTACTAGTTATATAACATTTCAAATGCTACAAATAAAATTTTATCTTCTACCTGTTTTAGTAAATTTTCTAAAATTATCTTTAACTAATTGACTTGTGCCACAGTCAAGTTTTCTATTCGTATCGCAAATTTGTACCTCTATACTGTCACTCTACTTAACCGCTTAGCATTAACATGATACTTGATACATGATATGTAGTGTCTCATTAAGAAAGACTGACCCTAGCCGGCAGATAATGTTTAGAATATTTTGAGACACATACACGTCTGTTCATCGCCTGACCCTAATTCTCTCGCCCGTCGTGGTTTGGCCTTTGCCTTCTTCGCCATCATCTCTTTGGGCTGTTTGGCTGCGCTTCTCTTCACAGGTTTGTCTCCCCTGGCTGCGGTCTTTTCTGTAGGGAGACTTGATACCATACTCTGATGGCAAAGGACATGAGGTTTGGCTCAAATATTCCAATAATAACTTGATATTTATTGTTACTTAACAATTTATACATGCAAATGCCATAATTACAATTAAATCAATTTTACAAGAAACTTACACCGTTAGCAAACAGCGTCTCTAAATTGATTGTAGATACGAGAAATCCTTCTTGTCCTCATGCCACAGCCTTTTTACATAATGTTTTTTCTTGCCACTAACATGCAATATTGAAATGAATTTGTATGCGTAGAACTGAAAATGTCCTATAGATTTGACACCTATATCTTTGTCCTCTGTATATCATGTGTGAATATTATATGTACTGTAATACTGTATATTTATGGTGCCCAAAAAAAAATTATTCCAATAATTTTAGGATTTGCTTATGATATTAGCAATAAAGTGTGTCTGTCTCTTCTTTATATCTAAATCAAAGGTTTCAATCACCTTGTTTTTGTGTGAAGAATGTGTCATAATATTTGTAGTTGCAGCAAGGAAATGATGTCAAGAACTTTGTTCAATGATAGCTTTCACTTATGACCAATAACATGCTTCATAATAAGACTGGCTCTCCTAAAATGATTTTTTGTCTGAAAGTTAAATGCTGTGCGTCTACAATAAAAAAAAGGAATAACAATTAAATGATAGTTCTTGTCAGCTTTGCTCAAAAGGTCATTTTCAGTGAGTGTCAAAACTTGTATAAACTAGGGGCATCCTTTAACATTTATGTATTTATGTATTAAGAATATAAAAATTATTCAGTATATGCTGTCAAATTTGAATTGATAATTCAGTAATGATATGCCATATACCAAGTTTACGATGATTGATTATTGTTCAATATGACTAAATTGATAACCATATTTAAACCTAAGAAAAACCAACAACTTACCATATCATCTGAAGCAACACTTGAAGTTTGTTCCCTACGCCTCGGAGACCAAGCACGAGCTTTCAGGGCAGATATCTTCTTCCCTTTCCACAAACTACTGGGAGATGCCCCTGGTTTAGTGGTAACATCAGAATCAACTTGTGGTGTCTTCTCGAAGTCTACTCCCTCCAGTCTCAGTGAACTCGCAACAGAATGAGCGTCATCATCTTCAACCGCCTCCTGCTCTGTGGACTGTCTGCCTCTAGGACTCAACCTTGCTCTCTTAGCTTGAGTGGAATCCTCTTCATGAGTGCTGGACGATGGTGTGCGACTCCTACTCGGCGTCTTGCTTGGTCTTTTCATTATCTCAGTTTTTTTCTTTCCAGTGACACTTTGAAGTTTAGTTGAGTCTTCTTGTTTAGAATAATCGGCCTGTTCAGACAATGTTGACTCGTCAGCATCATTTGATTTTGAAGTTTTTGTCTTCGATGTCTTGTTCTTCTTTGACATCGATGTCGATGGAATATCTGATTTTTTCTTTCGACTTTTTGTTCTTTCTTCACCATCTGATTCTCGAGCAGATTCAGCACCTCTCCTTGACCCAGTCTCTTTGGCAGGTTCTTTAGTCTTCACATCTTCCTGGGGGAGTTCTTCTTGATCTGACAAAGTCTCATCAACATCTTGAGATTTTGTAACTTTTGTCCTTTTAGCAATTTTGGCCTTCTTTGGCATTTCTTTTAATGCAGATGGAATAGATTTTTTCTTCCGACTTCTTGTCTCTCCTTCATCTGATTCAGGGCCTGACTCTGGAGTACTTGGTCTTTTTTGTGGAACTGCTCCTTTCAAAGATGCAGTTCGCTTGACGGGTTGGCTAGCTGAATCTTCTTTCTCAGAAGGTTGCTCCAGTTCTGACAAACCCTCTTGAACTCCATATTGAGATTTTGTTGCTTTTACCTTTGATCCTTTCGACCTTGTAGGTGTCTCTTTTACAGTAGGCGATCTCTTCTTTCGGGTTCTTGATGTTTTTTCAACATCTGAAGCTGGACTAGATTCAGGTGAAGTTTGCCTGCTTGTTTTTGTGTCTTTTCTAGAACCTGCCTGTTTAACAAGATCATTATCTGTTTCTCTTTTCTCTGAATGTTTATCCTGCTCAGAATTAAACTCTTGACCTTGTTTTAAAGCTTTTGCCTTTGTTGCACTTTTGACCTTTCTTGGTGATGCTTTAACTGCAGATGATGTTTTCTTACTTTTTGTTGTTTCTTCAGTGTCTGAGTCAGGACAAGATTCCGGTGAACTTTGACCCCCTGTTTTCTCTTTAAATTTTTTTGAGCCAGTTTGTTTCACAATCTCAGATGTTTTCTGTGTTGATTTCACTTTGCCTTTCATTGTGGATTTCTGCTTTCCTGTTGACCTCTGTTTAGATTTGGGTCCAGGAGAAGGCAAAGTTGTGCTCTTCCTTCCCTTGGGCGTCACTAGAGGTCCAGCGTCTGCATCTCCTTCTATTGTCCTTGGATCAACTGATTCCTCTTCTTTCTCCAGTGGAGAAACACTTGGCTCCTTCCTTGATGAGGAAACAATTTGTCGGGGATCCTTGGTTGATTCTTCTGTGTGTGAAGCACTTTGTCCAATAGTGGAAGAATCACAATCAGAAACTGATGCCTTCTTGGCTGCCCTTCTCTTCATTTGTACAGACTTTGGTCCTAGACCTTTCATTTTGTATTCCTTTCTTCTTGAATCTTGACTTGATGTGATCTTATCTTCTGCTTCTGAGTGCGACTTGTCTTCAGTTTCTCTCTCAGGACTTTGTGATGTCTCAACTCTACCACTATAATTCTTGACTTGGTACTGTTTAACCTGGATCCTTTCAAGACAAATAGACAATGTTCTTGATATTGTGGAAAGATTTGACGCATTGTTTGTATCTGATGTATCATTCCTTTCCAGTTCTGGTGGTTCATCAGCCCCGACAGGTGAAGGAGATGACAGGGATGAGTCTTCTAGAAGTGGTTGATCTGCTGATGGTTCATGGACCAACTCGGGAGGGGCCGGGGACTCCTCATGATAGACTGACCTGACTGGGACTTCTTCATTTTCATCAACCCTCTGGCCTCCAGACCCCTGGTGGGGTTCATGGACCAGATCAGGTGGTGCTGGGAACCCCTCATGATCTGAGGTCTCTTGAACCTCCTGCACGTTCTCCTGTCTCTCCTCGTCTCCTGGAGGACGAGGAACCTCCAATGTGACAAGTGACGGGGACAGAGCCTGGTGGTCAGCAAGTATATCAACATCTTTCCAGTTCTTAACAGTCCATTTGTTTTTGCTTGTTTCATCTTTTGGTGAAGATGATTCTTTGGGTGTTTTTTCTTGACTTGTTTTCTTTTTGACAGACACTTTCCTGGAACTCTTACTTTCACATAATGATACCTCACTTGAATCCTTGCTTGTGGACTCAGAAGTTTCTTTAGATGTTGAACCTGACGTAACAGAGGTGCTGGTTGATGCAGGACTGGAGGAACCGTCCCGGCTATTCCCGCTGCTCTGTGTGGTGGACCTTGGCAAATACTCAGGAGTCTCAGAACTATATGGAGTCTCTGTCACATTCTCTGTCTCTGTGGGCGTTTCCTCAATTACGGGTGTTTCTGTGTCCAGAGTCTCGGTCTCAGTGGGTGTCTCCTCAATCCCCTGTGTCTCCTCTCCTGTTTCCTGTGTCTCTGTATCCAGGGTCTCTGTCTCCTGAGCACCTGCTGTTTCTGAAGTAGTTGCTGGTGCGGTGCTCTGGCCCGACCCTGAAGGGAGCTCACTGCTCTCTGGTGGGTTGTAGGTTACATCACTCAAGTCAGAGCTGTCTAAACTTGGAACATGACCTTTGCGGACAGAACCTGATGGGCCTGAATGCTGCAAGAAAAATGAATGATATTAATTCTGATGGATCCTCTTTTTTTGTTTGCATTGTTGTTTATTTTAGCACCACCATTGTTTTCACATATATTTTTTACTATAGGATGTTCTTACAGCAGGAGATTGTCTTACTTATTATTGTTCATCATTACCACGATTCAGCTTTTGCCAAAATAAGTTTATAAATATAATCATGCAAAGCAAATAATCTCTCCTTGTATATTTGATTTCTTAGAGTGAATAGTAACTCAAAATCATTTAATGCTCTGATGAATTTAAAGAGAAAACAATTAATCACACACCGGTTCAGAATCTGATTCTTTAGGTGTAGACCATGTTTTCACAATTCTGAAATCTCGCTTTACAGTCTCCCTTTTTCTGAAATACAAAGGAGAACTGAGTGAATAGTCACTGGTTGGTCGAGTTGCAGAGGCTGAACTGAGAGGCAGTTACACAGAAACAACATTTAATTTCTGTACTTTCACCAAGAATGCTTGTGTTTTGATATATCAACCAGTTCTGTTTAAAGTTTGTCAGGTCAGGTAAAAGTTGCAATGTATTTTAACTTTGTTTATCAAAAATCAAATAAGCCAGCTGACCATTAGTACAACCGGCCCAATCTAAAATCTAAAATAAAGCAGCAAGTCGTTGACAGGCAGGTGTTTATTTTGAACACTGCATAGTTGGGATGCACAAGATTATCGGTATATGTACCAGTTAAAACTTTGCAATACAATAATGGAAATATGATTCTCATTTTACTAATATAAAGTCCCAAAGGATTAGAAATGTGAGATCAAGATACATCAAGATCCTCTTGGTCTAGCATCCCTCATCAAGATACATCAAGATCCTCTTGGTCTAGATTCCCTCATTAAGACCATTAAGATCCTCTTGGTCTAGCATCCCTCATTAAGACCATTAAGATCCTCTTGGTTTAGATTCCCTCATTAAGACCATTAAGATCCTCTTGGTCTAGATTCCCTCATTAAGACCATTAAGATCCTCTTGGTTTAGATTCCCTCATTAAGACCATTAAGATCCTCTTGGTCTAGCATCCCTCATTAAGACCATTAAGATCCTCTTGGTTTAGATTCCCTCATTAAGACCATTAAGATCCTCTTGGTCTAGATTCCCTCATTAAGACCATTAAGATCCTCTTGGTTTAGATTCCCTCATTAAGACCATTAAGATCCTCTTGGTTTAGATTCCCTCATCAAGACCATTAAGATCCTCTTGGTCTAGATTCCCTCATCAAGACCATTAAGATCCTCTTGGTTTAGATTCCCTCATCAAGACCATTAAGATCCTCTTGGTCTAGCATCCCTCATTAAGACCATTAAGATCCTCTTGGTCTAGATTCCCTCATTAAGACCATTAAGATCCTCTTGGTCTAGCATCCCTCATCAAGACCATTAAGATCCTCTTGGTTAAGATTCCCTCATCAAGACCATTAAGATCCTCTTGGTCTAGATTCCCTCATTAAGACCATTAAGATCCTCTTGGTTTAGATTCCCTCATCAAGACCATTAAGATCCTCTTGGTCTAGCATCCCTCATTAAGACCATTAAGATCCTCTTGGTCTAGATTCCCTCATTAAGACCATTAAGATCCTCTTGGTCTAGCATCCCTCATTAAGACCATTAAGATCCTCTTGGTCTAGATTCCCTCATTAAGACCATTAAGATCCTCTTGGTCTAGCATCCCTCATCAAGACCATTAAGATCCTCTTGGTTAAGATTCCCTCATTAAGACCATTAAGATCCTCTTGGTTAAGATTCCCTCATCAAGACCATTAAGATCCTCTTGGTCTAGATTCCCTCATTAAGACCATTAAGATCCTCTTGGTTTAGATTCCCTCATCAAGACCATTAAGATCCTCTTGGTCTAGCATCCCTCATTAAGACCATTAAGATCCTCTTGGTCTAGATTCCCTCATTAAGACCATTAAGATCCTTTGGTCTAGATTCCCTCATTAAGACCATTAAGATCCTCTTGGTCTAGATTCCCTCATCAAGACCATTAAGATCCTCTTGGTTTAGATTCCCTCATTAAGACCATTAAGATCCTCTTGGTTTAGATTCCCTCATTAAGACCATTAAGATCCTCTTGGTTTAGATTCCCTCATCAAGACCATTAAGATCCTCTTGGTCTAGCATCCCTCATTAAGACCATTAAGATCCTCTTGGTCTAGCATCCCTCATTAAGACCATTAAGATCCTCTTGGTCTAGATTCCCTCATCAAGACCATTAAGATCCTCTTGGTTTAGATTCCCTCATTAAGACCATTAAGATCCTCTTGGTTTAGATTCCCTCATTAAGACCATTAAGATCCTCTTGGTCTAGATTCCCTCATTAAGACCATTAAGATCCTCTTGGTCTAGCATCCCTCATCAAGACCATAAAGATCCTCTTGGTTAAGATTCCCTCATTAAGACCATTAAGATCCTCTTGGTCTAGCATCCCTCATCAAGACCATAAAGATCCTCTTGGTTAAGATTCCCTCATTAAGACCATTAAGATCCTCTTGGTCTAGCATCCCTCATCAAGACCATTAAGATCCTCTTGGTTAAGATTCCCTCATCAAGACCATTAAGATCCTCTTGGTCTAGCATCCCTCATCAAGACCATTAAGATCCTCTTGGTCTAGATTCCCTCATTAAGACCATTAAGATCCTCTTGGTTAAGATTCCCTCATTAAGACCATTAAGATCCTCTTGGTTAAGATTCCCTCATCAAGACCATTAAGATCCTCTTGGTCTAGATTCCCTCATTAAGACCATTAAGATCCTCTTGGTTTAGATTCCCTCATCAAGACCATTAAGATCCTCTTGGTCTAGCATCCCTCATTAAGACCATTAAGATCCTCTTGGTCTAGATTCCCTCATTAAGACCATTAAGATCCTTTGGTCTAGATTCCCTCATTAAGACCATTAAGATCCTCTTGGTCTAGATTCCCTCATCAAGACCATTAAGATCCTCTTGGTTTAGATTCCCTCATTAAGACCATTAAGATCCTCTTGGTTTAGATTCCCTCATTAAGACCATTAAGATCCTCTTGGTTTAGATTCCCTCATCAAGACCATTAAGATCCTCTTGGTCTAGCATCCCTCATCAAGACCATTAAGATCCTCTTGGTTAAGATTCCCTCATCAAGACCATTAAGATCCTCTTGGTCTAGCATCCCTCATCAAGACCATTAAGATCCTCTTGGTCTAGATTCCCTCATTAAGACCATTAAGATCCTCTTGGTCTAGATTCCCTCATTAAGACCATTAAGATCCTTTGGTCTAGATTCCCTCATTAAGACCATTAAGATCCTCTTGGTCTAGATTCCCTCATCAAGACCATTAAGATCCTCTTGGTTTAGATTCCCTCATTAAGACCATTAAGATCCTCTTGGTTTAGATTCCCTCATTAAGACCATTAAGATCCTCTTGGTTTAGATTCCCTCATCAAGACCATTAAGATCCTCTTGGTCTAGCATCCCTCATTAAGACCATTAAGATCCTCTTGGTCTAGCATCCCTCATTAAGACCATTAAGATCCTCTTGGTCTAGATTCCCTCATCAAGACCATTAAGATCCTCTTGGTTTAGATTCCCTCATTAAGACCATTAAGATCCTCTTGGTTTAGATTCCCTCATTAAGACCATTAAGATCCTCTTGGTCTAGATTCCCTCATTAAGACCATTAAGATCCTCTTGGTCTAGCATCCCTCATCAAGACCATAAAGATCCTCTTGGTTAAGATTCCCTCATTAAGACCATTAAGATCCTCTTGGTCTAGCATCCCTCATCAAGACCATAAAGATCCTCTTGGTTAAGATTCCCTCATTAAGACCATTAAGATCCTCTTGGTCTAGCATCCCTCATCAAGACCATTAAGATCCTCTTGGTTAAGATTCCCTCATCAAGACCATTAAGATCCTCTTGGTCTAGCATCCCTCATCAAGACCATTAAGATCCTCTTGGTCTAGATTCCCTCATTAAGACCATTAAGATCCTTTGGTCTAGATTCCCTCATTAAGACCATTAAGATCCTCTTGGTCTAGATTCCCTCATTAAGACCATTAAGATCCTTTGGTCTAGATTCCCTCATTAAGACCATTAAGATCCTCTTGGTCTAGATTCCCTCATCAAGACCATTAAGATCCTCTTGGTTTAGATTCCCTCATTAAGACCATTAAGATCCTTTGGTCTAGATTCCCTCATTAAGACCATTAAGATCCTTTGGTCTAGATTCCCTCATTAAGACCATTAAGATCCTCTTGGTTTAGATTCCCTCATCAAGACCATTAAGATCCTCTTGGTTTAGATTCCCTCATCAAGACCATTAAGATCCTTTGGTCTAGATTCCCTCTTTACGACAATCAAGTTCCTCTTGGTTTAGCTTTCCTTATTAAGACCATAAATATTAATAACAGGTAATAACTTATAAGCAGAAATGTCTCTTCAAATATCATTTTGACAAACCACACCTTGCCTTCCCTTCAGTTCAACCATCTGTATCATGTATGTTAAGATTTGGATCCTTTTATCAGCTGAACAGTAAGACACATTTCTGATGAGCTGACAATTGATAAGATTTTCTTTTTCTACCAAGTGAGCTTCTGGACTTGTTTATTCACTTAACAGGGCATGCATAACAAGCCTTCAGGGAGCCAAACGTAAAAAATAGTCATTAGACTTCCCGGTCTGGAATCCAATTATTAACACTAAAAATGAAATAGGAAATTGACAAAGTTATAAATCACACCTGTTAAAATGCAGTCTAGACAAGGAAATTCTAAAAACTACAAATTTAATCTACAGGGTTGTGCAAAAAGTATGGACTCACTTGATGCAACATCCAAAGTCTTCCATTTTAATTTAGCTTTGCTTAAGTAATTTTCATTGATTTAATCTTCATTGTATGATTTTCTAAGTTTGCTCATATGCGAGGAAGTATTCTGGCTACACTAACCTCATAATTTCAGTTTTAATTTCCACTGGTTATCTAAGGAATGACACAAAGTTGATCAACATATATACAATATTATCAAGACCTTTGATTTAGTATTGCATTCTATGGGGACACATTTTTCATTCAGGTGTACACATATGTAGAAAAATGCGATGAGAATAGTTAAATGGAGACTGTGTCAATAATAGAAATAGATATCAACGTGGGCTAATTGGTTGACTTAGCATGGATCAATAGGGGGCAGGCTCTTTAGCCAAGGTCTATTGTGGACGAAGTCTCGCTATAAATTAAATATAAGTCCAAACATTTAATTCAAATTACTTACTCAAAGCTGAAATGATTTGAATTAGTAGGACAAGTTTTAAATTGACAAGAGTATGTTTCATATTTCTTTTTGTAACTTAAAGAGCCACTCCGTGAGTTGTTGGAGTTATATATATGCCAAACTTAATCAATGGTGTCATTTGATCGCGAAGTATCGACTGTTACCAAAAACATACATCTTAAAGTTTGTGGGTATTTTACAGTGACAATATAAAGGTAGACCGCCGCAATTATGATCGAAAATCGGACAGTGGCGCGCGTCAAATAGTCAAATGTAATTTTGGAGACTTATCAAAAACAGGTAGGAGGGCAGTTAGGAGTTGATAGCGTTTCTTAGGTTATATAAATAGTATCAATGTTTATTATATTTTGAATGGTGAAATATGCCATTTATCGGTGAAAATAAAACCCGTATTTTCACTGAGTGAAATAAAAATGGTATTCTACTCAGTGAAATGATGCAACAATCATATGACGTCGCCTGAAACAATTGAATGATGTCATGCAACCGCCGCGCTAGCAAAGCGCTTTAGCTTCTCCATTCATATAGTTAGGGTCATTTACGGGGTTTTGGGAAACATAATAAATAGAACATTTGCCATTTCTCGTCGAATACCATGAATATCTCATCTCGTGAAGTAGATATCATATATTTACACTCGTGGCTACGCCACTCGTGAAAATATAAATTTCTACTTCACTCGATGAGATATCCATGGTATTCGAAGAGAAATGTCAAATATCCTCTATATATTGGATGTGATATCTACACCTCTGTGCATTTATAAGGCTGTTTTTAGATTTCCATGGAAAACCAGTATTTGTCATATATATGACTTTTGGACATGAAAAGTTAAGATGTTTTTGATTTTATATCACCACATATGACATTAAGTTCGTATCAGAGGTAAATAATATGGTATGAAAATCACGGAGTTGCTCTTTAAGTAAGAGCCTTTAATATACCATTAATCCTATCTTAGTTTTAGTTGCCTCCCTAAAACTTACATCTTTATCTCTAAAATGCCAAAATTATAATACTTTCTTGTTTTCATTGATAATCGGAATATGGCCATAAATTTGAGTTCCAATAATTCTTGCCCGGATCTGTACTTTCACTTTATGAGGATGTTGGACTTACCATCATGATCATTCGTAGAATTTTATCAGTTTGCTTAACAAGTAATGAAGAAATGGAAACTGTTGAGGATCACAATACCGACAAGATGCTATCTACCTCATGGTCTTTCCTTTAGATAATATGTCAAACGGATAAATAACAGTTAAGCTTTTAAAATTTACACAGTCTCAAAATGATGATTATGAAGCGAAATAGGCCTACACTACAGGCTTTGTGCTTGGCTAATCATCGGTCTGCTTCATATTTAAACAAGGTAAACGCTTGAATTCATTTAAGATTTTTTCGAAAAGGAATACTGTTATATTTACGTGTAACGTCGAACAAAATGAGGGTTTTTATTCGACATCATAACATCTTTAGCGTCTCTTCAAATCAAACTCTACTCCCAGTTCCAAGTTCCCGCTGATGTTGTGCAAAGGGAAGTGACTCTGAATTATTATCATAACGGTCTCATTCTCGTGATGCCAGTATAAAGATCGGTGGTTCAAATCTTATACATATATATCTTATTTTTGCTCTTAACTCGTATTTCAATTTTGAATTTTCTTTTAATTATTTTTTACTTATTATCTTTAGAATGACGTTATATATCTCATGTATTTGATATGAATCAGTTTGGAAATTTGTGTTCCTGTTCAATTTGTGAGGGAAAAATGGTGTCAGGCATGTCGGCCATCTTTTACTTCAGTTTGGACATTTATCATTCTTTGGATTACCTCCTTTTTGGCTAAGATGAGGAATATAAGACATTGTGATGGTAATAAAATGTAATGGTTGGACAGTGTTTTTCTTAAATTCAATAAATCAAAAAAATATTTTTGATAATTTGAACTCATTGGAACCTTCATTTAGGATTTACTTTACTGTAACTATAATTTATTTTTTAACCCAATCTCATTTTAATTCCTTCAATGTTATGGAAATTCAAACAATTTTCTAAATTAAATTCTTTAACGAGACAAAACAAAATACCAGAAATGAAATGTAATTGATTTATTAGTGAATGATGCCACATACTCTTACACTCAAACTATGGACAGGAAATTACACTAAAACTACCATAAATCCTTGAATTATTGCCCGTCAGCCTTACATAAGTGCTAGCACTCGTGAAATAAATAATCACTTGTCTCAAATAATCGATTGGTTGATTCTGTAGACACTTTATTAAACTTCAAAATAATGCTATCTATTGGGATCAAAAGATACAAAGGCATGCAATGTTTAACCTCCTGGTAAGAACTTCAGTAATTATATTCATAGTCAGAAGTTTACTATAATGATGCTTTGATTTGATTTGCATACACATATTATGTCTTGAAAATGATAATGGCCTGACCTCTGAATAACTGCTTGGACAAACCAGTGTGAACAATTAATAACTGCTGGGTGACTTTTCAAGGGTTTACGGTACGTAGGAGATGTGAACACAAGGTAATCATGCAGTACATGTTGATATATGAGCCCCAAGTAAACTGACAGACTAGAACTGAAATTGATTTACTACTTAGAAATTTTAATGTTCTGTGGGGACATTATTCTACACCCCTTTCTTGGCTTCACTAATAACTATGTATGTGGGATTTATATTTCCATATGATCAGGTCACATCAGGGGACAAATTTACTACAAAGCATGCAGTTTCTCAGTGAGCTGACCTATCACAGAATGCCTGTTTCAAACAATTAGCAATATACTATTCAACAACGATAATTCATACATCTGAATGTTTGTTGCATAAATAATTTGAACATAAAATTTTTGGTTTCAACAATATTTTGATATAATCAATGTGACAATACCAAATTTTACAAATCAAATTTCTCAACAAAAACAGAATGATCTTAAATGATTAAATCTCTTTACAGATAATTATATATGAATGTGTACATATTAAACATAACAATTGAAAGTCATCATATTTTCCTTTTAAATTTAAAAAAGCAGAATAAATTTTTCTAAACTATTTGAACAGAAAAAGTTGATGATTTTCCTGTTATGATTACAGACATGGCGGCAACATGATAATATAACTCTTACAATTCCTGAACGGAGGAGCGTCTGTGGCTGACATTGGATTGTAATATATGGCTCGGGATTAACCACTGTAAACAATGCTTAAAATAACAAATGTTTGCATATCAAGCTTGATTAAAGCACAAAATAACACACAATCTATGACACAAAATACTGTAATAAGATTTTCTAAGATATATAAACTATGTGAAATTTATTTCATTCTAAAATCTAAATATATATTTTGAAATAAATCCAGTGAATTAATCTTAAATTCTATTTTTCTTTATTATGACTAGAAAGTATTATATGTTCATAAAATACACTCACATTTTTTCTAACATTGTAATCAAGATAGTAAGGATGACTTTAGTTGAGTTCAAAGTTGTTTTACTTAAATAAGATCTGCCTTAACAAAAATATCACAAAATCAGAAAAAGGGAAACATTTAAATGCAGTTAATGGTAGATAAATACATTTTGTTTATTGATATACAACTTTTATTATTGATGCATGAGTTGAATAACAAGGAAAAAGTTGTTTTTAAATTTTGTATATAAATAGAGAAAATAATCAAATTATTTCCTTACTGTCATAATTAAAGTTGTTTTTTCCATTGGTATAAAGTGACACTGAATTTATACCATTTTGTTATGTTTACCTTTCATATTAGCTCTTGAAAAATGTTACTTTATTTCAACATTCTGCTTTTGAAATATAATCTATCAGTTCTTGTTAATTGTAAATGCCATCAATTCAAATAAATGTTTGAAGATCATCAAATGATGAGATTCCGAGGCAAATGCTTCAATCCAGAGACTAATGGAATCCAATTGTTTAAACGCTACTCACAGAGCTACATCCACCTTCCTTCAACCCAGCACCCGTACAGACAACCAGACACATGCATACCCTTAACCCACCATTTCTACAGAAATCATTTCAATTCTCTGCATATAACAATAACGATTACAGCAGCTATCCATTTTCTTCTCTCCCTGCAGCAAAACAACTAGATAATTGTAAATCATTTTAAATGTTCAGTATTTATACGACAATCTAAATTAGAGCTAAGGGATATTTGAACATTCACATACTAGGCTTCAATTTGCAATTGTAAACAAAAGTTCAACTCAACCAAACAATTAATGTTAGGAGACTAAACTATCCATTTCAAATTCAAAAGTAATGTCACTTTCCAGGTGTCTCTTATCCTCAAAGCGAGTTCCTTTTGAAGAATGTTGATCAAATATATATTATAGTTTAAGTGACACAGACTATGTTTCATAAATTTTTATTTGGCTTAAATAAGAGCCAAAATATCTGTTTTGAGTTCAATTCAAATATTGCCCCTAACTTCCTTCTTTATAAATATTAGGATATTTTCTTGTTTTCAAAGATAATAGAAAAACACGCCATATAGATCTTAATAGGGCAAAATTTTGCATCTAATTTACATGAATATTTGTTAATTGATCTACTTAACACTATCAACACATATTTTTCCTTTTATCTGCTGTGAAAAAGATTCCAGAATTACGACCATTGTCCGGTTTTCAATCATACATTACATTTTAAACTTGTTTATCGTCTCCATACTGAACTGATCAGCAAAAAGATGGTGATTTTGAGAGACAACCACTACTTCTCGATGAAATAACACCATTTAAATAGTTTGATATATTTGACCCAAACCACATACTCTGTGTCCCTTAAACACTTTGCCATTTAAAGAAAACCATCAAAGGGAGTTATCCAGTCAATTAAGACTTTGTTCCTTTTTGCAGCAGTTTAAAAACAGACTGACCTGACTGGCCAAAACTTTATGCATTTTGACCTTACATCTAATTTTACCATTTATATTCACTTTTCAGAAATATAATTCACACCTAGTTATTGTAAACGCCACCTTGGTATAAACAGCAGCTAATCTTAGCTTTACTGTTATTGTTTGAAGTTCTTTGTGATAGCAAGAGAAATTTGACAGTGTGAATTCATTATGCAGATCACATCGTAAGATAAAGTATTGATATCTATATTTTCATCAACCTGATTAAAATGAGAGGTCATTCAAAGGTCTCTAGAGCAGCATTCCTGCTCTTCAATGTATTCAACTTTAACATTGTGATTATATCAGCTTCGCCATTTAAATTTTTACTTTTATTTCAAATTCATGATCTTTCAGATATCACATGTTAAGTAAAACGCTTAAATTGTATGTCTACAATGGTTAAAATTAATATAATATTACATATGATTTGTGACTCTTTATGGTAAACTCAACTGATAAAAATTATTCATATAGAATAAGATTGAATCATATATATGAATATATTGGTACAACCTATAACGACTGTTAAATTATCTACCTTTGTTCAAATGGATTCATTTATACACTGAAATTAATAAACTCCAAAATAAATTATTGAGACACATTTACACATGGTTGATGGTTATAAGAGATGCTAAAACACACATACGGATATCATTAAACAAGCAAACATAATCATCTTCCCAGACAAAGATAGCAATTTGTCAATACTTGAATTTCGGAAGAGCCATCTGGCATTACAATATCAATATTATTACACCAAGTATGGTGATATCAATATCATTACATCAAATATGGAACTGTGGAAAAGTGGAAACATGGACAAGTGAACTTGAAATATTATGGTAAAACTAAAATTAACCTTTATAATTTAGCTTTGGTTTTAATATAAATTTTGGATAGTTATTAATCAATAGAAACATTTGTTTTGGGTAGATGGGTGTGAATAGAAATGATCTTGAACATATTTTCAATACATGTACACCTTCAGGAACCAAACAGATCTGGCAGTGCTGATTATGGTATGTTGATGACAGATTTTATGACCTCTTCTTTCCGTCATGATTGTTTTCAAATGAACTAAACATAATCTTCCATGCTGGAATGACTTTGATCTTTTAATGCTGTTTGTGTAATAGTTAAATACAGCTTTATTGAGGTATTTCACAAACTCAAACTTCAAAAACATATAAAGAGTTTAAAAAGACAGTATAAGACAGTAAAATAAAGTAAATATAAATATCAAGTAAATCACTTGAAACAATGAAACCAAGCTTCAGAATTGTCGAACTGGAGGTTCAGGATAAACAAAGCTAAGGATTAACCTCGAGCAATCTCAGGAACATCCCTGATAATTTTCCTCTTCTCGGTTGCAGATCTATCGATAACCATGGTGTGA
Source organism: Phorcus lineatus (assembly GCA_921293015.1). Classification (NCBI taxonomy): domain Eukaryota; kingdom Metazoa; phylum Mollusca; class Gastropoda; order Trochida; family Trochidae; genus Phorcus; species Phorcus lineatus. Next base: position 619,850 of record OV121082.1, on the reverse strand, counting down.
GCTGCATTCATATTTCAGATGATGACGGTTGATGACCACCTTCAACCAATCAGAGTCGCAGAGCGTTCTCGGCAGTCGCTCTCTAGCAATGATGACGTCACTAGACGAGGGGTCAAATATTCGCAACTCATCGAAGTACTTGCTGTCCCCGACCTGAAGGATGAGTATCTTCCTGTTGTGCTGTACAATGCGGAAGTATTCACAGTCCAAGCTCTTGATGACGCTCACTATAGCTGGGTATGACTTCTGGGTGTACTTCATGACGTTCCCATCAGGACTTACAACGTAAATCGAGTCATCTATGGCTAGAGCTTGGCTCCAGCACGTGTTTACAGGGAGATTGCCCAGGACTGCGCTGGTGCGTGTTCTTGTGTTGAAACTCTGGAACACGGCCGTCTTGCGGTCCAGTCGATCCTTCTTGCCACCGAAGGTGTAGATCGTGTCCTTGAGAGCAGCGGCTGAAAGTCCACCGACCGCTTGTGGCAGATCTCCGACCTTTGTCCACCTGTTGGAATGGATGCTGTACTCCTCAATACTTGTAACTGCAGCGTTAGCAACAAACCCTCCAACAGCATAAAGGCAATTGTTGACCCTCACAAGTTCATGATAGCATCGACCTTGCTGCAAAGGGGCGCACTCTACCCACCTGTTCCGTTTTGTTTCATACTTGACCAATCTGCTCTCAGCAATGCCTGATGTACCACCACAGACAAAGATATCTCCGTCCAAAACACAAGAAGCTTTCCCATCAGCAAAGTAAGGGAATCTTGCAAGAGCAAAGGATTTCTTTCTCTGGAGACTGAAACAAGCCACTTCCTGTCTCCTGCCATCCACCATGACAAGCACCTGCTCATTGCGCTCCCGGTACATCTGGTACTGAGCCGGGGAGAGCTCCTGTCTATGACTCCGTTGCTGCATCTGAGTCAAGTGGTCCCAACACTCCGGGTTGTCACGGATACAAGCCTTTGTCTCCAGCAGCATGCTGATGTAGTTGCTGTTCATGAGCGGTAAGCGCAGGTTGTGGAAAATCTCATTGATGTCAACCAACCTCTTCCGATCATGTTCTAACCAGGGCATCACCGCATCACAAACCGTCTCCTCATTTTCCACATTCAAATTGTCCTCATTAATAATCTGGAACAATTCTTCCTTAGATAACTCAAGGAAGTCCTCAGAGCGGCAAACTGCCTTGAAGTTCTCAATGATATAATCCCAAGCATGTCCTGCCAGTCTTGTACAGCTGTACGCAACACCAATCCTCCAGATGGCGATACAGGTTTGAGGAGACAGATTCTCGCAGAAATTCTTCTCACAAACTTGTTGCAAAGTGCTTATTTGAAAAAGACTGGCAGCGTGAAGCATATCCATTGCATTGTCCGCGGTGATGATGATATTTCCACAGTAGATAAAGTTAAGAATTGACTGGAACACTGTTGATTGTATATTGTGGAGGGTCACATGACCATCTAATGACTCTCTCATGCCTGACGTGTACATTGCGTTGAAATATGGGGACACTGCAGAAAGAATGACTCGATGACATGGAAATGTTTTCCCCTCGACGGAGATGACAGTGTCGCAGAATCTGCCACTCAGCCATAACTGGGACAATCCCTCGGCAAGGTGGCTCTTGTGGACGTCGCTATGAAAATCCTGCATTGTCTTTCTGAAACAAAAAGGTATAAAATTAACTTCTTTCCCTAAAGTTATTATTTTACATTTGATAACTTGTTCTGTAATTTGATATTCATTTGACACTAAAGGGACAAAGTACCAACTGAATCTTTGGAATCAAAGTATGGTGAAGTTTAATAGCAAATGAAACAAAATATAGTCTTTCCATATCCACATATGTTAAAAAAAAGTTTAAATCATCTTTAGATAAAAAGTCAGGTCTAAATTATAAATTGTTTGAAGGCGTCTTTTCATTTGGCAGTGTATATGAATTTGGATTTGTGTTTTTTGGGTTATTTCCCTCAATAAAAGATTGTGATTTATTCATGATTCAATGTGTGCAAATATCTTTTGACCTGTTCAGCTCAAATGTTTTGAAATTAATACCTGATATATGTTTATTTAAAAAAAGATTTGTGAAATTCTCTTTTTGGGAAAAAAATCCCTCAGTAGTGAAATGCTCATTAGATTAGTAACTTTATGAATCAAGGACTAATTTTGCAAATAGACATTTATAATAATAATAATAATAATAATAATAATAATAATAATAATAATTAGGGTATTTATATAGCGCAGATATCCACACAGATTGCATGCTCAATGCGCTCCCTGCATTATTACCCTGGTCTAACCCAAGCAGCCGATTAAGCGCTTAAAGGTCATCTCCAACACCATCTACACCAGGTACCCAATTAGTACTGCTGGGTGAACAGAAGCACATTTTGAATAAAGTCCCTTGCTTAAGGAGACACCACAAGTTTTTCAGCTCGTGTCTCAGTGTGGGGCAGGGAATAACCCTTGAACTCTCAGTTAATACAGCAACAATCGGGTACCCCACATTTCACCTGAAAATAATCACTGAATTACAATTTTACTGTTAGATAATATTTTGTTATTAACATTATGTTACATATTCTTGATATTGTAACCATGAATCAATTTATGTTATGATAATCTTTTACAATCTTACTTTAAGAAGAATATTTCTGACTGATTAATTTTACTCACTGAAAAAAAATGCAGGAATTTTTAAAAAAAATTATAAGCATTTTCTTCAAATCTTGAATATCAACAAGTAAATTGTGTCATTTAATAAAAAAAAGTTTTAAAAAATGTACATAAATTCACATAAATCCTAAACATCAATCACTCCCATTCCACTTGACACAAAGAACGACCTAGATATGTTAAAAAATCTATAAATAAACATTTCCCTTCACCTACTTAAAGAATTAAAAATAAGTGGGCGTGGCTAGGATCCATCTGACAAACTGGCATATTTGAGGTGCAGGTATTCACCAACGTCGTTGTCAATGTCGGAGGAAAAGAGGTCGTGAGGAAAACCACCTCAGTAACAACCTAGCTGGTCGAGCTGGCCTCAGGCATACAACTGTGAAGAGAAACTTACAACCTGCAGTCGCAAAGCTAGCGTGCTATAAATAGCATCGAGCCTCGAGTCCAGCTGATGTTATTCTCCAGCCCATACATAGAATCGTATTATAATACTTACTTTCACAGCCCAGATACGTTTATTTTGACTTTGGCCACTTTTGTATGATACTACCTGAATGTATTAATGTCAGTGCCGTCACTTACTGGTTAATAATCAGCCCGACATTGCCAAATCTTTCCAACTTGACAGACGTTCCAGATGTAAACAAACCAAGATATTTCTGATTGTGACGTTTATGAGACAAGGGCGGATAACTCGTGGTTTGACCTCTGTGCTGGAATGTCATGTGCATAAGCGTAAACGAGGCGTTGAATGAATAAATTGTCCACCTGCTACGTTTCTTCTGATTTTCCATCTAGAATAACTCAAACTTTGCTAAGTAACAAAAAAAGAAGAAGAAGATTCAAAGTGTTTTATTTGGTATTAAAAAAGAAATAATGCATACAAATTATTTCACACATGCATGACCATATGTATTTATTATGTTTCACGATATTAGTTTTCTGTGGAAAACGTTCTTTCAAGGAACATTTTATTAGGCAGTCGATTGAATAGAACAATCTCCTAAATAAGAATAATTCTCTTGTTATTTTGTGAATTTCCGTCGCCGACACTGATATTGATTTAAACAGTCGTCAGGTATATTGAGATACACCTGTACGTGTTCTTTTATATACAATCTATAATGGAGATATTCAACCTTACTGGCTAAAAAACATACTTTGGATTCCATACAGAATACTTCTAGAATATATCTCTGATCAGAAATTGATACAAAGTACACTTCCAAAATATTTTTAAAAATTAATTCAATAACGCAGACTATATTTTATATCTATTGTAAGTCGGGAGGACTAAATATTTAGTGCCGGTAAGTAATGGACTCGTCTTCCCGAGAAACAAAATAAGCCATGTAAGACAATAGAGAAAGATGTAGATTAACAGAGGAAACTGATATATATTTGAATATCATTTAGTACCGATCGAGCTGGAATTCATATGGCTGTTTGTTCTACTGTAGAACCCCAACCTACACGTGTTATTCTACAGGTAACGCATGCAGGATTTTACGTAATAGAAATTGTATAATACAAACCAGGGCATAGGATAGACTGTTGCTACAATATCGTAGCTAAAATTAAAAATTAACGATTTTTCAATTGGATTTGGACGTGTTACAAATCGAAAACCTTGATATGAGACATAGAACTGCATGCGTTATTAATCTTTGCTATCATGAACTTTAATAGTTTAAGCACTGTGATTAGTAAATTTCAGTTAAAAGTTAAAATTATCATAATAAGTATAATATAAACTTCGATGAATGAATGAAATTATGATAGCATCGCCGTTTATTGCATTTATATTCCATAGATGTGCGAAGATGGTCCAGTAAAGATTTATTTCTTCAAATAATCAACCCGAACATTCGTAGTTGTAGAGGAATTAATCAAGTGTCAAGCAAACACCATATTTATGTGAAAACCTTTTTACCGGTAATCATTTAGGTTAGGGAAATAATTTCGCATAGATCGACCGTATGGTCGTTTTCAAAATGCTTTTTTCATGGATTTATTTTCATTTTCGTTAGGTCACTTTATTTTTCTAAAGAAACGCGCTTCTGTCCCCTTAAAGCCTAGATGTGTTAATCAGTTTTAACACTAACTGACCACCTGAAAGTGGGAAAATAGACATGTTCGAATATTAAACATTAACACAATTATTTTCTCATCAAAACCTTTGGCTACTTAAAGAGCCACTCCCTGAATTGTTGGAGTCATATATGCCAAACTTAATCAATGGTGTCATTTGATCGCGAAGTATCGACTGTTACCAAAAAGACACATTTTAAAGCTTGTTGTTTTTTTATAGTGACAATATGAAGGTAGAACGTCGCAATTATGATCGAAAACCGGACAGTGGCGCGCGTCAAATAGACATACGTAATTTTGGAGACTTTTATAAAACAACCAGGTGGGCAGTTAGGATTTGATAGTGTTTGTTAGGTTATATAACTAGTATCCATGTTTATTTGGTGTGATATCTACATCTCTGTGCATTTATAAGGCTGTTTTTAGATTTTCATGGAAAACCAGTATTTGTCATATACAGGAATTTTGGACATGAAAAGTTAAGATGTTCTGATTTTATATCACCACATATGACATTTAGGTTCGTTTCAAAGGTGAATAATATGTTATGAAAATCACGTAGTGGCTCTTAAATATTCAACACAAAAATGGTGATAACAGTTTAATTAGATTATTTATCTTCTCAAAAATTTTTCTATTGCCCGTCGATTTTTCAAATTCATTTCATATAGGCCTAATGCATGATAAGATGACAAGATAAAATTTCACTTCGTCGTGACAAACTCGATAGAGATATCTGTGACAAAACCACTCATCTCACAAGAGGGAACGATTGTTGACAGTTTATGTTCCTGTGTTCACCATTTTGAGGGATTATACGACGCTTCCATGTTTTTGAAGACATTCATGTCTATATAAATATTGTCTTCATATAATTTCTATGAAATTGTTGGTTTCACAGTGAATTCGTATGTAAATTTATTTTGTTTGTTGTTGAAAAAAGCCCCTTCACAATATGATAGCAAGATGATATGATTAATGTTCATTATCAAACCAGGAACAATTGAGAATTACTTCCCTTAGATTATCGTGTCATGTGACCATAATCTTGATAAGGAAGCATTTACATTTCTTCATTCGCATTTTATACCGGATAACTACGATTGAAACATGGGCCCAGCACCGGGTGTTTTTGTTTCTTTATTCTTTCTGAGTATAATTGACACTGTTCTGGTGAGTGACAATATTCATACGTGTAAAACACATAGAGTTTGTCATGTTGTTTATTAACGGTTGTATTTCAACACAGTGCAGACATATATATATATATAATCACGTACACTTTGTTCATCTGTATTTCATTTTCCTAAGAACGTTCTGGGTAAATTTTTATTTCATTTTTCTTATATTTCGTATGTAAGTTTTTGCATTTTTCAGTGGATTGGATTATTTTGAATTAATCAATATGTAAAATCAATAGCAGTGTATGATAATCAAACTAGTGTTTTAATAGCCCTAAAGGACCATATTCTGTCCATTCAAATTTAAAATTGAAGAAAAAACTCAAAATGTTTTAAGCTGAATGTGGAAGGTTTGGTGATGAGTCCGACAGATTTTACAGAGAACGTATAATTAACTCAGCAATCTGTGACATCCGTGTCTGTCTCAATAACATGATGATTAATTAACATGTGCTTGGAAATGAGATGATTAGTGGAAAATGAAATGGTTCTTACAACATAAATGATGAAGCTATCAAGCTAAAAGACCTAATCATATTAATAAGTGCTTGGTAAGTTCCGAAGATTTATGTGATATCAATCACTTAAGAAAACATTATGCTTAATTCTCAATTAAAATATAAAATAACAGTATTTAAAATTATTATGATATGACGTTTTTGTGATTTTGTGAAAGTACCTATAAACAAACAACATGAACTCCAATTTTGTTGTTTCCTTTCAGTCTCTTGCCCAATGTGGATCTACACTTTGTGAAGGTACAATGTTTTAAAAATGATTTAAAACCAAATTTTTATTGGACATATGTGTCTGCTGAGTATTATAGGGAATTTTATTGGATGAAAATCATTAATTTATGACATACAAATCATTCAAGATATATGTGAAACTGATTTTTAGAAAATCCTTAAAATTCTGATCAGAGAAATTGCCTTTTGAATGTAAGAATAAAATTGTTTGAAATGGGCAGTAGTACTTCGTTTTAGATAAAGAGAGTGACTTCTCAAAAACAAAATGATTGTTTCTATTTGCGAAACAAAATTTTTCAAATCAAAAGTGGCAGTTCTAAGATGACAACACCATGTTTATTTGATATAGGAGTCCATTTCCCTACTTCAATTGATGAAAAGGTGTTCACACAAAAATGGCTGCCAGTAGTTTTTCTTAATACTTGATGATTTCTTTTATGACTATAAATAACCTTGTGGAGTAATGTTTTACCGTCTAAAGAAAATACATTTGGTTTAACTGATCTTTATTTTTGAAAATTTGAAGAAATACAATTTTAAAAAAACATGCTACTGCTCTTTTATGGATTAGAATTTTTAGGAATGAATGTTGATGACTATCGGGTTAATAGCTTATTTAATGTTTCAGGGTACTCTGCATATTGTTGCTCCTATGCTTTTGATGAGTGCTGCTACCACTATGTATATCACTTCTGGTGTAAGTCCTTGTTTACCTGCTAAGTGTTACATAGAACACAATCATAATTTTGTAGTTACATGTCAAAACATCACTGTTAATTTGTTTCTTTCACAATGAATGACATTGTATTTACTTTTTTCATGGGATACTGATGATACATGTGACACATTGAGGTGTGATTAGGAGTAGATATATACTTCTTGGTTCAACAATGTATACATGCCAGCTTTTTACAACAAGTGGTTTCTGTTTCCTTCTCCAGTAAGGTTGTACTTTCATAAGTACTAAAAAATATAAATGAAATATTCTGTATGAAAATCTGGCTGAATATTGCTTTGAGAAAAAAAAGAATTATGTGACTCTTTGCAAAGTTTAATGAAAATATGTATGATTTGTTAAAGTGTTGAAATATCAACGCAATCAAGAACTTTTTTACTTGTGCAGGTTTAAAGAAAACTATTGCAATTATATTCTAAACATACCTTTTCTTTCATTTATTAAAAGGTAGCTGTTTTTTCTCATATTAACTCTCTAGTTAAATATATACTTTAACTGCCAAAGGTTTGCAAGAAAATTTGACTTCTGTCATCTATTTAACAGGTATTTGAGTTTTGTCCCATTAACTTTGTCACAGGGTTCTGGTTCGTGTGGGTCCTCATCTTCACAATGATAGCCAGTTGTTCTATTTGCTGTTACCGTCGCCGTCGCCGAAGCATCTACCGCTCAGACTATGCTGTTGTAACGGACGGCTACCGACCCCCGGCATATGGAACTGTGGTGTCAGTGTCCTCCGCCCCCCCTCCCTACCCCCAGCAGCAGGCCACTGCACCCCCCCAGTACCAGCCGGACCAGGTGAGAACTCTTCCACAACCAACACAGACATACAGATGTTGTAATAAAATACTAGGCCGGAGAGTCAGTCACTTGCACAATAACTGTGTTAGTTCTGCACAGAAATGTCACATATATAGAGAATATCACCCAAGTGTCTTCTGATATCAAATATATTAACACGAGTTGATAAAGTTACAAATATCCCAGGCTTATACTTTTATCAACGAGTGTTGATATATTTGATATCAGAAGACACGAGTGTGAGATTCTATTTATCATCCTAAATCATTTTTTATCACTTTTCAACGATAAGTGTACATTTCTGATCACTGCACTATCCTGATACTCCCGGTGTGGAGATGTCATAGCTTTGTGACCTCGTCATGTTTATGACATCATAGCATTGTGATGTAATTACTTGATGATGTCATACAATTGTGATGCTGGCAGGACACTGTTTAAAATCTACTGCTCTGTGTATTGTTTGTGTCATACAAATGCCAAACTTCATCAATGTTTTGTTTTTCACATAGAAAAATCAGGCTATCGCTGAAAAGTATCATTTTAATGTTCATTGTTTCAGTTTACGGAAATATGAGAAAATCACACTTGAACTTAAAACTGGACAACTGACTGACCATTGTATTTTAATAAAATTTTGAAACTTATATGTAAGACACAGGAAGCAAGTTTTGGTTGATAGTGTTTAGAAGTTACAGGTCACCAGTATTCATGTAGAGGGATGTATGAATATGGACGCTGCACATTTATGAGTCTGTTGTAAGATGTAGATTGAAAACTGTTATGTTTTGCATTTAGGTGTGAATTGTCAAGCCAAGTCAAATGTTTTCAGCACATATGGTACATTGGCTTATATCAAAACAGTTTCATGAAAAATACTGATTGTCACTTTAAGCTCTGTCTTCAAATGATGCAAACCAATCAAAAAGCTCTGAAACAAAATGAATGATTTCTTCATGTACGAGATGATTTCACCACTTTTTCTTAAAACAGATAAGATTGTGCAAAGACTTAAGAACTTTGATGATGATAAACAATCTATATTTTTTTCCCACAGAAACCTCCAGCATATGTACCATAGCCAGCCTGAAGAGAAAGAAGAGTTATCTCCCCTTGTGCCTCTGATATAATTAAAAAGTATGACATCTTTTATATGTTTGCAAAGATTATATATCTTGTGTTGTTTTAATCAGATGAACTTGTACTGAACTATTATGTAGTGAGTAAGTCATTTTGATAAAGATCGTCAATGTTCTGAGGAAGAAAAGTATCAAAATATTACTTCTGTTTGGATATGAACTTGTTTCGGTGGTTTCCTCTCCATACAGTCTAATGACAGCCAGGTATTGGCGCCTGATCAGTTTTGTAACCTTGTCATTCTTCACGTTCTAGCAAAAGATGAGCTGGCAGCCAACTGAAAGATTTCTCAGCTGATGTCAGAAAATGTAAACATGTACTGGGACAGTTGTGTAGAGGAAACGGTGGTAGATCCAGTACCCACACACTCCCTTCTAAAATTTGCAAACATCTGATGTTCATAGTCCTGTATAGGCGATATTTGAACCTGTTATTCTCGGAACATTGTTGAATTTTAATCAGACTGGGTAGGAAACTGACCACTTGACCACCGCTCTGTCTTCAATGGGAAATTGATGTTTGTAACATTTAGTTACAATTAATATAGGTACTATATGTCAGTAATATTGAAATTACAAACCCCTTTAAAACATAATTGTGTTGACAAGTTTAAGACATGTACATGTGAATTTATTTTTCTGAAGAAAGAAAGACTATGTAAATGACTTCAAATCTCCCTGCCCAAATTTTTTAACTATACATTTTGAATCTGAAATTAAAAGTAGAAAAGTGTTTAAGTTGTGTGTTTAAACCAAGGGCAGGGTACTCTGAAAAGCATTTTATTGTCTGATAGATCATGTTTGATAAGATCCACATACTTGATTTTGTGTGTACTGGCTTCTGATCAATCAGAATTCGACATATTCATCTTCAGGGTAATAACAGCAATAATAACATTACATTACTTATTTCATGTTTGATATTCCTGACTGAATTTATAACTAGTCAATTTAATGAATTGTGTCAAAGGTTTACTCAGAAATTAGTACAAATACATGTATATTAGAAAGTGAACAAATTGTTATATATTGATATGGGATCACAAGACCTGCAGGCGAGTTGGTTAGCTGTTGCTACCGTCAGTGCTGTCAGACTCCAAGGGTGAAGGTTTGAATTCCACCGTTGACTTCACTCAATATGGTACAAGAGCGGAAGTCATTGCAGAATCAGTGATCCCAAATATAACAATGTTACGGAAAATAGTATAGCAATAAACAAATTAAAAGTTAATTAATTATTTTTGCAGTAAACTGATTTATATTAAATAGCTTAAGTTATTTTGCAATACATATCTACTGATATAATTAATATCTGGAGATGGGAGATGCTGTCACATTCCATTGTTTCCTGAAAAACTTACATTTCAACCTATCAAAAAGAACCATTCTCATGGTAACCATGGGCGTCTCCTGAGAGATTATTCTGTGTATGATTGCAATATTTTCATTTGTTAGGTACTTGTGTATGGTTTTGTGTTTTACATATCAAATCTTATGTAATTTTTACCAAAAAGATGAAAAAATAAATTCCCTATCAAATCCTTTTGCTTTTGAATTTTTTTAACAATCCTATTAAGTCGGACCTTTCCACCCTGGAGACCTGAATCAAGCTCACAAACTTATTTGGTACTTGTTTCTATGATTTGAAAGGGTAATGGATAATATAAATGAAAATTGATTGAACCCGAATGTGAAATTAATTGTCCTCCAATGTGTTAATGTTATTCTCTGAATTTCTCTCCAACATTCAGTATTTGCTAAATGTATTATCCTCGGAGGGTCAAAAATCACACCTCAAGTTTTTATACAACTACAGATAATTTGGTTATCATTTACCAAACAAAACCAATGGCAGCCATTTTTGTGTGAACCCCCTTTTAAACATTTTAGGTAGGGATGTTCGTTTTAAGGCTGTTTTGATTAAAGAAAAAGGTCTTGCAATTGTTAATATTTATTTTAGTTAGATCAATCTATTTTTCCAAAAAACGTGCTACTGTCCGTTCAATGTAAAAAGTATGTTATGTGAATTCTGTGATAAAAAATTATTTGCGATTAAATGATACATTACATTTAATATTTTATATTTTATGTAATGTTAATATGAAACAAGTTCTCATCTATTCCGGGTTTAAATTAACCAAGCATATGAAGGTATTCTGTAATTTATTGGCTCAAACCAGCTACTATCAACATGCAGCTTGTTGTTGGTGTATGCCATGTGTATTTCATCAAATAAAGTAAAAATAGACCTATTGACTCTGTAGACCACAAGGCTTGAACAATTTATAGCAGAGGGGCAACATTTGAAGGTCACATGTTCAGCAAAAATCAAAATCCCAATAGTCGAAGAGTCTACACACACATGAACTTATCTTTTAAGGCCTTTTGCATCTGGGAAAACAAACTAAATTTTATTTTAGTGGCTTGAGAGGTCCTTTTAATATAAAGGGTCAAAGGTATCACTATCTAAAAATACACAACCAACAACATGGCTTGAAAACGGCATTTCCTGTTTTGGATTAATGCGTAAAGCATATTGATCTATCAAAGGAGGGAATTGAAATTTAACCGCAACTAATTCAATGACATGCAAATATCATTTCATAGTTAATTTCATGGTTGTAACCCAGGGAGTGAGTTGTTTACCACCGCTTTGGCAATATTACAGCCATTAGCGGCGTGTAACCCAGGGAACTAGAGTGGAGCGTCAGAAATGTTTTACTCTGAGAGAAGATGAAAAACCTTAAGATTATAATCCCATTCAGTCAAAGGGGTGTGTACAGCCGATGTCAGTTTTTCTACAGCTGTTGCTCCTGGAGAAGTGACACAGGTTTCCAAACCATAACTGTCTTGAGGCAAGGGGTCTGGAGTGCGCTCCCTTTGATGCATAAGGAAACTGTCGGTCATTTAAGGCATACTACCACTGATATCATCACCGTCTACTAATATCAACCTGTGGAAACGTCCCTGGCATCAATGACGCAGTAAAACACAAAAGAATATATATAGATAGAGAATACTAAACGACGTCCTGTTTAATAACATTTTTATGTAATGAGTGAATGGTTTGGTATTTATCAAGCGAAGGCGAGTTTAATACCGATATAATGTGATCAAAAGAGAGCCAAGTATATCAGGCACTGTATGTTATCTCCTATTTTGGCAAGGAGTCTGGACAAAAGATTCAGCTTTCTAAAGCTTCTGCTTCCCGACAGTAAGCCTTGTTATTTGCAACACAGGCCCGCACTTATTTTTTGGGATAGGCCAATTATATCTACACATCTTAAGTGTCCATCCTACAAAGATGATATTATAAAAATTGGAGATTCCTAGACCTAATGTGTCTTTGAGGGAAAAAAATGATTTGCCAGGCCCATATCTAAGAGGGGAATCAATAATTAATCAACAGACTGGAGTCTCCCTGTAACATGAGCACTACATGCCCCGTCTATTATTTACAGAATTATACAAGTGGGAAGGTTTAGATTTTATAACATTAACGAAACATTATTTATTCTTATAAAAAGCAAGTAGGCTGATGTAATTCACAGAACATTTTTTTCAAACTGGACAGCAAGTTGACTAATTCACATAACAAACAAAGAATGACAGTAGGTTGTCTTTGAATTGATTTTATTTTACATACATAGATATAGCATGAGTTGTTGGCAACCAAACAGTTCTGGACAGCTATCAAGACAGAATCAAATGAATGGATCGATCATGTTGGGGATACAGTGAGAGAGGGAAGAAGGAAGAAGGAGGGAGGGTGAGAGTAGAGGAAGGGGCACTGGCTGCTCTGCTGCTAAATACATCACATTGTAGTCGTCCATTTACAGATCCTATGTACATGTAGTCAGTCCGCCTGTACGTCCGTCCGTCCATCCTCGCGTAAATACTTCAACAGCCGGTAGTACCTTACACTTCCTTGTCAGACTTTCCATAATCTTTATCGATCTCTCCACCAACTCCGTCAGTATTAATGAATTGCGCTGCACCATTTATGACATTTGTTATACACCGGTCGGTAAATATGATGGTAAATAAACACTTTATAACTCTGGATTACTCAATTATTTTGACAATTAACATAAGCATGGTCACAACTGATTGTCACATCTAACTACACAACAAAGATGAAAGATGGACTCAATACGAATAAAAGTACAGTGGCGCAACAAAGTGGTTAATTTAACAAACATTTTTAAAAATGTAACAAAAATGATTCTCAGATTACAGGTGAAATCAAGATCTAATCCTAATGTTTTTAAGCATTATTTGATTTTTTGACAACTTCATGCATTGTTAAATCACATCTTAAAATAGATTAGACGCACAATTGTACTCCCTATTCTTAACATCTCAACTACTCTGATCAGTGAATAAGAAACCTTATTTTAAAATCAAGTCACAGTGGTAAGCACTATGATGGCCACGTGACGTTTGCGGCCTGCTGTGCAAATATTGCTGTCATATCTTGAGAGAATGCATTTGTTCGATACCCATGTAAGACAGCTCTTACAACGTATAGGTTCAAGAAGAAAGCAGAGTTTGCACTGCTCTGTCAAGGTCTACATCAACACAGGGGACTCTCTGCCTCAGTCATCTCCCCTTGCTTGTCGCTGCTTACAGGAAGTAGTCGGGAGTTCGGCGGGTCACGTGAGGCTCCCCTCTTCGTGGGGCGGGGTCAAACTGGAGGCTGTAAGAGACAAAATCAGAAACTTTACTACGTCCTTCTGTCATGGTTTACATTTAATCATTTTCCTTTGCAGATAGTTAAACCTTCATCATCTTACACAAGTCCAAGACTTTACAGTCAACATTGAATTACCACGTGTTGAGTTTAGAGCAGGGCTCCAGATAATTATTTGGACTCAGGGATATTTCACTCCTCAAAATAAAAATTGAGGAGGCAAATTACCAAATGAAAAAAAAGAGTATTTCAAGGTTTATCGTTTTCAGATCCTAGTCTTTTGCGATGTTAGTTGTTGATTATATTTTCCACATGTCTAATCTGTAAATAGATGAGTGATTTCTCTTTGATGCAATATAAATGCGGTAATCTTTGTTTTCATACAGGTTGTCATCAAGTAAGAGGCTACTATTCGAGATGTAAAGATCAGACATGTAGAAATGAAACTTTGTTTCGACAAGTCACGATCACTCCCATAAACAAATATCTTAACTCGTATTCTGGCAATGTTATGTGTACGTGTCATTCATTGATTTCATTCATTTCATCAATGCATATATGTGAATTACCCGGGCGTATGTTACGCAGATACACATCTTATCTGGAGCCCTGTCAGGTGAGTCCATGTTTAAGTGTTTCAGGGGCTTTCAACTGAAGGCAACAAGTGATGATATTATGGTCTTTGAGTTTCTGATAATGAGTAATAGAGATCACTAAGTCACACATACTTATTGCTTCAATTTATAGGGAAAAAGGTTTCTTAAGGCTGACTAAATTACAAACAGATCTTTTTTCTCCAAATCCCTTTCCTTTCTTTTGTCTGACAGCCAAGAGTCAAAACTAAATTGAATGTCATTATACCTAAAAGTTCAATCCAGAATTAATTATAGCCCATCTGAACATGATTAATTAACTTTATTTGATATCTTTAATCAGCCAACTTATTATTCATCGAAAACTTGTAGACAAGAAATCTCAGTGAAACATCTTTGCATGCACCTGTGATCAGCCAGACCTCCTACTGATCTACTGGTATATTGAATAGAAACCAAGGTCAGGGTGACCCAGCCACCGCATGACTAACTATTGATCCATGCACACATCTTTAAGCTCTTTCTTTTCTAAAGGGTTATTGTTTGAAGACTAGCTCAGTGAAATTCAGACAGACTAGTTTCAGCTCTTAGTTGTATCGAATTGATCATAAAATTTTACATGCTTAAGATTTTACAACTTTTCTACTGAAACTTTAGTACATGGAACTGTCGCTTAATATTAAGACGAAAGATTTTCAGTATACACTGTGCTGGTACTTACAAAGAATACTTCAGAGAATCGTCTAGTTCCATGATTGCGGCTTGGTTTCCACATCGGTAACAATAGTTGGGGGCACTGAAGATTGTTACCACATTTCTGTCATGGCACCAGTTGTAACCCTAAAAACACAGTGAGGAAAATGCAAGTTTCAATCATTCAAGGTAGAATTTTAAGAACATAAGCTAATCTCCAATTGATTAAAAAGAAATCCTTTATATCATAAAAATAAAATGCCACAAATTTGTGAGAACATTCAACATGATGTAATTTTAATCACAGAAGTGAAAACAATTTATATTTGATACTATTTACTAGAGTGGGCATGGTAGACATCATGATTCAAGCCTTACTAGAGTGGGCATGGTAGACATCATGATTCAAGCCTTACTAGAGTGGGCATGGTAGCATCATGATTCAAGCTTTACTAGAGTGGGCATGGTAGACATCATGATTCAAGCTTTACTAGAGTGGGCATGGTAGACATGATTCAAGCCTTACTAGAGTGGGCATGGTAGACATCATGATTCAAGCCTTACTAGAGTGGGCATGGTAGACATCATGATTCAAGCCTTACTAGAGTGGGCATGGTAGACATCATGATTCAAGCTTTACTAGAGTTGGCATGGTAGACATCATGATTCAAGCTTTACTAGAGTGGGCATGGTAGACATGATTCAAGCCTTATTAGAGTGGGCATGGTAGACATCATGATTCAAGCTTTACTAGAGTGGGCATGGTAGACATGATTCAAGCCTTACTAGAGTGGGCATGGTAGACATTATGATTCAAGCCTTACTAGAGTGGGCATGGTAGACATCATGATTCAAGCTTTACTAGAGTGGGCATGGTAGACATGATTCAAGCCTTACTAGAGTGGGCATGGTAGACATCATGATTCAAGCCTTACTAGAGTGGGCATGGTAGACATCATGATTCAAGCTTTACTAGAGTGGGCATGGTAGACATGATTCAAGCCTTACTAGAGTGGGCATGGTAGACATCATGATTCAAGCCTTACTAGAGTGGGCATGGTAGACATCATGATTCAAGCCTTACTAGAGTGGGCATGGTAGACATCATGATTCAAGCCTTACTAGAGTGGGCATGGTAGACATCATGATTCAAGCTTTACTTATGCACTAAATACAACCTCAGAGTCACCAAGTGACCTGGATAGAGCACAGTGAGAAATCAATAGAGGCCAAGTAAGTACGGAGTATAGATAAGCTGGATAACCCACCTAGTAGGGCTGAGCAATAAACTAGCATATACCAGTACACGCTGTGCAATTCAATTATTACAACAGAAGTTTAAATCTGACAATATACTACAAATAATGTTAATTAATATACACATTTTTATCCTAGTACTATCTCATAAGATAAAGATGTATGTTTTAGTGTAAGAAAAAGCATTTCAAGTGCATGAACATTTGTAATGTGGTATTTCAGTAATAGTGGCAGTTTGAAATTGATTTCATTTGTTAAAATTTCAAGCTTTATCCTGTTGAGTTCTATATTTTGCACATCCTAAAAGGAATTCTATCAAAACATATCTTCATACTGATTGTAAGCACATTTAAGTTTGAAATAAAACTCATTCAATATATTGTGGTTATATTGGAATACAGGGGTTGATGAATGGCACTACAAAACACTACAGTGATCTATGCAGCCTGCTCCCTACCTCCATGACGAGCTGGTGGGCTCGAGACACCAGGGTGAGGCCGTTGCTATGGTTGAAAGTTTCTGATATGTCCTGGCCGAAGGTGTAGCCAGCACCTCGAGGCGAGATGCCCCAGCCGCCGCGGTCGTCAGGGTCAGACCATAACAGGTCACACATTGGGCCCTGAAACAACAAAGCATATGTATCTGGTTACGAGTTAACATTGGATACTACAAAAAAGCAAGTCAAATTTGATCACACTCATGATATTGCACACTAGATGAGGGAATCAAATTAAACTCACAAAACTACTAGCTATTTGCACTAGTGCATTTCAAAAAACATGACGGCTCTATCTCATCCACTCTTATCTCTTCTAGTAATGCACACATATTCTTTCATTAAAGACCAAAGCAATTTCAATGGAGACATGAGAATCAATCTACTTCTTTAGGTTACTTATAAAACAAACAGAAGAAGCTTATATAAGATAGCAAGCATTAAGATCTCAGTAATGCTGATTCTGCACTCACACCACTGAAAATACGCATAGTTTGGATATAGAATATCAATCGTTCAAAATGTTGTGAATTGTGAGGAAAACAGAAATGGCCATTGAGTGATTCAACAGTTAACAGGTCAAAACCATTTTCTGTAAAGGTTAACATTATGACCTATTTGAAAGTATTAAGAACTAATTCAAGATTTTGTTGGACGAGTAGATGTTACTAAGACGCAAGTTGGACGAGTAGATGAAAGTAAGACGCAAGTTGGACGAGTAGATGCAAGTAAGCCAGATGAGAATCGATATGCCTGTTACTGGTAAAATAGAAGTACTGACCTCGTGCGGGACTTCTTGTATTCTGTCTAGTGCCCGGATGTGGTCTAATGTGTCTATTGACGGAGAGAGTCCACCATGTAAACAGAAGATCTAAAAACAAGATAGTCACATTCATTATTCATCTATCAATAACCAACATTAACACATGGAGGTAAATTGCACATCACTAACCGAAACAAATGATACCTTCTTTGATGGACATTCTTCAAGTTGAGCTGATGAAAAGTTAAGGCAACTTAATAGACATACAACTTCATGGATGTAACTTCAACATGCTTCTAGTCTATGAAAATCCATAAATCAAGTTATCATTTATCCCTTGCCTAACAACAAAAAATACAACAAAAATGTAAAATGACAATTCTTTTATATTATCAATAAGGTAAACCATTTAAAATTAGTATCAGCTGCAAGTATTTCTTACCTGGCTATCAACAAGAGCTGTGAGAGGAAGATAATCGAACAGGTCAGTGAAATATTTCCATACATTCGCATTGCCATACTTGCGCAAACACTCGTCGTAAAAACCATAAACCTGTGTGATTTGTCTACTTTCATGGTTCCCTCGTAGAATTGTTATTCTATCTTTGAACCTAACCTGTAACAGAAAATGGTATGCAAATAAGCAAGAGATTCATAAAAATCATTTAAATAAGATAACAGCATCTTATAATAGTAATAATACCCTACAACAACAAAAACAACAATCAGACAGGCAAGATAAAAGCATATAATAATGATATTGTTGTTTCAAATCCAAATAGATAATTTCTGACAATGCATAACACATTAATATTATATACATATGGGTAACCCATAAAATTACTTAGCCTATCAAAATCACTATGCTATTAACAAGAAGGCACACATCTGAACAGATTCAACTTTATTTTTTTACTTCATTGGTGAGAACAATCATTAATACAAAACTTGTTCAACTTTAATTGAAATCATCTTTAAGTGAATGTTAAATTAAAATGTAATTGGGCTTATGATATAAATACGATTTGCTTAGTTCTTTTTTAATTCATCTCACTTGACTTGCATCTCAATTTCAATTCATAAATATATATCAAATACTACTTGTTTATACTGAACTGATTAGTTTAAAAACAGGTAAGTAAATTTTTAACTGTCAATACTTCAATAAAATAACACACCTATGTCAATATGACATACTTAATCATGTAAACACTCACCTTTAAAGCAACTAGTAGTGTGACTGTTTCTACAGAATAGTACCCTCTGTCCACATAATCCCCCATGAAGAGGTAATTTGTGTCTGGGGACTTGCCCCCTATCCTAAACAACTCCATCAAGTCGTGAAATTGCCCATGGACATCTCCGCATACTGTCACTGGACATTTTACTTCTTGGACATTTGATTCTTTTGTCAAAATTTCCTTAGCCTGAAAGTGGAAATATCAAGTCATTAATTCACAAATGTTTTACTCTTGTTTAAGGCAAGATGTTAAGCGTGGCCTTATTTTAATCAGGGGGTCGATTCACAAAACAAGGTTACTTTAAGTCAGGGAAACTATCATTCATTCTTGAACTCAGCTGAGGATCAACAAATTGCCAAGTGAATGGCTGTCCTGGTAATGAGTAATCTATGATCCCCAGAAGTAAAATGAAACTTCGGATACACCAAAGTAACAGTTATGTGCTAGTATAATGTATTTAGCATAAGTAACATAAAAAATGGCATCCAGGTACTGACAGCAGTCAAAACAACTTTTCATTCTTAAATTTCTTATTACTGCAACCTTATATCTTAACCTATTAAATATTGCAAAGGATATTAAAACAAATCAATCAAATGATCAACTACATCTATAAAAATGGTTTGAGGTAATTAAGACATAAATGGCTCAGTAATAATTTTTCAGTATCATTGTCATAAACACTAAGTCTTGTTTCCAAGTACTTTTGTGAAAGAGAAGTTCATCTTAAAAAAAATTGTAATTTATAATGAAAGATAGTTAGTGGTTGAAGCTAAGGCACATTTTCAGGAAACACCTCAATCTTGTTAATTCAAAGATAAACTTGTTAGATGTTTGATTCCTGTTACAGTGCCCTTTAAGACCTTTAAATACCTGTTGATTATCTTGTTAACTCTTGGATCTCCCAAAAGGATCTTTTAAGTGCTAAACTGCATTTTACCAGCCACACGCCGCAGCCAGCCATCGAGTGTGTTTTCCGTATAGTATATTTTTGTCCTTGAATTCCATTTAGATTATTTTATTTTGGCAAAAGATATTAGAAGACTAAGTGCTTAGCCCTTGGGTTCCTGTCCTCGACTATCAAGAGTCAGTGTATGGTTGGTAAGGAATTACAGGAATATTATTAGCGCTGGGATAAATGCAGTTATTAGGGTAAGTTTACTTAGGGCAAGGGTCAGTAATGCAGTACATTTGATTATTAGCAGGAAAATGCAGGACTTCCAATGTCTCCGACCATTTCCTAAGATAATTCTAATATAGCTTAGTTAATAGGCTACAACTCTGTAGTAAAACCTATCAACTAGAATTGGTCAAATGAAGAATAATCAATTGTCGATAGTTTTCCATCATGCAATTACATAGATGATGGAATGCATAAAGTGAATATTAAAAGTATCATAATGTCAAAACGTCAAGTAAATATAAAAACATCATTGCACACCTTTTCACACAGTGTTTTCACTTGATTTTCTGTGAGTTGTTTGCAATCGTTGAGTTGTTCTATCCATGTGTCGAGTTCCTTGGCCGAAGCCCTTTCTTCCACCATGATCAAACCTGTTTTCCAAATTTAAGTTTCCCCGAAAGATATTTCTGAAAGTGAAAGATATAAGATCAACCTCAAAATTGCTCTCTTCCCCAAAATGACAGGTTCGTGCGGGGATATTGCCCAGACAAAATGGCCGCTGAATCTGCACTTCGCTAATGACGTCATAACAACATGCACATAAGAAATGTTTATAATAAAACCAAATTATTCCAAATTAATTACTTCCGTAAAGAATCCTATGAGTGAATGAAACCATATGGCAGTTCGTCATGGTGGTAATAATGAGAATGGTATCGAATTTACGCGGAAATTTGAAATTTAATTTACCTGCCACCCGGCTTCGAAACAGTAGATACAAAACACAGCGCCGCCTAACGGGAACAAGTGCGCAACATCCGCCTGAGCATCTTTCTTTTTCCGGTCGGCCATTCGACTAAATGGCCGTGAGTCCACAGTGGCTTTGAAGAATCCAGTAAAATCAGTGTGACCTGTACTCCATTAATCATGACGTCGCAGGAACAGATGACCCTAAAGGGTACCCTAGAAGGCCATAATGGCTGGGTAACTCAGATTGCCACCAATCCCCAGTTTCCGGACACTATTTTGTCAGCTTCTAGAGGTAATGTTATCATATTGCAGACTCCTTTACAAAGTCTCCACTAGTAAACACGTTTCCTGATAACCAACTCTACGATGGAAAATTCCTAGTTATTCCCATGCAATTATTTCTTGACATTATGACTGTCGTTATCTAGATATACAAGTTAAATTGTCATCAAGGAGATATTAAAGTTCTTATATCCTTCTTACATTCATGATAACCGTCCATAGTATGACATGAGGATTACTGAAAATCCTCAATATTAATTTTTTATCAACAGAATTTCCCCTTTTACAGATAAGACATTGCTGCTGTGGAAGTTGACTCGCAATGATACTAACTATGGCATGCCCTACAAGCAGCTTCATGGCCACAATCACTTCGCATCAGATGTTGTGCTGTCCTCCGATGGACAGTTTGCACTCTCTGCTTCCTGGGACAATTCTCTCCGACTTTGGGATCTTGTCACGTGAGTTTGCCTCTCAAAAATGAAAATTAGGTGCACTAATGAGGGCTGGATATTGGAAAAAAATTCATGTTGTGGCATATATATATATTTAGCTCCTGTATTGCAATGATATTGCAATATTTTGAATCTACTCTTATTTCGAAGTTTTTATGCTCTCAGTTTAATCATGACACCTGAAAGAAAATTTTAATTTAAGCTCTCAAAATTTAAAGATTACTCCAGAAATTTAAATGATAAATTGGTAGATACAAATCAAAAAGTAGTCTCGGCCACTAATAGTCCAGAAGATAGAAATGTGGCTGCAGTCAGACTGTGTGAAGAAGAAAGCCTTAACCAAAATGGTTTGAATCTAGATAGTGAATGTTTTAGACTTAATTCCTTGGAACACTGTCAATATAATTCAGACTGCATCCAGCAGAACTTACACACGTCGTTTCTTTTCACATAACCTCTATTTTATTTGGACCATGTGTCTCTTTTCTTAGAAAACAAACACAATTGTCATTTGTATACAAAAAAACTCATTTATCTCTTCAGATTTCCTTGGAAGAAATTTTTGAATTTGTCATCCAGCTAAGAAATGTTTTTGTTTTGATAATTTCATGATGTCAGAAGCGTGACCAGTCAGCACTTGATGATTAAAAACCAGCACATATAGCAAAAAGTTGAACTTGGTAGTGAAACATGATGTCCTGCAATTATGAAAGTGCTGCAAGTCACTTTAGCAAATTGAGATCAGTTTGCAATTTGTATTGTGAATGTTTTCGATTTCTTGTACAGTGTATAAATTTTCTCAAAGGCTATTGTCAATTATGGCACATTCCGGTTATGTTTATTTTTTATTTGCTTGATTCTTACATCCTGGTGGGCCAAAAAATCACTACTGCAAACCTGAGAAAACAATGTTAATGTGCTAGAATGGTAAACGTAAGGATACAGGCATTTCAGTATTCAGTGCAACTAAATGTATTAAACACGTAGTGAGTTGTTAGTCTTATGCCAATACTGAATAAATGGCATCATTATATTGGGAAGAACTGAATGTTGCTGGAAAGCACAGTGTTAATGTGGTTCAGTACAGGGACAGTATGAAGGTTTAAAGTCTGATGTTGATCCAAAACCGTATAATGTTGCGCGTCACGAGTCAAATGTTGACAAACTTATTAATAAGTTAATTAAGTATTTGAATACATACATCATACATAGTCTCCTGCTCATCATTCTTGCGACTTGCTATGTTTGTTCATCGTATTCATTAATGAGATGGGACGCTGCAATGATGATAGTTCCATGTGTTTGATCTGTTAATTTGTTAGAGTGCTTTTGTTTCCTCTTTTTGTTATTTCTTAATTTGTTAGTGGAAATTTCTCTCATTTGAAGCACTTGATGATTAGAAAACAGCACATATAGCAAAAGTTGAACCATTGTGTTATGAAACATGATGTCCTGCAATTATGAAAGTGCTCAAGTAAATACTCCATTTTTATACAAGTAAACTTCCTGAGTACTTAACATTTATTGAGGAGATTGAATAATTAGCAAGTTTCATTGTAGCAAATTGAAGGCTAAATTAAGTCCTGGCTTCAAATCTATGATACTGTTCTTTCCTATTAATTTTAACAAAATTGTTTTGACAGCTGCAAGACAACCCGTCACTTTGTCGGTCATGAGAAAGATGTGATGAGCGTTGCCTTCTCCGCTGACAACCGTCAGATCGTCTCCGGTTCCCGTGACAAAACAGTCAAGCTGTGGAACACACTTGGTGTTTGCAAGTATACCATCCAGGTTGGTGAACGTAATTCCCCAGTAGGTTTTCGAGTCTGACAAATAGAAACTTTAGATGAGAAGGTAGTGTAGAGGTGTAACAGATAGATACTAATACTGTGATATCGTCCATAGTCTGATTAGAATCAACCGTGTTCAGAGGAATAAAAGTTTTTAAATATTGACTCTAACGGGATTCAAACTTACTCTAATAGTGGCTATCCTCTCTTCAACGATGTGAAAGCACTCTCCTTGATCGCATGTTCTGACACCAGTTTAGCACAGACAAAACCTAGTCATTAGCGGGCCAATCACATCACGTTTAAAATAAGGATAGCTCATTTTAAGGTTTACTGTTAAGCTTCCTCTTTCTCTGATATTGGTATCATATTTTTTTTCCTCATTCAAATTACGTTTTTCTCCACTTGCACTAGGCCTAGATTTCGCGACAGTGGAGTCATCTGGTAGTGTTACTTCATCGTGAACCGCCTCGATTTGGGGTGATGCACTTGTTGAGTCAGTAGGTTTTGGAAGAAAAAATGTCCATTATTCTGTTTTCTGTTTGCCATATTGATAAACAGGGCCAGATACAAGTACACACTTCAAATTATACCAGTATAAAGCTCCAGCGTTACTTAAATCACTTCGTCAGCTGACATCTTCCATTGAAAAGTGCTCACAGTAGTGTCAAATGGTCAAAGTTATCAAAATATAATATTCTTATTTTTTACAAATTAATTTGTTTGATAAGGCCTTCATTCATGCAATATAATATCAAGTAAAACACTGCCCCCTATAATAAAGTCATTAAGTGACTTAATTAAAACATGTTGCTATTGTCATAATTTGACGGAAATTTGACAGACATTTAATGACATTAGCAACAACAAAAAAAACTCTTGGTTTTAAAACCATCAGATAAAATGTTATACCGTATTCGACGTGATAAGCGCCTGGGGCGCTTAAAAAATTGGTAAAAGGGGGCGCTAATTAAAACGATAAAAATTGTCCTCAAGTTTAGTCTTGAAAGTGTTTTCTTACGATACACATGTCTTTGAAATATGGTTTGTAACTATTATCATTTTAATGGTGGCTGGGGGTCTTGAAATACTCTGTATTCTTCACTTTAGTGGGAGTAAAAGACTTATTGCAAGACTGAAAAACCTTCTTCAATGAATCAGCATGCAAGGTAAGCAATGTTGAGAGGTGGGCGCTAAATCAGGACGCATATTGTTCAGTCAAAAACGTGGTGGGTGGGCGCTTATAGGGGAGTGGGCGGTTATTAAGTCGAATACGGTAATCTTTTAGAAGAAGGATAAATATTCTGCAAACAGACCATTCAACGCTATAACACCTTAGATAGTTTTCATCATTTCCGATTTTAAAATTGTGCCCAATTAATTTCTTTATTAAGAGTGGTTTTGAAACAACACCACCAATAACATCAGTGTTAGATATGGATCCTCTTACAATGTGGCTAGGATTCTGAACTTTTAAACTGGAACATTCAATGGTTAATTTGTCACCATTTATTGAAATATGATACATATTAAAATTGTCTCACATAGTGGAGATAATGACATAAGGAGTAACTTCAACATTCTCTGCAGAAAAATGAATATTTAAAAATTATTTCAGAAATAAAGTTTTTATCAATATTTGTAAAGACTGCATCCCTACTCTTAAAGCATTAACAATTTTGAATTATCTTCTTAAGTCAACATTTAGAATTCATTCAAAACATGAGTGCCCATCATATTTAATTTTATTCCATAAAAAATAGCTGCATTGTTATTCTTATAATCAAAAAGGTAATCTATTCAGTTGATGATTAATTTATAAGGATTTAAATACTCAATTTCTTTAGCATAGTAATTTTCATTTAAAATATTTTGAGTCTTGTGAATGCAATATATGTACATGCATCAGGCTTTTAAGATTTATACTTTATCTATTTCCTAATATATAATGTCACAAGTATGTATTTCTCTAAACAACAGTATTGAGGTTTAAACAAGTAGTGTGTTGTGAAAGTAAAAAAATGTTAATTAAATCATATTTGGAAAAGTAATCAGTAAGGAAATATTTTGACTTAGTTTTGATTTATTCATTGACAAATCTTTATTTCAAGAAGAGCAATTAAAATGTAAAATTGTGTGTCATAATTAACTTATAAATAAATGTTGGATATTGTAAAAAGAGTTCTGAGTTTAGAACAAAACGAAAATTTATTTTGGGAGAGGGAGGTAGTTGGAGGTCGCACTGTATGATCACGTTCCTTCAAAAGTTCTATTTGCAATGCGAATGTGCTGTTCCATGAAGTGGGCACCCGCCCCATTGTCTTCTGAACAAGAAAAAACGTGGGGGGAGCTTAGTTACATTTCAAGGAGCCACTGCTTGATTTGGCTGTTCCGTGAAATAATATTACCCCCTTCACCGAAACATCGAAACGAATTTGGAAATTACGTGGTTTTTAAGATTTCTTTGATCCAAAATCAAAATTTATTGAATGAATAAACGGGTTATTATATATTTTTTCTGAATGTTCATACATGAGGTTTTAGTTTCATACAGAGAGGTGAACGATGTAAACGATAGGCTACTTTCGTTTTGACGGGAAGTTTTTGATTAATACATCGGTAAATTGAATTCCGTTCGCATCGAATATTCTGTCAAACAAATGACATTCGCAATCAAATGTCTGTCATGAAATGACGTTAGCACTCCGTTTTGTCATAAATAGGAAGAATCGTCTACTTGAACGGATAAAAATATCATAATTTCCCACCTTTAGAAATTAACATCTCGCTACGATCGTGCGATCTTTTAATTTTCAAATATCGCGTATAAATCAATGTTTTTTTAAAACTAGCGTTGCGATCGTCATTATATTTGACAGATACATAAATTATTTAAATCATTCCTGAAGTTTCGGTTTGACAGTTCTTTCCTCCCGTCGTCGTGTTTTGTTTACAATAAAAGCGATAACTTGCTACGAACACTGTCATTTTAAGCAAGGGAAAGAACTCTAATCTTTTCTCGAATTGTGCGATCGTCACCGATTCCCACTACCTTCTTTTGACAGAAATGACGTTCGCCGAATTTGAAATATTTCTCACTCAATTAAACAACGCCATAAAAACATAACATTGGGTAGTAAGTATGAAGTGTTAACCAAAGTATAACGATGTATAACGACAATCAAAATCATTTTTAAAAACATTTCATTGAAACTTTTTTATTCGGTTGCTATCGTCAGCATGTTTGACAGAACACGGACGAAATATGTTGAAAACAGGAAACTTCAAATTATATTGTTTTTAAGATGTACTCTTTGAAATTGGATATGAGGATTTTAATAATGAATTAATCAATCATCAATGTGTAAGTTATGTAGTGATAAAGTGCAGTAACAATAAATGATTCAATTAAGAAACTTAGTGGTCTATAAACCATTGTGATTCAATGTCTGTCAAAATGACATTAGCACTAATAAAAAATGTGAATAATTGTAATTAATATATTTCAAAAAAAATTTAAATTTGATTTGATAGGTCAAACATGTTTTAACAATGATATACCAAAAGACAAAAACAATTTGGTAATTCTTTATTTTATGTTATTTCTCAAAATAAAATCGGACAAGCCTGGAGCACATTTCCGTGGAAGATGTCAGCTGCTAGCGAGACACACAGACAAGCAAATCGTCTGATCAAGACATTCACTCCACCAACCGAAGTCGGCCATAAAATAATTGTTCAAGACAAACTTTCAATTCAAGCTTTCTTATTGATAACGAATATGGTGATGAAATCTATCTCATTCTGAAGAAATATGCGACAAAGTATATTTTATAAGAAAAATATAACATGCACTGGGTCCTACCTGGAATAAGAAAAGGTTGCACTCAGCAATTTTAACATGCACTGGTGCAACTTCTAAATGATGAAGTCGACCCCTGCAAATGTGTAATGTGACTGTAAATCAGATCTATCCTAATGAGATATTGTGATACGTATCATTGAGAAATGTCTGTTTGCTCACACCTCTAGATCTGTAAACACAGAGTTTGTACAAGTCTTTGATGTGAAAGGAATGGAGCCTTTTGGTTGGCCAGTTAGGTTCATGGCATGACATGAAAAGTCAAAAAATTTCAAATACTTCATTAGATTTGTCAGCAATGTCATCAATGTTTTGTCACAGAAGTTATGGTGCAGATGAACATCTTCTTAATGTTTTTCCCTATGAGAGAAAGAATGCTATTCTATGTTTAATCTTAAGCATTCAAAATGTTTCACTCGGTAATATGTTTGAAAAAAATTTGAAATGTCATTTGTATAGAAACGAATGTCCCCTCAAAATTTGTTCCTCAAAATATACGTAGCCTCTATTTTACTCGTCCTTTGTTATGCCTGAGAAAGCTTGAAATGAATTAAAAGCCTGAGAAAAGCCTTTTTTTACTGATCTTAAACACGTCTTTACTGTTGAACAACTTTGTTTAAGCACCAAGTGCATGAGTTGTCTCCCTTAGTATTATAAATATGTTTGTTTGATTTTGAAATTAGCATTCACTTTAGCTGCATGATGAGCGCACGGGTTAATTCAATGAAACATGGATAAAATTGTAACCCTGCAGACATAACAGACTGTTGGATAACTGGGCCTGATAGTATGGTCGACTTATCAGTATTTCAAACTTTTAGAAGTATGCTTTTCAATTTATTAGTTTATTTATATGCCATGCAGTTTATACTTGAAATAACATTAAAAAATCTATTTGTTGATATTCAGGAGGATTCTCACAAGGACTGGGTGTCCTGCGTACGTTTCTCTCCCAACTCGACAAACCCCATTATTGTGTCCTGTGGCTGGGACAAAAGTGTCAAGGTAAGGAAAGCTTGTAGAGTATAAATACAAGGGTTTACTAATAGATGCACATATCTCTGTTGAATATAGTGACAACTGACCATCAGTCATCTGTTATTGTTTGTATTTAACCCTCAAAAGTGTAATTGCAGGGTGCGAAATCGTCATTTAAACACTGCACCAGTGAAGGTGAAAATCGTCTTGTGCAGTCTAAATTAGTTACTGGACTGCACCGGGTGCAGTTTGAAAAATAACATATTTTCAAATACCTTTCGCATATAACTGTTCCAATCATGAATGTTTTTCTTAAATTTCACAAACAGCTTTAATCATTCCAATATTTTATAAAGGCAAACTTCCGAGAATCGTCAGTGACGATCGCCATGTTGATATTTTATGCTCTTACTATTTACTCCCTCTGTAAATTTCCCATTCTCCGGCATGCTGTTGACAGTGTTATGAGTTTGTTTAACGAGGGTGGCAAAAAGAATAGCCCCTCAAATACTGTAAAATCATAATATTTCGCGGGGGTTTAATTTTCGCGCTTTTCGCGCAAAGTCATAATGCGCGAATAATAAAACATCGCGAAATATTATGGTCATGAACGTGAAGAAAACCAATAACAGACAAATAATTTGGTTGACACATTTTATTACTCACAGGATTGTTTGGTGTGTTCATTAATGACGAGTCACTAATTAGAGCTCTCACAAGCGTGCACGCCGATATGCACGTTGTTTATTGTGCAAATACAATCATCACAATAATCCGGCCTGACGGAATCCACTCTTGATCGCCAATATGCGTGTCCTATTGTTTTGATTGCAGTACGCTTGAGCTTCGATTCGGAGCGTATTGCGGTACAGGACCCTCGGTTTAAATATATTTTCGGTTCGGTATGATATTTCTTTGAACGAGATCTCGAGGATTCACATCATTCAAACACTATTGTTGGGAGTTAAAGATCAAACTAATTCGTTCCGAATGTTTACTTCCGGGAAAGCTTGGCGACAGGTATCGTTACCACTTCAAAACTTGAAGACGTTTAATGACAATAAATAAAATTATTTTTATCGTTGACTTTTGAATAAATATTATTGTTTTCATTGTAAATTACTACTAGTTTCTTTTCTGCACGGTGCATGTAGTTTTTCTCACTAAATTTTTTATATTGCTTAGTCGATATGCGCGAAAATTAAACCCCGCGAATCAGTCATTTTTTATGTTTGCGCGAAAATAACACCCCTCGAAAATAAATGATTTTACAGTATGCCATGTGCTCTGTCGAAGTGTAAACAAAAAGTTCTATCGGCATTTCAAGGGTATAACAAAATTTTGTTGACTCTAAAAATACACTATATGTACTATGACTGCTTGGAATAAATGATAAGATCGTAAGTTTTTTAATTTTACTCTGCATTTTACAATTTTGCCATCGCTATTGAAAATATCAACATCGTTTGACTTGGTCTATATATTTGTTTCTGGACTGCAACCAGTTTGAAAGATCAGCTTATTTCTTATTTCCAAGATTAGTTTTAACTTTATTCAATTGAAAACGATAACAAAAAGATTTAAAACGTTTGCAACACCAAAACAGTGATTTACTTCCGCATTTTAACAAAAATAGCTAAATTCAGACTCTTCGGATATTTCCGTGAGAACTCGTTTTTAACTTCAACAAAAGAGATATTGTTGATATTTTAATATGTAAAACTAAGTCACCCATTGTGATGATCTTTGGTGCAGCCAGAGAGACACAGGTGCAGTCTGGTAAAATCAGTTGACTGCACTTGGTGCAGGGCATGAAAAAAAACGAATTCGTACCCTGAATTGTGTTTCAGTATAAAATCACTTCCATTGAGCACACATTTTGACCAAAGTATGTTGATTATGTAATGTAATTCATATCAACTTTAAATGCACAAAGTCTTTGAGGGGCTTTAAGAAGTGATGTACATAAGAAATAACGAATTGCTTCTTTAATTTGAATTTCTGAATAAAGAAGTTGTAATGCAGAAAATATTGTCTTTCATTTTGAATATACTTGTTTACACAATTTTTTAATAACCTATCAAAGTATTTTATTATTAAAAATAAAAATATCAATAAGAATTTACTTGGCTGGTGCATTTATAAATATAAATGTTACGTGATTGATGTAGGTGTGGAACCTGACGAACTGCAAGCTGAAGACAAACCACTACGGCCACTCCCAGTTCCTTAACACCGTCACTGTGTCCCCCGATGGATCACTCTGTGCTTCCGGTGGAAAGGTAAGCGTCATTTTAGCTTTTGTAGGGGCAACTTCCCCCACAAATCTTAACTCTCACCCGTCAACTTCCCCCACAAATCATAACTCTCACCTGTCAAATTTCCCCCTCAACTCACAACTCACATCTGTCAATTTCCCCCTCAACTCTCAACTCTCACCTGTCAACTTCCCCCTCAAATTGTGGCTGTCTTGATTAAAGGTTAATCTAAACCTTGTTGCTAAGTGACAAACTTGTTGAGCGCGACTGTTCAAAGATAATATTCAATTTTGGATTACCAAGCTTGTCACAGTAGCTCAGATAGCAGGCACTCAAAAAAGATAACTTAATGCTGCAAGGGATTAGATGATCAAAGTAGTGTTGTTTAACCACAAAAAAAAGTCGTTGCAAAGTTCAGATAGTTCAAACACAGGTGACTCAGTAGTGGTGAAACAAGTCATATTTCTGTTTCATGGAAAAAATGGTAGCTTGTTTGTTTTTTTAATGCATTTGTCTTGCTGGTGGAAATTTTTGTTCAGGTAAAGAATTCCATGGAGTAGATACGAGTCTTTTTTCAGTTTCATGTTCTACATGGTTTTGGCTCATACTTTCATAAATGCACCTATCTGAATGGCAGGTGGTTTGATAGTATCTTTTCTTCTAAACACACTTCAGTTAGGCATCTCCCTGCAGTTACTATTCCTTGTGAATATCAAACTTTCACGGTGATGCTAGAGTACATGTTGACTTGAGACTTGAAACATGTCTTTGTGTTTTTATCTCGAGTTGACAGACATTTGAGTTAAAATAAACGGGTAAAACCCATTTTCAAATAGGGTCTGTTAACCTGCTAGAATGGCCAAGTTGTAGTACTGAAACTTTATTGCTTTTGCTAAATCAGTGGTTAAAACATCCAAGGTCATGATGAAATCAAAGAAATAATCCAAGGTCATGATGAAATCAAAGAAATAATCCAAGGTCATGATGAAATCAAAGAAATAATCCAAGGTCATGATGAAATCAAAGAAATAATCCAAGGTCATGATGAAATCAAAGAAGGGTGTGTCTTTCAAAGCATGATTGCCACAGCAAGAAATTAAGTTATTTTGTAAACTGTCTATATTTTTATTGTGCCATGAAGACTTGAAAGGGCAGCTATCTTGTTTCAAGAAATCAAATGAATTTAATCAAGCTGTATATGATACATACATATACTATATTAAATGCCATGTACTTTAGTTATGTGTGCAAGCCATTACCAAATTTTGCCGTCCACTTGCCTGAAAAGTCAATGACTTGCCTCATTCACTAAAAGAATAGCTACCAAAGTGGTTTGGCTATTGGACAAAGCTTTGTGCAAAAGATTATTCCAAAAGTCCATGTCCTTTTGACAAAGTAAAGATTTTGTAACCCATGGTGTATTACAGGATGGTCAAGCAATGCTGTGGGACCTGAATGAAGGCAAGCACCTGTACACACTGGACGGAGGGGATGCCATCAACGCCATGTGCTTCAGCCCCAACCGCTACTGGCTCTGTGCTGCAACTGGACCCAGCATCAAGATCTGGGTATGTACCAAACATCACACGGGCGCAAGCTCTTAAGTAGAACTTTGCATAGTAGGTATTGTTGTATGGAGGTGATCAGCTGAGGGGTAATTTTAGCCAATTCTTACAGATTATGATTGTAAAAATATTCTGTTTTACTTTTAATGGACACTAAGCCAAGGAGTTGACAAACGCACAAAAGAAAGACAACCAGGAATAACACGGTTCTGTTATCATAAAGATTTTGGAAAATAGTTGATTGGAAGGTGTTAGGTCAATTCAGAGGTCATTTGGGTAAATTTTCTATGACTGCCCACAGGGCTCTATAGACCGTAAACTATCTTCATGATCTGTCACAGCTCCACTTTGAAACTCTTATTGTTGAATTGCAGGATCTGGAAGGCAAGGTGATCGTGGACGAGCTGAAACCAGAAGTGCTTGCCCAGAAGCAGGGCCGCGGGCCACCAAACTGCCTCTCTCTGGCTTGGTCTGCTGACGGTCAAACTCTGTTCGCCGGCTACAGCGACAACGTGATCCGCGTGTGGCAGGTCTCCATGGCCTGTCACTAAACTGACTGTGATGGGTTGTACACTGAAACTTAACTGACTCCTGGCAGGGGAGCAAAGATTTCACGGCAAGTCCTGAAATTAAAAAAAAGTGTCAAGTGATATTCTGTTCTTGTTGTTTGTTGTAACAAAGTTGAACACTGCTACATTTACCATGCATACATTGTGCCAATGTTTTTTTATTTAGGCTGCGAGAAAGCAAGTACTACAGTGTTCGCGGTAGGTTTTTATACAGTGCGTGCAGAAATGAAATAATAAATTTTCAATTCAAATATTTCGCATTTTTGTTAATGGAGTTTTTATTTCAATAAAATAATTACTAGTAAAGGTAATAAATTGTCATCAAATTTAGACATCAAAGTATAACCTACCATATACGGTTCAGTTTTGATGATAAAACACATGCAGCCACATGCCTGTGTATGTAAATAGCTGCCGTTCCGAACTTCGTAATATTATACAGCGTGAGACTTGATAATAATCACTTGTAAACATCGCTCTGATTGGATAAAACGAACGACTTCCGGGGAATTCCATCGGTATAGTAACCAATGACAGGGCTTTTAGCAATGGGATTTCCAGGTTTCGATTTATTTTTGTCAGGACATCGTAATCAATCAGCTTAGAACGATTTTTTTAACATTATGGAAAAATGTAATCTTAAGTGTATAATTATATGTGCGTGCAAAACACGCAGCTACAATATATCTTGCGTGTTTATATGATTTTTATGCGTGAAAAACGCAGGTTTATGCGTTAATGCGAACACTGGTACTAGCTTTGTTATGGAAACAGGCTCGGCAACTTTGTCTGCAGTAGCGAACAGGTCTACCACCTGAAAGGTTTGGATGCAATACTTCACTAAATTTCAGTGCAGTACTACCAATTGTTCGCTAGTGATGAAATGAAATTGTATTTCAAACCTTGTTGAAGAGATAACTTGTTGCTGTTCTGTTCACACATTGGTATAATACAAAAAAGGTTATGCTTGTGGTTGTAAAATATGAGGAAAGAAATATTGAGTGGGTAGTAAGACTGAAAGAAAATATGAAAGTCTTTAATTTGAAACGTTTTCTTTCAAAAGATAATGAAGTAAACACTGCAATAAAACATGAAATAAAAATGAACAACCGGCCATGTAGCTGAAACTGACATCTAAGGAAAAGCGCATGCGTATTGGAGGGGTTCCAAATATTGGACATGACGCTTGATTATCCCCCGCCCAAAGTTCGTCCGTCCGTCCCGATAATGTTTCCGGAGCACAACTCCAAAACTGTGAGACCTAGCTAGACGAAACTTGTTATGTGCAACGGGCATCATGCGGAGATGTGCCTTTTGGGGTTTTCAACTTCTTTGCATTTTTATTTTTACCCGTTTCCATGGAAACGTAACATAGGATTTCGTTTCCGGACCACAACTCCAAAACTGTGAGACCTAGCTCGACGAAACTTGGTATGTGCAACGGGCATCATGCGGAGATGTGCCTTTTGGGGTTTGCAACTTCTTTGCATTTTTATTTTTACCCCTTTCCATGGAAACGTAACATAGGATTTTGTTTCCGGAGCACAACTCCAAAATGGTGAAACCTATCTCGACGAAACTTGGTATGTGCAACGGGCATCATGCGGAGATGTGCCTTTTGGGGTTTTCAACTTCTTTTACCCGTTTCCATGGAAACGTAACATAGGATTTTGTTTCCGGAGCACAACACCAAAATGGTGGGACCTATCTCGACAATACTTGGTATGTGCAACAGGCATCATGCGGAGATGTGCCTTTTGGGGTTTTCAACTTCTTTGCATTATTATTTTAACCTGTTAATGTTTCCGGAGCACAACTCCAAAACGGTGAGACCTAGCTCGACGAAACTTGGTATGTGCAACGGGCATCATGTGTAGATGTGTCTTTTGGGGTTTTCAACTTCTTGTATTTATTTTTCTAAGATACTTGTGACTGTTCAAATACAATAATATGCAGGACAGTCGGGTTAAATGTATCACAAAAATGCATCACCAATATTTAAAATTGGTAATAAGTCGCTACAACATCATGATTTCTTAAAGGTTGTTTGTAGAAAAACAACATGATCACTGTACAATATTCCACAACTAGTATCTTTAACTACCCTTTCCCTTTGGCGGGGGATATAGCTGACTGTCTGCTTGTTTACATCTTGGAGTCCTTAAAATATCCAATAAAACATTTAAATTGCTCTGTGGCACATACTGTTAAATAATTAAAGTCACCCTCAGAAGGAAAACATAATTAATGTGCAAGACACGTTTTTATCAATAAAAGCAATCGTGAAGTAAATACGTTCTATTAAGTTGCTTGAATCCATCTCCCTCATTTAAATGAGAAAAAGTTAACACTTAAAGTCATAGTCTCATTTTTGTAAGGCAACTAAACTGAACTAATTATTCTTCACGAACAAAATCTGATTACTAACACAAATATTTCCTGTCGCATTTGCAAAGATTTTCATTTTTATGCCCGTTTTACAGTTTTGGATGAAGCAGCTTATTGGCGTATGCCGTTTCAGACCGATGAGGTACCGAATCAAGTGCAATCCCATCGCGAGTACGAAACACCGGAAATCTAGTCATCGCAGCGCCGATACTTATGACAGACGCATTCTTCACTGAGTTTACTACCTTTTTGTTATTTCTTTATTTGAAAAAGCGTAAGCTATTAGCTATTTTCATTGGATATTCAGCTGGGAAATTTTATGTGTTCTTCGTCACGGCTTTAGCGAAATGACGTGGTAAGGACTAACGCTCGCAAAAACATAATATTCGGGTAGGGTAGGGTAGTTTGAACTTCATTATTGAGGGCTAGAATGCCTGCAGAGTTCTGAAAATTGTTGCAAACGTCAGGGGAAAGATTTCTGTGAGTGGTGAACTATTTGTCCGGCATTTATTACAATTTGCCTTGCAAAAATGAGACTATGACTTTAAATGGCTCCTGCAGTTTTTTTGTTACATGACAATTTCCTATATGCGTAAAGGCTACAAATAATTGTGTTGATCAGTGAGGTGTTTGACTGCCTCGAAGACGATGCATATAAAAGTAAAGATTTCCCAAAAAATTCTTGGTGCCTATAAAACTTGAAATGTCCATAATGTTTCTTTGCAATCGAACCGTTTGTATTTAAGTTACACGAGCCAAAATACCATATATCCTCAGTTACGCTCAAATGGCCTCCCCAAACTTGCATCTTTATCTCTAAAATCCACAAATTATGAAATATTCTTGCTTTAACCATTATCGGAAAACGGTCGTAGTGATATTATTACGTCGCAACATTTATGCTTCCCATTTACATGTATGTTATTTAATAAATTTTAAGAGTAACATTTTTATGCATATGGAGACTTAAATTGTAAATTTGGTGTCGATCGGACCTCTTTTTATTATGTGCGTGTCTAAATCTAGAAAATGCTCAATCAAATGCTAGGAATCTAAAAAATATAAAATCTCAACTTTGTAGGGTCACTGTCACGCCTCCAGAAGCAAAGGCCCAGAAAGCTGAAACCTTGTGTACCTTCCCATAACTGACGGGAATTATGTCTCCGCCTGATTGGCTGATTTCCAGTCGGCGTTGGCGTTCCCGGAGCATAGTTCTGAAACTACTTTACCAATCTTCACCAAATTTAGTATACATCCTCTTCATATGATGTAGATGTGCCTTTTGGGGGTTGCAACTTCTTTTCAATTTCATATTTTTTTCCATGGCAACAGTTCGGACCTTGTTATTTGAAGGGTAGGGTTAGTTTCCGGAGCAAACTCTGAAACTACATGACCAATCTTAACCAAATTTGGTACACATCCCCTTCAAATTATGTTGATGTGCCTTTTGTGGTTTCAACTTCTTTTTGAATTTTTATGTTTTCTTAATCTTAAATTGAATCATATGTAGTTAATATTTTGTCAAAACTCTGTTGATTAACCAAAACTTATAGTTTTATGTTGTTTTATAGAAAATTGTTAAATTTTAATTGAGTTAAAAAAACTGTTGAAGAATTTTCAAAAAACATTATGCTGACATGGTGAATGGGGGAGACATCTGTTTTTACTCGTAAAAACACTTTCTAGTTATAATTGATACACAGGGGCTACACTTTAAAAACCTGATTTCATCGAAGTCGAGATCTCCTAAGGGAATATGAATTATAGATTCTGTGACCCTTAATTTTGGCCTCGAGGGCCACGTTCTAAAAAAACTATTTACATCTTGCTCTCCAGAAGCAAAAGGCCTAAAAGCTTGATGTTTGTGTACATTTTCCTTAGCGCATTGGGATTTTTATTTATAGATTTAGATATCTAGTGGCCCCTTAAATGGTGACCCTGTGACAATTTGCAAAGTAAATTAAAGATACCTTGATGAAACTCTATATGCCAGGAATCTCAGGTTTTAGAGTACCATCTATTTAAGTTAGTGCCGAAGATCTTAAAATGAGCAATTGCATGCCCGTAGAAGAAGAATAAATTAAACACAACACTAAAGAGAAAAATCAAGAAGCTGACCCTTGTGTGACCCCTGCGTATTGATTGTCAGCACTGTCTCCCTTTTGAACAGGGTTTGGATGACAGTCGTGTATTTTCGTGGTTAAGTGTCTTAGGAAAAGTCATATTGCTTGCCTTTGTTGCGTTAAACACAGCGACCAGAGCAGAGAGTCTTTAGGAGAGATTAGACAGAGTTTGATACGAGACTTGTTTTCAAACATTTAATCGTTAATATCATTTTAGCAAATATTAAGATTATGACTAAATGTATGAGGGTAAATGTGCTACTAATACCAGTCACTATAACAATATCATCCTTAAAGTAAATCAGTCCTTTGGAACGATTAAATCTTTCAGACCAGCAAACTTTTATGACATGTTTGGTGACGATTCATTGTATAAGATAAACCTTTAATTTATATATGTCAGCCTTCCACATCAGATGCTAAATCATGAAAAGACTGATTAGCCAACGGGACTTACACAGTATTTTACAGTTCCATACACCCTTTCAAAACACCGTGTAATGATTTTATAAGATTAACGATTTTTTAAATTCTTCCTTTTATATATTTTTGAATTACTACATGTCTCCAACATAAAGCCAAACTCAATTTGTGATAAAAAGAAAAACAATTGAGCACTATTTAACATTAAAACGGGGCGCGATTTACGTCAGTCATCAAGGGAGATAATTCTGCGTCCCAACAGTAAGCTATTGGTTATATGTGTTAAATGAAAATATTCGTCTGGATACTTCCGTCTCCTGTGATTCAGTTTTGATAGTTGCACGAACGCTTCCCTTCAGACTTGCAACAAACAGTTAATGAAACAGGTCATTACAAACATAACGATAAGTGATCGCTCAAAGAATCTGTCGAGTAAAGTGATCCGTGGTCTTTCTTTCAGGACCAACCAACGACATTCTCATAAGATTGGGAATTGTAAAATAACAATGAATTTTTTTAGTAAGTTCGAGTTCTTCACAACACGAAACGCCTGTAGTTGTTCAATGATCTTTTATTTTCCCATCAACCATTATTACCACGAGATGCGTCTGTATCATAAATATTTGCTTCTCAAAAACAAAAACTCCTGTAGTTCAACTATACTTTTCTCTTGAGTCTCAACCAATAATACCATTGAAGGCGTCTTTCACAGCGTGAATCAGAGGATACTTCTTGCCGCAGATTCCCCCGAAGTCGTCCAGGTCCAGGGCCCAGACCATCACGCCGCCAAACCCGTGGTCGATTACGTACTTCACCTGCCGGGAAGTTACCATTTGAAGCATTCAACTACCGCTCTTTAGTTATCAGTAGTGAGCGTGATGGGGATTACGTGAGTAGTTGAAATGATTCGAAGGCGAAAAACTACTTAGAATTAGAGATTTTTAAGCATTAGAGCCAGAGGAAAGTTTGCTTGGTTGACTTTAGGATGGATTGATAATGGAGGTTAGTCAGGGAATACCCGAACTCAAATTTCTTTAGATTAAGGTCTTAAGTCATTAGAGATGAATGAATGACCCATTTTCGGACTACTACGTTTTAAATAACTATATGTTTAGGCCAATCACCACTGCCTCGCCCAACCTTACTTTGTGTTTGAGTGAAGTCATACAACACGTGCCCGTGTTGACAATAACAATACAGTTATGACGTCCCAATATCAGTTGTCTTAATCGGCCGTATATGATCTAAATGTAGGGTGAAATATAACCTACTATCTTCGTGCTGTAAGTGCTTTGCAAAACACATGATGGTTAAGTCTACTCAAATCCTAGAGTAATTTTGTCGATTGACATGCGCATGCACTTTGTATACCTTTTCTTGTAGACTCTTTTCATCGTCGTAGCCGACCCACCTGACTCCGTCCACCAGGTAGGGGACCCTCTCGACATTGCTCAGGTGCTTCTCGGCGCCGTTCTTCAGCAGCGTGCACACCTGGTCATTCAGACAGATAAATGGATGGTATCTACGACAGATAAGATGGATGGTATCTACGACAGATAAGATGGATGGTATCTACGACTGTCTTGGTGGCAAGAGAGAAGGTTCAGGTCTTTGCCAATGTAATAGGAACAAAGGTAAGCATATTTGAACCATGGAACCATGATGCCTCCGTGTCACAATCGTTTAATGTCCTTGGTGGGTTTTATTGAAATGGAACTGCACATGAGACTATCCTGAATTTAGATTTTCTGCCCCCGTCAATATGGAAATGTAAAAGTTATTGTATCAGTAATATCAGCCAATGACCCTTTGTCGAGATCGAAAATTGGTCGATTAATAGGTCGGATAAACACCTCCAATGTTTAGTAACAAACCCTGAGGCCTCGTATTGTTATATTTTCAAACCGTCGCCGACTTAAACTTCCAAACATAACCTACAGGTCAGTATTTATCGAACATGATCTCACCTCGTAGTAAGCAAGAGTTCCTTTATTGTGTGTGTAGTTGCCTGCAGCCCCGGGTCCGTTAAAGGGGGAGCCGATGTCTGTTGCCTTGGTGTCGTTCAGGGACATGGTTCTGGCGTAGAACGGGAGGCCGATCAGAAGCTTGTGTTTGGGGACGTTCAGGCTGGCCCAGTAGTTGGCCAAATAGTCCTACATAGTGATTGAAGACATTGAAGGAGGATCATATTTGACTAAATAAATAACCTTTGTTGTTATGAAGTCTCTGTGGTACAAATGTTTTGATGAAGGACTTGAATATTCAAACAATGAATGGAGATGAGAGTCGGCGGTGGTGCCGTACATTGTAGAATGGTGACCGGTACTGAAATAGTGACTTACATGAAAACTCGTTTACTATCTTAAACTGTTGAGATGAGGTTGAGGTTGTGCCGTACAGCGCAGCATGATGACCGGTAATAAAACATTGTATGACATGATAAGTCTCTAAGTATCTTACAATGTTGAGATGAGGGTCGGCAGGGGATTCCGTACAGCGCAGCATGGTGACCGTTTATAAAATATTGTATTAAATGGTAACTCGTTTAGTATCTTATAATGTTGTGATGAGGGTCGGCAGGGGATCCCGTACAGCGCACCATGATGACCGGTAATAAAATATATAATTAGATGATAACTTGTTTAGTATCTTACAATGTTGATATGAGGGTCGGCGGTTGTGCCGTTCTGTGCAACATGGTGACCGGTAATGAAATAGTGTATTACACGATAACTCGTTTACTATCTTAATATGCTAAGATGAGGGTCGGTGGTGGTGCCGTTCATTGCAGCATGGTGACCGGTAATGACAAAGTGTATCACACGATAACATCGTTTACTATCTTACACTGTTTAGATGAGGTTCGAGGTTGTGACGTACAGCGCACCATGATGACCGGTAATAAGCATTGTTTGACATGATAACTCGTTTAGTATCTTACAATATTGAGATGAGGGTCGGCGGTGGTGCCGTACAGTGCAGCATGGTGACCGGTATTGACATAGTGTATTACACGATAACTCGTTTAGTATCTTACTATGTTGAGATGAGGGTCGGCGGTGGTGCCGTACAGTGCAGCATGGTGACCGGTATTGACACAGTGAATTACACGATAACTCGTTTACTATCTTACTATGTTGAGATGAGGGTCGGCGGTGGTGCCGTACAGTGCAGCATGGTGACCGGTATTGACATAGTGTATTACACGATAACTCGTTTAGTATCTTACTATGTTGAGATGAGGGTCGGCGGTGGTGCCGTACAGTGCAGCATGGTGACCGGTATTGACATAGTGTATTACACGATAACTCGTTTAGTATCTTACTATGTTGAGATAAGGGTCGGCGGTGGTGCCGTACAGTGCAGCATGGTGACCGGTAACGACACAGTGTATTACACGATAACTCGTTTACTATCTTACTATGTTGAGATGAGGGTCGGCGGTGGTGCCGTACAGTGCAGCATGGTGACCGGTAACGACATAGTGTATTACACGATAACTCGTTTACTATCTTACTATGTTGAGATGAGGGTCGGCGGTGGTGCCGTACAGTGCAGCATGGTGACCGGCTAGCATCGGCTTGTCCCACTCTCCGTGCATATCGTACATCATCAAGTTCATTAGGTCAAAATACCTGAGACATGAAGAAAAAATAGATTATAAATATTAATGGCCCTGATGAGGACAGTATAAGTTTGAAAATTTCCCATTGAGATACTACGTTTATAATTGTAGGTTCGTTTGAGCTTGGTATAAATGTGATTTCTAAACATGCTGAAAAACAACAACTTGGATGTAATAGAGTGACGTAACTCAATTTTTTAAATATCAAATCAGAAAGTGTTACGTCTCAAAGGCTCACTTAGATAGCTGGTAGGCCTCGTAAGATTGCTGGACTCTAGAAGGGGTGACTGCAAAAGCACCTGTCAGAAGCAGTGGGGGTTTGTTGGTGCGCGTGCCTTCCGCCTTGAACGTCACGTGCAGCGTCTGGGAGGAATGTTTTTGTTTATATTTTCTATACATCAGAATGTGGATATCAAGGCAATCTTCACAATTTTAAATCAACAAATACACTTGACGTCGTGTTTAACAGTTCCAACCTCTTGTTGTGGGAAATCGTTTATTCCTGCAGAAAGGTTTGACACTCATGACCACTTTTATCAGTACATCTTTCATAAATTCTTTACAAATTAAGCAAAACACAATGTTTTAGTGTAATCGCTTTACTTGAGCCCCGCAAGGCCTTGCACGTGTCAGTCTCCATCTCTGGCTAATCGGGGCCCTGCTACATTACGCAATGACTATTACAGAGGACTATTGTGCACCGCCCTCGTCGGCGATTTGTACCATCCTCCACGGGATACCCTACTGGACGACTTCAACTGTTGTAGGACGATCTATCTAGGTAGATCTAACACGGAAATGTTAAGTAAAAGGCAAAAATGTTAGTGACTAAGACAGACGCGACTTTTCCCCTGCGGGTTAATTTGCTTGTTGTACGAGCTGTTTTATAGCAATGAAAGAGTCCAAGTTCCGGACTCATTCAATGCAGTTACTGTTCTGCCTACACGTATAAGTTTGGTGAAGCGATGTTTGTCAGCAGGCGGACTCCCCCTCGCTCCAGGGTACTCCCAGTCGATGTCCAGCCCGTCGAAGCCGCGGTGTCGGAGGAAGGTGATGGCGTTGGTGGCGAACTGGCTGATCTTGGAGTCGTTCGACACGAGCACAGAGAAGAGTTCCGACCCGAAGTTCCAGCCCCCCAGTGAGAGAAGCGTCTTCAGGTGGGGGTGGTGCGTCTTCACCCGGTTGAATCTCGTGTACCTGTGTGTCAACAGGATATAGTGTGTCATACTCAACATTAAACAATTATTGACTTCAAGTGAGGTTGATCCAATGATTTATCGACCTTGGACATGTGATATTCACAGAGGCGAAGCCGAGGTGAATATCACATGTCCAGGGACTGAGGGTCGATAAATCATTGGATCAACCGAGTCTGAAGTCTATAATTGTTTTATTATATGAATTAGGTCTTGAATTACCATTCTTTGGTATTTCCGGTAGACCGGGATTTTCGAAATCTATTTTTATCCACCGGAGGTGTTTGGATTGTTTTATCAACCTCTCGCGATCCACACAGGTTGACATCGCTTGACGTCATTGCTGTCATGTGACCAAGTAGGCCAATCAGAAAGACGGAAATAACCCATTCATATAATAACATTTATCAACCTGGTCTATTTTCCCAGTATTTGGAATATTCTCCAGAATACGAGTTAATGGAAATTATTTTTTCTTCAGAGAGTAAATTGGTAACATTTGTTTTCCGTTTAGTTAAATCAAGGACGTGTATAGACTAGGCTAGGTGTATAGGCTATATAAATCCTTGGTTAAATCATTTTCGTTTTTAATAGGACAGTGAACGTATCAACCCAACCATAACCTCTCGACCTTGATTTGGTTGAGATTAGCTTTGCTTGCTTTGCCGTTTGAGAACCGATTACGTGTGATCTTCCAATATACCAAATTTCCTAGAAAACAACCCCAGGATTTTTCACTCAGAATAATTATAACCCGGGCTTCTAGCCGGATGTATTTGGTCATGTTTCATTGGTTACACCGTTTGTCTTTGAACCATTTTACCCTCAAGTGTTTTCAGTATCAGTATGAGCGGGTTTTTTATGAGTTACTTTACGCTTGAGGCATTCTCATAAAAAAACAATTTGAACCTTCCACTGCTACTTCGCTTCGTTCCTTGATCTGTCTTTCGCTCCATAAGGGGTCGTTTCAGATGACCTTTACCCTACAGCCAATCAGAGACGATCATCGGCACGATCCGATATTTTAGGGAATTTATGGAAAGTTAAATGTCACAAAGAAGGTCACTTGACATTAACCTACGGAGCAGTACTAAGAACAGGAGTAGCGAGATACAAGTGATAGGTTTGTTCTGATTGCCATGAGATTGCGCTTGATGAAGAATATCTTCTTACAGATCGGGGTCATCGTTCGGATCCCCGGCCTTGAGGTTGGTCCCGTCATCAGTGAGGTTGGCGAAGGCCAGAGAGAGATGGGTGCACAGACCAGCGCCGATATCCTCAGGGTTGAACGCCACTTTGGAGTCGCGGTAATGGGACCAGTCCGTCACATAGCAGAACCGCTTGTAGTGGTTTACTGTATCGAGGTTGAAATGGGAGGGAAAATCCGACCACGATGATTTAGAAATAAAATTATTGCAGTCAAACATTGTTTTGATACCTATGATTTATTCCTGTTTCGTTTTAATGAGGTGATACCGATATTGGATTGATTTTGACAACCTGTGAGTAGTTCGCTTTGGATCGTCACTGTTAATTTCATTCGCAATAGGATAATTTCCATATGTGTCTTTTCTTTATGGTCTTCAGATATAATTTTTACGTTAGTCTTATTGTCTTAGGAAAAATAACGAAGACCTACTTAGTATATAAGCTAATATCTGTCTCACCCTTGTTTTGGTTGTTACCTTGACCGGAAGTCAGGGTCACGTATAGAAGAAGCGCCACCTGGAGTAAGAGAAGCATATTCCTTCTTCCGCCGAAGCAGAGTTAACGATTCTGAAATGGATTTAAAGTTCATTGGATTTCATATAAATTCATTTTTTGACGTAGGAAATGAACTCCATAGTTCAAATTCATAATGATGATCAAGTTTATGATTATGGTCAAGTTCCTAATAACGGCCAAGTTGGTTAAGGTCTTAATAATTGTCAAAAGTCATTATAATGAATAATTTTATGATAATGGGCAAGTTCAACACAATCTGCAAGTTCTTAGTAATGGTCATGTCCATGATAAAAGTTCGTGATGATAATTAAGTTCAAGCACGTATCAAATCGAACAATATTTCATAATACGAGTAACTTTATGACACTTGTGTTGATACTTGATTGTACAGCGTGAAGAGTAAGAACCAAGCGCTCGAGTC
Organism: Phorcus lineatus; assembly: GCA_921293015.1. Taxonomy (NCBI): domain Eukaryota; kingdom Metazoa; phylum Mollusca; class Gastropoda; order Trochida; family Trochidae; genus Phorcus; species Phorcus lineatus. The sequence continues at coordinate 575,199 of OV121082.1, read as the reverse complement.
GACACCCTGATATATGAATATCATGGAATACACGAATACGCTTGCGTTCTCTTATGTTTTTGCAAATAATTTCTGCACTTATAAAATATACGTATTTATAATATTGTTTAACAATAATTAAATATGTCACTGCAAATCGGACATGTTTATAGTTTCCTAAACATTGGCTGACTATACATGCCTAAACGTTTACGAAAATGAATAGATTCCAAGAATCCTGATTATTGCCTCATACATACCTTTCAGTTGAAAATCTGTTGTGGGAAGCAACACGTGCGCTTTATATGGAGATAAGTACCCTACTTGTCATGAATCTGTCACGCTTAACCACCCAAGTTATATCTTACACAGCCCAGGGGCCACGACACGCAATATCCATATTATTGTTGAAATAAATGAATCAAAATTATCTTATGATATGCCATAGACAGGGAGGGCAATATAAATAAAACAAATAAACAAATGTCTTGGAGTGTTCGGACATGGTTATTGAAAACAATCAAACATTTTTTAACATACTAATGATTGACACGCAGTGTCCGGTTTATAAATGATACGAATTCACCTGTAATCAGATTTTTATGTCATTTAAATAATTATTGTGCTGAAAGTACATAAAGTGAAATTGAGTATACTATCTGAAAAAAGTAGGAGATATTTCTCTTCACATGTATTTTCAGTGAGTAAAAGTAGTTATCCAGCAACGCATTGTCTATTCTTTGAGAGAAATAATGCAATTGTGACATCACTGCGGCTAGAAGAACGGACTGAAGTGTCGCTGGAAGTTTCACAGGTCAGCACTACCGGGACAACATTTTGGCAGCCCACGTTGTGCCATTTGCTCGACTTCATGGCCGCCGTTTCATCTTCCAAAATGACAACACCATATGTTTGTCACTGAATACCTCGAACATCAGAATATGCCTAGATAACCATGGCCAGTGTTAAGTCCAGACCTTTCAGTCATTGAGCATGCCCGAGACATGGCGACGTCGACAACGACCCACCACCATGCACCACTCTTCAAGAACTTGACGCTGTATTGCAAGAAAAGCGGAATAATCTCAATCAACTTGCAACGCCTCATGAGGAGTATGCCACGTCGGATCCGTGCCTGTTTGGTCAACAGCGGGAATTTATTCATTATTGAGTTATTTTTTACAATATGGTAAAATTACAGATTGAGCCTTAGTGAAATTTGACCTAAGTCATTGTGTCTTTAGCATTATCAAATGTAAGGAATCAGCCTTAAAAGTCCAATATTCCCTACTTTTTAAAGTAGTATATTTCGTACAAGTTTCATTGTTTGTTAAAACACACTAAAAACACCCTGTCGTTATTTTGAGATTAATACATTTTTATCTTATAGATAATTCTGCAAATATCTTGATATTGTGAAAATTTTACCCTCCGTTCATGGTGCCATAGCCTGGAATTGTGACACCATAGCTCCGAAATAGTGAGGAGATAAGACATATGAAGATTAACATATTTAGACACTTCATCACCGCTTTATCACCGGTAAATGAACATATTTTCATTACATTCAATTTCAGTGACTATGTAGGGGAGATAACTGGCTACAGCCAATATTTGTTGTCATCGACTAGTTTGGAAAGGAGATGAAGTTTCCATTGATGATTGAGGAAGTGTCCTCTTACAAAAGGTAATCTTCACAAATCTACAAATCTTCTCACTGCCCAAGTAGCTCCTACTTCATGTGCACTTGTTTACAATCGTGAAAATATCAACAACGCATAATCGACTCTAAACTGACCAGATACTGAAGGTTCATTTGGTTGTCATATAAATCACCCATTGTACTGACGATGCCTTGGCCCAACACCAACTGCATAACGTAATAAGATCATTTAATGTGTCGTTTAACAGATTTAGATTTCGTCAATGCTGCTAACTGCCATGGCTTGGCCTAATGGCCGTGAAGTAATTTGTTAGCACAGTCAGTGCTGGAAGGGTTGTCTGACTATGAGGGTGCGGGTTCGAATCCTGTAAGGGACTTCACAGAAATCTGTGTTTTTGCAGATAGTGTCATCTTGTATTTGACAAAATTGACTTTATTTGCCAGTTGCTGATCTAATATACATGAAATACAGCACTAATTGATTTAAACTCATTGGTTTACGTTTCAGCCTCGATTATAACTAAAACATTTCAATTCATATCAACATGAAATATCGAAGACGAATGCGAGTTACTGGAAAAAATGTTTATCTTCAGAGAGTAAAGCATTAAATAATGAACCAAAGTTTTCGTAGAAAGTGGCAGAAAAAGGTGGCGTGTTTGCCGTTGAATTTGTATGTGATCATTTTTAGTGTGAACACTTTTTAATCCTCCAAGTTAGGAATGTGCATTCACTTAGCTCAACCGAATATTGTATGTTGGTTTAAGAACTCATTTTATTGATTTAAAACGTTATTTTTGTAATTGGTAACATTTTTTTCCGTTTAGTTAAATCATTTTCGGCAGTTAGGTTTTTAGTGCTTAACGCATGCTCGCTACAGGCAATCTTGCAATTAGCTATTATGAAATAGGACAGTGAACGTATCAACCTTACCTCTCGACCTTGATTTGGTTGAGATTAGCTTCACTTGCCTTGTCGTTTGAGAACCGATTACGTGTGATCTTCCAATATACCAAATTCCCTAGAAAACAACCCCGGAATCTTTCATTCAGAATAATTATAACCCGGGCTTCTAGCCGGAAGTGTTTGGTCGTGTTTCATGGGTTATAAGTTTATCTTTGAACCAATTTTACCCTCGAGTGTTTTCAGTATAGACGCGGGTTGTTACTTTACGTGTAAGACTTGGTTGAAATCGCCTAATTAGACTAATTTCAGTCTCACGGTAAGGGATGGGCAAGCGTGCTGGCTCGAGTACTCCAGTCAAAGATGACACAACACAGGAATGAAATTGATAATGATGTATTCAAGAGAAAGAAACTTTATGATGGTTGGTGCAAATCTTGTCTGTACATCCAAGGGGGTACCTATGAACAATGGAGAGTATGGTACAGTGGATGTTAACCCTTGGGTGATCAAACAAAGAAGAGGGCGATAAGAGGCTTTGAGTGTCCCTCTTCAGAACTGGGGTCACATGATCTCTGACCATTGGTCAGTTTGGAACCACTTGTATGGAACTAGTTACCTAGCAACAGTTTGGCTAGGGGTTTGGCTGATTTCTACCCACAACAATTACCTCCCTTAGAGTATTCTAATTAGTAAAAGGACAGAGAAAACAGGCACCTCTAGGGAAAATATCCTGGCCGTTACACTCTCCCCTCCTTTAAAAAAGAAATTTATCCAGGGATAGTTGGGGAGAAATTTCTACTTTAGCCCATTACCAATACAATCCTACGCCACAGGTCATAAAACATAACAGGGATTTTAGTTGTTACAATCAATTCACAGCAGTCACAACTTCCAAGAGCTTCCCTTATAAGATAAATTGTAATCTTATTGACAAACTTATTATCTAGCCTCAGGCCACATACATCAGTCTGTTTTATTGGGGCAGACAAGCGTGTTTAAGCCCTGAGTCCGTATTGCATCATGTTGAGCCTCTAGTAGGTAAGGGGTTGATACTGTCTATAACTCCACGATCTATCCTGGGGAGAGCTCATGGTCATGTCCAACAAGTCCATAATGAACAGTATAACACCTTCTCGGATTACTCAGGACCTGAGTAAATACACACAGAAATTGGCTTCAGTCAATATGTAAAAGTATAATGTTGAACTTCGACACCTCTAAGAGCTATCCTCACAAGACTCGACCAGTGGGCAGTAACTGTCATTCTACTAAGAGCTCAATGTTCACATCCTCTTTGAGGGTCCACTTCACACTCCACAGACAGGTCCATTGCCGAGTTCACCAACTGGAACATGAGGATCTCAGGATCCCTGCTGTTGAGGTAGTTTCCCGAGGAAGGAATGCTGGATGCATACTGTCGTTGCTGAAAGGATTGCATCAGGAAGTTGATCAGCTGCTACAGGAACCAATGCCGATTCTGTAATCTTGAGTCTTCCTACTTCACATGGTCTTCAGTAATCAGGAACAGTGATGAGGCTGGCTTGGTCCTGCTGCATCTCAAACGAGTCTTTCCTGTAGGATGACATCTAGTAGCTGCAGAACCTCCGCCGTTAATCGCCAGATTCCACACTGAAGCATAAATATGAAGACGGGAGCACACATATCCAAGCATGATTTTAAAAAGCATAGTTATGGCAAAACAATATCAAAATGTTTTAAATATTTATTTATTTCATTAATGAAATATTTCATTTCATTTTTAATACTAAACATTATTTGAAAAAATGTTATAGGAAATTGGATTTCTAGCCATTCCCTTGAAACTAGAAAAGAAGACCTGACAGAAAGGATCATCACCTAGGCAAAATTGGAAGCGTCGAAAGGACAGTCTGCTTTGCTGGGGCTGACAAGGGCGTTGAACCGTTGGAGCTGGCTGCTCCAGCTGTGGCACATCTGTAACTTCATTCCCTGAGCCTGCATCTTTGAAGACAGCTTCCACAGCATCCTTGGCGGCAGTTGTCAGGTCAACTGGATCGAGCAGGTCCAAGGTGTCTGGAGGGTTTTTGTGTCCCTCCACTGTTTGAAGATTCCCTTCTATTTCGGACTCTGTCATGTCAGCTTGAGCATCTACTGTACCTATTTCCCGGATGAGGGTGTTGGCAGTTGGATCGTTCAGCATAGACATCTGAGCACCTTGGAGATCAGGAGATTCATTCAATGAAGAGGACAAATCTAACATTGATTCATCATGATATAAATTATCTTCAGTCTCAGATACAGAGTTGTAGCTAGAAGAACACCCACTGTCTTCACTGTCAGACCTCTGTGATTCAACAGCTCGGGCTGCACGTTTAGCGGCTTGCCTTCTCTGACGCTTGATCCTTCTCTCATCTCTTTTCTTCAACCTCTGCCAGACAAGTACCGGGTCTGAACCATTCAGACAATCTTCCCTTAAGTGACTGTACAGGCCACAGTTGTGACAGAACCGCCAGGTGTTTCTCTTCTTGGTCCTTTTTGTTGCACTATCAGGAACTGACTTTGATACCACCTGCTGTGGGTCGAGGCGTGAAACATAACTGTGCCTGGGAGCCCATGAAGCTGTGCTTGTAGCTGCTGAGCTACTGACTGCCGAGGGCTCCATCATCCAGCAACAGTCCTCTCAGGGGCCGCCACAGCAGGTGTAGGTACAAATGTAATCAATCAAGATAATCAAGTGTTGATCCTACATCAATATAAGGTGAATCGTTTTCATTTTACTCTTTCACTCAAATGGAGAAAGTCTCAGTTCTTCTCTACAATTTGAGTGATAGTGATTCTTCTGTGTTTTTGAGTGTCACTTTGACCTTTGAGAAGTACCCGAGCACTAAAACACAATGCCCCACGTTGGGCGCCAATGTAAGACTTGGTTGAAATCGCCTAATTAGACTAATTTCAGTCTCACGGTAAGGGATGGGCAAGCGTGCTGGCTCGAGTACTCCAGTCAAAGATGACACAACACAGGAATGAAATTGATAATGATGTATTCAAGAGAAAGAAACTTTATGATGATTGGTGCAAATCTTGTCTGTACATCCAAGGGGGTACCTATGAACAATGGAGAGTATGGTACAGTGGATGTTAACCCTTGGGTGATCAAACAAAGAAGAGGGCGATAAGAGGCTTTGAGTGTCCCTCTTCAGAACTGGGGTCACATGATCTCTGACCATTGGTCAGTTTGGAACCACTTGTATGGAACTAGTTACCTAGCAACAGTTTGGCTAGGGGTTTGGCTGATTTCTACCCACAACAATTACCTCCCTTAGAGTATTCTAATTAGTAAAAGGACAGAGAATACAGGCACCTCTAGGGAAAATATCCTGGCCGTTACATACGCTTCAGGCATTCTCATAAAAAACAATTTGAACCTTCCTCTGACAGGGGCGTAGCATCCATAGTAAAAAAAAGCCCGAGCTTACACATGATTTTTTGGTCAAAATTTTGTTTCTGTTATTTTTAGTCAAATGACAAACGAGAGACTAGAGGGCCAACGCCAAGTTCTTGACAGTTTGTCTCTGTTATGGTAATACCACACTTGGATGTATGGACAGGTCTTATGCGTCTTTACAGATGTCATGACCTTAACTTTAGATGGAATGTGGAAAACTGCACAGTCTCTCAGAAAGTTTTCAGAACACTTCTTATCAATGATCATGACCAAAGACTTTCTTTCACAGCTCTCTCGTTCTGTATCAACACTGATATTATCAGTGTAAAACAGAACAAGAGATGTGGAAATCATAATTATGTTACTTTTTAAAACAACACTTGGTTTACTACACTATTATCAAAATTCATTCATGTATGAAGAGCTATATAAATATTATTTATGTATTGTAGACCTAACGCAACACTAATCATGTAATAGTTATGTTATGATACATTTACTAAAAAAACATTGGTTACCAAATGATATAAGTGGATTATTAATAGTCTATATATTTAAGGATTTAATAAAACCTCAAAGCAATGCATCTATGTTGATCTTTAACAAAATGACATGTCTTCAGATCCAGGGGTGGTTTATCTTGTAAAATATTGATATAGATCGGTGCTTATTGACAACATTCAACGAGCCTTGTCTGTTCAGTAGAGTGGAAAACGTTTATTAGGATCGGCCAATAAGTGAACACATTTATATTACAATCTCCATAAACTGTTTTCTAATCGTGTCATTATTATCAACCATGCATAACAACAAAAACGCATGCTGATGTTATACAAAATATAAGAAAATATTTCACTTTATAGAATACTTTATACCAGATCAGTCAATAAAATTTAAAGAGCCACTCCGTGAGTTGTTGGAGTCATGTATGCCAAACTTAATCAATGGTCTCATTTGATCGCGAAGTATCGACTGTAACCATAAAGACACATTTTAAAGCTTATTGTTTTTTTACAGTGACAATATAAAGGTAGAACGTCGCAATTATGATCGTAAACCGGACAGTGGCGCGCGTCAAATAGTCAAACGTAATTTTGGACACTTATCTAAAACAGCCAGGAGGGCAGTTAGGAGTTATTAGTGTTTGTTAGGTTATATAACTAGTATCCATGTATATTGGACGTGATATCTACACCTCTGTGCATTTATAAGGCTGTTTTTAGATTTTCACGGAACACCAGTATTTGTCATATATGTCTTTTGGTCTTTTGGACATGTAAAGTTAAGATGTTTTGATTTTATATCACCACAAATGACATTTAGGTTCGTATCAAGGTAAATAATATGTTATGAAAATCACGGAGTGGCTCTTTAAGGTTAATTGCAGCAGGTACCAACAATTTACAACAATTTTTTTTTACAATTTTCATTTTCTGTACTGTTGCCATGACATCACAATCATTATAAGTGATACATTGTCATTGTTATACAGACAACAGTATGTTCAGTAACAGCATCGCCTTCTTCCTTATTACGGGTTGGTGAAGACTTTTCTGTGCCTTTTGTCATCTCTCAGAACATAATAATATACAAGTTTACAGAAATAATACATTATTTTTTAAGATAAAGATGATAAAACTGTATTTATATAGATAATGAAGTACTTGCATGGGGATCTGATTGGGAGTTCCGGTCTTAGATAGATGGTCACGTTTTAACCCACGAAGTAGACGAACCACACGTAAAATCTCCACATTATGTTGGCTTGAAAGTGACATACAAAACGTAAAGGAGTGTGGTTCAATTTTTTTCAGAAATGAAAAAACAATAACAGGATGAAAGTTTATAGCTAAATACTTACTTTGAGGGAATTGTTTTATGTGATGTTGTTAATAAAGCCACTACGATCGCAACGTGATGAACATGTGATTCTAAACCGTGCTATCTTTATAAACTTGTCAACGAAATAACACATTGATTTGGCATTGAAACTCAGTTATCTGTTAGCTCAAAGTGTGCTATTTCGTTGACAAATTTATGTTTGAAAAGGGATTCACGGATATTGCTCAAAACTCTATACATATCGTGGAAATACAAATATGTTATCAGTTGGAAATCGTCTTCTAGTTAAACGTAAATAAAAATTATTTTGTGATAAATATTGCATAATGACGTTTCTAATACTCGTCTGGTTATAATGGAGATTAGAGAGAACCTTCGTTACCACAGTCAGTAACGGTCAAATAAGCCACTTTGCATCTTCCCCCATAATATTGCCTTATACTGTTTACTTTGTTGATATTCGCACTGTCACTTATTTTCAAAGAATGAACTTGTCATCACAACTCATAACTAACCATACAAAGTCGGAAGACTGAATAAACAAACAAAATAAACATCGAAAAAAACAACCGGCGATGATTTGGGCTGTTTAAGAACCAGGGAAAAGTCAAATATACGAAGTTTATATAAATGAGGATGTGAATTTACTGACACGTGGAACTGGGCCTCAGGAGTAGATAGTTTTAAATATGTATATACATTGGGAAACACACATCTGATGACTGGTTACAATGCATTTCATTTGCGCTAGGTGACACCTACCATTTCAGAGTCAATGCATATCATTAAAGCATTCGATGTTTCATCTTATTGATTTTCATTTAAGAGGCTAAATATTAGTCAGATCATTATTCTTTAAAAAGAATAACAAACACATCTTATTGAAATCTTTTTCGTGCTTGTTTACAAATACACATTACATTGTAAGATGATATCAAAGGTAAATACACCTCAAACAAACTAAAAGGTGAATGTACCTGAAACAACTCAAAAGACTTCAAACTTACTAAAACAACACTTTCACCACTTTTCCAGATAAACTGTTTTCAATGGCCGCAAACTTCATTTCAGAATATGCAGGAAATACTCTTCATTAAAACATACGAGGATCGAGTCGTTTAAAGCGAAGTCATTCTCCATTTATTGGCTAAGAAAGTGTGACAAGATCAGCCACTGTTCAATCAATATCACCCTAACCACAACCCAATATATACATATACAGGTGACACAGGTACCCTCCTGTAATCATGGAAAGTTCTAAAACTAAGCATCGTGTGTTATCAAGTTTCCAACGAAAGAAGGGGTGAATGCGACCGATACACATAGACGTATGACCAATGTGTTTGGGAAAATAGCCCTTCCATATTCTACTGTTGCAAAATGGTCAGCTGAGTGTAAGCAGGGTCGCAGCTCCTTAGACGATGATCCACTTACAGGAAGGCCTGCTAAAGCCATATCAGATGATGTCAGATCGTAGTATAAAGGTGGACGGGATATCTTCAGAGTGTGTCATTTCTCATGGAAGTGTTTGCACCATAATTCATGATCACTTGTCGAAGGTGTCTGCAAGATGGGTGACACGAACTTAAATGCACAATGTCGACACCAGAGAGTTGAATCCAACAGTTAGCTCTTGGACATCTACAATGCTAATCGTGGTAAATTTCATGCCCGTCTGGTTATAGGCGTGGATTCATCACTGGGATCCTGACAGCAAGCAAGAATCCGTGAAAGGGAGGCTTAAATACTTTCCAGCACCGAAAAGTGCAGAACTCAGCCTTCTGCTGGCAAGATCATGGCCATCATTTTCTGGAATTCAAGGGGCGCGATACTTAAAGACTATAAACCACCTAAAAATACAATAACAGGAGTCTACTATGCTGACTTGTTGAGACCAAGAAGGAGAGGCGCGGCATGTTGACTACTGGAGTTATGCTTCTTCATGGATGTATAGGCGTGAGACGTGGCTGAGGGGCCAGTCAGAAGACTTCTACGGCAAGAGCATAGACAATCTCAAAGACAAATGGGCAAAGTGAATCGAGGTCCATGGATATTATATAGAAAAATAATATCAATACCACAACCATTTGCTTCTGTTTCATACCCGGGTACCCACCTCTATGGAATTCTTGACTTCCCCTCGTTTAAACAAATGAAAACAAATAAAAACAGTGAAAACATATCCTCTTCCGTTTTCATAATTGGTATGCAAAGAACAATAGCTATTTTTATTTTACCAGATATATATATATATAAATTATTTATTTCCCATATAATAATTAGAGAACATAAATTAAGATAGATCCAACGAATGAGAGCTTAAATAATGCTGTAGTCTATGTGACATCAGCTGTCGTAAAACTTGCCATGCCCATCCTCAGCGTGAAGACCAGAAAAAGGCAGAAAATTCATCAACACCGGCTGTTACAAACATGTCGTTTAGTTAATAAAAAAAACCTGTGTGAAAATGCTTTATATGTTTAACGGACATTTGCGTTCGTAAATGAGCGTTGGTCGCTCTTTTGTTGATGACCTGGGGCATAGCGTATATAAAATTTAATTTCTAAAGGAGATATGAACTGAAGTAGACAATATATGATGCAGGTATGCATTTTATGAAATACTTATTTGTTTGGGGGCTTTAGCATACGAGAAATGAATTTCACAATGTACCTGACTTGGTAATGATAATGATAATGAGGCTTTGTAAAGAGAAAGTTTTATTCACAAGATCAATCGCCGACATTCACACATTGACACACACATTTGTTCTCTATCCACATCTTGCCTAATCGAATCAGAGAGGTCGATTCATAACGACTGCATTGTGTGTAGCTTAAACGTCCAGCCGGCCTATACAAACATCGTGTCTGTGTAGAAATACAGGCAGCGGGCTGAAGGATTTCATGAACATTATAAGGATATCTAAAGGTGAGACGTACTGCATGGAGAAGTGAAGCAATTGGTACATGTTAAAGGTACAGCCCACAGAGGGCTAGAAGGAGAGTTCGAGGAATGTTTCCGTGTTCAAGCAAAATCATTATTGCATTTCGCTGTGTTTTTTTTATTCTTACCGTATCTGCAAAATGACAACATATCCTTCACTTCAAGCAAATACATACTCTCAACGATTCGAATAGATTGCAAAATTCACAATTTATACAAGTTATAACTTACATTATATATTTATAAGTTATTACATGAAACCTTCTGATGGGAATGGACACCTTTACATTTAGTCGAACGGATACCCCTATACACACAGTCAAACATGCCAGGCACACCAAACAAAGAGATTGATAGCGTCTCACCTCATTGTAATATGTACAATGTATTAAAAAAGTCACTCCTACAAGGACTTATGAGAGGGTGCAATCTGAAAACTGTACACAATTAAATATATCCTTCTTAAAAGAAACAAACCACGATACATATATTTACAAAACGTAATGTACATCATGACGGTCCCATGATATCCGCCGGTCTCTACCCGAATACCAACGTGAGGTACAAATTTTACCTTATTTTCATGACACTGATCACAAAAATTTATATCAAGCAAGAGACGATTGCCGAACCTTACAGAGTACATGTCCAGTTAATACCAGCGCAGAACACCGAGACACTGTCTACAAATATCACCAATGACTATTACGATTTATATCGACTTCATATTTTGTTTTTGATTATCAACTTTATCTTTAGAGATTTCACTTTTAAAATACGATATTATATTAAACAAAATGTCGTTAATCAGCACTGTTTGACATTTATAACATCTACTTACATAATTTGTTGTTCATTGAACACACACGAGTAAGCTGGGATATCGATCCAGTCATTGAAACAATACTTCGCGACAGGTACGTTTACCTCCATGCACAATTATACTTTGTTTAAACACCATAATTTTCTGTGATTGACTATATATAATAACTTGACAATGTAGTGCATATATGTTGTTTTATTAGGCGGTGACTACTTGTGTATGTTTTATATTCATTTATTCATTCTTTGGACACTATGAGTATATTCATTTCCAAAATACGAAGGTTGATTGATAAGTAGTGGGTCTCTATTAGAAAACCATTCAACAGCATCCCAGCTAACACACGACGTACATACGACGTTGTGAGAAGGTCGTATTTTGGTAACGTAATTTCCTGACGTAGCTGCGACGTTCTAAGTACGAAAAAAATAACGTAATTTCTCAACGTTGTGGCGACGTTGTGTTATTTAGAGAATAACCAACGAGGTACGAGTGATTACGGGAAATATCCACGAGTTGAAATAATGTTCACAGTCGCGAGCCTTGGCGAGCGACTGAACATTATTTCTACGAGTGGATATTTCCCGTAATCACTCGTACCGAGTTGGTTATTCTATATATTACCCATATTCAATTAAAATAACCAATTACGACTGAAAATCCTTGTCATTAAGAGACGGTAGTGATCGACATTGATCAGCTGATCCGTATTCATACGCGTGTAAAAACCAAACATCTCAGGAAGTAAATTAGTCAACAGCGCTACGCAATGTACTTCTGTTTAAAAAGGCCATGAAACTGACGAAAGTTTGTTCCCTAAATAATACATAACATGATTTCATATTTGAGACACATTAAGATCATGACAAAAATACTCTTAGAAGCTATCGCATGACTATGCTTATGTGAATGTGTGTCGTCGTCACTACCTAGGCTACTTACTAACGGGCGAGTGGCTGAACGCACAGTGTTGAAATGAAAATTGGAAAAACCTGTCAATTTTTTAACATTTCAACAGATAAAAGTGGCAATATCTTGAAGAGAAATATATAATGAAAGCATCGAAACGAGTTTGTATGTCAATATTGTCAACTAGTCTGAAGTTTGAACAACATTTCTTCTCTTGGAAGTTGCTTTCAATCACGTCTTGTTGCCAGTATCAAGAACGATAACTCTTATCGGATTACTTATCGTGTAGTCGATGAACCTGTGTTAAACTAATTAAATATTCAATTACAACAACGAAACGTTTGCCCAAAAATTTGTACGGAGCGTTTCTCGATTTGTATTAGTATTTTAAACAGCTGCATACTGCGTGGGTGAGGACGCCATTGTGCAATGGTTTGTTTTGTGCGAGCGTGTTCGAACTAGATCGAGTCCGTCAGACCTGCACGTTTTTGCACCGACAAAAGTGTATGGTTTGAACAAACGTTGGCTTCATGTGATTTTAGGTGATTTTATGTTGTGAAATGATTATGATCAATTCTACGTTATCATTAACGTATCGTTAATCTTCAGATTATGTTTTGATGTTTCATGAATATTTTTATGGCAGCCATGTTTGTTTACAAACGCGACGCCTATTTTCAAGTATTTTGCTTGGGAAAAATTTATCATTCTTGTAAATTACAGTCATAGCGAAACATTTTGATTAAGTGTCAAATTGTATGTTTTAGAATTTTAACTTGTAATAAATGTATAAGAATTTTCATCTATCTACGCTTTTCTTTGAAAGGCGATGCATGTGTTCGGCACGTTCCATTTATCAATGAAACGTGAAAATAGTCCCGTCAACCAATCGTATTTCATTCTCAGGGTAACCGACCAATCAACGTCGAGAATCACTAAAGAGCACATGTGCGGATATCAAAAAAATATCCACCTGTGTCTCCTCGCCCATATGGGTAATATACGTATTTATTACGTAAATGTAACGTAGTTATGTCACGTCTAGTGGTACGTCCTCACAACGTCCTGATTACGTTCCTTTTACGGGATATAAAAGTAGAAAAGTTATTCAGAAACATGAACACAATCTACGCACTTCTGATTTATGATCATCGTTACGATAAAGAGCCTAGACCTCCTCGCACAGAGGAGCATGTGATGCAAAATTAGAAGTAAATAATTAGCCTACTGCTGTATGTCCTATAGCATCATATAACAGCCAATTTACTATCTAAGTTTTCCATGGTAAAGATATTTTTAGTTACTAGTATTTCATATCCATTTAACCAACATTATCATTGCTAGGCAGTTTTGTTGTCGCCAGCTCGGCTCTAAAAACACGGTCAGACTCCTTACAGTGTTACGGCATAGCATTACGTGCTTGATGACGCATCGTCTGTCACAAGTGCTGCACGGAGTTTGAAAGGCATTTCAATCAGCTGTTTGCGAGTTCACCGAGTGCAGGCTTTGTGTTCGACATTCAGTTCCATTGTTTATTAGATGGATGCAGTACGTCTATTAAACCTAACTATTTATAATATTTGAATAAATGATCCTTTAGCTCGCGGGTACGTAGCTTTACCCGCGATCCCTGTGATTACATTACAAATTATATTTAAATACTTAACAAAAAATGCAAACATGTTGGTGAAGTTAAAATAATTTAAAAAGGTAAAGCTGAATCATAAATCTAAATTGAATAAACGTTAGGAAACGTCAATGAATGTCAAGATCTTTCAAATAAACGTAGATGGTTAGTTTACAGTGATAAATTGTAGGCCGAATGTACAGCCGTGTCGGGTAAAGATACGCAGAGGGTAAAGATACGCACTTTCACAAAACTTATTAACCTAGTAAATCAGGATGAGTGTTAGCTTGTAATACATTGATGTCTTTGCATCTGTAGGCAATTTGAAAGATATCATGAAGTTTTTGAAAAGGTTTAAAGGACTTAACTGGTGATAAGAAGCAAAAAAGACCTAGAAATTGGTAAAAACTGACAAATTCCTAGCAAGCATGTCGTCTTTAAACATTTTTCCTTCTGACATAACAATTGTCAATGGAAACCACAATATTGATCCAATTTTATATCCGCTTGTCCTTGTCATTAACTTCAGAAATCAATTTCATAATCTATGAAAATCATGATGATGGAAATGTTTGGTGTATTCAAACACTGTCTGCGTATCTTTAGCCTACACATGCCGACCAATGAAATAGTGGGGAAGTCGTTTGAAAACTTCCAGTATCACTGACAAAAACACTTCACCATATATACTTTACATTAATATTATCAACGAAGCTCTCAACTTTAATGACGTTGTTTTTATCCAACATATTGTATGTTTCTCGGATGAATGATCATGTATCTCTGAGGTGCGTGGCTTTACCCGACAGTACTGTACACAATCTGAAATTTCAGTGTTACATTAATTTCATGTTTGCCCCGTCAGGTGCTGAATATTCCGAACATCTGAAATTATGCAATTATTTGAGTCGCGTTAAAATAAGCGTGAATCTACGCTTCTAAAAGATAATGACCATTCTGATTAATATCAATTATTAGTTAAATATCGAGCATTCATATAAAATTTAACTTCCATGTTTATGAACACATTTAAAGTCAACGGGAATCGCTACCTTTACATGACTTCCATAAAGTCACCAATATTTCGTAAGTTTTCATTCTGTACCAGTCAATTGTATCTTTACAAACAACTATCAAATTGTGTTATCAATATTATGAAATATTCAATTTTCTTTTCACATTGGGCTGCGGAGGGAAGAGTAAGACAGCCCGCATGAATCTTAGTGTTCTAGCTTGGTCCATCTAAACAGGGAAACTCATCATACTCTCAGGTACTTACTAATGATAAATATGTATGATGAACGCTTAAAGCTTTATATGTAATGTTTATATAAGCAGAGCTAAAACGAATTGAAATACTTAAAGTTATACAACACGATATATTTAGATAATAAAAAATAGGCTCCACACATAAAACCATCGATAAACAGTGTTTTATCTATTATATGGAACGGTTTATTTGCTGTTTATTATTATTTTCATTTTTATTTTACAGAACGTTTCTGGGCTCCTGAACAGTGCTGTGAAGAAACATGTACAATGAAGCGAGAACGATGAAGAAACGCGTTTTCCCTTATACATTCTAAGGCTGAATAAACACTTTTGTTAAGTTTTTCCCTGTCTGTTTTTACCTTGTATTGGTATATATATATTTCATTACCATGTTTGCTATGATAGAAAATCGGTCATCTCGACGCCTTTAATTCGCAGTCTTGACTCCATGTTGAATAATTAGAAAAATTATGAGTGTGAAGGGAATGTGTTTATTTCACTACCCACCATTCGTTTTTATTAGTGACAACCGTCTATTAAAACAAACATGGTACGCGCAGCCTAACAAAGTATTCCTTTAAAGTGTTATTTGGATAAATATGGAAGTCGTGTGCGTTGAAGGAACGTTATTTCAAGGTCGTGTGAAAGTAAAAAATTACGTTGTTGGGACTTATAGACTCCACAAGAGTGACGTTACGAGGATGTTTTATGCTGATGTCCCAGGGACGTAAACGTTACGTTGTAACAACAGCGTAATTTTGTTAGCTATAGTTATAGTTGTGACAACGTGTTTGGGAGTCTACAAAATCACGTTGTGACAACATCAGGAATCAACCTAAGGACAACGTAGATAAGAACGTCGTTACAACGTCGCCACGACGTCTTATTTAGGTAGAAATACCACGTTGTCACAACGTGAACGGGAGTCTACAAAATCGCGTTGTGACAACGTCATGAATCTACGTTAGGACAACGTAAAGTGAACGTTGTGACAACGTCATTACAACGTAGATTTGTTAGCTGGGATGGTACCACGCTGTTCACGTGCATCATCATGTTATTCAGCCTCTGTCACCAACCCTTAATGCATTCGCTCAAAGTATTTGCTTGTAAAAGGCCTTTTTAATCAACTGGGGCCTGTTTTCTTTTGCTTGATTACATATCTTCTAAAGCGTCCAACACCGAAAGCCATTCATGGTAATAAGGTTGAGACCTACGGGGATGATGCTCATTCGTATGTCAAAGTCGGAAGGTTTTCAGCTGCATTCACGCGTAGAGAAACAACATTGAAGCAGAACCACAGAGGGGGACATCAGAAATAGTAGATAGATTCGGTGATCTGAAATGAATCATGAAGAGTTACGGATATTTTTATATATCTCATCTTCCATATATATTTCTAAAACATGAATGTCGGTTAAGTATGAATGGAGCGGTACTTGTTTTAAAACAAATAATAATTCTTTCATTTTTGGAAAAGCAAAAAAGAGAATCAGAATGTTGATAATGCATATCTAACGTTAGAAGAGGAAATGTTTTTGTGTTGATAATGCATATCTAACGTTAGAAGAGGAAATGTTTTTGTGTTGATAATGCATATCTAACGTTAGAAGAGGAAATGTTTTTGTGTTGATAATGCATATCTAACGTTAGAAGAGGAAATGTTTTTGTGTTGATAATGCATATCTAACGTTAGAAGAGGAAATGTTTTTGTGTTGATAATGCATATCTAACATTAGAAGAGGAAATGTTTTTGTGTTGATAATGCATATCTAACGTTAGAAGAAGAAATGTTTTTGTGTTGATAATGCATATCTAACGTTAGAAGAGGAAATGTTTTTGTGTTGATAATGCATATCTAACGTTAGAGGAGGAAATGTTTTTGTGTTGATAATGCATATCTAACGTTAGAAGAGGAAATGTTTTTGTGTTGATAATGCATATCTAACGTTAGAAGAGGAAATGTTTTTGTGTTGATAATGCATATCTAACGTTAGAGGAGGAAATGTTTTTGTGTTGATAATGCATATCTAACGTTAGAAAAGGAAATGTTTTTGTGTTGATAATGTATATCGAACGTTAGAAGAGGAAATGTTTTTGTGTTGATAATGCATATCTAACGTTAGAAGAGGAAATGTTTTTGTGTAAACATGGGCATTCAGCGTAACGTTACCGAAAAGACCACTATGTCGATGATGCGTATAACAACACATGCAGCCCGTTTCTTCTCATCTTCTTATCATTTTGTTTTGGTTAAGGCAGGTAAACACAGATTAACATAAACCAATTTCTATGTTTGACAGGTGTTCGTACATATCAAACATAGGGCGTTGTTATGCGTCTACTTTCAAACATAGTCTCCTTTTAGAGGCATGTCCCCTTATATAAATAGGACGCTTCACGCTCAGTGAATCAGCTTCATGTTATATGTTCATGCATGATTTACATCTAAGTCATCGTATATTTCCAGTTCATGGTCAAGGGCAGGGGTGGTGTGAGGTACAACTGTCATAATCACAATCAATTACAAAACTTATTTCTCGTGTTGTGAGCATTGACACCAGCGACTATAACACCACAACAGCCTGTTTGATGTATTATCCTACCAGCAGTTTCCTTACTCTCCAGGGACTCCTTTCACAAAACAACCTTAACTAAGGTTAACCTTAACTCCCATACTTTAACATTGCACTAAGATTACCTTAAGAACTTACGATCACCTTAGGGCTTTGTGAAAGGAGGCCCAGGATGGCCGGTTTATTACTCTCAATGAAACAGCCATGTTCAGCCTTTTTTCCCTATCTCAAACTACAATTGTGTAAGGAATTCATCTAATACAAATTATAAAATTGAATGAACAACAACTATTCTAAAACATTCAGCAAGTTATTGACAACAAAAATAAAAATCTTGAATGCACGTTTATTGACTATAAATATTATCCAAACGAGAATTCTCTTTGGAATTTATACAAAAACATTTTCTGCAAACAGACGGCACATTTTCATGTTAAAAAGGTTAACCTATATGTTATCTAATATTTGATGTAAGGTTTTACAGAATTAAAGCACAAGTATCGTGACGTAGTTACAGCCTGTATCTGAGCGGCATCTCGAAGGCCGACTATCTTGCAAATTTAACAGCAAATATCATTTTATTTGTGATGTACTTAATGCATCGTGGCATGGCTAAAGAAACCGATGATGTGCTTTATCGAAACTGAAAAGTCGATATCTGATGATTACAAACCTTGTGTGTAGCACAGACGCCTAAGCTATACACACACCGAGGCGGGCATTTCATTGGTTATACCTCTATGTAACAGTTTCACGTCGAAGAATATTCAAGAGCCAAAGCTCAAAGTTGGCAAACAGACAGTTAGACAACATTCCATAGCGACCAGAGAGAATAACAGACGGTCAGACAACATTCCATAGCGACCAGAGAGAATGACAGACAGTCAGACAACATTCCATTGCGACCAGAGAGAATGACAGACAGTCAGACAACATTCCATAGCGACCAGAGAGAATGACAGACAAGAAGACCAGAAAGACAAGGCAGTTAGTCAGACAGATAGACGATAAAAAACAGAGAGTATAGACAGACGAGACAGACAAACAGACAAACAGGCGATAGAAACCAGAGAGTTTAGAAAGGCAAGGCAGACAGACAGACAAACAGACGATAGAAACCAGAGAGTATAGAATGATAAGGCAGTTAGACAGACAAACAGACGATGAAAAACAGAGAGTATAGACAGACAAGGCAGATAGACAGACAAACAGACGATGAAAAACAGAGCATAGACAGACAAGGCAGACAGACAGACAAACAGACGATAGAAACCAGAGAGTATAGAATGACAAGGCAGATAGACAGACAAACAGACGATGAAAAACAGAGAGTATAGACAGACAAGGCAGATAAACAGACAAACAGACGATAGAAACCAGAGAGTATAGAATGACAAGGCAGATAGACAGACAAACAGACGATGAAAAACAGAGAGCGTAGACAGACAAGGTAGTCACTAATTATTATATTTGTTTTATTTAAAAAGACCCATTGTGTGCATAGACGTGATAGACATGACAATAATCTTCACATCATCGTAACGGTGCCTGTATCGGCCAGTCTCAACCCTATTGTGAACGTGACAATGATCTTAACATCATCGTAACGGTGCCTGTATCGGCCAGTCTCAACCCTATTATGAACGTGACAATGATCTTCACATCATCGTAACGGTGCCTGTATCGGCCAGTCTCAGCCCTATTATGAACATGACAATAAACTTCACATCATCGTAACGGTGCCTGTATCGGTCAGTCTCAATCCTATTATGAACGTGGCATTAATCTTCACATCATCGTAAAGGTGCCTGTATCGGCCAGTCTCAACCCTATTATAAACATGACAATCTTCACATCATCGTAAAGGTGCCTGTATCGGCCAGTCTCAACCCTATTATGAACATGACTATAATCTTCACATCATCGTAACGGTGCCTGTATCGGCCAGTCTCAACTCTATTATGAACGTGACAATGATCTTCACATCATCGTAACGGTGCTTGTTTCGGTCAGTCTCAGCCCTATTATGAACATGACAATAATCTTCACATCATCGTAACGGTGCCTGTATCGGCCAGTCTCAACCCTATTATGAACATGACTATAATCTTCACATCATCGTAACGGTGCCTGTATCGGCCAGTCTCAACTCTATTATGAACGTGACAATGATCTTCACATCATCGTAACGGTGCCTGTTTCGGTCAGTCTCAGCCCTATTATGAACATGACAATAATCTTCACATCATCGTAACGGTGCCTGTATCGGCCAGTCTCAGCCCTATTATGAACGTGACAATCTTCACATCATCGGAACGGTGCCTGTATCGGCCAGTCTCAACCCTGTTATGAACGTGGCATTAATCTTCACATCATCGTAACGGTGCCTGTATCGGCCAGTCTCAACCCTATTATGAACGTGGCATTAATCTTCACATCATCGTAACAGTGCCTGTTTCGGTCAGTCTCAGCCCTATTATGAAGTTGAGGCATGAGAAACAGTTTTCACGAAACTGATTACCAAAAATGAAATTAAGGAACGGATTCTGAAACCTTATTGAGTACATGTCCATATAGACATGGTGGCAATTTCATGCGACCAAATGACTTGACAATGAAACCATTCACAACTACTGCCTATGAATATTTAAATTGAAATTACAATCGATTTCTGTTTTGTTTTTGATTATAATATGATCCATAGCAATTTATTATTAGTATATGAAGTTCGGTTATGTTACAGAAAATAGCATATTAGCTCCACTGCACACCATATGACCACGCAAGCACACGACAGGCTGGGATATCGATCCGATGATATATGGTCCTTGCCACAGTACATAACGATACGTACGCTTTGCACGACTTATGAACGTATACCTCTTCGGACGTCTGCGTATTAGTTTCAATGGATTACATATGTTAATATTAATAACTTGTTAATGATTCACTTGTATATAACTTCTATAGATAGATATTTCTATTTTCTGATACGCTTTTTAAAGGCAAAACTACTTGTGTTTTATGAAAAAAATGTTTTCGACATAATTTTGCCTACATGCATGTAATGATGGATGTTCGTTTTCAAGATACAGCTTATTAGCCTATTACTCGTAACCTATTAATGCCACGGACACTCATATAATTATCTTCAGTTCTTTATTCAGAACATTTTTGCTTTTCACATTAACTTTATATACGAAACAGTTTTCACATCAATTTATAAAAGGTAGGGCCGTATATAGAGATTATTATAAGGAATCACTCGTGTGTGTAATCTTTAATCAAATACGTCATAAGAGTTGATAAAAGTTACAAACACCCGAGGCTTACCGAGACTTTTTGAAACATTTTCTCAATGATCCATGATGATATATTTAGCATCAGAAGACACGAGGGTGAGGATCTATTCTGTTCTAATACAGAGCAACTTCATTACGTCTAATGAACGCTGTACGTCTCTGAACTCGGCACCAGCCTTAGTATCAATGTACACAACTCAGGTCGCTGAGTGATATCTAATCATTGGTGGACAACCTCATTCGTGATTGTACTTAACGGGCATATATGTATAGGTATAAGCATAATATTGTATAATGTTAATACTGACAAGGTTCTTTCTTCATTCTACCGTTGAAAAAGCAACTAAAAATACCCACGTTAAAATTGTGTTCGTGTACATTTTACAATCCCGTGTTACTATACCGTGGAATAAACAAGTTCACTGAGCGCTGTGGTATGGATTATCCAGGCCCAATGAGCATAATAACAGAGCCACGAAATTACAAACATGTCATGTTGTCAAAGTAGGTCAATCTAACCTAGTTGTAAACGCCCGCCACAATAATATACATGTATAATGGATAAATCTATACTGACTTTCATTAACATTACGTTTAATGTGAATGTCTAATTAGGTACCCACAGAGTACTTGTTTGTGTTTGAATGAGGGACAAAATAAAACGAAAACATTTAATGCGAAAGTTTGATGACGGTGGACTGAATAAATGTTCTCGTTTAAAGAGATACATTTCAAAATCAAACTGCTATATAGTCTAGCTGGTTTTCCGTTTGAGCATGTTGTCATGTTAGGTCCGAATATAAAAAATGAATACAGACTTGTAAATACACTGTGTAAGGATTCATTGGATGATTGGTTTAGATATATCCAAGATTATGGTATGAATGACCATACCATAAATGTAATACGTATGCAACCGCTCTGGTTAAATCACCAATGTTTGATAAAAAAAAAGGGATTGGTTCATGTTAAAGATGTCTGTCAAGGTAATGTATTGTGTACACTTGCAGAACTCAAAGCAGAATATAATGTTAAAGGCGCAGTCCTTCATCTAAACCGTGTCACCCTCAATCTGCCAAAAACTTGGAGAGATGTCATTCAAACTCCAGAGTTGATATAAATAAGCCTTTGAAAGGATCATGATGATTTCACGATAACCTTATTGATGCTGCATGGCATTTTCCAAAAGCATGTCTCAAATGGGATATTGAACTTAATGACCATATCAATTGGAAGTCGGTATTATTGGAATATAGACAATCCACAAAAGACACAAAGCTGTTGAAATCCAAATACAAGTTTATTCATATAGTGATCTATACTAAATGAGACTTGTTGAAAATAAAACTAGTTGATAATGATGTATGCTCATCGTGTGGTTCTGGCGAGATATTTACTCATATATCATTCTGTATCACCAATATCACATGGTATTGCTAAACATCACATGTATGGAATGAACATGAAAGGTTTAAAACCTAAAATCACAATATCGATAGAAATAACGCTAGAACAAAATTGAACATTGATTATTTTGACAAAAAGTGGAAGATTATTAAGACTGATATATAAATGCTGTTTCTGAATGAAGTGTTTATAGCAATATCACCTATATAAATATTATTTTGTTTTATATATGTCCCTATGTTGATAGTAAGCCATGCCATACCTGAGGTACATAATATACCACATCTGAGCTCCTGTTATGTACACAACTTTGTTGATTTTATTCAAATGAAGTGAATAAAAAAAACCCCCCAAAAATCCAAAGTAACTCTTTCGTTATTGGAAAAAAATCCAAAGAGTGAATTTGAATGTTGGTAATTCATACCATATTTCATTTTATAGTTATTCGAGCTAAATCGCACAGGAATAAATACAGAACAGATGTGCCCCGGCGTCTTTCAGAGAACGGCTTCTATGCGAGACTCCTCCTCAGTTCGAGGAAATACGGTATTTCTGACTGGACAAAAGGGAATCTTTTGATAGTGTTTGCGTATAGGTTTTCAGCGTAGAATTACTGAAAAAAGTATAATGGCCAAGATCATTGTAAGAATGTAAGTATATGACCTACGTACGTATTTCTTCTCCTCTTCCAATCAATAGGATTTAGTTAGGGTAGATCAACACACTTTATCTATTGATATAGGGCTTCATTTAGATAAATAACATTGCGTAAAACGTGAATGTCAAATGAGATATCCATGGAGTACTTGTTTGTGATTCAACTAAATCGAACATTCTGAATGCACTTTATTGACTATAAATATTTCTTTTCAATATTTTTTTTTGGCTGAATCTTTTCACATTTTGCTCTAGACAAACAAATATCGTCGTGGTGAAACGGTTAAACTTACAAGAAATCTTATAATTGATGTAGATGCACTACAAACAGCAAGTATGGTGACATGATTACAGCCTGTATGACATGAACATCTCCAATGTCAACATCCTTGCCTATCTTAGTGCAAATATCATGTAGTTTGTGATTAGATCAAAGAGAACGATGGCGTTGTATTCTCACTTCAGAAGTTATGATTTAATGTACCATTAACATACAATTAAATGCTTTAATGCCACTATTAAATGTGAACCTCTAGGTAGCTTGTTGAAGTAACCCGAGGTCAAAGTGAACAAACTCCAGTTTTAACTTTTTAAAAAAAATCTCAAATAGGCTGAGTGACCAACAGCGTTAATGATGCTTTATGCTCGATCCATGAAGGTTTACTAATTAAGTCAATATGTTGAGTTTGTTCTCAAAAAGGTGAAAACGGACATTTTGAAATTGATCCCCTGCTTGACCTGACGATTTTACGCTGGCCTGAGAATGACTATTGCACGTGTGGCTAGAGTACGATCGTTACAAACCAAGCTCATTGAAATCAAATCACTGATTCCTTGTCCAGCCTTATATCAGCCTTTCACCTGACGAGTAACAACTAAGACTGGGTAGCGAATCATTTATTTGATTTTAATCAGATTGCGTTCAAACGAGATGTAAATCAAATTATACGAAATTTGCACTTAGGTACATTTGTCGGTGAACAAACTTTTGAGATGCAGCTTTTATAGCCAGAAGGATGTACGGAGAAATCGGTTCCGACTGAGATATAGACACGGGCATTAGAACCGTAAAGGTCAACGAGGGATACAAAGTAGAGTCTATGGCTGATTAAAGGTCAGGTATTTCGTGTTAAAAATAAATGCGGAATGATAAGTCTAAAGTTCAACCAGATATAATATCACTTTGTAATATTTAGGCATCCTCACTATGTTTTAATCAAAACACAGAATAAAATCTATCTTTAAAAAGTACGCATTACATATTACATCGATTCAAAATGTCATTGTATGTGTTACAATCGTTTCATATTTGATGTAGACTCTAATTCTGTTGCAGAAATCACTAACTTTACAATGATATATTGAGAATCGCGTTCTGCATATGTCAGTAAGGACATGATTTAAGCAAGTCATATTAGTTAAATCAATTAGAAATTAGATTCATGATAAAGAACCGCCTTTTTTCCCATGTATCAGGCCTACAAAAACCTTTATATGAAGTTTATATAGGCCTCATGGATGTTGGAAATATAATCATTTTTATAATGTATCAGGTCCAAATGTATCACTAAATGGGCTGTTGATAATGCTTCCATATGAGTTTGAGTATTGTGGATTTACAATACTGTTATAAAGAAACTGAATTCTCCTTCTCTGTTTCTAATACATTTATATTCATAAATGCCTTTGGTGCAGTTTTTTTTCATTAGAAAACGGATAAAATTGTACCTCAATAAATACACATGCTCAGCTTATTATGCCATATTATTATATAAATCATATCATTATTCTGGCATAACCTAGTAGCTGTCTATGTCATGTAAACACTGGGAGTACTATATAAAGCGGGTGATCGATCACGTATATTCTTTTTCTGCCACGGCTCACTACTCGCCTCCGACACGCGAGAGCTCCATGTTTAAACTGACACGTCCTGTATACGTACCGTGACAGACGCTGACGTGGAAATACCTACATGTATTTATTTTAAGTCTCTCGTTACGTTTGGTGTGGCATCTAATGATATAATACTTACAAACTGGACAAAATAAGTTAAGTTGTCATGGTTAAAGTTTATCAGGAGATCACTGTAAAGATATGTTAGTATCAATAATTCAATAAATAGAGATTATTACCCGGGGAAGAGTGTCATATGATTTTTACGAAACGAGTGTGAATTTTGTATTACCCGAGCGCGAGCGAGTTTAGAAAACGGTCACCTTCTTTTGCGACTGCCCGCTACAGTGACGTCATGAACAATGGTTTTATGACGTCACAGGCGACAAAATAGGTCACTCGCGCTGAAACAATCGTTGCTAGGCAAAAGTGATATTTGCACATGTGCTCATATTGAAAATATGTCACCGCTTATGATAGACCATATGGGTAATAATATTCATATATCTCTAATCATTCTTGTACAGTATATATTATTATACTTCCACTTAATCTCGAAAGTCTACTCTTTAAAAAGCCACAAAAAAGGAATTATTAAAAATTAGAAAGGGAAATTTAATGCTATATAGCATCATATTTCATTATCAGCAGTGTTGAAATAATATTAAAAATATTAATGGTCTCGAGGAATGATTAGATGAGGAAAAATATGAATATTTCGCTTCTGAATAGTAAACATCTTGAAGTATGAACCCGGCCTCGGTAACCCGGGGATATCATTCGGAAAACAAGCTAAAATATACTTTACTATAAAGGCACTAGTGCACTCTTTTACGGTTTAAATTGGCTATTTTAAGGTTTACGAGGACTCATGCATTCACTTAAACTTTCTATCGATGCAATGAAATACTAATTAAACATTCTTTACAATTTACCTGCAATCAACAATGAAAACGTTAAAGGGCCACAAAGTATGTTATAAGAGTCAAATTTGTCAAACTTTATTAATGATTGTAATTCACCGAGAAGCATTGGTTGTTTCTGGAGATCACAATTTTAGAGCGTATCAGTTCAGAATAGAGGCAATAAACAGTTGTTAAGTTGTAATTTGTGATCGAAAACCGGACAGTGGCGCGCGCCAATGACTCAAACGTAATTTTGGAAACTTTTCTACAGCAGGCACAAAGACAAATATTGGTTGGTAGTGTTTAGTAGGTCATTTAACGGATATTCATGTAAAGTGGACGCAGAATTTCGACTAATTAACATCTATAAAGCTGTTTTTGTTCTATCATTGAAAACATGGAAATTTTCTAATTTTGGCAATTTAGAGATAAAGATGCACGATAAGGGAGGATATTTAAGTTAATTCAGGGTAGATGGTATTTTGGTTCCTATTCAAGCCACAAAAATTCATGAAACATACTCTGTGTCCCTTTAAGACAGCCGCTGTCGGCTTGGACGTATAAAAATCTGTGGTTAGCTGGGCACAAAACGGATAAATTATTGACACTTGGAAACGGCTGAACTAGTATTGTGTGCAGCTATTAAATTTACCTTACCTCTGAACTGAGAACAAATCATGAAATATGTTTTAAGAGGCAATGTTGTAAATTAACCGATTTAATTACACAGTATTAGCATTGTTATTAGATTGACTATAGCTGCCGTTTCCGCTTTTCTGGTTATGAGCAAAATTTTAATATTTCCGATATCGTAGTTCCTGCGGATTTAATTTAACGTAACATTAAATACTTCCGGCCTTTAAAAATCCAGTTTACTACCTGAATACGTAAATGTTTGTTAAATAACTTACGAGGTAGATTACTTGAGTGAGAATAGTGAGTAATATCGAGAGAAATGCAGTATCTGTGCATTCGCTGTGTTTATGAAATATTGGAATGCACTAGTTCGTTTAAATTTGTATTCATTTAAAACACACATCATCTATATAGTACCTCCTTGGTAACGATTTGATCAATAGAATTGTTCGCATTCTGATACTTTGGTCTCTATGGGGAAACCTCCAAAACATAAATACTTGGTTACTCTCTCTCTCTCTCTCTCTCTCTCTCTCTCTCTCTCTCTCTCTCTCTCTCTCTCTCTCTCTCTCTCTCTCTCTCTCTCTCTCTCTCTCTCTCTCTCTCTCTCTCTCTCTTCGTCTTCTCGCAGTAACTTTGACCACATTTCGGGATAGCTATGATTAACTATTGACGATAGCAAAGTTTATTTGTTGTTACAATTTTTCAAAGCAATGTAAAACACAAATCTGTTAGCCAATCACAATTCAAAGGTAATTTACCTAACAAATGTCTTAATGAGACAAAACTTGGGTTTATGGTTGGGTCTCTGTTTGTAACCAGGATATTATATCATTCAAATTATGCTCATTGGTATGTTGATGCGTTATGCGTAGGCATGATTTGAGAAAGTAATACATATCACTTGCATGGCCTCTACAGTAAAACAGTTAGCAGGTTACCCCTATAAGGTATTAAATCACTCCTTAAGTAAGTATCGTAAAAAATTCTAATTTCAACAAATAATATCGCCTTCTGTTAATCTCATTAACGGCGCTTATGATGTTTGTTTGCTTTTTATTCACAGATGAATTGAAACGTTATCTGACAAACTTTATTTAGTAATTAAATTTTATACAGTGCAGCGTAAAAAATGTTATTGATATGAGTTATGTCCCCTTCCTGGTTTGCCACGTAGAATTGGTCTGCGCATGCGGTTGTAAGGTCACTTCCGGAAAACAGGCTGTTCCGATAGACAGTGACAAAGCCAACGAAATGATTCTTGCGTAGACTTTTAACAGATTTGTAAACCAGATCTACGGTTTCGACACATATAATCATTTTAATGAAGTGAAAACACTTCTGTTTGATGGCCTTATAAGGGTTCAACCCATGTTATTATAGTCAAACACTTGCGGTGAATCACGTAACATGGCGGATGCCCGACCCCCGTTTGGAACCAACTTCCAGCCTAACAGACCGCCTGGACCACAGTCGGTACCGAATTCTGGCTTTTCCGGTAATCAGCAATTTCCAGGTATTTTGGTTTTACTTACATGATTTTCTTCATGTTGGAAGGTTCCTGTATGTGGCATACATCCCATATTTTCATTCGTAAACCGAGCACGTTGACAGGTCAAGTGAATAGGCATCGCTACATCCACGTATCTTGTGACCATGTTGACGTATCAGCTTTGTTAAAACATTTCAATTAATGTATATTGCTTTTATGATATAGATATTGACATAGTAGGTTTAGATCATATGATAACATCCCTAAAACTGTGCTTGAACAAGTTGAAATTTTACTGGAATTTTGACAATAATGACACCTTGACAGTGACAGACTTGATAGGAGTTGTTGACACCAACATTTAATAATGTAACGTTATGTTTAATCTTAACCACTGAATGATTCATATATTTGAAGGGATGAAGTGGTACTGTGTAGACCAGAACAGTTTGTAGACATTGGTTGGTTCGAAGATGGGTTAAAAAAACCCCCAAAATATAAAGAAGTATTTCAACTACGTTATTTTCGGTTCAAATAGTATCATAATTTATGTCTATGTGACTGAAACATGTATTAATAAGTCGATATGCTGATATTGCAAAATTCAATGTTACGAAACTGGTGTTAGAGTATATTGATAATATGAAATGATTTACCTTGAGAAATAGGTATTTCATTATTAGTATGTGATTTACTTTTATATGGTTATTTATACTCCAATGTTATGCAAGTGTACTCATCTCATTTACTAATTCTAATTGCTATCTTTATAAAACCTGTTAAAAGTGACCTTTTTGGATTATTAGTAGTTTGTCTCTGTATTAGAATTAATGGGTGGATTATCAACAGTTATCTATGAATTCACCTACAGCCCTACTTGGATATCTGCATGCTTTGAAATTTAATGCTAATTGTCAGTCTATAAAATACTGTTATAAATTTTGTGTTATTTCATTTCTTCATTAACTTATCAAGTTTATAGTAGTCTTATAATATATGTATGTAGTGATGTGTATTTTGATGTTTCATAAACCTTTGTTCTCCACTTCACTTGGCCTTAATCATGTTGTTTATCACATATTCATGTACCATACCAAATATGTAAATATTTATAAGGAAAACTATTTCAACATGAAACAATTTCAGGTGTCAAATGGAGAAGGATGGTTGAATATTACTATTCTTAAGTGGCCTTGTGCTGTTATTAGAACATGTCCCTCGAGTGAGATGAGTTGATCATATCAGTTACGTTGATAGTTTACCCAAAGTTATTAGGGTAAAGTTTTCATAGCACACTCAATATTTCACAGTAAGGAATAAAGAAAAAAGTCAAGACAATATTCATAATCATAGATTTGTCATATCAGATTAGATATGTTAATAAACAATAACTCACATTCATTTTGCGTAAAGTTTGACATAAATGCAGAATTAACATGAAGCATATCAATATAAACAGGCACACCTCCAAAGATGATGATGCCCGGCGGTCAACTGGGTCAGTTTAATGCTAGACCACCTCCAGGTAGCCAGATGCAGCCCACTATGTCTGGAGGTCCCCCTGGCCCGCCACCAACTGGAATGTCCGTGCAGCCCCCAAGACCCCGACCACCCCAGCCAGATATGAACATGATGGGAGTACGTCCCCCAGTGAATGGCTTCTCTGCCCCGCCTGTGCAGCCAGGAGGTATGAGACCTCCGGGCATGATGGGACAAACTTTGCAACATACAGGCCCTGGGAGAGGTCAAATGCCTCCATCTTCGCAACCAGGACAAGTAATGAATGGACCAATGAGTGCACAAACTGCAGTGAATGGTGGGTTTCAGCCTAGCAATGCTGGGCAACCAAATATAGGAGGGCCAGGGCCGAATTTCCCCCAACAAGTGGGCCCTGGAGGCCAACCTTTTACTTCTGGACCCCCAATTAATAGACCCCCGGGCCCCCCTCAAATTGGAACTGGCCCCCCTCCAGTTGGGGGTGGTCCTCCCTCTATGAGACCCCCAGGACCTCCCCCTCAAGTTTCAAGCTCCCCGGGACCACCTCAAATGCGCCCACCAGGGCCGGGTCAGTTCCAAAATGTTTCAGCAACACAAGGTTCAGGCCTCCCTTCCATGGGACCCCCTTCCACGAGACCCCCAGGGACAGGGCAGCCGCCCCCTCTAATGGGGCAAGGGCATCCTCCCCCTCCTATGAACCAGGGTCAATCAACTCGAAACATGAATCAAGGGCAACAGCCCCCACCGATGGGGCAGGCCCAGCTGCCACAGGGTTCAAGTGAGTTTTCTTCTTGCATGCTTCATATCTGAGTTGAACTCCAAGCTGCTTTGTTGCTTTCACTTTTGCTGTGCATTGTTGATTTGTTTAGGTTCAGTGACCTTACATTAAGATATTAATTACTTCTTAATTAATGTTAAACGATGATAAACTAGTTGATACCAAGTTGAATATTTGAACAATCAAGTAGTGTCAGAAGTGTCATTATAAAGTCATTCAGTTACTTCTTATTACAACCTTCATTGCACTTTGAAATAAAAATATTGAG
This sequence comes from Phorcus lineatus, assembly GCA_921293015.1. NCBI lineage: Eukaryota > Metazoa > Mollusca > Gastropoda > Trochida > Trochidae > Phorcus > Phorcus lineatus. The sequence continues at coordinate 544,394 of OV121082.1, read as the reverse complement.
AAATGCTTTTTTTGCACAAGTAAGTCTTTTTGACAGTTTAAAAAGGTGTCAGTAGCAATATGACTATCATGTTTTGATGATTAAGGAATGGTTTCAGCATGTTTAGCTTCATATACCGTATTCGACTTAATAACCGCCCACTCCCCTATAAGCGCCCACCCACCACGTTTTTGAGTGAACAATATGCGTCCTGATTTAGCGCCCACCTATCAACATTACTTACCTTGCATGTTGATTCATTGAGGAAGGTTTTTCAGTCTTGCAATAAGTCTTTTACTTCCACTAAAGTGAAGAATACAGGGTATTTCAAGACCCCCAGCCACCACCAAAATGATAAAACTTATAAAACCATATTTCAAAGACATGTGTATCGTAAGAAAACACTTTCAAGACTAAACTTGAGGACAATTTTTATCGTTTTAATTAGCGCCCCCTTTTACCAATTTTTTAAGCGCCCCGGGCGCTTATCACGTCGAATACGGTACATAGCAAATTAATGAAGTATTCTGAAGCTTCAAGTACCTTTCAGTTTCGGTACTTTAGAGGAAAACTGTTGATTCTAGTTGATATATATATATATATAATTCATACTATATAATAATAACACTCCTTTGGTGGTATTATTTTACTGATCATTCTATAAGATGGCATCATGACACCTACTGTCGTGGAAAAATATATCTGAAATAATTTAGGAGTTGCTTCCTGTGTCTGTGGCAGTTAATTGTGACTGAGCTTGAAGGCATAACACTGCTAGGCTGTGTGGGCTTAATTGTTCAAATCAAACATGGATTAGTAAATCCAGTTTGGCAGAATTGTCATAGAGTCGTCTTAGAGATTTTGATTGCACTGTTGATTTTCAAATTCAATAACAAAGTTGATATACCTGGTATGTAGTCCACTTAAAGATATGAGCTTTAATTTAGTTAAGGTTAAATATAAGAATTTCACATATATTTAACACATTATGTCAACCAAATTAAGATCAGCTGTATTGTTACCATGTAATCCTCAAAACTTATGAAACCCTTCATAGTTATATTTACCCATGTTCAGTAGTATCCATGGATTATTTTTCAAGAAATTTTATCTACAAAGTATGCAAAAAATTTCTCACTTTTGAAATCAGTAGACCAATTACTATTTATTCAAAAAGCTTATAGAAATATTGGGTAATATGATTTTTTCCCAGTAAGAAAGTAAATACCTGATTGTTAATCCAGGGCTCCAGATAAGATGCGTATCTGCGTAAAATACGCACGGGTAATTCAGATATACGCATTAAAAACGAAATCAATGAGTGACAGGTAAGCACAACTTTCCAAGAATTTGAGTCAGATATTTGTTTTCAGGAGTGACCGAAACTTGTCCAAAAAATGTTTTATTTCTACATGTCTGATCGAATGTCTCGAATAGTAGCCAACTTGATGCCAACCTGTATGAAAACAAAGATTACTGAGTTTATATTTGATAAATCACTCGTTTATTTACAGCTTAAACGTATGGAAAATATAATCAACGACTAACATCGAAAAAGATGCTAACTTGGAATGAGGATCTGAAAATGATAAACCTTGAAATACTCCTAGTTTTCTATGTGGTAATCTTACTCCTCAATTTTTATTTTGAGCAGTGAAATACCCCTGAGTCCAAATGATTATCTGGAGCCCTGTAATCTATATAGAAATAACAATAACAATGTTTTAATGAGGTTGCAATCTATTTGATTTATTGTTAAGTGTATTTTCATAACTGTCAACAGGGTGTGATTTGGTTTCAAATTTCTTAACTACTGCAGCTTTGCAACCCTTTTGTGGTGGAGTAGTCGCAGCCCATCAGCTGGTTGCACCTTCTAACCAACTTTTTTGAAAACCCGTTGTAATTTGAAAAGCTAATATGATCGTAGTAACTGAATAATTTACAAAATAAGTATCTTATTGCTGTACGGTGCAGCTAGTTGTCTTGATGGCTTACCTTAGTAACTGACCATGTTGTTTGAATTCTAACTGAAAACCAAATCTCACCCTAATCAATTATATCAACTTTACTAACTATCTAAATGTAACATATCTAAAACTGATACAAATACAAATGCTGAGTATGCATCTCATACAATCACATTGAAATCAGATCAAACCCATCATCCTGAACCTCATGGCCTTGTCAAGCCGAGTACTGTCCTATTGTATCGTTTGGCCTTTCTCTAACTTTTCACCTTCCAAAAACTCGAACGATTGGAATAATATAAAAATATCAAATCATTCCAATCTCTTTCTAGGTGCGCAGGTTTATTGGAGAAAAATGTAACACTGATTAAAGCAGTCCTCATATAAGAAAAACAGCAACTTTTTGTGAAAGTGTTATAACTGATTTCAATGAGATTGCATTTAAAAGAACCCAGCATTAAACCGTTACTAATATTGCATGTCTAGGTCGCCCCACTGAATTGCCTGTCCCCTATCATGGCCACGCCCAGTATTCCCACCAGGTGGGAGCCACCCTGACTCCAGGACTCACACCCAGTCACTCAGGTAACCGTGGCAACTGCACATTCCCCCATTTTGCTGCTTACTTTCCTCTCCCTGTTTGTTTGTGTATAATTTTGTTGAGCCTCCTTTAGTTTTGACCCAATGTTATTTTGAAAATAGAAGGATTTGCATCTTGGCATGATTTATACTGCTTGAATGAAATTTCATTTATAAAATGTTTTAGAATTTTTTTATCAGTTTTGTAGAAAATGTAATTATTTTAAAACGCTGAACATGCTGAAGTCCTTTATGTTAGTGGGGATTGTTTTTTATTTGATTGTTTCAAGCATGTTTTGCATGGCTTTCTCTATGCTTTATACATTACTTCAACATTTCTATCATTTAAATCTTCTTTGTTAACTTACATTTTTATTCATGTTTTATTTAGTATATGATTTTTGTATTTGAGAGAATTTGTCATACTCAATTCATCATTATCAGTTTTTGAAAAATAATTTGGAAATTGGGAAAACATTATCATTTGGTAATGGAAAATCTACATTGATTATCATATCAAAACGGAATTGATAACAGAAAAATCTGAAGCTTCAACTTGCTCTAATGTTAACTTGTATGAGGAGGAAATTAATAACTTGTCAGCAGTCTATGCAGGAATCAAACAGTGTACATACTGGAAAAACATCCCATCTTGTTTTGTAACGGATATCTTAAATCAAAATAGTTTTATTCTTTTAGATTGATAATAAATGCTCAATAAATGAGTCTAAAGCAGGTATTTGTTTATTTCTGGTTAGATCCGCCCTCACAAAGATCATCGCGAGCCCCCTCGCCGATTGGCAACACATCATACGATGCTATGGAAGGGCAGTTCACCCCTTCGCCCCAAGGTCCAGGTACTGATACTTATCACTACTCGTAAAACAACATTTGTCTTTAATCGCACACTCATCATTTATTAATTAACTTTCTATTTACTTAATGATTACATGTAATTCTGGGTCATAAGTTTACGCATTCATGTCATTATGTTGTCTTGTTCTTTGATCATAAAACATATTGTTAATATTTTCCTTGATTAACATCTGGGTTCAATGACAATTATTTCAAGGGATATTTCAAAGCATTAATTAACATAAGATAGGAAGGCAAACATTTTGTTACTAATCATAATGCTAACGATCTTGTTAACATTCATAACAGAAATATGGATTAATTTCTTTAAAAAGTTGTTAACAAGCTTCCCTGTATTCTGAATATTCATAAACTTGGTTAAGAAAGGCAAATCATTATGGTAATGCTTCCTCTACCCCAGGTGTTCCCCCAACGAGTGGGTCTAGTGGTACACCCCCGCCACAGGATATCAACAGGACCACAGGAATCACAGGCCGGAGGCAGTACCCACAGATGGTGAGTGCAACAAGTTCCGGGGCAGTTTTCTGTTGTGTTGTGGTGATAAGTTATAACTTATTTGCAGCAAAGGTTACAGGGCTCATGTAAATGATGGATAAAGATCCTCTTGACTGAATCTTTCATCGGTGTAATGATTATCCTGTAAGAGCTTTGGCTCTAAATAATTGAGATCATTAGGGTAATTAATGTCTGGTAATTGTTATCTATGTCTGTACAAGATAAGATGTTGTAATAAAATATGTTATTGATCATTAATTAGTATACAGCTAAGTTTCAATGGAAAATTAAAAAACACCCTGAATATTTCAGCCAGCAAGTTCGATGCCCCCTCCCCCAGTATCTCAACCCAGCTACCAGCCAGGCGTACCCCAAGGTTTCCAGCCCCCGGTCTCACAACCCAGCTACCAGGGCCAACAAGGCAGTTACCAGGGCCAACAACAGACAGGTCCTTATAACCAACCTCCAGCAGGGCAATATCAACCTCCTGCAGGACAGTACCAGTCTCAGGGCGGTCAATATCAGCCTCAAGGCGGTCAATACCAAGCCCAAGGTCCAGCCTCAGGTCCCCAGGGAGGTTACCAGCCGAGCAGACCAGGTCAACAGACAGGTTCTGGCAACCCAAACTCCTTGCTGTCTGATTTCTCCAATATGGGCATGAATGTGAGTGCTATGCTGGAGCCCTTTTTCAGTCTTCATATGCAGATCAAAAATATTTTGGATTAGCCATCTTCAGCCAATCATTCATTTTTATCAGTATTCCTGTAAATTTGCCTCCTAGAGTGGTTTTAAATCTTTCATTATCTTGGGTCAAAATTGGCTATGGCTAAGTGCCAACCATTCAGAATACTACATTCCAAGCCAAGCAGCTAAGCAGGGTCATAACGTCATAAGATTTAACTTTACAATTCTAAACATTTATTAAATGCCCAGCATCGTTTCTACGAGTCATTGGCTACCAGGCTATTGTAAGTTCCTACCCATGTGAGTTGTAAAGAGGACTTTTTATATTTCAATTCTTATACTAGGACTCCCAGCGGTTCCTAAACCTGATGCAGGAGCGTCATCTCATCCCCTCGGACGGTCTCGAGGTCGTGAAACCAAATCTGCAGCATGACTACAAGAAGGTCAATGTGGGCACAGAGTGAGTTCCCTTAGTTACAAACTGGGAGGGAAACTTATTTAGTGTTTCTTTTGGATTAGTGTGCCTTATGATTGTTTCGGGTGGGAGTCTTTGGTCTCATACAGTTGAATGTGGGTATGGTGACTACTGAGGCATCTTCCCACGCATGGTCTATACTTTCCCCAGCCCCAAAGACTTGCTCAGATAGGCCTTGCAGCATTTCCCCAACTTTTCTGTGCTTGTCGTCAAGGCTGCTGACATGGATTGTAAGAATGAGAATTTCAAATCTCCCCCAAAGAGGGCGCTGCATTGAAACCGCTGGTACAAGTTAACGCCATGGAGGGGAAGATGCTACTCGAGGACAGGAAAGGTGATCAAATGATTAAGGGGGACAGGAAAGGTGATCCAATGATTAAGGGGGACAGGAAAGGTGATCCAATGATTAAGGGGGACAGGAAAGGTGATCCAATGATTAAGGGGGACAGGAAAGGTTATTCTTCAAGCCAGGAGGGATAGGAATGTTTATGCTAAGACACAATTGAAAATGTTGTCACATGACACAAATTCTTGATGTAACGTTGTCAAGTAATCAAACCATGAACTGAATGATTTAGAACTCTTGACTATTTATTTCAGGATATTCCGCTGCACGCTGAATGCAATCCCGCAGACATCGTCGCTGTTGAACAAGGCGCGACTTCCAATGGGCATCCTCATTCATCCCTTCAAAGACTTGTCGGTACGTACATCTTTGCTTTAAGCATGATGGACATACTTAGCTGAGTGCCTCCTCGCATGTTATTTATATACAATCTTATGTATATACAGTTGATGTGCTTTTGCTGTTAAATTTGCTTTCTCCCGCCACGAAGAATGGTTGTACTGATAACTGCAGTCTACTTAACCAGGGAAGCTGTTCTGTAGCTATTTCACCTCATTTCAAAATAACAATTAAATTCATATAATAATGTCATGATATTCTTATGCACCTAAATTTTGTGTAAACATCAGATTTGTTCTTTCATGGTCTTTTATTCAAGTTGAGTTAATCTTCTGTATCTAACTGACATGCAATTTCCCTTCAATAAAGCAAATAGTTCATTTCAAAGTCACTTGAGAAATTTTTGTACTATACTTTTACTGCAACTGATTATTGACATGTTAGTGGCTATATATATAATATATATATAGTTGGTAGGATAGATCCGAAATCGCATATTTTTTGCTGGAAAAATATAAGCATTAATATTTATGTGCTTACAGACCTGAAAGATCCAATAACTTCATATCATGAATAACTGACTCAGTGTTTAAGTTGTTGTTGAAATCTTGTCTACCGGTCATTGACCAATGGTGACTCTAGATTGTAGATTTTATGATACTGTGGCCCTTACTTAGGCCACGGTTGCCATGCCCTATTTATCTTCTCCAGAACTAAAATGCAAAAATGTCATGTATCCACTCCTTGTTAATGGCGATTCTGAATTGAGATTTGAACCCTCTGTGACCCTAATGAAAGGCCACAGGGTCCACACCTAAAAATCTATTCTCTTCTTCTAAATAAACATTAGCTCTAGAAAGCTGAAATGATGTGTATAGGCTCTTTAGCTGATGGAGACTATAATTTATACAGTTGCTGACCCTTTGGTCCTTTAAATGATCCCACGTTACCCTCGTATTCATATATCATATGAAGCCTGATGAGCTTCAGAGCCAATGGTTTCATGTTTTAAGTCTGTTATAATTTTCTGAGTGCGTAAAGAAATGACCAAATATTTGCATGAGAATCAAGATTTGCCAAACCATAGGCACAGTTAGATGTACCAGTTGTGATGCAGTGTAGAGTGGGTGTGACAATTCCTCCTTGTATTCCAGGAGGATAGCGAGGGAGGTGTAAGTAGTTTGTCCTGCCTGCCTGCCTTCTTCTTTCATTCCTTCCATTTATTCATCCTTCCTAGTCTGTTCAGTCATCAGGAGTGTTATCACAACCATTTTATATCAGCTTGTCTTGTAAAATCTGGGCTCCCTGACATGAGAAAATGCTTTTCATGTGTTGAATTACAATTAATAGCCAAGTACATAATCGTTTCCTTTATTTGTTCTTAACACATCATATCTATGGCAATATTCAAAAGATTATTAAAATATTTGATAGAAATGTAGCTGTTGCTAAAACATTGTGCTAACATAATTCAGCTTTTTTGCTTGATGATGAATATTTTTAAATTATATAATTCATGGTATCGTATCAATTTGTCACTTTCTATGATATAGGATGTTTTGTTATTCCATTGAAACATCCACTTCAACTTTAACTTTGTTGATGATATAAGTTTTTAAAAATTTTAATTATTGATGTTTAGGTAACAAGATTATTACTAGAAAGTAAGCCTATGCCCTGGGAAATGCTGTATTGGGCTCATGTTTGGTGTATTTTATAGACTGAATTAATAATGATTATATTGATTTGATTAAAAGTTAGACCTGTGTTATGAAAGAGCCTAAAATTGCATTCAGTCAGCTCAGCCGCTGTGGTCTAGTGGAATGTTCACAGGGAATTGTCCCAGTGGGGTATGATAAAAGGGGGTCGAAACTGCATATCGACAACTTATCAGATTGACAATTGCAACTTTAGTTATTTTTCAAAAGTGATGGCAAGACAACACTAAACTTCAAAACTTGAAAACCATCAATCTTATCTTATTTAAAGAGAGATGTGCTACAATAATAACAAGATAATTGCCCGGGGCAGAAAGGCATTTTTAAATAAATAAATATTATTAATAAAACAATATAGTGGCGTCAATGGAGGTTTAAAAGTTCATTTACAAACTTTATAAAATTTGTCAGCAATTTATAAAGAGTTTGTGTGTCCCCCACAAGTATGGAAACAATTTTATTTGAGTCTAAAGTGGTAAAAATGGGTAAGATGATTAGATTTAAAGTTTGGGCGGGGGACTTCATGGTACATCACATGAATTTATATGTAGTCTTATAACAGGTCAACTTACAGTAACTTGGTTGAGCTGTGTAGGAAACATTTGGAGGAACTTCCTCTTGGGCATGGAGCATTGTGAAAGCCTTGTTTTAGTACCAGAGAAGAGGTCACTTGCATGCCTGTCCTCATCGTCTTGATTGTGATGATATGAATGCATTGTTCACTGTCCATCCTGTCTGTCACGACCAGTGAAGTTACTAAGATTTTATGGGCGACTAATAGGAACTTTGATATGTGGTGGGCATAGTGATTGTTGTCATTGCTATGTTATTTGAGGTAAGGTTTCTGGATTATGAATCCTTGCTGTTTTCCTCATTATATTGGCATTACAGTATAGAAATCCTCCTCTACATTTCCTGGTGTGCGCTGTTGTAACTGTGTATAGCCATAGATCCAGTGTTTGGTGATGGATCATTGGTGTGGGTTTTCGTAATTCTTTGTTTTATCCTTTCATGATAAGTGTTCCAATATGAACCACACCAACCAAAATAGTTTTATTAATTTGTAAAGCAAAGACTTTGAAGTGCATGATAATATGATACTAGACAAGATTAACTGTAGATTTCTTCAGCCCTGCATGATTTTGTAGAGTTTGTGCATTAGAATTCTATCTGTCCAACCTGGGTAATTGGAGCACTTGATATCACAGAGAGACAACTCGAGAGACATGTTGCTTGCACCATCCTCTTGATAGAGAAGAGCATGTGCCTGACAGTAGGACCCTCTGAACAAACCAGGCTTGTCATATTTTCAATCACACTATCTGCTGAGGTTAAAGTTCCTTGTGGGAGAATTACCTTACAGGATTGGAACCCACACCCTTGGTGTCTGGCAGTAATACAGCTACTAGATACAGTTACAAGATACAGCTACTAGATACAGCTACTAGATACAGCTACTAGATACAGCTACTAGATACAGCTACTAGATACAGCTACTAGATACAGTTACAAGATACAGCTACAAGATACAGCTACTAGATACAGCTACAAGATACAGTTACAAGATACAGCTACAAGATACAGCTACTAGATACAGTTACTAGATACAGTTACAAGATACAGCTACTAGATACAGCTACTAGATACAGCTACTAGATACAGCTACTAGATACAGCTACTAGATACAGCTGTACTGAATCAGAAATAGCTCATCTCCCCTTGGTTGTTTGTCTTGGGCCAGGAGGCTGAATGAGTAAGATGTTGGTTCAGTCGACCATTTGTCGCCTCAAACTGGAAGCATAGATCCCGTAAAGACTTGCCCAAAAATTCTGGTTCAAGTTTTGTACTATTGCAGATAGTGTGATCCCAAATATTACAATGGTTCATTTGTTCAATAGGTAATAGCATGTATTTCTTATTCAGAGTTGTCATCATGTTGGCCCACAAGATTTGAAGCTTCATCAAGATGTTTTATTTATCAATTGCATGGTCCTTCAAGACGAAAGAGTCGATATTTGAATGCAACCCTTTTCTCTGACTTTGGGTAGGGAGTATATTTTAGAAATCACATTATGATGTGAGTGTATAGGGATATAGTCCCAAGAAACGTGTATAAGACATAAGTTTTTCTGTTGCAGCAACTCCCTGTTATACAGTCAAGTGTCATCGTGCGGTGTCGCTCGTGTCGCACCTACATCAACCCCTTCGTCCACTTCGTAGATCAGCGGCGGTGGAAGTGCAACCTCTGCTACAGGATCAATGACTGTGAGTATTCACGTTATGGACGTCGTTGTATATGTCCTCCGTTCTTTGAGTAGTCACAAGTTTTTTCTTCAGCGGTACCTTGCTATAGTTTTTCATGACTTTTATGATTTCTTTAGTGAAACTGATCTGCATTAAACCTTGATTATAACCAATTCTCATGTTATCAATACCTTTGTTATTTTCAAAAATTTTATAGGGCTTGAACTAAGTTTTCACAAATCTTGAACCATATAAATAAATATTAAATTCAAGAAAAAAGTATATTAAATACATTCTTACAAATTATTAGCTACAGCAGAAAGTCGAAGGTGAAGAGTTGTCAGTCTCATCTAAGATATCAGCAACAAAGCGTGTTATAAATGATTGTCAATGAAAGATTGAGGATGATCTGTACACACTCTGTTTCCAGTACCAGATGAGTTTTCCTTCGACCCTGTCAGTAAAACATATGGCGATCCACAGCGCAGGCCTGAAGTGAGGTCCGCAACCATAGAATTCATAGCTCCGTCAGAGTATATGGTGAGTAACTATTCCTTCCATAAACAAGACAGATGTTGAAAAGTTACAAACTTAATGATAACTTAATTATTTACATTGAAAAGTACGTCCTTCCAGCAACATGAGTGTGTTTGTATGTGTAGAGCTTCTATAATACTCTAATGTCTATCAGACCAAACATGTTTCTTGCTGCTGCTGACTTTATGTTGTATTGCAGCTGCGACCACCCCAACCAGCGGTGTACGTGTTTCTGTTAGATGTCTCCTTCAATGCAATAGAAACAGGTGAGCTCAACTGAGAACTGAGAAAAAGAATGAAACTTTTGTTTAGAGTACAAACATGGTATATCAGTAGTGTATTAAGTGTTTTTTGGTGGTATTACTAGATTATTTTTGTTGATGATATGACAAACTTTTAATTGTTGAAAGGTTAGGTCTTGGATTTTCGGGAATTGGGAAAAGTTCAAGTAAAACCGAGTTGGCCTGTTTAAGCCAGGTAAAATGTGCACCTCTTTCCTGATAAACCTGTACAGGATTTCATGTCATTAATTGAACAATGATAATAGGAGAGCTAGAATCGAATGATCATATAATTGAATTGATCTTGTGGAGCACAGTAGTGTAGTGGTCAGCGCGCTGGCCTCTCACGCCGACGACTCTGGTTCAAATCCCGGTGGAGACACCAAAAACTTGTGACCTGGGTCCAAAACTGTGTCCTTAGGCAAGGCTCTTCATCCACATTGCACTCAGTCCACCCAGCTGTTAAAATGGGTACCTGAATATTGGGGTGTACAGACCTTTACGGTCGCGCTTAGTAGCTGCTTTGAAAGTACACTTCCCTCAGGGTAATGATGTAGGTAGTGCTTTGAGCATGTCCTTGAACGTGGAAAAGGCGCCATATAAATATCCACATTATTATTTCTATTAATTGATCTAAAGTAAACACACCAACTATGGGTTTTAACATAAAGAATAACATAAAAAGTATCCAAATTTGTTTTGAGAGTAGATATTGTAAAATCTAATGTTTGAGGTTTTTGCCTGACGACATGGTTATCTCCCCTTTCCTGCAGGTTACCTGCAGTTATTCTGTCAGATCCTGCTGGATGAGCTAGATAAGATCCCGGGAGATGCTCGCACACAGATCGCCTTCCTCGCGTACGACCGATTCCTCTACTTCTTCGGTCTGGCGGAGGGGCAGGCTCAGCCTCAGATGATGGTCGTACCCGATCTAGAAGGTGATAATATTGTCCTGTTTGACCTACAAAGTCGACATGTATCATAACATATAACAAATATCACTTAGTCTTAGTGACTGGACGTCATCAAAATGTAATGTCAAGTTTCTCCTATGATGTTTCATTCTAAGTGCGGCGATAGCAGGAAGGCTTCCAATGCCTGAAAGTATATTGTGTATGTTGGATATACATACAATCATTATTTTTGTGTTTGTCTTTATTTGGACGACTATTGTTTGAAGGCTTTTGTACTGCAATATGTGTCAAACTGAAGCTACAGTGTACCATTTCACCGCTATATTTACCCCCCTCTCTCCTCCAGACGTGTTCCTGCCATGCCCAGACAACCTGCTGGTGAACCTCCATGAGAGCAAGGAGCTGGTTGTGGACCTCCTCAACCAGCTGCCAGCGCTCTTCCAGAACAACATGGAGACCGGCAGTGCTCTCGGGGCAGCACTACAGGCGGCCTTCAAACTCACGGTGAGTAGATGGATGAGTCGGTCTTTGAGACTTTTTAGGTGTGTGATTATTGTCTCAAATTTGTTCATTTGTTGTCTGAAGGGATCGTGTGATCATGTATTTCAACTTTAATCTTATGTAATATATTCAGGGGCATAGATTCTGTAATTTCCTTTTAACTCATTTACCAATTATAGGAAAACTAAGTTGATAAACTAGAAAATTGAAATGGCTTCTGTATGCATTACCCATTGTTTGTGGAATTCCCACCTGCCTCTATGAATAGAGAAGTTTTGTGTGTGTTGCAGAGCGGGTCAGGGGGACGGATCACAGTGATGCAGACAGTGCTTCCCACTGTGGGGCCTGGATCTTTACAGGCACGCGAGATAGGCAGCAACTCCTCGGGCAAGGTGTGTGGGAGACGTGGCGGGGTGGTAATAATATCATCTGTGGAACATAGTTTTTAAAGATTGGATATTGATGATGTCGAAAACTGTTGAACAACTGTCCTCTTATAGTGGAATATCATATTCACATTTTGAAAAGGTATATGCTTTGAAGATGTTTAAAAGAGAGTAAAAATGTGTGAATTTAATTTTCAGAACATCCCTCATCTTGGGCCGGCGACAGATTTCTACAAGAAGCTGGCTCTCGACTGTTCAGCCCAGCAAGTGTCGGTCGACTTGTTCATGCTCAACGGCCAGTATGCTGACTTAGCAACTTTATGTGAGTACATCATCACCTCTCTTTCTGGCACTTCTCTCTTGTCTTACTCTGACCTATCTGCAATTCCATGCCAGGACTCTTGTTATCCCAGGTTGTTTGTAGTCAATCATCAGGGGAATATTATGAGGCTATCAACCCCACCTCTGCACACAGTTGTGTTGTCATTTGTATGAAATATTTCATAACAAGGTCTTTAGTATGTTACAACATGATTCATTGAGAAATTCATGAGTGTCATGACATGTTTTTCATATAGCAATATGTAGATATCCACCAATAATTCAAAAAGAAAGACAATACTGAGAAAAACCTATTATTCAATCTGAAAACTTATTCATTAGAATGCCAATTGTATCATTGTAATTGTATATGGGTTTTAGGTTATTGCTTCATTGAAGATGTTAAGATAAGAAAAATACCTTTTTAATGTATTCACCTGTTTATGTTTTCAGGTACTAAGCTAGGATCAAGATCCTAAAATCATAATCTTGAATTAGTCTTGTTGTATTTCAGCGTGTGTATCCAAGTATTCAGCAGGTTGCATCTACTACTACCCCTCCTTCCACACTCTGAAGACAACGGGGCTCGTTGACCGCTTTGACGCAGATTTCCGCAGATATCTCACCAGGAAGATTGGCTTTGAGGCAGTTATGAGGATTAGATGTACAAGAGGTGGGTTGTTATGTTGTGCAAATTGTTTTAAAACTTTCATTCTTATATGAATAAAATGCTCCATGGACCTAGTTCAATAGATGAGGTAAACATTGCAATTTCATTAATTCTTTCAAATCAATATAGTATGAATTATTCTTGATATTGAATAATTAGAGTATTAATTTGACAAGTGGATATCTATCACCACCAGTAAATGTAGAAGATGTGACGCTACAACATGTTCACCAACTATTTTAGGAAATTTAACCGTTCAGATATTTATATTTGAAATGATGAGCTTGAAATGAAAGTTAAATATATTTGATTATTTCAGGTTTAAGCATACACACGTTTCACGGCAACTTCTTTGTGCGGTCGACGGACCTGCTGTCCCTGCCCAACATCAACCCTGACGCCGGCTTCGGCATGCAGATGTCCATAGAGGATAACCTCACCGATGTTTCTACTGTGTGCTTCCAGGCGGCGCTGCTCTACACATCAAGCAAGGGTGTGTGAGCATTTGCTGTCTTTAAGGCTTAACCCTTCACCAGTGGGGCTAAATATGCCCTCTCTTCATCTATAAATAATTGTCTATTTTACCATTATATTCTTAAATGGCACTCAAAGGAGCAAGTCAGTTAGAAATTTTTTATCTTTGGCTAACAACCAGTATTTGTGTCTTCACAATTTGTCATCTATTATTTGGTATTTGCAGGCGAGAGGCGTATCCGAGTGCACACGCTGTGTCTACCGGTCACCAACCAGATCAGCGACGTGTATGCCGGGGCTGACCAACAGGCCATCATCTGTCTGCTGGCTAAGATGGGTAAGTTCACCTCTCTCTTCCCATCTTACCTGTTCAATGTAATTAAGTTTGGTCTTCAATCAGATCAGGAAAAATATTTTTGTATAATCTTGCTCAATTAAAGATACACGGTTGTATCATGCAAGAATTCATCTTTGAAATATCCTGTATTTCAATATGAATTGAACTAACTTCATTATTTCTCCCCTCACAGCTGTGGACCGATCCATCACCTCGTCAATGGGAGATGCCCGAGACGCTCTCATCAATGCAGCTCTGGACCCTGTGTTAGCCTATGGTCAGCAGATCACGGCCTCGCAGAGGATGGGCGCCCTACCGCTTCCCTTCACGCTCAGAGTTCTACCATTGTATATACTTGCTATGCTCAAAAGTGTGAGTAGTAATGTTAATCAACAACTTGCTTTTAGTTACTAACTCATGAAGTCAGTGATGAGACTTCTGAAACAGACATTATATTCAGTGAGCCTTTATATTATAAGTGTGTCCTAGTGTTAGTTTCAAGGTCTTTATTTCAGAAACTATTCTCAGTGCCAAGTGTTTTTCTAAAATATTGTCAAATAGTAATACCCATTGATTCATTTTACTTAGATGTAATCCAAGTAAGTAAATCTGGTGAAATGTTGCAGAGTGCCTTCAGATTATCAGCGAATGTGAAGCTGGACGACCGAGTGTTTAGTCTGCAGCAGTGCAAGACGCTGCCCATGGGTCACCTCCTCCAGAGCTTCTACCCCAGTCTCTACCCCGTACACGGCATCGAGGAGAGGGTCAGTTTCTAGACATTTTGTATCCATCTATCCAGTTCTCCTCAAAATGTTCATCGTAGAATTAAGTCACCAAAAACTAAATAATACAATACTATTCAGAAATCCAATAATTATAACAAAAAAACTTATGTCCTAACCCTCACCCTAACCACTTATGCATAACTTCTATCTCAGATTACCTGTACACATTATCAAGGAGAGGGCCAGTTTGAAGATAGCTTCATAGCTGCATTCTGTTACTGTTGTATGGAAGTTGGCACTACGTTGCATGATTTTCACATTTATTGTTGTAGTGGGTTGTGAGACCTCCAGAGACCAACTTGCAGCTCTCTCCAATGTTTTGATGTAGAATACTGTCATTGTATTTGTGTGAGAATATTGTGTAGTTTCTCACTCCGTGGTTAGTCAGACTAGTCAGTGGTCAGTTCTACACATTTAATGCATGTACTCTGCAGCTATACCACACATGATACACTATATCCAACCTAGTGGCAGGTTTGATTACTTTATATCCATATTAAAACTGAAGGCTTTCTCCCTGCTTCAAGTTTTGCTGTTATGAAGTTCTGAAATCAATGGAAAACACCAAATGACTTCATTCTTTGTAAAAAGAAAAATCTTTTTAAGTTTTACCTCTATTTGCAGTTCATCGAAGCAAAAATGATTTTTGCTGTTCAATCAAATTGTTGTTCTTACTTTGAAATCAGCAATATAGAAAACATCTCTCTGGAATGTTTATTTCAGCCAACTATAACGCGAGGAGGTTTGACAGTCCCGAAACCACCTCTTCTCCAGCTGTCCTCGGCTAACATCGACCGCCATGGCGCGTACCTCATGGACGTTGGTAACGACCTCTTCCTGATGGTTGGTGGGGCGATCAGCGACAAGTTCTGTCAGGACATTCTTGACAAACCCAACTTCATGTCAATACCAGAAGGAATGGTCAGTGTTCTGGTGTTGTCTTCATCATTGTGTAAAATGTTCTGATGTTTTGCATTTAATGGTGTATTGGATGTAGCTGTCCAATTTTCAGTCTCATTAAGAAGAAAAATAAACATCTTTTGAAATGAATCAGATTTGTTTAACATTTAACATTTGTTCATCATTAACTTCCAATAAACAACGAATCATTTCTTTGATTTTTAAGTTTTTTTTCAATAGAAAAGTTGTAAATCTTGGCTAAGAATCTTATGCAAGAATACCCAGCAATTTTCAACTGAAAATAAGGAATCATTTTAGCTACGAGATAAATAAACATTTTATAAGTGAATTTGAATTCCCGTTAGCGTTAAACATTCTTGCTTTAATTCTTTGTTCTATTTCAGAATGATTTACCAGAAAATGACAATCCGTCCTCAGAAAGGTTGCGGAACTTTATCAATTATCTGATGGACAGTCGACCATTTGGCGCCAGCTTCCTTGTTTTACGGTAAGTGGACATCAGAGTAACTAGCAACTGTCTTTTCATGGGAAAATATCACAATTATCTTACCAATTTGATTGAAAGAAAAGTTATATTTACTGATTAAACCTTAGGCCAAACTTTCATTCTCTTGATATATAATAACCCATTTTTTCAACTCAGAAGTAAAAGACTAAGTGAACATGTAAACTGATGACTGCTAAGGAATTAAAATGTATTATGTTTAGGCTGTCAGTGAGCGTGATAAATATATTAACCATTTGTACTAATGAATGGTGTTTTCATTGATTATCGAATGTTGTGTTCACTGATGATTGAATGATGTGTCTACAAATGATTGAATGATGTGTTTACTAGTGATTGAATGATGTGTTTACTGATGAATGAATGATGTGTTTATTGATTAAAGAATGATGTGTTTACTGATGAATGAATGATGTGTTTACTGATGATTGAATGATGTGTTTACTGATGAATGAATGATGTGTTTACTGATGAAAGAATGATGTGTTTACTGATGAATGAATGATGTGTTTACTGATGAATGAATGATGTATTTACTGATGATTGAATGATGTGTTTACTGATGATTGAATGGTGTATTTACTGATGAAAGAATGGTGTGTTTATTGATGAAAGAATGATGTGTTTACTGATGATTGAATGGTGTGTTTACTGATGATTGAATGGTGTGTTTACTGATGATTGAATGGTGTGTCTACAAATGATTGAATGGTGTGTTTATGGATGATTGAATGATGTGTTTACTGATGATTGAATGGTGTGTTTACTGATGAATGAATGATGTGTTTACTGATGATGATTGAATGGTGTGTTTACTGATGATTGAACTATGTGTTCACAGGGAAGACAGCAAGAACCGACACCTCTTCTTCTCAAACATGGTGGAAGACAAGACAGAGTCCAGCATGTCGTATTATGAGTTTTTACAATATTTACAACAAAGGACAAAGAGTTAGAACTTTTGGCAGCTGGGGGTATTCTGATTACCAAGTGGGCGGGACTGACTCTGTGTGCCAATAGAAGGTGGAGGGATTGTATTACTACACCAGCGCATCGTGGGGTTGATACCGCCATCCTCACAACTGTTTATTATCAAGAAGACCTTGAAATGATTCTTCAGTGGTGGATTTACTTTTGTCATAATTTTGACATCGTGAAAGTGACCGTATATCGATGTCTGTGACGAGTGATATATTTATGAGAAGCATCGCTGATTTCAGTTCCTACATGGCTGTCTGCAAAGACCTAAGTTGCTCCAAAGGTGCCCATATAGTGCCTGTATAGTGCCAAAGTCAGCCAACATATGAATGTTCTTCTCTTTGTTTACTTCCCTAAAGCTTAATATATTGATGACTTGACTGCTCTAAGGTTTTTGTTGATTTGTTATGTGTTTAGAATATCACAGATTCATTTATTGAACAATCAGCTAGCATTTTAAAATGAAATATTTAATTATTGAGCACCTTGTTGGTTGTCTTTATGTGTAACTTCAGTCATGTTCCACACACTGAGCGCTCTTTCAGAACATTGTGATTATATCTCTGCTTAGATCCGCAGCTTGTACTGACAACCAAATCTATGGAATGTTCCCTTCATAATTTAAGTCTTCTCTGCTTCTTGTGATACCAGGCTGTGGGCAAGATGTGTACAGACATGGTGTGAATATGAAATCAGTTTATTTTCAGATTTTGTAGGCTGAGACTAATCTTGCCTCTGCCTATTAGGGAGATATTAAAGCACATCTATACGCAGATTTATTTTCCTCATTTTAGTCTTAGTTTCATGTTACCATTCCTCTCGTGCCGTGTTAAATCTGTAAAACCATGTACATATTTATCTATTCTATTGTACATAGTAAATATTGCGATGCAAGGGAATGTTTTTAAAAATTAATGAGTGGAAGTATGTGTGTTCAAGTCTTTTTGATTATTTCATCTGTTGTTTGTTGTCATGGTACCTTTATCATAAACTCTGGTTTCAAGAAGTGCAAGGTAATCCTCATTATGTCAGGGTATGACAATTCTCATATCTGAAAAAGACCAAAGTAACAAGATTTCAGCTCAGTAGGTGAACAACCGGCATGACAGTCTTTGAAAGATATGCCAGTGTAAATTTACAGAAATATTTGAGGAAGAATTTCAGGAGAATTATTGTTAACAGCAATTACAGGGAAATAAATACATCCTAAATCAGATTGAATATAGGTGCAATATATTCGGATTATAACAGTGTGAAACATATGACTTTATCAGATCAGCACTCAGTTTTATCTCTTGTTTATATGACGTTTATATGACGTTTATTGTACATATGCTTGTACATGAAGCAAGTTTGATTCTGTACATAAGACGCATGAAGGCCCAGCTGGCATAGACTGAAACTTCAACTGTATTGACCTGTAAATTATCATTCACTGTATTTCAAATCTGCCATACATTAGTCTTGTCAAAAGAATAAACACTGTAACACATTGAGTTGGTGTTGTGTAGTAAAATAATTAGAATACTACACTAGATTTCATTAGATACTAATTAAGTGAAACAAGTGACCTTCCGACCTGACACCATAGGAAAGTCACGAGTTTCATATGTATACATTATATCGATGAGACGAGAGTGGTATTTTTATTACACGTTTCACCATTTATAGATGGCCTTTATATCTTCTGCAAGGGAGATGGGATATAATTTTTTTAACTGAAATGGGTTTCCATAACAGAAAATCACTTAAACGCTTGGTTGTTCAGTCTTTTGGTTACATCAAAAACATAAAAAATATTGCCATTGGCTCTGTAGATCATTAGGATGTCTATAATTTATTTTATAAATGGTCACGGTCACGGTCCCCATTTGAGCTGCTATAGGATCACCAAATCTATTTATTAAAATCCTAATGAGCTCAGAATAAAAGGCATTTAGTCCTTATGCTTCTGGAGAAGATGAAAGTGTGTTTTTAAGGCAGAATCCTTATCAACTAATGAGTCTGTAAATACGATTACATCTTTCTAGGCCTCTTGCTTCTGGAGGAGATGAAAATGGGTTTATAGGTAGTGCTTCCTGTGGCCCTAAATAGAGAAACACTACACACGTTAACTGTTGTGATGCCTTATTGTTTTGAGTTCTGGCCCAATAGGAAAGTTCTTTGTTGTTTACATAGAAACATCTTAAAAGTTTTTTTAAAAAATTAATAAGTTTCAGCTTTCTTGGCCTTTTGCTTCTCTAGAAGAAGATGAAAATAGGTTTATAGGGCATGGTCCCTATGGCCCACAATAGGGAAACACTACACATGTTAACTGTTGATTTGCCGTATGTTTTGAGTTCTGGCACAAAAAAACCCAAAAAAATGTAGGAAGTTTTAAAAAAAATAAAATGCATTGTTCTAGGCCTTATGTCACCAAATATACCATCTTCTGTGTATACTTTGGTTAAGGTATCTGTACACATGATTTGAGTTCTCTGGAGAGGTCAACAATGTGGACGGATGTATCCAGGACCATAACACCAAAAGGCCCAATTAGCATGAGATCTGGTTGTTTAAATCATAAGTGGATTGTAAAATGTAAATGATAATGACTGTTCTGGTAGGTGTTATTATCAAGAGGCTGATTCAATATGTGAAAATTCACAATCTGGGTGGAATCTGTCAACTTTCATTTCAACATTTTTATGTTCTACAGTAAAATTCTTCGCAGGTGAAATGATAAAAGCTTCAGTCCATTGAAGATGAGTTAGCCTCGAGATTACCAGTAAAGGTGATCTGGACTCGGCTGTGTTTGAATGTACAAGCTGTCCATTATGTTTTCATTGATGGTTACACTAAATGGACATTTGGCATTAGCAATGAATGTATGACAAGTTGCCTGGATCTCCATGCAACTGTAAGCTATTAGGCCTACAGTAACAATACATTTGTTGATAGTTATGGCTATTTAAGAGATCTATACTTCTTTGTGACCAAATATATAAATGTACAAAGCTTTGCCAAACTTTACAGAAGTATATAAAGATGTCAACATTAGAAATTATGTGTTTGTTATAAATTCAAAAGAAGTTCTATTTCAACTTGAGAAGTGATTGGTTATCTTAAAGTTTAGGTTCAAGGTCAGCGCAATAAGACACTAATTGTGATGTATAAGTTTAACATGTCATCAGCTGTGTGAAATCAAACCCTGTTACTTTTCGAGGAAAAGTGTTCAAAGTTGTGAAATATCCTGTCACCGGATACTAAGAAACCAAGATTGACTTTTGTTGTTATAAAGAAAGTTGCAGTGTTGAACTAAGGTGGCAGATTTAATGATTAAACTACAGTGAGTCACTCCATAGCTTCCCTGGACACTACCTACAGTCCACACCTCTGTCTCTTGTAGACTAGTGTGGCTCAACTTCTACCTGCTCGTACTCATTCACCTACTTTGTGGTTGAACATGAATAATAATTAATTTGAGCATATTTTGCGGTTTGTATTCTATGATATCAAAGTACAAACAAATTACAAACACATAATTTATTGCTTTATAATTACACTTGACTATACAGAATGATTCACAAGAAGGAAACTCCAAAGTCTTCGTAATCTCTTGAGAATACATCCATCTGCAGGACACAATATAAACTCATCCTAAACACGTCTTTGTCAGCAATGGTGGGAACAATTCCTTGGGAGTAAATTTATCCACATAACCTGATATCAAATCATCTTGAAAACAACATCCTTCTTGTCAGTAACTGTTTGAATCTCCATCTTTACAGGACATTTCAGCACGTGAGATAGAAGTTCCTCCGTGTAGCCCAGAAGAAAATACATTTTCCTTGCTGTGATTGCCTGTAGCACAAGTCCTGCTACGACGATCATGTTGTGCCTCCTCTTGATGATAACCTCGGACACAAACAGTCCGTGCCAAGTTCCCGTGATGAATCTCCTGATAAACACGTCTTCTATCGTCGTCTCAGCCTGTCGGCCCTCATCTTTAAGGTTACCTAAAATAATAATTACATGGAGATTTAAGTTTGTAGATTTGACCTCGATATACCCTCAGGTCATCAACTCTCAAAACGTCTTTCAACTATTCTTAAAAAATACTATGTAAAAAAAACTTTAAGAAGAAAAAATGTAAGGCATGTAAATTCATTTAGAAAATCATCTTAACAGGCTAGAGACTAAGATGTGTACCCTCAAATCATCCTGCCTCTAATACAGACTTCTATGATTAAGGGAAAGTTTCACAGATAAACAACTCACAAAATGCACAGTAATTCAAAATAGCATTTATAGCAGCCTAAAATATGTTAACTTCCTCAACAAGCCATCTTTGCAGAGCATCGTCCATCCGTGTTCACAAAAGGCTTAACTTTCCATGCTCAACCATTCAAGTTTCAAGCTTTTTTGAAAATTCAAATTCCCGAGAAAGCACTCAAGAGATCTGTTTTATACTAAGTGTTACCTTAAAAGTAATTCCATCTCATCACAAGCCAAATCATTGGGAAATTCTCTCTAAACAAACTAAGGGCAGGTAAGTAGAGTACAATTTTCCTCGATGAAAACTCCCAGGGAGATTTGTGAATGATATCAGAACAATAACCCTGTGCCCATCTCCTTGTCATTCCACAGCTCTTGAACTCTTGTTGCACGTCAGTGATACTCATCTTGTGACAGGGTACTTGTTTACGCTGCGGCTCTATTCTCATACCCTGGGTAACGACATCCCTAAAATCTGCACGCTATGACATAAGGTCCAACAAAGTAAATAGTTTTATCACTATGGTTAGTGATAAAATTTAAACCAACCAAAGATCAGATGTGATCACTGTAACAATGGTTTTCATATCAGAGTCCAGTTTAGCAATCTGGTTGAGTTGATTACAGATCATGCACATTAAATGATATTCATTTTTCAAAAAGTAGCTACAGTAAACATTTGATAACTTAGTTTTTAGACATCTGCATGATTTCCGCATGCTCCAAAACAAAGAGCGTTATTTCAAGCAATATTGTTGGTTGTCTATTTTTAGATACTGTATATTACAGTGTATAAGTCGAGTTTTTTATACCAGAAATTGAGGGTTCAAGAAAGGGGGGTTGACTTATATACGAGGTGTATGTTTGAGACCTAAAAATTCTGAGGTCGAGTGATGATCTGCCGGTAGGAGACGACCAGACAAGATTCAAACTGGAAGCCACGATGTCAACTCATTGTTAAAATATTGAAATAAAATTACTTTTATAAATTTTACATCTTTTTACTGTTTTTTTAAATTATATTTAATTCCTAAAAATAAATAAAGTACTACGATTGGGAATCCAGTTTGATCGATTTGAAATTGATCTGTTTGTAAATGATCTTATCGATCGACGCCATTTTGAATTTTTAATGTTCGGCGATGAAAATTACTGTCGAAGTTGAACATTGGCTAAGACTAGAGTAGTTCATTGGTCATACATCACAGCGCAGGGTATAGTGGGCTTGTAACCCAGGGCATGAGTGTGGGGCGGCAGCTTATATGTTTTACCTTTTTAACAGGATGCTTGATACTGTACACAGTGTTACACACATGAAATATAGATCTTTGGTTTTGATCAGATTACACAGCAATCTTTGGTTTTGATCAGAATACACAGAAACCACAATTGTTAGATAACTAAAAACTAAGTTGACTGGATATACGGAACATACTTCTTACAAAAAAGTTTTGACAATCAATCAATGTTGGGACCTTTTTAATTTCGTAAACTCACATGTATTCCACGAGTTCCATGACTTTGTGACTCCGATCCTGTATGGGGCTTGTGCTTCCTCATAGGTCAAGGGTTTGTTACCAGCAATTGTAATTTTTGGGACGCCAGACCTGATGTTTTTGCATGCACATGACGTCACAGAGAGGCTCCTACGCTGGACCTCAACAAGCTGTGCAATACGAGACAGTCTGCTCCCCACCTGCAATAGAATCACAGATTCAGACTCAACGGTGGGCCATGCTCTTTCGTTGGAATTATACCATTACACGATACAAGGCAGTGACTGCTCTTATATCAGGCTGACACTTCGTGCGTAAAAGACTCTCCATGTGATGCAGGAGCCACAAACATTATCCAAGCTGTTTTAGAACTTATTGATAAATACTGAGTTGCTGAAAAGTATAATCCTTATACTAATTAGTTTGGTATATTAAAGTTATAAAGTAATAAAATTGAGATATTGATCTACAAACAAAATATTTCACAACTGATGCATTCTTAACAGTTACATATACTTAAAAAAAAAATAGGGGATACTGAAATGCAAATACCTAAACAGGTTGTGATATGATAAATATTAATGAACACTTGACGTGCTTTGAAAGTAAGTTCATAGATAAAAATAATAACCAACAGGACCACTCAGCTACACGTGTGACACACAATAGCGCCATACCCGTGGGAAGGGCTCATTGACAAATTTTACACTTCAAGAAAGGGTTGATGAAAACTGTCGGTTGCTGGTTCATCCTATCACTGCACGCGTGTTGTGAATGACAACCTCCAGTGTCACCACATTGTCAATATGCCCTGGCCAGCAATGAGTCCTGACCTTCCCCTACAGATCATGTCTGAAACATGTTCAGGAGACGTCTTCATCTTCTTCCACGTCAACATCAACCCAAAAAAACTGCAAGAATTGGGCGTAGAATTGGAGTGGGACAGATTGCCCTCAACGACTGAATGTCTGAGGATTGGTGGAGAAATTAGTCAAAAAATAAAAAACCTCCATTTTCATTTTCCATGGCAGTATATCTCTTTGGGTGTGAGACACCGGTTACCTCTTATATTAACAGCAGTGCATTAGCGCAATTTTGTATTGTTTCTGAATATCTCACACTTTTTTAAAGGGTAAATTTTGAACATAAAGAATGAAAAATCCCTAAGTGGTCTTTTTAGGCACCATTTGCAACAGAAATAAATTTTAATCTTCACTATCAAACTAATCTTTTAATAATCCATTAAGGCTACTTCAGTTTGTTCAGGTAATCTTCTACAACACAAACAAGATCTCTGTTGGTCTGTCCATCTTTCATTGATGTTCCAATTATTATTGTAACTGTTACACTAAAACTTGTTGATTCATGCTAGCAACTGAATTGATAGTAAATTTGGCTTCTGTGCTGGAGATAAATAATTGTTACAGGTGTCGTCGATAGCCTTCTATTTCCCGTTTATTCCATCAGAAGGTTGTTTTTCCACTGTCTTTATGTAGTTAGTTGTCGAAATAACTATGCATTTCCAAACTTATTCTTGTGAATGTTATTGTATCATTTCAACATAATTGGAAAAAAATTCATATTTGCAACACATTCAGAAACATGTTATAACTGACGTCAGAAACAGGAAGGCAGATAAAAAGAAACATGAATACCTGTGTACGCAAGAACACTGTACAATTGACAATGGAAACAATAAATGGATTTGCAAGAATAGTAATTTAGAACAAGCTCATAGGACTGTACATATAATGAATTTAGAATTGTAAATTTATCAATTATTTCATGCATTTTTTAATATCTCACAATAATCAATCTATTATTAGCAAGGGCATACAATGAATAAACATTTTTTTTAAATTATATAATTTTCCTTGACCATATTGAGATTAAGCTCATTAACAATTTATAGCTTCCATCAGAAACATATTTTGACGTTGAACATATTTCAAGGTGTTGATATTACACAACTTTTTCTTCTGTAAACCTATCTTTTTCAGGTGATTTTACAAGAACTATCAGGGGAAAAAGTTGCATATTTATAATTCAAACTTTAATGAGATAATCGCCAAGAAGCATTTTATTTCTATTTCCGTGGTTACTAGGCCTTTGTCAACACTGCAGAAGTGATCGATTTCCGGACAACTAACATCAAATGTCAACATGACCGACGCTACAATCGCCATTTCATAAACCGACAAGATAAAGATATAGTGTGTACATATTCTTGTTAATTAATGTAGTGTGGTATCGTAAGTTTCGTGTTTGACAGGGCTGTCAGTATATTCGTATGGATTGCCATCACGCACCTGACACAAAACTCCGGCCATGCTGTCCTTCAGACCGAACTGTCATGATAGTGTCAATTTCATTGGCCATGTAAATTCCTTCAACCAATCAAAATATTCGGCATACATGCACAGGAAATACGTCACTCTTTGCGGCCATTTTGTGTCACGTATTTGTCTTTTGAGAAGAGATAATATATAAACCTTACACCCTTCTTAAAACTTTTTATATCTACCCTGATTACTTAAATATACCAGTAAGTATGATTTACTTGTTTGTTTTTACCGCCCTTTGACAGCCGATTGGAATATGATAGGCATCTCGTTGGATGTAATCGTTTTCACCAAGTCTAACAGATTTTTTGAACATCGCAAATTCTAGATTATTCAGTTGGTTGTATGAAACAGTTCGTTTTAGAACTGATTTCCTAATTATTTTAACAATTGTAACTCCATGTTTGATTGTGTCTTAGTAAACAAATAACCATCTTAAACATTCTTGATTCAAGATAACACTATTAGAACTATTTCCCATATGCAGATGTAGTCAGCTGTTTCAATTCAACCGGTTAGAGTCAATTATTTGTAAGATCAAATAGCAGCTTTAGCTATATCAACTATCAACTAGTACATGTTATGTGTCTCTTTTGTTTAAAGTTTTCATTTAGGGCCTATATTTTAAACATAAGTTATAAGGCCTAAACAGTTCCATTGTCCAGCACCACAGTTCCAAAATGGAATCAACATTTTGCTAATTGTGATGAAATTACATGTTGGTTGTGCAAAAAGTCATTTTTTCATTCATTGATCAAAACATGTATTTTCCTGGCATTCAGTGTGTATTCTGTTGTGGTGTATATTGGAGCTTCTTTTAATTAATATAGAGTCATAGACGTTGTAGCTAATTAAAGCAAAATATCTCCATGAACCTTTTACTTGCCTTGATATGGGTATTTTAAATATGAAATGATGTCATTATTATTTTTCTTTCCAGGAAAGAAGAGTCACCAAAATGTGGAACTATTTTTGGGACATGTTCTCTGGGGTTTTGAATTTTTTAGGTGAGCATAGTTTGGACTAGCCTGCATAAGTGAGTGTTTTTTTTATTCAAACATGAACTATTCTATCTTTCATATTTTTACAATCTGAATGATGATGCAATTCAGGGTTTGGACGGAAGAGTGGAAAACTGATATTTCTCGGTTTGGACAATGCGGGTAAGACTACACTGCTGAGTGTGTTGAAAGAAGGACACATGATTCAGCCAGTGCCCACTCTACACCCCAGTGAGTACAGGGCATGAAGAGTTACCTGCCTTGTTTGTTTGCATGGAGGATGCTGTTGATAACAAACCAATGCAGTGAATTGTTCAATACATGAAACATTTAACTTGTGGACCATTTTATTTATTTATTTACACTGTTTGGAACAAACATGTCAAAATAATGTAGATGCCAGATAAGAAAATAAATTAATATAAAATATTCACATCACCTTTTAATTAAGCATAAAGGAGATAAAATTAGAAAAGTAATTAAGGTGTTTCATCCATTTATGGCAAAGCAATATCTGATGAAATAACAAACATTGATTTACCAATTGGCCACTTTTGACCAATACAAATAAGTTATCTGGCTGTTATTAACTCATACCTGTTATGATACAAGGTGGGTAGTCAGTGCCCAGTAACTATATATACTTCGCTAAGTAAATAAATAATAATGGATTTTATTTTCCAAAAAAGGTATATTGTGAGCTAGATGAACTATTTGGATAAGAATTTCATATCCATTTAGTTAAAATGGATAAATACTTGCTTAACAATTCTGGAAGTTAAACAGCAATATAAACTCGGGGAAAATGTTTTTGAGGTCAGCCACTGAGGATAGTTTGACTTCCCTTATGAAGAATATTAAGGGATCAAATTAAAGAAAACTCTTTAAATCTTTGCCCTATCTGATGAGATGAAATATCATCAAACCACCAGGTAAGTATGGGAGACAATCTTCACCCTCAGGCTTCTCGACTCACATCTTTCAACCTTTCCCCTGTTGTGATGGAACCTTAGCGGTAAAGATGAGGTCCTTTTTATGTTACACCTAGGACT
Organism: Phorcus lineatus; assembly: GCA_921293015.1. Taxonomy (NCBI): domain Eukaryota; kingdom Metazoa; phylum Mollusca; class Gastropoda; order Trochida; family Trochidae; genus Phorcus; species Phorcus lineatus. The sequence continues at coordinate 516,934 of OV121082.1, read as the reverse complement.
GATTTCTGTCTCGTGAGAATATTAGTGATGTGCACAGGACATGCACCTTAGTCTTCCAATCAGTTACACTTAACTAGACTCTGATGTCATTAACAATTATGCTGATTGCATAACCTACTTAGCTTGCGACCAGTCAAGATACGAAGGTGACGCTAGACACCAGAACACACTCAGACTAAAAATGGTTAGGTGAGGAGGAATGAGTTGAGGAAGCAGTTGCTGAAGAAGACTGACCGAGTGTGTTTTGTTTGTTTGCTGCCTGCCAGCATGTATGTTAAGCATGGCCTTCTTTGTTCTAGGTTTATATAAAAAGTCTGGTAAGCTGGTTTTCCTGGGGCTAGACAATGCTGGCAAGACAACCCTGCTTCACATGCTCAAAGACGACAGAATGGCACAGCATGTTCCCACCCTGCATCCAAGTAAGCTAACCACACATCTCAGTTTGTTAGGAAAGACGGCCTCATCCAAGTCATTCATTAGATAAACAATATTAAATGTTTGAAATTACTTTGATCAAGTTAAAGAGGTTTTTTCCCTATTTCATGTGTAAATATTTGAAATATTTTGATTGATGGCAGTGTTTTGTTTTGTAATGTTTCTGAATATATTCTTAAAGTCAATCTTTGTTTTCAATGTTGTTGAATAAAGGAGTTCTTTACAAAGGAAATATCCAATATTAGAATAAAGGCTGCATAAGTGAGAACAATCTAACACAGAACTTTCCCCGAATAATTTGATAAAGAGCGACCACTGAGATGTGAATGTATTCCTATTAACAGATGTCTTTCCTAACCTGACTAGGGCTGTCTGACTGCCTGCAGTAGACTTGCATGAATATAGAATTTGATTTGTTCTTGAAATATATTCATATTGTCATATCATATTTATCCTTAATAAAGCAAAGCTCAAGCGACTATGGGCTGAAATATTGCTCAAGTAGTGAAAATCAAAAACCCACTGACTCACTCACCATTAGTCTTTGTGAAGAACATCTTCTTGTCAGGGCTTGATTTCATCTTTTCAAAGTGATAGATGCATTTCAGAAAGTTAGCTAGCAGAATCTACGAAGTGTTTTTGACTTGAGATCATGTGTTACCCACACCTGTCATGCACTGCATTTATTGTGATTTCTATTTGTTCATTTAATGAAATAAAGCTATTCTTCAGTATTGGTGGAATAGTTTCAATGATATGTAAAGACATTGTTTGCCCTTAAAGAATAACCACCTTCGTCAGAGTGTAGATGAATCATCCATTATTTGAGAGTTGTTTGAAGATTGAGTATTAATGAAATGGAAGTAGTCATGTGTGATTTGAGATGGACCAATTAACCAGGTGCTTTTGTATATTACAGCATCTGAAGAGTTGTCAATGGGTGGGATGAAGTTCACGACCTTTGACCTTGGAGGTCATAAACAAGGTAATAAGAGTCATATATGTAATAAAGCGTAATACTTAGGGGAAATTTGAATTTGAAATGGGGAGATATAAGAAATGTTGCAGCTACATTGCGAATACTTTCTTTCTTACAGATTTATAAGAGGAAGTGAACTGTTAGGAGCAAATTAGCCTTTTTCGGAGCTTTTAAATGAATTTAAGATAAATTTTGCAGTTTTTTATATAAATCAAAATGTTTAAGACATAGATAATCAGTTCTTGAGCTTAATAGATTTTTGTTGTTATGAAGTTGATCGGAACAATTGTAACAATGAATTGTTGTCTCTTACTCACCAGTACCATGTAAATAATCTGACAAAAAGCACACCAATACCATGTAAATAATCTGACGAAAAGCACACCAATACCATGTAAATAATCTGACGAAAGCACACCAATACCATGTAAATAATCTGACGAAAGCACACCAATACCATGTAAATAATCTGACAAAAAGCACACCAATACCATGTAAATAATCTGACGAAAAGCACACCAATACCATGTAAATAATCTGACGAAAGCACACCAATACCATGTAAATAATCTGACGAAAGCACACCAATACCATGTAAATAATCTGACGAAAAGCACACCAATACCATGTAAATAATCTGACGAAAAGCACACCAATACCATGTAAATAATCTGACGAAAAGCACACCAATACCATGTAAATAATCTGACGAAAAGCAAGAATTTCTATGCCATCTAAATATTAAACATGTAAACTGTACCTTTGAAATATCCTCTGGATTTGAAACCTTTTATGATTTTAGCTGTTTTTGTGTTCATACTGTTTATCTGTGTAGCACGTCGTGTGTGGAAGGACTATTTTCCTGCTGTGGATGGAATTGTGTTCCTTATTGATGCCTTAGATAGAGACAGGTTCCAGGAAGCCAGGTCAGAACTTCATGTGAGTATTACTCCTCTCATTACAGACTTAGTTCCAAAATGGTGCATAACTTTTTGCCACCATTTATTTACTTTAATTTTGTTGATGTTCAAAACTTGCAAATTACATGATCTGTTTTGTGACTTGTTACTGTCTGAAGAAAGTCTGCTTCACTAACCATTTTGAAAGATTTTTGATTATTTGAAGGTTGCTATAGTACAGTTCTTGTGTTTCTTAAAACGAAGATAGAGTTATTTCCCTTTGGTCATCAAACATTTTATGCAAATAGGGACAGGCTGTTTTAATTTTGGTTACTCAAGCAATGATTCTGTAAATAGTGTTAATGTTTGGTGGATGGTAAATTTGCATGACTCTGAACTTACAATATTTTGTTACAGAGTTTGTTGTCAGACGAGCAGGTAGCGAATGCCCCGGTGTTGATACTGGGCAACAAGATTGACAAGCCGGGAGCCGCCAGTGAGGATGAGATCAGGTCCGTCTTTGAACTTCACGGACACACCACAGGAAGGGTGAGTCATTGGTTGTCCTCTCCAGCCATCTGTCCATGCATCTCCTTACAATTATTCATAGATTTGAACATTTTCTTGAAGCACATATTGGCTTCAGAGAATAAAAGGAGCAATGCATGCTTGTTGGATTGTTTAATTTTCATTAGTTGTTAAATGACAAATTCATGGTACCATTATTTCCCAATCTATTGTCTTGGACCTGATGATTTACCTTTATGAAAAGGCTCAGAGTGAAAACAGATTTTTGTTTTATTCTCAAAGAAATGTAGGTTGATTTGACAAAACTTGTCTGTCTCCAGGGCCAGGTATCCCGCAGTGAGCTTCCGTCTCGACCTATGGAGCTGTTTATGTGTAGTGTGTTGAAACGTCAAGGGTACGGTGAAGGATTCCGATGGATGGCTCAGTACATCAACTGAGTGCAGTGACTTCTAGGCAATACAATCACACAGGAGTGTTGTCACCATCTTACCCTGTGTCAGACAGAGTGGTTCTCAGTTTTATAAACCAGCCGATAATACATCTGTACATACACATTTGAATGGTGGATTATGTGAGAGAGTGAGTCCAGCTTACTGTAGACGATGTGTGAATTGTTGTCATGGTAACTATCACAGTTGTCATGGTAACATTCTTGATTTTCATGGTAATATTTGCAATTGTCAGGTAACAAACAGTCCATTTTTTGAGGTAACAGTGATGGTTGTCATGGTAATGGTCACATGATCGTCTACATCTATAGTGTTGACGAGTGTGACTGTGATACAGCTATTTACATTCACACAGCATGTGATCTTTCAATCCGCGCTATCTTTGGTCAGCAATCATGTAATATGAACTTGTAGTGCTTATTTCAAGCCTGGTCTTCTCATTGGTAGACTGCTACTGCCCTTGTACGAGGAGTGAACGACTGAATCAAATCCCGAAATGGTCGTTGACCATCTGATCTTTAGCCTGAACTAGATTTCGACTATCATCCAGCTGATTAAATTAACATGTTACATTAAAGATTTTTAACAGTTTTTTGTTTTATTTATGTACATTGCTGTATGTATGGTCAATTCTTATTTGCATTCAGCCCGTGTATTTATTGTAGAGTTCTGTCCCCCTCTGTTGATTAATTAATATGTCTGCTCCAGGTTCCTCACTCGAGGCCTCGGCTCTTTATCAATAAAAATATATTTCCAAAATATTATTTTGTATGTCCTGGTTTGTGTCTTCAACATCTGCCGACTCTTCATCTATTCTCAGGATGATGCCTGGATTACAAAGCCAGATACAGGCTGTAGATTTCAAAACTGGCTAAGGTAGTCATGTGTGGCTTTGTATTACACTGCTGTTTTCATCAGCTGTATCTACTCAAGCAAACTTAGTATAGCATTAGGCGTTCAAAGGGGGTTTGTTTTGGGTTGAATATTCAGTTTAATATTAATATTATTTAGCACTTTTGTGAGAGGTAGTTTTATGATTGTACATTGTACAAGGCTGTAATAGAGGCGATAAAGTTCATAACCCAATATACTTCTTTCTTAAAATTCAAAGGTCAAACTTTCTAAACTTTTCTCTAAACCAGTGCAAATTATGATTTGTGAACTTGGTCTAATCTATGATATACCACATATCTTGTTATTTAATGTGTAAGTCATCAACCTGAGTGACAGATGAACTGCAGAGCCAATGGCTCTTTTTTTTTATCCATTGAGATGTAATACCGTGGGTTGTCAGTTATCACTCTGTCTGTCAGTCCATAGTCATTTAGTTGACGGAGCAGTTATCAGAAACTTTTCATGAATATAACCCACTCACTGAGATGGTGCATTTTGATATTTCGGATTTCGGGAAGGACATTGTTTCAGTTTCCTTAGAAACAAGTAGATATTTTATTCTCTACTCAGAACTCAAAAACTGCTTATCGTATCTTTCTGAATCTCTATTACATGGTTCAGTTAGAAATTTTTATTTCAAGATAATAAGTGCACATTTGTATTTGCCTTTTTCCATGTACCAGACACATGCTCAAAGTGCTAACACTACAATTATTCAATGCTAGAGGAGTGTATAGTTAGTTATAACATGCAGCAAAAAATGTGTTTTCAAAAAGTGTTGTAAAGTTGTAAAGTCAGTTGCTGATTTTATGACCAATTGGAGAAGGTTCCAGTGAAGAGGCCAGAACGAGGAAAGGACTTCTTTCTAAAGGTTTCAAGATTGTAGCGAGGCACAGAAAGCAGATTTTGACTTCGGGAACGCAGTTGACTTTCTGGGATGTAAGGGTGAAGCAATTCTCTTTAAGGCACTAGTGCACGCTTTTACGGTTTAAATTGGCTGTTTTAAGGTTTACGAGGACTTATGCATTCACTTAAACTTTCTATCGATGCAATGAAATACTAAACATTCTTTACATTCTTTATCAGAAGGGATCCTCCTTGGGGTACTATTGCATTAAATCTGTGTATTTTGCTATATGACAGGTTGTGACTATATTTTGAATAAAAAATATACAAAAAACTACATAAAACGTGTTTTCGTATATATCACCACCCTAACAGGGCCTCAACCCCTAGCGGTCACCATGACGCCAAGGGCCGATAACTCTATTCTCATCACTTATCAATCTGTCATACGGACCGAGAGGACGTGTGTTTGAAGAGAGTTGCTTTTGATAGTTTCAAGAAAACGATTCAAGTATGGACAAGGACAATTTATGGTGACCTTTTATATTCTATATATTATATATATTAGAGTAGGTCGCATTTTCGCATTCCTTCGCGTTGTGACTTAGGTTTTTTCAAACCAGGCGAACCACGTGCTTCGTCTTGGCGCGAGAAAATGGACGAACATGGCGATTTCCCAGATGATCATTTTCCGACTAGAGGAAATTGTCGATCTCCTGTATGGAATTCGTTTATTGTTTGGCACTTGATGTTATTTTTTGATAAATAAGCATCGTTCCACTTCGATTACGATTATTTTCGCCTTGTTGTTAACTTGACGAAAATTTTGGTGGATCGTTGGGCAAGACATTTTACATGTTCTTTTTACTTCAGGCTGTGCATAATTAGTGCTTGCTTACGATGCTTCTCACTTATATATGCCGCGGCCGTGTATCTAATACTTACATATATTTATTCAATATATAGTACTTAATTAAGGTCACACATTCCCCCTGCACTTAGACACCATGCTCAGTTTTTTCTTGTATGATTGGTTACAGTCATTTAAGAAGTGCACTGGGTGCAGCTCGACCATACCCCAGGCCGATCTACACGATCGATGCCTGGTTTGCCTGGTGTCAGAGGGGCATGACGATTCCGAATGTTCCACCTGTATGAACTTCACCCCTAAGGCCAGAAGGCGTAGGAACCTGGACGTGGTGTTCTACAGGGCTAGGCTGGAGGCGGGAGAGGACGTACGAGCTTCGACCCCCCCGTCCAAAAGACGTCGTAGAGTAAAAAAGGTTAAGGCGACTGTAAGTTCCCCCCCAATCCCGTCGGTCTCCACTGAGAGTTCCGACTCGGAAAGGGGGGACCGGGTTTCCCCTGCTAAGGCTCCCCTTACACATCTAACCATTAATGCCTTAATTAAGGGGCAGATGAAGGGCCTCATGGGGGAGCTGATGACCGAGCTCCGCAAGGAGATTAGGTCGTCGGTTCCTCCGTCGGGTCCCGATGCCCAGTCGACCGGTTCCATCGGGGCCGAGTTCGACACCGGCCTACAGGCTAACCCGGGCATGGGCCTGGGTGATGCCTTTAGTGTCGGGGCTCCGAGGCCCGGGTTCGCCCGGACACCCTCGAGCACCATCACACGGGACCCCCAGTCCGATCTCGGATCCGCCGAGACGTCTGGGGGGACCGGTTTCCCCAAGAGTCGGGGCCCGGACGCTTTGCCGTCGGGGCCCGCACCTGGGCTTGAGCATCCGCTCCCTTCCCTGGAACGACAGGGGTCGGACGGTGATGTTTTCAGGATCCCCTTGCTTCCTCGGTCTGCTTCTGCGGTCCCTCCTTCTGACACTTCGTCCCTACAGGACTCGGAGGTGTCGGAGGAGAGATCGGAGGAGGAGATGGAGGTCGGTGGGGGTTCTGAGGCTGACCCGACCGACCTCCCTATTGCTAAGGCCCTGAGGGGGGTCCGCGACAAGTTTGCGGCCGCCTTCCCTCAGGTCGTCGTTCCAGAGAAGGAGGCAGACAGCTCTGAGTTCCGACTTCCCGGGGGGGCTTTCGCTCCTCGCAAAGCTCCCCAGGTGCGACTCCGCATCCTGGACACCCTGAAGGCCGATGCAATCACCCCTCTCCTATCGGGTACCCGCAATCGATTCGACCTACCGGATCTAGCTAAGAGGTACCCTATAGGAGAGCAGGGATTGTTTGAGGTTCCGACGGTGGACGATGATGTGCTGGCCAATGTCAACCTGGATGCCCTCGGGGTCCAGGGACGGCGGGTGCCTCCCTTCAAGCAGTCGGACGCATTGCTGAAACGGACGTTCCGCTCCTTCGAGGAGATGTACCGGAACGCCTGTCAACAGCTCAGGGTCACTGTTCACCTGGCGTATCTTGCTTCACTGCAGAGTGCGTCCATGGCGGAGGGCAAGGTGCTCCAAAGGCAACTGACAGAGGTCAATTCTCACCTGGCTAGAGACTCCATTCGCAGTGCCTTGAGTCGGGTGATGACCGCAGTGATGGGGCTGCGGAGGCTGTGGCTGAGCTGTTCTTCGCTCCCGCAGCCGACCCAAAACTCGCTGCTGGCCCTCCCGTTCGAACTGGGTCAGACCCTGTTCCCGGGCTCGGGCGCAGTGATCAAGGACTCTGCGGACCGCATTGAGAGGGCCCAGACCGTTAAAAACGGCCTGGGCACCTCGGGGTCTAAACGCAAGTCCCCCCCCGAAGGCCTCCATTTGGGCCCGCCGCCTAACTCCCTCTCGGGGTGGAACCACGGTATCCCCTACGAGTCGGGCAAGAGCTTTCCAGGGAAGGGGAAGGCAAAGAGACGAAAGGGCAAAAAGCAGACCAAGAGTCAGCAGCAGCCTTTTCGGGGGAGAGGGGGCTCAAACCAGAGCTCCTAATCCCAGAGCTCGTTCTGGACACCTGTCAGGGGGCCCGAGTGCCGCCGAAGTCAGGGGTCCATTGCCTCCTCCCACATCTTCCAGTCGGGGGGCGTCTATCCCAGTTCCTGCGGGAATGGGAGAGTGCCACGTCGAACCCTTGGGTCCTGTCCACACTAAGGGACGGTCACTCGCCTCGCTGGAAGCATGGGCCACCTTCTTTTACCGGAGTGAGGCGCACCCCGGTGCCATCCTCCCCGGAGAAGGCAGAAGTTCTCCGCGCCGAAGTCGAAGCTCTGCTCGACAAAGCGGCAGTCGAAATAGTTCCAAAGGGGAAGGAAGAGAGCGGGTACTACTCGACCTACTTCCTTGTCCCCAAGAAGGACGGAGGCTTCCGGCCCATTCTGAATTTGAAGTACCTCAACAAGATGTTGGAGGTACCATCATTCAAGATGGAAACGCTGAGGTCGGTGATAGCATCTGTCGAGACGACGGATTGGCTGTCGTCGATCGACATCAAGGATGCGTACCTCCATGTTCCAATGCATCCCCAGTTCAAGCAATACCAAAGGTTTGCATTCGACGGGGTTTGCTACCAGTTTCGTGTGCTCCCCTTCGGCATCTCCACGGCGCCAAGGGTGTTCACCAAGCTGATGCTGATTCCAGCACAGGTGGCCAGGGCAGGTGTTGTCACCCATACCTGGACGACTGGCTGATCAGGGCTCTGTCCCAGAAGCTGAGTCAGGAAGCCACCCAGGACATTCTGAACATTCTGATTCGTCTGGGTTGGATTATAAACCTGAAGAAATCAGACCTTGTTCCCACACAGGATCTAGTTTTCCTAGGGACCAGGTTCAACACGGCAGCGGGCTCAGTTGCACTAGCCCCAGACCGTGTAGCCAAGGTTGCCCAGACCACCCACCAATTCCTACAGTTGCCTGCCCACTCCGCACGGACATGGCTCCGGTTGCTGGGGAACATGGCGGCGACGGTGGATGTGGTCTGGAGGGCTCGGTTGAGGATGAGACCAGTACAACAAGCTTTGTCGGAGCTCTGGTCTCACGCCGAGAGCCTAGAAAGAAAGGTAACCATTCCCGAGTGGCTTTTCGCTCACCTGGAATGGTGGCTGGTCGAGGACAACCTTTCCAGGGGCTTGCCGCTGGATACTCCTCAGACGACTGCCACGGTGCAGACGGATGCATCCCTCTCAGGTTGAGGGGGAGTCCTGGGGGACCACTCAGCTTCGGGCCTGTGGTCCCTGGACGAGTCTCAGTTGCACATCAATGTGCTAGAACTACGTGCAGTCAGGAATGTCTTCGACCGCTTCCTGCACCTGTTACAGGGTCAGGTGGTCCGGCTGGAGATGGACAACCAGACAGCCATGACATACATTGCCAAGCAGGGCGGAACAGTGTCCCCAGCTCTCCTCCGGGAGGCATGGCAGTTCCTTCTCTGGTGCGATCGGTACAACATTCGGGTGATACCAGTGTACCTCCCGGGAGTGGACAACGTCCGAGCGGACGCCTTGTCCCGGCGCATTCTTGCACCACACGAATGGATGCTCCACCGGGAGATATTCGGGCTTATCTCCCAGTTGTTCGGGTCGTTCCAGGTGGATCTGTTTGCGTCCGGAGTGACGAATCAGACACCGGTGTTCTGCTCCAGGATACCAGACCCAAACGCTCTGGCATCAGACGCCTTCGCGATAGACTGGACCGGCAGGGTGCTATGGGCGTTCCCGCCTATGCCCCTGATTCCCAAGGTCCTGTCGCAGTTAGGCAGCCAGCCTCCACAGCTGTTGGTTTTGATGACACCGCTGTGGACGGCCCAGAGTTGGTTTCCATCAGTACTCAGGTATCTAGTACTAAGGGTGCGCGGTATTATCGGTATATCGGTATATTGCGATATAGATACAACACGATACGTACCGGTACACTCTTCTGAAAATATCCAATATATCGGATCATATAAAATTAACAATTTCCGTGTAAAATTACAGAAAAATATAACCAAAAAACATGATTTTACTGATCGTTGAAGTGTGATCTCGCAAAACGAAAATAGCACGGACATGTTAAAAGTCCGATCCAAGTCACTGAATAATCTTTCTTTACAAAACGAGCCAGATGAGCATTGATCACTGTTCTTATTGCTGTTATTTAGTCAAGAGAGCATGGAAAAATTAAAATATGAAAAGTACCAATATATTGCAATACGTATTGCAATACGCCTCTCTGTATCGCAATATATTGCAATATGGAAATGAGTAGCGATACCCATCCTTATCTAGTACGGCCTCCTGTACTTTTACCCTGTCTACAAGACCTTCTGACGCAGGAGGGGGCGCCACACCCGAATCCCAGGATCAGGTGGGTGGCTTGGCCTCTGTCCGGAATCGCCTCCAGGAGAGCGGTATTCCTGCACGAGTTGCAGACACAAGACTGGCTTCGAGGAGGGATTCAACGAACGTTCAGTACGAGGATAGATGGGCCGGTTATGCGCGCTGGTGTAACAATCGAGGGCTATTCGATCCCTTTTCTGCAGGCTTAGTGCCGGTGCTCGAGTTCTTGCAGTCCCGGTTAGACGGCGGCTTGGCCGCGTCGACCGTTAGAGGCTACTCGACGGCCATATCCGCTTTCCACGTTCCTGTGGATGGCTCCCTTTTAGGAAGCCACCCCATGGTTCAGCGTTTCCTAGCGTGAGTGGACAGGATCCGTCCGCCTTTGCGGCGGATCAGCCCTACTTGGGAGCTCTCCTACGTATTAGATTGGTTGTCGGGCCCATCCTTTCGGGACCTGGACACCATCCCATTACGGTTATTGACCTGGAAGACAGCCTTCTTAGTGGCGGTCACGTCGGGCAGGCGAGTAGGCGACATCCACGCGATGTCCGCCGATCCAGAACTGACAGTCTTCCACAAGGACAGAGTCAGCATACGGCTGCCGGACTCGTACCGTCCGAAGGTCGATCATGCTTTCCATATTACAGCCTCGATAGAACTACCGGCAATGCTACAGCCATCAGCTTCAGGGGCGAGGTCGGCGGCACCACACATCCTGGATGTGCGTCGCACCCTCAAGAAGTACCTCAGAAGAACAAAAGAGGTCCGTAAGGACAAGCAACTCTTCTGTTGTTATGGGGGGGCGAAGCCCGGCTTGCCGGCATCAAAACAGACCATCTCAAGATGGATAGTTTCGGCCATTTGTTTGAGTTATGCTTATAAGGGGCAGCAGCTTTTATTTAACTCATCATCAGTTCAGGCTTGTCCTGAGATGTTAGTCCCAGGGTCGCTGGTACAGTCAGGCCTCGGCAAGACAAGTCACGTGACGGGGTGAGTGTACACTTCCTCTTCTATTACTCTATGTTGTTGTTGCAGACAGAATTCCACTTCCAGAGACTCATCTTTGGGAGTCTTTTTTATGCAATAGTACCCCAAGGAGGATCCCTTCTGATAAAGAATCGTACAAACCTGCAGAGGTTTCAGATTCTTTGAAGGGGATCCTCCTTGGGGCAGGGCCACCCACCTCCCCTTATTATGTCTGGCTATGCTAGATTGATAAGTGATGAGAATAGAGTTATCGGCCCTTGGCGTCATGGTGACCGCTAGGGGTTGAGGCCCTGTTAGGGTGGTGATATATACGAAAACACGTTTTATGTAGTTTTTTGTATATTTTTTATTCAAAATATAGTCACAACCTGTCATAAAGCAAAATACACAGATTTAATGCAATAGTACCCCAAGGAGGATCCCCTTCAAAGAATCTGAAACCTCTGCAGGTTTGTACGAATTTACCTGCAATCAACCATGAAAACGTCAAAACAGCCGCTGTCGTCTTGGACATAAAAAACTCTATGGTTAGCTGGGCACAAAACGGATAAATTATTGACATTTGGAAACGGCTGAACTAGTACTGTGTGCAGCATTTGAATTTACCTAAACTCTGAACTAAGAACAAATCATGAAACATGTTTCATGAAAGCAATGTTGTAAATTAACCGATTTAATAACACAGTATTTGCATTGTTATTAGATTGACCATAGCGGCTGCCGTTTCCGCTTTTCTGGTTATGAGCAAAATCTTAATATTTCCGATATCGTAGTTCATGCGGATTTAATGTAACGTAACATTAAATACTTCCGGCCATTAAAAATCCACTTTACTACCTGAATACGTAAATATTTGTAAAATAACTTACGAGGTAGATTACTTGAGTGAGGATAATGAGTAATATCGAGAGATATGCAGTATCTGTGCATTCGTTGTGTTTACGAAATATTGGCGTGCACTAGTGCGTTTAATTATTGAGGGCTTGCATCATGGAGACTTCAGTAAACAAAACACATAGGTTTGAATTCAGTTCTTACTTTGACAGGAAACTGATGTATATCTTTCATGATGGGTGTAATGTGACAGTGTTTGGGAGTTCTGGTGATGATTCTAGCTGCTGTATTTAGTACATACTGCGATTTTGAGAGTTGCTTCTGCGTTATACCAGAAAGGAGGCTATTACAGTAATCAAATCTTGAGATGACCAATCCTTGAACAAGATGATGTGCCGTGTCACAGTCGATGAGATGACTATTGTCCCAATGGCTCTTAAATGGAAAAAGCAAACCCTGCATAGATGAGTGACTTGTGATTCCATGGCTAGTTGAGTATCAAGCATTTCTCTAAGGTCTTTCAAGGTAATTCAATTTTTAAGGGAAAGATGCCGTAGTTATTTTCCTCTAGATATGAAATTTAGCTCTACAAGTGATCTTTTATGGAACTCTGTGAACCTCTTTAAGCCAAAGTTCGAAACAAAAGGACTGCAGATCACCAAAATGGACACCTTTCCCATGGCTGAGCTTATTCCTCCACATCAACTGTCTATTCAGTAATACAACTGGGGATCTGGTGTTGTGAAGATGATATGAGATTGTTGAATCTCACTAATCTGAAGAGTAAACTGATGGATGAGTTTATATCCTGAAACCTTTTGTTTTTCCAGAAAAGGTTGGTTTTAATTAGACGGGATAATATTTGATTGACTGGTTTAAATGCACACTTTACAGGCAGTTTATATTGGGAGAGAAAGCGAATTCAATGCATTTGCTATACCTAGGAATATAATATTAGGTTACTTTTATTCTTTTCTGATATTTGAAGGCATCACATACATACAACAAATCACATTCGTTTCCAATTCATATTTAAAATTCTCAATAATTATTTCCGAAATGTACGCAGTATGTATATTTAATTTCCTAATCGCTTACACAACTGTGTCAATATATCCTCTAGCAGCAAATTTGCAAGTCGGAGGTAGCGCAAAAGCATATTTACTCGTGAAAATTGGTAAATTTGTCATGCGAAAATACTTTCTGTCATATTTGGGTCTTTACTTTATTTCGATTAATTTTATGTTGGAGTCAAATATGTCAAAGTTCATAAATACTGTAATTTTATCGAGAAGTAGTAGTTTGTTCTTAAAATCAGCATCTAAGTGTTTCCTTTTCATTTAATTAACAATGTACATGTTCAAGTCCATTCTCTCCCAACAGAGGTAGCATCGTCATATATTCCTATTCAACAACTTGTATAGGAACTTGTGACGGAGCTACCTTTGTTGGGAGAGAATGGTTCAAGTCGAGATTTGAGATAAAAAAAAAAGAAAAAGAAAATGGCACGCGCCAATGACTCAAACGTAATTTTTAAAACTTCTTTACAGAAAACACAAAGACAAGTATTGATCGGTAGTGTTTAGAAGGTCATATTACTAATATATTTGTAGATGCGGAGGAGAATCTTGACTTCCTGACACGGATATGGCCGTCTTTCATAAATCTTTGTAAAACAAAAAATATAGTAATTTGGGCATTTTAGCGATAACGATGCAACTTTAGAGGAGCAAGGAATTTCACTTTGGACATTTATTATTTTTTCTCTCATTTTAGCCAAAGCAAAAATCATCAAACATACTCTGTGTCACTTAAGAAACTTACTTTTTAAAGGGATGAATGCATATTAAAGATAACATATCAGTACAATCTAGTTTTTATGTGAACAAGTTTTAGATTCATTATTTGTACATGAAATGTCATTTAAAGTAACAATGAATTTCAAGAAACAATATTCAAATTTCAAATTTGAAATTAATAAAAACGTTCACACTAAGAGTTTTTTAAATTGATCATTGGAAACGTCCGTAAAATCTTTTTTACGCACATATGAAACCTAGGAATGTGCATGACTGTTTCAAAGATGGGATGAAATGACAGGGATTAATCAGATTAAAAGTGTGAATATCTTAAAACAACGAACAGATTTAACCTAAACAATTACATTTAACAGTTTATAAAATAGCTTAATAATATCAAGCGTTTTGCAAAATACGATAGATTGATCAGCTTATTCGCTGTAAGTTATTAAGAGAAATTACGATCAACTGTATCGGTAGCAGGTCACACTGTGGTACAAGTGAGTCGTACAACAACACAAAGAAGAATCTAAGATCCATTCTTATGTGTTACCTATCTTTCCATTCTCTCCCAACAGAGGTAGCTCCGTCATAAATTAATACTTTATTAAATACATTGTATTGTGTGGGAATTAATGACGTTGCTACGTCTATTGGGAGAGAATGCTATCTTTTATAAATTAACTTTTTATATTCAAAATTTCATGTACCCAAAATCTCATGATTTTTATTTCGGCCAATTCAAGTACCTTTGAAGAACACGTTTTACGGTGTATTTCTTTTAAAGTGACACATATAGTATGTTTCATGACTTTCTAGTTTCTATACGTGGCTTTGAAAGTCCCGCAATATCACATGACCTGAGTAACTGAGTTTATTTCAAATCGTCTAAAGTTGCATCATTATCTCTTTAATGGCAAAATTGTTACTTATAACATGTATGGGCATGTAGATATTAAGAAGTCGAAATTCAGCATCCCATTTACATGTTAATCGGTTTGGAGTTTATAAATATATAATATATTTGGGTGATGTCTTCAAATACATTTAAAAAAATTGTCGATACCAAGATTAGCCTAATTCTTCTTTATGGATCTGAAATATGGGGATTAAGACAATATGAAAGTATAGAACGAGTTAATTTATATGCATGCAAAAGATTTCTTGGGGTAAAACAGAGCACTTGTATAGTACTATGATTTATGGAGAATAAGGTATATATCCCTTATTCATATATTCCACTATTAGAACCTTAAAATACTGGTTAAAATTACAGAAAATGCCATGTCATAAATTCCCAAAGATGTGTTATGAAATTATGAAACTATACGACGAAAATTGGAAACGAAATTGGGTGACGGACATAAAAGCATTGCTGAACAAAACGGGATATGGTTATGTATGGAACGATGATAATATTCAATTCCCTGCCCAATTTATTTCATCATTTACCCAAAGATAAAAAAATGTGTATTTACAATCCTGGGCCGAATCATTGCATCTGTCAACGAAATATTTATTTTACAATCAATGGAAGTTTGATATATGTTTTGAAAACTACTTATCAAAAGTTAATGTAAAATGCCGAGTAGCCCTATTCCGATTTCGTTGCTCATCCCATGAATTATACATTGAAACTGGTAGATATTCAGGTGTGCCAAGAGAAAATAGAATATGTCAAGTTTGTAACAGAAATAATATAGAAAATGAATTACCTACTTACCTACGTAATTTCCTACTTATATGCCCTGTCTATACGGATCTACGAAAAAAGTATATCAAATCATATTACTATAGAAATCCTAGTGAACGAAATTTAATTTCATTGTTAACAGCTAATAACACATTATTATTACAGAATTTGGCGATGTACATATATTTTGCAAAGAAGAAAGATTGTATTAGAAAATAACTGATAAGTGACTTATTACTCATGAGACATGTAATGTACTACAGGCCTGTGGTCTCTTCAGTACTGAATAAAGATTGATTAAAGATGTTAATCAGTGAAGTGACCCACTAAGCAATAAATAGAGGATACTAACGACTATTTTTATCAAACGAGTAAATGATTCAGTATATAACGAGCGAAAGCGAGTTTGATACCAAATTGTTAACGAGTTGAACGCTTTCGCTCGTTTTAAACTGAATCATTAACTCGTTTGATAAAAATAGTAATAAATGGAAGGCAGTTTAGCAGTCTGTTTATTAATCGCAAACATTAATCAAACATAATTACCGATGGGGTTCCGAAATTAACATTTCCGTGACTTGGCCGCCATTGACACGGCGGTGCTAACATTATGACGTCACAACAACACACTATTGTGACGTCATACGTGCAGTCGTATAGCTCTAGTTTCATATCGTCGTATAAATATAACATAGAGGATATTGTATTAGTGTCAATGACATACTGTGTTTACGACACGAGTGCTTTATATATATAGAGATTATTACCCGAGGAAGTGTGTCATATGACTTTTACGAAACGAGTATGAATGTTTCTATTTACCGAGCGAGAACGAGGGTTATACACAACTTCGCATGAGTTTCTTAAAAGTCATATGACACACTTCAGAGGATAATAATATCTTTATTACCGATTCTTTTCCATTTCAAACGCATGGAAATATTTAGAAAACGGCCTCCTTCCTTTGGGACGGCCCGCTTCAGTGACGACACAATTGTTTCATGACGTGACAGACGACGAAATACAGTAACTAACGCTTAGACAATAGTTGCTAGGAAAAAAGGCATGTGCAAATGTTCTCTTCAATAGAGATTATTGCCCGAGGAAGTTTGTCATATGACTTTTACGAAACGAGTGTGAATTTTTGTATTACCCGAGCGAGAGCGAGGGCTATACACAAATTCGCACGAATTTCGTAAAAATCATAAGACACTTTCGAGGATAATAATATCTTTATTACCGATTCTACTCCACTTCAAACGAACGGAAATTTTCAGAAAACGGCCTCCTTCCCTACCGACGGACAGCTACAGTGACGACACGAACAATGATTCTATGACGTCACAGACGACGAAATACGGTACCTCCTGCTAAGACAATCGTTGCTAGACAATCGTTGCTAGGCGTAACACCGCTAATGAATAACCATATGGGTAATAATTGAAAATATGTCACCGCTTATGAATTACCATATGGGTAATAAAAAGATGTAAATTAGAGAGTAATAATGCTATAGAGCTCAGTCCAATAAAATGACAGGTTCATGCAACTCGGCTTCACTCGGTAAACACCAAGCCATTCGCTCAAATCATAAAAAAATGGTGTTAAACTGGACATCGTTTAGTATTCTACATATCAATTACAACGGTAAATTTTCTGCGGACAAGCGGTTGTTTATGAGTTCAAATGGAAAGTCAAATTTCACTGGCTAATATTTAGTGTTATCTACAAGGTTACATGTCACCCTGGGTTGTTACGACTCTGATACCAGTTCACTATATTCTAAATAGTTCTCTCATTCTAATGGTAAAGTATGAGGTTAACGCCTTTCATTCAGAAAGTTCTACTCTATATTCATTTCAACACTTTCGGTTTTATCTAATGTCATGGATAAGTTTCTTCAAATGTCGTTAACCTTAAAGTCATTATGACAGAATAAACGTAGCATATACACTATTTCAAATCAATAGTATTAATACTTTGTATACGGTTCTACTGCTCGTAAAATCTCTGACCTGGAAACATATTTCATTAGTTAAAAAAGCCGATTAAATAAGAAACAGTCTGAGATCATTTCAGAGGGTGTGAATCCAGTATATTCAAAACTTTCAGAATCAAGACTTCATTGAACCCGTTTCAG
The DNA here is from genome assembly GCA_921293015.1 of Phorcus lineatus. Classification (NCBI taxonomy): domain Eukaryota; kingdom Metazoa; phylum Mollusca; class Gastropoda; order Trochida; family Trochidae; genus Phorcus; species Phorcus lineatus. Next base: position 499,246 of record OV121082.1, on the reverse strand, counting down.
AATAATCATTGGAGTTGGCACTTAAAGTCTTTTTGATATTCACGCCATGTTTGATAGGTAAAGAGAAACATTAGGTTTTCCGAATTTTTAGATTAATAAATTTATGAATTCAATAAATCATATACTAGTATGAAAACTCGGCATATTTAAAATATGAACCCAACGAATATGAACTAAAGGATATATATTGGAATATTCAAAGCCGGCTATACATAAATTATTTTGTAAAACAATTCGCTACAAAATTAATGTGTTAGTAATGTCCAGGAGTATCTACTCTCTGAAGTCCCCAGAATGATAGACTTTCATCTAGACTTTGTAGAGTTGTAGAAAGTGATAGACTTGCTCTGTCTGGAAAATCATACACACGTTTTAATGAGAAAATGAATAATACATCTAAAAGCTAAGGAAAACATTCTTTTCGTAAACTGAGACAAGCAATTGTTACTTTAAATACATATTGACATCGTGTGACTTTAGAATTGAAAAAATGTCCCCAGTCAAAGCAGCAAAATATGACAAACATTTGAATATAAATAGGAAATACAATATCAAATGAGTCTCCATCGCTAGCTAAATCTATATTCACCAAAATCCTTGGTCAAACAACAGTTAATAAGATGAGTCTTGTCTTGATGAATCTGGCTGGTAAATCCTAGCTAGCCTACAAAATCAAAAGAGTGTGTGTTTAACTTCTACACAATCACGTTCTCATAAAATCGCTTAAACTTTTGATTAGATTGACAAGTAGGACATTTATGCTTTGAATTATGTGTCCCCTTTTACCTGCATAAGCTAATAGTTTACTAATGTAAATTCATCTGAATTATGAGCCGCATTCGGCCATCAATGCTTCAACCAGTTTAAAAGTTTCACATTAAGAGTCCACATTACGAATAAACGACAAACACAAGCTGCTATTAAATAGTAATGACATGTAAATAGAATAAAACATTTCATAAACTGGTTTCGGACGATCGTCAATGCTTATATTGTTGCAGGGAGAAAGACAGCAACACCAATGTTGTTCTGCACGCGGTTGAACCTGCGAGCATCGGCTGGAACTAGACAACCATGGGTGGTACTACACTCAGTGTAGACTTGCACCCCAACCCTGCTGAACGTATATAAGTTCTCTCCTTCAAACAGAGTTGGCGAACACCTGGCGGGATTCTCTTCATGTTGAACGTAGCAGCTTAAATCTTGTTTACTCTATAATGTTAACAAATAATATAAGTATGTCCGTTTTTGCAGTAATACTTAATTAATGTCATGTTTATTATTTAACATCTTTTTAACTTTCTTGCACAATCGCAAAGAGTTTATTTCTTATCAAAATCGAAATTTATTAACGAGGTTTGTGAACCGATATAACCAACGAAAGTTTTCAAGCGAAAGTTTTCTTTCTCCATTTTTGTATCTGCGCATGCTCAGAATCGAACTGACCAAGTTTGTCTGGAATTGACCCTGCTTTCCTGTATTGATTAAGCCTTCTCGTAGTTGCCCACCTGCCGAATCATATGGGCCAACCCGTAATATATATATATATATATATATATATATATTATATATATACAACCACACAACCAGTAGTTAATTGGTTTTGTAACCATTGTAACCAGAGAATTCGTATAATGTTGATATCAATCTTATTAGAATAAAAACTAACATTGCTGCACTACGTTACGCAGATTATAGATCTCACTAGGCTCCCTTATTCAAGCCATCAGGTTAACCGTTGCTTCGGTTTGACCTCTTAATCTCATTGGCTTGCTGCAGATACCATCAAGCAATCACACTGCGCATCTCTTGATTGCTTTTAAGGAGCCTGCTAATAATTCCTCAAAGAGAAGTTGAAACTCTTATAAAGTTTTGACTTTACACAGAACAAGTTTAAGTTATTTGCATATGTCCGTTAATACTTTAAAACCCAGCTGATTTATTTATAAAATTTTTAGTCTTTGACGAAACAAGGGTCAATCTCATTAGCATATGTATGTCGCAAATGAATAATATATAATTATCAAGAAATCTAGTATTGGTGTTTGTACATGTTTTGGTTGTTTCTCAGCATGTTTATGGTTAATTTGTTTCATGAAATTTAATATCATTTAACGTTTATTACAAACTAAAAGACAAAACGTTTATTCAACGTAATTCTTTCAGGAATAAGCATTTGGATTGATACGGTCTACTAAATGATAACGATGAGAAATGCAGATTTTCCTTTGCGAAAGATAACTCCATAGATTCATTTTGACTTGTTTGTCCAACAAACCGAGCTAGGGTAAATTGAATGTTCATAAAATACATTATTTCGGGTATTGAGGCAGTTCGACATTCGGAAAACATTCGGAAGATTTTGGTTTCCGAGATCTGAAAAGCGTACAAGCGAAATGCAACTCGCCAGCACCATAGATTACGGGATGACCTCGATGATTGGCTGATTTGAATTATGTCAGAGGTAAACCGACGGCTCACGTAACGGAGCCTGGGGAGATCTACATGCGTAATGTAGTGGAGCATTTAGATTTCATTTTAATGAGATTGATGTTGATATCTAACTATTATATTGACCCTGTTTCACAAATGACAAACTGACTTTTATCATCGAGCATCCAACACACGCCGATCATTAGATATTTAACCGATCATTTCACCTTTGCAGAACAGTCGGTTCCAGGGGAGATTCTTAGGAAGCAAATAATTGAATCGTGCAGAAAACCACTGTGACCTTGGGATAAGTATTACGACGTCAGTGGTGCTCATATAAATAACGTCATTTTATTGATGTCGTATTCGAATGAAGCTTAGTCTAAGATTAGTCAAGTAGAACAAAGACTTTTTGCGCCTAACAATTACCTCAAACCGTGTGAACACACGAAATAAAACATTGTTTAATGTATATGTAGCGTATTTGTATTCATAACACAAAACCAGTTATAATGAACTCTGTTATCCATACGATGTCTTTGTATGAACGAGTGCGCGCCAGTTACTGTACCGGATGTGCCGTTAGCGAGAGAGCAGACCTCATGGCTGCTGATTGTACTTGACTGTCATGTAATATCGAACAAGCATCAATACACGAATCCTCCGGAACGTACAGTGTTTGTTATAATGCCCAAGTCATCACATATTTTGGCGACGAGGTAAAAAGCTGGATGTCTTAACGTTTTTGTGGACATTTTGTGTGTGATTACGTCCGTCGTGTGTCACTCGCTTCCAAAAAACATGGCGTCGTCTACATCCGGGAAGATCGACGAATTCAATCCAGAGACAGACAGTTGGGAAATTTATTGTGAACGATTAGAGCTGTTCTTTACTGCTAGAGGTGTGGATGATGATAATGATAAGAAGAGGGCTATTCTACTTAGTGAAATGGGTAAGACGGCCTACACACTTCTCAGGAATTTGTGTGCTCCTACGAAACCTAAAGAAATGTCGTTTGCTGACATAGTGAAACTCATGCAAGATCATCAACACCCAACCCCGTCAGTGATAGTTGAGAGACTTAGATTTCATAAGAGGGATAGAAAATCTCAAGAAAGTGTTACCGCGTATGCTTCAGAGTTGCGCAAATTGGCCAGTACATGTGACTTTGGTACTAATCTGGATGATTCACTTAGAGACAGATTAGTTTGTGGCATTAACAATGATGCTATTCAGAGAAGATTGTTAGGTGAGAAGGTGCTTGATTACAACAAGGCTTTCACATTAGCACAGTCAATGGAATTGGCGGCAAAGAATGTAGAGGATATTAAAAGTGGTACTTCAGGCATTTCAACACCTACAGGGGGCAATATGCACAAGATGTCATCATCTCAACATACTCCAGGTGTCAACCGACCATGTGACAGATGTGGTTTACGGAATCACAAATCTCCGGACTGTCATTTCCGCAATTCAAAGTGTTACAACTGTGGTAAGATTGGCCACATAGGGCAAGTGTGTCGCCAGTCACAAAGCATAAGAGGCTCTCATCGTGGACGTGGCTTCCATCGATCAAGAGGTCAAGGTCGAAGTAGGGGTCACCATAGACGTTCATCAACAAATAAGGTCATTCCTGATGACAGCAGTGATGTTGAAAAGGAAAGTGAAGTGTATGACATTTACAAGATGGAGACCATCTCTTCTCCTATAGTTGGGAGGAGAGAGAAGGAACCACCAATGTTTGTTAACTTATCACTTAATGGTCAGCCATTAAGCATGGAACTAGATACAGGTGCAACATTTTCAGTGATAAATGAGGACACTTACAGCTCGTTAGGGAAAGATCCACCCAAACTTGGACCTCCTCATACCATGTTACGCACTTATCTAGGTGAAAAGATACCCCTTCTTGGTTCCTGCTCAGTGAAAGTGGGTTATGGCAAACAGACAATAGAACTGCCAGTTATCGTAGTGAAAGGGAAAAGAGCCAATCTGTTCGGCCGTGACTGGCTGCGACATGTTCGTCTCGACTGGGGAACAATCCTCAGAGTGGATTGTGATGATGTTCAGACTATCCTAAACTCTCATCCTGATGTCTTCAAGGAGGAACTTGGTGAACTAAAGGATACCAAGGTGAACATTAACATATCTATTCCTTCACAACCACGTTTCTACAAACACCGGAATATGGCGTATGCCTTGAGGGACAAGGTTGAGAATGAACTGGAACGATTGGAACAGCAAGGTGTCATCAAACCTGTTCAGTACGCAGAATGGGCTGCACCCATTGTACCAGTATTGAAGTCAGATCAATCTTCTGTGCGCATTTGTGGAGACTACAAACTTACAGTCAACCAGGTTGCGAAACCAGACTGTTACCCTATACCCAGGATAGAGGACTTATTTGCATCACTCTCCGGAGGCAAGCAATTTACCAAATTGGACATGAGTAACGCCTACCAGCAGCTAGTGTTGGACGATGAGTCCAAGAAACTCACCACAATAAATACTCACAAGGGTCTCTACGAATATCAACGATTACCTTTTGGGGTGTCAGCAGCTCCTGCAATTTTCCAGCGGACAATGGAATGTCTACTCAGTGACTTACCACATGTGTGTGTGTATCTTGATGATATTCTCGTCACAGGTGTTGATGACGCAGAACACAATAGGAATTTAAATGAAGTTCTTGATAGATTGCAGAGAGCAGGGTTACGTCTCAATGCATCAAAGTGTCACATCAAGAAAGACTCCGTTACTTACCTGGGACACCGGATAGATGCACATGGACTGCATCCACTGGAGGAAAAAGTCAACGCTATTGTGTCTGCACCAGCTCCCCAGAATGTGACAGAGTTAAAGTCATTTCTTGGAATGGTACAGTACTACCAGAGGTTTCTGCCAAATCTTTCCACAACATTAGCTCCACTTCATAGTCTATTGCAAAAGGACTCTCCATATGCATGGACCAAGAAACATGATACAGTATTCCAGAAGGTGAAATCTCACTTGTCTTCGTGTAAAGTCTTGACGCACTACAACCCGGTTCTTCCACTCAACTTAGCAGCTGATGCTTCTCCTTATGGAGTTGGTGCGGTCTTGTCGCACATAATGCCAGATGGTACTGAGAAACCTGTGGCGTTTGCGTCACGTACATTGTCTCCTGCAGAAAAGAATTATTCACAACTGGACAAAGAAGCACTGGCCATAGTGTTTGGGATAAAGAAATTCCATCAGTATTTGTTCGGCAGGAAATTTCAGCTGTTGTCGGATCACAAACCTCTCATGGGTTTACTTGATGCAGAGAAAGGCATCCCAGTGATGGCGTCAGCCAGACTTCAGAGATGGGCCTTGATGCTCGCGGCTTATGATTACAGTATTGTGTATAAACCAGGCTCCAAGTTAGCGAATGCTGATTGTTTGAGCAGATTGCCTCTGCAAACTCCAGTGTCTGTGCCGCCTGTTCCAGGAGACACAATAATGCTCCTTGAGAACATGGCTGAATTCCCAGTGAATGTGAAACAAATTCAGATTTGGACAAGGAAGGATCCCTTGTTGTCTAGAGTGAAAAAATTAGTGGAATGTGGTTTTCCTGAAAACATGAAGCCAGATTCAGAGCTCAAGCCATATGTTCAAAGGAAGCTTGAATTGAGTGTTCAAGATGGTGTGGTGCTCTGGGGCAACAGAGTAGTGGTTCCACCTCAGGGTAGGAAACAGTGTGTAGATGTGTTGCATGAAGCACACCCTGGAATAGCGAGGATGAAGGCTATTGCCAGAGGTCTTGTGTGGTGGCCATGCATAGATTCAGAGCTAGAGAACAAGGTCAAGATGTGTTCAGTATGTCAACAGAGTCGCTCCTCACCCTGCGAAGCGAAACTGCATCCGTGGGACTGGCCATCTAAGCCTTGGTCACGTCTGCACATTGATTATGCAGGTCCCTTACAAGGTAAAATGTTTCTCATCATTGTGGACTCCCACTCTAAGTGGATGGATGTGTTCCCTGTCAATAACGCAACAACAAGCGCCACTCTTGAGTGTCTTCGGAGAACATTTTCAATCCATGGTATACCCGAGACAATCGTTTCAGACAACGGGACATGTTTCACAAGCGATGAATTTGCCTTGTTCATCAAAAGGAATGGTATTCAGCACATCTGTACATCCCCTTATCACCCAGCGTCCAATGGACTAGCAGAGAGGAGTGTTCAGACATTCAAACAGGGATTTACGAAACTCAGCGGAGGTTCCATTGACACTAGGGTGTCAAGGTTCTTGTTCAGGTATCGCAACACTCCACAGACCACAACAGGGTTATCTCCAGCGCAGTTACTATTTGGGAGACGTCCGCGTTCCCATCTGGACTTACTTCACCCAGACATTGGTTCTAAAGTCCAGCAGAAACAAGAGAAGCAGGCAAGCTATCACGATAGACATGCCAAGTCACGACAGTTCACCTTAGGTGATCTGGTTTACGTCAGAAACTTTCTTGGTAAGCCAAAATGGTTACCAGGCGAGATAATCCAGTGTACAGGTCCTGTCTCCTACAAGGTCAGCTTGGCAAATGACAAGGTTGCTAAAAGACATGTAGATCACCTCATCAAGCGGTATATGGACAGTGACTTGTCGGAACCCAATTCTCCCGGAAGGTCAGAAGAAAGTGATATGCAGAAATCAGCTATTACATTCTCACCAGAACTTCCAGAACAGAGTCCTCTACCAATACTATCCACAGACAAACCAACTTCTGGTGCCACATCACCTTCATGTGACACTAGTCTGGAACTGTCTTCATCAGTTGAGTTAAGAAGATCTACTCGCGAACGCAGAGCTCCTGATAGACTCAATCTGTAAACATACTGTAGAAATTGTTCAGTGTTTTTCCTTTCAGGATATTGAACTTTGTGTTTTTTACATTGTGTTCATTTCAGAAACCAAGTGAATGAACATTAATTTGTGACTTTCAGTGTTATACTGTTAAACAGTTTGTTATATTGGAAGGATTCCAGTGAACTCTTTGATTTGATCAGTATCTCATTCTCAGGATGTTTGGCTGAGTAAAGTTGTTTATAAATCACTTTTGATGTTATTAACTAAAGGTGGAGGAATGTAGCGTATTTGTATTCATAACACAAAACCAGTTATAATGAACTCTGTTATCCATACGATGTCTTTGTATGAACGAGTGCGCGCCAGTTACTGTACCGGATGTGCCGTTAGCGAGAGAGCAGACCTCATGGCTGCTGATTGTACTTGACTGTCATGTAATATCGAACAAGCATCAATACACGAATCCTCCGGAACGTACAGTGTTTGTTATAATGCCCAAGTCATCACAGTATAATATCAGCGGAGTTTCAAGTCTAATCTGTACCGTTCGTCAGATATCGAATGTGCATTCGTGTACGGAAAAATATTTTCCGGTAATTACAGAATTTATCTATGCCTAGAACTCGGACAAATCAACCAATGAGAATTGAGTATCCAGCAATGTCATGAGTAATTCATGTAATCTTAGTAAACACTTACAGTTAGAGAATGTTTATGATCTTTCCATGTCACTTAATACGAGCCAAAATACCATATATCCTTAATTACGCTCAAATTTCCTCCTCAAACTTACATCTTTATCTCTAAAATGCACAAATTATGAAATTTTCTTGTTTTAAATGATAACCGGAAAACGGTCGTTGTAATATTACGAAGTAGAATATCTGCGTCCCCTTTACATGTATCTTACTGAAATGAGCTTCTTATCGCTACCAATCAGTGTTTGTGTAAGCGGGTGCTGTAAATGAGTTTTCAAAATTACGTTTGAGACATTGGCTCGCACAACTCTCCGGTTTTTTTTATCACAAAACATGACCTAAACCTGTTTATTGTCCACAAACAGAACTTATTAGCTTTATGGTACTGATTTCCAGAGACAACCACTACACCTTGATTAAAAAACACCATTTATAAAGGTTGACATATTTGACTCCAACAACATACTCTGTGCCCCTTCAAGTAGTCAAGAATGAGTTTATTTTAGACCAATTTTGAAATATCAAGGAAACATTTTTGATTTAAAATATGAACAAATCTATGACCTTTTTGTAAAATGAATAAAATATTTTCATGATTATAAAGGTTGAAAATAAATTAATGATGTCTTCTATATATTTCATTGCATCCACTCTACGTGAACATAAATAATAAACATGTTTATAAGTCAAGAGTGCGTTGTCTTTGTTCAAGCTGAACCTTTTTCTCATGTAAGTAATTAATTTGATGGTGGCACGTGAACGCTGGAGCTTACATGAATAAATTTATTCCTTATAAACATACCTAAGTAAGACTATAGTAACTCGAGAGGTCCTTTAAAAGTATATTTACTATAGTATAAACACCCCTGGAGTATGTGTGACCGTGTGAACAGTTTGCACAGGTGAGTATTCATCGTGTTTATCCCCATGTTTATCCCTGCGGCAAGTCACACAAGTAACGCAACATGACACAAGTAACACAACATGACACAAGTAACGCAACATGACACAAGTAACGCAACATGACACAAGTAACGCAACATGACACAAGACACAAGTAACGCAACATGACACAAGTAACGCAACATGACACAAGTAACGCAACATGACACAAGACACAAGTAACGCAACATGACACAAGTAACGCAACATGAACATGACACAAGCAATGCTTGTACTATAGAAGCCAAATATACATTTTCAGTGTTCGATAAGCACCATATGCGTCCGGTGGAACGCAAAAAGATATTTTTGCATTAGTCCTTTGCGCATCTGATACTTTCGCTATGGGTGCACATTGCTATATGAAGCTTAGGTTTTCAAGATAAGTTGCATCAGCTCAGAGGAGTAGATCCAGTACAGTGCCGAGTCAACGTATGACCAAGTTTCAGTGGTCTCCTTACACAAACGTCCATAGTGACAAACATGGCTTTAATTAATTTCAATATATATATATATACACAATTTATATACACGATGAAGGATGACGCACGGGATGACTGTATATATTGTAGTGGTTGTGTATATATATATATATGTACAGCTCACCCTGAGATAGGATGGTATTCAATGTCTGTCTTGCTCATCTGAAAGTTCCATATACAAAATACGTTATCAGAGGACATGACAATGGTTTGAGACCACCAATGGGGAGATCGTTGTTAATTTCATACTTTCCCCGGACGACACAGTCCCAGCTTATCCCATTATGTTACTCTTTCCATTCCATCTAATGAAGTTTCTGAAAAATTAAGAAGTTGTCGTCAAGAAATCTTTCTTTTCATACTTTCTTTATAAAGTAAGGAAAATTCAGTTATTCTAATTTAATTTATACCCCACGAAAACAACAAAGGAACAAAATGCAGAGATATTTGACTTTAATGAGTATAATAAATAAAGAAAGTAATTTTTTGATGTGTCTATGTGAAAGAGGTTATAGATGACGTTGGTTTGTACTCTCCACCATTTTGTATAAATCTCATTTCAACATTTAGGACATTGATCAGCTTACATCAATATCTGAGAAATCTTTAGATAGTAAAAATCTTCATACAGAATCAGTTCATTATTTTTTATCAAACTATTTGTCATTTTCAGATTGCCACCTCGCTTCCAGCTGGTGGCCCGGATTCCTCTCCTCAGGGTTGCGCTCCTACTGGGAGGTATCCGGAGTGTCTATGGTCGGATTACGATTCAGCCGTATGGTCCCAAACTGTGTGAGGCCCTTTGTCAGAGATACACGGACTGCACAGCTAAAATATTCGATGACATACACTTATTCTGTCAATTGTTTGTTAAAAAACCTGCTTATAATCGTAACTGTCACCTATCACATGAACCGGGCGGGGGAGCTGAAATGCAGTCCATTCAAAGAAAGAATATTTCACATGCCAAACTGCGAGGTAACCATTTCTTTTTACCACTGTCATAATAGGAAGCGATTAGTGTAGGGAAATCAGAGTGAAGAGATAGTTAAAAGAAAATTAGTGTTACATTGGAGGCTATTTAGATACGCATACATATTTAGATACGCATCCACACTTTGAGTTATATCAGTGTTTCAGGAAATTGGTTACCAATATATCTTTTGTATAGTATATATTGTTAACACTTTTCGATTACATGTTATTCTGAGATGTTTCACTTTGCAAAGATGAGTTTGAAAATATGTAAACATTATAATATCATCCAATTATCAACTACATTTTTTGTAGAGGTGACGTTTCTTTGCATTACAGTATATAAACTTTATTAAATATACGATGTGAATTCCCTTTGTGGTGTATTCTGTTTGTTGTATTACTATCATGTGACTATATTTAAGTGAAGATTTCTCTTTCAGATCAAGCCTGCGGTCCCGTGTCTCTACAACGCTTCCAGACAGCCGGTTCAAATAGTAATCTGCCGGAAGTAAAGAGACTGGTAGTCCAGGGATTCTTGGATGTCAACTGTAGGGACAAAGATGGTTTGGCGCTTGTAATGGTCGCAGCGAAAAGTAATTGGGAAGAAATATTTGACTTGTTAGTGGAACATAATTGCGATCTTACTGCTCGGGGTCTGCAAGGTGAATGCGTGATGCATTTTGCATGTTTTGCTGGTGCTTTGGACATTATAAAGAAATTGGTAGATACCCATTGTAGTGACCTGGAATGTCGAGACCATATTGGACGAACCTCTCTGATGAATGCTGCCTACCGTGGACATGTTAAAGTCGTAGAGTTCTTGGAGGTTAGGGGGGCTGATATGAACGCTGTTGACAAATACGACAACACTTTCGTCAACTATGCTTGTAAAGGCGCTTATAAAGACCAGCATGTCCTGTTCCTGAATACATTCGATATAAAGTGTGAAGGTCTCCTCTGATGTTTGCTGTTGATATGTTTTTACATTCATGCAATGTTTTCGAACTTGAATTTTAGCATCCAATTACTATTTGATTGTTAAGATACACAATATCAATAACGCAAAGTTGTTGTTATCACAAATGGCTCTATCAATGTCGATGGCTGTCTTATTTGATTCATTCAACAGAAAATCAGGTGACCAAAATTTTATCCAAATGCTCCTTGCCGAGTTTATAATCTTTAACCCGGGTGGGAACAGTGACACAAACGCAACAACGAACGTTCGTGCATGTGCCTTATGAATTATTTGCGCAGATGGGTATAAATGCTTTGGGCACTTTAACACACTTTTATTGATGGTTTTTTTTCGATACACAATAGGAAGGGCTATCGAGTTTAACGATTCTTGAGGTGACCTGGCGTCTTCACAAATCTCCACCTGTGATTCATACACTGTTATAGAGGTTCCAGACAACTGGGGGTGCACACCTGGTTAAGTTCAGGAACGACAACGTCCATCAACGTCACATGTTTGTGACCGTTACATCATGCCGTCAGCCTTGAAGTACATATTTGTCAGCTAATGTTGTTTGCGTGCAGCTCAGGCAGTGCCAAAACAGTTGGTTATTGGCCGCCGGCATCCATACCTGACGTCCAACCGTAGCCATTGAACAGCACGTGATGCATGGTGTCAGGTTCGTTTGCGAGATAACACTTGTCAAGAGTATTGGGTTTTTCATGAGTTTGAATTCACATTGCAGTTTCACGAGTGTTTTGAAGCCGAGAGGAACACTCTCAGGACGTTGCCGTAAGCAAACGTGACCAGTTGGATGATTCTACATTGTCCTTGGTGCCTTCAGTCTTCATCAATGGACTTCTCCCTACGGAATATAGATTAGTTGTTTGACTTGTTTGACTCAGCGCCATTGAACCACAATCTAAGCTACAGGATGAAAACCTCAGACCACGTCGGGAACGAGTCTCTACAAACAGACTTTCTCCTTCAGGTAGAAGTTGTCAGGATAGGTTGGCAACATACTCAACAGATCTTCAGCTATCCATCAAGTATGACTTTGACTTTGAAAAAGACACTGCCTCATTCAAATGAATTTTATTGTGCTGCGCATCTCCTGATCGTCTCCAAATCCTGTCTCATTCATGAATGATAAAACACGAAACAGTCAAATAACATGCGTTGAATTAAGTTTGGAGTTGTTTTTGAGTTATCGAAAATTCAATGAGTGTTCCCATATTCTTTGAATGAGAACTATGAATTACCTTTATTTCACTTATTTTTCATACCACTTCCAATAAAAGTCAACTTTGAGGACGGCCACATGTCTCTCGTGTAGCTGTCAATAAATATACAATGACTTATATTTTCTTATACTGTACTTCGTAACTATTGTAATTTTCTGTACAGTTAATCTCGGGTTAGTTTCAAAACACTTCTCGTTGAAATATCTCTTTCTGTACTGTGGAATCTCCAATGCGTTGCAACGCACTCACCATTGTGTTTGATACCGTATAACTTTCTCCACTGTGTTCCCTACACGCAAATTTTCTTACGGTGAAATATAACTTTATGTACTGTACTGTAGAATATACAGTATGTTCCAAAACACGCATCATCTATTACAATGATATATCGCTTTCTCTTCTCTGAAATCTTTGATGTTTTTCAAAACACGCACCATTTCTTATTGATATATCGCTTTCTCTTCTGTAAAATTTTTCACCATCGCTTATGTTGAAATATGATTTTCCACACAATAGAATATCCGATAAGTCTAAATTAAACTAATAAAATCCTAAACATTACTAAACCAGGTTTATATTGAAATAACCGGAGTTGCACTTTAGACAACAAGAGTCCATTATAAAACCTCATGCCCTCGTGAGTATCTCCTTTACGAAATATAAAAAAGTACTACAGTCAATTGTTGAGTTGATGAATGAAATTTACAGTCCTTTTGGCTCTATTGCAGATTGCTTTTGAATGTTCATGTCTTAATCCATAGGGTAGTGTAAAAATGCTGATTGCAATTGGATTCGAACATTTTTGATAGTGGGAAAACAAATAATGATCTAGCTGCAACACTGAGTTCGGGATTCGAACAAAGAACCCAATGCAAGCATGTACTGAAATCACTTATCCTTGCAATCACTCAGCACGTTATGATAAATGTTCTTTTTAAATGCACTCAATAGAAACTTCCCTTAATTGAAAACCATCACCTGAAAATCTTAAGACTTAAAAACACACGCTCATAGATCGCAGTTAACAGGTCACCTTATGATGCGTTGAAACATAAATATAATTTGTCTTTTAATTATGATTTACTATTTTATATAATACACATTGCACACGCTTTTAATTCTATTCAATTGCAAAATCTTATTTCTGTGAATGTGAAGATAAAACTTCAAAACGCTTTGACTCAAATTACATTTTCAATATATCTCTACCTCGGAAACTTTGCACATAGGAATAGTATAATTATCAGTTTTTATCAGTATTGCAGTCACGGTTGAATCACATGCTTACTAATCATTGCCGCCATGGACCGGAAACAATTTTATGTTACATTGAAATAGCTCGTCATTTATGACGTTGGGTACTATAAACATGACATTCGTCAATCAGAGTGAATGATTGACTGCACTCGTGAAATATCATCTAATTGCGCTCTCACGAATATTTGAACTACGTCAACGATCTAAAGATCTGCCAGTGTGTGATTATGATACTATGAAATATCGCCAGTACAATATCTTGTTATACACTTGTATCAAAGGACGGCATAATCTGTTATTGGAAAATATCAGCCTTTTTCTAGAGACACGAACCACTCCATGGTTTTTCTCCCCTGAGTAAGGTAGAGTATGCAGCCAACACTGATGATAATTTTCTCTTTGTCTCACCTACAGAGACCAACAGGATATTTCTTATAGATAAAACCTATTTCTATTTCGCATATCATTTTACTGTCGTATATTTACAAAGGGGTTGCAGAGATGACCATGTGTTGAATATCTGTCGCATCGTTGAAACATACTATTCTTCGTCACATACATACGTCATATTCATATGTCAAACTTATTCAATGTCCCAAATTTTATGTTTTGAATTGCATGTTATTATGTTGTCATGCAATGATATTTCGTAATTGTGCCAAGATTTATTGATTGTAACCATTCTAGTGAATAACAAAACAAACAAAAAACAAACAATCCATATCAAAGGTGTTTTCAGAGTGACGTGTTGCTTCATAATATTATGTCGATGTTATACAGATGCCTATCAGCATCTTGTGGTTAAATAGATTTGCGATAATACAACTGTAATTCAGATGTATAGGGTAGGATCGAAAGAATCTTGGATGTGCCTCTAGGTAACCTGACCCCGGGTCCCATTTCCTCTTGATATTTCAATAATGTTTACTCATCCAAATCAGCCAAAAAGCAATTAAATGATTCAAATCAGTTTTGACACCAAAAAAAAGAAGCTGTGGCTGTTTTCATGAACATATTTTGAACGTTGCTCTGGGTTCCATTAAAACCTTATCCCAACATGTGTTGGTTATTGGTTATTAAGTCAATAATTTTCAGAATTCTTTTCATTACCTATCAATTAAAACATAGCCTCGGGAAGGTTTCACTAATCTCCTGCACAAGGCTTCAGGCACTGTCCGCATTTTAATAAGTCTCCTTATTTTAGACTTTGGTTCCCCTGGGGATCTTGCAACATGTCATAGGGAGTTCAGTCTTTGATAACCGGGAGTAATTACACGTTTGGTAATATGCTGGATGCTGCCTGATACAGCTGCTGACATGTTTGTGTAATTACCAATCACAGCTTCAGCTCAACGTTATTGCCACATCTGTGTCTCTAAGCTCTTTACTCAGGTGGTTTGACTCATCCTGGAAACCGACAAAGATTTACTATGAAATGGAAACTAATGTTTGGATAAATTTAACAATATCAACTATTTGTTCTGATTTCGAATGGGTTTGAAAATATTTTTCAAAGTTTTGAATAGGAAACTTACATGAAACCATTTCGTATGCATTATGTTTTTAAGCACGCTGGTTTCATACTCTGTTCTTTGAACAAATTGATATGGACTTATCTTGGAGGGAGGGATTTGCTGTCATAAAAACCGGACTGCAGTGTGAGCCACTTCTCTAAAAGAAAATACTCAAGTCGACATTTAATAAGTTTGTTTTGATCTTAAACTTAAAGGATATTCATTGTGGAAGCGAATCCATTTTCAGTATTCATGTAGAATCATTTTTCTCTTTCATTTTGTTTACAACAACTGTAATTATCATGCTAAGAACTTAGACTTTTGAACCTGATCGTGTCACCTCAATCATATTTGTTGTTTGTTAATATTGTTCTAATACAAGTTTGGAAAAGCGGCCAAGTGTTTTCCCGTCCTGAAACTGAACATCTTATGTATTCGGCAGCTAGCAAAACAAAAGCTTACCTAGGATATTACTTATTTAAACTCTTTACTATGCCTGAAATAATCATCTGAAAACATAACAATAAATAATATAAAACATTACATTACAGCGTTTATAAAGTACCACCTGATTTGGTATTCAATATATTTCGTCTGGCGAGAAATATAAACTCCTTTCTATAAACAACTCTTCACATCAGGTAAATCAATTATCGAACATTTCACAGCGATATCGTGTATTTCGATTTGTTTAAGATAATTAAGTAAAAATAAACTAAAGCTTTTAGCTTTTCTAAAACATGTTGCCCTTATTTCGAAAAGGAAAGTAGGTATAAGTACCTGAGGACATCATTTAACGTTATCAGACTAAAACTTGAAAGCATTATTTCTCAGGCTATAAGGAAGTCATCTGTACAGCCAGGTAGGCGAAATGTGGATTATACAAACTCCTGGAAAAGTCAAACAGAGAAGTAATTTTACTTGCTTCATTTAAAATAAGTGGAAATATTTATACCACCATATAACTTCGAAGCTGTAACGTATTTCAAGAAGTCGTGACGTTACTTTGT
Organism: Phorcus lineatus; assembly: GCA_921293015.1. Classification (NCBI taxonomy): domain Eukaryota; kingdom Metazoa; phylum Mollusca; class Gastropoda; order Trochida; family Trochidae; genus Phorcus; species Phorcus lineatus. The sequence goes on along the minus strand of OV121082.1, from coordinate 482,903 downwards.
CACAACAGAACTAACATGCACTAATCACGGTTGAATCACATTCGTTGTAATCATAGCCGCCATGGACCATATTTTATATGTGTATCTCTATATTCTCAAAACTGTGTTAACATATAAAAACTGTATGCTTTTCTTTACTTACAAGACATTTCGCTTCAATTTGTCCGGATCCTGTGACATTTACAAGTGGGTTACAGGGTCTGACGTGACTGATTATGTATATTTGAGGATGTCGGTTGACCATATAGTGAATTACACGGAAGATAAAGTATGCAGTAGATACTCTTGATACGAATACGTAAGGAGGTACCTTAAGACTAAGAGCAGTGAGTCCATCTGCATCCCACAAGTTCGTTTCTCTATTTATGTATCTCTGCGGAAATATGATGCATCAACATTAGTACATAATACCAAAAGGAAACAGCAGAGTATCGTCTCGCCAACGTATTTCTTAGATTATTTTTAACGAACGTTTCCGATAGTCAACTGAATGGAAATTTCGAAAAATGGAAATCAATTCACTCAAAAAAAGAGGACTGAGTGAAATAGTTAAACGAGGTTGAAAACTAACCGATCTGCTGATATGGTTTTGTTGCAGCGAAGGTTTTGTTTAACGTATTTATGTAGGAAGCTGTTGTATGTTGTTACTCAATAAACTTAACATCCCAGAAATGTATTTGGTTGAACTTTCACAAACTCTTATTCTCCTCACTAAAACTTCAATAAGTGTTCAAATTTGAAACTGTAGTTAGGTAATAACTTATCTTGTTTTCGTAGTTTCACAATACGTGCAAAAGGAAAGAATTCGGCAAAGCCTTGAAGATTTGAATTTTGAACAAAAATTATGGTTTGTCGATACTAACCTCTGGGTACAGCACCCCGGATTTGATAATAAAAAGTAAAGATTTATGAATGTACACTACCGGAACCTCTTTTGTAGTTTACACGGAAGTACTGAAATTGTAGTTCAAGGAAACCAAAATCACCAAACATTTGCTTTTGGAAGCACAAGTAGATGAACAAACTTTCGGGATGCTGGTTTTAATTACTAAGATTACCTATCATACGAAGTCCTAGGATTAAATATCACGCTACCATTGTGATGTCCTTTCATAATCAATGCTTTGACGCAATCATTCGCCTACGACAAGACTTTCGGGAGGCTGCTGTTTGTGGAAATCAAAGTCATCTATAGAATAGTTCAATATATAATGTGTTCTATGATAGTTCATTATGCCGTTCTCTCTGCGAATATCATACAACATGAGAAAACGCTCCCCTAAAGGTAAGACATGACTGGTTACACAGTTTGATGTCTCGAATATCGGACAATCCTTTCTTGCATTACATATGTTGCACTGAAACAGACAATGCAATGTCCTGTAAAAATATAGAATATGGAAACGTCTGCGAATAAGTAATAAAAATATATTATTGTAGATTTACAGGGCTTATTTATTAAATTCTTGAAAAAGTATAGTCCAAATTTTCATTCTGCACCGATACTTTACCCTGTAGTGTATTTGTAGCCTAAACTATCACTCAAGTCTTCTATGAGGAATAATTAAGACGAAAATGGGCCCCAGAGAAATTTGAAACGTATATTCTGAGGAAAAAAACATTATTGCTTCACTAGAAGACTTCCAGTGTTGGTTTACGGTGTTTCCAGTGAGAATGATTAAAAACACGCTGGTGTCGAGACTCTCTCGTAACTCTGCAAGCAACATCTGCCCCCGGCATGGCACTTCCAGGCAATTAGACACGGTGGCATAAAATGGTACGAGTAGTTATTAGCCCTTCAGTTTGTACTAATATTAAACCACTGACCCCTAGAGGACACGCCTTGATACTACTACCTCCCATATAGGCTGGATACAGTAGAGTAGTATCGGATGAAATAGAGGTCTCGGTAAATCTCGATGCCTCCATTAGAGAGTATTAAGGGTGGAAGAACTGGTGTGATTGAATAAAGGTTACGCTTTAGCTTGACACTCCCCAATAGGCTGGTACGTTATATATCGCTGCAAAGTGTAAACATTTTCTGCGCTGATTAGTTATAGTTTGCTATAAAATGTAAACATTTTATCCAAATATTTTGAGTCATGCAAACAGAAAATCTTAATTTTAATTCGTCTATAACTATGACCTCGGACACTAGTTGGGAGTGGTTAAGGTCGTCGTTGACAAATACTTTCCGTTTGAACAAATACACCACTTCTTATTGAAATTATTTTTGCGGTAATGAAAGCAACTCAAATAAGAAAAGGCGCTTTAAATTCAGAAAATCTCCAAAAACACTGAAAGGATAGACGAGTAGTTATATATGGTACACATTAATGATTAATTTCAATTCTTAGAAACATTCTATTTCAGGTATATTCTGAGGTTAACTCAGTTAATGATTCCGTGTCAATAATGCACGAGAGTACTATATTTGGCAGTCTCATTACAAAACAGCTTTCATCTCACAGCTTGACAGAGTCTCAAACTAGAAGGCGGAATTAGATAGATGGTCATGGAGTGAAGTGTAATCTTGAAGTGCAAACTTATACACTTTTTAATATTAAGAATTACTGACAGGAATGAATAATGCCAAAATATCTTATGTTTATCTGTTATTAGTTTACATTGCAAAGAGTTATTAAACCGTTGATCATTAGCAGAGGTGCAAAGAGTAGTATTATCATTTTGTTTTTGATTATTTAAAAACGAGTTATCATGTTGAGGCAAAATGGTCAATATCAGGTTTTATTTTGTTTTGATGAAAGCATATATATTCTTCTGACAAAAGCAAGTCGAACTTACGTTTATACCTTTCAGACTTTTCAAAATTAATTGTGGTTTATTGTAACAGAATGATTTTACTAAATGTAATGAATTGTAAGAAAGCATTTTACCAAATGTCATATGTGGAATTCTTTTCATCAAGCTTTATGACAATGTAACAGATTCATTTTACCATATATGGTATTGTTACTCATTTTGTCAGAGGTAATGACATTGTAAGATAGTCACTTCTTTCACCAGGACGGACAAGATGACATGAAGTAATCTGAACTGACACATGTCTTGCATAATAAGTGTAAATCTTGTAAAACTTCCTAATTCCTTTCTTACCGTCTCTGTTCTTTGTGAAATATCGTTGATATACCAAATTTGGTATTTATATCACATAGTTCATTGATCCACTGAATCATCTTCGCAGTAAGTATTTATATCACATAGTTCATTGATCCACTGAATCACCTTGGCAGTAAGTATTTATATCACATAGTTCATTGATCCACTGAATCACCTTGACAGTAAGTTTTTATATCACATAGTTCATTGATCCACTGAATCACCTTGGCAGTAAGTATTTATATCACATAGTTCATTGATCCACTGAATCACCTTGGCAGTAAGTATTTATATCACATAGTTCATTGATCCACTGAATCACCTTGGCAGTAAGTATTTATATCACCGTGTTCATTGATCCACTGAATCACCTTGGCAGTAAGTATTTATATCACATAGTTAATTGATCCACTGAATCACCTTGGCAGTAAGTATCTATATTACATAGTTCATTGATCCATTGAATCACCTTGGCAGTAAGTATTTATATTACATAGTTCATTCATCTACTGAATCACCTTGACAGTAAGTATTTATATTACATAGTTCATTGATCCACTGAATCACCTTGGCAGTAAGTATTTATATCACATAGTTCTTTGATCCACTGAATCACCTTGGCAGTAAGTATTTATATTACATAGTTCATTGATCCACTGAATCACCTTGGCAGTAAGTATTTATATCACATAGTTCATTGATCCACTGAATCACCTTGACAGTAAGTATTTATATCACATAGTTCATTGATCCACTGAATCACCTTGGCAGTAAGTATTTATATCACATAGTTCATTGATCCACTGAATCACCTTGGCAGTAAGTATTTATATTACATAGTTCATTGATCCACTGAATCACCTTGACAGTAAGTATTATATCACATAGTTCATTGATCCACTGAATCACCTTGGCAGTAAGTATTTATATCACATAGTTAATTGATCCACTGAATCACCTTGGCAGTAAGTATTTATATCACATAGTTCATTGATCCACTGAATCACCTTGGCAGTAAGTATTTATATCACATAGTTCATTGATCCACTGAATCACCTTGGCAGTAAGTATTTGTATCACATAGTTCATTGATCCACTGAATCACCTTGGCAGTAAGTATTTATATCACATAGTTCATTGATCCACTGAATCACCTTGACAGTAAGTATTTATATCACATAGTTCATTGATCCACTGAATCACCTTGGCAGTAAGTATTTATATCACATAGTTCATTGATCCACTGAATCACCTTGGCAGTAAGTATTTATATCACATAGTTCACTGATCCACTGAATCACCTTGGCAGTAAGTATTTATATCACCGTGTTCATTGATCCACTGAATCACCTTGGCAGTAAGTATTTATATCACATAGTTAATTGATCCACTGAATCACCTTGGCAGTAAGTATCTATATTACATAGTTCATTGATCCATTGAATCACCTTGGCAGTAAGTATTTATATTACATAGTTCATTCATCTACTGAATCACCTTGACAGTAAGTATTTATATTACATAGTTCATTGATCCACTGAATCACCTTGACAGTAAGTATTTATATTACATAGTTCATTGATCCACTGAATCACCTTGGCAGTAAGTATTTATATTACATAGTTCATTGATCCACTGAATCACCTTGGCAGTAAGTATTCATATCACATAGTTCATTGATCCACTGAATCACCTTGACAGTAAGTATTTATATCACATAGTTAATTGATCCACTGAATCACCTTGGCAGTAAGTATTTTTATTATATTTCGAATGGTGAAATATGCCATTAATCGGTGAAAATAAACCCCGTATTTTCACTGAGTGAAATAAAAATGGTATTCTACTCAGTGAAATGATGCAACAATCATATGACGTCGTCTTTGACGTCATGAAACAATTGAATGACGTCATGCAACGGCGGTGATAGCGAAGCATTTTAGCTTCTCCATTCATATAGTTAGGGGTCATTTACGGGGTTTTGGGAAACATAATAAATAGAATATTTGTCATTTCTCGAGAAATACCATGAATATTTCATCTCGTGAAGTAGAAAATCATATATTTACACTCGTGACTGCGCCACTCGTGAAAATATAAATTTCTCCTTCACTCGATGAAATATCCATGGTATTCGACAAGCAATGTCAAATATCCTCTATATATCACATAGTTCATTCATCTACTGAATCACCTTGGCAGTAAGTATTTATAATACAAAGTTCATTGATCCACTGAATCACCTTGGTAGTTCAGTTTTGTAAATTATCTGTGCTATATCGAATATTTTCATAGAAGATATAAACAATGATAATTAATCATATTAAGTACATTTATCGACAGAATAATGAAACAGGTTCTTCTCTAGTGAACCAATTATAGATTAAAGATGTACACACTTCAAGCCAACCAAAGAACCAATAACCAGGTCAAAGACAATATGATATTGCTTTTCATTAGACGATGAATATCACTTTGTCCGTCCTCTCTCTTTAGCTGTTCTACTTTGTACATTAATTAGATATAGGATATTATACAACCAAGCTATGAATATGTAACAGTGTCCGGTTTACTTAATCATATCAATCATTTTCTTAACTTAATCCAAGAAAATAACCTTCTCTCGCTGTTATCTGTGCAAGTGGCTTAATGAGAAAGATATATTCAAGTTGGGGTCCACAAAATGAAACAAAAGCACAGTTAACTAGAAAAAAAAATCCGCGGATAGATAAAGATGCTAATCATGGGATCATTATTGTTATTGTTATTTTTGTAGTTATCTTATTTCAAGATTGAAGCTGTCTTTCAACGTGTATGTAATCTTTAGAGTTGACACAAATATGAACATTGAAAAAATAATATATATAAGAAACTGATACAACGGTTTGGATTTCGAACTATTTATGCCAACCTCGTGATTCGATTGAAGGGAATAATCTGTCAATTTCCAGAGACTGAATAAGTGCTATTTACTTTTGGTCAGCTGTTACAAAGCTTCTTGGATTATTCAATCTAGATTTTTTTTTGGTCACATAAAAGTTAGTTGGGATTTAAGGTAAATTAAGTTTTTAAGTAAATTCAAATTCTTAATCTCGTGGATGAAAATCATTCAAATCCTTATTTCTTGATATATTTGCGGATTTCTTATAAAGGAAGTTGGTAAAGATAGAGAGAAAGCCACTGTTAGTGAAAGACAACAATATTTTGAGCGACTAAAATTTGAGCCGGCTTCTTATCGTTGGCGTTTGCAGCATTGTGCCCCTAACAGGACAAGACTCTTGACATGGTCTCTGAAGCACGAAAACAACCTCTCCACAATAAAGTCATGTGAAACATGTAACGGACATGTAAAATGATTATTTAACACTTTATAAAGATGAGCAAATAACGATGTATCTGCTGAATTCAAGAAATATCAGCACGTTCTTGGAATTTTTGTTTTAAGATTCCCACATGAATTATTGTTTATACCAAATGAATTACCTTCAGTGCGTTAAACACTACAATACTAAACCCGATTAAACGTAGGTGTAGGAGAATGTACCGAGGATATGAGAAACCTGGAGGTGTATAAAATATACACAGTACCTGACGAGGTTACTTTCTAAGTAGATCACATTTCTTCTTTTGTTCAACTTCCTACACACATAGATAGTTTCTGAAAACCATTTGTTACACTTTCTTACATGACTGTTTTTCACTACCATCCGTCTAATTGATTAGTGATCCTCCATTTCTATTATCTGTGTCTTTGAAACAAAGGAAATGCTAAGCATATACTTCTCAAGACGTTATTGATATAATGCTTGAAGCTAGACGAGTGAAACCATTTTTTCTGAATACCTTGGAAAATATCGATGTCGTATTGAAAAAAGTACATGTCAATAATGATTAAAACTATTTTTGAAGCATTACGAATAAGTAAAAGGAATATGAAAAACAGGTTTAACTGCCCGTCATTATTTAGATGCCAAAAGCATTAAAGAGACATTTAATGTGTTGTTTTTATCACAAATATCTGTTAAATGCATTCAATGATGTAATTTCATCAATAAGTGCTGTCGCTGAAAATTTCAATTTCGTACTAAATGGTTCAGGAAACTTGCAATAAAAAGATATGAATTAATGTTTGTGATAGGAAAATGAGTAAAGTAACGCGGTTGACAAGCCTTATTCAGTATATTTTGGGAATAACAGACAACAGATCATATTTAAAAAAGAAGAAAATGAAGTTGAATAACATTTGGCAAACGTTTCCAGCAGGTACCTCCTTCATCAGGCCGTTTAATGCAGTAAGTGACACTTAGTACATAATATTATGACGTCACACAGGAACTAATGACATCATAATGAACTTGACAACAAAAAATTGTATTGTAAGCAACATTATGTTTTGCCATTTAATTTTGGCGCATATAACGAATGAAATATGATTCTTTCAAACGTAAATCATTATCTTTGTTTATAATTGAGTTTATATATATATATCAAATAAAACAATGCAGAGTAAAATGTAGAGTGGCTCTTAACGACACTGTACGCTTAAATACAAAATTCAAACAATCCGTTAGGTTACATTTTAAAAGCCTTATTAATCCACATTACAAGTGGATTTAATTACTGAAGAAAAATATTTTTCATCTAAATAACATAATACACGATATTACATCATTTCTACCTTCTTCCACGTCGTAATTTTATTCTCAAGCTAAATCTAGAAGACTACTTCAACATGGAAGTGCTTATTCACCAATATACAATGAACATAATTTTCTTCATATAAACAATCTTGTAACAATTGGAACATTGCCAAACTGTAACTATACAGTGTGATTCAAAAATGAAATCCTACTGCTAAGCAATGGATTCTCTGTAGAAGATATAAAGAATATACGTTCATGGTTTTGAATACACATTGAAATATGTGTATTTTTAAAACGTCTTAAGAAAGCCAACACGCGTAACACAAAGAAGACAACAGACTGAAAGTGAGACTTAATAACAGGACCTGAGGTAAACACGAAGCAATCGATTGTAATACGAATTCCAGAGCCACGTTGGTATAAAAGGAGGACGTTTTTATTTCTTCGTCATTGAACTATAAAAATATATCTTTTCATGAGGACATATACACAGGCTGTTTAATACATTCGAGTAAGAAAACAGTGTTTGTTTGAAATGAAGCTAGTGCGATTGAGATTTGAAATTAAAAATCGCTTTTGGACTTATTGCACGTAGGCACGCTTTATTATGATCCTAGTTTCTTAGAACGCAAGTCAATTCTATGAATAAGGACCATTCTTTTGGAAAATAGCTTTGTGAGGGCCAGTTGCAACGTGACATTGTATTCATTGGCGACGGACGATCAAATCGTGTTGTTTTTTCACTAAGTTACATGTAGTCCTAACAAATCATAACGTGTAAAAAGACCTTTTGCAAAGTAAAACAATTCTACATGAGCGACAAAGTAAAAAAGAGATATATAAATAAGAAACAATGTATTTTCATCGTCTCATAGAAACGTGGATAGACTCGCTGAACGTAAGGATAAACAGTGTTTCTAGCAGCCAATCAGGTCTTGATTCACGCTTAAGAATCGCTTTTGTGTATATCATTTCTGCTGCCATTTGGTTTTTCTAGTTGAATGCAAAATTTGATGTTTCCAATGTCGTAGTTTTAGTTTTAACCTTGCATAATTCCAAATGGTCTTTAGAATAAAGTTTATAATCTGATGCGTAATACATAAATTTACATGGTAGACCCCCTGATTGGGTGATGTTAGTAATATCGAGATATATACATTGTCTTGGCAGTTTTTACAAACAGGAACTATTGGTGTGTGTCAGTGCCTCTAGATAACAATTCAGGTTAAAACCGCTATTTCCATGTCACTGAACAAACATAGCAAGCAATATCTGAATGAGTTACTGGCAGGTGCTAACATTTATCAAGTATCCCTGATCCTCCTACACACGTTAATTACACCGACCCCGATATTAGTCTTCATTGTAATGCAGTGTCGGTTAAGAGAAGGTAAATATAAGTCCGGCAACACCGTCACCACTGACCATACCGAGTGCTAACCAACTCGCTTGATTTGTCTCGACAAAAGTCAGTTGACATTCAATACTCCTCTGAGAGATCATCAATAACATCTTTAAATGTCAAAACAGAACACAGGTTCTAATGAGTATTTATTAAAAGTGACAAAACAAGGAAGGCGTCCAGTGTGACGTCTATATTAAATATACAATACATAACATGTGCTTTGAACTGATTACAAAATTGTTGTCCAAGCAAAATGACATATAACTGGCAAGAAAGCAGCTTTAATTGACTCAAAGATTCCCACGTTCAAAAAGAAAACAATAGTTAACCATATTTTACAACTCTGTCTTGTGCTGATGCTTCACCTAGGATCTGATCATGCCTGACAGACTTTTATTGTTTATTTGTTTTTCTACGCATTGCTATGGTCAACACTAGTAGCAAACGATATGCATGAACGCCCATAACACTGCATTTATACACCCACTGAACAGATGAACATTGAACATTTCACCCGATCTATGCCATTTGTATGCGACGACATAGCAAATACATTCTAATTCCTATCTTGTTTATGTCGGCAATGACACCAAATTGTTCCGGTACCAGTGGGTACAGGGTTTAGAGCCCAGAGACCGGGTCGGATGCTTGATTTCACTGTCTTCTGATTTTGATTTCATGATATTGCTCTTCCCTCTAAATGTTTTTTTTTACCATATTTAAATATTACATACCTGTGCACTACGAATGCTGCTGTTTTTAGTACATTTGCTATAGATCTGCCGATCAACAATCTGCAGTAGGTCATGTCCACACGTTCAGTGGTTGAAATCCTACCGACACTTGCTTTTGTTGTTTGAATGTGTCGGCTTTTATTCGAGATTGGTCAGATTTATTATCTAACTATTACCTAAAACTTTTACCTCCCAATTTAGCAGATTCCGATCACTGTCCAACACTCACCCTTAACTTAGCTTGAAACAAAAATTAAACCCAGTTTAAACATTTCATAAACGATATTTCAGTACATCAAAGGCAAAAGATAAAAAAATTCTACATGAAGAGTCAAATTGAATGATGAAAACTGTTTAGCACTGTACATTTTAAAAGCACATAGTACAACAAAACCGACAAAATACTGATCACTCATTATATCCCCGAGAAGAAGGTGAAATATTATTTTAGGGCGTTATTCCTAGGGCCCCTTAGGGTCAGAGGATCACCGAATCTATAAATTTTGATCCCATCATCTAAGGAGTCTGTGCATAAGGCTTCGAGTTTCAAGAAGATGATAAATAGATTTAATAGGGCAAACTTCTAAAGTTTCTAGGGCTCTTGCTTGAGGAGCCCCTATGCAACTTCTTATGGGTCAGAGAGTCACAAATCAATAAATAAAAAGCTCTTTTTCAAGGAGTCTGTACACAACGTTCAAGATTACTAGGGCAATGGTTCTGGAATAGATAAGTTTAAGGACGGACGGACAGACAGACAGACGGACGGACGCCGGACGACAATCCATGCATTTAGCCCATCGGGTCTTTGTGACACAGAGTATGTTTTTTTCTATTTTCCTTAAATAGGAGCCGAATTATGATATGTCCTCAATTAAGTTTAAATCGCCAAACTAAATCGCACCTTTATCCCCCAAATTCCCATATTGTGCTTTTTTATGTTTTCAATGATAAATAATAAAACGGCCATATAGATGTTGGGACTTCGAAATTCTGCGTACATTTTACATGAATATTAGTTAAAAGTCCTTATTATTCAAATTCATGTTTACATTTTTGTCTGCTGTAAATAGGTTTCAAAAATTACGTTTAAATCATGGACGCGCGTCACTGTAAGGTTTTCGATTACAAATCTAGACTTTAACCTGTTTTATTGTCAACATTCTGAACTCAAAAGCACTAAAATACTAATTATTGGAAACAACCACCACTTCTCGATAAGATAATACTATTAAGGAAGTTTGGCATATTTGACTCAAACAAAATACTCTGTGGCCCTTTAAAAGCAGTGAAAAAAATAAAACAAAAGCATAGCCCACGTATTTCATAACATCTATTTAGTTTGGGGGAGATAATGTCTCCCTGATTGAGTCAAGATTTAAATCATGTTTCCTTGGTAACCATGTATATGACAACAGAATTGGTTTAACCAAGAACATCTAGGGATCACTGTTGCAGCGAGTATAGTGAAGCTAATATGTATAGTTAGAGGGATATGAATTGGCTGATTCCCACCTAACATAATGGAAAATTTGTATTTCGCATACATGCATCATAGTGATTAATATGTTAAGTTTACCTATATCCCGACAGTAAGTATTCCAGCAAAAATATGACAGTGAACCTATCTTACATGATAGAAACTTTGCATAGATTATGCAAATAACGGACTTACAAAATGTAAACATACAGAAGGAACATCAACACATCATATTGCAGATCTCTGTCAAGTGTCAAGACATTACATCACTAAATATTAACGAGAGTAACAATTTGAATAAGGAACTGATAACATTTGGATAAATTATGCAAATCAGGGACACTGAGACATGCAAAAGGCAAATCTATACATCATATCGATTAAATTGGTCAATTCTTTATGAAATCCAACAATTATTATTTGAGTCACGAGAGGAGCAAATTTTATCGTAATAACCGAGCAAATTTGTAAGAATTATGCAAATTAGACACTGAAAAGGCACATTTACTCATCACAGTGATTACATTGGTCAATTCTTGATGCATTCTAACAATCAGAGTCATTGAAATAAGCGTAACAAAACATGTAACGGTCGGATGGACACGATGATTGCTATAGACCTATGACTACTTCGCATTGGAGGTATATAGAAAAAACCCACCGACATCAATAACCTTTTATGTCAAAACACAAACAAAAGGTAAACACTATTGCGCTACATTTCGAGGCGAGGTAAAATAATGTATCGAGTTTATCAAACAGTGTTAGGCCCTGGGATCAGTGTAATTTCTGAAACGTATTAGCACAAAATAATAAGTGATAAATGTCAATACAAACTTGTTAATTCACATGAAAATTTATGAAAAAAGAATTATCAAATAGACGTGTAGCAGATCTTCAAAATAATTAACAAAAGGTAGATTAAAATTTTTCCTGTGAATGTGCAAAATGTGTGCAATATAGTCGGTGCAGAAACTCATACAAAAAATAGTTCCTTCCCTATGGTTTTCAGGTTATTTCTTATTTCAGTCACTTAGGAGAAAAAGACACACCAATTGAATGATTAATCAGTCGTTAAGAGAGGTCAGGTACATGTTGTATCGTATATTCAACTGGTCATCCCTTTCAGTGGTTCAGAGAGGTCAGGTGCAAGTTATATCATATATCTAACGGTTTAGTCTCAACTGATCGTCCCCTTCAGTCGTTTAGAGAGGTCAGGTAGGCCTACATGTTGTATCGTATATCCAACTGATCGTCCCCTTCAGTCGTTTAGAGAGGTCAGGTAGGCCTACATGTTGTATCGTATATCCAACTGATCGTCCCTTTAAGTGGTTAAGAGAGGTCAGGTACATGTTGTATCTTATATCCAACTGGCCATCCCTTTCAGTGGTTAAGAGAGGTCAGGTGCAAGTTGTATCATATATCTAACTGATCGTCCCCTTCAGTCGTTTAGAGAGGTCAGGTACATGTTGTATCGTATATCCAACTGATCGTCCCCTTCAGTCGTTTAGAGAGGTCAGGTACATGTTATATCAAATAGCCATCTCGCAATCCGCTCCAGTCGTTAAAGAGCCACTCCGTGATTTCATAACATATTATTTACCTTTGATACGAACCTAAATGTCATATGTGGTGATATAAAATCAAAACATCTTAACTTTTCATGTCCAAAGTACATATATAATGACAAATATCGGTTTTCCATGAAAATCTAAAAACAGCCTTATTAATGCACAGAGGTGTAGATATCGCGTCCAATAAACATGGATACTAGTTCTATAACCTAACAAACGCCATCAACTCCTAACTGTCCTCTTGGCCTCTTTGGCCTCTTTCCAAAATTACGTTTGACTATTTGACGCGCGCCACTGTCCGGTTTTCAATCATAACTGCGACGCTCTACCTTAATATTGTCACTGTGAAAAACAATAAGCTTAAAATGTGTCTTTTCTGTAACAATCGACACTTCGCGATGAAATGACACCATTGATTAAGTTTGGCATATATGACTCACGGAGTAGCTCTTTAAGAGAGGTCAGGTACATGTTATATCATTTATCCAACTCGCAATCCGCTCATGCGTTAAGAGAGGTCAGGTACATGTTCAGCACCAGATCATGGGCGTCCTCGCTGTTCGTGTCGAAAACTTGCTGGCACTTGGGACATGTTGCATTGACAAGCTGTCCAGTAAATTCTCTGACCAAAGATTCTTGGTGACATTTTGGACAATTGTACGTTGCTTGTTGCAGCCCCTTTAAAGATGAAATCAACTTTTGACTGATACGAGGACCCTCACGTTTGTAGGCTTCGATTTCAGATTGTTTAAGATTATTCAGCGTCCAATAAACATCAACAAATTTCATACCTAGGACATCGGCGTTTTCCACAGAGAAGAAACCATTGTTGCCCCAATCACTGCCCTTAGAGTTCATGAGAGTCAGCCCCTTACTGTTGAAGCTTGTCAATACCACAGCGTGTCCACCCGTAAGGCTTTTCTTAGGTCGCTGTGCAATGTCAAGATCTTTTTTCGACAAAATGCCTGCTGGGTTTTCTTCATAGAACTTTGAAAACGTCTCCCATTCTGAATCTGTGAGGCTGAATCTTGCAATGACCGGTCGTTTTTCAGTGACTGCTGTCAAGGCTTTCAATGGGCTAGCTATTTCGCAACGCAGACGATACTTTGGACATACCTCTTGCAAAACTTCATAGGTGTCTGCTCCATATACTCCGTATTTTGCAATAAATTCTTCTCGTAGATCAAAAAAATCTGGATAGCCTCCTGCTCGCCCAACTATACGATTCATCGCCAGATGTAACACGGCTGCTGTAGCATTGGCGTAGCACGTGCCATCCTCCTGTTCCTTTGCCTTGAAGTCTTGGTTCGCCTTGTTGATGTAAAGGTCAAGGTCGATGGAAGCGAGAAGGTCAGACAACGTGTCATGGGAGCAGACAACCTTTTTGGCAAAATCACACACTTCCTGAATAAGGTCAGGGTGATTAACCTGAAGAAACAACTTAGTTCTATTGTCTTCAATGTCTATTGTCCAGTCTCGCTTAACAAAAATTGTGCGAGGAAGGTCCTGGGTTGTAACAGAAGAGCTTAATTCAAACATGAAATCTTCCCCTTCCCCCCAGTCTTGGCACTTTCTGCTGTACAGGCGCTTGGGATATTGTATGTCTGAGTCAGTGATGTAACAGCTCACAACGTGCATTTTCAGGTGCGACAGATAAGGTGGAGTTTCACCGTCCGACGGCATTCCGTCAGACAAAACGAATAAAATCTTTTTGTAGTCTTTATACTTTCTCTTGTACATCAATTTCTCGGCTTCATGCAGCGCTGATATCATGGGTGTACCACCATAAATGAAGGGTTCAACATCTTTCATTAATCTGTCCACCTTATCTTCTGATAGACTTTCTTCACCAACGCATCCATGCAAAATTTCCGATGCTTTGTGCACATCAAGGACAGCACCTTGCATAATGATTTCCATTCCCTTATCAACTGCTTCCCTTATAGACTCCTGTGTTGATTGTTTCGCATTGTGGTCTATATAGGCGTGGGCCACCCAGCCAATTACCGGTATAAAGTATAACACGTCCCTATTTTCAGCTACGCTAGCTCTTAGGCTGCTGGATTGTTGTCTGCATTCAATTGGTAAACATTCTCGTACAAACTTCCTTGTGAAGTTATCTCTATTGTTTCTCAACATTGCCAAAAGGAACATCATTTCATTCTCAGACACCGAATTTTCAAGCATGTCAATACTTGCCCAATCTCTTATATACTTTGCACCATTTCTTTCCAAGATACCAACGATGTCTTTGAGCATTTCAGATTTTGTACGAACAGATTGCATTGATGATATTTCTACTGTCAAAAAGAAGTCAAACACTTGAGGCTGCCCATTTGCGCCGACACCAAGAGCAAAGACTTTGTTTTCAGAAGAGACGTCATGTTTGACCAGCTGATCTAAGACTCGAAAGATTGATCGTGCCCAGCTACCTCCTCTTTGTTGTACTGGACCACCAATACTACTTTTCATTGAGCCTGAGACATCCAGGAGAATTCCTATCAAGGCTGCCATCGTGTTCTTGATATATCTGAAACAATGACAGTTTTAATCTTAAGAGTTTAGGAGACGACGTATTCCGTATTGACAGGTAGACAGACAATGCACCTCTTTCTGCTTCTTTGGCAGGGCATAATATAGGGATCTCACATCAAGGATAAGAAATAGAATTCTGATTTTGAATAACAGCATAGACGAATTTTCGTCTGTTTTGATTTAGTTCCACCATATTTGCACACATCTAATAACAGATTCCCATTAGCAGAAAATAACTATGACTTTTGACAAGAATATTAATCTGGTAACCCCTATCTGTATAATTGAACAGTCCACATTGTTACTCGAAATAGAAGGATGTATCTGAAATAACACTATTATTAAGTAGCTGTCACTGTCAAGTATCCAAACCATTCAATGTAATTAGATTTGGCAACCACATCTCAAAACAACCGTTGAGCCTTATTCCTGTGGCCCAGTGCATTTTTCAGCCTTCAGCAATATAGAAAGCAAGTACAAGTTTGATTTTCATATTGAAACTTTTAATGACAAAATTAAAAAAAGGATTAATGAATTCTTGTTCACGTTACAGACTTGAATTCTGTTAAAGACTTTAAAACGAAATCTACATGTGATGAATTAGTAACAAACACAGACAACTTTGGGAAAGCATAATATCGTCGTATCACTATACACATGACCGAGTGAAAGCGAGGAAAGATACCAAAGGAAGGTCAAGAGTTTTGTATAATTCGTACTTAATGAGACCGAGTGTGGTATTTAATTATTACCCACGATCTAAATGCAAAAAAATGGAAAAATACTCGGTTTCGTAAACGGTTGCGGAAGAATTTCAGATGACCCATGACCACTGCCCTTACCTTCGTGATTGTGCGCAAACAGATATTATGATTCAAATAACAATAAACTCAAACTTCAAAAGAAGCAAATTTCATTTTTTCATAAGTGAATAGCGTACAACTATTGTTTTTGTCAATTCGCCCCGCACAACATCTATTCCGTCAACAGTCACTTGAACGACACTTGACGTGTGACCTAGTTTAGCATTTGACTCACGCATTCCCCACCCTGACAATCCGACAGAAGTTAGTGTTATCGTGCCACCAGAGATGGGGGCAGAGAATAACGAGTTCACAAACCCAGGACGAGATGGAGTCGGAGCTAGTGATGGTCGCATTGAACTGGCAGTGACTGCGTTGGATTGGTGCGGCATGGTTTGCTGAAGGGCAAGGTCACCGTCAAATGAAATGATGTTGCTAAGCTAAGTTTTGATGTTGAACACAGTCGCCATGTTTTCCAAAGACATTGTAAACACAAAACAAAGCAGACGAACTCCTAGAAATCAATTTATTTTCCAAAAAAAAATGTAAATTACCTCTAGTGTCTTCCAAATACGTATAAATATGCTTTATGGTCTATTCATTTCAATTTTATCTGTTCTAATTAGTTTAAGTACTATCGTTCATGCGAGACGAACACCCTATGAAAATGACGAAGTTAAAGTTGTAAATGAATGAATGCAACTGATTGTTGTGATTGAAAAAAGTAGTTCAGTCAGAACATGACCTAAGTGAAAGGTCAACGGTTATCCAATCAAGTCGTTAGAATACGGGTCAAATGGTTGCGACACAGGTCAATGCGATACGACACTCGTGTGACGTACGGGATGAGTATGCAGATGCCTATACGCTGATCACGTGGGTAATGAAATGAAATTTTGTGAATCATTTTTCTTGTTTTCAGGTATACATACAGGGTTACATACAGGGTAATATATAAAAACATGTTATTCCATATTAATACAGGTTCAAATAAATTATCTATTCATAATTTCTAAATGAAATATGCAAAATGGACCACAATTTCAGGAAATATGATTCCTGGTCTTTATCAATGCATTGTATTATTTGCCTGTATCACAGCATTTTAAGTTCACATCATATATTTTTCACCCTGCTACACTTCCAGAACATATGATAAATAGTTTCATCTGAATCATTGCAAAAAGCGCAAAGTGGGGTCTATACCGTTTTTTTACCCAGCTTCTGTATAAAATTTTTGCGTAGATTAACATTTTTGATAATTGGAACTTTAAGACCCCCATGTACCGGATTAAGAATAATATCTCCTTTAAAAGTGTCTAGTTTATTTATCCATATAAATTGAAAGCACTGCTTTTGGAATTTGTCAATAACAGATTCAGGTGGGCGGGGTAGGGCGGTGAAAAGGTAGTTTAACTTGGGCAGTTGGAGGGATTTTAGAACTGTGTTTCTTCTGTAAGGTGGATTTTAGAACTGAGTTTTTTCTGTAAGGTGGAATTTAGAACTGTGTTTCTTCTGTAAGGTGGATTTTAGAACTGTGTTTCTCCTGTAAGGTGGATTTTAGAACTGAGTTTCTTCTGTAAGGTGGACTTTAGAACTGAGTTTCTTCTGTAAGGTGGATTTAAGAACTGCAAGTGTTTCTTCTGTAAGGTGGTTTTAGAACTGTGTTTCTTCTGTAAGGTGGATTTTAGAACTGTGTTTCTTCTGTAAGGTGGTTTTGGACTGTGTTTCTTTTTAGAACGGAGTGTCTTCTGTTAGGTGGATTTTAGAACTGTGTTTCTTCTGTAAGGTGGTTTTAGAACTGTGTTTCTTCTGTAAGGTGGATTTTAGAACTGGGTTTCTTCTGTAAGGTGGATTCTAGAACTGTGTTTCTTTTTAGAACTGAGTTTCTTCTGAAAGGTGAAATTTAGAACTGTGTTTCTTCTGTAAGGTGGATTTTAGAACTGTGTTTCTCCTGTGATGTGGATTTTAGAACTGAGTTTCTTCTGTAAGGTGGATTTTAGAACTGCAAGTGTTTCTTCTGTAAGGTGGTTTTAGAACTGTGTTTCTTCTGTAAGGTGGTTTTAGAACTGTGTTTCTTTTTAGAACGGAGTTTCTTCTGTAAGGTGGATTTTAGAACTGTGTTTCTTCTGTAAGGTGGTTTTAGAACTGTGTTTCTTTTTAGAACGGAGTTTCTTCTGTAAGGTGGATTTTAGAACTGTGTTTCTTCTGTAAGGTGGTTTTAGAACTGTGTGTTTCTTCTGTTAGGTGGAATTTAGAACTGAGTTTCTTCTGTAAGGTGGATTTTAGAACTGTGTTTCTTCTGTAAGGTGGAAAATTCCTCGCAAGCCAATGTTCATTAAATGTTTGATTTGTAAAACCCTTTCTCCGTACTATGGCTCATGAGATCCATAGTAATTGAAAAGTTTATCCCTAAGAGTTTAAGATCTCCCTGTGACCATTCAAAGTTTCAGTCTCTACGTAACTTGATACGGGATCTTTTTAGAACCTATCTATGACATCTATCTATCTATGTTTCTCTACATTAACCTTTAAACCAGCAAAACGTGCAAAGAATTGTAGAGTTTGTAAGACAGTATATACACATTTTTCTGACCCGTCTAGTGTTAAAGAAGTATCGTCCGCGAACTGTGACAATAGATTCAACATTTCCAATGTTAATCCCTTTAATATTAGCGTTGTGTCTAACAAGAATACCAAAATTGTTTACGGAGTGAATAATCAGATATGGCGCTAGCGGATCGCCTTGACGACAGCCTTTTTCTATTTCACCAGAACTCGTTATTCGATATCATTATAGAAAGTATAGCAATCCAAATCAATAAAGTTGATCGATTGATCGATATGGAAGGTTTCAGTGTGTTCCATAATGTCGTAAACCAATCTGATTATCTCACCTATTTATTTATCTTTTTCAAAACCTTTCTGATCGTCATGTATTATAGATGGGAGTATGTTTTTCATTCGTCTTTGCGATAGCTGCTGCTCCGATTTTGTAAGATGAATTAAGAAGCGAGATCGGGCGCCGATACTTTAAATTTCTTTGGTTTATTTTCTTGGTAATCAAACCTTGCTTTTGTGAAATTGAAAGTGTCCCCTTTTCGTAAACGGTATTTAGAGATTTGAGTATA
Source organism: Phorcus lineatus (assembly GCA_921293015.1). NCBI lineage: Eukaryota > Metazoa > Mollusca > Gastropoda > Trochida > Trochidae > Phorcus > Phorcus lineatus. Next base: position 463,481 of record OV121082.1, on the reverse strand, counting down.
AACGTACCTATATCCTACCAAAAGAATTCGCAAAATTCAGATGTAAAGCCGTCAGGGCTGAGAAGTGATGATGAATAAGCAATTAATGGCATTTAACGTCTTTGTTAACCAACTTTAATTTCTTGTTCTTGTAGCTAATCATTTTTTAAAATGTGGGTTAATCGCGTTTTCAACATGTGTTTCCATGAAAGTGTTCAGTTATACAATGATTATTTAAAAGAAATTATTTTATAATCTTAATCATCGTTGTGATATTTACCTTTCTTAGATTAGTAAAACATTAGTATTAAAGGGAAAGTTTTCCTATCAAAGCAGGGATCGAGTTCAAAGTACTCACACTGACCTGTAGATGTCTGGATGAGATCACTAAGATCCGAAACTAAACTTCTATGCATACAGGCGATTTTTAACTCAAGCTGCTTTCCTCTGGAACGCTCTTCCAGAACATTTAAAATGATGATGAGTCAGAACTGAAGAAAACCTTGTTATTCAGGAAATATTATGACAAGTGGAACTCATTTATGTAGAGCTTTGATCCACCTTTTGGCGCGGGATTTAGCGCACTTGAAATGGACTCATTATTATTAGTCATGATAAAAATCCATTACAGGTTAAAATAACGATTTAATATAAACATTCCCTTTCCATAATACACAATTATATATGTACACAATAAATACACCAAACATCGTTCAATACTGACATATGTTATTCAAAACTCAGCGAACAATAATATGCGAAGGTCGTGTCGAATTCAAGTGAACTCTCAATGGATAATACTTACTGTATACCATCAATGGTGGAGAATACAGAGACAGGTTGTTAGACAAGAAGACAGTAGATGCTTGTTTATGTTAAACTTGGAGGAAATGGTACATGTATAGTAGTATGTGACTCCCTGTAATGTGGTAATGTCCTTCGAGTGACGCAACATTCCCGCCAATGCTGGGTGGCTTGCTAACACCCGTAGATAGATTAGCTAATTCTTGGAATTGAGCAATGTTGAGGACGACTTGTTCCTAACCTTGAGTTGCGTAATACAACCTCACTTATGGATCAATCGATTTGCTTTACAGTTGTGTCTGAATTACCGCCCCTGTCATACGTGTCTACGTGTGTACACATGTATTGCTGGGTATTATTTATAGCCTATTGAAGAGAAGGAGGATTAAAATTGGCAGTGCAGAGGTTATCTGATTCACTGATTCACTGTACGAAGCTGAATTTCTCTGAACGCAAAACAAGTTTTTGTCGTTGGAATAAACGAGATTATAGTTTGGCAGGACTTCAAAAGCCTATTAAAATCGGGAAAGATTCGATCGCGAGTTTCAGAATCCGTAACACAGGTTAGGCTATTGGCCTTTTTTTCAGTTTGAGAACTTCCAGCTTCAATTGCCAGTACGTTTAACACGTGTGACAGTGTGAGTAACACATCGGCCCTTGATGCGAGGATTTCTTATAATACCTTGCCTTATTATGCCTGGACGCCAATCGTATCGGGTGGAAATGACCTCCGTCCCTCTAAGTTGTTATTTTCCGGACCAGAAGTCAAAACCAACAAGGTTCTACATTATACATTACACATAATTTCGTTTTGGACTAGAACTAAAACCTAGCTCTAGACCTAGCTCATTGAAACTTGGTATTTATGAATTGGGCTTTAGTGTCTAAATTCTTTTATATTTGTCGTGTTTTCATGGAAAAAAACCCTTAAAATTGAAAATTGGTATATATAACAATGGTTATTGGACCTTGAGGTTTTACATTTTGGTTGTGTTCATTTTAACACAAGTTAAAATAACGTAAGCGTCATACAAACCTGACAAACAGCGATGCTAAGCATAATCGTTAAATGTCATCTATGTTAGGTCAATCAAATGTCAATTTCTTGTATGTATAGCTTAGCATTTTATTGAGCGGTGTTTTCAACTGATGATCGAAACAATTATCTTGTGTTGGATGCTATCATTGTAAATGATCTGCTTGGAATAGTTTTTTTTATAAAGATATACATTATTAAAGGTTTATTAAAGAATACAACTTCATTACTATTGTTCAACATATTTCATACTTTTGCAACTTTGCAGAAGATAAAGCCGACTATGTAGGTTATCAGTTAAAACCTGCATTTGGAAAGTCAAAGCCATCATCATGAATTTTCAAGTGTTACAGACACCAAATTTCAAGAAGAATATGAATTTCAAATTGATGCAAATATAGCAGGTGTACACATTTTCAAAAGGAATTTATCACGAAAATTATTTGTATATGGTTTTTTTGGATATTAACTAAAGAAGCAATCAGCACTTGAGACAGAAACATTACCAGACATTTTCCAGATGGAAGTATTTAGCGAACACAATCCCCTGACTTGTCTTCAAAAGATTAAGAAAAAAGGTCAAAGGTTTATGATGTGAAAATTATTGTGAGTATCAAGTATAACATTGTAAAGCGTCGTTTCACTGTTTAATGTGTCATACACTTGTTAAGATTAGGTAATAAAACCGGGCTAATTGCGTTTTACCTGAATAAAATCTTTGCTAGAATAGTAATGATCTATAAAATTAAATGATAGAAAGCTAGTTCAAACTCAGACTTTTCGATCTTATGTTCAACTTTCATTTTCATTTTCAGGTATCCAAAGTCTTGAATATTATCAAGGTGAATTCATCTTTCAGCTACTTAAAGACTCCTTAGTAAGATGTGACTCTGTTCGAGCATGGACTTTGATGAATATGGAAGCATGGATCGGTAGACATTCCTCCGAAGTCCGTACTTCAGTCTATTATATATATATCCGTCCTGTTCTTATTAAAGCAGTATCTGCTGAAAAGCTGCACCTAGAGTCCTCAAATTTTGTACCAGACTTCATACGAGGAAAACAGTTGATTTGGATGACTTCGACGTCATTTTCAAGGTCGCTACGAATGGCTTACCATTTAAAAATGAGTTGTTGAACCGTTGCACCTTGATAATTCAAAGTTAGTTGTAAAGGCTAAAATGATGATTTTTTCATTTTTATACAAAGATGCTAATTTAGTTCACTAATAAGCATATTTAATTTCTTTATCATAATCTTACAGTCCTATTGATTTCCAATTATATGATTTAGCTAACTAAAATTCAGTAGTCAAGACAATGATTGTGCTCATTGTTGTGATCAAAACAAAAGCACATGGTCAATGTTGATAAACAATAGGTCAGCTGACCATATTTACATGTCATCACCCCTGGTGGTAGTTTTTAAGCCATGCTGCCTTGCACACCTCAGTCACACTCCATGTTGGAAGGACATCTGGTCCATGTGGGTACACAATGTGTGAGTAATATATTTGGCCATGTCCTACCATATCTTGTTCTATTATGGTTTTGTGCTCTAAATATTAAACTCTGTCAGTGCATTTATGTATTTTGTAGGAAATGTGTAATTTGAAGGGAAAATTAGTTTTCATTGTTATTTTGGTTATTTCATTATTGTTTTCATGATTATGAGCCTAAATGAAATGAATCATTTCCAAATGTTTGTAAATGGATAATAACCTATCCATAATGCTGGCAGAAAACCATAAATGTTTCTTTTTGCATAAGAGTAAAAATGAGGAAAGTCTAAAGAAGGTTTCTCTCTAACTATATTGATATGTTTTTTTTGTATCCATCACTGATGTTATTTTATTTGTTTTCATTTTAGTTTTTGAACCTGGCCACAACGCAAAGCATGAAAGGTTCAACGTCATGCTGTTAAACATGAAACATAAATGTTATCACCCTGTACAACGCTAAAATGAAATGGAATAAAGTCTGTGGCGCGAGTTTCAATTCTTGTGTTCTTGCTGCTACAAAGTTAAAAAAACATTTGAAAGTGAAGATGGGCATGATGTTGTGATGCCATAGCAGAAATGAAGTGTCCACTTAAGTAAAGCCAGGACTAACGTGACAAATGAGAAACTGAAGATTGTAGCTTGTGGTAACTGGCAACTAAGTGAAATTCTGGTGAACTTGTGTTTCATGTCACTGTTTGGAGGACATATTAAGTATTGATGTGAATATGTCTGATAAAAGTGGTACTAGTGACTTTGATTCAAGGACTTATGATGAACTAAGTATTAGACAAGTATATAATGAGGTCCTAGACAATGTAGACACAGAGTTTAGTCAACGTCCCAGCCGTCAAAGAACTTTAACAGAGAGAGGAAGGGCGGAACGTTTACGTAGTTTGAGACGGTATGCTACTACTGCATTATCTGCTGTGACCAAGTGTAAAAATGAACTCAGTAGACTGTTGCATGAATCTAGTACAGACAATTTGCATTTGATTAAGTCATGTTTTAGTAGATATCATGATTTGTGTTTCAGCTATGAGAAATCTGTTGAATCTTACACTAGGGAGATAGAGTCTGCAGAAGAAATGCATGTCTACACAGTCCAGGCTCAAGAACGTTTACAGTCAATGAAGGAGTTTCGAAAACAGGTGTTAGAATTCATCAGGAGGCAAGAGTGTGAGTTATTAGATGAAATAGAACATGATTCAGTTTCCAATAGAGGCTCAGAGCACAGCCGTAGATCAAGAGACAGAAGTCTTCTGTGTCACATGCAAGTTCTCAAAAATCTGCTCGAACATTTGAGAAAGCTAAACTTGCAGAATTACTTGCAGAACGTTCCATGATGGGTGCTGCACAGAAGGTCAAGGAGTTACAGCTGGACATAGAGATAGCCAAGGTACAGGCGCGTGAGAGGGTATTTGCAGCTGCTGAGGATGAATACATTGGAGAAACAACGGTGAAAGGTGTATCCAACGCAAGTGAAAAGATTAACAGACTTGCCCAGCAAGACACGGATTCCCGTAAGCATACACTTCCACAATGTACTGCTACCTTTAAATCAGAACCAAATCATGGTGATTATGTAAACTATCCTTATACTTCTAGTAACCTTCCCAGACAGTTCCCTACCAGTACACCAGAACAAGTAGCCATGAATCAGGGAGAAAGTGCAAGTAATATTTTGGTAGAAGTTCATAAGCAGATGACGAGAGCAATGTTGTTGCCACAGCCAGAAGTTCATAAATTCAAGGGGGATCACATGGAATTTGGAACATTTATCATGTCCTTTGATACTCGCATTGTACCACACACAAGTACTGATGCTGATAGACTGTATTATCTTGACCAGCAGCTAGAGGGCGAGGCTAAAGATCTCATCTCAGGATGTCTTTATATAGAGGCCACAGAGGGTTACAAGACTGCACGTCGGCTATTGCAAAAAGAATATGGTGACCCATATAGTGTCTCCAGAGCCACTAAAGAAAGTACTCTCATGGCCAACGATAAAGAATGACGATAACATTGGACTTAAACAGTTATCCGTCTTGCTGTTTAAATGTTATCATGTCATGCATAGCATCTCCCATATGTCTGTGTTGAATCATGCTCCAAATTTACAGGCTATTGTACAGAAGTTGCCTTTCACTTTGCAAAACAAATGGAGAGATAGGGTTACAAAACTTAGAATGGATGTATTTAGGCAGTTGATTTCAAAGTATTGGTAGATTTTGTCGATTTTGCAGCTAAGTCGGCCAACGAACCCATCTTTGGTAAGGATGCTTTGACAGCTGGTCAAGAATCATTGCGACGTCGAAAAGAGGATTATAAAAGGGGAAATCAGTCTTCTCGAAAACAAGAATTTAGCAGTTTTGCAGCCAAGGTGAATGGGAACGAACAAAAAAGTGGTAAGCCTCTTACAGATAAGGAGAAACAATCTCTGCCACCCTGGTTGTGTTTTTTCTGTAAGAAACAGCATGATATTGATGATAGGGCCTGCAAGTCTCGTTTCGAACGACCTTCACCTTTGACTTCCGGGGAATACCTTAACTGAATCACGTTTGAAGCGCGGCTGCGCTAAGTAACCGCGTAACTGTACAGTTACATGATACAAGTCCTAGTCTGTGGTGACTACTTTGAACTACGATATGGTTTACTGTTTTGCTTTCGGGTGTAACCATTCAAGTAGTAAACAAATTTGCGCTTTTTTTCGATTTCCTTGTAACTTGCGTCAACGGAAAAAGGGGGTTGATCTTGAAGGTACGAAAAAAAGGCCAATAAGGCGTATGTTAAACTGGTATGAACATTCATTTTTCGTGACTTGTATTGGCGGGATATACGAAACTGTTCTATTACGTATATTTCCATCACCATCTACTATCTAAACAATGTTGTTGTTGTAACTGTCTCTCCGTTGAAATTATTTCCTGTATGTTTTCTGAAATATTGTTGAAGCAAAGTAGACATTACACAACTGGGGCTGAGAAGTGTACTCTTTTAGATTTAATTGATAGTTTAATCTTACAAACAAATCACAAAAATAAATAATTATATTAAACAATTGACAAAAAATATTTGAGAAATGAAGAGATGCTCTTAAAAACTATTATGCCCTTTAAATTTGATTTTTATATGGCTGAAATGTTTGAAGTTTGTAGTAAAATGAAACTTTCATTGGAAAAACAACCAATTAATTACACCTTTTTCATCCAATCATTACACAATATATGCATTGTCTCAAGCTCAACAGGATTTGTTAAATGCATAAAGCAAACACATTTCAATTCAAACTTTATAAGAAGTAATCAGTTGCTTGATCAGTGTGTTTAATATCCATTATAACTGAACCATGCTGGTCAATGTGTCTGTACACAGTAATTTCAGCATTCAAATGCTGTGTTCTGATAAAAAAGTGAAAATATTTTCTTTTGACATGGTACAAAATGTCCTAAAATGGACCACAGAGTCACCAGATCTACAATATTGACTTAGATTTCAGCATTCAAGTGCCTATCCTTAAACTTGATATATAGATAATACTAAACGACATCCAGTTTAATAACACTCTCATGAAACAAGCATATGGTTTGGTATTTAACAAGCTAAAGCGAGTTAGATACTGATACCTATCAGGAGTTTCATAAAAATGTTTTAAAGGGGACTGAGTTAAGTATTTTATTATTTACTGTACTCTTTAAAAATTTACATCAATAAAATTGCAAGAAAATCACTGATATGACCATTGCGGCTGCACCGCTAACATTGTGACGTAATACTTGACAATTATGATGTCATGTCTCTGTCACATCATTTGTTCGGCATGCGATGTTATTAAACCATGTGTAAAAACAATGTAGATTTATTAAACAGTGATATCTTCAATGGGAGAGTATTAAAAAGGTGTAACCTTGAACTGCACTTGCCGACTTACTAACATCCACTCCTACAAATCTCCTTTCAAATCAATTCAAGGATTATAACATCCAAGAATATATCCTCATTGCTTACACAATACAATAAACACATAAGAAAAAGGCGAGTATGAACTTCTGAAAAGATTCTACAGGCTGAAAAATCTAAAACCTGAACCTTATAAGATAGCAACATGGCTTATGTAAGGTGTTCATGATGAATGCATAATGCATAATGAATTCTGTGACAATGTGATGTAGTATGAAAAAAATAACTGAATAAAACAATGGGCCATGGTGCTATTGTGTACTCTAACTTCCTAAGTTTATGACTCGAGTCACTAATTCTAATTCCAAAGACCCTAAACTATGATCAAAATACTATAAACAACACAAATCCCACTGATTTTCAAATAGAGTTAAATAAAAAATAAAATCGCACACAAACAAACCAAGTTTATTTCTTTTTCGTGTTTTACTGGGATATCCCGCGCAACATAGGGGCACTTGACCTCCAACAACACATCATTGACAATGTCGTCTAGTGAGGCTGCTAGAAGACCAGATTCATGCAGCCATGCCCCTGAAAGTTAACATTATTCATCAATTCATAGCTGATCATATAATATCACTTAAACATCATCACACACACAAGAATCATCAGAAGATGACATAACCTACGTTCAGGTCCTGATTATTAATAACATACTTCTTTGATATGGATAAAATGACTCTGTACATGTAGCTATAGCTCTAAGACATACAGTCATTATTGTTCACACAACATGTAAGAAATCTAGATCTCATGTTGTGGTTAAAGCTTGAGGTTTTATTGATAAGATAAATTTTTTGTCTCAGGGACACTGAACACTAAGATGACTACCCCCATATTTCTAAAGGTCATCAATTGTACGCAAAACTTACGAAGGCAGACTTTCCATGAACCTTACATAGTGTACCCTATTTAGTTATTTTTATAATATTTTAATCATTTCAAAACATAACTACTTATTTGTTAGGAGTGTTGTAAACTTTGCTAAATTTCTCACTTTTAGTGTTTCATGCTCATAATCATCATTCTCATTTTACCATTTTGATACATTATAATATTTTCAAAATTACGAAATAAAATTTAAATGAAGACTTAACTCCCATACATCGACTACAAGTGCATATCTTTAGTCTAGACTCCGCGTATCTTTACCCGACACAACTGTATTTATCGAACTTACTTGTACTTTGTAGAACTTGTCTCTTATGCTGGCTTGCACTTGGGCCAACACAACATTCTCCTCAGGATCAAACAGAAACTGTTTGACTCTAGAAGGACTTCAATCAACACACGCCTCGGTCTTCCTGGCCAACTTCTTCGACCCTGCCACATAGTCTTCCCAGTACACGATGGAAAACGCCATAGTAAATGACAGCGCAAAGGCGCAAAATTTGGAACCAGTTTAGCAAATTCCCCGGAAGTAAGATGTCTCGCATGTTCTCGTGACCTACTTACAGGCCCTATTGCCAATCTTTTAAGCAGAAGTCGCTAGCTGAAAGACGAGCTTTCCTTCGTGACAACAACAGGTGTTTCAGCTGCTATGCTACCAACCACATTTCAAAGGGATGTTTGAAACGTCGTACTTGCAGAGTTTGTGAAATGCGCCACCCCAGGGCCCTACATGATTACAACTTCAAACCTAGGAATACTCCACTGATGCATCGTAAGGTCTTCTCTGGTTCAGGTAGTCATGGTACAAGTAAGGAAACAGTCTGCAATGTCACAGGAACAGGAGTCATCGAAACAGTTCTACAGCCTATCATTCCTGTCAAGGTAAAGCAGAAAGGTCAAGACAAAGAAATCATGACATATGCTTTTCTAGATAATGGAAGCACTGGATGCTTTATTACCAATAACTTGAAACAGAAGCTAGATGCTAAAGCTATAAAGACTACACTTAAGCTCACAACAATGAATGGAACTGACATAATTGACACAGATGTGGTAAATGATCTCATTGTTACTGACCTGTCTGATGACAATCCAACTGCTGTCCCTAAAACATTCTGTAGAGATGAAATGCCTGTAGACCATAGTCATATCCCACAGCGTCAACTACTGAAGAAATGGCCTCATTTCCAGGGTAAAGCTGACAAGTTGCACTCCTATCTGCCAAATGTCAAAATTGGACTTCTGATCGGAATCAACTGTTCCTCTGCTCACCAGCCGCTCGAAGTAATGTCAGATGACACGTCAGATCTATTTGCTGTTCGCTATCGACATGGATGGACTATTAATGGCCCGGTACAAATGAAGCACAACAAAGAAGACAATACAGTGACATGCAACAGAATCCTGATACGTCCTGTCACTAAAGCTAATGAATGCATGTCTGAAGCAGTTCTCAAGATGTTTGAAAGAGATTTTAGTGAGCATGATAAAGGGAAAAGTCCTGGTGAAAAAGGATACTCAGTTGAGGATGAAAGGTTTATGGAGATTGTTAAATCCCAACATCGTTTCACTGATGGGCATTTTGAGGTTCCACTCCCGTTCAAGAAGTTAGATCAAACCATGCCGTACAATCGTGATCTTGCTGTCAAAAGAGCTTTGAGCCAAAAGAAAAAGATGTTACGTGATGACAAGTACTACAGAGTATACGTAGCTTTTATAGATGCTCTACTCAAGAAAGGATATGCACGCAAGATCTCTTCTGCTGAGTTAAATGTGAAACCTGGACGCATATGGTACCTACCTAATCATGGCATTTACCATCCAAAGAAACCAACCAAAATTAGGGTGGTCTTTGACTGCAGCGCAAGATGTAAAGGTTTGTGTCTAAACGACGTCCTGCTGCAAGGTCCCGACCTCACAAACACCTTGCTGGGTGTTCTTCTTCATTTCCGTACATGTAGAACGGCGTTCATAGAGACATAGAGGCTATGTTCCACCAGGTTAAAGTTCCCACAGAGCATCAGGACTTCTTACGATTTGTATGCTGGCCGAATGGAAATCTAGACACAGAACTTGAAGAATACTGTATGAATGTCCAGGTCTTTCGAAGCGTGTCATCACCATCTATTGCCAACTTTGCTCTAAAAGCCACTGCTTAGAAAGCTGGAAAGAAATATGATGGAAATGTCACAGAGACTCTTAGAAGGAATTTCTATGTGGACGATTGTTTAAAGTCTGTTGACACTGAGTATGATGCAATCAAACTCATCAAAAACTTACAGTCGGCAAGTATGGAAGGAGGATTCAAACTAGCAAAGTTTGTCAGTAACAGTAAAAAGTTGGTGTCTTCTATTCCTCCTGAAGACAGATCAAAGGATATGCAAGCTATAGATATAGATTATGATAAGTTGCCTGTAGAACGTGCACTTGAGCTACAATGGCATACTGAATCTGACACATTTCAATATGCAATTGCACTTCCAGACAATCCCCTGACAAGAAGAGGTATATTGTCGACAATGTCCTCACTGTACGACCCTCTTGGGCTCGTATCACCTGTGCTCTTACCAGCTAGGAAGATATTACAGGATTTGTGTAAAGACAAAACGCTTGACTGGGATGACATAGTCAATGAAGAATATCAGCAACAATGGAAACAGTGGATTGAAAACCTTCAAACACTCAGCTTGTTGAAGATAGATCGTTGTTTAAAGCCAAAGTGTTTTGGAAACATTGTTTCAAAGCAGCTGGTAATATTTTCAGATGCCAGTACAAGCGGATATGGGTGTTCTGCATATGTTAGATTGTCTGATGACTGCAACAACATACACACAGTGCTTCTCATGGGCAACTCACGTCTCGCACCCCAGAAAACCCAGAGCATTCCTCGACTTGAGCTGACAGCAGCTACCATGGCCGTAAGGATTGGTCGACAGCTTCTATGTGAATTGGACATTGATACTGAAAATATCATCTATTTCACAGACTCCACTACAGTCCTTCACTATATAAAGAGTGAGCATAGAAGATTTCCAGTCTTTGTAACCAACAGGGTTAAGCTGATACAAGACTTCTCATATCCCCAGCAATGGTTCTATGTGGATTTAAACAACAACCCAGCAGATATCGCCTCGAGAGGATGCAGTTGCCAAAGTTTGTTGAAGTCATCAATATGGTTTGAGGGTCCACAGTTCCTGAGACAACATCATTCACAATGGCCGTCCCAGCCTGCAAACACTTCCTATGACAATGACCAAACTGAGGCCGAGGAGAAGGTCGCTGTTATCTGCATCAAACAGCCCCAAACGTTTTCAAGTGTAAGTGGTATGACAAAGTTGATAAACTACTACTCATCATGGTATCGTCTGAAGCGAGCTGTTGCAGTTTACAAACGATTGTTCAAACTACTGTATCACAGACGAATGAAGAATGATATCAAATTACTACAAATTGATCAGAAGTTCACTGTTATGGAACTGAATGATGCTGAAATGTCTATTGTCAAATTTGTACAATCAGAACATTACAGGTCAGAGATAAGTGCTTTGGAGAAATCAAAATCTGTGACGAGAAATAGTGGAATCAATACAGATTGAACCCAATTTTCCATGATGGACAACTTCGTGTCGGAGGTAGACTATCAGGAGCAAGTATATCAGAATATATGATGCACCCTCTCTTAATTCCAGGTTCTAGTCATGTTAGTGTCCTGATCATTAGTGACATCCATGAGAAATCTGGTCATATTGGAAGATCACATGTACTGTCTGCCTTGAGAGAGCGCTACTGTATAACAAAGGCAAATAGTGTGGTCCGCAGCGTCATCAACAAATGTACTACATGTCGAAGGTACAAGAGGCAGACAAGTAATCAACTCATGTCAGATTTGCCAGAGAAAAGAGTAAATCCAGCTCCTCCGTTTCTATATTATGGAGTTGATTTCTTCGGCCCACACATAGTAAAAGAAGGAAGAAAATGCGTTAAACGTTATGGAGCTCTCTTCACATGTTTTGCCAGTAGAGCTATCCATATCGAAACAGCCAATTCCTTAAGCACCGATTCCTTCATACAGGCCTTGCGTCGATTCATTGCTAGGAGAGGACCTGTGAAGGAAATCCACTGCAATAACGGTACAAACTTTGTTGGGGCAACTAAAGAACTCAGACGATCTACAAGAGAAATTGATCAATTCAGAGTACACGAGTACTTGTTGAAACATGGCATATCATGGAAATTCAACCCACCATCTGCTAGTCACATGGGCGGTGTATGGGAACGGCTTATCCGTTCAGTGCGTGCTGTTCTTAAATCCCTACTGAGACAGTTTGAAGACCATATAGATGACGAGTCGTACAGAACACTGTTGACTGAAGTATAAGCTATTGTAAATTCTCGTCCCTTGACAACCATGTCTGATGACCCGCTCGATCTTCAGCCCTTGACACCTAACCATCTCCTCATGATGAAAACACAAGTCTTCATTCCTCCACCTGGAGAATTCCAGAAAAATGATGTATACATGCGCCAACGTTGGAGACGTGTACAACATTTGGCAAATATTTTCTGGACAAGATGGAAGAAGGAGTACCTCCTTGCCTTACAAAAACGTCAAAAGTGGAATTTTCCTAAACGTAACTTAAAAGTTGGAGACATTGTGCTGATGAAAGACGAGTCTTTACCGCGAACCTACTGGTCTATGGGACTAAACGGAGCCTGATCAGCAAGGTAACGTCCGAACTGTGACACTAAAGACACAAGGATCTACATTACGCAGACCTATCCACAAGCTGGTATTGTTGTTAGAAAGTAACCTGTAGATTTTGCAGGTTTTCTGTTTCAATATCAAGGTCATTGAGTAGAATGAAGCGTTTATTTTTTTGTATTAAACATGCTAAGTATGTTTAAGAGGCCGAGTATGTAAAGCTAAAATGATGATTTTTTCATTTTTATACATCATTTTTACACAAAGATGCTAATTTAGTTCACTAATAAGCATATTTAATTTCTTTATCATCATCTTACAGTCCCATTGATTTCCAATTATATAATTTAGCTAACTAAATTCAGTAATCAAGACAATGATTGTGCTCATTGTTGTGATCAAAACAAAAGCACATGGTCAATGTTGATAAACAATAGGTCAGCTGACCTTATTTACATGTCATCACCCCTGGTGGTAGTTTTTAAGCCATGCTGCCTTGCACACCTCAGTCACACTCCATGTTGGAAGGACATCTGGTCCATGTGGGTACACAATGTGTGAGTAATATATCTGGCCATGTCCTACCATATCTTGTTCTATTATGGTTTTGAGCTCTAAATATTAACCTCTGTCAGTGCATTTATGTATTTTGTAGGAAATGTGTAATTTGAAGGGAAAATTAGTTTTAATTGTTATTTTGGTTATTTCATTATTGTTTTCATGATTATGAGCCAAAATGAAATGAATCATTTCCAAATGTTTGTAAATGGATAATAACCTATCCATTATGCTGGCAGAAAACCATAAATGTTTCTTTTTGCATAAGAGTAAAAATGAGGAAAGTTTAAAGAAGGTTTCTCTCTAACTATATTGATATGGGTTTTTTGTATCCATCACTGATGTTCTTTTATTTGTTTTCATTTTAGTTTTTGAACCTCGCCACAACGCAAAGCATGAAAGGTTCAACGTCATGCTGTTAAACATGAAACATAAATGTTATCACCCTGTACAACGCTAAAATGAAATGGAATAAAGGTTGTGGCGCGAGTTTCAATTCTTGTGTTCTTGTTTTAATTGCGGAGTACCAATCGATTTGGGCGAACTATTGCTCATTTTCAAAGTCACAACAAGATCATTTGTTAATGTTTTTAACATGATATTTCATGTACCGCTACACCAAGAGTCTATTTTTTGTCTTCTTATTTGATACTAAAGATGTTGAAAAGCATGTTGTAATCCTAATGTATTTAAGTAAGAATTTATTATTGCTTATTAGTGACTTATTTAAAAAAACAAAACATCACATTTGAAAAGTTTGCTACCAATTGTAATCGTACGTTTTAGAAATTTAATGATCGCATGGACCATACTCTGAGTTTATGCTGTGGGCCATGTCGGTACTGAGAACCTATGTCATAAGTATGATATCAATCGAATCAAACATTAAAAGTTTGCCACTCTGTAGGAACTTTGATTTGTGTCCATCATGTCAGCTCATTTCTTGATCGCCATTGGGACTCTGTCACCGTTTGTGACAACTGCTTGTTTATCTAGTACCTCGTTTTGTATCTTATAACTAATAAAACATTAAGCCATCAGGCGTAATCTTTGCCTTAACGGTTGGGGCTATAACAGCCAAACTCTCTGTGCTGGTAGACCTTATTGAGGAATGCGAAACTAAACTTTTGGGCCAAATCGGTTATTGCATTTAAGGCCAAGTTCGACCAAAATTTCTGAAAACTAACATTGTTTTTTCCCCTTCAAAATGCACGTAGTGACTATTTTAAAAAAAGATGGGCATTAAAAAAATTTGAAAAAAATAAACAATTTAAATAGTAACAAAGTCGTAGGTCAGGCGGTTTTGGTGCCATCTTGACACTTTTTGGCAAGTTTTTGACCGCATTCAGATTTGAGGGACCGTGTCTCTGCTAATACTTGACGAAGAGAGTCGATGCTTAAAAGTTAAATTACTAAAACATTGCATTGATGATATTTGTATGAGAGTAAGACATAGATAAGGTCTTCCAGAATCAAGAAAAACGTCGCACGCGAACAGACATTCCCTGTTGGAAACCAATGGAAATTTACCATTATCGAGAATTGTATTGAATAATTCTTCTTCGAATCAATAGCAGTAAGGGTGGCCTTATAAAATGAGGAAGGGATATCGTCATGCCCCGCGGCCTTTTCCACTTTAACTCATTGATAGATTGTATAACCTCCTCTACAGTAATCTTGGTTGACAAGGCAAAATCTTCACACTTATTACAGTTATGAGTTAAAACAAAGTCTTACACCGACTTATCAAAATCAGAGAGAAATTAATCATCTCTACAGGTAAGGAGATCTTTGAAGTAATGAAACCATTGGTATGGTGTAATGTCAGGATGCTTTCTTAAAGTTTTGTTTTAAGGTGCGCCAAAATATCTTACAGTCTGGGTTAACTGCTGCCTTTCTTATATCATCTGCGGCTTTTGCTAAATAATTATCTTCTTTTTATGTTATTTTTTTTCACGGTCAAACCATGGAGGTTGAAGAGATATTTGTCAAAAGGGAGAAGTAAATTTCCTAGCTCCAGCTTTAACGCCTGAAAAATGCAGTAGGGAAGTAAGCTTAGATATAACTTCATTAATGTCAGTATGAAGTGAGTCACTGAAATCATTCAGCATATCATCTTTTATTATCTACCATACAGGTACACATATAAAACAAACTCTCTCTGTGCTCCTCTGGCAGTTTTGACGTACGTATGTGAAAATACTGTCATATCATTATCCTTACTAGAACGTGAAGCAATTGCATTTTTAACTATACAAACAATCGGGAGATAATCTGACTCCGTGCGGGCGTTAACTTCACAACTTTGGATGTTATCAAACAGTCCAGACGAAACAATAGCGTAACCAACAGTGCTGCAACCGTTTTTTGAAATGTAACTAAGATTGCCAGGGATATCCGGAAAACATCTCCCATTCAAAATATGAATATTCATTATTTTACGTTATTTTTATTCACTTCATCAAAAACAAAAACATCGCCATCTATGACTAGTTTATCATAGCTTAAGAAAGCTATCTTGTTCTCATCGCGTGCCTGTTTCACGAAGGGAAACAACTGCTGTCTTATCCAGCGAATGCTTTCTGTAAAATCATCAGACACCCTGTTCAAAGTATCACCCTTCAGTTGACGTTTACCCTGTTCCATAGCGGATACTTTATCGTTATAAATAGTGAAGCGAACTATGATTGGTCTAGTAGATACTGAACAAGTATTTTGATGTTTGAAGTTGTTTTTTTGGCCATTAATTGAAAAAAAATTCCACAGCCGTAAACACGTCTACCTGCCCAGGTAAGTCACCTGACCAATAAGTGAGCAATATGATATACGCTGATTTAAGTAGGTTTCGACAAAACAAGTGACTTGAAATACTTACAATATAGAAAAGACTTGATACACTGTAATTTCCTTAACATGAAAACATCTACGCTGAAACGATTAATTATTTGTAGATAGTTAAAGCACGTTGATTAAAGAAGAACGTTTTTCATATTATCGATTTTTTTCTTTTGCAACTCTATTCAAACTGTTTTAGCATTGTGATTTGAAAAATGCAATTATACGCCAACGTTATGAATAAACATCATTCAGTGTACTTAATTATATATATCATTTTTTAAACTTGAGCCTGTTATCTTTTCCCTTTTGTATTTATTATTCAAACATATTCATATTTAAAGATTATACCGCCTTGGGTCGTATGAAAATAACTAAATGACGGTTTTGGGTTAATTTTGGTAACATTGGTTTTCAATAGTGAAATATGCCATTTAAGGGTGAAAATAAAATCCATTTTTTCACTGCTGCGTGAAATAAAGCTACAATCATAAGACGTCATCTCTGACATCTAGAAACAATTGAATGACGTCATGAGATGGCTGCGATAGCGAGGCGGTCTTGTTATTTCATTCATATAGTAAAGGGTCATTTACGACATAATAAACATAATAAATATAAAGTGCGCTCATAACTATGACTTGTGTCAAAATATAACATACAGTTTGAAATTAAACGAATCCTTCGCATGACTGTGATGAGTTTTCGTTTCAAAATTAATTATGACCTTTGCCAAAAATTGATGTTGGAACAATATATAAAAAAGCATAACAAAACAAACTTGTTTGAAAGGGCATTAACCAGTTTTTAAAATGCATTTGAAACAATATGATACCTAACAGATACTCCTTCTATCTAGAATAAGGTTGGAATCATTTTAAATCTCACTTTCATTCGCCTTTACGATGATAAAACATTCTGAGGCTCGACAGCACAGCAAATAAGATATTCAAATGTTGTGGGATGTTTTAAATGAGAACGTAAACTTCTGAAAACGCTCATGGTAGCTTATTTGAGAGACAATCATTGCTTACAACATATTGTTTAATTCATAACAAACTGACAATAAGGCTATCTGACTTGTTTAATTCAAAACTCTTTACAAATTTGTATTAGAGTATATAGAGATATATGATTGAACAAATTAACACTTTGAAATTTAACTTATATCATCCGATTTGATTGGACTTTTCAAGGTCAAAGTGCAGTTTACAAAATATAAACGCCTGATTTTTGCGTTTACACAAAATGCAGCTTTTGTTGAACGAACAAAGTTCATTTGAACATCGGGACTAATTTACCATTGTAGCATTGGGTGGTGTGGTGGTGTAACCACCGTGAACGTGCTGTTCACAAATATCGTTTTGAAAAAGCTTAGAAAAGACAAAAGAAATCATGATTGAACGTTGGATTGAAAGAATTTATCAAAAAAAGGATAGTTTGCACAATCTTTATACGTATTGCTTTTAAACTGATCTCACATGAGTGAAGGGGCATTAATGTGGGGGGAGCTTAGGGCTTGGTACATTGAATTCAAAACAGTTATATTGCTGTAATATGTTTTTCAGTTAATTGAAATTTTAAATCTAATTATACATAATAAGTATACATTTTAATAAACACAATGAAAAGGATAACCTCCTCCTCACTTTAAGGGTTGTACAAAATAACCATCAGTACTTCTTTATCACTGTAGCAATGCACAGCAATGGCACAGCCCTACCAAGTAATACAGCTAATTAGAACCATCAATTAATTACTTTGTTGATAGATGCTCTATCATTCATGATAGCATTAGAGATGCGGAACTAGACGGAGCTATGTGGCTGTGACATAGAAAGTTTAATCAGTAGTTCTGCCTTTGTATCTTTTGCATTTATTTGTAATTGTCAGCATCCCTTAACATTCATCGTGAGAATTTATAAACAAAATTTATACAAGTTTAAACTGCACCCTTCAATGGTTTATGAGCTAATAATCAAAGAAATTATAAAATCTTTTTCTTGAAGTTCAGTTTAAAATGATTTATTTATACTATGTGCATAATATCTGTAAATAAGATTTCGGAGTAATATGATATTCATTTCTACAAATCTATTTACTTGTCGACAATCACTTCATATCATGAATGTAGATAACGACAATGTTTTCACACATTTAGAGATGTCAACCACCACAGGATTGTAACATTGAAATCGTTATTGTACCTTAAGTATTGACTAGGTACATCAGTTTTGCTCTTTGTAACATAAATATAAGGGAGGAAATCCTTATGATTGACATTATTGACTGAAGATGGTTATTAACTACGACTTCATTAATCGGGTGTTTCTCATTACTGATTTCAATGGAAATTGTAATTATCAACGTAGGAAGTGCAGTGACTGTCCTCAAACGTCAAAGTGGAAATCATTAGTTGTTTTAATTACGTTAGGTGGTTATTGACTCGTTAGCCCTGAACACTGAAAGATTTGTTTTTCTATACGTCAGTGCTCTCCTTATAGGCAAGCTTTAGGTCAAGTTTAACGAAAGTTAATTGGACCGTAAGATACATAATTGTCAACCTGATACTAAATTGTGAAACAATTCCTTTATCTAAAGCAAAGCTTATTTAAGGGGCAGTAGCCCGTTTTAGGTAAACAAAGTTATCTCACGAAAACGAAAATAAATGTAACCAAAAATATAAAGAAGCAACACGTGAGTATCATGATCGGGTAAGCTATGCAAATCCATATCCCTGCCTTAAATGAAAATTGAAATGAATTAAAAGGTTTTAATTAAAAATGGCCGCCAGTGGCGTTCGCTTCATACGTGTTTATTTTGTCTATGACTAAGGATGAATAAATAATGAACTGTTTTGACCCTTTGAAAATAATACATTTTCCATCAACTTATTTTTATATGGGAATATTTTAAAAAGTGTATCTTTAATGTCCCGTTTCAATCATGAAACGTTATCACATACCCTTCTTATATTCATCGAAATATTAATCTTTATCAATATATCTCACAAGAAAAGAAAAGAAAATATTGAAAAAATATCCATATTTATTAACATAGCGCAATAGTAATATATGCCCATGGTAATCATGTTGATTGGAGGGTAAAGAATGACATGCCTTTTAGGCGTGTTCTAATTTGTCATCTTGCCCTTGTTTTGCAGTAATACCAGATTTGGTCTGTTACAGTTGAAGCTTAGTTTATCTTAATAGCATTAATTATTTTCTAAACCTGGCCCAAAAAATGATTACACATGTGTGGAAAATATATAGCTTAATGACAATTATTTGGTTTATGTCTGGTTTGAAAATTACACCTCAGAGCAGACAATCCCTCCAGAAAACGTGGACAAACAGGAGACAGTACTGTTATTTTCAGCATCATTGTAGTACACGGACTAGACGCAGTATACCGAAATATCCCAGTTTTGTAATTTATCTGAATAGAAAGTCAGTAAAGCTCAGAAAGTACATTCAGAAAGAAATTCAAAGCAAAAGACTAATGGAATATGTACTTAATCTGAAATTAATATAGATTATAAAGTTGCATATCAAAGGTTTGTTGATCACTCACTACTATATCTTCGTGCAACTATCATTTAATTTGGATATAGTTTGAACGTCAATGAAATAAATTCAGCAGAAATGACGAATCTCCAAATGTCATTGTGTAAAACATCCATTCGTTAGTGGGATTGTCTAGCTTCGTGCAAAATTAGATTTTTGGCATGATGAACTAAACAGAAGGGACATTTTGAAAATTCCGATTTCCTTAAATTTCGATTAAAGTATTCAATTTCGATTCTCATCAGCAAATTCAAATTGGCTTTATGGAAACGAACAAACATGACTTCGAAATTTTGACACTTGGTCACTTCAGTGACCTGCCAGAAACTATTACGTTAAAGGGGAAGGTAAATCCCTATACACAGAATGGGTGGAGTCAATTTTCCCAGTAAAGAGTGTCTTTTCAGTTGAGATATAGTTGGGTACACTCTTGTCTAGCCAATTATCAAAACAATTACTTGTAATTTAAGAATGATTTTTTGCATCCATGTACACCAGTATTTGAAGAGCACAAAGCTGTAATTTCTGAAAAAATACATTTACTCTGTAAAGAGAATTTTAAAAATAATATTTAAATACACCTACCTAAGATTCAAATTTGCCTCTGTATGTGTCATATGATAAGTGAGTGTTGCCATGGCAGCAGTCTCTGAGTGGCTAAGAACTTTCCATTCATGATATCAATTTCACCCCAGTAGTCCTCTCTTTCCCATGTAAAACACCCCCCCCCCCCCCCCCCCCCCCCCCCCTCCCCTCAGCTGTGACCCCAGCCTGTCCACTGCTGCCTGTGGGAATGGGCCTTTAGCACTAGAGTAGAGATTGTGCTGAACCTTATTTTGTATTGTCACCAATGATATGACAAAACTAGGCACATAGATGTACTTTGTATTGGCTAACAATTATTAAAGGATCATAAGGCCTAACAGTGTAAAAAATCTGATGCATACATAGCTTGAGAATCCACAACAAACACCAAACATATCAAGGGACTAATAAAGGCAAAATATTTAAAATGGGGAATCTCTTTAAAAATTATTTTTATAGGGAAATACAATATCATTCAAGTCATTCTAAGAAAATATCATCTACCAGCACATTCATTCACTTATTTGATTTTTGCCGTGAAATCTCATTTTACTGTAGTATATGTGTAGATCTCTCATAGTAAAATTCCCATAACCTTTGACCTCCCTGACTCCAGCGACCGTTAGAAGGTGTGGCACATTGGGTGATAAGATCTCCCCCAGTCTGCTAGTAGCCAATCACTGCTCTTGGAGCCTTAATTGCTTACCCATGGGTAAATCGGGCCTGTTTTACCTTCCCCTTTAACTGTAACTGTTGGGTATGGAATACGTTTGCGTTAAGGTGCAATGGATCTTCACTTCTGTGCTGAAAATTCTAAATTAGCCGTTTCTTTTTCGATTGGTTAACGATGACTCAAATACAAGCCAAATTAAATCAGATTTTCATTAGGATACGCTGGTATGTAAAACAAACTTTGGTATGCAGCTGTTTATAATTTACAAAGAAATAAATCATTGTTCGTAAGTACTATGTCGGACTGGTGTTCGGTGTTAGTCATAACTAATCTTTGCAAATTTATAAGTGTTACTTCAAGGAAACTTTTACAAATGGAGTTAAAGTTCTTTAAATGCTAATACCTTACCTCTTTTTTTTCCCTATAACAAAATATCGACGTGAAACTGTAGCACTTAATACCATGCTTAGAGACAATTGGATCAACTGCATACAAATAAACTGATAATATTTGATATGTGAAGATATTTCGGATGAAATGCGATTTTGATGGAAATGCGATTTTGATGGAAGGAAATATCTCAAAAGTTTGTCTCAATAAACCTGAAAGTATATTTCAAACGACAGTTCAATTCATAGAGGCGATAATTTGAAGAATAAATCTTATTCCAATCTTGAATTAAATAGTTAACAAACGATATCTGAAATATTGACCTTTCAAAAACATCAAAATTTGTCATCTTAGAAACATAAACAACTTACTTGCGTATGTTTAAGCTATAGATAATACAACTGATGAGAAACATATATACACGTTTAAAGGTCAACGTCAGCGTAAACAAAGTCAAATTCAACAGAAAAGGAAAAATCAATCATATTCTAGCATAATATAATTGTGAAAACAGTAGTATAAAAGTGCTTCAAGTGAGTTAATATTATTAATTTATGATGATGGAAAATACCAAATGTGAAATACTCACTTATTAGCAATAAATCTAAGGTAAACACCCAGGCAAAAGAAAGGTTTCACTTTTATTTTTTCATAAAACATTAAGAGGGCTGGTACGGGTTTGATTCTAAGCAGGAAATGATAGCTTTACGGCATCGTTTCCTCTACGCTAACGCATCGCTTCGAGCGCAGCCACTTGGAATATGTATTCACAAACACGTGCAAAACGTGTTTTTGAGGCATTATTTGTGATGCACGTGCAGCGATGTTACATAAATGCCCTTTTTGAAAAGAACAGATATTCAGTAACATAAAGAACACCAAAAGTATGCCGAGACTAACGCAAGCGCAAAGTGACCAAGCGATCAGTATGGGGGCTTCCCAAAGTCGAATGGCAAGAACCTTAGCCAAACTACCAGAAGAAGGTTGTTACTACGCCACCATCAAACAAGCCAGACACAGGACAGACCAACATCGGGAAAACCGAGGGTAACAACTGCGGCCAAAGATCGCTACATCAGGTTCACCTCCGAAACCGTTTCGTAACGGCGACATCAACAAAGGCGACGGCACTCGGTCATGTCATCAGCACAAGAACAACCCATCGTCGGCTTCGTTTGGCTGATATACGAGCCTACCACCCCTTCCGTGGTACGACTTTGACCCAATTACACCGTCAATGCAGATTACGATGGACAGTCACGTACTGTACTGTCTGTGGCGGCGACGTAACTGGGAAAGGGGGCTGTTTACAGGCGAGAGCAGGTTTTGCCTATTCAGCAACTATGTCAGGGCTCCAGTTTATCGCGCAAAACTGTATTAGAGAGGTCCACCCGTTTGGAGGCGGAGGCACCTTGGTGTGGGGAGGGATTTGTGGCCAAATGACGCCGCCGCTGCTTATTCTGCGTGGGAATCTGACTGGCCAGCAATACATTGATGAGGTACTGAGACCTATCGTCGTTCCTTTCATCCAACCACAAAATTGATATGCAATTCGAGTACGCAAGACCTCACGCTGCCCGAATTTTTAGAGACTACCTCGAGAACGCAAACGACACTGTTTTGCCGTCGACAACCAACTCACCAAATATGAACCCCATCGAACACCTTTTGAATCACCTTGACCGCCATTTCAGACAGCTGGTGCCACCTCCAAACAACCAGCAGGAACAGGATCCCTGCTGACGTCATCCGACGCCTGGCGACTTTGCAGTGAGGAGGCGTGTACTTGCTTGCATTGATGCCCAGGGTGGTCCCACTCGCTACTGATGACAAACTCCGTGATTCCTGTGACTACTGAGAGTTTCTGTACACTTGTCTTTTAACTCAACATTTGTGTGATTTTTAATATTGACCCCCTATCTCTTTCCTTGTGTATTAGTGCAAATTAAAAGCCGATATTTGGATGCTTTTTAAAGTGAATATTGAAAAATGATTACTGTTTATAAACCAATCGTCAGAATTCTCATATCTGCGTTTGATTTTATTTCATAGGCTTGAAAAATGAGTGAAACATTTCTTTTGCCTGGTAGCTTATATTATATAAATAATTTGTTCTAATACCACCAAAGCTGATTCTTTTAGGCAATACACACTAACAATCGACAATCAGTCAACTAAATACTTCCAATAGTTCCCGATTGAACTTTTGTTGACTTTCCTAGGAGACTATTCTGACATTGCTATTGAAGTCAAGGAATTGTAACATGAGATTACTGTATATCAGGCAAAGGATATAGACATTGGAATTAAACAAAAGGTTAAGTAAAATACTTGGGGACTAGGTGACTGCACACTTTATTTATAAAGATAGTTTTCAGAGGTTGACTATTTGTGTCCAGTGTTGTACTTCAATCAGTCAAAGAGACTTTTGCAATATTTGTACGAAATTTCTCATAAACATTCCGTTTACACAAAGGCCATTTTATTTATGTAAGATTCAATAGAAATGTTTCAAACAACATTTGCCAACATTTAAGTACATGATAAAGTGACTTATCCAGATAAGAACTTAAGAATGTTAGTCTTCCGCTATATAAACTATAATCATACTTATTTAAGAGCAGAAACAGTAAACTTGCAATGAGTATGTTGATGTTGATATTTAATATAATATAGTAATATAAGAGTAAATAATATACAAGATTTGCCAGTGTAAAATTGTTATTCTAACAATTAATCTCTTAATTTGATTGCATGTTTAAAAACAATGACAAATTCTTAATAATCTGTTCATCACCAGATGATAATAATGATTTAAACGCTACTTCTGGGGGCGTTGATAGAAATTGGTCAGGTACATATCTTTTTCTTATTTCATCATATGATTTACAGATAAAAACAAAATGGATTTCGTCTTCAGCTGCGTCTTTGCATAATGGACAAATCCTTTGGTTTCTTTCAATTGACAGCATTCTTCCTTTATTTATCATTAAATTAAGTAATCCAAGTCTAAATTCAATCAAACTACACCTCAAATCTTTAGCTGTGAGAATCGATAGAGCGGTTTCTGGCTGAAGTAGACTTTTAAATATCCTATAACAATCATAGCGTGTGCTATTATTCATACGCGATTGCAATTCCTGATGAAAAATTTTTACAGATCAATTGCGAAAAACTTTGATGAAAGCATTTCCAACGGTTTGGTTTTACTAGACGAACGCCAAGATATGTGTAACCATCTACTGTTACCTAAAAACCATTTCTCTTTTTGAGACATTAGACCACCCCTACGAAATGTAACGACATTAGTGTTATCAAGATGTACTGAAAGTTTCCATTCGGTAATATACTCAGCTAAAATGTTAAGTTGTCCCTGTAAACCCGCCACTGTATCTGATAATAAAATCACATCGTCAGCGAAAAGAAGCATTAATATTTCAATATAGTCAGGAAATAACTGTATACCATGTTTTCCATTGCATGCAATTTCATGATATAACTCACTTATTAAAAAGGAAAATAGAATGGGGTTGAGAATATAGCCTTGCCGCAAACCAAGAGGAAAATCAAAATAGTCTGTTACACCACTGTCACATCGGACACAAGATTTTATATGTTGATACATTTTCTTTAATATACAGTACATTTTACCCCTCAAACCAGTATTTCTCAAGCACTCCTAGAGCTTCTTCCTATCAACGATATCGAACTCGTTTTTAAAGTCCACAAATGCCAATATAACTTATGTTTTTTACCAGATAGACATTTCTGAATTATAGCGTATAACGTGAAGATATGGTCAGTAGTGGAGTAGTTTTTTCTAAATCCCGCTTGGGTTTTGAGATGTTGATATTTCTATGTATAAAATTGTCTTGTGTGAAATGTGTTTAACTTACATCGGTATATCACATAAGGATGACCAGTGCAATCTCTTACCTTAGACTTACTATATTAGTCACGTCTTTTATTGGAAATAGGATCTGTGAATGGTTCAACTGATCCATGTACCGGGGCATATTTGTTGACATCAATCAGGTATATTGTAAACTAATTGTAAGCTAATTGGAATTCAATTTTTATAAATTATGCAAGTTTTAATTGACTGAGGCAAATTACGATCTAAGAAAGCATTGATTCGCGTGTCCCAGAGGAATAAGTACGAGATTCTTCTGAAGGTGAGTTGTAAACGTTAACTTTGTTTGAAACGTCATTCATTTGTATCAAAATATTAACTTTCTTTTCATCTTTTCTTGTAATTCGGATTTTCGGACTATGATATAAGGGATATTTAAGTTGGGTCGGCGCTAATGAAGCATATCAACATAGCTAATGGACTAAAGTGCCTTACCTCATATAGTCAATTGTCTACATAAATCATAACTGAGTTCGAAACAGTATTATATTTTGCATGTTTGGATGACATTAAAGTTTTGAATTAGCAAGAGAAGCCAGACATATAATATGCTGGAGACATTTAAGATAGAAAAACATTCTTCATGGACTAATGCCTATAGAGAAAAAAAAATAGATAACAATGATCGAAAGTTATTTTACATTGACTCACTCAACATAATATTCAACATATTTTTTCTGAAATTGTTCTAATTATATTTCATATCACATGTCTGTAGCAAATTGCTATTAAATCTTATTTTCGCAAAGGTCAGATGATTTAGTGAAGATGACAAATTTGATCATATTTATCATACTCCCTGATTAAAGATGTTTACACTGTCGATCGTAGCTAATTTTGATTGCAGTAATATAACTGTATTACTGACGAAATTGATATGATATTAAATATGACCCTAATGGGTCGTGGATAAAGGACCTTTCTAATGTTTTCAAAATTCTATGTGTATATCATTTTTGCAAATTCAATGACTTTTGAAATGATCCGAAATCTTTTATCCAGAAACTTGTTTTGCTTATGACATCACTTCTCTTTACTTAGAAATCACAATCAAAAGAAATAGAGGAAAACGGTACTTTGCATTTTTTGGTTTGACAAGGGTTGAATTTCTATTGCTGTTCTGTCGTCAATAGTGTGACTCTGTTCCGATCAATAGGAAAGCAGGAATTATATATTTGGATTGTTAGGCATTTTATTTATTGTAATTCCGTCCGAAATGTTTGTAACATAATGTTATTATTTCAGTGTATTAAACGATTAAAGCGAACTGATAAGGAAGAAAATCAGCAATAAGCTAGTGAAAATAAGAAGTATACAGGTTAATATTGCAAAGAATAATACCATTTAAACACGTGAATCATCTGCTGGGAAAAAAACAATATACATTGGTAAGTTCTTAATGTTCCCTTCATGATATGATACAAGGATTTGTAAATGTTGCTTGATTAACGTTATCTGGTCATTATTGTCTACAGGAGATGATTCGAGGCAGTTACATTACCTCTCTGTCATTCTCAGAAATGGTAACCCCCTGTCTGTAGCCGACCTGTAACAAAATGAATAATACTAAATGAATAGTATCTATATCTGATGATATATGGATCAGAGCGAGTGAGTTCGTGTGTGTGATTGTGATAGACAGACAAGCGGGTAGATAGATACTTCGATACGGCTCAAATATCAATTACAGCTTCTCGAAAAGAATTTATATATGATGATGATAATGAGGATATTTATAAGGCGCACATTTTCATCCACTATTGGATGCTTAAGGCGCTACCAACATTATCACCATTACCTATTTCCTGCTCGGTGAACAGATGCACATTTCTAATTCAGTCTCTTGCCTGAGTGGACAACACGAGTCTGTCAACTCAGCTCTCAGTGTTGTACTCAGGAATTCATACAAGTAGGCACTTTCGGGAGACGGTTTCTTAGATGAAGTCAGTACAATTTGGAGGTTGCTGCTAGGAACTTGAACAAGCTTGCAAAAAAGTTATCTGATTTTTTTATGCTTCATTAGAATTTATGATAAAAAACACCTACCCGTTCAAACCAGCAAAAGATGACAAACAATTGAATAATGATAACAATATATATCTATTATCTGTTATCAAACAATAATATCGTGATCAAAGAATACATGAACAGATTTTGTTCATGTTCTTCCGACTAACTATCTATTATGGACGCTTTTAAAGTAAACAGAAGACGCTCGTCGAGAATCTATACACGTAAGATTTTACTAAGAAGATAAGTCAATTAAAGGATACGGAATAGGCATGTCAAGAATCGATCTATGTAAGATTTGACTTAGAAGATGAGTCAAGTAAAACTTCTGCAAAAGGACAGACAAGTTAATTATCTTTGTGACAACCATTCATGCTAAAATTGCAGAAATAGTTTCATAGGCGGTTAGAATCCCGCTAGGACCCCCAACTTTGTTTGCAGTAGAGAAATGTTCTACATGAAGTAAGGTTTTGGTGCATTGCTACACTGAATTCAGCGCAGTAGCTACCATGGTTCGCTAGTTCCAGCCGATGCTCGCAGGTTTCACCGCAACGCACAGCCGCAAGAGCTTTCTCCCTGCAATAATACTAGCAGCCCCGATATAACTGAAATTCCATAAAAAGCGGCGATAACCCCCAAATTCACCTCATATCAAGTAACATTTAAATAGAAACATGATGAATTACTGTTATTTTCCGTACTACCTTGGGACAAGTACCATGCAGAATATATGGAAGAAGAATTGATTTTCTTTCATCAAGTTCAGTGACGTACATTCACACGAGCATTTGCATCGTTACAAAGTAACATAAACGTTAAAGAATTAGTAAATTAAGTATCAATCCAAAAGGAAATACAGCACTTGGTTCAGCTGGTATGTTTTACCTGAATTTTATACAAATGAATTACCTATACCAATTTGTGTTTGTTCTGTCATTATGAATAGATATGTCGTAATGTGTGACACTTTTCTTCTAGCTCAAACGTGATTATTGAATTAATCTTATCAACTCCTAAATAACAAGGTTGTGAAAGTTTTGCAAATTAAATCTCGATTGAATATCTACTAATCATCTAATATGTTTGAATAATTAACCTTTGAAAATTATTATTTGTTATTTTATTAACTTTCATGAATATGTTTTGACAGTGATTTTGACGGATCATGAGAAACATATGGAATGTTATAAGGTCAACGTTTGATGAAACAATAAGAAATTCAACAAACAAAAAATAAAATAAGACATCATCTGTTTTACCACAAACTGTTTTGTCAAATATAGAATAGGAAGCATAAACCTAATGGTAAACAGTGGCAGGAATGCTGAAATAATTGCTTCTGTAAGTAAGGTTTAGTAAGTGTATGTAAAATATCCAAATTATTAGTAAAAGTAATATCTTTAAGCGTTAAATTTTGATGAAAACCTTTATAATACTATAGCATTGACTTTTTTTTACAAAAGCATCTTGTGAAAAAGAGGTTTAGACAGAACCTTATGAGCTTACAAATTGACAAAATTCAATGTATTAAAAAAATGCAAACTGGTTTTCTAAATGAAGTTTTCGCATATTTTTCCATTGGCCATCATTACCATTGCGATAACCAAACGTTTTACTTTAAACGTATCTTGCATGCTCGAACATTGTCAGTTTAGACAAACAGCTTTGTTAAATCCATAATATGTAGGTGTCTCTGATGGTTAAATGAGATCTTGCTCTCTCGCAACCTTTGAGGCCATCAATCTTAATGATATAGCATTACACGGAGGTGATCAGAGAACACACGTATCGACTTCTGATCAAAACAGTCATTCTAATTACATAGAGCTCTAACCCAAAGGAAGGATGAGGAACTTAAAAGGAGTCTAAATTGTCTAGGTTTCACCGCAACGCACAGCCGCAAGGCTTTTCTCCCTGCAATAATACTAGCAGCCCCGATATAACTGAAATTCCATAAAAAGCGGCGATAACCCCCAAATTCACCTCATATCAAGTAACATTTAAATAGAAACATGATGAATTACTGTTATTTTCCGTACTACCTTGGGACAAGTACCATGCAGAATATATGGAAGAAGAATTGATTTTTTTTCATCAAGTTCAGTGACGTACATTCACACGAGCATTTGCATCGTTACAAAGTAACATAAACGTTAAAGAATTAGTAAATTAAGTATCAATCCAAAAGGAAATACAGCACTTGGTTCAGCTGGTATGTTTTACCTGAATTTTATACAAATGAATTACCTATACCAATTTGTGTTTGTTCTGTCATTATGAATTGATATGTCGTAATGTGTGACACTTTTCTTCTAGCTCAAACGTTGGAATGTGAATTAACAATTTACATGTGCAATATTAAATCTTTTTCATAACGTCCGTTCTGAATGACAATAATATTTTATCATATGTATTTCTTTTCTGTGTTATCCTTCATTACAATACCAATAGACGATCTAAAAGTTAAATGAAATTGATAATTGTTAGCATGGTAATTGTTTTAAAAACATCTCTCAAAAATAGATAAGGCTAAAAGTAATTAAAAGTTCTTTTGTCAAATAATTCTCTGTGAAAATCAGGTCTCTGTTCAAAGCAAAAGTAAAATCTCTTTCAACTACTAAGGCTTCAGACTAATCTAAACACATATTATAGTTATTGCTTACAATGATTGATGTCAACACGATCAGAGACTAAAAAGAACAAACTGATTACATTTATGTGGTGCTTGTTTCTTTATCAATAGGTTACATATATATATATATATATATATATATATATATATATATATATATCATCTTACAGTTCAATTAGTGTATCTTACTTATTTTAACATAACTAACTTGATGGGTTCTGAAAAAAATACACCTACGATGAGCTCAGTTTTAACTAGGGTATTTTTAGTGTTAATATAAGATGCTGTTATTGAAATCTCATTCACCTCATTCATGCAATAGTTAGGACGTCATACCAATTCAAATCACAATCGATTTAGCACATAAAATTCAATCATAATATGAATTCTAAATAAGCGCGAGACATCAAATATATGGTTCCCTGGAAGTTTTGAAAAAAAGTTTCATGGAAACGTCCATATGTCCAAATTTAAAAGAATATAAAACATATATATAATTTTTCAGTGTGTGGAAATCATCCTGAAATGA
This sequence comes from Phorcus lineatus, assembly GCA_921293015.1. NCBI lineage: Eukaryota > Metazoa > Mollusca > Gastropoda > Trochida > Trochidae > Phorcus > Phorcus lineatus. The sequence continues at coordinate 432,917 of OV121082.1, read as the reverse complement.
CTGTCAAGGCAAAAGCTTTTTTCGTTGTTTTTTGTTTGCTTTTTTTCTTAAAGCTGGTTTCTATCCCTCCGCATTCGTGTTAAGTCCCTGTACACTGTAAGGATGCCTGTAGTCCTGAAGAAATCATGCAGTTTTCAATAAAAATATTCGACTTATGTCCCATTGAACTTGCTAAAAGTACATTTGACTTAAAAGATGAAATGACATTTCGCAAGCGATTTTAATATTGCTTCTTAAGGACTGAAGTCAGTTTTCTCTGATGCAAAATGCATGAAATTCGACTCAAAGGTTTTGAGGTATTTTCCCTTTAAGTTTGCGATTTTTCGAACTTTATATGGTCGCTGTGGTAAAAGGTACATGGGTCGAACATTTCTAAAAAGGTCAAACATCAATATGGCGCCCAAGCTAAGTGTACGTTACCTCCTACTTCGCAATAATTTACTTATCGCCTTTAACCTTTGTACATCTTTTAGATTTATTTGTACGACTCTATATACACTCATGTATATTTTTAAACTTTGGATCGTTCTATAACTTTCATTTTGTACCATAAGCTAAGTAAAGTCTACCAGCATGGCAACTTTGGCTGCACTAGCACAAGCCAAGATCCGTGGAAATATTAAAAACAACACGCAAAAAAAAGAAGAATGGTGATTATTTGTGAAAGTACTTCAGTTTTGATTTCCTTTGTTGCTTCATGAATGTTGATTGTTGCCTAAATTGAGATAATGATATTTAGTTGATTATGTAGTGGATAATGAAATGTAATATTGGAAATGTCTCGGATAATTCTCCTTGTCAAGTATTCATTTCCTTCTCTGTCTTGTGACAAATTTGTCTCTTTGTTCTATTCTGAGCCTGGCTAATGTGTCTGGTTTGTTATAGTTGCACCAAAGAGAATGTTCGAAAGTCACCACTTATAAAACCTGTGTCGCTGAATCTGTTGCAATCATACACAAGTTTCCCAGCGGTTGGTTTTGAATAAGAACACAAGTAGTTTATGGCTCGGTTTTTTCCTCAGGTGAGAGGATATGTGGTTTATCATTCTTTCATATTTTGTTTACAATAATACAACTGTAATTTTGAAAAATGGTATTTGAGATAATATCAATTAAGAACATAACTGTGTCCATTATCTAATGAGAACAAAATTCTCTGTGTAGAAAATGCATTTGGGTGAAGAATTGCTTTTTTTGAAACAGGAGCACATCTATATTTCACGATTCAAGCAGGTGAGGTATATATTGGAGCCGTCAAACATTTGAATATCTATCTGCTCACTCACTCATATCACATAATTGCTCTGATTAAAGACTCTTTTAAACAGAATGGTCATAAATCAGCCTCACTATATATTCAATCTGTACAACTCTGTAAGTAACAGGTGATAACCATATACTGTTGCGCGCTATAAACATCAGGATTGATCTCATTAGATGGTAATGCATACTTGATGACAGAAATTACCATAAGGAATATGAAACAGGAAACAATCCAAATGTCTGTACAAGATAATCAAGGGTAATAATCATAATATGATATCTCACTTATCATAAATGGGCAAATTACCCCACCAATCCTAGTCACGTGATATGTGGATATTCTCCAATGACGTCTGTAATGGGGGAGTCACACTTACGTTCAATAACCTAGTTAAACGTAGTTCATTGAACGTAGCCACAAAGACGCCGACGTGCCGGAAATGAGTGCATTTTTAGTAACTACGTAAAACAACGTTTCATTATAAGTTCATTCACTACGTGTAAGTACGATTAACTACATGTAAGTACGTTTTAATAGGTTTAACAACGGACAACTACGTTCATTAAACAACTTACTAGCTACGTTCGGCTACGTTTAACCACGTTGATCTACATTTAAGAACGTTTGTTAGTACAACTAAGTAGGTTAAACTACGTTGAAACACGTTTAGGTACGTCAAAGTACGTTAAAGTAGGGTAAATCACGGCCCGTCAGTGGTAGGGTATATAAAGACACACGTTTATATATTTCATTCTTTCTCTTAATTGTCAAGTCAACAGAGTGTTAGTTAATTTTATCAACTATGGGTAAAACGAGAGGCAGAAAAAGTCGCCCCCACCTTCTGATTCAAATCAAGCCGCAAAAGATATTCCTGAAACGACGGTCATTTCTGTCAATCCTGACGAAGAAACATCAGATGTGACAGAGGAGAATTGTCCCCAAGCGCCTACTACGATGGATGACCCAACTAAAAGGTCACAGAGCAGACGATCGGCTTTAAAACTGACTGAAGATCAGGAAGTTAAGGCATTTGAATTTGTTGAGGCCCATCGTGAGCTCTATGACAAGAATCATCCAAACTTTTGTAAAAGAATACTGAAAGATGCACTGTGGAGTGAGATGGCGACAACTCTCCAAGCTAAAGAAGCTGATGGTTTGTTCAATTTCAAATATTTAACATAAATACCATTAAGCCTTATCTTGTCATTGAATAAATAATTTTAATTTTGCGTTCTCATTTGAATTCAAATATGTTATTCATATGCGTAATGAATCCATTTGCAATCGTTAGGTACGATCGCAACGGGTCCTCGAATGATGAACTGGTTCACCAACATGAGGAGTGCATTTGGGAAGGCAACTAGAGGCGCTTCTGGATCTGGACGCAAGGTACTCACGCAAAGAGAGGAGTGGCTTAAAGGGCGTCTGCAGTTTCTGGACCAGCATGTGTACAGGGTGCCAAAAAGATGCGGTGTTGATGTAAGTATAGCAATACGAAATAACGTAAAACAATTAAAGACATAGAAAAGGAATGCCTCTTTAATTGGTAACATTAAACATTATTCTTTCATTGGCAGTTAATATCACAACTAAAACAACGTCATCCTGAAAGATTCAGTGACCAAGTCACTTCATCGGACGCCGAATCCGATGACGCACAAGTATTGGAGAACCCTCTGCCTATCCATAATACTGAAACTTCTAAAAGAAAACGAAGGTCATCGGAGACAGCTTCCTTGATGGAACAAATAGAAAAAAGAATTGTTGCTACTCAAAAGCAGCAAGAAGATCCAATGCAAATGGTAAGAATTACATATTTGAACACGATGTACACAATTGAAATGTAATTTATTAGAATGTTCCAGATATCAGATTATATTTTTGTATTAAATTACAATGATGTACACACAATCTCCAATACTAGTAGCTATAGCATTTCTGATATTTCACTTACAGGAGGAGAATGAACGCATGGCTTTTGGGACACTTGTTGGTATATCTGCATCTGAGTTTGATGATGAAGCCTGGGACTCATTCCAACTGAATGTGCAGAGTCTAATGGTAAAGTACCGACGCGAGACAAGACAACGAAAACTGTCACAGTCAAAGACTCAAGTTAGGTCACACACACAGTCAAGGGCGCCAGGACAACAGGCGAGATCTCATCCTCCTATTCATCAAACCCATCAGCAGCAGCCACACACCAGCTCTACACCAGCAGCTACCTCATACACCAGCACAGTCAGGAGTGATTATCAGCTGGCAGCTGACACTGCAGTCTCCCAACACCACCAGTGTCCGACCGGATATATCCCGAGTTGGCAGCATGTGTATCAGCCTCCTCAGCCTCCAAACGGGCAATCAGAGCGCAGTGCAAGTGTTCCCCCTTCAGAGTGTCTACAGGACTTCCTGGAGCTGTAAAGCACAAGAGTGTGTGTTTTGCAAGAATATGTCAGACAAGAAATGTCAAGTCGTTCAAGGAGTATGAAAGATTCATCTTCCTTATTCATTTCATGTATTAGTTTCTGTTCCTTTGTCTTTAATTAAAGTTGATGATGTCATAACATGTGTTCGGTTTTTTCTCATTGAGGTACAAGATAAACACTGGGCTGAAGTGTCAATGTGATCACGATTACAGCTTAGTAATCTCGAAGATGTGTATCCTGCCATGAAACTGAGCCTGCATTGGAGTTCAGATAATGTTTCAGGTAGACTCGCTGCTGCTTGGCTGTTATGGTGCCACTATTGCCATAGTAAGTATGGTTCATGTCCTCCATATTGGCCGTTTCCCGCCAAGCACCAGGTACAAAATTGAAATCAGCATCTTCCCTGTCAAGATTGATAGCATCACTTGAAGGATTCCTGTCTCTTAGGTAGTTGTGTAGAACCACACACGTTCTTGGAATGAGGGTGGCAGTATCCACATGAACCTGGAGAGTGCCCAGTAGACACCTGAATCTGTTTGCCATTATCCCAAAAGCGTTCTCCACCACTCGTCGGGCTCTTGAAAGTCGATAATTGAATATCAGCTCATCGTGTGTCAGACCACGTCGGGAGAACGGTTTCATTAGCCAACACTGCATGGCAAATGCATCATCAGCAATGATGTAATATGGTACTTGTACATCATCATTTGGAAGGGGATCTGCATCCGGTATTCCCAGAACTCCTTGTTGAACTGCTTGTTTAAGGGCACAGTGATTCCAAATTTGACTGTCGGAGCTCGATCCAACATCTCCAGCTTGAATCCATCGGAACTTTTTAATCTGCATCTACAAGAACCAATAAGACTATGGAATAAAATCCCTTGTAATTGTAATATGTTGAACCTGAATTGTGTGGCTTCTTCAAAGCAATGTGTTTTCCATCTAGGGCCCCTAGAACATGTGGAAACTGCCATCTGTCTTGAAATTTCTCTGCAACTTGGAGCCAGTCACAGGCGTCCATTGGAGTGTTCAAAGTCTCAATTTCCATGACATCTAAAATGGCCTTGCAAACAGTGATAATTATGTTTGAGATGGTATTGTGAGCAAGTCTGAAGCTGTACATTAGTGAATGGTATGAATCTCCAGTTGCCAAGAATCTTAAAGTCACAGCTAGCTTTAACCCAGGAGAAACTGGATCACGAAATGTGCTTCTCTTTCCGGTGATTAGGTGTTCGATTCTTGACATGAGATTGTGAAATGTAGCCATATCTACTCTGATAAAATTCATTAATGCTTCAGGATCTTCTACCTCCAATTCGGACATAAGTGTATGATATTGACCGTGTAATGGTCTACGTAGGAGCCAGTCACGGGCCCACCATCTTCTTTGTTTTCTCTTTGTTTCGTCGTCCATTTCGATTTTGTTGATATATTGTGCAAAACATATCATTTTTCTGTTGATAGCAGCTAAATGCTGTATCATTTTCACCTTCCTTCCACTCATCCTCTCTCAGTTGTGAAATGAAGAGTGTTAAAATGCATACCAGGTGTTTCACTCACTTGTGACACAAGGTACAAATAAATGAATCTACCTAGTTAGGCGTAGTTTATCGTAGTTCAACGTATTTATACTTACTTAAGTGTAGTTAGATGTAGGGAAACGTACTTAAACGTCAAAATCTAAATACGAAACGTACCAAAACGTAGTTACACGTATTTGATATCGTAGTTAACCGTACTAATACCTAGCTTTGTGTACTAAAACGTTCTTCAACTCAGATGAAACTAGTGTAGTTTATTGTAGTTTAACGTAGTCAGACGTAGTACAACGTTCTAGAATGTACTTCAACGTACGAAAACGTACTCGGATACCTAGTAAAGTGTAGTAAATCGTGGAAAAGTAGTACTACGTTAAAGAACGATCTTAACTAGGTTTAACTACGATGAACTAAGTTCACATTTTCAATTAACTACGTCCAACTACATTGAACTACGTTTCTGGAAACGTAGTTCGGAAATGCTAAACTTTGAACATGTCCAAAAGTTAAATCACAAACTACGTTTGTCTCACGTCTATGTCTACGTTTTGAGCACGGATAACTAAGTATAAATACGAATAACTAGGCTTAAGTACAGTTAACTGCGTTAAAGTACGTTTTGCATCACTACGTTCATAAACGTAAGTGTGACTGGGGCATAAAGCTGACTTGTCCCAGGATAGTGACAGAAGGATGAATGAAGTTTATTTCGGTAAGAAGGCCATTGGCCCATGTACAATGAATACAAATGAAATAAGATATTCTGACAATATGTTCAAAGAATCATACAATAATAACCATTGATATATACACATATACATCTAACATACGGTAGAAGTCCTCTTTGATAGAGCATATTTAACAAACAGCGATATTTTTATAAGCACATTTTTATCTTTACATGTTAACAGCTTGTGATATTTGCTTAAATCCGATTGACAATTATTGAAAAATGGCAAGTATGATTTCCTTAAATTTCCATATGCATCACAGACAAATAGAAAATGTAATTCATCTTCAAAATCATTTCGGCTGCACATTTTACAGATTTTGGCAATTTCACTACTTTCTTTAAATTTGACATTACACCGGAGAGGTAATTGCTGGATACGAAGTAAGCATAAGTATCTGCGATACTCCTTTACACGTACATTTGATATATAGTACTCAACATCTGATAATGACTTAATTGATTTATAATAATGTAGATATAATGAATCATTAATTTTGCTAAACATATTTTGTTTAAAGATATCTTGTAATCTTTGTTTAAAGATATGTACAAAATGATCAATGTTACCAATTTCTTGACTTAACCAAACAAAACCAAATCCATACATATTTAACAATATTCTAACATAAGATGCCCAAGTAATTCTACCACTATCATCAATATTTTTCATATGAAGATAGCTTTGCTTTGGGTACCTATCTGTAGACATATTTAATAGTTTACACCAATACCTGATACATTTAACATGGTAATCTACGCTGATACAATATCTACCACATTCCGCTAACACTGCGGTACTAGACATGTGTTTTCCTACACCTAGTACGAACTTACAAAAATTATTATGAAATTTATTAATTGCCTTTCTATCTTGGTATCCCCATACTTCTGCACCATAAAGTAAAATTGGCTTAATCTTATTATCGAAAAGTTTGAAGAGAATACTTGCAGATATATTTGAATATTCAAATGATAATCGTTTGATAGCAAATAAGGCCTTGGTTGCTTTCGTAGTTAATGTTTCCGTACATTTAGTCCATGACAGTCGAGTTGAAAATAGTAATCCGAGATAGTTATAATACGTTGAACACTTTATCTGCGATCCCTGTAAATACCACTTTTCATAATTCCGTAAAACGCCTCCATTCCGAAACACCAGGATTTCCGTTTTGTCCATGTTAATATCTACACCCCATGTCAGACAGTAGTTGTGTAGAATATCAATTTTCCTTTGAAGTCCAATGACAGAATCGTCGAAAATACATAAATCATCAGCAAAGAGTAAGAGAAGCAGTTCCATGAATTCTGAGCCCACAGATATTCCCCTCAGACTAGCATTTTCCAACATAATTTGAAATTCCGAAATGAATATTGTAAATAAGAAAGGGCTTAATACGCATCCTTGTCGTACACCACTGAGACATTGAAAGTAGTCGGAGATAGAGTTAGTACCTGTTCTCACAGCTGACTGGATTTTGGAATACATATTCTTTAACACATCAAGTATTCTGCCATGTACATCATTCCTTATCAATGTGTACCAAAGTAGCTGTCTATTAACTGAATCAAAGGCCTTTCTAAAGTCCACAAATATGCAGTAAAAGCGACCTCCTCGCTTTGAGAGATATTTCTGTATAAGACTTTGAAGTGTGAAGATATTGTCAGTTGTACTATAATTTTTCCTGAATCCTGCTTGAGCCTCAGGGATTTTATCATATATATCTGAAAAACTTTGTAAACGCTCATTTAGAACAGAGCAGAAGATTCTTCCAAATACATCCATCAGTGAAATGCCTCTATAATTATTCACCTTGTTGACGTCTCCTTTCTTGACAGTGACAGAAGGAAATGCAACTGTCTCCGAGAATGAACCCTTCATACATTCATCATGATATGACGTCAATCGGGCATCAGTTGCAATACATTTAATCTTATCTTGAAAAGAATCTGACGAACTCTCCGCTAGGTTTGTTTGTGACCAGCAGGCAATCAATGTATAAAAGAAAACATTGTTTAATTCAATGCAATCTCAGCTTTAATGAATAAAATATTGCTAATTTATAATTCAAAAGCATGTCGAATTCGGTGAATAAAATGGGTAACAATTAAATTTTATCGCAAGGGTTTTCCACATCAGTAAACAGAAGAGTTTTATGACTTCATCCCATATCGGAGAGAAAGCCATATCGATTTGAGTGAAAACTCTCTTTCTTGATGACATGTTAATGTTGTTATGACGTTAATTGTCCGTAAGTAACTAGCGGGCGTAGTCAGTATGTGTATATGAAATACTAACAAACTCATAATCGAAAACAATAACATATTTCAATTGTTTTGTTACATATCAAACTTTCTTGATGTTACTTGTTGATGGTACTTGAGATATACAAAGTATTGGTGTACTCAATGACTTTCTTGGACGTCTACGAACATCTATAATTGACAACACTTGTTAGTCCTCTCGTACATACGCTCTTTTCTTTGAACCCTTTTTATCAAATAATTTTCACTTGCTCACAAAACAATGTTAATATACAATTGCTCATTACCACACATATTACATTTACCTTTTCTCTGCCTAACACATCTCGTCCCATAACATACGCAAATCATCATTTCCCCAAGTTTTTCTTACCTGACGCTTTTTATTACCAAATACAACATGAATCCGTGATTCTAACTTAGTAAGCATTTTTCTCTGCACCAGGTTTACCGGTCTCTGTGCACATTGATACAACTCCGCCCGAGTCCCTCAGTTGTAATATAATAGTATTTTATTCATCTTTGCATTCATTTGATTCTAAAAAGCTCCCTGTAATAATTGTTTTGTCACCATGCGTTGCAAATGCAGTATCTTTGTGGCATTTTGAAAGAGGAGAGTCTATATTCTCACAGTGCCTCATATGGAAACAGACATTATAGTCGTTCATTGACATGCATGTTTGAGTTAATCAGAAAATTCATCACTCGTTTACTATTAGATTTACTCACGTAGTCTATGGTCTCTCAGGGATCAAATACCTTGATAGAACTACATGTCTAAATTAAACAAAGTGTACAAATACTACCTACTGATAACGTGACTATGTGACTCAATGTAAATGTAGTTAACCATAGGCGTTTTGCAGTATATAGCCAGTAATAGAAACTCTTTCGTCATCACACAGGACATCTAACGAATGTGATTAAAATTTCAAAGTACAACATTACATTATATTTAATTGCATTCAGAAAGACAATGACTCATCCACTAAAATGTTGGTATATTTAGATGAATATATATATTTGTATTTGTTATATTTCTTTGTAAAGGTGATGATTGAGCTTAAATTTCATTGAAATTTATGATAGTTAGAATATTATTTGTTAAACAGGCGGCTCTCGAAAGATAAATGTGTTTATATTAAGCTGATTTGCCAGCTATTTAATATTGAACATTTTCCTGTGTCAAATCCCTCAACTCAACGTCCAAAGCAACAGCAAAAGCGAAAGCAAAAGCTTATTGATGTAACAGGTCTTCAAACGTTTTATACATAATATTCATCTTGCTTATACGGATAAATGTTAACATGATCAGAGAGTAAAAAGGGAAAACTGACAACATTGACGTGGTGCTTGTTTCTTTCTCTATATATATATATATTTATAATGGTATCTTTTTACAGATTATCAATCCTATCCAATCAAACCAATTTCATCAGATGAAATAACAACTACAATGATTGCAGTAAAACCAAGAAAATGTTAATTGTAATTTTGATATATTTTTAACCTTTAAATAGTAATAAACGTTGCGTCTTTTAGCTGAAAGAAGATTTGAATGTTATCCGTCATTTGAGTTTTGGCTCCGTTTGGTTCACGTCATCACAGTGCATTGCAAACTTGCACTTTATTAGATAATTGTTAGAGAATTTGCCAGTTTGTTAGATGTAGGTAAAACTTGAGTTTACAATTTTTTGTAGGTAAGAGCACCCCTTGATTTGACAATAGATAAGTGAACAATTTTATTTTGTTTTGCTCATTAGAAATACAAATCCATTAGATTTTCCCTGGTAGATAGATTGTGCACTTTTGTCTCCTTCTCAAACATGCAAATTCCAAAGAAATGTGGTTTCAGAAAAGATGAAATGTCACTGAGATTAGTTTCACATAACAAGATATATATAAACGTACTTCTTAAAAATAATTGGATTCTTGATTTGATATAACACTCACGGAATAGCTAGGTTCTCGTCTAATGATTTCAATGGTGTCCTGTTACTCGAGGAGCCTTAATCTCTAATAGTTATTGAGATTCATCTCTCAGCTTCTCTAACAGTTATTGAGATTCATCTCTCAGCTTCTCTAACAGTTATTGAGATTCATCTCTCAGCTTCTCTAACAGTTATTGAGATTCATCTCTCAGCTTCTCTAACAGTTATTGAGATTCATCTCTCAGCTTCTCTAACAGTTATTGAGATTCATCTCTCAGCTTCTCTAATAGTTATTGAGATTCATCTCTCAGCTTCTCTAATAGTTATTGAGATTCATCTCTCAGCTTCTCTAATAGTTATTGAGATTCATCTCTCAGCTTCTCTAATAGTTATTGAGATTCATCTCTCAGCTTCTCTAATAGTTATTGAGATTCATCTCTCAGCTTCTCTAATAGTTATTGAGATTCATCTCTCAACTTCTCTAATAGTTATTGAGATTCATCTCTCAGCTTCTCTAATAGTTATTGAGATTCATCTCTCAGCTTCTCTAATAGTTATTGAGATTCATCTCTCAGCTTCTCTAATAGTTATTGAGATTCATCTCTCAGCTTCTGGTTTTATATTGACAAAAACCCAAGAAATTTAATAATTACGGTGGGTTATGTTAAGTTTAGATGACTTATGTCAAAAGTGTTTAACACGACTACAATGATTCAAATTCGAAAATAAAGAATGGTAACTACTTATGAAAACACTACAGTTTTTATTTCCTTTTTTGCTTCATGAATATAGATTGTTGCCTGAATTCTATCATTTGTTTTAAGGTCTTTGAGATGATGATATTTTGTTTATTATGTAGTAGATTAAGAAAAAATATTCGTATACTCTAGACTCATGTTGGAAATTTTACGGGTAATAGAACTTGTCAAGTATTTTTTCCTTCTCTAGCTGTGACAGTTTTGTCTATATCTATATTTCAAGCAGCTGAGCTACATAATCGAGTCATCAAACATTTGAATATCTATCTGCTCACTCGTATCACTTACCTGCTCTGATAAATTACTCTTTTAGGTTAAATGATAATCAATCACCCTCACCATTCGATCTGTACATTTAACGACAGGTGATTACCATCTCCCGTTGCACACTTTAACCCGCAGGATTGATCTCGTTTGATGATATGTATCACACTAGCCTGGTTTGATGGATAAAACGTCTATTTTTTTAAAACAAATAGGTACAGTGTTATGAGAGTGTGGTTGTTTAAACGTGTAACATCATGTAACAATGTTGTTCTGTTCAATAGGTCACACATTTGTATGTTTATGTAAACTCGTTTTCTAGAGTTTCCTGAATATCTCAGACTGGACTGTTTGTGGGAGATACTTGATAGAAGTTTCTGTGATTTTCGTGACCTTTTTTTATAAAGGTCAGCCATTAAAAGGCATTTACTCACACATTTGATCAACCTGTTTTCTACATTTGACTTTGCGATCCTTTTGTTGCGCCACTGTTCGCAACACTTTACTAAAACAGTCTATCACAGGAGACCACTTACAATGCTATTTGAGGAAGGACCTGGTTGATATTACTTTTGTTAGATAGCCTTTTGAGCAATTTGATATTGTATTTACAACTTATTTGTTTTAGTCTATATTGTAACTATAAAGTCTTTGTTTATCATTAATTAGTCAAATTGTTGTAGTTGATATATTCAATTGCTTGTTATATATTACTATAACTTGCTGGTTTGACTGTTGACAGATTTCATACTATTAATTAATTGTAACACCAGGAATCCGTAATTAACAAAATTTATGTAAAGATAAGAAGAGAAATCACTATTTTGTTGTGAGCCAGTGTCAATTTGTCCACCAGAAAGATCAGTGAACAGTAAAGTAAAACGAATTCAAGGAGAAACTTAGTTTCATTTCAACACAAAAATATCGACTTCTAATCCTAACTGGTAAATGAAACAAATAACTACATAAGAGCTTTAGAAGAAAGGAAAGATATGGTTAAGACAAGATTTGACAGCTTCAGGTGTCAGTATTTATGAGTGCCAGGTAAGGTTGTAGATAGACAGAACTAACGACGGTAAGAGAGAGAAGGTGATAAGGAAAAAGATGTTAGAATCATTTGTTATCTCATTTCGTTTCATTAGGTATGATGCATAAATATTATCAATTATTATTTGTAAAAGAACACCTTTGTAATGTATAATGTATAAAATTAATGAAAAAAGAAGTCAATTAAATACACCTTTTATTTATCATTGCATTGTTTGTTTCGTCAAAGTTTTGTATCAGTTTAAGATAATAACCTATTTTTCTCCATATTTTCAATTTTCAAATGAAGCCAAGCTATATTTGCCCTCGAGGAAAAATATAAAACATGTTTGATCGAAACACTTCAAAGGTTTCGCTTCTACTGAACATTTCAGCAAAAAATTCTATTTTTTTCAAGAATGAATATTAATGATACAAGACGATGTTATGGATGACAACTTCTTTATTTATTTTTCACAACGTTTCTGGGCTACTTCTTGCCCCTAGTACAAAGTATCAACAAAGGAACATTGTACATGTAACGACATCAACAATCTGATATTATTCCATGTTCCTTTGGTTATCTTTGATAATCAAACTTTAGAAATTAATATTAATCTTATGCAGAAGTATCGAGATATTCAGTTTTTTAGAGACTCGTTATAGTTAAACTGAATTCATGGAAAAGATTAATCATTTGACATAAGCCCTGTAACAGTATTGATGAAAACCGATACGTCAACTTAGAGGGTTTGTTTTGCCTTCATCCCACTTCTTATTCCATATTTTGTCATTGCCTTGTTATTCTGTCCATTGCTGAAAGGAATTCAAAAGGTTAGTATGTTTATTTAAAGATGCCAATCTGGCAATCTAAATAATCAATGCTTTTTAAATGATTTCATTTAGTGAACAAAACATTTCAAATGTAATGTTCAAAAGTTTTCATTGTTGTAAAATATGAATTAAATTTTGGACACAACAACTCGAATCATCAACGGGTCAAGTTTATATGTAACAGAAAACACAGAAAACCAGTTGTTTAAGGTTGCAGAATGATACAAGTCCCATCAATAGAGTGGGCAGCATCCAGACTAGAAAGAATATGATTGAGAGACGGAAATGGATATTCATGTCTTCAAGCAACACTGTTATAATATAAATGAGCATTTCTTTTTATATAATGTCATGTATGTGGGTTAATCAAGGCCGGGTGAGGAAGGAATCACTTTTACGTGTAAGTCATTTTTGAGATATAGATATACTGATTTATCTTTAAGGAACGCGAAAAAACACCGAATGTCTTAACATATATGGTAATGTATTGACATCTCTTTTGGTCATGTTTCGTATCAAAAATAATTATAATAAGCAAGTTTCTATGAAATCTGATGTTATTCAACTGCCAGATGTTAACAAATGGTGATTTCAGAAATCTTTGTTACAATGTAGTTTGTAAATTTGACCTTTCATTAACATGATCTGCTTCTCAAGTGTTAAAAAGGAACTCGGTATCACATTATATACTTCAGGAAGGGCACAAACATACGTATTGAAAAGAAAGATTTTGCAATTCGGATGTGTAAACTTAGAACTTATCTTGTCCTAGTAAGTGAAATAAACCTTTGTTATAATTGGTATAGATAATATTCGAGAGCGGATAACAATGATATATCTTTGACTGAAATTCCTTTTTCATTCCGTTGCAATATGGTAAATTGCCGACGTTTCAACTCTAAGGATGGAAGCTTCATTTTCTTACCCAAAAGATCAAATACCAATCACAAAAAACTTCAGCTAATCTTATTCATCATCAATGATAAAACCCCATATTAAATCTTAAGAAACTAGAAAAAGTTATCTATTGTAGAATTGCGACGTTTTGGTGTATATACTAACACTTGCTTGACAACAGTGTAAGTATCTACACCAAAACGTCGCAATCCGGCAATAAAGAAGTTGTAAATCCATAGAACCTGTTCTCTATTCAGCTCACAAACTTCTTAATGACCCTCAAAGAAGTAAATCTCAAGAAACTAACATCATTTAAGTAATTGGAACCATGCAGTAGAATTTGTTGCTGATTTTCAAATGTTGCAATCACATGTTACCTCAATTACTTAAACACAATACGTTTATTGGGCCTGTGGCTATAAACATAACAACTAAACAAATTCAAAAACTTGCAGGACATGGCTAGCTCTCTAGCTCACTGCAAAGGAATTAGATAGTCCAATCAGAAAGCTCCTAGCATGAGCTACATCCGGGGACTCGAACAAATATGGCTCCGCCGGTGTCACAGTCCGTCGACTGAAAGATTTGTAAAGAGAATGTGCTGCCTGCAAAGCGATCAACAATATATTCAAGCTCATTTATGTTTATGGTCTATTTGCGTTATTATTGTGCTACAACCCTATAGCGGACAGCGGCCTGTCAAAGAATTTATTCTTAAAATGCTTCGGTAAAATCAAGCTCGATAAAATTCACCATGATTTGAAGCACAGACTCTATGCACTACGCCCGGCAAGACTTTATTTCCTGTCATCGTACAATTGTATTATCATTTGTGCTTGCAAAAACCTTATTAGATACCCGTTGAACCGTTGTATCTCTCAACAAACTTTACTTTTTGCAGTCAAAAACCAGGTATTTTGATGTGTACCATTTAAATATCATGTCGTCATTAAAAAATCAAAAAGTAAAACCATTGTCATATTTTCTTCCATTTTCACTGATTTCACTGGGTCATTTTCATTTTTGAAAATATTACTGTATGTGCCTTGATATAAAAATTATTCTCTCTTTTTAAAAGTTAACAATGTGTAAACTGTACTTATTTGATGTAAAAATACAATTATAAAATGGCAACGCCCACGATACATTGGCTAACATACTTCCCTTTAAAAAATATAAGGGGCGCAGTCATATGTTTTTTAATTCCCATAACTGGTCCTAATAATAACAAAAACATCTTTTCCGTCCCTCAATACATTTATAAACTCAATCTGCTTGTTTGAAAGATTTGCAATTCCCACTTCTTTGCAACCTGATCAAACAGGTCACTTTCAATGGGCTATTTTGATTAAATCGCAAATGCCACGGCGTCGCCGATTGGTCATAGTAAGGGAGGTAACTGGAGATAACTAAAAACTCGCCAGAGAGGGCGCTGGTATCAAATGAGAAATGTCTTATGTCTTCAGCAAGGGTTAACTTGGACAGTTCGAGACTGGCAATAGTTAAGCTTTGCGTAGGAAGATGGACTAGGACCGATAAAAGTAAAGCAAGAGACACGTTGGTGGGATTTTTTTTTTTCTTATTTCAAGGATGCTGCGGATTATAAGAAAATGGAATAATCTTACAACATTTACTTGTCCCTCAAGTTAAAAACAAAATGGCCACCAAAATAAAAAATAGTGGCAGACGCGTATGGTATTTATGTTTAGGACTGTCTAATTTCTAATTTGTGAAAACTTAAGGTTTTTAGACAAATAAGAGTTTCTAATTATATATGAATTGCATTCCAATCTGCTGATAGTTACTTATTACAAACCCTTGAAATGATTTTAGCATCTAATAGTGCCGGGGGTGCCTACTATATCATTAGATATGTCTTATTGAGACATATATGAGTTGCACAATCCTCGAAACTTGAATCCTCTCCTTTTGTGTCTTTTGCAAATAACTATGAAGCAGGGAAATCCAGGCTCCTGCAAGTTACCAAGATGAAGATTATCTTTTTATGAATCCTTTTCCTGCATACTTGTGATAATCAAACACTTTTAATCTCCAATAGACACAATAATACCAATCACATTTATAATTCGAACAATAGGCTGTATTTTAACAACTGACAATGATGCTGTCTGACATATTGTCTTTATAAATGTTTGAGATGAACTTTATTAGTAAATCACTTTTGAATTTATGTGCAGAACATTGATAATGACTGTACCTCTATCATCGCACTTTTAAAATCAAATAATAAAACTTCTATATCCGTTTCATAATACCTCTAGGAACGGAATTATTTCATATGTGTTTCCAAAATTGCTTGACTTCTCGAAAAATTTATATCGTATATAATGGTATAGATAAGGGCTATTATTTAATGAAATAACAACATGATTATATACCTATACAGATTTATAAAATAGGCACAGTTGGTCAACACAAGATGTCAAGACATCATTTCTTGACACATAGTAGTTCATTTTAATGACATTTCATGCTTCCTTTCTGCCTTAAAATACGGTGTCTGAAAAACTATTTTATTACATACCCATGTAATCTTAAGATAGTAACACGTAATGAAATACCATGAATTCCGTTTTGCACTCCTCAATCCGTATTGCACTTCTCACGGAACTACTTTCTCAGCGAGAGAGGTGTCATGTCAGCTATATTTAGAATTCAGGTCAGGGGAAACCCCATATCAATAATGCAAACATATGCACATAATTTGATTCAGACATCTCTGAGTGTTTTTATCAGAATAAATTTACATTGTTTTTACAATTATAGATAAAAATATTAACAGTGACATAGTTTCAAGGGGTCAAAGTGTGACTTCCGGTCTATTCAGCGGCAGCAACATTCACGGGGTATCGTTTCATATCAACTTTAACTTTTCCTCACAAACAAATTCAATGAATGTCCCTCCAAAATGTAGACGTGCCATCATTGATAGTGATTCAGATTCTGAGTGAGTACTGTCATTTCCTCTCGTTGAACTGTTCAGTAACGTCATCCGTGTTCATATGTTCACGTTTGAATACGTTGTGAACGAACTTTGCCGAATGTCAACGAATGTTTCAAGTTATGAATGTTTAAATTGAATTCGAATGAAATGTTGATATACATGTAAATGATATGAACGTGTCATTAAAGAAATTTTAAACATGTGAACAAATATCTTGCGTCTGTTTTTTTCCAATATTCATCACAGTTTTGTGTGCACTCTATTGACATGTGACGTCATAGGTAGAGGAATGTGATGACTTAATATTTCGTGAAAGGGTTGGCGGAGTAATTTCCTTAGGTCAAGACAACACGTAAACACTCTTCCGTGTTCGGCTTTATTTGAAGTAAATTAAACGAAAAAAGGGTTCTGCGAACTCGTTGTTTCTTTGCTCTTTGTGACATCCACTAGTACTCGTTCAATACAAACGAAAACATGCACTAGAATGACGTTCTATATACGTATTGAAATATTGCATATATGAAACTGAAAGGTTAAAAAAGAATGTCTACCAGTCAGTACGTTTCCCATATTGGTTTTTGATAGAACAATCTTTTCATTAAAAAATAATGATTATATGTATGAATAAATATTATGTTGACGGTATTTTTTTCATTTAATGTTTAATAACCAGTTTTATGATTGAGAAGATGTTGACATTTTTTGGTTCTGCTGCACATAAAGAAGAAAATCATCATGATTGGCATTATTAGATTTAGATGGCAGTCATTAGTCATATGTTTCTCATTACTTATTTCAATTGAAGTTGTAATTGTCAAAATAGGAAGTGCTGTGACCGTCCCCAAATGGTACCAAACTTAATTGAAATGATTAGTTTGTTGTCGTCTATTTGCTAGTCCTGAAATACTCACTGATTGATTCATATTTGACTGGTCTGTTCTCTCCTTGCTGGAAAACAACATCCATAAAATTCGGAAAAAGAATTCAATTTCATTAAAACTTTAGAGGTATGTAAACACACATAATCAAATTTGGTTTAGTTATGATATAGTAAAATTACGATTGAATAACACATATTCTGAAAACGTAGCTTCAGGATAACATCTTTTACTTCCTACTAAGATCCTGTTAAAGAAGCATTTACAAGAAACCGAACAGTCATGTCAAGAAAACACACCTGAAAGGTTTGACGAGGTCGTATGGGTTAGAATAGAACATATACAAAAGGGCAGACAAATTAATAGACTTTATGAATGCCTTAAGGAAAGATTGTCAGTACAAAAATACGCATTCACAATTAAATGAAATCTTTCAAGCCTTAATTTGATCGTGATTAGTTTCTGTTAACCTAATTCTGTGAATTAAATTTATGTTATATCAAGTGTTGTGTTGGATAGATTTGTTAAACTGTTCTAAAGTTCCTGTGTGAAATCATCATTTTGAGAAATTTCTCATAATTTCAACAGAATACCGTATTACTTTTTATATCAATATAAAGAGTTCATATATACACTACATACACAAGTTTCAGATACATAGTACGCCAAAATCATTTGAGTTCAGAAATAGGCAACGGGGGCCAAAATGAGTTTTTAAAAAAATTTCTTATTTTGTTTACGGTAGAATAACCATTGAGCATGTCTCGAGAAAATTTACGAAATAGTGGTTACCGTTTTGTATTATCTTAGGTAAATCACATAATAACATTTGAAAATAGATTCATGTGTTCGTATATAAGCCTTTTTCTACGAATCTGGGAATCTAATCATGCTTCATGATTAGGAATCTAATCACACTTCATGATTAGGAATCTAATCATACCTCATGATAAGATATCAATACCTTTGCAAATATGCTTTATCTATTGATCGACCCCTGATGATTCGTTGAGTTTAATTTCGAGCTCGGGCATTACACATTCCTTCATACAATTGTTCTGATTTGTCATCGTACGCTCGTTTTGGATTTGTTATGACCTATCAAATGACAAATCATTTCCTTTATTTGACCGGAGAAAATTAGTTTACATGTTCAAATAGCTTAATAATAATAGCAATATGTTAAGTGCTTAGTTCGAAAATTACACATTTGCCAAGTAACCTTAGAACTAAGTTAAAACATATAATCATTTCAGTAAAAAGAAGGCTTAATCATTATTTAGAGTCTTTTTAGTAGAACTTTAGCACAAATACTAAAGAAATTTTACTCAAGATATCACAGTTTGGTAAATTCTTTGACACAAAAATAGAATTTACTTCACTATGTTCAGTAAAGTACAGTTAACGCGATATGACACATGTGCAGACTCATTAAAGCATATCATTTCAAAAAAGGATAATCATTATCTTAGAGTACTTGGTCTAGATGATATACTTTGACAAAAATAAATTATTTTTACCAACTTGTTCATGCTTTGTCGTGTATAGATTTGATACAAGTGACGATAAATATTTTTCAGGACACGTATTTAACTGAAGGATACCTCTGGTATTTGTATTTGCTTTATCAATTCAAAGATAATAAGTTAAGAAATGAGAGTTTGATTTACGGATGCATTTTGAAACCATATCGAGTAAATCTGAAAGTAGATTTAATAGCGCCCTGCCTAAAGTTTGATTCCTCGTTCTACTCTCACGTGATGTGGGAAAACTCGATAATTTGTCTGACTATTTGGGCTGCTAAACGCAAATCAAGAGTTTGAGAAATAGAGTTGGAAATTCCCAATAATAACAGCACCTTCTGAATAGTGATAACAGGACCGTTGATCCACCAAACCGCAAATAAACAAGATCCAAACTCCGTTTATACGGTAATGCGCAACTAATTAAACATCATTGAGGTTTTCTAACACATCTTCTCTTTCATTAAAGTTTCTAGGCTTTTTTATTTAAGCCTGAAGTCTGAGTTTTTTTGATAAATTTGACTAAAGTGTTTGAAGAAAAAGTAAAAAAATAACAAAATCTCAGTTTGTTTTCAAACTGAAGTTACATACATACTTAAGTTTTTTGATAGATATGGCCCCATGAGACTGGCATTCAGACTGCCAGTTGTAACATTTCAAGTGGCCATGAGATGCATAACCTGTAATACTAGGGTTGTATGTCATGAATACTTTTTTGTCCTAAGATGTATTACCTTTCATGTCAAAGAATTTATTTCCATAATGATATTTTTTTCTAAAAGATGCCAAACTTTAGCACAGTTGTGAAAAAGAAAGATGATGTCACCAACAGAATAAACAGAATGGTTCAGACTGAAGCTTTCGAGTTGGAACTTAACCTTTTTGTGCTCTAAAATTGAGTTGGTTTAGGTTGAATTTAGGTTTTATCGATAAAAATAACTATCTGATAAGATGTTGGATTTAAACCTATCATTTGTTATGAAAACGTATGAAAATGTAAACATGGAAATCACTAGTCTAATTGGGAAAGCATGCAAAAGAAGTAGAGAATTTTTTGATGACACAAGTTAACATATGTTGAGAGAGAACCCAATGAATGTAACTAAACTGACCAGGTTCCAATTTATATTTACCTGTGACCAACTAATTTGATGAAATACAGAAATGAAAACATTGAATTTTTAGCGTTCTTTCATTTCGCCATTGATAAAAATCATTGGTTATTAAGATTTGACTAAATATGAAGCACAAAGTGTCTTGTATGTTGTTGAAGCAGGTTAAGTTTAGATCTTGTGCACCGAAAACAATAGTTGGCTATTGTCCTGTAATGATTTGATGAGAACTCTTCCTCTTGTGGTGTGTGTGACCGTTCATCTCAATAACAACCGTGGGTGAACTGGGAACATGAAGAATGGACAACTAATTTGCATTCTTTGGCTGCAACACATGAAAATGAGCCCCATTTGACAATGTGCTTCTACAGAATAGAGCCGTTTGATTGATATAGAAAATACCATGTAAGAAATCATTGGTTGGCATGAACTAAGGAATAATTGCTTTTGAAGTTAATATGGAAATCATGGGTGTGTATAACATTTAATCAACTATTTTCAATGAAATACGAATTATCTTCCAAGCATTTAGTTCGACAACGACAGATCAGTAGTAATTGCTAAGACTAATATTTGATCGAGTTATTTACTTGAAATCAAAGGAATAGCTAAGGATTATTTTAGCAGGTAAATTGGAAATCAAAGCCATAGCATAGCATAGTCCAATGATTTCAGTTAATTTTACTGTAAAGGACTCATATTGACTCATATTGCTTTTGAATGGTTATTAAACTTGGTTTCTCTGATATTAATGTTATTTCAGGAGAGCTTAGAAATAATATCATTTAGTTTGATTGGTTTAGTTTAGTTAAACAAACTCATTTCAAATACTTACAGCGTTTACTTATTTACATGTGCATTTTGTTACTTGTGAAATTACTACAGGTGTCTCTGTTGTTTCGTAAATAGTTTGTTTGGGTGTTGAGATATTTGAAGTTTTTTATTTGGTTGGTAGATATATAAAGGGTTATATATAAAGTCTTGTGCCATGTTATTGCATTCACATTTTCGTTTCCTCTTCAGTGCTCAAATCCATGAGTTAAATGTGTGTCTGTGTTCTATTTAGAGCCTGTTTTATGTGTTTGGTCGATGATTGGTTACATCAAGATCACAGAGTATACTAGACAAGACAATGTTTATATGTCATTTGAAGCTATCTATGTTGCCACCATGCACAACAAAGTTTTATATAGAAACCTTTGCCTATATAAGTACCAGAAGAACCATAACATATTGTTCCAGGTCAACTGGTCGATGATACAGTCAACAGAAAACTGACAGAATCAGTACATAGGCAGTCATAATATTTGGAGTGCTGAAAAAGATATTAGATAAATAGTTAGATTATTTTAATTCCTTGTAACATGGAATTACAATTATATTCTAAGTACTCAATTCCTAACAACAATGCCTATGTTGTGGATGACAAAGAAAACGTTTTTTTTATATTAAAAAAGTGTACAGCTACAATTTATCAACGTTCAAGTGTCGTAGATATAGAATGGCATCGGGTCTGTTTCAGAGCTATAAATGTGATCAAAAGTCTAGGAACTGATGAACATATGCCCAACCATTAACTCTGTTACAAGTGCGTCATATTTCTCATGTTAACAAAATAGAAATGCAATTGAAAAATGTCTATGAAATGTTGTGTTCCATTTCGTAGGGACTTTTGTTTTATAAGAAATAGATACACAGTGTAAAGATGAATGAATGACCAGTCATATTAATGATTACGGGACAAACAGATTGCTAAATGTGAAACACTATAGCTATTAATAATGATAATAATAATAATAATGATAATGTTTATATTTATACTGCGCTCTGGTGCTCTGCGCTACGCTCAATTGTACACATTACTTTGATTACAACTAAACAGGTTTTCCTATTGTTCCTCTACTTGTCGCTGGGATAACGTGGAAGAAATGAGACAGCAGAAGAAATGGCTTGAATAACCTCACTTGGTCCTTAATGCTTATTTGAAAGACGACACAAACCATCTTGTCACTAGGACATTTGATTCATGAGGTGTCATGATATGCTGACAATTATATATATATGTTTGTATCAATTTTTGGCATTCATTAAGCTCTTTTGAAATATATACCAATTGATATAAAATTACAAGTTAGTTGGAGGAAGCACAATACTTATCGGATGCCATACTTGAACTTTTCTGTATGTAGTATGATTCACTGTTGTTCAAAAATATATTAAACCTTTTATGTTTAATCGATTTGTTTTGGCAAACAGTTGTGTTTAACTAATTGCGGGATATCTACATCTTTTGACGTAAAGAGAAAACAGTATCTTTGTCTATTAATTGAGAGATTTTGTATATTCATAAAATTTTTACTTTCGAGTATGAGTCTTCATTACAAAGACTTTCTAAACTCTTATAACACAGTTTGATACTGATGGACGAAGAGACCCTCGTGTCCTTATATATCCGTATATTATCGTTGGTAAAAGTAATAAAACTGTATCCACTAACAATATTGTTTAAAGGCCAAAGTTCTAATAGTTTGAAGTCATCTAACTTGAATGAAATGGATCGGCATACAGTCAAACAGCCTACAATCAGAGTCAGTTCATAAACATTCCTGATCTGGTTCGTTCGGCGACCTCCCTACTGAACTGTTAATGACTCTCAAAGAATATTAACATTGATACTAATTAGTCTGACATTTCCCACTGAAATCATGAAATATAAACGTTTAGTTAATTAAAACTTGCTTTAAACAATAAATCTTTTCATTTTTTATTTCCTGCATATGTAAAAATACTTTATTTCTCTTTAAAGATGTCTTATAAGTTAGGAATAAGGTAAGATAAGACATATGTTCACTACTTAAGTTACCAATGACATACCTTGACGTAAAAAACAAAGATATACGACCTTATGTTGGAAATAGGAATAAAACCAGTTCTCAGTGAAAGGTTTTCAGAGGAAAACAAGCTTTGTGATATGGCCAATCCCTATCAGGGAATATATAGATATGACTCCTGTACATGAGTGTATGAAACTTACTGAAGATAAGAATGGCGAGGGAATGCGACCGTCTCTTGGTATTGATTCTGTAGACATACATCATGAGATAGCGCTAATCAGACAGCATTTGCAATTCCTCATTTCATATCATGAATAGACTGTCAGGAACTGTCCATTTTTCTCAGATAGTAGCCACTATTCACGTGTTTATACGAGGTAAACAATATTGGTCTGTGTGCATATAATTTTTGAAAGCTTATAATTACATGTCTTTCATAGCAGACAAGAAATATACATATGTCCTATAATTTCGTTATATACTAATACATTAACATAGTTTTACAAGAACTCGAAGTAATGTCGTTATCGTTATGCATAAAATACACACAACTGCAAATATATATCCTGGAGCCAGTCTCATGACAGTCGACAGAAAGTATTAAGACGCCAACCTTATCCGACAAAACGCTGTAAAAACATGAATGACAAAATACAGCGGAAGACTTCAAGATTTTCTTTACATCGTGTCAATGATGTTTTGTTGCTTGCCCTATTATTTGATTAACAAACTTATCTTTCTTGACTGAATATAATTTCTTGTCACATTTCTATGTTGACTTTTTAAAAACCGTTATTGACTGTTGCATTCGGTCTAAATTTGATGTTATTACATTAAAATCATGTGCACATTAAAATCAAACTCACATTCTATACATTTAATTCTTATAACATTTTTTTAGCCCCCTTCACCACAATTACTTGATCAATATTATCAAAATTTAAATGCTTTAGTATTCTGCAGATGTTTATTCGTTCACACCAATACCAACATTTGGCATGTCATTTATCATGAATATGTTGTTCGATGGATAAATCTTTTACATCAGACAAAAAAGTATAGGAATCAATAATAAGCAAATGTTCGTCTTATGATTGAATGATCAATTACTGTCGTTGTGCCAGTGGCAATTCATCTAATATAACAGTAGAATAATATATTATTCACGCAATTCATTTAATACAACAGTATACCCTTACATTATTCATCTAATTTAACAGTATAATAATACATTATTCATGCACTTCATCTAATGTAACAATACAATAATACATTATTCATGCAATCCATCTAATATAACAATATAATGAAATATTATTCATGCAATTCATCTAATATAACAGTTTGATAAACGGTAACAAATTCAGGACATTATTTGGTTTTTCTGTTCATTCCGAGTAAAACAGAAACATTTTTACAAAATAAGTTTGCTAAATAAGTTGTTAAACCATTTGTGTTAAACCATTGTTGTTAAACCATTTGTGAAATGAAATATTGCCTACAAAAGTTGTTAAAGTCATTGTATATCGTGAATATATTTACTACAATCACGAAAAAATCATGGCGTCCTAACTGTATGTTTGGAGGATAAAAATGAAAACTACAAAGAAAGTAGAAACAACATGGATGTATTTTGCAAGCAGATACACTATTTTTCTTTTAAAGGAGATTATCCTTAAAAATATTAAGTTTCTTTTTATAAGATGTAAAGTTTTAATAACATAAGATCCCTTTATAATTATGTATTTCCTCATAAACTTATCACCTACGAAAGCTTTTATGAATTTCATTTGAACAATAAAAAGAAAGTCGTGTTTCATGTCAGTTAAGAGAAGTCCATTCATGAAGAAAGATGGCAGTGAATAACCTCCAGGGACGTCACTCTATTTCCCCCCCGGAAGACTTTAATTTGTTATTTTCCGCAAACCTGATTCACTCTCCCATGCAGTTGATAATATCCTTCACATTGAGAATATCCTCTTAAATTAAGATAGGATTATTTGTTTATTGAGTTTAAGTCAAAGCGTAAAAACAGTATAACTTTTGATAACCAAGTCTAATTTAAAATTTCAATTTGCAAATGTTTTAACGATATGGCATGTCGAGCTCATTACTTCCTACACATTTACGCCAAAGGTTAACGATCATACCATAAGACCAAATTAAGTGGAGGATATGATCGTTACTGAACTTAAGGAACACAGCAATGTAATAATAATGGAATATCAGTCATCCGATACTATTGCATGCTTTTTTTTTATCTTTTCTATCTAACATTTCAAGAAAAATTACAGTTCTAATGTAACCTTATGTAGAGTGTTAAAGTATCGACATATCAAATAAGACTAGTATCGACATATCAAATAAGACTAGTTAAAGTTAAACTGCATCGTGAATTAACAACAATTTTACATTGGCCTCATTTGTAACGAGGAGAATCAAAACTCAAACTCATAGTTTCGTTTAGTTATGCCTTCATTGTTCAGCGGCAGACTCTGTCATCGCCTTCATAAACCGATGGTTTGACCTGGACTGCATCGCCTGTTAATATAAATAATAAGATTTCTGTCCAAAGACTGAAAAAACTTTGACATTCTGCCAACAGTAGATTCTCGTTAGTGTTGCTAATGTTGATAATAATATGTCAACTTAATGCAACCTGATATGGTAAGAACTGGTTTAGATATTTACAAGATTGATTCCTTTGTATTAATGTCATCATGAACAAGATAAGTTTGCTTCCATAGCATTACCAATTTTGTTTTCTCATGCTCAATGACTGAAACGATTGTTCAAAATTCTTCAAATAATTGCACCTAGTTTTCAACATATTTCATTATTGTAAAACATGAATAAAAAATTGGAGACAATAACGCGAATTATACCCAGGTCAATCATGTTTGTAACAAAAAGTAAGTAATTTTCATGGTGATATCGGACTTCAGTCGAGGAAATTGATATCAACTGAATTGAAATCATTTTTTTTAATAACAAGGTTAACATAGGTCTGTGTAGACTATAGATATGCGATGATCGTCTAATCATTTAAAAAATCTATGTTTTTTTGTTAATGAGACCTTTCACTGACATACTTTTCCTCTCAAATGATAAAACAGATCTCATGTATCTCATTGATAGAATAGCTTAAACATATGCATTTCAAAGAAAGATTTGCAAATTGTATGTGTCAACTAAAAACTAATTTTTTCCTTAAAACTAAATTAATCTCTTGTAATATTTGATACCAAAGATAATATTTAAAGCAAATAAAAATTATACATTTTGACTGAAATTTATTTTTCCATCTTTTGCAGCTTGATAAATTGTTGACATTATAAACTTTAACGATAAAGGCTTCATTTTCGTACCCAGATCAAGTTCCCAATCACACAGATCCTCAGCGAATCGTATGTGTCATCAATAAAAAAACCCTCAAAACGCATGAAACCCCAGCTGAAGAAATCGACATCCTTCAAGTTATTGTAACCATGCACCAGTAATTGTTGATTTTTAAATGTTGCAGTCAGGTGTCTGTTTGAACATGATATGTTATTTGGGCCTGCGGTCATAATGTTAATGAATAACAGATTCAAATAAAACTTACAAGACGAATTAGAGGGTGGTTCCATGTCCAATATATTCATGCTTTCTCAACAGAGGTACATTGTAACCGATAATCTTTTGGCGAGGCCGTGTTCTCATATGGATTGTCTGAAAATCGACCTCGCTGAATGAAACCATATTTTCAGTTAAATAGGTAAACATCGTGGTCCTTTTAAAATGATTCAATTTGCTTTGTAAATGGTAATGTTAGCACCTGACTTTACCAAATGTCGTCATCTTGATGATGATGACGTCAATTCCAAGAAGGAAACAGTTCCTTGGAGCTGAAGACAATGGTCTGGTTATTGCAAAATATGAATCATCAATATAAGGGCTCTTCTTGGTTGCTGTAAATAGGGTACACTTGAAATGTATCGCATATTGGAATTATTAATTCCATAATGTCTTAGATATCCCTAATAAATAGATTTAGTAAGAACACAATGTACGAAACAAACTGTAGGCGTGTCCCTGAAGAATCATTACCCAGATACTTCGGCACTCCTAAAATAATCATACAATACTTTTGACCTGATATTTTATACAACCTGCAATCAGTTTGTTTGGTAATCCTCAGTGTGATGTAGAATCAAAACTTTTTTTATTACAGTTTCCTACTTTGAATTTTAAAACACAACATAATTCTGAATGAGCAACCGAAGCCATACACATAATGCCTTTGGACAAATGCTCAGTGAAAACACTTCAAAGGTTTTCAACAATACCTAAAAATTAAAAGACCGGAAGAAATTTTTCAGGATTTCACAGAATATGATGTTTTCCGATGTTGTTTTATTTCATTTCAAGTCAGATATATGTTTTGGAGCAAAAAAGATAGTTTTATTTTGATCAACAAGGGATTATATATTTTATACCAGAAGACACGATAGCGAGATTCTGTTTATCATCAAAACACAAAATGAAAATGTACAACTTCGAAAATTACTCAACCCTTAGACTCCTAATGTTGGGATTTAATAACATTATTGTAATTGTCGTAAATTTAAAGATAAGTCATGTACTTGACAAGGGCACTATCTTCCACAAACGGTATCTCCTCTGTACAACGGTTTTAGATGACAAATACATTTACTTACGTCTTGGAGAAAATTAGATTTTCAAAATTGATATAATGCTCTCAGAATACGATACAGTCGTTTACTGATTTCAGTAATGTGTCCGAGTAAGGAAGTATTAGACTCGTATTCTTCTGGCTTTTATTAAAACTAATTTCTAATTTGTTTCTTTTTATTCCAACAAAGAATTTTAAATGAGTTTATATAACACTTCAAGACAACATGCAGTTGACATTTGGTGCAATGAATACTACTTCTTAACCAATAATTGTTTTTATGTTGACACAGTTGCCAGTGTAAGTGATAGATGAAACGATGAGGTCGGGTCTAGATAAGTCGGGTTACACTATTCCTATTATTTAGAAATAAACTTTTATCATGTTCTCAATTATTCGCGCATTCATAAAACAATGACAATAGCATCGGTAACAATATTACACTTTAGAATATAGAAAGTGAACAGATATTAAAGAACAATTGTAAGCAATATCGAAAGATATTAGCACAAACTAAATATATATTGGACAAACCCTACGTTCAATATGGAACAACATTGCTGATTAGTCAAGTTAAATTTGGTCCATCCAACCAGGAATATAATATAATATATACGAGGGAAAGTCAATAAGTTCATTGAAGTAGACATAAAACAAAAGCCAATGGTTGTGATATTGATTTACGTTTTCAAAATAATCTTCCTCGACCTCGATGCACTTTGCCCATTTATCTTTGAGACTGTCTATGCCCTTGCGGGAAAAGTCTTCTGACTGGCCTCTGAGCCACGCCTCAGATGCTGCCTTGAGTTTATTATTCATATCTTGCTCAGCGTAGTGTGTGCTGAGTTCTGAACTTTTGGGTGCAGGAGACTGATTATGCTTCCACTGCATTGATTCTCGCTAGGTGTCGGGATCCCAGTGATGATTCCAAGTTTCATTCCCTGTAACCAGACGGGCATGAACGTTATCGGGATCAGCATTGTTTATGTCCAAGAGCTCACGATTAGATCAACTCTCTGGTGACGATCTTTTGCATCTAAGTCTCGTGGCAAACAATCTTGAAGACACCTTGGACATGTGCAATTGCTCATGAATCATAGTGCCAACACTTCTATAAGAATGGCCACACTCTGGAGATACCTCGTCCACCTATATTTCTACGTAGGGACATGATTGAAGCCTTAACCTGTGCAACCATATCATCCGCAATGACTTCCACATGCCTTTCTGACCGTGAGTCGACCCTGCATGTACTATATGATCATTTTGCAACAGTTGAATATTGCGGGGATTCTTTCCAAAACACATTGGTCATACGTTTGTGTATTTTGGTCGCATCCCCACTTCGTGATAAACTTTTTAACCGCACGATGCTCAGTTTTAGAACTTTCCATGATAACAGTAAGGTATCTGTGTTCAACAGGCTGTAAATCTGAAGTAAATGATTGGGAAGGGTTGCTGTCGTCAGATGGCTATGATATCAATTAAGATGCTTTCAGGGGTGTATCACTTTAAACTTCTATGAACTTATTTTCTTCCCCTCATATATACATATTTATGATTAACCTAGGGTAATAAACATCTTTCTGTCTGTCTCTGTGTCTGTTAATCTTACACACTCACTCGCTCTGATGCGTCAACATAATAGATGAGAATGTTATCATCATTATTCAGTCTGCTACAACCTGGGTATAGACAGGTAATTACCATCTCTCGACTAACACTGTAAACAGTCGGACGAATACGATTCATGAAAATAATCACCTGATGACAGATATAACAGGAATAAGAATTATGAAAGAGACAAGAAAAAATTATGACAGTACGAGGTAATATTGAATACTAAATAATTGATATCAAATTAACACCAAACGGGCCAATAAGCCCACCAACTACATTCATAGAAAGCAGGTTCTGTTGATACTCTCAATGTACATGCCGTCTATGAAGCTGATTTGTCTGAAGAGAATGACAGAAAGGATATGCCACTGCATTAAGTAATAATCATATAGTCATTCATCACGAGTTATTCAGGCAACATTTGCAATTCCTTTTGTCACATCATGAAGAGGATGTCAAGAACTGTCCAGTATGTTTTGTTTAGATATCATGTGGCAATTCATGTATAAAAGATTAGAAGACTTAACTATGATGTTTGATGATCGAATGACATTGGTTTAGTTAATAATTCATGAGTGCCACGGTAAAAAGAAGATAACTGAATCCACTATAAATCGCAATATGTTATTGCGCATTTGATTTTAAAAAGCGGTATCAATGCTATATTAACCTGTTTTGATAGGATTTTAAATTTTTCACTACCTTAGAATTGCTCTACTTACAAATTTAAGGTGACATAGTTTTATTATGACTAAACGACCGAATTATAGTAATTACAGAGTCTGAATTAAAACCGTACAATGCGAGGATTCTGTTGCGGCTCTCGTATTTGTCTGGTGTGGGTCATATTACAGTTGAAAGGAAAGCTTCCTTGAATTGAGAGACGATCCCTTAAAGTTTAGTTTCATGACGTCATGCTATTATTCTGATAATGTAGTTTGCAAAGTTGTTCTGCTTAATAGAACCAAGTTCTTGAATGAAGCTTATTTCCATTTTTTCTATCTACGTAAGATATTATCAGTCATTTGAGGATTGTGAATTCGTGAGTTTGTGAATACTTCGCAAAATTTTTCCTTAAGGTTATGATGAACATAAATGGCAACAGTTATAAAACATTTCCATATCCACTCAACCACTAAGATACTTATAATATACAATTCTATACAGTGTATTCTCAGAAAAGTATAATTAGATTTACGTAAATAAGAAAGTGGTAGTTTTTTTTCTATATCTCTAATACTGATGTTTGGCTCAATACATTTATAGATATTTATATGACATCACGCTAGGAGGCTTTGAATTCGTAACATTGTCCAGTGTACCTAATCATATATAAGTAGAACATATCCTAGAAAATTGTTTCTCTTGTTTTGGGTGCGAATTCCTTCATGACACGATATTTTCAAAGAGGGGTTCACCGAGTAAACATCAAAATGATTAATAATTAAGAATAAAGGGAGGAAATGATTACGATTGGCATTATTTATTGAAGATGGCTATCAACTACATTTTCATTAATCAGGTGTTTCCTATTGCTGATTTCAATGGATATTGTAATTATAAACATTACGACTGCAGTTTCCAATTCATCAAAGTCTAAATGATGGAACTTATTAGTTGGTGGTTATTGATTTCCTATTGCTGGAATCCGGAAAGATTGATTTATCTTTGACGGGTTTGTACTCTCTCTGTAGGAATACAACATTCATAAAATTTGGAGAAAGAAGTTCAATTTCGTTATAAATCTTGAGGTAAATAAATAAAAATGATCAGTTTGTTTTGCCATTTAAATACAGTGATATTAAAATCACAGATTACTGAATTCTGAAATTGTGACTTCAGTGTAACAAATGTTACTTCCGACTTACATCCTGTTATGAAAGAATTTAGAGGAAACTCAACAGTCACGTACAGAATTTGTCCATGTAAGATTTAAAAAAAGTAGTTTAGGTAAAGTACAACAGAACATTTAATTAACTTTACGATTACCTTTTAGGTGAGAATGATAATATAAATTGCACATATAGACTCAAATGAAATCTCGCAAGTGAGGTTAACTTGACCATTATTTAATTTCTGTCAACCTAACATTTTTGATAAAATTTATGTTATAACAAACGTTGTGAAAAAGGATAGATAACTATCATCATTAAGAAAATTTAGAATTTGTTACAATTTCTTTAAAGATAAAACTTTATCGATATGTTAAGGTTCATATTTGCACTATATATACAAAGTACAGACAAGTGCTATGCAAGAAACAATCCAAGCTTGTCCAGAAAAAGGATAATCTTATTTTTAAATGAAATAAAAATTGAACACATTATCGGCCAAAATATAATCAGCATTGGTTACCAATATCCCTGCCTTTACTAAAACTAACCTTTACTTGACCAGAGAAAACTAGTTTACACATTTTCAGATAAGTGAATAACGATCTAAATGTCTGGTTTGAAATTAATTCAGTTCCTACATTAACGTTGACCAGATATCATAGCAGGAACAAGATAAGGAACAGGAACCATTAACCGCTATTAACATTACTATTTTACCACTTAAGAAGTCATCGAAAATGTCACAGTGAAGTAAAATAAATAAAACAAATTATGTAACGGATAACACCCACATACGAGGGTTCTATAGCAAACAGAAGCCTTTGCCCTTTAGGCAAAGGCCTCTGTTTGTTATTACACCCGACGACGATGGTGTTATCTATTTTATATACCGAAAATATCACAATTGTTGTATTTTAAAATATTTTTCAATTATAGTCATAAGTTCGGATTGCTTCAAAAGTAATCAACAGATGTTGTGTTTAAAGGAGCAGTAGAAAAAATGAATTTTTTTTTTACCAATTGAAAGACAATGTGATTAAATCAAAGAATGCATTTCTAAAACACACAAGTTAAGGTCAGTTAAGCTACGCCATTTCCTACCTCCAATGATTAAATATGATAAAAAAAGTTTTTGGTTGATACTTGAAGATTTCTTCTACGCCTACGCATTATCAGTTTGATTAATGAGAATTTTGACCACTTGAAGATTATACATGTGGCAAACATTAAAAACAACAAAAACGACAAAATTTAAAAAAAAGTGCGACTGGAAGTATGTTATTTACTCGTTTTACCCGTCGATCAAATCGATCATAAGCCTTCATGTAGTGTCGTTGAATCAAACAGCCCTGGAGATCACGTTATCGACTGCACGTGCTGCACGAACATTTTTATCGCAAGCACGATGTCGGACTGAGGAGCTGTTTTTAACGCAGTCAAAATATCGTGAAGAATCTGTCAGTGACAATGACAACTTCGTGTTCCGGTTCAGCGGGCCTTTGTCTGAAGAAATTGTACAAGCAAAGCTTGTCAAAAATATGCCGAAAAATACGCAAAGGAAAAATGACTGGGCCCTGTCGTTTTTCAAGGTATGGCAAGAAGATAGAATGCAACGCTCTCTAAGTGACAACCTGTTTCTCCCATCTGCTTGTTTGACAAATAATTTGTTGTATATGACGGCCAAGGAACTAAACCAATCTCTGAAGTATTTCTTCTGTGAAGTGAGGAAGAAAAATAAGAATGATTATACTTCATCTTCGCTGTATGCCATATTCTCTTCAATTGCATCTGCTTTGAAAGCTTCTGGCAGTAAATATAATTTACATGAAGATCACGATTTCAGCGACGCTAGGAAATGTCTGGATAGCGTCATGAAGGAGCGTTCGGCTGCTGGAATGGGAGCCTCCTCACGAAAACCAGCAGAAGTCTTAAGCTTCCCCGAAGAGGAAAAACTGTGGAAATCAGGAGTGTTAGGAGACGACTACCCGCAAAAACTCCTGGACACAGTGCTGTATTTACTGGTAATATATCATAACTCATCTTTCAAAAGAAATTCAGTATCAAACCATGTGTTTTTGTATGGGATGCCAATACATGAATACCTTAATGTGCTATTTCATTTTACCATAATTTCAGGCAATACGGTACAATAATTGCGGAATTACATTTTCAGGCCTAAATTTTGCACTCCGTGGCGGAAGAGAAGAACCCCCAGATTACTGGACCATATACTGATGACAGTGGCCGACGATACCTACGATATTCATATATCATGTTTAAGTTTCGAATTCACTTTTACAATTTTCTCATTCTGTTAAAATTCCGTTGACAGCCCGGTAGCTGTTCCAGAGAATGCCAAAGACGCCTTGTATTTGACCCCTATGGTTTAGCAACGTTCCCGTCGGCCACAACACCGTCCAAGATACCGTTAAGCGTATCTGCAGAACTGCTGGCATCAATGGAAAGAAAACCAATCATTCACTCTGAGCGACGGCAGCCACTCGCTTGTACCAGGCTCACGTCGAGGTACATACAGGTCGCAGAAGTGACGCAGTTCGCATCTACAACAGAACCAGTGACGACCAGAAGTCCGCAGTGTCCGAAGTAATTAGTACTAATTACCAAGTCCCGCAAAACTGAAACTATTGCAAATCCTAGCGAAACGGAGATGGCCAACACGTCAATGACTGAAATCCTGAAATCTCGCCCTCTGATTGTTTTTAATTTCAATTGGAAATAAAGTTACGAACATTAAAGAGTATGTTGTTGATAAGTTTCACATGGTTTCAGTTTCAAAGTTGCTGCTGCTGGACATTTTCAAACCAAATTTATTCACTTCCTATACTTGGAGGGCCTTCCATTGAATAATACCCAGCTAGGAAGGCCTTACACTATAGGGCCTTTACACGATGTAAGGCCCTCCCAGCCGGGTATTATCCAGTGTAAGGTCCTCCCAATAGGATTTTGTTTGGGTTTGAAAGACCCTACATCCTTTCGTAGGGGCAATCTATCTGAATAAGAACTCGCTTCAAATAGTGTTAATTGAGCCTTGAGGTATATAAAGATAGATACTGAATTACAAATTCAGAAACAGCATATATTATTTCCAAAAGAATGTATTGTGTCAAAGTGCCTGGTAGAGCTGGTGAACTTTGTCATAATGAATTACTTCTAGCAATTCACGAATGTGATGTCGTGTACCTTTTGTTTTTATGTAAATGATGATCAACTTATATCTTGACATTCATCTTATTTACCTCATGGAAAAATTACAATTATGAAAGTATATATATATATATATATATATGTATTTCAATCTTAATTACCAAAAATGTAACTTGGCACTTAATACCTTGCCAAGACTTCCTTAAACCATTTCAAAATAATATCTATTACACAAAGTGCTTTTCCTTTCAAACAAACCTCCCCTTTTTCCTTTATCACTTCAACGATATTAAGTTTGACATGAGAGTTTGATGTACGGAAACATCTTGAAAGCTTATCTGAGTCAACCTGAAAGTAGATTACGAATGACAGAGAACATCCTGAAAGGAAACTTTTCACCAATGAAATAATGTGCCGGCCGGTTTCAATAATTGACCTTTGGAAATATCAGAATTAGTTTTATTTAAAAAAAATAAGTAACTTACATGAATTTGTTTTGACAGCAAATATGACACATCATAAGAAACATATGTAAACATTTAAGGCAAACTTCAGCTAAAGCAATTCCAACTTGAACAACAAAGTCAAAGTACTCATTTCCCATAATAACGCTAGACTTGAAACAGTTAATATGACAGCGGATAAATGAATAGCGGTTATACTTTAACTTTTTAAAGTTTGCATACATGAAATGTAAGTGCTTTTAATATACACTAAAATGGTCGTCACTGAAGATTAATATTTTCTTGATAACTTGAGTCATTACATTAGGTTCATGTTAGAATGGAAATATCAGAAGACATCTAATGATTTAATTGACGTTAATTAAAGAGGCAAATTTCATAAGGGGAAATCAAATTAGATAGGAAATAATCTTTTATACTTTCGTCTCTGTTTTCTTCTTTGGATTCTTCATTTCTAAAGATAAACGCAGCATTTTAAAAACAGCTACACATAACACATATGAAAAAAACGACTCGAGATACTTCGATATACCATCGTATTGGTAGATCCAGAGTCATCAACACTGACGCTCTAGCAGTGCACACACTTTACAGCAATCAGTTTTGTAGCTGGTAATCATACCAACTTATTACCTACAATAATTTCAGTTTGAACTTGAGGTGAATATCCCAGGAGACTAGCATTCAAATTACCCATTCTATTTTTCTACTGAAATCAAGCACGTTTTTTCACTTAAACCAGCCTTTTACCTGGAACAGTCTTGAATAACTTATTCTACTCGTAAGATACAGAACGTCCAATTTCACAATTTCCAAATTACTTACATTATCATATTTTGTCTAAAAAGGTTAAGGGGTATTTGATGAACGCTATTAAACAAATTGGACACTATGGTACATGTAACTTCAATGCGGGAAGGTACCTCAGTACCTTTATGATGTAAGAAAGTTTTCATCTTTCTCTAAGGTTTAATAAAACTTGTGAATTTGGTATCAGACTCACTCTTTTTATACTACATTACTAACTGGTATAATAGAAATGATATTAAATGGAAGATCGTTTTTTATCCTCTGTATTTGTGACAATTTCGGAATTTTTTTCGTTATGAGATATTCTATAATATAAAGCGTAATCAACACTATGTAAATGTAATTTCAATGTATGGCGGTATTTTGGACCAGTGGTCAATCCCATGCACCGTTGCAACATACTTATAAACACAGATATTCTGATTACTACTAGTAGTCTCAAAATTAACATGCAAATACAACATGATTAAGAAGTTAATTTGTCGAAAATGTGATGAGCTGTGTTGGCATTACATCAAAAGGTATCTAACGCTTTATATTGTAGACCAATTTTAGTGTAGGCAGCTGACACGGTTTATTTAGATCTTGATTTAAAAAGAACCCAATGCAATAGTGTAAACCTACGGATTTAATAATATGCCCCGTTACCGAGGAACTATTGTACTTTATACGGAAACCGGAAACAAAAGTATTAATTCCAGTGTATTGAAGAAAACAAAGTGTTGTCCTATTCAACTTACTAAAGATTTGTGATTAACGTGATACACCCCCAGTAGGTGCAAAATCCCAGTAGTGGTAATTGACTACGAGTTGCAATTACATGGCTCATGCTCTCGAGATTTGTTGCACTGACTAGTCTGGGAAGGATGGCAGGAAGGAAATGTAACTGTCTCTACTTATTAATCCATGAGAGACAAAATACCACTTATACAACCTTTGCGAAAATAATGGTAACATCTCGAACTGAATAAAATATAATGTTCCAGACTTGGTAGTGTAAAGTCGAGTTGCATGGAGTTGAAATTCACTTTTAACGAGAAGACAATTAACTATCTATAACTATATAGTTATCTAACTATATCATGTTTGATGTAAACAATACAAATGAAAACCTAAAACCACTAGTCTAAATGTGAAAGCATACAACAGTACGAAAACAAATCTTACATCCCTCAAAATTGTGACTTTCATGAGAGATAGATCTTAAGATATTAAGAGAGAATCAATATTCAACTCTGACCAAACTGGTTCAATGTAA
Organism: Phorcus lineatus; assembly: GCA_921293015.1. Classification (NCBI taxonomy): domain Eukaryota; kingdom Metazoa; phylum Mollusca; class Gastropoda; order Trochida; family Trochidae; genus Phorcus; species Phorcus lineatus. The sequence continues at coordinate 395,846 of OV121082.1, read as the reverse complement.
TACAGAAATGATTGCAATGAACACAATTAAAACAAATATGCCTCTTGGTGATGACATAACGTCAGTTTGGTCAAGTAGCCCAAGAAAACCAAACTAGGCCACAGAATGAGAACTTGATCATAGTTATGTGGCCATCCATATAACTTACAGTGAAGGTTGGTGAACAGAGAATATGAAGTATGACCTCCTAATCCGAACAGGACGAAAGAAAAAAAGTGATATAGCAAGCGTTCAAAGAAGCATTATATCAGATACAATGTCCACCCTGAATCATCAGTTTTCATAATAAGCCAAATTCAAAGTATTTATTCTACAGGTGTTGGACAACGAGAAGGTTACCACACTGACCATAAATATTCTTTTGTAACATATGATCAGAGATGTGGTTAAGTCTCCAAAAAGCCTTTACCAGTAAATCGACCATGATGCATAAAAAATGAGATATTCAGCTTGTTGCTTCATTTTTATTTCACAATCTCACTTAATAACGGGCTTTGCATTAAAACTTAGATTGACACATAAAAAAAGCAATGCCATTTAGAAAGTTTTGTTTATGGTTATGTTTGCCCAGAATTATCAATTAAGTTTAGATATCAAATGAATTCAAAGTATATATCTATGTCTACTTCATCTATCACATTAGAGTTTTGCATCCCTTTAGGCTATTTACGAGTTTGTCACGTGTAGTTTACATGACATGTCACAACTGATTTCTGTTGTTGATTGATAAGTTAATTTAACGTGTCCATTATGTATAAATTTGTTTTGTTATGCTGTAGCCTTCCGCGTAAATCAACAATATGTTGTACATTATGGTAACATTTATATTCAGATTTACAAGGACTCATCAACAATAAGTAGAACAGCATGAAAATGTACAATTTATTACAGTCAAAACGAAAATGACTCATTAACAAAGTATGTTGATATTGATGTTGATATGTTGTATAATAGAAAAAAATCATCTTATTTATTTGTATCTGTCTGATCTTTATTTCAAAACAGATAAAAGATCTGAACGTTATTTAACAATAATAACAGTTCAGTTAATCTTTAAATTGATTCTTTTAAAAAGTTTAATGAGTATGTTGATTGCCTTGTTGATTAATGTTTAACAATATCTCTTATCAAATCCCTCTTTGTCAACGTCCAATCTAAACCCTTAATTATTAATCTGCTAGCTTCCAGTTTCTTTATGGTGATGTTACTGTGTCTTAATCATAGATCATTGGTCGTTTATGTCAGTTTCTGGTGATTGGTTACATTAATATCACAGAATATGATGGACAAGATAACATTTATATGCCATTTGTTGCTGTAAATGTTGCACATATCTTACAAAAGAAGCTGTTATATATAAATTTTGCCAATATAAGTGATAGCAGAAACATGACAAAATGTTACAGGTTCATGTGTAAATGACATTGGCGCTATAGTGGGTCATTCTCCAAGACATTAAACGATTCATTATTAATGTCATCAATCTTGATATATTGACAATTAAACAATCGATACAAAGGATTTCGTTTTACGCATCAAATAATGCATTCAGTAAGCTCATAGTGAATATATATAAAATACAGGCTGCTTGTAGGAACCAAATTACTTATGGATTTACACTTTGAAATAATGTGTACATAGTAGTTTTGTTTAGTGATTTTAAGTATGAAATTACATTACATTTCAATAGAAGATTTTTTACTCTTAACTTCCTGCTAACAAATACTTTCAAAAACGCTCACATCACAGTTCAATACTGATGGACTGGATTTTGGATGAAAAGATAATTTTGCGCTTGTAAATATTGTTAAAAAGCCAAAATTCTAATAACTTCAACGTTATGAATAGATGATATATGAATATATTCCAGCCCCTGTGTTTGTTTGAAGTCATCAAACTTTAGTTCGTGGGTGCGCATACAACAAGACAAGTAGAGTCAGTTATAAAACATATTAGTTCGGCTTCCTCCTTAATGAACTTTTGCTGTCTTTCCAAGAAGACCAAGATTGAAACTAATTAGTCTGAAATCATAAAATGAAAACACGGAGTTAATTAAGATGAGTTCATGACATACTTCAACCAAAAACTGTCTTATTATTGGGATAACCTGCACATGTATCAAACTCTTCAAATTCTTTCCGTTTAAGATGATTCTTACATGTCTGGTAAAATACATTCTCTACCAACAGAGGTAGCTCCGTCATAAATTCCTAAACAACCTCTGTCTTAATATGAAGGTTTCTTGATTTAGAAATGTTGTCCACTGATTAGATGCAATCAGCGACGCCGTTTCAAAAGTTATTATTCACATCGGTTAAGTTATTTCTGTAAGCTTTCCAAAAGCTTAACTTTATTCGAATATGCACTTTGCACTTTGAGCCTTCTTTACAGAACACATACGCCTCATTTTAAGACTGCATCATTGAAATGGCCTGTGTGACAACAAATATGTTATTCATGCATTCGGTGTTTTCATCGGCTGAAATATTGCCCCGGTAGGGGAAACTTCCGTAAGCCCGAGAAACCTTCGTATTAAGATGTCTAAAGAGGTTGTATAGAAATCTATGACGGAACTACTTCTGTTGGGAGACAATTGGTAAAAAAATGATAAGGCAAGATGATTGATGTTGTACCATGGTAATGAAAACCCACTGGTAGACATGATGGAAAATATATAAAGAAATATAAACTAATATTTGAAAGGTGAAAAAAGGAATAAAACCAGTTGTCAGTGAAAGGTATATTTAAGAAAACAGAAACTAAGAGAAGTGTCCTAGTCACGTGTTATGTAGATATCGCTCAGTGTATGAAGCTGAGGAAAAAGACGCAGAGGGAGAGCGACTGTCTCTGAATATCAACCATGTAGACATTCATCAGCGTTATTCAGAATTTGCAGTTCCTTGTATCATATCATGGAGAGAATATCAATAACTGCTCAGTTTGCTAAATAGTAGCCGTTATTCGCGTGTTTTAGTCGCGTGAGATAGACGGTATTTATCTGTCTATATCTAATAGTTGCTAGGTTATAACTGATTTTCTTTCTTACCAAATAAAATTAACCTCTCTCCTTTAATTTCGTAAGAGACTCATACATTAAATTGTTGTACAAAACCAAAAGGAATGTCGTTATCTTTGTTTGCAAAATACACAACACTGTAACCATATGTTTTGTCTTCCCGGAGTCAGCCACAGTCGACAAAAAGCATTTAGACGCCAACCTTGTCCCACATAACGCTGTATAGAAATGAATATAAAAAATACAAGAGATGACTGGAATTGTTTTTCTTTATGTCATGCTAATGTTCTTATGTTGTTTGACCTATTGTTCATTAACCAAAACAACTTAGCTTTCTTGACTTATATTTCTCCTTACATTTCTCAGTTGAGAAGTAATAAACAGTTATTTACTGTTGCACTCGGTCAATATTTGATTTCATTTTGCCTGTCTGTCTGCCTGTCTGACACACAAACTCCCTCCCATCCCATTGAATGAAACGGTATTTACCTCCTTTGATTAATAAGTTACATTTCCGTTATTAACAGGTGACTGTTATTTCTCGTCGCACATTGTAACCATTCATTTTGATCTTTATTCATGGCAAAAGGACCCGTTGACAGATACAAAGGTATATACATCAAGCCATATGAACTAATGGGGGAACGGGAATGAAATCAGTGTAAGGTATAAAGAAGAAAACAGAAACTGTGGGTTGTGTAGAAATTGTCCATGTACATGGATGTAAGGTGATGGCTGACGAGAATCTCTGAGAATGAGGACTGTCTAATGTTTTACGCTTAGTTCCAAGCAGAGGAGTCATGTCTTTAATGATTGAATTTAGGATATCTTAAATCTGTTTTTCTTCTAAACAAACATAAGTTACATCTCTCAATTAATTTATTATACAAAGTGGCACGATCGCCTAGTTTCACAATAACTCAGAATAGGAATCGAAATAAAACACACGAATGTCATTGCAAGTATATATATTTTGCCTATAAGTAAGGTATGGTATGTCTGATAAGTGTTTAATGTTTTGGAGTGCCGGATCCATCGTATGGACACATCAGAATCTTAGGATATTGAACACATCTGATGGATCAGTCTTTGTCTTCTTTTAGGCAGGTGATGACGTTTATTTCCCTTTTTTTGCTGCCTCGGCCAAACCCGAATTCAATTGACCACTTTTTAATTGTGGTATATAAAGGAGTGAGGATTGAGAGAGTTGGGATTAAACGTATTATCAACCATATTTCAGTTATTAAACACGTGGATGACAATCATCAAATTTCGTCTGGCTTTATCCGTCGACCTATCCAGCTTGGGTGCTCCATCTAGGAATCGCACAGCTCGCGATTCAATAGATCCATTTCCTTATAAAACAGATACCATTTTATTGAAATGGCATGTCACAACACTTTCAGTGTGTTTAAAAACACCTTTTGCAATGAATGAATCTACAACATCAAGTAAGTTGTATTTGCAATGCGTTTAGGCAGACCTTGTACCTTTCTGCAATAAATGTAACAATTATTGTCCCATGGAATCGGTCGAATTTTTTTGTATGCAAAAGAAAAATCAATTTGAAAAGAATAATACGTTTGAAGAAACCTTCTTAAAGTTTATATTTGTACATTAGTGTTTGTTCTATGCCTTAGTCGGAAAAGTACTTAATGTTTATTGCTGCTCTAAAGAAAGAAATGTTCAGTGTTCTAGCACATTGCAGACATTTGTTAGTTCAGGGTGACGAACGCCTACATTAACTGGATATCTAACACGAATGTCTGGTTTGATGGATAAAACTGTTATTTCAGACATGAAGGTACAGGAATCCGTAATTAGCAAATGTTCGTCTTAAGATTGAATGAGATATTGCTCTTTTGTTGTGCCTGTGGCATTTAATTTGATATAGCAGTGAGCGTGGGTGAACTTAGTTTGGTTTGTAACACAAATAGTATCGATTTCTGATCCAAACTGTCAAATCAAACAAGCTACATAACATCCTTCGAAGAAAGAAAAGAAGGCTAAGAAGGGATAAGATAGAAATTCTTATCGGTTGTTAAGGTTACTTATTCGGTAAATCTCCTTGATTTTTTTGTATTCATCACCAGTAAAACAAAAAAACATTACAAAATAAGTTTGCAAAATAAGTTGAACTATTAGGATAAAGTCATCCGTGAAAGTAAATGTTGTCTAAGGTAAGATTTATTGTATATGGCCCTTTCGAAAACACAAACACGAAGACAGCCTAAGCGGATGTTTGGAGGATAAAACTGAAAGCTACAAAGAAAAAGAAAAAGAAAAAGAAACCACATGGTTGTGTTTTGCAAGCCGGTGCAGTATTGTTATTTTAAATGAGATTATCTTGGAAAGATGCTGTTTTTGTTATAGGATGTCAAGTTTTCACGTGAACTCGCTACGTAATTATATAATTCCTCATTGACTTGTCAACCACAACGTTTTTTATAAACAATTTCAATGATGAAAACAAATGTTGTGATTCAGGTCAGGTCGAAGAAGTCCGTTCTTATCCCCCATATTTTCAATTTTCAAGCCAAGATCATTTTCCCTTTAAGAAAATTAAAAAACAGATCTGATCAAGACACTTCAAAGGTTTCTCTTCTACTGAACATTACAACAAAATGTTGAATAATAGTAATTGGATGCTATTAACATTATATAAAACATGTTCCATGTCAACGATCGAAAAAGAAGTCTGAACCGTCATCCTTATCATATCAGGTATACAAAAATCTCCATATGAAGTGGGCATTTAGATTACTTAAATATTCATGCTCTAACACGAAGGATAAGGATTTACCAAATAAATAGTAACTTATGTCATGTATCATTTTTAATGTGATTGCTAAGTACATAGTATCTACATTTGATAGAAATTGTCAACGAAGGAACATTTGTGCCTGTATGAACAAAGGAACACTTAACCATGTTGTCTAATATTTTTGATAATCAATACATGTAACATACCACTTATAATATTCCACACCAACGACGTATACAGCTGTCTAAAACAATCAATCTTTCTTTAGGCCAGTAATAATTTTGCACTTTTTAATGTACACATAACTATAAACGATCAAATGCTCTTTGTTTCGGAGGTTAAATTCCTTGAAATCGAAAATATCGTTTATACTTATGTGAACCGTTTCTAGGAGATCTAGGTCATATGAACGTCACCGGAACTATTTCCTCCGGTTCTCACATCGAATCTACAATCATCTAATTCATGAATTTCTGTCCGCAAACCTTATATTTTTAAAAATATATATCACCATAATTGTTTTACCCTATACAATGAATTTAAAAGGGGAAACTAAAACATGTATAATTCAAAATTCCTTCAGTGGCAAAATGATTTCATTAACGCTGAATATAGGGTACCATGACGTAACAAACCCAGCCATGTACTGCTGTGTCAATAAGACGGTAATAGTTATCAAGACCTTACTTACGACTCTTCTTAGCATTTTTGAGCATGAGAGCAAATGGCGGCCGCAATGACATGGCAATGTTCATAAGGCAGACAACCCTGTTCTTTTGTCCTTGCTTGGAGGGATTTAAGCTTTGTTTACGCTTCGTTTAGCATGTCTTACAAGCAATAATAATAAGTAAACGTAAAAGGAATTTTTGTCGTCGTAACATTACTCGATCAGAGGCTTACATAAGTTTGAAAGTAGTTTTGACATTGTTAATTTTTCCAGGAAATTTAATTCTTAAATATATGCCTTCACATTCGACTACAAGGTTTTGATTTCGCGTTCTGAATCCTATTTGTTTTACCCGGAATGTGTTTTCAGTTAAACGTTTGATAAGATATCTGTCCAAAGAGCGAGAGAACCTTAAGCTTTATATTCTGCCAACAGTAGATTATTGTTAGTCTGTCCAGTGTTAATAATAAAGATGTCAACGTATAGTAAACTGATGTTGGAAAAACTCATTTTGGTTTTACAGTACTGATTTATTTGTATTGAAGTAATCAAGAACAAGATTACTTTGATTTCCTACCATTACTCATTTGACCATCTCTGATTACCTTCCAAACACGAAAGGATCATATTGAAATATTTCCAAAAGGTCAAAATAGCAAATGTACTTAACAATTCCTCAAACATCCTTCCGTCAAAATAGCCATAACGTTCTTCGACTAGCACATGATTTAGAAATTCAATCACTGATATGATAATAATTTTATTCTTTTAAAAACGAAATCTATTTAACAAAACACACTCCAATTATTCTGAAAACATTAGAAGCAGTTCCCATATTCATTCAGAAATACAAAATACATATTTAAAAAAAAATCGAATAACACATGTATGTGTGTGCTGAATTCGAAATCAGTTGTACCACTTATATAAATTCCAGTTATATATCAACTAAAATTTTATCTGATATAAGATTTAGATAAGTTTCCAAAATAAGGTTTAATTCATTGACGCGTGTTATCATAAATTAACGAGTAGCAATAACATCAATAAAATTTGGAAAATGTCACTCCAACAACTCAGAACGTGTCATCACTAGGGAGCAGCTACACTTTAGACTGCAAGGAATGTTTGAGAGTAGAAATTGATAGTCATGTTGTTGAACTTTGATATGAACAAAACATGAGTTGTTTACATGATGTATATATTCATATTGATCCATCATGAAACGAATAAGGACATGAAATGTATTCGTCCATTCCAATAATATTGAGATAAAGCTATACTGCCTTGTTTGTCAAAGAAACTCTATCATCGACAGCTTATATGTTATTAGAGATCTTACTTATGGCATTATATTGACATTAACATTTTCGTTTTCGTATATTTCCTATAAAAAATAATATCGAGGAACAAGTTGCTATGAATCTGATGTTACTTAAATGTCAGACATCTACAAATAGTTTTGATTGTGATATAAGACTCGGACTAGCTGTCATTTTGTGAATAAACATCCCTGGCGAATTGGGTTTTGTGACAAAACGCTCTAAGTCTTAGTCTGAGTGGACACCACATTTGCCGTGGTTGTCTGAGGATCTCTTAAAACAGTAGTTGTTGTCAATTTCACTTTTCTGTAACATAATTTGCTTCTCAAATGGCAATGAGGATCTTGGTTTCTCATTGACATTTCAGAAAAGCCTGAAGTATATGTATATCAAAGAATATCTTATAATTAGTATGTTTAAAATAATAAATTATCACCCATTGTGATATTTGATACCAACATGCCCATTGAAAGAGGGCACTCCACTATCTACTCCATGTTTATCCAAGGCGCTATAACTGATAACTCGATGTTTGTCCAAGGCGCTGTAACCGGTAAACTCGATGTTTGTCCAAGGCGCTATAACCGCTAAACTCGATGTTTGTCCAAGGCGCTATAACCGCTACACTCGATGTTTGTCCAAGGTGCTATAACCGCTAAACTCGATGTTTGTCCAAGGCGCTGTAATCACTATACTCGATGTTTGTCCAAGACGCTATAACCTCTACACTCGATGTTTGTCCAAGGCGCTGTAATCGCTATACTCGATGTTTGTCCAAGGCGCTGTAATCGCTATACTCGATGTTTGTTCAAGGCGCTGTAATCCCTATACTCGATGTTTGTCCAAGGTGCTATAACCGCTAAACTCGATGTTTGTCCAAGGCGCTGTAATCGCTATACTCGATGTTTGTCCAAGATGCTATAACCCTTACACTCGATGTTTGTCCAAGGCGCTGTAATTGCTATACTCGATGTTTGTCCAAGGCGCTGTAATCGCTATACTCGATGTTTGTTCAAGGCGCTGTAATCCCTATACTCAATGTTTGTCAAAGGCGCTATAACCTCTACACTCGATGTTTATCCAAGGCGCTATAACCGCTATACTCGATGTTTGTGCAAGGCGCTGTAATCGCTATACACGATGTTTGTCAAAGGTGCTATAACCTCTGAACTCGATGTTTGTCCAAGGCGCTGTAATCGCTATACTCGATGTTTGTCCAAGGCGCTGTAATCGCTATACTCGATGGTTGTCCAAGACGTTCAAGACACTATAACCACTACACTCGATGGTTGTCCAAGGCGCTGTAACCTCTACACTCGATGGTTGCCCAAGGCGCTTTAATCCCTATACTTGATGTTTGTCCAAGGCGCTGTAATCGCTATACTCGATGTTTGTCCAAGGTGCCATAACCGCTAAACTCAATGTTTGTCCAAGGCGCTGTAATCGCTATACTCGATGTTTTTCAAGGCGCTGTAATCCCTATACTCGGTGTTTGTCCAAGGTGCTATAACCGCTAAACTCGATGTTTATCCAAGGCGCTGTAATCGCTATACTCGATGTTTGTCCAAGACGCTACAACCTCTACACTCGATGTTTGTCCAAGGCGCTGTAACCGCTATACTCCATGTCCATACACTCTGCTACGGGTCTATCTAAGATAGATGTATTGATCTAGTTTTTAGTGTATAGCTTTAATGAATGTCTATCAGTCATTCACGTCAGTGAAATAAGCAACTATCTTCAACTAACTTATTATCTTAAACAGTGTCCGTAATCATCACGGAAAACTGCATTGATATCTGCTCAAAAAGTTTCTACAAGAGAATTAAATGTCAACAAAAAGGTTACATGTCGGATTCATATCTTAAAGACGAAGAAAACGATGATCTCTTATTGATGAAAGAGTAATTGGTAATGACATCATTACCACTAACACTCTCTCGGTGTAGAGCGACCGGATATACTATTTTCTTTCCTCCAAATACAACACATTACATAAGGAAGATAAACTTAACATCGTAATAATAATGAATTGACAATAATAATAAATAAGAAAATGAATACCATGTATTACTAGAATGTCTATTCTTTAATGATGTTAGAATTAAATATATACCATGTTATTATTACACTAATCCCAATCAAGATAAATTCATAAGTTTATTGAATTCAAAGTCAGCTAATATTTTATTACGCCTAGCTGTTTAGTGTACAAAAATAATATTACCTGTAAGTTAGTTTCAGGTGTGTCAAGGCGATCCAGAATGTAAGCTACTAAGTATGTCAATGTACTATTGGCCTCGTGGCCATTCATACTAATAAAATCTGTCTGTCTGAAGATAAACTCAAACTACTTAGCTAATTGATAGTGCAGATTGTTATGGAAAGCTATTTCTACTTCAGATTTCAAGTCGTCTTTGATGTCTAGATGTCTACAATATACATGCAATTTTGTAACTTCAATCAGATTATATTCAGCGAGAGGTTTTGACAGAGACCATATATTTCAACTGCTATTTGATATTAATTGAAATACAGCATCTTCACCTCCTGCTATTGGCTGGAACGTACCTACCGTGGGGTGCAGCAGACCGAAATCCTTATTTCATGTAGAACATTTCTTTACAGGAGAGCAATTGACAAAAGCCCATGTCGGATCCAAACCTCAGATGCCAGATGTTTAAGGACTGTAGAAGTCTAAATTGGTATGAAGGAAATTAGGAGCCAGAAATCGAGCCCTCAAGTAGCACGATTTGCGACCCGCCGGAACTTATTGTTTGCTTGGATGACAGAGTAACAGTCGCTTATTGATCCTGAAGGATACAGCAGACACTGGCAGAATGAGACAAATCGCCGTCAAACTATGAATTGAGTTTCAATACCGCACAAAAATTGAAATTGTTTATTCTTTTTTTATTTTTAGGAAGATTTAGACAATAAACTTCTTTTGAGTGGATGTTGCGTAATAAAATCTTGTTGAAAACAAGGAATTGCAGTCTTGGAGAAAATCAATAATAGGCGGTAAAGTATAAGTTACCGAGTTTAATGTTTGCATACCAGTGATATCAACAACTTTATATATAATGTGACGCTAAGAAATGAAAATAGGGCCTTTAAGACACATTAACCTTTCAGCATTAAAACCAAAATAGAATTATTTTCTTATAACCCTACATCGATCCTTTCAAAACTTCATCGTCCTACGTTAGGAGTCGTTCAGACAAGACATTTCCTGGTCTGTAAAAGGTTCTGCAGATAAACTGGTGGTAAAGGCCATGTTTTATTCCAGGGAGAGATTGATGATGGCACGTGAGGTTTGGTAGTTAAAGTAACGAGTTCTGTTAATAGTTAGTCTATTCATTGTATGTTGGTGTTTGGTTTGTACAGTCACCATTCAGCAGAGTTTGTCACTATTTAAATGTTCTGTGGGAGTTTTCTCAGGGAAATAAAGGGATCTAGCTAACAGGTAAAAACTAATAATTCCGATTATAAAAACAATAGCTGGTAATCAGGATTGATAAACGGACATAGAGTTATGCTAAACTACGGGAATCCGTTTGCTCGAACATGAATGTCGATAACAATGAAATGGCCGCATGAAGTTTTTGCTACATGTTCTATGATCACGTCTAAACGGCGTTTGACCCATCTGAACAATATACATATTGCTTTTAAAGAATATCTTATATATTATTAAAATATGATGAAATAAAAAAAAAAATAAAAAACCTGATACAGTGTCTTTAACACAGTATCAAAACTTGAATGGTCCGCTTAACTCTAAACCTTTTTGTTAGAAACGTAGAAAGGAAGGTCTTATTAGAAAATAAATCAATGAATCACTGCTTGAGAGTCTGGCACCTACGCCAAGTCGTTTCCATGGTAACGTTTAAAAACAGGCTAACAAGTCACAGAATGCAAGATCGTTTCAATCAAGGTAGCTAAAACGATAATGATTTGAGTTCGTAGATAAATCGATGTTGTGAGCACTTATTTTTCCTGACATTTGTTCTAAACATTCTGTTCTGTTTGCGTCCTTGCCCATCATTGGAATGCCAAACAATTATTTAAAAAGTATATATTTTCCATTTGTATACCACGTAGAACTAGTCATTAAGTGCCCTTTTACTTACGAAAGAAACGACCACTTTTACTTACGAAAGAAACGACCAAGTAGAAAGGGCAAAATGATTTTAGAAAAAAGGAGTTAATTTTCCTATTAACGTTAAGAATATGCACGTATTACCTAAGAGGAACATCAGTTAATCTCGTTAAGCTTGCTTTGAGACAGCAAACAAACTTCAAACAAGTCAATACTCTTTTTGTTCAAGAAACCATAGTACATATGAGAAATAACGTCTTTGAAGTCCGGCTACGACGTTTAATTAAATTAGCATTTCTTTTGATTCCGGTGAAACTTTCTGAATCCATGTTATTCTGATTAGCTAATTAGACTATTTCAAGCTGGTTCGGAAAGAAAGCAAATGAGACGGTCATGGTCACAAGCTTAAAAAGCATCTAATGTGCATTTTATCTCTAATTAAAATAGTACTTATGTTCTTATAACTATATACCAGTAATTTAAACCAAACGAATACACTTGGCTCACCATTGATATAAATCATGTAAGCGTTGTCAGTAAGTTAATTTGTAACGTCATGAGGTGTAATTCGACTATTTCCGAATGATGTTATGTTTGATGAAACGTTGAATAAAAAAATAAGCATTCCAACTTCAATTAGTACGTCCCTCTTTTTGTAGGTGACGAATGCTTATTTAGGTATTAAGTCGGAACACTATCAAAGCCAGAACTGTCTTCCAGGTTAATTAGAATATGTTGCATTAAGCTCCACTATAAACTTAGACAGTGTGAATGGAGGTTTAAACTTTAACTTAAACTTGGGGGTAACTTTGAATTCAGGTTGAATCTTCTTTGCTGACGTAAGGTTATGAAACTAACTTATTGTGACTATTGTTTTAAAGGTATTTCGTTTCGTCTTCCCGCAGTAACCCTGTAGACATTACATTATCAAGATACGGATTAAACGATAAACACCATTAACATATTATGCCGTGAATCGTTGTGATTTAACCTGTTGTGGAAGTTTATAGATACTTCGAAAATGTTCATGTAAAAGATATGTACAAAACATAAGTACAAGTTACGTCCAGTGTAAGGAAATAATGGTAAAGTGTACATGTATCCTACTGACCTTTCTTTTAAGTTTACAAGATTACTTTGTGCCGAAAAACTGATTAAGAAGTGTTCGAAGAGATATAGTTTCGAAGATTACGGCTACAGTTTCAATTAATCAGGCTAATCTAATTAAGATTTTGATATTGACTGGCTCATATTGATACGAGTGTATCAATTGTGAATATATATAGGCAAACGTTATATTAAAAAAATGGTCTTCTCTCTCTGTACTGTAACTTATGTACCACATTACAACATAGCGAATGACAACCATACATATATAAAACTTCTGAAACATGCATGTTATAATACTTAGTAATTTTTTTCATCCCATGTGAAACTGGTTGAAAATGTACTTCGTTATATTTTCAGACAACTGCCAAAGCCTAGCGTCAAGTTGCGCCTGCCTCCATCACAGGCTAATTATAACCTTGTTGCCATCCAGCCAAAAGTCGTGATTTTTTTTGAGGAGCCCTTTTCGTCGAAAAAGTTGCAAGTTTCATAAGATTTCTCATTGGACTCTTGAGATTCGTTGCAGCAGCCTGGTCGGCGTGCACAGACAAGTTGGAAAAATGCTGAAAGGCCTTTAATAGAAAGTCAGGTTAGGCCTTGTGTTGGAAGATAGGTTTTCAGACATCAAGTCAAATCATTTATACCAAATTAGTATTTGACACTTAACCAATTTAATCAGTACTTAGAAAAGATAGTCTCATTTTGAAGGTTTTTATAGTATAAAATTTCAGGGAGATTGTAAGTGTTTCAAGAAAATTAAGAAACAAAATAGGCTGCCTTGACTATCATGGTATATGCCACAGTAGAAAATGTTTATACAAATGATCAAAAATAAAAATAACAAAATAATTAATTACGGCAAGATAGTAATCAATACATATTAAGTTATCCAATAGGATTATTGTTTTTATGTTGTTATCGGCTCTTACTTGTCAAATTCAATATTTTTCTCGTGGGAGCCAAGTTTTAATCATTCCTTTTGAATCGATTTGTGAAGTGTCATCAAATGTACACTGACCATCTTGAAAGAAATACCATAGTTATTACGAAACAAAAATACTTGATTTGTCCAAAATTGTCAACCGAAAGCCATAGTGTATAAAAATTTCTTAATGGTTGTCATTTAAAGTATTAAAGAGCCACTCCGTGATTTTCATAACATATTATTTACCTTTGATACGAACCTCAATGTCATATGTGGTGATATAAAATCAAAACATCTCAACTTTTCATATCCAAAAGACATAAATATGACAATTACTGGTTTTCCATGAACATCTAAAAACAGCCTTATAAATGCACAGAGGTGTAGATATCACGTCCAATACACATGGATACTAGCTACATAACCTAACAAACACAATCATTTCCTACCTGCCCTCCTGGCTGTTTTAGATAAGTTTCCAAAATTACGTTTGACTATTTGACGCGCGCCACTGTCCGGTTTTCGATCATAATTGCGACGTTCTACCTTCATATTGTCACTGTAAACAAACAATAAGCTTTAAAATGTGTCTTTTTGGTAACAGTCGATACTTCGCGATCAAATGACATCATTGATTAAGTTTCGCATATATGACTCCAAAACTCACGGAGTGGCTCTTTAAAGTTTTCATCTATGACTTCCCCTAAAACATAATAACCTCATGCGACTGATTTCCTAACAAACTGTCGAGAATGAAGTCCAATGACAAGTAAAATCAAATTGTTATAATTTATTATTGTTATTCCCTTATAATAGATACAACATATCACATACTTGCATCAAGATTGGGTTGTTGTAAAAGCCGTAATTAAACTTTTTAAAGTAGCATGTCTCTGCATGCAACGGCGATTCAATCTCCGCTCCATACCACAGAAACGTCCTTAAATCAGATGCACGGAAGCAATTCTATAAACGTCACCAGAAATAAACTCAAGAACTGCGTGACTTTAGTGCATTCATTTTAAACAGATGCAGTTGATGATGTTTAAATGCTTATAAAACAACCCATGTTTTTCACATGAATAACGCAGAGACAACCTTTTAACAAAACCATGAAGTGATTCTTTGGGTAATATTATTGGGCTGTTGTTTGAAATGATGTTTAATGCTAACTTCTTTTACAAATACAACAAAGATCAGATTTGTAACCAAATTTGAACAACAATATCAACAGAAACGACGATAATGATAATGATAACCATGGTAAACCTTTGTGTTTATTGTATTGAAACTGTATTTGCTTCCTGTAAATAACTGTCATAGACATTGTCAGACCAGTGTTTATTATTTCAACAATTGATAATGACTAAAGGTATATGAATACTTGTTTTATATGAACGTCGTATACAAATTTGTCACATGAATTAACAAAGTGCAGATTTGTTCTTACCTGATGCCTTTATCTGACCAAATTTCAGACAAGGGATACCTATTAAGAATGTTTACATGAACCCCTCATTTGTAAAACATTAGATGACTCAATGGCGTGCAACTAGTTCGGTATGTGATCAATATATTTGAGAAGTATTTTTGCATTGCTCCACAGATAATGAATCAGCAGATTTGTAGTGAAAGTATCCATCTTGATTTTGGAAAATACCCAAAATGATGCGATTTCAGTTTATCTCTTTATGGTGCAGCTATAAAAGAAACATACGCATGCTCAAGACGTGATTAAACAAATCGATTAGTTTACGAAATTCCAATTGATGCAGTGGTTTAATGGCTTGACATAGCTTAAGGTCAATGGCCTGACATAGCTTATGGTTTAATGGCCTGACATAGCTTAAGGTTTAATGACCTGACATAGCTTAAGGTTTAATGGCCTGACATAGCTTAAGATTTAATAGCGTGTCATATCTTAAGATCCATGGCCTGACAAAACTTAAGGTTAAATGGCCTGACATAGGTTAAGGTTCAATGGCCTGACATAGCTTAAGGTCCATGGCCTGACATAGCTTAAGGTTTTAATGGCCTGACATAGCTTAAGGTTTAATGGCCTGACATAACATAATGTCAAATGGCCTGACACAGGTTAAGGTCGATGACCTGACATAGCTTATGGTTTAATGACCTGACATAGCGTAAGGTCCAATGGCCTGACATAACTTAAGGTTAAATGGCCTGACATAACTTAAGGTTAAATGGCCTGACATAGCGTAAGGTTAAATGGCCTGACATATCTTAAGGTTAAATGGCCTGACATAGCTTATGGTTTAATGGCCTGACATAACGTAAGGTTTAATAGCGTGACATATCTTAAGGTCCATGGCCTGACATAACTTAAGGTTAATTGGCCTGACATAGGTTAAGGTTCAATGGTCTGACATAGCTTAAGGTCCTTGGCCTGACATAACTTAAGGTTAAATGGCCTGACATAGCGTAAGGTTAAATGGCCTGACATAGCTTAAGGTTCAATGACCTGACATAGTCCAAGGTTTAAAGGCCCGACATAACTTACGGTGATCGAACGTGGCGTGGCAAACCAGCGGCAACCTCAATTCATTCATTTAGTGAACTGCATTTCAATATTACACTGTTAACAAATATCTATAAGATATGTCATAAGATGAGAGTCCAAAAATACAAAAATATTTCAGGATTAACATAGTTTCCTTAGGAAGAGCTTTGATGTGTATTCTGTATTTGTTGAGTACACAAGTCACTATTGTTTAAGCGTTTTTACTTTTCTGGCTATGAATAATAGCAAAAAGCCTTCCCCCTAGCCTATATCTGATTCTAAATCCCCATCTCAAGCTGAAACTGTCCTTGGGTAATATATAACTATTTGCATCAACCCTTGTTCTCTAAAGATCGATGACCTAACATGTCATATAGCATTCTGTGTGACTGGCATTTCCGATGCAGGTTAGTGATTATAAGAGCTTATATTAAGAGATAAAACTGATATATGATACTTGCGGAAACAGATTGTTTCTGAACATCTCAAATTGCAGGAAAGACAGAGGTGTTGTGGAGTGAAACGGTCGAAATTGTATTTTTTAAAACATATCTCCAGGATTCAGACTCTGTAAGTTGACCAAAGTTGAGAACCTGAAGGAAAGCTTCATGCAGGTTCTGATGATCTCGGAGAGAAGCAAAACAAACCAAGGACTCTCTAATATGTCTCAGATTGTCAGCTATAACATGTCAAGTATAGTATAAGTAGACATCAGCAAAGGATCATACATGTACATATCTGATTGGAATGTACAAAAAGCTTTTATAATACTTCCCAGAAAAACTCTAGTCAACTACCTGACCGTAAGTGTCATCGTAAAGCTAAATCATACATGGACACCAACAAACGTGAAGAACCCAGTCTCCTTGTTGAGAAACTTAGAGATCTAAATCTATCATTGGTCAATTTGTTAACATTCCTGATAGTTCAGTTCCAGAATAAAAAACTAAGACTGCGGTATGAATAACAAAAGCACAAATCTCCCTGTCTAATTCAATTCCCAAATGTACTCATGGAACTATTTCATTATGCAATGTTGATAACTGGAAGAATATAGTGAGTGAGTGAGTTGGCATTTTACCTGTTTTCAAGTATGTTTCAACCAGGAGTATGTAAGCTGCCGCTGGGATAGGCGTCAATGTTACTGAAATACCACCACTACATGACTTTTCATAAGGTATTGATGAAATCTTTCAAAATTAAAGATACACGTTTGCATACATACACGTCTTGAATGTAATTTGATCTTGTTATTGTTATTGTATGTAAGAAAGTCGAGGGTGGAGTTTATGTCACAATAACAGTTGAGGTGAGGTGATTTTGGGTTTTACTAATTACTTATTTAATGTTTTTCACTTACATCACGGCTGCTATTGCTATTTAGGGAGAAATCCCGCTACACCATTGTGGTAAAGCACTGCGATGAAACCTGCGAGCATCGGCTGGAACTAGCAAACCATAGGTGTCAGTGCGCTGACATTCAGTATAGCATTGCATGCACACCTGCATGTACAACAGTTCTCTACTGCGGACGAAGTTAGCGAGCCCCTGGCGGGACGGAATTGTAAACGTATGTACACAGCATAATGTATACATACATATATAGCTAAAGTTACTGACAGTGTAACGAAAACATGGTATGAATTTGTACAATTAACCCACTGACCTTTCTTTTCAGTTTAATATGATACTTGTTTGTACAGAGAAAACTAATAAAGGAGTGACCATACTGATATCTATAACTACATTAGGCATCAGATAAATCTTGTTATAATTGAAGGGCTTGGTAAGGACTGACTCACATTTATTTATGACATTCATTTTCAAAAGCACATTACTTGAAACAAATTTCCTTGATGATCATTTTTATCTTTATGATGTTTCAAGACATATCATGACTTTAGTTCACAAAAAGTATCTGGACATACCTGCAAATAAACTTCATCTCTTTTAAATACATATTTTACTATACTGCTTGAGAATGTACTCCAGGAGACTTTTGAATATTACGCCAAAATTAAAAATAATATAAATGATGTCGATGTATTGAGCAAGCAGTGAAAAATACTAATCTCAGTCCTTATTGATTATTTTTTGGAGAACTTCATAACTGCCAGTGTATTGATTGATTAGCAAACAGATTACTTATTTCCTAAAATCGTTAATAAAAGGAAGTTTTTTAAATTTTCTATGTATCCAGTAAAGGTAAGAAGCACAATTCGTAAAAGGGGTTTTCAGAGAATAAGTCGCTGAGAGTCTAATGGGCAGCACTACAATCGTCAGTGGAAAAAAAATCAGTATTTACATCAACTCATGTTCTAGTTAAGACTTTCCATGTCACACAACATTTTACTGGTTGATATTTCCGTGACAGGCCATCGTTTATATAAGCATTTCATACTCATGTATGCTACTTTATTTCTAATTCAGTCTGAGATTACGTCAAAGATTAACCTAAATTTATGAGTAACATCATTTCATATGTACAGGAATACCCCAGCTATACACGAGTGCTTGAAGTTCGTAACAAATTAGAATAGAGTTTTTTTTAATAAGGGATGTAGCACGATAGCCTTTCATACGTAAACCGTAATCGTAAAGCATACAATATGTTCCGTATGTGAATAATGATATTGTTGAATCGCTATAAGTTTTGTCTGATACTATGCAATAACACGTTTTTGTAGCGCAGATATACAATAGTCACATTTAGCTTATGTTCAGTGACTGAATTTTAAATGATAAAATACAAAGTTCAAGAACTTCCATAACAAAATATATCAACTAATGGCATGAATAAGCATATGCATTGACTGAATTTGAAAAATGGATTGCTAAGAAATATATATACTTTATAAACAGATAGGGAAATTCCAATAATACGGATTGATTGTTTTCTTAACCATAAGAGGAGAGCCAAGAAATGCAATTACAATTCATGATTGATATAGTTTCCACAAACACTTACTTAAGAATATTTCTGAATGAAAAACTTTATGCATATCTTTGTTGAACAAACAAGCCACCATTGAGTCGTGGTCAAACCCTGGGATTGCCAATTCCCAGGGTTTGGGCAAGAATATTGCCAGATCCCGATCGATGGTGGTGTCTTGTTCAAACGTGCTTATTGGACAGCTATTCCCAAGGAATGAGCAGTGTGTATGATTGCCTACTCCTCGGGATTAGCTGAGAAGATAAAACAGTTGATAAAAATGTTGTTGTGGTCTATCTTTTTTATTCTCTTGAAACACATCCGGTTCGTTTTGAACAAAACTACATAATACGTAAGTAAATACATAGATTGCACATGCAAATCATATAGGTATGGAGCTTGGTCTTTTTATTTGTTGTGCATTTGTCATGTACTTCACAACAACTGAGGGCTAGGAAGCAAAAACGTCAAATTTAACAGAAAGACAAATGGTGATGCTAAAAACATCTTGAGATATGGGATGGAACATGATATATAACACATTTGAAACAGTGATAGTCTTTATCAAATAGTATCTAACATTACTTGAAGCCTTCAGTGAATATGTTTGTTCACTTCCTGGCTGAATAGTTCGTACATATGCGATATTCAATATGTAGACCATTACACTTTAGTTTTGCAGCAATAGATATTTCATCAACTCCAGCCTTGAAGTGCTTACCAACATTACAAACAACAAAACAGTGAGTACTCAGAAAGTCATGGTCAGAATACATTTTAATTCTATTGTTGATAATAATACATTGTCCTAGTTTTAAATAACTAGATGAGATGATATGTAAAATTGTATCAAGATACTGCTTTGAAAGTATACACACAGATCAAGTCATATAAGTTATTTCTATTGGATTATCTCTTGTTCCTTGCCCATTCTCTTGGATTGGGTGTATTGTATCTTGAAATCTCCCATTCCCAGGAATGGAGGTAATGGGTAATTCAGTGAATTGGATATGAAATGTGCATTTGCATGTCAAGTTTTACTTTTTTCTTTTAAGTAACAGCATAAAGCTTATTTTCCATAAATCTGATTTAGAACTATTGTGCTGCTATATTCATGTATGGGGCAATCAATCACTATTTACATCTACTCATGTTCTCAAGTGATCAAAGGCCTTCATTGTCATGCAGCATTTTGTGCAATTAATTATAAACAACAGAACAGGGACGTGATGAGTAATCAGAAAGTCATTGGCAGAATAACTTTTACTACTATTGTTGATAATAATGCATTGTCCTTGTTTTAAATAACTGAATGCTATTATGTGTAAAATACTGTTTTGACAGAATAAACCCTATTGTTCCTTTCCACCTAATTCTTGCCTATTCTCAGGGATTGTGTAAATGGAATCTTAGAGAACGGGGCAGGTTAGTTACTCAAAGTAAGGAAATGGGCAATTCAGGGAATTGGACATGACATAACATAATTATGCATGTGATTGTTTTAACTTTCTCTCATTAATAACAGCAGCTAGCTTTATCATTATTATTATTTTGAATTTATGTGCTGCTATACTCTTATATCGGACAATCAATGACCATTTACACACACTCATGTTCTCAAGTGATCAATGACCTTTCAAGTCATGCAACATTTCGTGCCATTGACATTTCTCCAGCAGGTTATTTAACTGATTACTGCTGCTCTTTGCAGACCAGCCCGATAATAATTCATATAACATGTTCGACATGTAAAGAAAACTCTTTATACATATGAATATAAACAAGACTTGGTTTTTGTTTTCTGATTAGAGTTTGTCATTGAACCATAACTAGTTCTTAACAGGACTACCGCGAGTGTATTCTCTTCATGTCTTCTTGGGCTTGCTATCAGTTCTTATGTATTAAACTTAACGTCATGCAAGTTCACTATCTTAACCAGATGCTGTGACAAAATTTGTGTAAATATTTCCTCATTGTAAACTTCTAGACATCTTCTGTCTTCAACGAACTTTCAGATTGTCAATAGAAAAATGAAATTATCTCATCATCTGACAAATGTTAAGGGAAATGATTTTGAGTAACCTACTCAATTTTCAGTAACGCTGCATTAGACCATTATTTTCTGTCAAAACAAATGTCTTGACAGTGGATTCTGATATGATATATTATGGGTATGAATATGAGTTGACATGCTGTTTCTAAAGAGTCATAAGAATAGCATTTGTTAGCATGTTAGCATCAACATTCAATGCACGATTTGAAACGCAGTGATGTCCCATTGAAGCATTATCATAGCGATATATAATGAGATCAAAATATCGTGTTATTATGTGAACTTATTTTTCAGGCTATTTGATTAGTAAAGAGGCGGTCTCGTGTCAGTGGACAGATAGGCATATTGACTTCACTCCAAGTGCTACCAAAAGTGATATTGACTTAAGTTACTTAACATATATGGCGTCAAACCGTTGTTACATCATTATATTGTTATAGGATATGATATGTCCGTCATGTTGAATAATCGATCCAAATTACTGTTCATGATTGTGGGTTTTTTCTTTCCTTTTCTTAATTCTAAAAGCAGTCATAGATTGGGGAATTTGGTCAATAACTGTTTTAATAGACCGGAGGAAAGCAAAATTTACCAAGGACGAGACGAAATCTTTTCTGCCTTATACTTTGTATTCAATGAACGTTTCTACTTTTCTCTCTTTAAATAACAGCATGAAGCTTATTTTTCCGGTTTCTTATTTGGAATTGATGTTGCCGAGCTAAACTCGTTTATAGGGGAGAAAAAAATCCCTTTCGCGTCATACACCATATATTGTGTCTTTGACATATCTATGGCAGCTTTTTTTATTACATAAGGAGGTAAAACTAATTTATGCTGCTTTCTGCAAAAAACACCTCGATATAGCATAATTTTTCATGTGAAGAAATATTTTGCTAATGAATTGTTTTTATTCAGTATTTTTTTGCAGTTACTAATAATTAAAGATACTGCAATCTAATATTTTCACAAACTACTGTATGCCTTCAATCTCATTGAAATCAGCCCGAAACTAATCGCTCGTACCTCACTGCGTTTCTTGATCTGACCACGGCTCCATAAGAGCCGCGTCAGACGGCCTTGACCGCCAGACTGTGCCAGCCAATAAAAATCGAGGCTGGAAAGGCTTCGGCAACTGTTGAATTGACATTCAAAACATCACATCTAACCTTTGTATCTCGGGATTCGAGCTTTTCCTTAATGGACCCGAGAAAAGCCGAGCTGGGATGAACGCAAAATGATCGTGGGTGTGTTGACTATCAAGATGAATACGTTCATGTTTGGTCGGAAATTTAGCTATGTCTGCGGCCGAGGACGATAGTGATTAAGATGTATTATCGTGACATTATTTGCGTTTGATTTGTCATTTTCTTCGTCCAAAAGACGTTTTCAAAAAATTTAAAAGTTATAGTGAAGAAATTTGCTAAAACAAAACTACGACACATTATTGATCAAAATTAGGTCGACAATCATTTTGTCAAAGGGTTTCGAGGAATTAATTTCAATTTTTAAATTTCAAATTAAGTGTTTTTCTGAATGGAGGCAGGTAAATAAATCAACTGTAGAAACAGAAACATTTGTATTTTCATTTGATAAAAGACATACTAATATATATTTAGAACTCAGAAGTGTGCAATGGTTGACGATTCACCGGACCCCCGACCCTCTACCCCCGGGGATTATCGACAGTAAAATGGATGACCCAAAGGGTGCCCCCTCTCGCTCCTTCGCTTTCACTCAAAATTCCTGGATCCGCCACTGGTGTGTATCTCAAAAGTGACAATTATGTTTTCAGTAAGAAACCTGATCATACAATTCAAAATGATAGATCTCAGTTGCAACAACAATGATGTTCATTTCTTATGCTATCTATTCAAAACTTTTGCAAAACATTTTTCAGAGCGTCCCTTTTTTTCAACTTTCCGCAATCTTTGTTGATCAAACAAAACCGATATGTACGCGGACCCGTGATTGGTTAGAATAATTGGAGGTGAAAGGTCACGGTCAAGGCCATCTGACCGGCTTTTATGGAGCCGTGGTCAGATCAAGAAACGCAGCGAGGTACGAGCGATTAGTTTCGGGCTGATTTCAATGAGATTGGTATGCCTTCTGCACGTTTGACGTCACAATATTGTACATTTGTGACTAATAGTATTAGCGCTGCAATCACAATGGCGCCAAAATCAAGGAAATGTGAGTTTCGCCACTCTGTCACAATTTATGCTTGATTTATGTGGGCGAGTAGTAATAATCTAGTATTATATTACTTCCATTAAACTCGAGAATGATATGTATTAAACTCGCTTTCTCTCTTTTCCTGCTTAGCCAGAAACTCGTTTGATAAAAATAGTACTGAATGGAAGGTCGTTTAGTATCTTATATTTATTACATGCGTGTTCTAAATACCTTCATAAGGTGAGTTTGGATATTTGAAACAACTGTTGTTTAACCAGTTGAAATTTATTGAAAAAGGATTGTGCAACCAAAGACATAAGCTTAATGTATGAAAACATTGACCGCAAACTTGCATTTTGATATCATATATATCTTAATTAAAACACAATGATATTATGTTTGAATTTGTTACGAAAGTTTGATCCCGTTTTATTGATTCCAACTGCCTAATGTTGTCAATGCAACGTCCCTTTTCTCTGTTGAACCACCTGACTATGTGTCATTGTGGAGCTGAATCTGACACATTTGAAGAACTCCTGTCACTTCTCTCTCTTCTTGTTGAAGATGTAGATATGTAATGTGTGAATATATATTTAATCAATCTGTTAACCATCAGTTTAGTTAAAGTTCGAATCAGAATATTAAATACAAAGACTCTATGCAAACCATTACACCACGATAAGACATTAAGTGCCTAAGAAAATCAATCAATTGACGAAAACCTTATACCAGGTAATATACACAGACACTTACCAATTTACGCTTTGAATTTCGAATATCAGGGACTAGATTAAAAAGAGCCTACTATTGCATTTTCAACCGACAGATATCAATAATATGTTTAACCGTGAATTTATCTAATGATTGGATCTGTATATCTATGTACACATTTATATACACAGCTTCGTGCCTAAAGAAATACAAAACATACCTCAAGCTTAAGTTTCTCTTAGTGTTAGAAATGATTGTATGAATATGTACAATTAACCCACTGACCTTTCTTATCAGTTTAATGTGATACTTGTTTGTGCAGAGAAAACTAATAAAGGAGTGGTCAAACAGATATAATGTCAATGATTACCTTAGGAATAAGATAAATCTTGCTATAATTGAAGGGCTTGGTAAGGACTGACTCACATTTGTACAAGGGTATCAATCTTGAAAACCAATATGTAGGGAGCTTAATATTTCAGCCAGAGTTAATAATGGTCTTTTCTTTGTTTTTAGGTTTCCATATCTTGGCATTCATTTGCCGAAAGCACTTTTCTTAAAACAGATGTCCTTATTAATTGTTTTGATCTTTTAGATAATTCTAAAATAATTCTTAAATAACATGTAATTCATAACGTTTTTGAAATAATTAGTAACTATTAGTTTTTGACACGGGGAATCTACAATTTGAAAATATGAGAAAGTGTCAATTTTAGCAGGTTGTGCTATTTTATGACGTTTAAAGACAAATCATGACTTTTTGGGTTGCACAATAAGTAGTGGTGGGGTTATGGGTGTTAATTTGGGGGTGGTGATGTTTTATCTATGATATGAACTGCAAACTAAATTTGATAACGTTGATGCGAAAATGATAAAAACTGCAAAAGGAGGACGGGGGTTCTGGTGATTATGCGGGTTGTGACGGAGTGTGGGCAGCTCATGTTTGTTGAATAGATTGTGAATTAATTATAATTAGGTTAATTAAACACAAAAATCATAACTTAGTTAGGCTCTAAAATTGCATGATTGTCAACTCAGCAGCCGTGGCCCGGCAGTATGATCGACAGGGCTCGAGGAGAGGTGTAAGATGTAAACAGCTTCGAACCGGCATATTGCAAACACATTTGGAGATTGAAATTTGAATTTAGGGTCATTTTTCGAAAGTGACGGTGAGTAAACCTTTGACGTCAAATGAAAATAAACAATTTTATCTTATTTGAGGAAGAATGAGTAAATGATGATATTAAGATAATTGCCCAGGACAGAGGGCATTATCTAGATAGTTAACCTTGGCAGAAGGCATTGTAAACATAATTATCCGTGGTAGAGGGACATTATTAACCTAAGTGCTCGTGGGATGAGTGATTGAATCAGATTTAAGGTAAATTACAAAAAGATAGTTGCCACGCAAGAAAAATAGAGTGATGTCACTAGGGGTTTATAAGTATCAAGTATAGGTAAGAAGCACACATCTTAAAAGGGATTTTCAGAGGGCTAGTTGTTGAAAGTCTAATGGCCAGCACTACAATAGTCAATGGAGTAAAAGTCAGTATTTACATCAACTCATGTTCTCGAGAGACTTTTTATGTCACACAACATTTTGGGTCATTGATATTTCCTTGACAGGCCATTGATTATAAAAAGGATTTCATATTTATCTATGCTACTTTCTTTCTAATTCAGTCATGGATTACGTCAAGGATTAACCAAAATATATAAGTGACATCATTTTATATGAAGAGGAATATCCCTAGAGCTCGAAGTAATTCTTTTTCGTTTTATGAAGGCATGTAGTAAGATAGCCGTTCATATTGTAAAGCATGCAATAAGTTCGGTATACCAATGACTGTCCAGAAGATTCGTTGTTGAATTTCATTAATAGCTGTTTTGCCGAATACGATTGAAATAACACGTCTTTGTAGAACAGTTATAAAACAGTCACATTTAGCTTATGTTCAGTGACCTGATTTTAAAAGATAAAAGACAAAGTTGTCATATGAGAACTTAGATAACAACAGATGTCAACTATGGTAAAAAATCACAAGCATTAATAAACTGAATTTCCAGAATAAATTGTAAAGAAATATATATACTTTATTAACAGAACGGGAAAATCTAATAAAGGAGATTGATATTTTCCTGAATCATAAGAGGAGAGCCAAGAAATACATTTTCTCTTAAAGAATGATAGAGTTTCCACAAAAATTAAAATCAAAATATTTTCAAATGAAAAACTGATAAAACTTCTATATATCTTTGTTTAACAAACAAGTCATGTTTGTCCGTGTCGTGGTCAAATCCCCGAATCGCCACTTCCAAGGGTTTAGACAAGCATTCTGCCAGATTCCTGTCATTGGTCGGTGGCTTGCTCAATCTTGAGATAAGCAGATAACATCTACTCAAACAGATAGGTTAAATTGTTGTAGATATCTGTAGAATGTTTTCTCTAGAACCAAACCAGTGGTTTGAAAAAAATAATACATGATACATAAGTAAATATGTAGATTGTAGATGCATATCATACAGGTAAGAAAGACAAATGCTGATGCTAAAAACATGTTGAGGTATTGGATGCGACAAAATATGACACACCTTTTAAAGAAACATATACTTGAACACTCAATTATAAAAGATTGTTAATAAAACACTACTTGAGTAGTTAGTACAGATTCAATTTTCAAAATTTAGACCATAACACTTTAGTTTTGCAGCAGTAGATGTTTCATTAACTCCAGCCTTGAAGTGCTTACCAGAATTACAAACAACAGAACAGTAAGTAATCAGAAAGTCATTGTCAGGATAACTTTATTTTATTATTGATAACAATACATTGTCCTAGTTTTAAGTTACTAAAAGATATTATGTGTGAAATTGTAACAAGATACTGTTTTGAAAGAATAAACACAGATAAAGTCACATAGGTTGCCCAAACCAAGGGAATGGGTAATTCAGAGAATTGGTTATGACATATGCTTTTGCATGTCAATTTTTACTTTTTTCTCATGAATAACAGTATAAAGCTCATTTTCTATTTATCTGATTTAGAACTATTGTGCTGCTATACTCGTCTATGGGGCAATCAATCACCAATTTACATCTACTCATGTTATTAAGTGATCATTGACCTTTCATATCATGCAGCATTTTGTGTCATTGCCATAGCCTCGGCAATTAATTGATTGTGCAAACTGATTGTGTTAAACTGATTTAGGCTGCTCTCTTCCTAGACAGTACCTATAATACTGCTATAAATGGGTATGTTACATGTTTTTCATGTAAAGAGAAACCTCCTTTTTATAAACAAACTTGTTTTATGCAGTACTCTGTGCTCTTATTACAGTATGAACATTAACAAAATCTTGATTTTAACAAACATTTATCTGTGATAAATTGTAACCATTAATTCAAATAATACCTGATCTTAAATAAATGTTCTGAATACATTCATGAGAAAACATTAGTTATTTGAATTAGTTGTTTACCAGTTGAAAGTTATTCAAAGAATGTTGTGTATGGACTGACTCATATAAATACAATGGTATCAATCTTGAAAACCAATATTTAGGGAGCCTAATATCTCAGCCAGAGTTCATAATGGTCCTCTCTGTATTTCTAGGTTTCAAGAAACTTTGAATGTTACCAAACACATGACATCCATTTGCTGAAAACTTATTTCTCGAGACAATTGTCTGATAATACTTTTACATTATTTGTATCTTTTTTATTACATCTTTTTAAAAATGCTTTAACTTGTGCAACAATTGATAACAAATTCGTTTTTGACACGGGAAATCAGCACTTTGAAGCTATGAAATGCCATTTTAAAAAGAAGGTTTTAATATTTTATGATGTTTCGAGACATGTCATGACTTTCCTGGTTCATAACACTGCACAAAAAGTATTCTTACAAATAATCAATAATAAAATCACAATATATAAAAATACTAATAAATTTTTTCCATCGGATAAACAAATATTACATCTGGCCAAACAGTTCCGCATTTGAAGGTATAAAAGTTTCATTTTCCAAGAAGGTGGTCGAATTGTAGCAATAACTTATATAACAATAACAAAGACCAAACAGGAGAGCTCTTGTGATTTTCTTTTACAATTTCTTCAGCACACAGCAATCATATTCTCACAAAAGTACTTCGTAATCGGATTTTTTAGAAATTATTTATTTGAAAAATGCGATAAGTGCTCTTGCTTAATATATGATTCTCTGATTTTAAATCCATAAATATTTTCTGTCTTGAACAAGATTTTAATCATTCTATATGAATCCTATCGTGGGCCATTTTCTAATTTGAATTGAGATCTTGTAAAATATCAAGAAAATGGCACTGAAAAAGACTGCAATTTCGACCTTCAGCAATAAAAAAATGAATTCTGAAACGATAATCGATTAATGACAGACGTTATGACAATGGTAAAGGTTTTCAGACTAAGCATCCTTCGAAAAACTAGTAAACGTATTTAAATCCTTTTCTGACAATTTGTCCGCATGTCAAGAAGATATTGGATTTCTCTAGCCAATTTTCAATTGTACATGCCCATGTTCAATTAGTTGTGCTGTTTGCAACAGAAATGTGGATGGAGATGGAAAATCTTTGAAATAACTGTATCGAACTTCAATAAAAGACCTTATGCCATTTACAGCAAATTACAAAATGTATCGATAAACATTATTATGTATAAAGGATTCGCTGGACAGAGAAATCTTAGTTCTGTATTTAAATGTGTGTCTGTGCACGCTGACGAAGAAACCTCATAATTTCAAATACGCAAAAGCAATTCCGGCCATATGGCAATTATATTTAGCAGATACAAAAACAAAAACGTTTACAATTTATAGGTTTCAAGAGAAAAAAGATAATTTGCACATTTAAACGAATATAGTGACGTATTTTCGCTACTGTTTTGTTAAAACTTTAAATATCGTACACAAGAGTCAAATGCTGCCGCTAATGATTAATTCAATGTGAAAATAATGTTTAATGCTTCATATTGTAGTTTGAACAATATTTTCATATTGTACAATCTGTTAAACAGTTAGCAAAGTTTAGATTTGTAACATACACACTGTTATGTACATGATCATGAAACGATGAAGCTGAAGGTTGAAAAAATACAATGAGTGATTTTGGTATACTAATCAGACGGTTGTGTGAGACTCTTGTGTTCTTGTCTATCAACGGTTGTATCTTCCTGATAACACAAGCGTATACTATTTCAACAACTAGCAACATATGAAAGTATTCGTTACTTATTGTATGAACGTCTTTATGTTTTACAACGGACATTTTTTATTTAGAAAAAAGTTTATAAACTTTCACAAATAGTCATCTGAATTTACATTTCACCAGTGTATGTTACGTATAGGACAATTGCCGACACAGGAACATAAACAGCTCATATGGGCAATTTACCTGATTGTTACTTACCTATCCACTCCCTAAAAGTTATTACCTGCTTGACAACGACATTAGAATCTATGTCGAAACGTCGCTTCCACAGAATAAAGAAGTTGTTTATCCATAAAAAATTTCTTTAGTCTTCACATCATGAACTTCTAGAATGCCAATCAAAGAGATGAAAGTATACCTATAAATGATAGGGCAGAAAAAGGTTACGAATTACTGCTGCAAGATCTTGATTCAAGGTATGATAAAATGCAACAATGATTCATCACAAGCAAAATTATGTGGTATACAATCAAAGGTATGTTTGACCTATGAACTGTAAACTGAAAAAATCGCATATCATAAAAATGAGTGTTTAGGTCTTCATGCTATTTTGAAGATTATGTACATAGGACATCAAATTTATGTATAATGTTCATACGCAAACGTACGAAAATTCAAATAAAAGTAATTAGAAATCAACTCCCGAACACATTAGAGAAAAAAATAGTGTTTTTAGTGGTAAATGAAAAATAATTTTTGCTTTTGTTTGTTCTCTGTTAGAATGAATCACATATGTACTTGTTATCAATTAGAAATTTCACTGAATCATTTGTAAGAAAGCAGGTAATAATGATAACAATTGGGATACTTACATTGCGCTGGACTCACGCGACATTGCTCCCCCAGGCCAATTGTAAAGTTTTTAACACAGACTCGCGTTTTTGGAATAACAATTAATGACCTTATGTCAAAAAAGGTAATTTGGGAGCTCAATATTCATATAGTTCAAGGAAATGTGATCACCATGTAGAAATGCGGATGTTTCACAGTTTGGTAGGAAGCGAATTATAATGTACATTTCCTCAAGTTTCTCGATGTCAATTGCAAGATGTAAATTTCCTTACGTGGTCTTGAAATTCAACTGCTTTGAATGAGAAGGAATGTCTGTGAAACACCATCGGTAGTTATTCGCATGAAGCCAGAAGATGAGAGAGAAAAAAAGAGAAAATTGTTCGAAGATAATGTTAGAATTAGTAATATATGCTCTCCTGTCTTTATCGCGATGACATTGTCTTTCATAGCTGCAATGCATTACAGGATGAATAACGATTCTACATTTATCATTTAAAAGCAATGATTAACCTTGTTTTACCTTTGCACAAATTATGTAAATTCGTGCATTATTCGTACACCATTCGTGATTGCATCGTGAAAGCGTCGTGTCAAATTTGTGTTGATTGTGTTCTGACCGTGTTAGACTCAACCTTCCTTATATCAAATTTGACAATGAATCCCTCAAACATGTATGGTGCTAATGCGCGACGCACATGTTGGGGCGATAAGTTCTTCATCCATGTGTCCATGACTTTTTTTCATAGGTATTTGCATTTCAATATCCCCTATTTTTTTTAAGATTTTACCACAAAAATGTATTAAAATATTTCTTAATGAAGAACTTTGATGTTTATGTTTGTTAAACAAACATGTCACTTTTATATGGATTTGACTGTTTCCACTTTCCTCTCTCTAAATAACAGCATGACTCTTTCTCTTGATCTCATTAGGAATTAATGTGCCAAGCTTAACTCGTTTATTGGACAATAAATCACTATTTTCATCCACTCATGGTCTCAAGTGATGAATGACCTTTTGTGTCTTACAGCATGTTGTGTCGTTGACATTTCTTTGGCAGGTTATTGATTGTGTAAGGAGGTAAAACTAATTTAAGATGCTTACTGCCTGAAACGTCCCGATGATACTCTGAACGTATGGGCATAAAGCATCATTTTTCATGTAAAGAAAAAAAAACTTGCTAATAAATAGTGTTTATAAAGTATTGTTTTGCGGTTAGAGTTTGCCATTGAATGGTAACAGCAAGATCTCAATATCAACAAAAATTCGTCCATATTAAAGTGTTATTGTTAAATGAAATAATACCTGGTATTACTTGCCTGTGTATGATACTGAAAAGTAATATCTACACGGCAATATTCAACTAGTGTAATACACCTGCACGTATGACGCCACAATAGTGTATATATTTAACCTTTAGTATTCGCGTTGCCATCACAATGGCACCCAAGTCAGGGAAATGTGAGTTTTGGAACTCTGTCGGCAATTATGCTTGATTTATTATCATAAGATATCAAGTAATGGTAATAAGAAAGTTTTTGAAATCGATAATTCTGAAGAGTATTTGCAGCATAGTTGTGTGATGAGTCTTTCAGAACCTTTATCACGCAAAGGGTTTAGGAAAATCAATCAATAGACAAAACTTTATAGCAGGAAATTTACATTGACATTTACCAATTTACATTAAAAAATATCAGAGAATGAATCAAAACAAGAATCTATAATTGCATATTGAACCCACAAATATCAATTAAACGGTGAATATATATTATATAATATTAAACGGCGAAGTTACTAAATAATAGGAACTGAACATTTTTAAAATAACAAATGTTTATGTACAAATTTATGTACACAGAATCATGCCTTAACAAATATAAAACATAACTTAGGTTAATATTTATGCAGGAAATGATTTTATAAATATGTACAATTAACCCACTTACCTTTCTTATCAGTTTGATATTGATACTTGTTTTAGCAGGGAAACTAATTGAGGAGTATTCAAAGAGATAAAAAATCCAAGATTACATTAGGAATCAGATAAATCTTGCTATGATTGGAGGGCTTGGTATAGACTGACTCGCATTCTTGCAATGGTAAAAATCTTGAAAAAAAATATTTGGGGAACTTTCTATTTCCCCCAGGGTTAAAAAGGGTCTTTTCTCTGTGTTAAGGTTTCCAGAACATTGTACATGTATGTACCAAATAACATGATATTCATTTACTTGAAAAAATGTCTCACGAAACCTGTTTTTCAAAACATTTGGGTTCATATCCTTAAGTAATTCTTTTATGAAACTGCTTAAACACATGCTTTATCATATTGTCGGAATCAATTGTAACAAATTAGTTTTTGACACGGGCAATCAGCATTTTGAAGGTATAAAAGTTTCATTTTAAAGAAGTTTTTAAAATTACATCATCTTTCAAGACTAATTCTTCGTAATACTCCCAAAACATTTTGGACAGATAATAAATAGGCAATTATTATCAATCAAACAAGTCAATCATCAATTAATAGGTATAGAATGGGAAAATATTTGTCACTTTGATCCATTTGCTGAAAACATTTTTTAGGGAACTCGTGACTTTATCAGACATTATGCCAAATCATTTCTGTAAATAAGTTTTATTCAGAAGGGGAAATATAAAATCAATCTATGAGTAGTTACTTTCTCTATTTCCCTCTTTAAAGGCATAAAGGTATCACTCTACAAGAAGGTTGTTGATACCTTTTGATATTCCTAAACAAATCACAAGCCAAAACAAGAAAACTCTTTGGATATTCTTTCTCGATTTGTTCATGGCACTGCAAGTAATGTTCGTATAAATATTAAATTAGTTAGCTAGTTTTCAGGAACTGGTACAGAAATTGTTCTTGCTCTAAGTATCTTTTTTTGTCGTTAAATTCAATAACCAGTTTTCTGATTCGGGCAACATATTAATCACCCACTATGAATCTTATTGTAAGATATCAACTTATGTTGAATGACAGTTGCTATATATATAAAAAAATTATTTGCAAAAGAAATAAAAAAAGACCTAAAAAAAATATGAATTGTGAAATGGCTATTGGTCAATGATGAAAGCTTTGAATTTTGCCTTCCTGATTATCTGTACGCAAGTCGAGTAGGACCACAAGGCTGTCACTTACCAATGATAAAATATATGTTCGAATATGTTCATTAGTTGCGCCGGCATGGACATGAAATTAGAATTTTTTTATTAAGCCCTCGAACGTTTACTCAAATTAAAGAGGTGTAACAAAAATTCTATTGAAGATGAATAAAAAACGTATACGATTTACAACATATCATATAATATAATCAAAGAGAAATGTATTAACAATTGAGAAAATACTGTCACTCTGCACGCAACATGACAATTCAATTTGCGCTCCATACCACAGAGAGCAGCTAAGTTCGAGGACAAGGAAGCAATTCTGGAACGTCACCAGAAATAAACTCAAGAACTTCGTGACCATAATGCACTTATATTGAACAGATGCAGTTGGCTACAAAAACCTTGACAAGTTATAAAGTTTTCTAACGAACAACCTGTTCTTCACATGAAAAATGCATATAAAGTGATGCATTATGTAATAAACTGGCTACTGATTTGCTACAAATATTTCAATATCGCATGCTAATGAGTCCAATACTGGCACTCGTTTTTGTCGATAGTATCGAGCATGGTGGAAGAATGTTAATGTTAGTACATATTACATTTGTGACACATGTTTGAGGTGAAATTATCCGGAAGATCTCGGAGGAATGTTTTCTGCTGCATAGTGGGTTACGCCAGGGTAGTATTGTTCAAATAAGTAAGATTGGAGTAGGCCAGGGTAGTATTGTTCAAATAAGTAAGATTGGGTTAGGCCAGGGTAGTATTGTTCAAATAAGTTAGATTGGGTTAGGCCTTGGTAGAAAATTTAAGAATGTACTAATGGATAGAAATTTGTGCCTTATATATATCCAAATTAGTATACATCATAATTTATACTCATATAATCGTACGAGTACAACTTTCTCCAGAAGTTTGGAGAGGAAACTGAGCAACCAAGTTGGGACAGGTTCCTTGGAACCCAACTAAAGCTAAGAATCAAAGCTTTTCCTTCAGTGGGTAAGTTAAAGTCCAATCAACGCAGTACTACAAACGAATAGAACATTAGGGACAGTAAATCACTATGTAGTGTACTAAACATCTGTTGTACATCGAATAGTACCTTCCTATTTGCCAGGCAGTGCATCACGTGATCTGTAAACATGCTAACAGATTGAAGCGGGTGATTGGACCTACCCGTAGTCGTGTCGTCTCTCCTAGTCCTAACCAGAACCCATGAAGATAATACACACTATATTAATCAATTCATTTCATCAAGTGAAGTTTCATGTCCTACCATATTTCCTTGGCAAGTTATTGATTACATAAGGAGGTAAAGCTGATTATAATGCTTTCTCCCTTTTTTAGTTCGAGATTTTGTCACTGAACAATTCAAACTTAGAACATATATCATCGTTCATCATGTACAGGAATATGGCCTTGCATTCTAAGGTTTCGACCCTGGTCTTGGTACGTTTTCATTATTTCTTGTGTTACGTGAAACACGGTTATATGTGACATACTTTTTTCATAAATATGAGGGAATATTGGATACATTTTGGAATAATATTTAGCATTCAATTTTGTAAATGTCGCTGAAAAATACTACGTTAAATGTCTTTTGAAAATACTGATTGTTTACTTAAAGCCAACCAGATAAAATGTACTTACCAATCCTACATTAATGTTTGATAGTGTTTTAATAAAAGCCGAAATAATGAAGGAAAACAAATTTTATGGGTGGTCAACTTCTGTAATGCAATATGACACTTTTGATAAAAGAGTACCTTTTAAGGAAGCTTCGCGCATATTGCAGGTTTTGAACGCGAATCATTAAGAATGTTGTATCAAAACAAGGCACAGGTAATTGTGAATAGTTTTTGCATATATTTTGAGTGTCCATGTCTAATTTGTTTATGACACTTACTATATACTTTAGAAAATAACGAATACTGAAGCCTTTGTCTCGATACAATAGTTAAGCAAGGATATAACGTTAAATCATATCGTCTTGTTCATTATCAGTAATAACCAGACATTGTCATTTAGACCTTTGGTAGTCAACAGCTGGTTAAGACGCGGCCGTTCGGCTCAATCCGTGTATCATGTACTTGGTAACGATGCTATAATCCACACCGAAAGGTTGTATTCATTGCTATAAAGAAGCTAACTATTCATTACAATTTGTGCGTGTGCTCTACAACTTCTAATATGAGAAAATGAAACAGGTTTAATGTCAGGTCAAGTCTATGGTCTGCATATTTATTTCTCAAAAAACAAACTTTAACATGTTTTTTTCATTGTTTAAGATTAGGCTATACTATTTGATAGAGTATATAAATTAGCTATAGGATTAACAACTTAAAGTACAGACATCCACTAAACTAGCTAAAGGAAACAACAACTTAAAGTACAGACATCCACTATATTAGGAAACAACAACTTAAAGTACAGACATTCACTAAACCAGCGATATGAAACAACAATTTAAAGTACAGACATCCACAAAACTAGGAAACAACAACTTAAAGTACAGACATCCACAAAACTAGGAAACAACAACATAAAGTACAGACATCCACTATATTAGGAAACAACAACTTACAGTACAGACATCCACTATATTAGGAAACAACAACTTACAGTACAGACATCCACTTAACTATTATAGGAAACAACAACTTAAATATGCGCTGAATATGATTGGTTAAGAGTCTACGTTATACACTGAATTCCAGTATCTCATCCTAGGGCTTTCATCGGTTCATGATTTAATAACAGGAGTGAAGGAGAGAAAACTACGGAATTTACCTCAAATAAATACCACAGGTAGATATGTGCAATACGTATCGGAACATAATACCTTGCGTGACAAAGAAAATTTTTCAATCACTAGTTAACGAAATCTAGAAAAAAAACCTTGTTTCAAAACTAATTACATCACAGTGGCGCTGGGAAATAACGATCCAGGATCCTCAAACATTACCCTTAGACTATTTCTTCTATAGAACATTTGTTTATGTCATGCGGCGTTTTATGTTCCGATATGTTCAAATGAGTAAAATGCAAGTTTCAAATCTATTCTTGGAACTTGAAGAAGTTTATAGATGAAACAAAAACAAAATCATGTCATTTCACAGTAACAATGTCTGCACACGCTTTTGAGACTCGACTGTTCTTTGATCTTTGATTGCAACAAACGATCCTCTTAACTCTTGTGATTGCTGTATAATTGATTTTCGTGACATTGTGTAATTAAAGGTTCAGGTCCACATAGGTCGATTACTAAATGGGAATTGCATAATGGCAATTGTACCTGGTACTTTCGGATGTCAACAGATTGCAATTACCTAGATATTTTAGACAGTTTAACAGACCTTCTTTAATGAATTTAGCAAATTTTAATAAAAGGGGTTTATGGGTGGTTTTTTATTTGGAAGATATACTTCTCAAGTGTAGGATATTTACAATATTATGAAGGCAAGTAATATCTTCTTTAACATGATAGAGTACCTTGTCCATCATGATCAAATGAACGTTCATCTATCACCACCAAGAGATTAGTTGTTTGATTATAGTCTCTGTAATCCCGTCACTCTATTAGTCTGTGGCTATTTAGACCAAGGACGTGGTGCAATCTTAGAACTACTTTAGTCAAAATATAACATGAATATAATATTGTATGTATATTTGTATGGCAATTTGAAATCACTGGCTTCACTTCCAATATAACCTTGCTGATTGGACATATATTATTATATGATTATTTCAGTTCCAAAACCACCAATAACAATAAGAGAGTACAAACATCTCCATGACAAGCACGGAATAAAAATATATTCCCTATTACCTTTACGTGTTTCATACATATTCCTAACATATTCAGATCAATTAAAAACACTTTATCTTTGTTATTGAACTCGAAACTGTATCGACCATCCGTATGTTTCTTTGTTGCCACAATTAAATACCTTACCATGGAGTGACGGTTTGCGTGCTTCTGAGATATGCCCGCCGGAGCTTACATTCTCCTGGTAGGTCGATGGATAGAAGCCACACCAAATTCGAGTCGTTGAAAAATCTGATGTCAATCGTGTTTTCCCTCTAGCTTTCATTACCGTTTCTCCCTGATATGGCAGCTCTCTTTTAAATGATTTACATCCTTGTGTTGAATGACCGAAATTATGTGAAAACATGCGAAACCCAAACACACGAACTTGGAAAATGAATAGCTACATAAATTGTTATTGAACTATATAAAACATCTTTTAATATTTCACCTGTTCTATGGAAAGATTGCAAGCCCAGGTTTGAGAGTGTTTTATGCAGGCTTGTATAAGTCGTGGTTAATTTATGTAATCCTACGCAAACATTTGTTCCAAAAAGGAATCTAAATAGGATATTTACTTGATTAGAGACCTTAATGATATAAATTATGGTTATTGCTGTCTGCAGGCATAGCAAATTTGTAGAATGTCTTTGTAAACATGTAGTCTTCAGTTCCCTGCAGACGGCAATTAGCAAAGAAACACACTCGGGTGTTGTTCATTTCAGTCTCAATTACTAGCAACATGTGCCCTTGGAAATCCAATACAATTTGTTATCAATATGGATTGTCTAAATAAAGTAGTACACATATTTTGCACGCCAAAATAAGGGTTATTGCTGTTTGTTGTTGTCTGTGAAGTCATTTGTTTTAAAAGGATAAGACAAGTAAAACATGCTTTGCTTTGCTTTCCTATGAATCAAGGTTTTACTTTGTTCCACGATTTGATAATTGGATTTTATTGCACATGCAGTACCAAAACTAAATACATATGAAAAATACTGTCATCTTGTAGCACGGCAATGGGTTTGATAATTTAAATTTTTAAGAAAGAAGTAACCTGAACTATGAAATGATGGTTTCCTTTAGCTAATTTTGAAATTTGAAAAATGAAATTTTAAAAACTCGTTCTTAATTAACAAAACGACCAATTAAACCATAAACTAGCTCTGCATTATACAGTTCTAAGTAATGATCTGTGTTAATGTACAAAGTCTTTTGTGACTTATTCTTGATTTGTTAATAGAAGTACTTTACCATTTTCTTATACAAAGTGATAAAATGTGAGCATGAAAAACAACTGATTGGTTATTCATATATAAAATTTATCTCTGCTGTTTTTCCGTAATGAACATTTCATTCAGTTATCTTTGTCATCAATTCCTATTCAACCTCTGTTATGAAAAGAACTCTTCTCGAGCTTCCGACAGCTTCCCCTTAGTGGCACAATATTGCAACTTAAACTACCTTTCAATATTTCAGCCAATGTGAACACCGAAATAACTTAAGAGGTGAATGATAACATTTGAAACGGCGTTTCTGATTTCACTACTTACTTTGATTGCATCCAATCAGGTTTGTACATTTCTAGACCGAGAAACGTTCGTATTAAAACAAAGCTTGTATAGGAACTTATGACGGAGCTATCTCTGTTGGGTGTGAATGGTCAATGACATTAAATCGGAAAATACAAACTATTTTGAATGAAATAAGAATCTAAGATTTTGAATATGTTTATTCTTATGAATATCTACCCTGAGATACACGAACATCACCTTAAATGACAGATCTAATTGATTGACTTCCACGACAATCAAAAGTCTTCATTATCACTTATTCAGTGTACAAATCAAATCAATCACCTTAAGAAAACCATTGTCACCAACATGGTTTGTCTCCACTCAGTATCGGAATTTTACCCAAGAATTATATTCGCTATCGTACCTCAATAGTGTTGAAAGATATTAATATACATAAAAGCGTTTAATCAATTGTATTACAAGAGTCATCTTACATCCTACAATCCCAACAAAAATGTTAACTTACTAAAGCTAATGTCTTTAATCATCCATCAGTTTTGTCAAATCTTGTTGCTTGAAAAGGAGTAAACCTTTTCAAATTCTACATTATTTGTAGGCTTTAATTTGAAATTACTCTCCAAGGATAATGTAATTATCTCACAAGCACAGCGTGGATTACAATGTGGTAAAACTAAGCAATTGGGTTTTTGGCGAAAGAGTGTAAAAAATGTTGTGAAAGCCTCTCCCTTACTAAGAAAATTTAACGCTAAAGATGTCGAAACTGACCACACAGGTTTATAGGCAAATTACTTTAGAATTTCAATTTAAACCCACGGGCTTAATGATCCACGAATTGTTTTTGAGAATAAATAATTTGATTTGAGCTTTTGAAAATGATTATGATTAATTATCAACGTAATGAATTAATAATTATAACTGTTTTGCCAAGTGAGAAATCAGCCGGATGCCATTCAAAACGTATAAACACATTATTTCATACCATAACAGTCATATCATATACAGTTAGCTGAACATAGTTTATGTTATTATCCCCTGCATTCTAACCTATTGAAGGCTAATTGATAAAACAGAAGGGCATACATATTTATTGTATCTTGATTTATAGTTATAATATATTTGGAAATACAAATTTCTTCAATCAGTTTACCAGTGTGCTTTCATCTTACGTCAAGCTTGTCAAAGGACAGAGATCATTTCATCTGATTTGCTAAAACGGTAAACGTAGCTTGCTTTAGGTGTTTGATGTCAACGTAGCAATGTTTAAAAGTCTCTTGTAATCAACTGAACGTGTTGATATAATTTTTACTATCAAAGAATCGTCATGAAAATGTGAGTAAAGTTAAGTTTTCAGTGAATGATATACTGTCTGAAGATATGTTCAAAGATCTCATTGAAATGAAAGTTAAAAACTAAACCCTCGAGAAATACTTGAATGGATGTTCGTGTATCTTCTCGTGTAAAGTAGATTTCAAATGTACCCTGGAAAGTTAACGCTTACTCTTTTCATGTAATTGCATGATTCTTTTAGCATTTGACACAAAAGCAGCCTTGGTCATTTCTTATTTAACAACGAGATAATGAGTATTGTCATCCATTTGATTGAGCGAGTTTGGTGGAGTTTATTTTGTGCTTCAAAATGAGGATTTTAATGACGTTGCTTTATTGCTACAGGCTTTGCATACACACCTAGGTTTCTGTAATACAGTGCACCATTCATCCATGATAAGGTCTGAAACAGGTCAAAGGGTTGCTGTTGAAATCTCAGAAAAACAAGTGCAAATCAGCCAGAGGTTTTACGAAAACAAGTTGACAAGTAAGTTGATCGGCATCTTTTTTTAAATCTATAAAATGATTAACAGGGACAGAAATGTAACTTAAAATATCCGTGATTGCGAATAAACAGTATTTGAAAATGTCATGAATATAAATTAAACTAAGACCAGTTGAACCTCGTTCGATTGATTATTTAACTTAACCGGAAAATTGTATCTGGTTATTCGAGTTGTAGTAATGTGTGTTTGCCATCCGGTCAGAGAGTCATAAGTTCGATTCTGTAACGAAACTAGCTTAGCCTAGAGTAAAAATAAGGTTTTGTGTACCATGACTAAATATTTTACAAAAACATTAATACACAAATTATATTGCACACATTTCATTCACTCATCGAACACACGTTTCACTCACCTTAAACATTCCTACCCAACACACATGCTCAAACTCAGTTCACATACGCACCCCCGGTTTCACATATGCACAATGTTTTTTCACACAGTTAAGTTACCGACACACATTGTTCCTTGCATCATCATATGCACCAAACAGACAGACATTACCTCATTACATTAAAATACATGCACCCGTCCACATTCCAGCAATCATTTACAAAATCTTTCACAAAACATTTAAATATACATGCTTTAATTTAAACAATACACCGTGTACACACATGAGGATATTGGTCCACCACATGTGGGAATGAATACAAGTCAGACACTTGCATGACAGTTCACGTTCATTAAGACATCCTTTTAATTAGGATTAATCAAGTTAATTAAGGGACTGGCAAAGAATTAAAACAATTTAAAACAGTTCACTGAAAGAGTGTCGCATGGATATTTTATTCATTTTAACATTCACATTCACATTCATATTTTACAACATTTTCGTAATTTACAACATTTACAATATGGAAAATTTACATAAACAACATTTACAATCCCACTAAGTGGGACACAGCATCGCCGTATTCGATGACGGTGTAGTGGCCGTCGTGCAGGCGCCGTTTCTGTCACAAGTCTTTCTTCAAGGTGCCGGTATTTCCTCTTACTTGGTCTCATAAAGGCACAGAATGATTGTTCCTGTTTAATGAGATTGATGAAGCGGTAGATGTTTGGGTGGCTGATGACAAGTCTGTTGATCTTCGAGTGCCAGCCCTCAACGTTGTTGGTGGTGCGTGGGCCAACAGTCTCGAAATGGTTCCACACATTTCGCTGTGTGGAACCATTTCGCTAACCCCCTTCCAACCACTGTTCAGTGACGTAGTCGGTGAAACGTTCAACCCCAGGAACCATCAGCTTCCTCTAGAGCATTCCACCAGTAGTCTTCGACGTCATTCAGCCTGATGAGGGGAAGTGCTGCTGCTCTGCGGACACCTTCTTGTTCACCATTGAGTTTTCTGCAAGCGCCACATAAAATCAATGAATCAAGAAATCAGTATACAGTGATGCAAAACATTATATAGATGAATTATATATATCATGCCTAAACAAGTACGTAACATAATTAAAATTAAAATTGGTGCAGGAAAATGATTTTATCAAGTGGACAATTCACCCTCTGACCTTTTATATGATATTTTGTTTGTGTGGGAAAACTAATATAGAAGCGGTCAATCAAATATAGAATCCAAGATTACAGTAGGAATCTGATAAATCTTGCTATAATTGTAGGGCATGGTATGGACCGACTCGCATTCTTCCAAGGCATCAATCTTGAAAACCAATATTTGGGAACTTAATACTGCAGCCAGAGTTGATAATGGTCTTCTTCTCTGTGTTAAGGTTTACAGAACCTTGGATGAATCCAATAACATCCAAGCCAATTATTTTTTTTTTTGCTGAAACAAATTTCTGTAAACAAACTTCTAATAATACTTATAAACTGTTTTCTTCTTGTAGACATATCTTTTTTAAAGCGGTTATCAAATGTCATCTGACGATGTTTTAATAATAGATAATGATTTACTTGAAAATGATACTAGAAAAGACCTGACAGAAAATTAGCTGTGAAATGATTATCAGTCAATGATGAAAGTTATTAGAATTTTAAAGGTTTAAAACTATTCCCTTAAACGAGAAACTAATGTCCTCTTTTGAAAGTTTTCCTGACAATCTCTACGCAATCCAAGTATGACGACAAGGGTGTATTACGAACGAGTATATGCATGTATATGCTAATTAGTTGCTGGGTTATCAACATAAATATATAAACAAAAAAACATTGAGAAAGCTATCAAATGTTTATACTTTAATCAAAAGGTGTTACAATAATGCTGTTCGAATGAAGAATAAATTGATGGAAA
This sequence comes from Phorcus lineatus, assembly GCA_921293015.1. NCBI lineage: Eukaryota > Metazoa > Mollusca > Gastropoda > Trochida > Trochidae > Phorcus > Phorcus lineatus. Next base: position 352,963 of record OV121082.1, on the reverse strand, counting down.
TTGATTAAAAACCCTTATTAGACATATATATATATATATTAACATTTAATATGATATTATCACCAAAGTAAGGGATAATGAACAGAGAAATCTAAGAGCCGTATTTAAACTTGTTAGTAGCATATTAGGAGAATTCAATCTCCGCTTCATAACACAGTAACCCTCTAAGTTCAGAGAGACGGAAGTAATCCGGTAAACGTCACAGGAAATATACTCTAGAAATTCGTGACCATAATGAATTAATATTGAACAGATGCAGTTGGCAATGAAAACGTTGACAGGTTATAAAGGATTCTAAAGAACAAACTGTTTTGCATATGAAAAGTCCATATAAAGTGACATATTATTAAATACAATTCCCTACCGTTTTTCTATCTTTTCAATATCTGATACTAAGGTGTCAAATGCTGGCACTTGTGTTTGTGTAATATTATCGGGATTTCATAGGAAGAAAGTTTTATTTGAAAGATACATAATGAACTTGGCAAAGATTTATTTTGTAATTTTTATCTGAATGAAAATATTATTAGAAAAAGATACTAAAGGATGTGTAGTAACCTTCTAGTTACCTTACTCAGACGCTCGTTTGAGAGTTTAGTGTTTGTTGTTTGTAACCTGTATCAGCTTCCCGTCTGTACATTTCTCTTGTTGACAATGTCACACTAGTCTGCACATCTTAATAACTAACAACTTTTTAAAGTACCTATTGGATAAACCTCGACATCATTGTGTTTCTAAAGGATTTATTGATAAAGGTTTTCACTCGACATCGTATAATAACATCGCCTGCAGACTAATGGATTTAATGTATGTAACATCATGTGGTATGACATCATGATCACTGCGTAAAAGGCGCAGCTGCGATGGTCTAGTCACGTTTTCCGTGTGTTTTTTTACGATATCTTACCTCAATCAGTGACAAAATTTTTATGAAACACGTGAATAATTTCGTTATCGTAATCGCTTTTGCTCCTTAAATACCAAATGAATTATTCATTTAATAAAAATCTTATTAATGGGGGACAATATTCGGTATTTTATTCAAAGGTAACAAGTAAAGGGGAAGTTCAATGTCCAATGGAAACAGCACTACAATCGTTACAGAAGTAAATCACTATTTTCATCCACTCATGTCATCCAGTTACCTTTCATGTCATACATGTTGTGTTGAAGGCATTTCCCGGACAGTATATTGATTATATAAACAGGTAAAACTAATTTATAATGCTTTCTGCCTACTTCGGGTTGAGATTACGTCAAAGATCAATTCAAATGTACAGGATTAAATGGGCTACACATATAAAACAAAAATAATCTAGCCTTAAGAGCTCGTATTGCGTGACCATGTTCAATAGTTTGTGTTTTATGGATGCACGTCAACCTTTTTAAGTGTTTAATTTTGATTAACATTTTAGACTTATTAAAAAAACACATGGATTTTTTTACATACATCAAGAAGTTTCATCCAAGTAGAAAATTTGTTTGATAAACATCGAGTGGAATGGCCTTGCATCAATAGGTCGAGACCTTGGCTAGGATAGTTTTTCTTCAAAACCAATTCTTGTGTTTAGTCAACTACTATTATCTATTGACGTGACTCAGTCTTTTTACGAAATGATATTGCACTGTGCCACATGCCTGATAACATTGTTGGTATCTGTGCTGCAACGTCGCACATATGCAATTAAGATATTGACTATCCGTAGAACTTGTTTTCCTTAAACAACACTTCACCGGATTCTGATGATACTGATGAATTTATCAGAACTGATCATTGGTAAATTGTTGATTAATACTAAGATTGTGCATGACACATTACACTATACCACTGCAAAATGAAAAATTTTGAAAATTCAGTTCTGATATCAAGGCAAAGGCCATTCATATTAGGATAGATATAAACCAAAAAAACAAAGCAGGAAATTTCAAAGAGCAACATTAAGCTGTAACCAAACAAACAACGCAATCACCATGACATCGATTGAGGGGAGGCAGAAAGAAACATTTCCTATTCTTTGTGAGCTACATTGGAAGAGGCCATGCACACCACGCCGGACTGGCTGACATTACATGTAATAACCTAATCAGAAGAAACGTTAAGTTAAAAGACAGTATATTCTTTTGTATTTAATATGCATTGTATGTATTTCATGTTTGATTTGGTCCAAACAACAATTATTGTTTGAAAGCATCACAAGGATTCTCGTGATAATCATTAACAAATTTGTATGACGCCAGGTAAGAGGTACTTGTGAAAAGTTATTTAATATATTTTGATTGTTCATATCTATCTTTTTACGACACTAGCTAAAGCTTAAGAAATACCAAATATGTTAATAGCATAATCTAGCATGGAGAAGAAAATAATGTTATATTCAATCATCGTGATTGAAATCAATAATGACTAGAAACATAAGTTCATACATTTTTTTCATACAGGAGATTTGTTTACAGATCAAATATCGACGTTCTGAAGGTTACCCTTTAATTAATTTAATTCGAAAAGAAAAATTCCTTTCTCGTGTTTCATTTCATTTCTGAATTCTTTAAGCTCAAAGCAAATGATACGATTAAAGTTTTCTATACGATTAAAGGCCTCTTATCGCTGACAGTCGGTCCTTCCCACTAATGGTTTACATATTATTTGTTCAACCAATAAAATGTCTTTATGCAAGAAGCTTGAAAATAATACCTTCAACTTAATTAGGACATTAGGGCGGAGCTCTGTGGATTCAAAGACAGTGACTGAGCAGGATGATTGTTTAGAACTTGTAAACGTTATCAATGAAAGAAAATAAAGTAGCAAATGCTGTGCCTGTTTAATGTAAAAACATCAGCAAAGGCTTGTGAGACACGAATGTCACTTGATCTTCTGATTGCAACAAATGATCCTTGTTACTATAGTAATTGCAGTATAAGTTATTTTCGTTATATTCGTGAAATTGTGTAATTATAACGTCAGTTACACATTGGGTCGATCACTATAGTGGAATTGCATAATGGTAGTTATACCGATTACTGACTGATTTTAACAGAATACAAATTATCTTAAGTATCTTCGAAGTAATGAGGAAAAAAACTAACAACTAACTATGTCAGGAAATAATTTAAAAACCTTAAACCAGACTCGAAGAGTCTAAGAAACTGCTTTGGAACTAGCTGTGTCAAAATGCAAAATAATGGAATGAAACTGATGATGAATGGTATTGAGCATCTTCCTCTTCATGACGCTAACGTCACAGGTTTCCACAGCAGAAAATTTCAACATGATGGATGCCGTGTCTGTTATGTTATGTCTGTTATCGCATCACCATCAAGAGATTAGTTGTTGGATTATAGACTCCATAGTCCTTTCATCCTATTAGTCTGTGGCTATTTAGAGCAGCCTCCTTGTTGCCATCTTGGAATCCTGTCATCTTAATCTACTGATGGTGTATCAATATCGCAATCTGAAATACATTATCAAGGCTTAGCGTAAAATAACCTTGTTCACTGAACGTAGATCATTACCGCTGATTCCAGTCCCGAAACTGTAAAAAAGGTGACTTAATGTAGTATAGTAGCACAGTTGATTTGGTGACATCAAAAACGTTTTCATTTCATAGTGATTTTCGGACATGACCACTGTGTGAAGTTTGGAATATAATCACTGCATCTTTTGTTACTCAACTACACCAACTATACATTGCTTGACCTTAATACCTTCAAATAATCCTTGTCAGTCAGAGCTTACATTCACCTGGTAGGCAAACGGATGCAGGCAGTTCAAATTTCAGTCGTTTTAAAACCTGCTGTCTATCTGTGCCGTCTTTTTTCCAACCTTTCGAAACATTTTCTCCCTGTTGTGTCCACTCTCTTTTGAATGATTTTCATCCACGAACATGTTACACCCTAACGCACTCACTTGACCTATTATGTTTAATGTACAACACTGCAAGCCGGGGTGTGATTCAATTTATTCTAGTTCAATTATGCAATCTTATTCAAACGTCTGCCAACAGGAAATCTAACAAGGAAATAGGCTTGATGTCAAACGTAATCAAGTAAAGTTATCGTTATTTCTGTTTGCAGGCATAGCATATGTATAGAATTTCCTTGTAAATATATGAGTCTTTAGTTCCTTGCCGGCGGTTATAAACAAACAAACATATTCGAATATGCAGTTGTTTATTTCAGTCTAATTTTCTAACAAACTGTGCCCATAGCAATCAAGTACAAATGTTTACCAACAAAAAACAGCAGTTTGCAGCCACCTTGATGAAAACATGCCATTTCATGTGTGCAATTTATGGATTCTAATCAGTGTTTCGTATCATCATTTCACTTGGTGACCCCAGAACCCAACACAGTTGTGATATAACAGTGATCTCCTCCCCACTCCCCCCATATAGAGTCGTGACAAGCGACAGGTAACCGCTATGCCACAATGTTACCATACCACCATGGTCATTATGAACTACATCACGGAATTCCTTAACAATACTCCTCCCAAAGATGATATTTAGAAAACTGAATTTAAAACCTTGTAAACCATGACATAAACGTGCATGTTAGAGCAGTTATAAATTAAAGTAATGATGGGCCTTTATGTGCGATTTAACAATATTCTTTAAGTGGGGGAGAGGAATGAGACATGGATGATTGTGCATGTACAATGTACCTTTGTTGTTTTATGAAGTGAACATTTAATATTGTTAAACTGTACTTTGACATCTTGCCTGTATTTATTGCGATAATCATCATCCAAAATGTATCTATTTCATCATCACGAAACGTTTTGAACATAACGAGTTTAGTTTGGATTAAAGCTAGTGAAAATTGATTGTGATGAATATCAATTCATCAGATAAACGAATATCGCAATTATGAGTACAGTTTTGCTCAGTGAAACATCGACCATTACGTTTCTCTACCAACGCTACTTTGAATCAGAGTTATATCACAGTTGCCAGTTTTCTATCAAAATGTATTAACACGTTAAAACGTGACATCTGAGCTTCAGGACTCCCTTGAATACTATAATGCTCATATCAATGGCAAGGGCTTATTGGGAGCTTAACATGGATTATATTATTATCATCCACTACATTATAACCTACTGAAGGCTCATTGATAAAATTAAGACCAAGTTCAATGTTTTTTGTCAACATATTTATTGTTTTTGATTAACATTTTTTTGTTGTATTTTGAAAACTTGAAACTTAAATTTCCGGAAAGATAAAATTCTTTGATAAGTGTTTTGAATGCTTTCTAAAAGGTGGAGATATAGTACCTTGCATTCAGTATGTGTCGAAGGAAACGAAGTCTGTAAGCAAACCAATGCCTCATGTAACAAACTGAATTGGAAACGTTGAAATAACTTGTATCTGCATAGTGCCGCCATAAAACATAATAAATAATAAACACGGGTATTCATGAAATGAAAGTATACAGTTGAATATTTCGAGCAATATTTTCTTGCATCTCTCTTTTCCTGTGATTAAGATTTCAAATGCTCTCTAAAAAGTCAACGATTATTGAAAACGGACATATTTGAAGAAATATGCTCTCTTTTCCTGTTAACACGTCTTTCAATCGGTTTATTCTTAACAATTTATAGTGAATTACAATATCAAAGGGACAATTTCATTTTATAATGTCACTCTTGTTGATTTGAAAATTTCCATGGTTGTTATTTCGCAACAAGAAACATACGATGCAATTGCAATGAAGTCAAGGTAATCGAGGAAGACGAATTGACCTTCTTATTTGTCTTAATAAAAGAACCATGAAAGTAAATCCCGAGATGAACTAGTCCTTTGAAATGTCTGCTATATGTGACATAATTGATACTCGCCGCCAAGATACCTTAGTGTACAATCACGTACTTCTTATTATAGTGACTCTAACTTTTTTGACAGGTTTATGGCCTCTTTGTAGGTTATTTTTATTTAAGTTAGCAAGTTTTGTGGAGTATATTTTGGGATTTTTGAGGAGGAATCAAATTTCTCTTTTGCCACAGTTCTTATACACACGAGGCGTCCTGTAATGTAATGTACAATTCAACAAATTAAATCTTTTGGTTTAAATTCAATTTTATGTACCAAGTACTGTCTGATTGGTGAATTGATTGACTCTTAACATAATCTCTAAATCAGACAGGGTGCAACAGTAACATTACTTGACACAATTTTTACTTTTATCAAGGGAAAATCCCTAATGATAGCCATTGATGTTAAATTCTTGAACCGGAATCTTTAAAATCACATCAAGCATCTCTGAAGTATCTTAATTAAGATTATGTAAATTGCCTGCAAATGTCTTGCCTCCTTTACAACTTGCTGTGTTCAAACAAGTGAGGAATGCTGTTTTGATTCCAAATTAAGGAAGTGTTTTGGCATATTCAGAAAAGATATATTTGTTTATGGAGTTCTGAAGATACATGTAGTTCCTGAAATAAAGTATTTCTAATGCTGAATCTAACGCTTACAATACCACTTCAGTTGAACATAAGTTCTCCTTTTCCAGAAAGTGAAAACAAATTTCCGAAGGAACTTGTTATGGATGATTCAGGTATCTAAATTTAAGCCTTTCGTACAAATCCCCGTAATTCATTAGTTTTGGTTCCATAAGACATCTTGAAACTGGTCAAGTAGCTGCTTTTGAAATCTCAGAAAAGCAGGTGCTCATCAGTCAGGGGTTTAATAATAACAATTGACAAGAATTATTGGCATCTTATTGGAATCAATAAAATTTAATCATCAAAATATATTGGAATCCGAACCTCATGGGGAGGGATAGCGCAGTGGTTATCGCGTTTGGCTTCGGGTCAAGAGGTCCGTGGTTCGAATCCCGCCAGGGACTCGGCAGCTCTGTCTGCAGTAAAGAACCGAATTTCAGCGCAGTACCAAGGCACAGGTTCGCTGGTTCAAGCCTTTGCTTGCAGGTTTCACCGCAATGCATAATCACAATACCACCCTACAATGTATTAGCAGCCGTAATATAAGTGAAATACTCGAAATACTTAAAAGCAGCGTTAAAACTTAACTCACATCACCCAACCTCGTTTGACAGTCATACTCTCAGTATCTGCTTGGCCCACGTGTCATAAAATGTCATGTTGCTTTGGATATATTTCAATGATGCACTTCTACATCTTCTGACATGATGCATTTAATAGTTTTGGAGTTACTGCCTTGACTTGAGCGGTCGACAAAAATAATCTCCACCCACAGTCGTTTGCTCAATCTTTCTGAAACGTGGAACATGCCTCAGGTATACATAAGTGATGAGCATATCGTAATGAAAATGGCTTTGATGATGTTTTTCAGAGTAATTGGCTTATGGATCAAATTTTTGGTAAACTCATATATTTATTCATAACAAGTTAATCAATATCATTTGGTTAATGGTTCCCCTTAACAATCATGCCTATTGTCACCCATATATGTATTTAGTCACCGTTTTTGTTGTCTCAACTAAACCAATCTCAATACAAAAAAATGATTCTTTGAAAAGGTCAGTGTCTCAGTGATGTTTTCTTTTGCCTATTTTTGAGTGGTTTAATGAAATCTTCCAGAGTTAAAGATATAGGTAACAAATTACATTACGGTATAATTTTCAGTTACAAATAAGAATTCATACACTGATATGTTTCTTCTAAAGTGTGAATCCAAAAATACATCTGCCGGGGGATGTTTTGCTCTCAGGGCTCTCTTGTTTATGACAAATTGTTATTAATCTATGCATAAACTGCTGGTAGGTCAAGCAACTACGTCCATTTTTGGAGGTTGGAACTTAGTACAAAACCATCATTTAGAAAATAAATAATCCAAAGGCTAGAGTCAAGGTGCTCGAATTAATGGATATTTTGTTATCTTAAAAATCCATGGCGTGAACAAAATTATGACACAAAACGATATACCTGGCAAACGAGACTTGACCTTTTCCTCATATCACATGATATGATCGATGCCATCAGTAAAGAATTGTGATATCAAACCCAGTATTGAATCTGATCATTCTGTAATAGAATTGACATTAACGTCTGCCGAAATTTTGCGTAGAAAGGAATTTTGGAAGTTTAATAATTCATTGCTACGTGATAAAGATTATGTTGATATGGTAAAAGATACAATTAAATCTACCCTAAATCAGTATAAAGTGGATAGAAACGCGTACTCTATTGATGATCGGTTACTATGGGAAACACTACTTTTAATGTTAAGAGGAAAACAATTTACTACTCATCAACTAAACAAAAAGAAAATTATTGCAAAGGAAAATAACTACCACACCAAACTAATCGAACCTGAAAAGGCATTAGATGAAACCGATGAGCCTTTAGAAAAAGAGGAGTTTTTGAATGAAATTAATGAAGTTCGAATCAATCTAGATGAAATTTATAACAGTAAGGTACAGGGAATGCTTAAAAGATCGAAAGCCGTGGGAAAGAAACCCACTAAATATTTTTTCAATCTAGAGGCTAGACACTTTCTGAACAAAGCTATACTGGAAATAGAAAAATTGATGGCACAGTTATAACCGATATTGCATATATAATGAGTGAAACCAAACCTTTATATAAAAATTTATACTCAAAACAGGACGTATCATCAATTAACCTTCAAGAGTATTTTTCAGACATAGACATTGCGAACTTTCTTATGAAGAAGCATTTAACCTTGAAGGGGGTTAAGTATCAATGAATTAACAAAAGCATTAAAACAAATGAAAAATGACAAAATTCTTGGACCTGGTGGCTTTACTACAGAATTCCTTAAGTTCCTTTGGAAACGTCTGGGCATTTTTCTTTGTAATTTACTTAACAGCGGTTATAGAAATGGTACCTTGTCTGATTCACAAAAAAAAGGATTTTTTACTTGTTTTCCTAAGCGACACAATCCTAAAAACACCTTAAAAATTGGCGTTATTCGTTATCAAATACTGGTTATGAATAAGGTTGTTCTGTTATAGCAAACAGAATAAAAAGTGTATTACCAAAAATAATTAGTGAAGATCAAAAAGGCTTTATTACAGGAAGGTACATTTGTGAAGTTACTAGAACGATCTATGATATAATGGAATACACGGAAACTTTCCAAATTCCAGGTGTGCTTATGCTAATTGACTGGGAGAAGGTATTTTAATTCGATAGACAGAAACTACTTGCTAAACGTTATGAGTTTTTTCGGTTTTGGTCCAAGCATACGATGTCACTGGGTAAATAAGTTACATGATGATATTGAAACAACTTTGAAGTTATTGCACGTTTTTGGGTTTAAATATAAACGCAGAGAAAACAAAATTAATATGGACAGTTTCAAAAAAAAAGATGTAGGTACAAACTGTGTAATGATTGGAACCTGGATTGGTCACAGACCGAATTTACTTTGCTGGGTATAAATTTTGATGTAGATTAAGAAAAGGTTGTCGAGATAAACTATAAAGAAAAGTTCAACTCAATTTCTAAGCAGATGAGTCTATGGTGTACTCGAATACTAACACCATATGGAATAAATACTCTGGACAAAGCTCTCTTTATTTCCAAATTGAATCATCTGTTCTCTGTATTACCATATCCTTCAAAAGAATGTATTGATAGATTTCAAAAGAAATGATCCGAATTTATATGGCAGAATAAACAAGATAACATCAAACGAAATGTTATGATGCTTAAGCCTGGACACGGAGGTATAAAAGCACCAAATATTAGAGAAATAATAACATCGCATTGGATCAATAATGTTATATAACAACACCCAACATATTGCTACGCAACTGGGTTTGCATGCCACATGCTGGATGTTGAACAAAGGGAGCTGATTGTGGTAACAGCTTAATTAATGTTTTGATATTGAAAGGCCGAATATATAAGGGGTATCTTCCCATTATGACTACTCCCAGTTTGACTACACATGTATACAAACACATGTTGGAGCACCCCTTCAGTTGATGATGAACTGTTCCAGTATCCATGAATAACCTATACGGGTTTACTTTGTTAGAGGGAACTAATACGAATACAAATCTCAAGACAAGACGATGGTTTATTGTATTCATTCAATTAACAGTTCACAACATAACAAGCTTCATTTTACATTATTGTATGATTGACAAGTGTTTATGCCGTTTCCTACCGTATAATTTAAGGGGTGGACATTTTTATTTCTTGTTGACCATCAAATTTCTTTCTTCGATTTCTTTCTTTATCAGTTATAAATCTGGAAGAACAGCACACTGCAAGTAGTCAACAAAGTGTCCAGACATGTTCAGTCTTGTCAGGCTCCTTTGATGCGCCGCTTAGATCTATCTGGCCACAATGACCAATCATGCAATGATTCTGTTTATGACGTCACAAAATGGGCGTGTGACCAATCATGCATTTACTGATTGGTCACACGCCCATTTTGTGACGTCATAAATAGAATCATTGCCCTGTGATCTATACATCTATCGTAACAATATCACAGAAAAAAACCCAATAATTAACGATTTTCAGAAAATGTTTTTAACTAAGTTAGATAAATCATTTGACGATGTACCACTATTAAGCGTTTGGTGTAAAAAAGAATCCACATCAATGGTAATTAAAAACTTATTTAAGGCTGTATTTCAGTTGAAATAATGATGCGCCACTCTGTACAGTCGGTTTATTACGTCACACCCGCGCGAATTTTATGGCCCCTGGCACAGGTGAGGTTTTCACAGCCGATAATTACGCTGTCTTACTGAAAGGCTAATTAAAGATGTTTATTTGACAAATCAACAAAAATCAAGCCCAGTTCTTATTTTGTTGAAAAATCTTTGAACGAAAATCGTTATGTGATAAAGTCGAGGTAAGTGGTAGTTCAAGATCCCTCATACTTATGCTTTGTTGGCCCAATAAAAAACAAAACACAACTGTTATAAATGACTACTAAAAGTTGTTACCCAGAGAACAATTAACGCCATAGCTAAACAAATCCTATTATCTTACAATATGAACTCGTGATACATGATCAAATGGTCTATGTTTTATGCACCATCTGTGTATAACATCATTTGTACAATGACTGTACAATTAAGAAATTAAATGTTTATTTCACGACTCTTTAAGATGTTGAGAATATTTTAATGTCCAATCCAAAAGTAATGTCGTAGAAAGCCAAAACCTGTTATGTTATTTTTATTGGCGGCTCTTAATTTGTATGTCAATATTTATACTAACTTTCCTATATTTTCTTTTTACAATTAAAGAAGATGATTGTCTCATTTGAATCCGCCAAGATTGGCTGAACATTTTTGTATTTTCTGAATGTAAAGACAGCTAGTATATGTAATTGTGAGGCAAGATACCTTGGACTCTCTCTCTTATCAGTATATTTCAAACAGTACAAAAAGAGGGAGAAATCAACTATAGTGGCATAGTACATTACTAGGAGAAGGGGTGAGGTAGTGTTCGTTTGTGCATATTAGTAGTCAAACTGGGAGTAGTCATAACGGGAGTGAACCACATAATGGGTTATATAATGACACGGAATCACTGTCCATTGACTTGTTGAAGATGCCTTAGGCGATATCGGTCGAATGAGCAGGAGTTTGCAAATTACACATGGAGTACAGTTCACAAGAACATGCTATTTATGAAAGAACTTCTAATCGATATGAAACATAAAATTTGGAAGAAATTCGAATGTGTGTTTACACGATGACAGACTCAATAGTAAAAATAACAAATGGGGTTATCTCTTTATTAAACGGATAATGAATGATACTATTCTCTAGCTTTCTGATTCAAGTTTTATCAAGAAGAACATTATACCAACTCTAACGAACGTAGTTTTGAAAGATGTACTTAATGCCTGGTCGAAATATTTATCAAAAGCAAAAGAATTAATTACAAGAAAAGATTATTTCAGAGCTCAGTCAGTTTGGAACAATGAATTGAAAATAGCCAACGAAACAATCTTTTATAGCTCTTGGTAAAAGAAAGGGAGTATGTTTATAAATAATTTTATTGGCGAAGCTGGTAATATATTCAGCCTTGACGAATTCAGTAACCATTACTCACTTCATGTAAACTTATCAACTTAAGAAGATATAAGGAGAGCTATTACGGCATACGCCCGTCGACTTGATATTCGAAACTTTACAAAACAGAGCTTCAGCCTATCTACCCATTTAACATAAGACACATTAACAATTATTCATTGAGCAAACTGTATGTACTACATTACTAAACTCCACCTTTGTGAACCTACCCTGCCAACTCACTGATTCGGAGTGGAAAATATTTAACATAATTGGTAACAAATGCACCCCTTGCACAGACCTTAAATTGCTTCAGTAAAAGATTATTCATAACATTCTTCCTACAAAACAGTTTGTTCACAAGTTGGACTATATAGATTCACCCATTTGCTCATTCTGCAAAAGTGAAGTAGAAACATTAGATAATCTGTTTTGGAAATGTGGAAAGAGTTAGAAGCTTGGTTGCATTCTGTACAGATTCCTATTAATCTAACTATTGGAAAGGTGATGTTAGGCATCAAAGGTAAGAATAATAATCCTGTAATAATCTTTCGAAGCGGCAAAAAAGATTTTACTCCATCGACTACTTTTATAGAAAATTAATTAATTAAATATTACAATATCACAGTATCTACCTATCTAACCAAAAAGGAGAGAAATTCATACAATTCTGGTCAACGCTACATCTACTTTTTCGAAACTCGTTTTTGTTTTGTTATATAGGAACTCGATTTTATTGTGAATAAGAGGCTAAGTCCTGTGGATTCATTTCCCAACAGTTTAACATACAAGTGGTATGTGTCTCTAGTAATAGCTTGATTATATTTATGTATAAATGAACATATACTGTGCATGCCGAGTTTATGTTTGAGAATCAGTGTAAACCGTGTACTGATATCAAGCATTTTATGTATGTCATGCTTGTACAAAACAATATGGTAATAAAAAAAACAAAACAAAAAACTTCGTCAGTAGCGGTATTTAATTATTGAGCCTCTTCGATAAATATAATGCACATTTAACCCTTTCTCAAGTGTCATAACTATCAAAACTTTTAGAAGGTTTGATTGTTGAATAGACAATGCAATTATTCCCTTTTAGGAAACCAAATCAAGTTTCATTTGACTTTTGTAATTCAGATCCCTTGGTGAAACATGAGTACATAACCCGTCGTGGAAATTGTTACTTGCAACAAGATCCAAGCACCTTTTCTAATGTCACTTGCATTGACTTTCCGAACTGACCTTCATTAAATGACCTGTCTTTTGTTTTCCACGTGCCGGTGTACTTTTGCGCATTTGGTCACAACTAAGTATAACAAGGTGAAGTTATTTGGGGTATGTGTAAATGCAGGAGGGATAATTGTTTCCATCTGAAGAAGAAAATAACAAAAACCTATCAAATGTTTTTCATGTGTATGATGTTTATGCCATGCTCTTAATTTCATATAGCAAGATAACAGAAGGACACTGTTTTTAATTTCCCAGTGTTATTACCCTGCGGTGATAAAACAACTAGAAACATAAAACAATTCTTTGATAGTTTCGTCCTCTTACAGGTGGCAACATATTTTCACCTTTAACTTGGCTTTTTTTGCAACGCATATAAAAACAAATTTTCCTCACTGCAGGTTTAAATGTATGCCGTTAGCAGACGGTCTCTTAATTTCAGAAAATCTTGGTATAATTTAGATTACGCTTTGATACAGTCTTGGCAATTACCTATAAATGATATTTGTCTTATCTCCCGCAGTGATTTTATATCGGCTAAGAATTATCTAATGAATAAGGATAAGGAGTATTGGTTACTTCAACTATGGAAAGATAATGGTCAGTGTGATGGCAATAAGTTGCGGACTTACCGCTTATTTAAACATTCACTAAATACCGAATCTTATGTTTCGGCTTCTCTTCAGCATTCACACCTTAGTACAATCAGTACACTCAGTAAATTACGATGTGGCTCTCTACCATTAGAAATAGAATTAGGTAGGTTTTCTCGGCCAAAAGTTCCTCTTGAACAAAGATTATGTAAATTGTGTAGCTGTGATAGTATAGAGGATGAAATTCACTTTCTCACTGTTTGTATGTTTTACTCAGACTTAAGATATGAATTTTGGAAATCTGTTTCTTCTGCCGATCCTTCCTTCTTACATCTCAATCCGACTGACCAGACTGTATATCTGTTATCTAGCAGTACGTTATGTAAGCCACTTGCTGCCCTAATATATCAAATGTACAGACGGTGGTTGCGCCTCACTTAACTTTTAATGATCTTTGTCCATCTTTTTATTCCTATGTTTTATATTATATTTATCAATATTTTAATATATAATGATTGATATATGAGTTAATATGGTGTCTCATAGGCCTTGTAAGCCGGGTGCTATCTTTTTATATGAAATGTTTTTATATCATGTGAAATATTGTTTTACTATGCCATATCTGAAAGGAATGAAAGCACGTGAGACCGAAATAAACTATTTTTCTTCTTCTTTTTCTTCTGTATGAAGCATTAAATAAACATGTCCGAGCAAGGATAAAAGAGTGAAAATTTGAACACTATTAAATCATTGTTTTCATTGCGATAGCTTAGATTGTAATAACTTAGATTTACAATCGCAACTATTTATGGAGTTATGAAAAACCAGTTGAGGAGAAGAACAAGAAGAATGTACAAGAATTAATCTTGAAACTTAAGAATAATATCTGTTGGGGTCTTAAAGAGGAGACGTAACGCATAATTCTGATTATTACAAATTATTATCTGTATTCGTATTACTTATAAGACGCAATAGAGCCAACATATGATAAATCATACGCTTTAATTGGACTACTATTGAGATCTTTTATACCCCTGTTGTGGATAACCGCCTAATCAGACTTTGAAAAATCATCGGAGCGTGACTCGAAGCCACGCTCAGTTTTTTGACGTGTTAATAGTCATCTGAAACTCCAGCTCTTTGACTTTCTCTGTACTTTTAAGCTAATTCAACAAATAAAAATAGTATGACCGAATGAATTCATAAATACAATATATTACTGCTTCATATTATCAACTGTCCTTCTCTGACGTCATATACACTTTGATTAGACTGTGACGACCCCTGGACGAGGGTTTCTGGGGGGGGGGGGGGGATATATAAAAAGTTAAGAACGTTGAGAGATCCACCACTATTGGAAAACACGTATTGTTATATAATGTATTTATAGATATCAAGTTGTTAAAATTGTCTCGAAAAACGTTTTTTTCTGAACGGAAGAAAATGTCATATATGTTTAGTGTAGTGGCATTTTTTTCCTTCTAAAAATTTCCTTCTCTTAATTTATTGGTTGAATATATATTCTACAAGTTCATTGGTTCATACTGATTTGACGTCGTGACGATAAACTAACTAGCAGTCGAATGCCAAGAGTTATGACAGGATGTTTGCAGAACCCGCTTTGTGGGTCCAAGGCGTGAAAATCCAATAGGTCTAATTAGAGATTGTATAACATAATAGGCACCTGCTTGTCATAAAATTGAGAGTTCTTGTGACAATATAGGCAGCCGTCGTAATTGATGTACACATGCTATGGGATGTGTGTGTAGCATCGTATTATTTAACGTACTATTACCGTCTCCGACTCACCGTAGCCCCTAATTGCCTATCAATTATCTCTCGACCATATTACACAGAGAAGACGGGAGTTACCTGCCCACCCCCGCGCCACCTATGGTCACGTGACCCAAACCTCATTCGAACTTCCTGTCGCTCAGTGAACGGTCACGTTTCTGAGCTCTCGAAAGTTGCCAAGCTTTTTTCTCTCTCTGAGACCAAATAAATTTGAATTAATTAAATATTAGTAAGGTAGGGTTTTGTTCTTACCTCCTTTGAATCCCTAAGTCGCTACTTGGGAAGAGTTGTTGTTTTACAGCCTGAAGGGTCAGGCAGGCCACTTTGGCAGTTGCTTGCCTCTGTTGGGTCGCGCGGCTCGTGCTGCACGTGCGGGCACGTGACTCTTGGCTTGTAGGTTTCACCCCGCTGGGTGTTTGGCCTACGCTTCCTTCGCTTTGGGCGTGGGACGAGTGCTCCGCTTGTCCGCTCTGCTTGGGTTGGTTCGTCCCTACACGGAGGGTGAGCCTCCGCTTCACCCCGCCTTGCGTTGGGCTAGGCTTCGCTTCGCCTACGCGTCAGGCGTTGTACGGGCGGCGTACCCCCCAGCTGGTGGGTACTAGTGTTGAGTGAAGCCTCCGCTCCGCTTACTCCGCATCGTTTGCCTTGGTCCGCCTACGCGTTCGGCGTAGGACGGAGGACGTGCCCCGCTTCTCTGGGGTTCACCGCTCCGCGGTTACTCCGCCCTCGCTGCGCCTTTGTCCGCCCGTGGGCGCGGGCGTAGACTAAGGGAACTCCTTCTCGTCTTAGTCTACTTCGTATCAACGGAGCAATGTACCCGGCTTTCTGTGGACGTTGTGGACTTAGGAAGTCGGGGATGCATGACCCTCACTCCCTCTGCCGCGTCTGTCGGGTCACCTGCAGAGAGGATGACAGGTGTGAGGAATGTGAGTCCCTCTCGGCAGAGGCCTTTAAGGTCTACACGCAGACCTTGCGGAAAAGCGAAAGGGACGCAATCGGCGCTAAACGAAGGGGTCGGACATCAGGGGGGTCGTCTGCCGCGTCCACCATTACTTCTCCGCCCCCAGCGCTCGTCATTTCGGAGGACGCGAGGGAGTTTGAGTCGGAGGGCACGGGTTCCGACTCAGACAGGGGCTCACGTTCGGTGCTAAAGGGAGGTCGGTCCTCCCCCTCTCGTCGAGCCGCCCCCCGTCGCTCTCCGTCGGTGTCTTCTGCCACCTCGCGTACGTCGCCTCTGCGCTTGCGGAGGAAATCGAAGAAGAAGAAGAAGAAGAGGTCAGCCGACCGACAGGTCTTTGACCAGTCGGCGTTTTCCGCCCAGCTCCTCGCGTCCGTGAAGGACATGGTGACAGGGATGTTGGAGGCTAGGGGGCCCCCGCCTACGCTGAACGTACGGCCGGAGGGTGTCCCCACCGCGGTGGAGGGATTCACCCCCGAGTCACCACCCCCGGCCCGCTCGAACCGCAGGGTCACCCTCCGCGCGCCGGAGGTTTCCCCTGATGAGGGGTCCACTCCCGCCTTGTCACCAGCGGACAGGGAGCGGGTATTTGTGGACCCTACGGACCCTCCCTTCATCCCGATCTCGGAAGGGGGAAGCGAAGGCGGGTTAGGCGCTGACGGATTGGATAAGATGGAGGCAGTAGCGGAGTGGGCGGACCTCTGCCTGCGTGAGGTAGAAGACTCTCCGTCCTCCTCTAAGCGGGCCAGGTTTGAGTCCTTCTGTGAGGAGGAGGCCCAGGTACCTGCGAGGCAGGTGTTCCCTCCCCATCGGTTGTTTGACTTGGCGGGCAAGGATTTTGAAGCCGCGATCAACGCGGCGGCCCCGGGCCGCCTTATCCCCCCGCTGGTCTTGTCGGACCGTCAGCGGGCCACTCTCCCGGTGGCAGAACCCCCCATTCCTCTCAGCCCTCCCGTCTTGGATGAGGACATAAGGCGGGTAGCTCCCCCCTCCTCCGCACACCACGTCTCAGACGCTCACCTTGTGCACCTGGACAAGGAGGCGCGGTCAATTTTGGGGACGGCGAACTCCGTGGCCCACGCATGTAAAGCCATGACAGCCTTCGCCAAGGAGGCGGGAATGGAGAAGGGCGCGGCAGCTCTTTATCGTGCGTTCGGCTCCGTAGCGGGAGGCCTAGCGCAGGTCATGCTGAGCGCGGGGCGGATATCGGCGGGGATCACTAATCTCCGCAGAGATGGGTTCCTTGGACGGACGAATCTCCCTGTCGAGATCCGCAGCAACCTCAGGGTCGCTTCGGGAGCGGCCAGCACACTCTTTGCGGGGGCCATCCCAGCAGCCCTCCGCCAGCGACATGAGGTCCAACAACAGGACTTGACCAATAGGCTGGCGGGGGAGCGTAGGTCGGGCTCGGCTACGCCCAAGAAGAAATCATCTCAGCAATCAAACGCTCCCCGGACGGGAGGCGTGTCCTTTCGATTCGGGGGCCGGGGAGGGAGAGACTCAGGCGCTTTCTCCGGTCCCTCGCCCGGCAAGCGTACCCCTCAGAAGAAGTGGGCTAAGCGGGGGAAGGGACCCCACACCCCGGGGAAGAAGTGACTTGTGGCAACCACCGCAGCTTCCCCCGCCTACGATCGCTCCCTGGGATGGGCCTGTCGGAGGGCGCCTAGGGCAGTTCGCGGCGAACTGGCGACAGCTAGGCTTAGATCCGTTCGTTTGTCAGATTCTGGAGCGGGGATATCAAGTACCAATCTCGTCTCCCCCTCCGCTCACCTGCTGCCCAACGGAGCGACCGCTAGCTGCGGACAGGCTCACTCTGACGTTAGAGCAGGTGGAGATTCTCATCTCCAAGGAGGCAGTGGAGGAAATCCCGCCCCAGAATCTCACTCCGGGGTTCTACTCCCCGGTGTTCGTCCGACCCAAGAGAGATTCGGAAAAATGGCGACTTATTCACGACATGTCGGTGTTCAACCGATCCTACCTCGTTCGGCCGCCATATTTTCGTCTCTTGACTGTGTCGTCAGTCATGCACTTGCTGGAGCCCTCGGACTGGATGATATCCCTAGACCTGCAGGACGCGTACTTGCACATCCCCATCTTTCGAGATCACCGCAAGTACCTCCGTTTCGTCCTGGGGGGGCGACACTTTCAGTGGAACGTGCTCCCGTTCGGGATATCTTCCGCTCCGTGGTTGTTCACAAGAGTGACTCAGCCAGTGGTGCAATTCCTTCACCAGCACGACGTCCAGTTCGCGATGTACCTGGACGACGGGTTCGGTCACCACCGCTCACCTGCAGTTCTCAGGGAGCAGCGGGATTTCGTGATCGCTCTGTTAGGGAGACTGGGGTGGCTGATAAATCTGTCCAAGTCAGACTTACAGCCAACCACCTCGCTCACCTTCCTGGGCGCTATCCTGGACACCGCTCAGTACAGAGCGTTTGTCCGCCGGGAACGAATGGAGAGGATAAACAACCTCTTGGAGCGAGGGCTCAGGGGTCCGCTACCGCTCCGGCAATGGCAGCGGATAATGGGGTTACTCACCTCAGCTCAGGACCTCACCGCGAGGGGACGGCTGCAGCTGAGGCCACTTCAGGTCTTCCTGAACCCGCACGTGAGAGAAGACGTGTGCAGACACGTTTTTCCGCTTCAGCAGGCCCTCATCCCTCACCTAGCCTGGTGGAGGGTGGAGGCGAATGTTTTCTCAGGCGTTCCGCTCCGGCGGCCCGTGGCGACCGCACATCTCTTCGTGGACGCGTCCACGCAGGGCTGGGGAGCCCATCTGGGGACGGAACAGACAGCGGGTGTCTGGTCTTCGGGTCAGCGCACGCGACACATCAACGAGCTGGAGATGGAAGCCATCAGGCTAGCAATCTGCCACTGGTCCGCTCTGCTGTCGGGTCAAGTGCTTCTCGTGCACACGGACAGCTCGACAGCGGCTTGGGGGATCAACAAGCAAGGTTCGACCAGGGCAGTCGGCATACTCCACTTGGCGTTAGATCTTTTCCGTCTGACAGACAGGCTGAACATGTCAGTGCGAGCGGTGCACATTCCGGGGGCGAGGAACGTCCTAGCAGACGCCCTCTCCAGGCCGGACAAGCCTCCGCCTACGGAGTGGAGACTTCTCCCCCGAGTATTCCAACAGGTTTGCCAGCACTTCGGGAAGGCGCACGTAGACCTCTTTGCGACACGGCTCAACCACCAGCTGCCGGTCTACGTGTCTCCCGTCCCCGATCCAGGGGCTTGGGCCTTAGACGCTCTGTCGTTAGAGTGGGAGGGAATGGACGCCTACGCCTTTCCTCCCCCGGCGATTCTGACTCAGGTGGTGGCCAAGATCCAGGCGACTCGATCGCTCAGGCTAATCTTGATAGCTCCCCTCTGGCCAACGAGGCCATGGTTCGTACCTCTTCGGAGGATGTGCCAGCAGGAGCAAGTCGTCATTCCCCTCAGGTGGAATCTCTTAGTGAGCGAGCCGAGCGGGCGGGTGCACGAGAATCCACAAGCTCTGAATCTTCACGCTTGGCTTGTCTTCAAAAGGGGTTGAAACGGGCGGGCTACTCTAAGCGAGTGGCGGCCGCCGTTTCCACTGGCCAGCGTGTCACCACGCGCAGACTGTACGACGTACAGTGGGGGTCCTTTGTCGCCTTCTGTGTTGACAAGGGCTGGGACGTCCAAGTGGCGACGATCCCCCAAGTGGCGGAGTACTTAGTCTACCTCCGGGAAGAGAGGGGGCTTAAGGCCTCTTCCATTAACACCCACTTGGCAGCGATTATGTCCGTTCTGCGCAAGCGGGATCCCTCCGTGGACATCTCGGTCCTCAAGGAGGTGATTAGGACTTACCGGCAGGTAGACGGGCGGCTTAAGCCCAGACCCCCCGAGTGGGATCTGGCGATCGTCCTTGAGCACCTACGCTCGGACTTCTACGAGCCCCTAACGGAGACTATAATTCTCCGCCTGACAGTCAAGACCGCTTTTCTGGTGGCGATGGCTTCGGCCGCCAGGATTTCAGAATTGCACGCCCTGCAAGCCGACTTGCTTCGGTTTGAAGTGAGGGACGGGGGTAGGGCCACGCTCGGACTTGCACCGGACTTCGTGTGTAAGAACCAGGGGTCAGATGAGCGAGGCAGGGTGTTTCACATCCCCGCCCTCGCTGGCTCCACTTCCCCCACGGACGAGGAGAGCAGACTCCTCTGTCCGGTTAGAGCTCTCCGCATTTACTCGGAACGTACGCGTTCCCTCCGCCAGAGTAGGAGGAGGCTTTTCCTGCCTCACTCCCAGCGGAGCACTAAGGAGATCGATAAACGAGCATTGAGCGTCTATCTGCGGTCGGCTATTCTCGAGGCTTACAAAGCGAAGGAGTTAGCACCGCCAGCTCGAACAAACCCTCATGAGATCCGAGCGGTCTCGGCCACTATGGCCTTTCACAGTAACATAGCTGTGGCGGACATCATGTCGGGCTGTTTTTGGAAGTCCGGCATGGTCTTCGCAAACCACTACCTCCGAGACTTGTCCACGGAAGACCTTGCGGGCGTTGCCAGGCTGGGGCCGCAGGTATTCGCACAGCACCGCACAGCGGGCCCTGCTCCCCTCAGAGGGGTGGCAGCTCACCGCTAGGTCACTTTCGCGAATCAGTTGTTTTTGATAGCTCAATAAACTTCGCATCGCATTTCCGTTGTCTTGGTTGTCTTTTCTACTGAGTCGGGGCGGGCTACCACCCTTGTCGGGGGTCCCTGTGCTCCTACCTTTTGTTAGACGGTTGTAGGGTGTACCTGCTCACCTACCGCTTGGCTCTCGCAGCCCGCCACCACTGTGGGAGTCGGGGCTACGGTGAGTCGGAGACGGTAATAGTACGTTAAATAATAGTACGTTTTTGAGTAAACGTCATTATTTGTACTTACCGTCGACGACTCACCAATCTTTAATTCCCTCCCATGCCTCCCCTCCTGCGAGTAGGTTCGCTCAGGCGTCCGTTCGCTCCAGGTAGTTCGGATGAGGTTTGGGTCACGTGACCATAGGTGGCGCGGGGGTGGGCAGGTAACTCCCGTCTTCTCTGTGTAATATGGTC
Organism: Phorcus lineatus; assembly: GCA_921293015.1. Lineage (NCBI taxonomy): Eukaryota > Metazoa > Mollusca > Gastropoda > Trochida > Trochidae > Phorcus > Phorcus lineatus. The sequence goes on along the minus strand of OV121082.1, from coordinate 331,339 downwards.
GAGAGATAATTGATAGGCAATTAGGGGCTACGGTGAGTCGTCGACGGCAAGTACAAATAATGACGTTTACTCAAAAACGTACTATTATAACACTGTCTTTCGTTTGGAACAATACAAAAAACTAACGATATGATAAATATAAATTTATCGAAAGTTGGAGTCGTTTGGATGACTTTTAATATGTTTAAACAGTTGTTAAAAGAGACATGATATCTTTAAATATGTAACAGTTCTTCAATCAGATTGTGATGTTACTTTGTGGATTAAGATTGACAAGTGTTTATTTCAATCTCTGGATGATGTTTACATTGGATTTGTTTACATACCGCCGCAGGGCTCCAAATATTATAATAATGATAGTTTCTATAATCTTGAAAGTGAAATTATAAAATATTTGTCTTTATCAAGAAATGTGTACCCTATGGGTGATTTTAACGCACGTATCGGGACAGTAAGTGATCTGTGTGAAATAAACCACGCCCTCGGCCGACAGACTGGTCTCACTGATGAGGACATGGAGTGTATTAATAACCGATCATTATTCAACAACATGAACATTCAGGAGAATAGGACCTCGAAGGACACATTACCTCCAAATACATTTGGAAATATGTTATTAGAACTGTGCAAATCAACTTCAATGTTTGTTGTTAACGGCCGTGTGGGTAAAGACGGTGGTATTGGTGAACTTACATGCAAAGACAGCACTATTGTGGATTATGTGCTAGCATCACATGACTCTTCCATTATAATTAAAGATTTTAAGGTGTTAGATTTCTCAAGTTGTTACAGTGATATACATAAACCTTTGTGCATTACTTTTGGAAATCATATTGTAACTAATAATGTTATTGATACAGAAATTGATCAAACTGTACTGTTAGATTATCCAAAGAGATTTGACCCAGTTAAATCACGTGACTTTGTCAATTGCATCGATACGTCAAACTTGCATGACATGCTCACGAGAGCACGCGAAGCTCGTGCAGGTCGCCGGGACCCGACGAGTACCGTTACCGAAGTCACTGACGAACTGGGACAGATCTTTTTACAAGCTTCTTCGCAGACATTTGGGCAAAAACATGTTAGTAATACTCGTAAGTTTGGTAAAAAACCTAATTCCTGTCGCTGGTATAATAAAAAGTGTTATATGATGAAAAGAAAATATAGAAGACTTAGAAGAATTTATAAGAGGACAAGGTTAAAGGCTGATAAGGATAATGTAAGGACATGTAACCGCTTGTACAAAAATACTGTGAAACGGCAATATCAAAAGTTTGTAAATGATACTAAAAGTAATTTTTCTTTCCTTGCTAAGAATGAACCTTCTGCATTTTGGAAGTTTTTTAAAGACAAAAGAGAAGAGAAACCATCTGTATCACTTAATGACTTTCATGATTTTTTCAAAAATTTAAATGCCGCTGATGGAATTGATGATGAAGTTAATAATATTGATTTTGATAAGATCCAAGAAAATGATGTACTGGATAGGGAAATTACTGTTGAAGAAATTATGAAGTGTATTGATAACCTTAAGACTCGTAAAGCTGTTGGAATAGATAGAATTGAAAACGAGCATATTATTCACACTAAACATGTCTTTACGGAATTATATTATGAATTGTTTAATTTAGTATTGGAATGTGGTATTGTACCCCAATGTTGGTTGATAGGTATTATTAAGCCCATTTATAAACAGAAAGGTGATGTAAATAAGCCTGAAAACTATAGGCCAATAACAATTTTGTCATGTCTGGGAAAACTTTTCACTTCTGTTTTAAACTACCGTCTTAGTATTTTTCTTGATGATAATGATATACTAAGTGAGGCACAGATGGGTTTTCGAAAGGGTTACTCGACGCTCGACAATATTTTTGTTCTAAATGGATTAATTGATTTACTTAAATCTAAGAAAAAAAAGTTATATAGTGTTTTTATAGATTTTCAAAAAGCTTTTGATAATATATGGCGTGTGGGTCTTTGGCAAAAACTTATCAATAATGGTATTTCAGGGAAAATTTTAAAAATTATTTGTAATATGTATGATAATATTAAGTCATGTGTTTCATCTGGAGGAAATGACTCTGCATATTTTGACTGTTGCAAAGGCGTACGTCAGGGAGAAAATTTATCACCTTTACTCTTTTCATTGTTTATAAATGACGTTGAGTCATATTTGGCATCTAATGATAGTAGTGGTATCGAAATAGACGATATATGTGGATTTGTAAAGATTTTTGTTTTGATGTACGCCGATGATATGGTTTTATTTGCTGATAGCCCGGATAAGTTGCAGCATAATATCAATGTCTTTCGAGAATATTGTATTAAGTGGAAGTTAAATGTGAATATTGGGAAAACTCAAGTGGTTGTATTTGGATCTGGAACTGCACGGGTGAATTTTCGAAAATATTATTTTGGTGATGTTATTCTAAATATTTCTGATAGTTATACTTATTTGGGAATAATGTTTCATAAGAATAGGAAATTTAATGTTGCCATAAAGGCTTTAAGAGATCAAGGCCTGAAAGCAATGTTTTGTTGATCATATGGTCGTTCCAATATTATTATATGGTTGTGAGGTATGGGGTCCTTGTAATTTTGAAAAATTAGAATTAGTTCATAGATTGTTTATTAAAAAGGTATTCAATTTAAGAAAAAGTACACCAGCTTATATGATATACGGCGAAACGGGACGATTGCCCATGAGTATCATTATTAAAAAGAGAGTGTTATCTTTTTGGTGTAAACTTTTAAATTTTGAAAACAGCAATAAACTTTCATGTAAAGTGTATTCTAAACTACTAGCAGTGGGAAATAGTGCTGAATACCAGCCACCCTGGCTACAATATGTAAAAACGATTCTAGATGGTTGTGGTTTGTCATATATTTGGTATAATCAAAATTATGTTAATAAAAATTGGCTCCTCTGTAAAGTTGAACAAATCTTAACTGACCAGTTTATAACACAATGGCAATATGATAAGACGTTATCATCTAAAGGAAAAATATATGATTGTATAAAACCAATGTTTGGTCCTGAAGATTATATCCTTTTACCAACAAAGGTTTCACAACCTATTTTGAAATTTAGAGTAAGTAATACTAAACTTCCTGTTGAAGTTGGCCGTTGGCATCATGTTTATTACAGTGATAGAAAGTGTTTGTTGTGTAACTCTGGTGCGGTGGGTGATGAATATCATTATATTTTTGAATGTACTTCTTTATTAAGCAATAGAAACAAATTATTACCAAAATATTGTTGTACGAGACCTAATTACTTTAAACTCCATAGTCTCTTTGCAGAAAGACATTGTACAACCGTTGACAAGCTAAGTAAGTTTATAAAATGTATATTTGAGCAATTACAGAAATGTCAATAATAACTCTGCCTCGTTGTTACATAATTTTGTATTAGTATTTATGTACTATACTATGTACCACTGTGAGTGGTTTTAGTGAATAAAGAACTTGAGAACTTGAACTTGTTAAAAGAGTGAGATTTGCTGTTCTTTTTTTAATAAGGAGGGGCGCCAACTATCACGTCACGCGGCAGGACTCACGGTTCAGTGACCACGGACCCTTTCAGTTCTGTTCACTGGTGTTTCGATTTCGAATATTTACATTTAAGTCACTGGCAAATTTTAAAACATTTTAATAAATCACGAAAGTTGCCCTGGGTCATTTCAGTCGATCTTTAATATCATTTGAATGGTAACGGATAGAATGCTATGTTGAATATTCTAGTGGAAACGATAAACCAAAATTTCAAGTTTCAAATATGTATTGATGTGGCTTTGACTACATAGCGTTTGGATCGTCTGTGCTATATTTCCGGTTAGCATGTTTTAGGTTGAAGCGTGTTGGTGAGGCAGTAAGTGAGATCCAACATAAAACATTTTTACACTATCACTTTGGTATATGCTTCAAATACAGTTACACTTTTATCAAAAACACAAAGCAATTAGTATAAGTCATACGGGTTGCCACTTTTCCAACTCACGCATAAAAAAACACACATGTTTGTGAACATGCAATTTGATTGGACAGACATATTTCAAACGATTATTGAAAACATTAAAGAAAGTGATGAATGGCTTCAGAAAACAAAAGAGAAGCGATTCATTTATGTGAAAATTGCATGTTTGATGTGAACTGATAAATAATCGTTTTGTCTTTACATAGGTCACACAATGAGATTATTGCGTGTTACAATGCCAGAAGTAGATACCAGGCGAGGGCTGAAGCATCATACAAACAACGATCTGCCACTATCATTACGTCTCTTAAAAATACATTTCTGAATTAAATATTTGAATACATAAATGTAGAGTAGAGTCAAGGTGAAATGTAATATAAGGTAAAAAAGTAAGTGCTAACTGATACCCTTATCAACGGTTCACCGAGACTTTACAACGTGAGAGTTATCGGAATATCAGGTACAGCCTTTGAATGGTTCGGTTCTTTCCTCTCTGATAGCAGGGCACAATGATGGTGAAATAGTGAACGTTAAGGCTAAGGCCAATTTCAACAGTATTTCACTTATATCACGGAGTATCCATCCACTTTTGTAGCCATACATTGCGGTAAATCCTGCGGGCATCGGCTTGAACTTAAGAACCGTGGGTGGTATTGAGCTGAAATTAAGTGAAGCATTGCACCCAAACCTGACTGCATGCAGAGCAGTTCTCGGCTGCAGACAAAGTAAGTTGCGAGTCTTGGACATACGTATGTCTTCCACTTTGGGTTACCAGGAGGTCTATTAAGTTTTGCAACTTCAATATAAAACTCGCATAACCAATTCTTTACTTTTATTTTTTAAAATGATAACCTTTCAATTCAATACACTTATTCCACTCCTCTTTATGGCTTTTAAACTTTCGTATAATTAAATATACTACATAGATGCTGTTATTCACCTTTCAAAAGTCTGACCAAAATTAGCTGAAATAATTATAGAATGACATTGTCATTGTTTTTGGCTCATCGACAATGAAAGCGCTGCATAATCCCTCTTTCGCTTTCCATTACTCCACAACCCAACACCTTCTACTTCTAAGATAGAACCATTAGACCATCACTCATATGTCATAAGCCAATGTAGCTTTATAATGTGATCAATCGGAATTAATTTTTTCTCAGAAATTGACTAAAAACAATCAACTAAACTTAATAGGTGTGATAAAGGTTTGTGGTTGTCTGTCTAACAAAGAAAAAGGTCTCCTGTTTAATTTACTCTTGGATAATTTCAAGTGTTGTTTTTGACGTTTCACAAAGTGGCTTCATATATGACAGTAACTTCATGACTGAACAGTGAGATAACGGCTGAAACTTTTTAACATACCTTCGCCTGCATTCACTCTTCTCTTCACTCTAATTTCGTGTAGCAATTTCCAGCAGCCACTGAGATTGTAGATAAGGCCATAAATATGCAGATGATCTGAAGGTAGATTAAAGCAGGTAGGGAAATGTATTTATACTCTTGAATATCCTAAGCAGGTTAGATATCCATATGTTTATTTGTAATTTATTCATTTCAAAATAGATAATATTATTATTACCTGTCAATAAGCCAAACCACGTTTCCAGTGTGTAGAAACAACTATATGTCTGTAAGCGTAGGAAGTTACAGACATTTAAATTATCACCGTATGTATGTACTGTTGCCAGTGGTTTTGAAAACAATATCTGATATTCTCATGTAATAATAACAGAATCAAACGAAATTAATAAAATTTAGGATTGCCATCCTTATAATTTCACTGATTATTTAATAAACAAAAAGAAAATTATATCGTTTTGACCTGACAACAAATTGTTTGCAAATTTGACTTAAAATTCGTTTATTACACATGTTCCTAAAGCAACAGGTTTTGACATCATAGTAAACATGTACGTACCATGTGTGTTATGAGCAGATGAGTGGTAATTGCATTACCATCGCAAGATTAGCTGTTGGATTATAGACTCCGTGATCCTTTCAATATACTTTGTTTCGATCTAAGAAGCCTATTCGCCCTTCATATAATCTGAATATCATATTGAAATTAATATCCCCTCTTCAAATCTATGATCAAGACAGTTCTTACACTGGCACTTTATAATTGTTAATTTTCCAGTTCAGCTCAGCCAAGAAAAGCGCGATAGAGAAATGTTCATGTTGCCTGCACTTCAATGTGCAGTGACTAATGGTGAATGGATGTTCACTTTATCATTATGCTATACCTTGGTAAATTTGCAACCATCTTAACAGTATTTTAGAGATGGGACTGACGATATTAACAAGACAAATATTGATAAAAGAAAATGGTTAAATTTAAATGTTTGTTTTATGTATATAACTATTTAAATGGACTACCAAAAAATCCTTTAATTTTTTCAACACGTCTATACAACACTGTTGGTCGAATTCAACCCTGACGAACATGGATGTCAGCCGCATTTGAGTCATTCTATAAAAAGCATAGTGTCTTTCTCTCCCTTTCTAACTGTCTCTTCCCTCAGCCTTTCTATCCCTTTTCTCCACTATCTGTTTGGATGGCATGCTGTTATACTGTAATATAATAGCTAAATAGTATTTGCTGAAATACAGTAATATAATAACTAAATAGTATTTGCTGAAATACTGTAATATAATAGCTAAATAGTATAAGCTGAAATACTGCCAGTACGTTCAACCCTGGGCCTACTCATTCTCTTATATGTCTTTCAATCGTTTTATTTCATCAATTCGTAACCTTGATTTGTGGATTACAAGTAAGGATATTATATCCAATACCTCACGTATATCAAATTCACATTGTTAAGTACCGTCCATGTACTCCAATTGACATGATAACATGATTTTCGAGTTTGAAGGTAAAGTATAAAAGGCTTTGTCTCAGCGGCACAAGGCCCACCCACATGTGTGCATCATATCAGTCAATTTATTTTAGTTTGACTTCAGCGAGTTCCGTCGAGTTTATTATCTGCTTGAGCTTTAGTTTGTGTATTGCTTCAGACTGTGCCTACAGACCAAGGTAACTCCTATCTACTGCACCATTCATCAGAGTAATGCTAAATAAAAAAGTAAATGACAAGTACAGTCTAATAAACGAAATGTTCATTTGAATATTGAAAATTACAGAATTTGAAAGTTCCCATTGATTGCGCTTCAGCCGTAATATCTTTTCATTCTTTTGTCAAAAATGATATCTTCATGAAATGATCCAATCTTCCCTGCATACGCCATTGGTCTATTGAGGTTTGAATGTGTATTACGATATTAAAATTGTGTGATATTACCAAAGATACATTGTTTGTTGATTTCATTTTGTTTTTGATTAAACAATTCCGCAAAATGATATTAAAGAGTCTTTAATTACAATACATTCATAGTAAGAACTTTAATGGATCTTATATAAAATACCTTAATACAATGCACCAGTAACAATCTTGATATGCTGAAGATAAGATCTGATCATATTAATAATTTCATTTTTAAATTAGATAGACTTAATCATCTTTAGTATGTATTTGAGGCAATGTAATGTAACTATATATAACAATATATGAGCAGTGGTTTGTTAAGTCACTTCATTACACTGTTTTCTAAAGATTGTCTGAAAAATAGAAATACTATAATATTGTTCATATATTCAGTCTTTCAGCGCTTATTATCAAAATAATTAAACAATATGAACTATTAAATCGGCACTAAAAGCAGCACTTGCAAGTAATATGGAAATGTTTAAACTTGAAATCCTACAGCAGTTATCTCCCTTCATGTAGGTTAAAGGTTGACACTTCTTTGTTGAAAGCAACAGTGAATATACGAATAAATTTTGGACCAGCGGCTCCTGGGCACGCAAACATAAAACCGTTTGGCAAACGGAGAAGCTCTATAACGATTCCAAATGCTGTAAACAGAGAATAAGATACCCTTACAAATAGCTTTGACATTTGAAATTCAATACATTTCTCCCTGGTGAAACAAAGCGCTGGAACTGTTGTAAATTAAAAAATACCACGATGGTTATTTGTGTCCTGACCCTGTAAATGCATTATTTTGCATACATTTGTACATCAAATGATGTTCTTAATGGTTTCATAAATGAGTGTTATTTTGCGCATTTGGTTACTTCTGCGTTTGACAATGTGATAGTTATCTCAGGTATGCGTAGCGTTTGTACTTTACGTACGGTTGTATAAGAATTGAAAAACAAAATACCGTTATTGAATTTGTTTTTCGTTTCACATGTGTCTTAACGTTGTTAATGTTATATTGTCTTCCTTTGCAACACGAATCAACCTTGTCTGACGTCACTTGTACATGCTTTCATCAAATCCGCGCGTTAAAATGTATAAACATGTTATACGATTCAAGGTTAACAGTGAAGCTTGATCATCTCGTTAAAATTACGTACAGTGTGATAACCTAGATGAAAATACACAACGATGTATGGATTATTGGAAGATATTATGGACTGAATGCAGTATAAAAAAGAAAAACACTATGGATAAAAAACATTTTTGGCGACGTTTACAAGTAAAAACTGACATCAATTTTAAGATACTGATCTTCAGGCAACTTTGCCGAGGTCTGGTGGGCTAGCTTATGTGCTGCTGGTACGGTCAATGCTGACTCTAGGATTGGCTTCGAACGATTCAAGGAACTTACCTTAAAACGTTCAAGTATCGTTACTGCTGTAGACAGTGTGATCCTAAATAGCATTGTTACATTTGTTAGCTATTTCAACGAAATATTTTTCTAATGTTAATAACTTATTGATTCATGTACAACTTTTGTGTTAGTTCCGTACCTGTAGGTATCATTTTATTGATGCATGACGCGATCGTTGATGTCATACCATTGAAGACGTAGGGACTTAGAAGGTTATTTCACTTAACTATATATACAAAATTAAACAACAGATACATCTACTGATAGTTAGATTAAACATAATGTAAAACACTCTGTAACATTCTGTCAATGCAAATGGAAGCTTCCTACATTTCCTATTGACTAAATACGTATCCTATTTACTGAAAACTTATATCCGTTTACCGCAAGTATTCGATTATCAAAAAACTCTACAATACATTCACACATCACTGAAGCAGTGCATCAGTTCATAAAACTCGTTTTACTGCGTGAAAATGATAAGTTTTAAATGATTTTACGATTAATTGAGAATGTCATTCAAAATAAGCTCATGTTTATTTACTTTTTCAATGTCATTTCAAATTCAAAAATGCTTAACACTGTAATAAATGAGTCAGGTCATCTGTAACGAGTCAGATCATCTGTATTGGTGATTAAATATAAGTTGTTATTCCTACTTTAGGTAATAAGTGTTCTTATAGGTGTAGTATGAGTTGTGTTTTACAGTGAGAACAGTTAATCGACTGCTGCGTGGTGTAATTTAGTAGTTGTAGTGATAAGTTAGGATTGGGGGATCAACTTAGGTTCGGGTTCTGTTTGGTTGCAGACTAGTTTCTACACGGTATATTTGTATTCTTGTTTTGTACGTGTTTTGTGTTTGTCTATCTGAATTTTTGTTTAGATTTCAGTGGCACGGCAGATGATCGCAAAGTTGATTGTAAGAAGCAATATCAGTAAGAGTTCTAATGCCAGCCTATATATATAGGTTAGATACCTTCTAGAATGTTCTTTAAAGTTCCACGACAACCTCCAATCAGAAGTGTCCAACTCAAGCAATCAAGAAATAGATAGAACATTCTAGAATAGATGATTCTAGACACTGCCAGCTAAGACTATCAAAACAAGTGTAAGTGTGACCCACTAAACAATACAACAATGTTATACAATGTTAAACTTATAAACGATCACATACTCATAACAATACATAAATAAATACATACATACAAACATACATACATACATACATACATACATACATATACATGTTATTTTGTATTCAAAACAAAATGGCGGACTGGATGTCGATATGTCTGTTTAGGAATACTTTTTCCTACTTTCACATTGATCCAGACATCATTGATGATATAATGACTTAATGTATCCCATGGTTATTTGAAAGAACGAAAGTGATGCATAATCTGTTCTCTATTATTTCTTTATGTAGTTTGTTTGGATCAAATCACCACAACCTCTTTATGTCTTGTCTCCCTTCCCATAATGCATGAATATAGAATATAGAAAAAATGTCAAACAAATTTACGGTAATCTTTTGAATTTTAGATTGTAAACTGCAGACGGTTCTGTTATGTATTAAGACGGAATCGGTAGAAGGTGGGACATCAAAATTCAGTCGTACAACATTAGTTGAAATTGTCAATAATTCATTTAGCTTTCTGAAGGTATTATCTATAGTAGATTTGGAGATGTAATATAAAATGTGAATTGTAATAATGAAATATACTAAATGTCATTGAAAAGAGTAACTTACAACATATCATTTAGTGAAACATTCAAACTCTCTTCTTGTTTTACCTATTTTGTAGCAGGATATCATGTTAAAAAGTAAAGTTTTAAAGGTCATAAACTGACAAACGAAAGGCAACATTTAATTGTGGTATTTAGATAATAATGTCGTTTTCTTTAGCCTTTCCGATCGTTTTACAAATCACTTTCTCACATGTAAGCCACATGACGAAAATACAATGATTTATGAGCTATCCCATTTCTTTGAAAGATAATTTGGATATTGTTTCAGTTTGCTAAAGTAATATAATGATGTGACCAAAATAAGACAATGTATCGGAAACTAATTCCCAAAATCTGACATATATCGTTATTTCCATATAATTCGGCGCTGATAAAATACTCAATTATTTTTTAAGCAACAAGAACATATTATTTGATTGTAACATCTATTACCGTTACGGCAACATTTACATGTATATAAAAAGGATATCTGTAATATAAAAGGTTATTTAAATAGCACGATGGCAGCGGTTGGATTGTTTGAAGGTATAGTGTCAGTGACCTGGCCCGGACATTAAGACATTTAATACCAATTGGCTGAATCCTTTTTTGTTATCGGCGTAATCTTTTGTGTTTTTTTTAAGCTCTGTAGCATTTTCACAAATAATTACCATTTCTTATTCAGGTTCAAGCTTTATGGCTGAATCATTGTTGTTATTGGTGCGTTGTTGTTCCCTTTTATTCCACGGGTCCTTTGGACAAGATTTATTCAAAACGGCTGATGCTTATGCAGCCAAACGTGCACAAGCTGGTCGAACTTACTGACAAGAAGTCACATCTATAGCTAGCTATTTGGTCCAATCAAATGAAAACTTAAATCTACAGAACGACCTAACATTGGACAATTAACATGTTTTTCTTTTCCAAAATGCACTTTAAGGCTCGAAATAACAAAATAAGTAAATCATGGCAAAGTCGTAGGTCACGTGGATATATACATAGAAATACTTTTCTTATCATCACTTAAAGCAACATTCCGATCTCTCGCTATTACCATAGACCGTAGTTGTAATTGATTATTGAGAAAAGGCCTTGGCTTGTTAGATACAGATACCTCACAGGAAGACACATAAAGAAATTGTGATAATTGAAATGGAAAAATATTTCAATGAGGCCGTAATGCATTGATTCTACGTATTTTTTCGTTAAGGCTAGCCTTGCTATTTGTGCCTTTTCGTTAAACTTGAAAACTTGAAAACTGATTTTCAGCTGGATAAACATTATGCAGTGGGTGAAGCCATTCAAGCTAAAGGATTTTGTCAAAGCATTCCTGTTGTAACATAACAGTATTCCTTAAAGTGTCCTAACTATCTTTTCGTGAAGATGCAACCCGCCATTCTAAAATATTAAACTATGAATTTCAGTAGGGCAATCTAAATGCGGAAAATTGTTTTTTTTCCAGCAAGTACATGTACTTTAATAACCATTCACTCTTGTAAATACATTCTGACGCTTGACAAAGTAGCTTCATACACGACAGTAACTTCATGACTGAACAGTGAGTTACACTGGAGCCTTTACATTACCCCGCCTGCATTTACTCTTCTTATTCTTCTAATTTTGTGTAGCCATCCCAGCAGCAACGCAGATGTAGATACGGTTATTGAAATGATAGATCTGATTGAACATAAAATCAATAAGGGAAAGATATTTATACTCTTAAATCTCCGTAGCACGGAAGATATTCATATGTTTGCCCGAATACTAATTAAAGAATAACGCAATGCAAAGACGAGACAATGATGGGCCAAAGACAATGAAAGTGTATAGCTGAAGAAGATAATAAAACTGTGTACTTGCTTCTGTTGGTTGTATGTATGGTATGAAATCGAAAATAATGTCTCTCGGGCAAAAATGGATATTACAACAACAAACAAATCAAATAAAATAGCCTAAGGATTTTCGTTTGGTTATACATTTCAAGAGACGAATCGAATTGCTGTACTGCTTATTTGTGATGTACAGTGTGCCTGTGGTGTAACAAAAATATATTTGAATTTATAATGATATTTTTATAGTCGTCAAAAGTCACTGTTTTTTAAGACTGTCATATATGAATGATTGACAAACATCTTGTGCAATCCATGGAAACATATCTCAAGTTACGATGGTTCGATCCTTGCAACTGCATCACATGGCCATTATTACTCTTAGAATTGTTTTATAATTTAATGTCATGCCTGCCAATCAATAATTACAGAGTAAGAAGATTTTGAAAAGTCAATAGAGATAGCATGAGTAAAGTTTTACCCATCATTTATTGAAATAAACATAATGCAAATTGTAATTTTGAGTTGAGTCGAGAATAATGAGAAAAATACATAAAGAAAAACCAGAGATAGCGAGGTATTAAACCAGAGATAGCGAGGTCTTAAACCAGAGATAGCGAGGTATTATCAAAGTGCTTGAAAAATACTAAAGCAACACGCTGTGTCAATCATTGAAAAATGAAAAATGAATACCCATATTTCGTAAATTTGATTGAGCACGTAAACGACGCTAATTGCACGTTTCCAAAGCAATCAATTTCACGTTAGAATCTATGTATATGTTCCGTACAATCTGGGAATGATCACAATCTGCAGATTGTTCGCTCACAATCTAGGAATTTCTTTCATTCCTAGATTGTTTAAACAATCTGAAGATTGTGAGACCTGAACAATCTGGGAATGATCACAATCTGGGAATTTGCTTATAATCGACTGCTACACCCTCTCAGTTTGACTTATAGGCGAGCGGTGAGCCCTTCACAATCTAGGAATCGGCCCCTATACTCCCTCAGTTTGACATATAGGCGAGTTGTGAGCTCTTCAGAATCTGAGAATCGATCCTTATACTCCCTCAGTTTGACAAATAGGCGACCCCTATATTATGTCAGTTTAAATAAAGGTGAGCTATGAGCCCTTTACAATCTAGGAATCGGACCCTATACTGCGTCAGTTTGATTTATATGCGAGCTGGGAGCCCTGCACAATCTAAGAATCGACTTCTTTACCCTCTCAGTTTGACATAAAGACGAGCTGAGTGTCCGTCACAATCTAGGAATCGGCCCCCACATCCCCTCATTTTGAGAAAGAGACAAGCTGATTGCTCATCACAATCTAGGAATCGATCCTTATACTTGCTAAATAGAAAACCTTAATAAGCTAGATAATTCCCATTTAATAATGATGAAAATACTACTTAAACACACATTCCCAGATTGTGATCATTCCCAGATTGTTCAGGTCGCACAACCTGCAGATTGTTTAAACAATCTTGGAATTCCTAGATTGTGAGCAAACAATCTGCAGATTGTTCGAACAATCTGCAGATTGTGATATACCCCAGATTGTTCGTAACATATATACCGCATCTTTTATGACCCGATGAAAGCTTATCGCATCAGCATCAAGACATAAGTTGTTGAAATATACTCTGTGAGCATCTAATCCTATAATACTGTAAAATCTGTGACTATTTAGAGCAGCTTCCTTGTTGTCATCTTAGAATCCTATGAAGCCTATCATATAATCTAAATGTCTTATTGATAGTATATCTATATCGCCATTTCAAATCTATGATTCCTACACTGTTGCAGTATTCGTGTTTATCATCCAAAACTGTGTTCCACAGGAGATATTGCTTGTGGAAGATCAAGCGATATCTCCTAGGAGATATCTTTTTGGCAGTAGATTTTGAACAATGCCCCTCTGACGTCAAGTAAATGACATCACAGTTGTTTTACATCATCAAGTAATGACATCACAATGCTATGACGTCATAAACACCACGACGTCACAATGCTATGACATCACCGCACTTGGAGTCTTAGGGCAGCATGGTGTTTAGTAATGCTCATTTGTCATTCAAATGTAATGAAAAATGATTTTGGATGATAAATAGAATCTCACCCTCGTGTCTTCTGATATCAAATATATCAACACTCGTTGATATAAGTAAAAATATTTGTAACTTTCATCAACTCGTGTTGATATATTTGATATCAGAAGACACTTGGGTGAGATTCTCTATTTACTCTCAGTTAAGAAGTCAACAATGAAAGCGCTGTCAGATGAATGTTCCTACAGTACCTGATCGTGTTTGGTGAACAAATGGTTACACTAGCACCTACTTTGAAATAAATAAATGTGCCTCAATTTATCAACTCTGAAAGGTATTGTAAAGAGCCTTCCACAGATTTCATCTAAAGTTCTATCCCTTCTATACACCTCACTTGGTTGAGTTCAATCACAATACCACAATGAAGATTGTCGAATTTATTTACCCCTAATAGGAAAGACAACCAGTCTCGTGCAGAGCCTTTCACCGCCTAATGTTTCCCTGACATAACCACTGCGTTGAGGTGTGGGACCGAAATCACTTCATTTGATATACATTGAATCAATCATTCGTTGGCTATTGGTCATCGTGTGTTCACTTTATTAAGCAGAAGTGTGAGAGATGTTTGTGCTGGGCCAGGTTTAGTCGCTGTGATACGAGGCAATTATTCAAGTTCAGCCAAGACATGACATTTGTGAAAGTAAGTCGCTGTGATTCCAGGCAATTATTCACGTTCAACCTAGACATGTGAAAGGTATGCAATCTTATTCAAATGTCTGGCCACAACAAGTCTTAAAAGAAGCGCTCTTGATTACAAACTGTAAATATGTAAATTATGGTATATTTCTGTCTGCAGGCAAAGCAATTTTGTAAATGTCCTAGTCAACAAATCAGTCTTCAGTCCTGTGCATAGTGTGTCTGATTTAAAATGTATAAATAACATATTAAAAAGATATAAAATCTTTTGGCCAGATTAGTTGATTGTCCTCGCAATGATTGTTTTCATCACATGTCTTTAATTAGCTTATGACAACCCTACGCATCCATGATCAAGTTTGTCAAGATCCCTTTTTGACAAAGTGTATGCATTCATAGGTTGGTTGATGAATATAGCCTTTTGTTCCATTGGCTCTTGCACCCAATCGTGGGTACCCAGTGTTACGCCCGAGTACTTTCTATGGGTACCATAGTGGGGAAAATTTTCGAAGTATGAATGATATACGAGAAATTTCTTTACACATTTTTAGCTAAAACAGCTTAGGACAAGCTCAAGTCACGCACTACAATGAAACACGATCAACAAGTTACACAGTGTAAAGTACTCTCGAGGGAAATTTCTATCTTAATCCATTGATTTTTTAATATTGAACCGGAATCTTTAAGAATTGAATTAGTCCTCTTGGTCGCCAACAATGGATTTCATGTAAATTGACTGCGATGCAACTTCCAGTTATCAAGCAAATGAAAGTTTAGAATTGACGCCAAAAGAAAAAAACCTAAAGGAAATATTGAGTTATTCTAGAGATTCCAGTTTTAGAACCTCTATCAATAAGTTGTAAACTTTGTTCCAATTTGGTAAACCTCTGAAAAAACATGCGAACTAGACATATCAGTTCATTTGGAAAGCTTAATCTAAGTCTACATTTTACATTAAAATCCCGGTAGAAACTTGGTATGGACGAATCAGAAACCAGAACTTTATATTCCTGAAAAACAGTTCTCTAATTTGTTATTTTTTGGTTTACGCATCAAAGGAAGTGATGGTGGGATACCTAATGATGGATGAATGTGTTCAGTGTTCATAACAACAACCAACGTACTCGTTCTCAGTCTCCGGTATATACCCTTACCGATGTGAGTCTGTGTGTCACAATGTATGTGATAACTTTTGACATTAACAAGAACTTTGTATGTGATAAATCTTGAGAAAGGGCAAACACACGAAAAAACAACAAAATAGGAGCTGCATAAATCAATATTGTAATCATAGACCATCTTCAAAAAGTCAATTACGAGAGGTAAGCAATCGCTCACATAGAAGACCAGGAACAATACATAGTTTCAACATACTGATTTATGGTGAGACAGTATATACGAGGGATGACATGTGACATGTTTTAATTTCATTACACGAGATTATTCGTGAAAATGTACTTAAATTCAACTAAGGTACAAGTACACACCCAAAGATTTTCGAATTCTGATATGATACTTGACAAAATATTTTTAAATGCTTTATCGTAATGTACCGAATGGAAACGATGAAAACATATCGCCAAAACGCTACTGACGCTAAACAGTTGGATGAAAAGTTTGTTTTCTTTCGTTTGCACATGAATTAGACACGCTAAGAATAAAAAACCCCCGGGGATTTCAATCATTCACTACTCGTGTTGTTGCGGGTCATTCGACTCCTTCAACGCTTTAACCAGAATGGCAAACATCTGACCGTCCTAAAAGAGGAGGACCGAGGAGGACAACTCCTGCAAAAGTCCATTATCTTCGCACACTACCTCTGCGCACCATGACGTCAACGGCATCGACGGCGTGACGGCACCATATCAGCAGGAACACTGTCATAAGACGTCCTTGAGCTACCGGTATTTGGGCATAACTTGGAATGACCTTGACCCGTGAACATCGCCTCGATCGTCTACGCTGGGCAAGGAGAGTGAGTCGCGATTTGGCATGATTGATCTTAAGCGACGAAAGTCGATTAACCTGTTCCAAGAAGATGGGAGAGTGAGAGTATACAGACGTAAAGACGATAGATAGGAAAAAAGTTGAACCCTATGGTGTTTGCAGCATTAGGTCTGGGGCGGGATCTGCGGCGATCAGAAGACAGATTCGGTGACAATTCGCAAGATTCTTTAAGCCCAGAGATACAGGGATCAAGTGTTACAGCCTTTGGTGATCCCATTCATACAGGGATGATTTTTCAACAGGACTACGTAAAACCACACACCACCAGGATCACCATGGACTTCCTAAACTGACAAAACATCCTGGTTTGGCCTTGGCCATCACGCTCCCCTGACTTATCATCGATCGAGCATCTATGGGACCAATTTAGGAGATGACTTAGACGTCGCCCACAGCAACCAGTCACCATACTACAGCTGGAACTGGCACTACACGAATAGTGGCAACGTATCCCGAATGACGTCATACCACGTCTTAACGTTTCCTTGAAAAGACGCGTCTATGCTTTTATTATATACCCATGTAAACTAAGGATAGTAATACAAGGGTGCAATACGGAATCCGTCTTCAAATTCCGTATTGCACTCGAGATTCCGTATTGCACCCCTGCCGGTTCTACTTTTTCTGAACCTTGGGACTTCCCGGATTTCCCGAAGCAGCTATTTATAGATAACCATTTAGGTCATTGGGATTCCCAGTTTGCGAGAGTTGCACAAAAGCTCTTATAAAACAAGATTGTCATTTCCAAATGATTTGATTACAAGTATAAACAAATACCATGAACCATGAAAATCAGCAGCAAAAGCGTAGACGTGTTATCTTCAACAGTGACTCCGACTAACTGACGGCGCGAGCCAATATGACGACAACGTATTTGAAAATTTTGAAAATGACCTTGAACTTTAAAAGTTACTGATTTCTACACGATTGTTTATAAACAAAATAGCTTGATCAGTGTTTGATTTATGCTTTATCATATTAAATCAATTGTGAATTTGATCAAAATATCTTTCATTTTATCTATTTGTGTTGTGAAGATGTGAAAGTCGGACTTTCTATACTTGACGTCATGCGGAGGAATGTGGCATTCAGGTCAATTGCGTTATTCGGTCATCGGCGTACTAATACCAATGTCAAGGTAACCTCAACGCGGAAGTATGTATGGCGTGAAAATGTGTATCGCTACGCAACCTTTTTTTTTATTAATTAAGATCGGGTATATAATAAATATAGAACGTCATACTAGTGCATTTTGATGTTTTGTATTGAACTCGAAAATGTCATGGGAGCATAGAAATAAATCGTTCTTCGAACTCGTTGTTTCTCTGCTCCCATGACATCTTCTCGTTCAATACAAAACATCAAAATGCACTAGTATGACGTTCTATATAGGTATAGAATGTGAGTCACATCCGATACTTACTCCACTTTTATCAAAATCATACAACGTAATGTCTCCTGATATGTCCATATAAATTTGAAAATAGACCCCGTGTGGACACAAACATACATAGAGAAGTTATGTGTTGAACAGAACACTCCAACATGTCCTTACAATGTTCGAAAATTGTTCAATAATAATATTTATTAATACTTTAAGAACAAAATGCAAGGGGTGCGTTTTTCCTTTTTAACTTCAGTTTATGTTCCCAAAATAATGCCAACTACATATATGACCTTGTTTCTTATGGAGTTTAGAGCGTCTTGTTTGCCATTATACTATAAGATGACATAAACGATAAAACTGTTATTGTAGAGAATGAGTTAAATATTGTTCTCATATAAAGTACAATAATGTTATTATTTTCCAGTTATTAAATTTACAAATTTTGTTCCAATTTGATTCGTATCTCATTACGGAAATACAAGAAACAGCTACTGAACGCTTTCAGGTACCTGATTGGAACTTACTTCACTCCTTCAATAACAAACGAAACAAGTAATGCTTTACGATATGTACATACATTACAAACATACTCTTTGCAATATAGTAATTATGCTAGTTAAGTCTTAACAATTGCCTTTGTCAAACCACGATATGTTTGTCTCGGTTAGCCAGAATTGTTTACAATGTAGTTGTAATGAGTGAAGGAAGCATAAGGAATAACCACTTGTAAATGCAACTAGTCATTTTGTCGGCGTCGCTGGCGAGTAACATTTGGGCGTCAGTCATAACGGAAGGTTGTCACTTGAAGAAATGAATTAGATTTGCCAGTGCAGATTAGATAATCCAGTAACAACTGAAATATAAAAGTTTCTACTCACATGTACACATAACAGTCGCTCGGAGATAAAAGGATGCAAAACTTAACAATCACATTGCCATTTACAAGTGCCCAATACTAAATTTACACACTGACTTGTTTTTAGCCAATGTTAGTCAATCGTCCGGTTGCTTGCTCACTCTAGGTAGTTGTTAGTAGGTCGGCTCGCAGTGTATTAACATGGTCCTTCACATCGCAAAGCATGATCACCTTAATTCTTACACTATATTACTCATGATAGCTTAATCTCAAGGAAACGAAACCCTTCGCATTTAGATTATATCTTTAAAATATTGGTTGAGATGACATATAAACATATAAACAGCTGCATTGTTCACATACCTGGGTATACTAGTGCAAATGTCATGTAATTTGGGATGTCTTCGGGATATCGTAGAATTGTGTGAAAGAAACGTATAATGTTGAATTTTCAATACAGATATGCCGATCAATTCTTCTTTAAAGGCAAATGTTTATACTACCCATCAACTAGCTGTAACACTTTCGGCAGGTCATTGAAGTGACCAGGGGTCAATAGTTCGAAAACACTTATTTTCATTTTTCGCAACAAAATCCTTTATAAGTTATGAACTGCTTTAAAGATTAGTCATGTTTGTTCCTTTGCACTAAGTCATTGTGGTTGTGCTAATATTATTCTCAGAGAGTTGATATGAAAGATTTTATTTGAAATTTAACGAAATCGAAATTTTGAAAATATGACCCCTTCTGTCTATCTCAACATGCCAAAATTCGAATTTTAGCACGAGAGACCAGACGATCCATAAATTAGTTCAAGAATGGCTATTTGACAAATGTTTAATGGGGGATCCTTTTTCAGTTTTGCTGAACTTTTTTTATTGACGTCCAACTAAACGGAAACTACATGATATTTGCACTACGATTCGGTGTAAGTGAACAAATTTCGGTATGCAGCTGTATATAGATGAAGAAAGCAAAAACAACAATTATTTCTTGCATCGACATGAACAATTATGTCTTTCTGTTTGTTTGACAAATTACTATATGACGTGTAATTCTAAAGACAAATACAGAAGATTTAAGGTTAATAAGGTTTACCCATTTCTTTTATGAATCAGCTTTCTAACCTTGTATATTGAATCTCTCTGTATTAAGACTGATAGTTGAAATGGACATTGTTATTTTCAAACAAATCAAAAGCCTCAAATACGCCACATATCTGGAAAACATGATGACATCAAATTCCTGTTTACTCGGAATCATAATGAATGATATATTTACTTGTTTTTAACTCTTCTACTTTTTTGAGAAGTGTAAAATCGGTAGAAAATACTAAAACAAAAATTATAAAATAAATGCAATAGTAATTATTGTAAAGTTTCACTTTGACAGATAAGTGTTTATATGTGTAGTACCAAATACCTTACATCTGATTGACAATCTATCTTGTTATTGTGAATAATACTGCTGTTAATTTTTCAAACGGTAACGTTAAACTGGTGTAAAACCTCTGCATGTCTGCAGCAACAAAACGACCTCACAATGTATATCTCTGTATGACTAGTGTAAAGCTGAGCTTCAGCACACTGTAGGCTTTTACGTATTGGTGAGTATCAAAATACAAAAAGAAACCCCTCCATCTCCCCCTCCCCATATTCCTCTCCTGTCTATTCAAGTCGAGAATGATTTTATGTCAGATTTGTTTAGGCTCATTCAATACATTTTGATAAACTCTTTTATTAAAGTGTTATTTCATGGAAGGTCGTTTAGTATCCATTATTGGTCGTTTATATCGTGTTTGATAAATATGTGATGAGTAAAATTGAGAAGGAATAGTCAATAAATATCTCTATCACCGATCAATTCGCGTTAGTAACGCCATCAAATGATTAACCATGGTCTGATACAGCAGATTAGGATGCTTTTAATGTATTAGTCAGGACAAGGCTCATGTATTTCGAGAACTTCCTCTTTGAAAAATACTCTTAAGAAAAGAAAATGTTTTTAAAAATCGCGACAGACTTAAACATGCAAATTTGAATTTGAGTTTCGCAAGTTTAGAACTTTTAAGGTCAATGTTATAAAAAAGGAGTTCTTAAAGGTTATCAATATCAGTGTCTTTTATGTATTTTAAACTGCCACAGGTAGGCCATAATTTCGTTATTGTCCTTGCTTGTCTCGTGGTCAAAAGACAACATAAGAATTAAGAATGATTAATTAAGCTTCATCCTGAATATCCCCACAATCTAACATCCTGTTATAACCCTTACAACCACCACCTCTCCTGTATATCTAAGTGAAACCCGTTTTGGATTGTTGGTGGAGAAAGAAAAGCACTATGCTTCCTATCAATTTCTCCTGAAAAATTCAAAGTATGTTTGTTGACGCTTCACAAATACATAAGATTAACTTCTTTGCGGATGTGACATTGATATACATGTACGTCAACTCTTTATCTCCTCGCTATACTTATATTTCAGGCACCCATTCCAAGCAACATATTGAAAACAGTGAGTCCATACAGCTGCATACCAAAACAATTTTCACATCCCTGCGTATCTAAGATCAAATATCATATAATTTGGAATGTCTTTGAGGCATCGTATCATTGATGAAGATAAGATCCATTGCACCTTTACGCAATCGTATGCCAGATCCAACTGTTAACCGTAATAAGTTTGGGAAAATTTCTTAAGTGACCAAGGGTCAAAATTTCGAAAACACTAATTTTTATTTTCCACTACAAAATCCTTAATAAGTGATCAACAGCTTTAAACACAAGTCATGTTTGTTCGTTCGCATTAAGTCAATAAGGTTTTGCTTCATTTAGGAAATCGAAATTTCGAAAATGTGACCTCTTCTGTCTATTTCATCATGCCAAAATTCTAATTTTTGCACGAGGTACAATACAATCCCACAGTAAATCAAAGATGGTTATTTTACACATTGACAATTGGAAATTCTTATCAGTTCTGCTGAAGTTATTTCATTGACGTTCCAGCCAAACCCAAATTACACGTTATTTGCACTAAGATACAGTAGTAAGTGAACAAACTTTTGATATGCTGCTGTACATCGTATCAAAGAGAAAAAACCCAGTTAGCAATATAACAATCTTTCTCATTTGTTCACTTTAAGCAGGGTTGTTATCTATATATGTACATGTCATTGTATTCATAACAACAGTCAGAAGATTTGGTTCGATCGGAAACGATGCTATTTTGAGATGTCACATATACAACTGCGTCTGTAGGTTAAGTTTGCACTCTGTGACTTGAGCCTTCTAATGGTTGCTAATGTGTGGCGTGGAAAGGATCCTATTGAGGACAACATTTCTCAGGCCAAAATAGAGGGTCGGAAGGAAAACCTTTCCTTATTTGTGATGGCTTTGATGTAAAATTTGAGATAGTTCTTTGTTATTTCTCTTAGACGTCTATATTCAAAGTGACAAGTCCAAATCGGTATTGTTGCAGCGAGCCGTCTCTACAACATGTCAGCCTATCTATCCATTTTCGTCAGTTTAGACAGGTACGCTAGCAAGTCCACATCAAGCTTGCTGTATTGTTGTCATTACATCTGATCGAATGGGTAAACCAGTGCAAACTTGATTACCGTGTACCAACTAACATTTACATGACAGTGGCCAAATCAAACTGTCAGTCATTGATAAAGGGTGTCATTGAAACAAAAAAACACTTTGAGTGCTACTTAAGATGTCTACGTCGACTTGGTGGATAAGCGACTTTAGAGTTAATGCAGTTATTGTTTTGCAGTTCTCATCTTCAGATAAATAATTATCGTTGCATATGGTATGAAAAAAGTCGAACCCTGATATCTGCATTAGCATCAATAAAAGATTAGACATAGGTAATGAAACCAATGTTACCAATACTGATCTGAAAAGGGACCTTTCTATGGGTAACAAAGCCGACAAAGCTGACAAAGATTTATATCGAGTTCCTCATTTTAAAGTAAATACTTTCATATCTACATTTGTAATCTTAATGTAAAGAACCCGCCATTTTCTTTTTATTACAAAGTTAATTATCTATTTTCATGGACTGCCGCATGTGCATAACATATGTAAATTGTTCATTTAAAAGTTTAGCTAACTTATTGTAGTCGAGGCATTTTACTTGGTTGGAAACAGAAAAACCCTTGGTTTGCAATGAGAAAAACAACTTAAAGTTTCTTTCTTTTCTTTCATTAAAATTGAATTTTTTGGGTTAGAATATTGACGTTCTTTCAGTTTTGATGTATACTGATTTTTGAAAATATTTAATATTTTCATAAAGATTCTCAAAGTCCAATTTAATGAAATGGCTCTAGCGTATGTATGGTGATTATCAATGTCGCCAATCGAGTTAAGTTTCACTGTACTGAGCGTTAGGGCAATAAATGTTATCGTAGTCAAAATGATTGGTTGATACAAAAGCAGCAATATTTGCAGTTATCTTTGAATTTAAAAAAAAATTGTTGCACATTATACATGTGCATATTTATGACAGTATATATATAAAATATATACATACACACACAAAGAAATAATATGAACTTTTCACTTATAGATGTACAGGTAAATATGGGAACATTGCAAGATTTAAATCATTTTCCATTTCAAAGATCATAAAGATTAAGTATCATCAGTATTAACAAGCTGTAATAAAGTGTGAAAAGTGTGAAAAGATGACCAAAGTGAATGAAACTTTGGCTTATTATTATTTGTAAAAGCAATATGTTTACATGCCTCATAATATCTTAATAATTCTTTTTGGATAAAGCCAACAATTGGTTTCTTTCCTGTTCTGGTGGAACTGTAGATATTTTGCTTTACTAATAAACAAATGACATGTAATAGGTCGTTATTTATACCCTTAGTTAGTTCAATACATCCTTCAGCCATTGTATTAAGCCATTGGGTCAATTCTTTCCACACTTGTTGAGCATGAGTACAATCACATAAGAAGTGAACAGTGCTTTCAGACACCTGTCTACAAGACGAACACAATGGTGAATCAATACAGCCAATCTTTTACAATAAAGTATTGGTTGTCAAAATATTCTGAGTTATCTTATATTGAAACTATTTTTAGTTAACACTTTGTGTACACCGATTAGGCATCATATTTATATTTTTCCATTCATTCTGTAAAAATTCCTTTTCAAACGATTCTTCCCATTTCAATTGGCCATTAGTTTTATTAAAACCAAATTGACATAATTTTTGATACCTCTGTTTGATACTGGACATTTTGAAAATATTAAGAATTGGGCAGTATGCATAGTTATATCCTGTATAAATGTATAAGTATTGAAGTACAGCTCTCCTAATACCCTGGTATGTTAGAAAACCAACAGAAATATCATATTTGTTAAAACCTGATCATAAGGGAAGTGTCCATCCTATTGATAACATACCAGTAAGTAACAGCCAATGCTCTTTTAACATCCTGTCAAAATATATTTGAAATAGTAGGTTGCATACAGGTTCTAATGTAAATATCATTAGCAAACCATAATCTCTGGCTATTTGGAATGCATACTTAAGTATTTTTACTCCTTATAGAACTGTTGTATAGCAATCTTTTAATCCTTACTATTTAATTATATTTCTATTATTGGAACATTGATTCCTCCATTTTTAAGAGTAGATGTAAGAACACTTAGGTCATCTTTGAAGTGAATGAGTGAGTGAGTTGGGGTTTAACGTGCTTTCAACGATATTTCAGTATTTAAACACGTGGATGACAATCATCCAAAAGAGAGTGGACAGATCAGGGAGAAAAAATTGGTATTGCTCTCCAAACATTTATAAGCTCGACAGCGTGACAGATCATTCGGTGTCATATAGACCCTTTTTCGCGCGCTCATTTACATACGACCTTGACCTCATTAACATAACAGCTGATGGTGGTGGAGGCAAAACATGGCGGCGAGCTGACTGGCGCCTGCCGAACATTTTATACTAATCCTCTGTCTTACCAACTTCTGATACAAGTAAACAACGGGATACTATCATCACTCATGTCTCTTAAATGATAAACACTTTTAACTGAGGACTGTCAACCAACAGTTTAACTTTCATGAAGGGTCCATGTCTGCAAAACGACGTAAACAGTGAGATCGACCCCCATGTTTGTTACTGAGATACCAGTGGATAGCAACTAGCGAAGTGATGTGGCGACCATTCCTGATATATTAAACCTATGTAACTAATATATACCAGACATTCATCAAATAATATTCTTCAGAGTTTTATCTCAATTTCTTGGCGGTTTTTTTTGCCGTTCTCTCACGAATACTTCATTTTATTGACAGGTCAGATCGATATATCTAATCAATCTTTACCTATATATACCTCTATAGGTTACTCAAATATTTGGCCAAGGTGATAGGATTTCATCACTTTCTCTTAGAGTTGTTTTTCATAATAACATTGATAATTGCATGGGGAGTCTCACATCTAACATCTAAATACAGAGCATTTCATCAGTCAACAGAAATTGGTAGGAACTAATTTTTAAAAAATTCTAAAATATGGAATGACATGCCATATTTGATAGAAAATTTTGGAATAATGATTATTTTATTATAGGATAAATTTTATTTGTGAATGGGATAACGCCCTTTGTCTTAGTAGTTAAATATGAGAAAAGTAATTGTTGAATTTGTTTTTTTTATCATCCCATGCTAGATGTGATTTCAAAATATATGAATGGCTTGACCATTTGAATCCTTTTCTCATAAAAATATATCAATGAATACACTGCTTATTAATTGGGGAGAGTAATTAAGAAACTAAATTCAACAACATTACTGGCCTACCTAAATAAATATGAAAAATTAAACATTATTAAAATAAGTATTCCAAAGTAAATACTGAGTAGGGATCATTCTGGACAGATGTTCGGGATATTACGACAATTATTCATCCATCAAATATTGCCACCTGGAAAAATGCCAAGGTATTAATCAATAAACATTATTATTGTTTTCATGTACTGGCATCCGATTAATTTACCCTTTCTGACAACCTCAGTGTGTCAGGCAAAGTTTGGACTGTCAATCATAAATAGTATTCCCAAGGTATTTCATTTTCATCATTAAATTGAATGTATAGACTCCAAATACAATAACATCCAAAATATGAAATAAACTAGATGAGATAAGTTGGGCTTATTGGAATTTTTATTTTTAATATTGTTCCAATGTATCAGTAAAGTAAATAAATCATAGTTGATAACTGAAAAAATCACAAATATCCTTAACTTTTTTCTAGTATATAATTCTAATTTTTACCAACAAAAGTAAATGATGTATTAAGTGTAATAATAACTGTTCATCAATTATTTCCCAAATAATTTCTTTTATGAACTTATGAATAAGAATAGGTAAACCTGTAGCCCATTGACAGTAAAAGGGAAGTGATGTTGAGAATTGTTCAAATTTCAACTCATTCCTCTGGTTACATGTTTTTTTGATAAGTAAAATATAATTGAAACTTTCAAACCTGTATTTAGCACAATAACCATCTTACTGTTTATTAAATAATATATGCAAGAATAAAAGCAAATACAAAAACAGACTATCTACCAGTAGTGATAAATATTATTTCAATATTGAAACATACATTTCACTTGAGAAAGGATAAGGAGAAAGGGGCTATCAACATTCGTAACTCCAGTCCAGACTTTTGCTTATTTTCTGGTGAAATACTCTTAATATATTGAAATTTTGTTAATTAAATGGTAAATGGTTGTATTTCATTGCTCTTTTGCTGAAAAAAAAGCAAAACTCCATTGCTAAAAAATCTAGAAAAAATCACATTGGTTTTGTGTGTTACTCATTGTGAAATATTTCATCATTTCAAAATAATATCTATATATATATTTGCATATTTTGTGTTGCCTCTGAAATTAAAAAATAACATCTATAGGGTAAAGGCAATTACATAAATGTCTTACATTACCTTTATTCATTGACTCTCTATTAAAACAAAGATATTTAATTTGAACGTTTAATGAAAGAAACTTCAACTATTTTTCTTCTATCTTTGTACTAAAAACATAATCTACAAATCGAATAGATACAAGATATAGAGTCTTTATTGATGTACGGGAGGGGTTTCTCACTATCTCTGTTTCACATTCTTTGAAATATTAATTATTAAAATTTCTTGTGGATATAACATAATCAACCCGTGTCAGCAAATCATAGGCCTATCACTAGACTGGGTCTGGATCTATGAGACAAAGTTCTTCCCTTTTAGAGGGGACCGGTGTACTATTTTAGAGTCTTATTTAATTATATTTATGTCAGATGTGTGCTTTGGTATCAAGATACGAATTAAATATTGTTTTACAAGACCTATAATGTGTCTGTGGATTTAATTGATTTGCTGATACATCGGTTTTTCAATGTTTGTAAACAAGCTACAAAGGCGTCGTCACTTGGCAATCTACATCCTGTCTAAAAATAATTTAAATATATGTTTGGTGAAATATACATTTAAATACGAAATATTTACGACCAATTCTCGCTAAAAATGCTATGTATATGGTGGAATTACTTCAAAACATTTGAAAACTACGCGCTGTAAATGTTGAGGCGAGTGGTGGCACGCTACGGAGCTTCCGGTCTTTCTGCCTCCACTAAATATTCATGAGCTAGCCGTCGCGTGATTTTTCCCGGGGAAAAGGGTCTATAGATAACCTGACACAAGGAGAACGCCCATCTTTCTAAGAACCTTCTTTGTGGAGGTGGAATTAAAGAATTCCATGTCCTGATTACCTGACCTATGTGTTAAAGTCTACGCCTACTGTTCTTTGCTTAATAATCACCATAAAATGTCATCTTAAAGCTTCTTCTAATTACATCGGTTGTCTTAGACTTGACTCACTTTCGATGACCTTTTAACGTAAAAAGAGAATTGCTTTTGACTCAAACTCTTTAGCGATTCGGAAAACTGTTCTGTCAAGTGTATGTGCTGGTTTCGCAGAGTCACCATCAGTTATCAAGACTAGTATCTTTGGATGGCTCATAATTATTTATTACGGTACGTATTACAGACCTTCCGCTTGAATTTCTTAAGGAAGACAAGAATACCCGTCATAGTATGTAAACAGAAATCAATGTTAGTGTATTTGGGCATCACTCGTCATTTTGAATAATAAGCAATCGTGACGGTTGAAGAGCTCATAGGATCCAAAGATGAAAAAGACAAAATCATCATAGTAATCAGAATGCTTATCTTGTGTACGACTAAAATATGGAATAATTATCATAAGAAATCTCAAGTTGTCAGTCAATTCTTATTGAAATCATGGGAGAAACAAACTAGGTTTTATTAACTCTTTAACCCTTATTTCTCCAAAAAATTTCCAAAATTATCAAACCTTTCACAACAGAAATGAATTGTAACGATGTT
Source organism: Phorcus lineatus (assembly GCA_921293015.1). NCBI lineage: Eukaryota > Metazoa > Mollusca > Gastropoda > Trochida > Trochidae > Phorcus > Phorcus lineatus. The sequence goes on along the minus strand of OV121082.1, from coordinate 302,694 downwards.
GAGATCCAAACTTAATGGCACCCACACCATTCTGTACAGTTAATAACAATATTCTTGTGATATGACAAATGTTAGATACGGAAACAAATGAGTGAAGTCAGCATTATTAACAATCACATGTCAGAGAAACCAGTCATTCTTGTCAGCGTCTGTGTCAGGTGAAACATTAACATTGTTAGCCGGGCGTCAGTCAGATTGGATGGTTGTCACTCGATAAAATTAACTAGATTCATTAACGCATATTTGAATATTTTGTACCTATTAACCTTTACAAGAAACTGACTACTAAAATTTAACTGTCAAATGTAAAGAAGAAAGATGACGAAAGATGAAGTTACGATTCTATAAACTCTCATTAGAATAATTGAGAAAAAATACGGTTTTGTGAAGGAGCTTTTATTCACAGGTGTTTTTAATTTGAAAATCTCATTGACTTTAGAATTAGTTATTACAGTCACTGACTTCAGGTGAATAACATTGTTTGTTAAAACATCCCAAAGTATAAAATGCTGTACCTGCACAGATGTCAGACAAAGTAATATCATTTACTGGATGTGCTGTAATATACAGGAGTATATGCCACTACACAAAGCAACTACTTTCAGTAATGAAACCATGTTTGAACAGTGCAAGTTAAACCACCTGACTCAATTTATGGCTTACTTTCGCTCTTCGGTGAAGTAACATGTATACTGCAGTTAAAAACATGTATTGAGGAATGAAAAACCTGAAACAGTTACATGAAGTCGATTAATGAACTCGGTCCTACAATAATATTACGTAAATGATACTCGTATATGGATAACAATAACATACTCGCGGCAGATTAAATGAATCATTTTGATCATCAGCCAGGTTTGGCTGATTTCATCTCATCTCTTTGGGGTTTCTGGGGATTCTAGAAATTGTTCTTCAGGGCTTTAACCCTGGTCCATACCTAGTATCATACAGCACGTATCATAGTGAATCTGTGAAGACTGTTTGGCAAACTTCATGTACAAAGCGGCTTGTTTGTATGAGTCTCTGGCAATGGGAATCTAAAGTTCCATGGCCACTACTCTCTTCAAACTGCAAGAGTTCCTATAGTCATAGTCGTATGAAAACAACTTTCTGTCACCTGCTTTACTTTGGAGGTCGTCTAATAGTGAAAAACAAATGGAATAAAGAACAATACAACACTAATCATAGCCAGCATGAGAAGTCTACTGTTTGATTGGCATTAGTTTCAATGAATTAAAGAATGATGGTTCAAAAGTAGATAGTTTTAATAAACATTTACCATTATTAAGTAATAGTTTCCAAAGCTTATTCATGGTTTTGTCAAGAACTGTGTTTCTGAAAAAATAATCCTAAATTGATTCAACTCACGTTTTTCGTAATGTTTCTAAATCTAAATAAACCAATACCTTTCCGAATATTTTAGTAACAGAGTTTAAAAAATAAACCTTTTATCTTAAAAGAAAATTGTTTTAAGCTCAGCAGATGACGTTACAAACTGAATAAATCTTAAAAGAAAAAGCATCAAAGTCAAACCATTGAGTCCACCCCACTCAATTCATTTGAGAACCATTTTCCTTCTTTGGTCAAAGTTTCAAGGCAATCGGATTTTGTCCAAAAGTAATATTTATTATACTTCTGTAAGCATGCGGTTTTTATGACATGCATTTATTGCACAAAACGTTCGATTCCATGCCTACAGAAACAAACTTGTTAATAATGCTGACTTCACTCATTTGTTTCCGTATCTAACATTTGTTATATCACAAGAATATTGTTATTAACTGTACAGACCAAAAGAGATCGAAATGGCAGAATAAATTGTGGCAAGGTTAAAATGCTTTGGCAAGAACTGGAACTCTGGCTCCAGAAATAAATCAGCTAAAACTTTCACTTACTAAACAACATGTTCTCTTGGGTTTTCATCCAAGAAATAATGACCCTATCAATATTATTTTGATTCTCTTCAAATACTTAAATTTTAATTATAAACCGTCAAAATAAGTATCCAGCTCCCAGTTCATGCAAGAAGAGATTCATAAATATTATCTATTGACTAAAGCTGCAGCTCTTATTGGCCCAGGCATAGACATATTTTATAAGTTCTGGTCATCATGCCATCTACTTTTTGATGTCTGAATAGCATATTAATTCTATGTAACCATCTCATGTATGAAAATGCAACAAAGTAAACAATTGAAAAAAACCCCAAAAAACTTAGATGACTCGCGGTTTCTGGTTTCTTATAGAAACCAAAAGAGATCGAATTGGCAGAATAAATTGGGCATACCATAAACATTAGATTAATGATCACTGGGGTTAAGTTCTGAAAGATCAACTTTATTATGGTCGATAAAACTGAAAAATTTGATATTAAATTTCTTGTTAATGAGTATTAACCTTCACATAAACACTAGTAATTTGAATCTAGATTTCTACTAATGCAATGTTTGCTCTAATGTTTTTCTCTTTCATTCCCTTATGGAATTAAATTAAATGTAATTAAATTAATTAAAACTTTATGTTACTCTCTGGTGTCCTTCTAATCATTAGTTGACACGAGGTCCCCAATCAACAGCGATGATCTTCACTTTAATCAAATTAAACGAATCGACAGGGATCTCCTTTGCTATTTTTATATATCTATATTAACCGAAATGTTGAATCGTGAATCAAATTTGTTAAAATGAAAAGCCAACAAGTTGTCAATGATAACACAGATAACCCAAATTTTTATCGTCAAAAGAAAACGATGCAACATTTCACCCCAGATTAGTGGACACAACTCAACAACGCGAATGAGCAAAGCAAAGGAAAGATAACGTAAGACGATGCATAATAAAAATTCATAATAAAACTATACAAAATTTAAGCATATCAAAGCAAAATATATAAAAGGAAGGATAGGGCAACCTCTTAACCTTTCAATCTCTCAAGTGAAGTTTTGTGATGATATGTCAAATTGACGTCAGTTTTGAACATGTTTGGGCACTTCTCATGTTCGCTTTTTAAAGATTAGTAATGATTTTATTTTCGTGACAAAAGCTTAGGAAACAGAAATAAACATGCACGTCTCACGGGTGACAATATGAATAATTGTTAATCCATTCTGTTTAACGCAGTGACTCTGCGTCAATGCCTATGAATGAGTTAATGACGTCATTATTCTATATCGACGCATGCGACAGGTGCGGAAAATTTCATATCCATCTCACACAGTAATCATGTTTATATCATGATGTTTGTCTATACCTTGATAATAAATGTTGACAACAAACACAAATCTTAATGAAACTACATGAGGTTGCGTATATCATTGTTTAAAGATTTATGTACATGTTTGCGTATGTTGGGCAGAAGGCATATTACTTAATAAAACTTCTGTCTGTGTGTATTTCATAAGACATTCCAGGAAATAGGAAAGTTGGTATAACGCTAGGTTACGTTGAATACTGTTTGATGGAAAAACTGCTTGTTCCATAATAACCAGATATAGAAACCATTCAGCAAATGATTACTAGAATTATGTACATGTTTTATGGTTTTACACCGACGAAAAGAAAGTATAATCATGATAATAAAGAACAATTATTTGTAAAGACATTAAGTAAAGTAAAATAAAATAACGAATGTTTTATGTTCGTTAACTGTCTTCCTATCCAAGAAAAACAATCTAAAGAACTGTAAATGTGCTCACCCTGAACAATATTGGTAGTAATTCTGATGCTTGTTTCCAATGTTTTGCAACTTGACTGTCAACTGCCATCAGTCATCTTCGTACACAGTTTCAAAACGTCATCGGTATAGACATTACTTTCTTACGATACTTGACCCTCTTGGCGCCAGTTAGCGAAAATAGGTAAATTGTGCTCGTTCACGTGCTTGATTACGCATGAGCATTTCATGTAAACCACATGCCTTTCATTGGTGGTATACAGATATTGGCAGCCATAGGGATAAGCAATGTCGAGAGAGTTGAGGATCTCAACCACCTGGTATAAATAGAAACTATATAAAACATTAAAAGAAGTAGATATTCGTTCTACATTTTAGAATCAGACATTGAGGAAATAACTGAAACAATGTAAAATGAAAATAATGTCACAGTCTAATGCACACAGCTAATTTTATCAATGGCACATGTCATGACCTTATGTTACATTAACACTTTGAATAATGACTTGATTATACCGACAACGTAAATAGATTTTCTAAGTTATTCTAGCCATGACATAAGGCTGCTGCAAGACGAGATTGCACCAATTCATTAAGAATAAGGACGGTATCAAAGGCTATGTGTAAATCTTTCAGTTAAGTTGTTGCGTTTTGTTTGTTCACACACAGTGTAGGCGATTCACCCACTCTAGTATTTTTACTGTAAATGCCATGACACACAAAATAGAATAGACTCCAAAATGCGTACACCTCACGATTTCAATTTCTTATTGACTGGTGAAGCTTTACTGGTTTTTATCTGCAGTGTACGAGACCGTGCCCTAAACGTTTTCTCTGAAAACCAATTCTTATCACGAGATCCCAAAAACTCCTCTACTGCAGCAAGGACGTCATCGTCAGTCTCAAACCTTTGGCCTCGAGCTCTGTTTTCAGTCGAGGGAAGAGAAAGAAGTCCGAGGGGGCTAGGTCTGGAGAATAGGCAGGGTGGGGGAGAATCCTGAACCCACATTCCTGTGCTTCACTGACTGCAATTTGGGCGGTGTGAACGGGAGCATTGTCATGCAACAGCCACACACCTTTGCGCAGTTTACCCTTTCGTTACTCTTTGATTTTTCTCGTAATTTTCGTAGTTCATTTGCGTAATACGTGCCATTGATTGTAGAACCTTTCTTTAAATAATCAATCATTGTTACACCCTGAGAGTCACAAAAAAAGGATGCCATGACCTTCCGACTGGAGGAACAAGATTTGAATTTTTTAGGGTTGGGTGCTGTGTTTCCATGGCATGCTTTGGCTTTTTGTCTCGTGATCAAAACTGATGAACCCATGTTTCATCTTGATTAACGACATGAGCGAACCATGATTCTGGGTCTGCGCGATATTCGTCAAGAAGTTGCTGATGGTCCTCAGATAACATTTTTGGGACCCAGCGTGAGGTATATGGAGGCCGTATTGGCGGTTTTCAGCCAGTCTATATGTCATTTATGCTGGGCAGAGCACAGCTACGGGTGGCCATGCGTTACGCTCGACTGCACATGCCGAGAGGTTCAAGTTGTGTTCTCCTTATTGGACTCCTTCTGTGTATCCCAATATTAATCCTCCACACTAATGATGTGGAAAGTAATCCAGACCCCCCCACCAAGAAAATCACAACAAGACAGTCTACACTTGATGCAGCAATTGAACCGGGCGTACGGGATATGCTCATTGAGGGATGGGATAGGTGTCGCTCGCGCTGTGAAGCTGTGGATGCACTAGCTCTGCAAATTGATGCTAATTTCAGTGGTTTATGCTCAGTATTCTGCACAATATGTTGGATCAGTGTACTTCTTGAGAATCAAGGAAGATTTTGTGTCAAATATGTTTTATGTATTCCAACATTAGAAATGTTGACTTTATTGGTATTATTTCTTCATTTTTGTTGTGAATATCCATTGCAACAAAAGACTGAACACCCAAGCTGTGATTTAGAAACAATGGATATCAATCAGCACCCAATCTGCTATACCAGATCTCAGCTGTGGTCACTGCGTCTCAATCAGTGTACACTCTCTGGTTCTATTGTTGATGACTTGAAGCTGACTGGGATACCACTCCGCTCAATCAGGAGGAAGAGGAGAAGTTGTAGGGGAGGGAGAAAGAAACAAAGACAAATATCAACTCTGCCCTTATCAGGACAAAGAAGGATAGCACACAAAACTAAAAGCTGCGTTATGGAATGCGCAATCATATTGAAATAAAACCTTAGATATATTCGATACTATCATTGATGATCAACTGGACATGCTGTTTATTACTGAGTCATACCTAAAGGCGTCAGGTGATGAGGCTGTGATGGCCGAGATGACTCCCCCTGGATATACACTAATACATGCCCCTCGGACCAACTCAACTGGAGGTGGCATTGCCATCATTTATCGGAACTCTCTACAGGTCAGTGTAATAGATACTGTTGACAGCAAATACAGTTCCTTTGAATGTATGGATATCATAGTGTCACATTCGGATATAACACTACGTACTGTTTGTATCTATAGGCCTCCACCCTCAAGGACTAACAAGATTCGTCACTCTGAGTTTTATCAGGAATTATCTTTACTCCTGGAAAAACACCTACAGAAAAAATTTCTTATGATTTTAACATTCATCATGAAAACAGTGATAATTCTGAGGTCAAAAGGTATCTCAAGCTGCTTAATAGCCATGATTTAGTCCAATACGTGAATGTTCCGACTCATAGAAATGGACATACTATTGACTGGGTAGCGGCAAGAAGTACCGGATGTGATTGTTGAAGTCTCTGACAAATGCACCACCTCAACATGAGTTTGTGAAATGTCGGAATCTGGAAAAGATAAACCCTGAACGATTTAGAGAAGACTTGTCGAATTCCTCACTTGTCCAAAACTCTCAAGATGACATTGAGGAACTTGCTCTTTTATACCATGAAACACTTTTCGATCTTTTCAACAAGCATGCTCCTGTTGTTGTGAAGACACGGAATAAAAAGATGTCATCTCCCTGGTACTGGGAAGATGTCCTAAAAGCTAAACAGCAACGTCAAATAGCTGAGCGACAATGGAGAAAAACACGACTGGAAGTTCATAGACAGATTTATAAACATGCTAGAAATCAAGCCTCAATGATCATACGCAAATCAAAAGCAAACTACTGCCTATCCAAAATTGTGAAAAGTTATCAAAATCCCAAGATGCTACATCAATTCGTTTCCTCACTTATGGAAAAGAGAAGAAAACTGTTTTGCCCCCACACAGATGTGACAAAGATCTTGCGAAAGATTTCAACTCATATTTCATCTCTAAGATAGATACGATACGCAGCGATTTGGACAATGTGTCTTTGGAAGAAGACACAGTTTTTGAATCTTTTGCATTTTCTGGTATTCCAATGGACTGTTTCACTGAGTTTTCTGAGTGTGAAATTCTGACTTTAATAAGACAAAGCAAACCCACAACATGTGATCTTCACCCTATGCCCACAAAGATCCTACTTGAATACGTTGACGTCCTTATTCCAGTAATTATAAAGATTGTCAACAAAAGTTTATCATCTGGAACAGTTCCCGATTGCCTAAAAGTAGCCTTGGTAAAACCTCTTCTAAAGAAACAGGACCTAGATGTATCTACTCTCAGTAATTATAGACCAGTGTCTAACCTTTCCTTCTTATCTAAAGTGCTGGAAAGGGCTGTTAAATGTAGACTCTCTCAACATCTTGACATGTACCATTTATTACATAAGAACCAGTCTGCCTATAGACCAGAGCATAACACCGAGACCGCTCTTCTTCGCATCATGAATGATTTGTTGACATTTGTGGACGATGGTCATGTTGGTTTGATGGTATTGTTAGATCTCTCGGCCGCATTTGATACCATCGATCTCGAGCAGCTCTGGGCAACATTGAGAGACTCGATAGGCATAAACGGAATTGTACTGAAATGGTTTGTTTCCTACCTGTCTGGTAGAGTCCAGTCAGTTTGTATTGCTGACTCAAAGTCCGAAACAGCTATCCTGAGGTACGGTGTCCCGCAGGGATCTGTGCTCGGGCCCATCCTATTTACCCTATACACATCTGATCTTGGCAAATCTCTTTCAAACACCAATGTGAATCACCATATGTACGCAGATGACACACAGTTGCTTAAAGTTTTCAAACCCCAATATGCAAACAATACTGTGAAAGAACTAGAAGTGTGCACTGACAACATCAAGTCTTGGATGACTATGCATAAGTTAAAACTCAATGACAACAAGACAGAGGCTCTTCTTTCAGGATCACTTCCAAAACGGTTGGCCGCTGGTGTGAAGACTGTCAGAGTTGGTTACTCTGCTATCAAAGTTTCTGAGTGTGTCAAGAACCTTGGCGTGGATTTTGATATTACTCTATCAATGGATGATCATATCTCTCGGCTCTGTCAAATTTGCTATTTTCATCTCAGGAACATTGGTTCAATAAAAAACTTTTTATCAAATAATATGGCACATATGCTGGCAAGAACTCTTGTTTTGTCAAGACTTGACTATGCAAATAGCTTGCTAATCAAAATAAGTCAGGAACAGTTTGCAAAACTTCAATGTGTGCAGAACACAGCAGCACGGATAGTGACCAGAACAAAGAAATCGGCACACATAACACCAGTGTTAACCTCCCTTCGCTGGCTCCCAGTGCAAGCTAGAGTCCATTTTAAAATTCTTTCTTTAACTTATAAGTGGGTTCATCAGTCTGCTCCGTCCTATCTCAAAGAACTGATTGTACGATATGAACCTTCTTGACATAGATCAACTAATCAGTGTCTACTGAAAGTACCTAAAACTCGCCTAAAAAGTTTGGACAGAGGTCCTTTGCTTACACAGCGCCTATTACTTTGAAATGAGTTACCTATTGAAATCAAGACATCTCAATCTTTGACAATATTGAAAAGTTCTTTGAAGACTTATCTGTTTCAAAAATTTTACAGTCTTTAAATGACCAGTGTTTATCAGGCATCTCTTCTGCAGTGTGTTTTAATCTTTGTAGCGCTGTGAGCAGGCACTGAGTGCCTGGAGGTTTAGGCGCTTTATAAATCTACTTTATTATTATATTATTGAAAATCAAGGTATGAGAAAGGAGATGACTGATAATTTTGCAGAAATGAAAGGCCAAATTTCTCAAATAGAAAGAGATTTACAAAGTGTTAGTGATGAAAATTATGAATTAAAAGCCCAAATCGTGGGTCTAACACAGAAAGTAGACATTTTGGATAACCAACTTAAAAAAACCCCAATATCCTTGTGTATAATGTGGATGAAGCGCCAGATGAAGATACTCTCAAACATGTAATCAAAGATAAAATGAATATTCCTGAAGAAATAGCATTTGAGAAGGTTAGCAGAGTTAGATCTAGATCAACTGGACCCAGACTTCACATTCACTTCATCCAAACAGAAGTCAAGTGTGTTGAGTCAGGCGAAGAAGCTGAAGGAACACAACATGAGCATATCCCACGACTACAGCAACGGTGTGAGACGTACACGACACTCCCTCAAACACTTCCTGTGTGCATAAAAACTTTCAAATCTAGAACTACTAGTCCTGAAATTAATGAATCAAGTCAACAATAACTAATAGGTCAAGGTTCACACATTGATGAAACTACTGATTTTAACCCCCCCCCATAACTTATTTCATATCGTCTTACCCATAACAAGGGCCTAAAAGGCCCGGTGCCTTTGGTGTTTTTTTTCCAAGACAAATTATATGTTTAAAGTTAAAATGGACGTTTTTATAATTTTTATCTTCATGATGAGTAATTGCTCAGTCCTAAAACACTCAGCAATTCGTAGTGACATTCTCCTAATTAACCACCCAATCACGATTTTGGAAAATCTGTCTCACTCATGTTACAGCGCCACGGCAAATTTTGCAGTGTTGTCTGTTGACGCTGACATCGACGTACACGTCTCCCGATCATGCCCCAGACAAGATCTATTGAGGTTAGGTCAGGACTCAAGGCTGGCTAAGGCATATAGAAAATATGGTGACGCTGGAGGTAGCCATTCACGAAACGAAGCACGGTGGGCACGGACATATCATCGGCGATCTCTACATTGAGCAAAAGGCAGAACTATCGGTGTCAGGATGTGGTCACGGTAATACACACCAGTGACCCTTCCTTGGACAATATGCAAGTCCGTTGTGCCAGTGATGGTGTTCCTTCACACCACACCATGACAGACCCGCGCCCGAATCCGCATGCTGTCTGATGTTAACTTTAGCTTGACGTTCATTTACACGCCTCCAAACACAAACACGCTTATCAATGTAATCCAGGGTAGGTCTGTGCATATCTGAAAACATAACACGCGCTCATCGACGATTACCCAAATGTCTACGCTGCCTACACCATTGACCCCCGTTTGCCTTTTGCTGGCACATTAATGGAAGCAAAACACTCAATGGTCGCGCATGCGAATGGGCTGCATTTAGCCGATTTCTAATCGTTTGGAGTGTAACCCGAATTCCTGTAACATGGTACAAGTTTACAGAAAGTTGATCGGTCGTCTGTCCTCGATTTCGCAGTACCTGCGTACGGATGTTTCGATCCTGGGCTTGTGTAGTGGCTCTAGAATGAACTAGGTAGATCTTAAACATTGTGTTTTTGTTGGTACTGGTTCCACAGTCTGATGACACATTATGCATGTTGGCCACTGCTTGCTGTGTTGAACCCATTTGAAGCATCCCAATAGCACGTAGACGTTTATTATGTTGAATACATATTATTGCAAATTCAACATAACATACAAAAGCAATGATTCGTTAAACAGAAAATCTTATGCAAGAACAGCTTTCAAAGAAAACTTTGATAGGATAAACCAGTAGGCTGCAGTTTTCATTAACGCTTCCTTGAAGAGTCAAGTTTGACAATGAACCCCTCCAACGTGTAAAGCGCTATTGCATGTCGCACGTGCAGCTCAGTGGTTCCCTTGGTGCGATAAGTTCTTCATCCATGAATCAACTCTCTTAGCATGTCAAGTGTCCATGACTATTTATCATACCACAACCTTCATAGGTTTTTGTATTACAATATCCTCTACTTTTTTGGAAGAGTACATATCCCAATCTTCTCTGCTAGGTGCAAGCTTGACCTTTTCACGACATACACTTATGGTTGAATTGTCATCAAAACGAAGGCCAGGACATTGTTGCTCTGAGGATAGGAGTCCTAAACTGTTTGCTCCAAATCACCCTAATTAGAGCCAAGGTTTCATATTCATTTTTGTCTCAGGTTACTGGCTACCCTTTTCAGACATGAAATTACTTCCATAATGTAAAATCTGAATATCATCAGCATGTTTAAACTTTGTCTGTTGTGTCCTCGGAATCTTTTTATCTGTTGTCTTTGATGTACCTGATGGGGTGATACACCAAACAAATCCATTTTTTATTTAAAGAAATGGTCCTACAGGCACGAGACTGTCACTGTCTGGATCAGATTCTGTTTCTGGTATTTCATGTCGAACAAAGTAACTGTCCGTCTCACTTTCCCCACTGAAGGACACTTAATCAAAATGAGACTTTATTATTATACAAAATTTCTAGTAAACTCTTCAGATGGACTTAATTTCCTCTTGTGAGTATTAATAGAGATTATTGCCAGGTAACTGAAAGAGCTTGGGACATAGACCCTTTAGCAATGATTGCAAGGGGAAAGAAAAATCTACGCGGGCCTAAGAGGCCCATGTCATGTATTCATGTTATTTTTTTTAAAGATGTAAATTTGGAAAACTGCATGAATCGGGAAAAGATGTTTTGTGCACATTTACAAATCAGTACATATGTGAGGAATACATGCACTTTCGGCAAAACTATGTCAAATGTGAACAAATTGCAATGCCATAAAGATGCAGCCGGGCGTCAAAGGCCCCAGCATCCTGTCTCAGGGTAGCTGACGCTCCACTCTACTTACCCTGGGTGTAAACCCCAGCAAAAACTTCGCGCCATAACCCATGATTCAGCCAATCAAATACTTTTATCGCGATGGTGTGCGATTAAATTTTAGCCAACCAAAGAGAGCCTCTCGAACAGGAGTTGGCTTTCGCTCTTACGTTAAATGGCGACGTCCATAGATAAACAAACTGGAATCGAAAGGTTTTTTAACCGAGAGACCATGGTGATAATGTCCGAGTACAATTTTGCGATTTTGGTTAGTTTATTACAACAAATCACACAATGCCTGTCATTCCGTCTTTTCCCTCATCCTTTCGATCATTTTTTGGATGCTTGTCATCCACGTGTTTCAGAACTTAAATGTTGTTCAAAACACGTTAATCCCAAACTCACTCACTCAATTTGAATTTGAAGGGATGGGCGCTGCCATATTAAATTGCCGACTCGCCTTTCAAGCGCATTCATTGGTTGATTATTTTTAGAAAGTTTGTAGGGCATAGGAACCTGCGCGAAGTTTTTGATGGGGTTTACACCCAGGGTAAGAAGAGTAGAGCGACTGCTATACGTCTTACCCTGAGACAGGATGAAGCCCCAGTTATGGGGGGTAGGGTTAATCATACTGTGTGGACTCCCCTTTGTTTCTGGCACTAATGTACTACACACCAGTCAACTCCAGTGTACACTCATCAGAGCCAGTGTTTGAGTTACTAGATATATATCACTGACCTAAAGACTGATTTTCCTGACTGTCATATCATTATAAAAGGTGATCTGAATGCACGTACTGGAAATGGAAGCATAAACGATTACATTGAAAACGATGACATTACTACAAATCGAAGATGAAATCAATTACATTGAAGATAACAGGTTTATGACGCGTACATCGCAGGATAGTGTTGTAAACAACAGAGGACGATTTCTTTTAGATTTCTGTAAATCAACAGGATTAAGGATATGTAATGGCAGATTTGGTGACGATGCACATCAAGGAAAAATAACGTGTATTGCTAATGAAGGAAAGAGCGTAGTGGATTATGTGCTCGCGACTGAACATACTTTCTCTTCCATCTCGTCGTTTACTGTAAGTGACCAGGTCGAGTCGGTACATCTACCCATATCCTTTACTTTTAACAACAAACACTCCTGAATGTAGTGTTAAAGAAACATCCAACCAAAGAATTAAATACACATGGGCAGCTAGTGCTAAAGACGAATATGTCTCACAGTGGAATATCCAAACAACTAACTCATTTATGGATTTCTTTCAAGATCTACCAACTTCAAACGACATCGACACTGCAATCGATTTGTTTATAAACACTATGAAAGCCTGTGCAAGTAGTTTCAAATCTTCCATGAGAAGCAAGGCGTCTTCCCGTGCCAGGGGAGGTAACTGGTATGATAGCGAATGTGGCGATGCACGTGCGGAAGCTCGCCGCCGTTTACGCAGATATCATCGAAGCAACACGGACTTTGACAGATAGCTATATACACAGAGACATTACAAATCATTGTGTTTAAATAAATCTATCGTTGCTTTTAATGAATTTATTTTGAAACTAGAAAGTGCACTTGGTGCTAATGACAATAAATTATTCTGGAATCTTGTTTTCTAACAAATCAACATTTATTTCAAGGTTCAGTGACATTAATATTTCTCAGTGGATTCAACACTTAAAGACACTGTTCTCAGGAACTGGTGACTGTCCTCAATATTTAGAATTTTATGCTGAAATTGACAATTTTGTTCATTCTATTTCAGAAGAACTTATATCAAACAGTGTTGACATACTTCTTCATTAGACAGTGAAATAACTTTAAATGAACTTTCAGAGGCACATGGTGATATGAAACAAGGGAAATCACCTGGATATACTGGACTGGATTGAATTTATAATAAATGCTCCTCCACAATGTATTGAAATACTGTTGAAACTTTATAATTGTATATTAATATCAGGTAAATATCCCTCACAGTGGACGTACGGTGCCATTCTACCTGTATATAAAAAAGGATGTGCTAATACTCCTAGTTATTACAGGCCCATAACTTTGTTAGAATCAGCGGGAAAGTTGTTTTCCAGAATACTTTGTAACAGGTTAACCAAATGGGCAGACTATGAAGATATTATTAGTCAAGAACAAGCTGGGTTTCGTAATGGCTTTCGAACTACAGATAATATTTTTATTCTTAAAACACTTGTTCATAAGTATTTATCCTTCAAGGGTGGAAAGTTTTACTGTGCTTTTGTTGATCTCAAGACAGCCTTTGATTCCATCTATCGTAATGGTTTGCTTTTTAAACAAATGGTATCAAGGGTAGGTTATATAATGTGGTTGGTAATATGTATCAGGAAGTCAAATCGTGTGTATTAATTGATAATAGTTATACAGATTTCTTTGAGTGTGTTGTCGGTTATCTCCCTTTCTTTTTACATTTTTTATGAATGATATTGAAGATTCCTTAGGTTGCGATGGACAGAGAGCTTTATCTTTGGACTTGGTTGAAATCTTTATTTTTCTATTTGCAGATAATATAGCTCTGTTTGACTTTACCCCGAATGGTTTACAGAAACGTCTTAATAAATTGTCAGATTTTTGCAATAAATGGAAGTTAATTGTTAATATAGATAAGAGTAAAATTATAGTATTCAGGAATGGTGGACGTGTAAGGAATTTGAAAAGTTTAGTTATCAAGGCGAATTTCTTGAATCTGTAAGTTCTTATAAGTATTTAGGGGTTCATTTTACCTCCTCGGGCTCATGGTTCGTAACTCAAAAAACATTATCGCAGCAAGCTTGGAAAGTAATTCATATCATACGCTCCAAATTACACAATTTTTGTAAGCTCCCCGTCAATATACAGTTAAATATATTTGATAAGAAAGTCTTACCAATTTTATTATATGGCTCAGAGGTTTGGGGTTTCCATCCAGCTCCGAATGTTGAAAATATCCATGATAGATTTTGTAGAAATTTTATCATACTGGCTTCGTTTGATAACCCAACACAGGAATGTTTTACTAAAAGCAGCATATCTTCTTGAATATAAAAGGGCCGAAAGTGGTATGAAATGATGGGCATTTGAAGTTAAGTGTTTACTCTATAACTATGGTTTTGGTGATGTGTGGCTCCATCAAGGTGTATGTCATGTTAACATGTTTCTGCGTCAATTCGTTCAACGTTGTAAAGAGATAGATATGCAACAATGGCATGACAAAGTTATTAATATTCCAAAGTTAGATTTTTTCTGCCATGTAAAGCCTTATTTCTATCCTGTGGTATTGTTCCACAGCCTTTCAAGGAAGCGATAGTTATACCTCATCTAAAAAAACCTGGACTAGATTCCAACAATATGCGAAACTTCCGACCTGTCTCCAATTTACCTTTCATCTCAAAGGTATTAGAAAAAGTTGTTCTTAAACAATTGTTGACACACCTCCGCAATGAAGGACTCCTGGAAACACATCAGTCAGCATATAGACAAAACCACAGCACTGAAACAGCTGTACTTAGTGTTGTCAATAATCTCCTCCTGAAGGCTGATGAAAGGAAAGTCTCCTTGATTGCTCTATTAGATCTCAGTGCAGCGTTTGACACGCTGGACCACTCAATTCTCCTGAACAGGATGGAAACAACATACGGCATTCATGGAACAGTCTTGGCCTGGTTCTCATCCTACGTCAGTGGACGCAAACAATCAGTTATCATCGACAACATTAAGTCAAGTCCTTGTCCCCTTACATACGGAGTTCCACAGGGGTCGGTCCTGGGTCCGGTCTTGTTTACTTTGTATGTACAGCCTCTCTCTGATGTCATTTCCTCCCATGACTGTGACTTTGAGAAGTACGCAGACGACACAGAAATGTCCAAAAGCGATCTGCCACAAGCTTTTAGTGATGTAAAACAATGTATCCAATCATGCATTGACGATGTCCTGGATTGGATGATCATTAACAAACTAAAGCTGAATGCTGATAAAACAGAACTAATGACAGCAGGCACACCTGCCCGTCTCAAACTCGTAACGGATAACTCGGCCACTGTAGGAGAGAGTGATATCCCCTTCCAGCCTTGCGTGAAGTACCTAGGAGTGACCATGGATCAATCACTGACTCTTCACAACCACATCAGCAACTTGTCTAGGGCTTGCTTCTTGGAGATGCGTCGAATAGCCTCCATCAGACCCCATCTTACTGAGGCAGCTGCAGCCAGTCTAGTTAAGTGTTTTATCACCTCAAGGTTGGATTACTGCAACTCAGTATTCTACGGCCTCCACGTCGATGAAATTGCACGTCTCAAACGTATTCAACATAGCGCAGCTCGTCTCATCATGAGAAAGCGGAAGTATGATCACGTGACTCCTTTGCTCAGACACTTACACTGGCTTCCTATCCCATACAGATACAAATACAAGATCGCAGTGCTTGTGTATCGCCACTTTGATGGGTCTCTGCCGCAATACCTCTCCGAAGAACTGACACACTACCAGCCTCCACGTACACTTCGATCATCAAGTGAGAGATTGCTATCAGTGCCAAAATGCAATCTCAAGTCAGCGGGCGAGCGATCTTTCAAATACAGTGCTCCTTCAGTGTGGAACGCTCTCCCCGCAGAACTCAGAAACACTCCTACTCTTGAATCTTTCAAGACTGCCCTAAAAACATTCTTTTTTAAGCAGGCCTTCCCCTAGATTACATTCCAATAGTTGTGAGACAAAAGAAGCGCAATGAGTCCCAAGGGAGACTTGCGCTATACAAATATGATCCATTATTATTATTATTATTATATCCTGAATATTATATATGTTGTGTGACTAATGCAGCTTATAGAAAGGCCTTAGCAAATTTAAGATGCTCGGGTCATAATCTTAAACATGTACAACATTTTAATAAACTCTTCAAAAAAAGAAACTTGACACTGACTTTCAAAGTTCAATATAAAGACCACAGATGAAAGTTAAACATTGAAATGAAAACTAAAACGCTGTTTGAAGATCTCTGTTCAGTAAATTTTATTCAGAATAAGCATGATCTTGAAATGCACAGGTGCACAAGTGTTTCAACATCAGAGGGGTGCACAAATGTCAGTATCGGGTATGGCCACCATTGGCATTGATTATTGTTTGGCACCGACGACCCATGGATGCAATCAAGTTGTCAATCACAGCCTGTGGAATGTTCTGCCATTCGTGCTGAAGTGCTGCAAAAAGTCCTGGAAGTGTTTGGGGTGGTGGATTCCTACTGCGCACGCGTCGATCCAGTTCGTCCCAGAGATGCTCAATTGGTGACAAATCTGGTGACCTGGTTGGCCATGGCAATGTCTGGACATTGTTACGCTGTAAAAAGTCTTGACAAACACGTGCAACATGTGGTCGAGCATTGTCCTGCTGAAAGAGACCACCCTGGACGTTGACGTGAGGAATAACGTAAGGCTGTAGGATCAAGTCCCTATACCGTACTCCTGTGAGGTTACCCACAACATGCACAAGGGGTGTCCTAACACCGTGACGAATTCCGTCCCACACCATGACACTCCCACCTCCAAATGGGACAACCTCCTGAACACAGTTGGCAGCATAACGTTCTCCACGACGTCGGTATACACGTGCTCGTCCATCACTTCGTCGAAGCAGAAAACGGGACTCATCAGTGAAGAGAACGGTTCTCCACCTTGCACGTGCCTATCTCATCCTCTGTTGACAACACTGGATGACGTTGCGTTAAAACGGGACGTCGAACTGGACGTCGTGGAAAAAGTCCAGCCTCTCTCAGCCTGTCGCGTACTGTTTGCTCGGAAATTCGAAGCAGGCCTGGTATCTGCGTTGTTGTTGACGTTGCTGTCCTGGTGCGTTCCCGATGTACCGATTTTGGGCCCGAGTAGTCACCCTTGATCTGCCTGACCTTGGCTTATCATTAACGCTGTTTCGGGTGTTGAAACGTGTCCACAATGAAGAGATGGTCTGTCTGGACACGCCAAAGTTTGTTGCAACATCTCGCTGCGTCGCTCCTGCTTGCAGTCTGCCAATAGCGTTGTAGCGTTGCACTCTGTTCAGTCTTGGCATTATTCAGGTCGCTGTTGTGTAGTCTGAATGAACAGCGGCTGATATGGCTTTTTATACCCCTAAAGCAGACGTGTCTGCATGTAAACCTTCATGATCCCATGCTGCACGTGCTTTGGCAGAAAATGCATTTGGACGAATCGCTCGTTTTCGTCCCTGAACACAACGTAAACTTTTTGGGCCATTGTTTTTGGTAAATTTACACTTTTGAGCAAGCCTTTCTTTAAATTACAGGTATGTATCATGAAAAAAATTGACCCGTTTCGAAAAAATCAATTTCGCATGAATGTCAAGTTTCTTTTTTTGAAGAGTTTAGTAATAATCATAATATAATCAATTGTTTGGCAAAATTTGTATTTCTTGCATCCAAAAAAAGGCGTATGTTTTTCAAATTGTAATTTCCTGGCGCTACAATGTTATATAATCATGAAATGTACACGTGAAGCGGGCCGGTGGCCTGTTTACTGAATAAACCATATCAATACTTGATCGGAGGGAACATAGACAATAACTAACGAGTGACGGGGAATGACAGATTATCTTTCCCGAGTTATATTAATTTCGTAATTCTCGAGCCTTGGCGAGAGAATTACACAATTAATATAACGAGGGAAAGATAATCTGTCATTCCCGTCACGAGTTGGTTATTGTTTATATTACCTATATGATTTTTAGAATATTAAAACTCGAATATGATAGAAATAAACGTTCCTCTATAAAGGATTAGGGTTGCGAATTTCCGAATTCATACGCGTGTGCTTTGGTTTTGCTTTACACTTACCTTAGCACGGCTAAATTGTAATTTGTGAAAAAGTTTCACAATAATAGCTAAAAGTAGTTATTTTTTAACGTTTTTGTTATTGTTTTCATAACCGTCATTCAAAATAATTACATTGAACAGTTTTGTGTTAATTTGAAGAGGTCAGCGACGCCCTATAGTAGTACTACAAGACGGCTAAACTTGTGACGTAACTTATGAGACTGTGACGTCATAGCCGCTCGTGTCTATGACGTCATTACGATAGAACAGAACCAGGCGCTTCTTCGCGACTGTTAGCTTAACGTGATGAAGAACTAATTCAATAATTGTTAATTTCTATGATTTTGTGCAAGGTGGCAGGCTTATTTCACGTTGTTTGTGGCGGCACATCTAAGAAATGACGACTGGCAACTACTTGGAATAAATAAACATTGTTAAAATTCAGTCTAAGGGTAAACAAATAACCAGTCGGGACAAGTTTGAAAGATGAATGAAATAGTCCCGGCACTACGTTCTTTTTCATTGGTTCACAACAACCAATCAAATTCCAAGAAAATGTGTAACTCCCGTGTGACTTACAGGAAAAATATTACCCTGTGTCCATCTTACCATATGGGTAATATAAATATATCACTCAGACTTTGCGAAGAAGAGTTACCAAAAGTAAATATAATATGGACTCAAGGACTCAAATTTGGTCTGACCTGTACCTGTCGACCTGTCCTGCTTGGGAGACTGGTCTGACCTGTACCTGTCGACCTGTCCTGCTTGGGAGACTGGTCTGACCTGTACCTGTCGACCTGTCCTGCTTGGGAGACTGGTCTGACCTGTACCTGTCGACCTGTCCTGCTTGGGAGACTGGTCTGACCTGTACCTGTCGACCTGTCCTGCTTGGGAGACCTACCAGAAGCATGTAAGCTGAGAGAGGAGAAGGTTGCTCGAATAGATGTTCAACAATTTAACAAAATATCTCATTGACTATGTTCACAAGTTTCTCTTCAGGGGATGTTAGGATATTTTCGATAGATTTTTTACGAACAGTTTAGACGCTGTTATATCTCTTTCTCATTTCTTTCCATTTATTTTAAGCCATTATCTTCTCTCCTAAAACAATATTTTCGTTACATGCCCATTGGCTTTGAATAATCATGTTTGAGGATCTTTTCAAAATATCGGGCACATTTAAGTACTTTATTCTAAAGACAAACCGGCGATCTTTGCCTCTATTCAAAAACTGCCCGATAGGACTGTCCTTGACCATTCTGTTAAATACATTCATTATTTCCTAAAATATAATTTTTTACACAACTTCAAACAAAAGTGATAATGTCAAAGTAACTAAATAGGGGATTGAAATATTTGAAATTTATGTAAAATATTGCCATTTGATAGTGACATTCGCTCGCACTGGCATTGTTGTTAAATTGCATGATGTCAACATAGACAGTCGTTTTTTAAAATCTGAAGTACAATACAGAACAATTAAATACAATATTTTTCTAAATTTTATTTTCGGAAATGAATGTGATAGACCACACCGACGTGGCTGTGAATGCTAATCTTAAAAAGCTTTTATGCAGCCGAGTTTTGGCAAGAGTAGGTTTTGGAAGAAACATTCTGAAAAGGTTTTTCCCCGCTGACCAAAGGCAGAATTCCTTTCGAAAATCCATAAATCTCCAAACAAATTGTGTCATAATTGATGATGAAGTGTTGGCTGCAACTGCAGAAAGGTAGAGGACTAATTTACACAGAATCTCGACTGAGGATGAAGGAAATCAAAATCAAAATACTTCTTCTTTAACCTTTCTTTTAACTCAAAGTTGCGACAGAAAGTGAAAAAGAGGAGAGGAAGTTCGACCTTGGTGATGGAAGATTGCAGGCCACTCAGATGTAGAAATCTGCACATAAAGATTCAATGTTAGAGTGAAGAAGTATGAACATAAGAATATTAATTAAATATTTGATAAAATATTAGGCATAGCTTACGTGTATCAAGGTCTCTGCAGCCAATGTTATCATAGTCAGTCGAAACAATTACAACTAAAACTGATAATTCCATAATCTTAGATCATTTTATCCATTTAATCCATTTGTATCATTAAGCATAAAACTCTTGAAATATCGTGGTCACATTACTTTCAAGAAACTGTAATTAGGTTGTACCTACTTAGGTAATGCAAATACGAACTGTAATTAATCTTTGTGGTATTGTAATTTCAGTTTTTAATGAAAGGGATCGACAACTGAACAATGACAAAGTCAATCAGATACAAGCTACTTTAATTCAAAATCAAGTGATTGAAAACTGGACGATCACAATTATTGCATGAAATTAAACATTCTCAGTTACCTAAATAAAAGGTAGTTCACTGACCTCACTGACCGATTGATGGTCGGAGTCGTTCCTCCATCAGGTAAACTCTCATCCTCTCCAGGTCAACTCGCGATGCCAGGTACTACAAGTTGAGCGTTGTCAAATAACCTGACTCCAACACGCTTCTTTGTATGCCAAAACTCAATCGCCCTCATACAGGTTTGTCCAAAAAATTGTGTGCCTGTTAAAACTGACTCCTTGTCAATTTTAAGCAAGTGGCACACACTCTTTTTCATGGGGGCCGCCATTTTTCTGCTACGGACAAACTGCATATGCTGCATTCTGACGGTCAATTAAGGTCATTGCAACGTGGCTACTAAATTGCTAACATGTATGACCACATTTTTAAAAGAGCACTTTGTCAAATATGCGTTAATATACCTATATTTTAATTAATATGCCAAAGTATGCTCGTCACCCGTCAGCCTGAAGCACTTTGTCACAATATGCTGAAAGTACGGCCTATGGCCTATTATAAACTCACGGCTCGTACGCAGATAGATAAGTACGTTAAAGCAACGACCTAACCTAAATCACTTCTTCTTGACAAATCAAGGTGCGAACAAGATAAGACATTGCCGACACTCTACTAGTACCAAGCCAAGATCGCGAAATGAAGCTGCTCCTGTGTCTATGTGTTCTAGTCCTGGTTCTGACAGGTAAAGCTATTTCTTTCTTAAACCCCAACATCTAGTGAAAATCGTTATAGAATTGATTTTAAATATGCAGATTTAGATCAATCGAGTTTAACCCTCAGGCCGTTATTTATACCGCCACAAAAGCCAATTCTGTTTTGTTAAAAATGAGTAGACTACTCTAATCAAATGTAATGTTAAAGCATGTTATGCTTAGCGTGGTAACCTGAACAGTTGTAGGGTTCATATGACAGCAACATTTATTAATTCTGAATTATATTGCACGAGGAAATTACTTGTACTGACAAGATAAATTTGTTATCAACCCGGCACTCGTCCCCTTTCAGCTATTTATAAGCCTGCTGGATTATCCATTTAACACAGTGAGTGTGCTGATACTGTACAAATACATGACTTTTAATTTTTGCTTTGTCATTGATGACAGCAAATTAGACTGTTTCATGGATAAGGCGAAAAAAATGCGACAAACAACCAGACTTGAAAAGATTATTTTGTTATCGAAGTTTTATCTTACTTTCAGGATTTCGGCCGATCCCTTGACTTATCTTTAGATATGTGCCTATCAAAATGTTTCCATAATATTTTATCATCCAAAACTGTGTTACGCAGGAGATGTTGTTTGTTGAAGATCAAGCCATATCTCTATCGTTTTGACAGTAGATTTTGAACAATGCTCTGTTACAGTCAAGTTCATGACATCACAATTGTTGTTCATCATCAAGTAATGACATCACAATGCTATGACGTCATAAACATAACGACGTCACAATGCTATGACATCAGCACACTAGTGCAGTATTTAGAAATATACATTTTACACGAAATCGAAATAAAAAATTATTTTTAATGATAAATAGAATCTCACCCTCGTGTCTTTTGATATCAAATATATCAACCCTTGTTGAAAAATAGTGAAAATATCCTCAGCAAGCCTCGGATATTGGTAACTTTTACCAACTCGTGTTGATACATTTAATATCAGAAGACATTTGGGTGAGATTATCTATGTATCACACATAGCAGTGGTTAATGTTTCTTAACAATAATCAAATTATCTGTTTTCAACTCATTCCTTTCCTGATTAAAAGACGGAGGGATGATATGTTTATAGTATCGGATAATTCTACTCTTGGTAACTGAGAGATTCTAGAACATACGACATTTTCCCAGGGAGCGCCGGTCAGGATTCGGAGTGCCTGTTGACAGGCGGTGTGTGTATGGAACTGCTTACTCTGGGCCGCTGTGCAGGCACATACAACTTCTACAACTGCCCGGGCAAGTCTCAGGTCTGCTGTGAAGCTCTATCAGTGCTGGGAAAATAACCTTTGAAACTATACTAAGCGGTAACCGCTATAGACTTCACTTGAATAAAGCGATTGGCTTTTGTTGTACGGTTATGAAACATTTCGCATGAAGTACTTAATAAAATAATCTGTCATGTGTTATTGTATTTTAATTGATTCAAAGTGATGTTGATTCTATTGCTGCTACCTATACTACAACAACAACTACTACTACTACTACTACTACTACTTCTACTCTACTACTGCTACTACTACTACTACTACTATTACTACTGCTACTGCTACTACTACAAATTCTGCTACTGCTACTACTACTACTACTTCTACTGCTAATACTACTACTACTACTACTACTCTACTACTGCTACTACTACTACTACTACTACTACTTGTACTTCCACTTCAACTACTACAACTGCTACTACTACTACTACTACTGCTACTACTACTACTACCACTTGTACTTCCACTTCAACTACTACAACTACTACAACTGCTACTACTACTACTACTACTGCTACCTAAACTTGAAAGCTGAAATAGAATAGAAACAAACAGAACAAAAGTTTCTAACATAAATATATAAAACAACTATAAATATGGGAAAACAGGTACCAAAAATATTCTTGAAGAATAATTCCAATAATTGCTAAAACTTAGAAATCATCAATATGATGTTTATTTTTGTTATTTATTTGATCCATGGTTACATACAAGCAATCAAATGCATCTCTGGAAATAAATATAACATATATATAAGGTCCTAATTCGCTGTGTAAAGTTTGAATGAGTGAAATCGTTTCTTCAGAAAATATTGTCATTACATTGTTGTATGTTACACTACGGTGTATGTACCTGAAACATGTTTATAGAGTGTAACAAACAACTATAATATTTCTCATTTTTTTTACCTTATGAATTGAATAGTTACTGATCCTGAGTTCTAAATTATTCCTGGATTGTTTGGATACACAATTCACATGACAGGTGCACTAAGCAACATCATCACAAAACAGCACCGTCAAGTGTCAAGTAATTGACACAAGTCAAGCATATTTGACTCAATAATGCGTAAAATATACCCAATTGTCCTTTGTATCTTTCAGTTTGATTAGGATGGGTAGCATACATGAAATATGAGCTATAAATAAAACAACATTAAATGAAATATGTTATTTTCAAAGATCTGTCACTGAACGTCTATTAAAGTGTAACAAAACTTTAAATTTGCCTCTTATCAGTGGTAACCTTAACAAGTGATGCAAACGAGATTGATCATGGGCCGAAGGTTGTTATGTTCATCTGAGGTCCAAGTTTTTGGCGATGAAAAATTGATATGTTTTCTTTTTCATGTGTGATTGATCCTGACCATTTAATGAAGGGATAAGCGAAAACCTGGCAACTCCATGTGTGTAAACTATAAAAAAGTTATTATCCAGAAACATTTGCTTTTCATGAATGATATATTCTTGTATATAAATCAGATATATTCCCATAAATGAATTGAGCAAAAGAAATGTTCATATCAAGAACCTTTTGAAAACCATTGCTAATTTCACACCAAGGTCTATAAGATTACTAAAAAAATAATAATATTAAAAAAAAATCACTTTCTTTGTTTTCCGGTTCTGCATATGAAAATAATTTATTTGTAGCCAACTCAAAATCTATAACGTGCGATCTCCATTGATCAAGGTAATTGGAGATTTCTACCTTTGATTAAGTGCCTCTGGATCTTAACTTTATATATAAAAATATCTATCAGATTTACCTATCTTAGTCAAGAAGAGTTTCACATGAACGGTACACGTAGCTTAATAACTCATCAGGAGAGTCTGAGAACTACAAGTTCTTAAGTCTTTGGGAACATCATTTCTATACTCTATGTATTTGATTTTGATTGAGAAGTTCATTTTGTAATCCAATGATACATGAAATGAAACTTTTTCAGAAAAAAAAATCATTGTGTTAATATAAATGCAAAATATGTCTACCCATTCATAAAGTTAACCAAGTTTTATCTTCCTATTCTGATAGAAAATTATCTCTTCTTTCATTGGTCATGTGATATGTGGAAATTTAAAGAACATTGTAATCCTAAATCTAGTTTTCAATAGTAATGTTTGTTTTTAAGATACTGCTGAGTCATCACTTTAACATGCCCTAATGTCATAACGAACAAGTCTCCGAGGTGCAACATTGCGTTTTTGGAAGCAGGAAGCAACCAGGATGAAATTATTGAATGGTTTCTTCCTTCTATAAAAACGTGGACCTAAAGTCACTTTAGAGACAAGAAACAACTCCGGCCAATGCCTTTAGAGTAATTCAATCGTCTATTTCGGCCACCCAGGGTTAAATTTTCCGATGCTCCACACTTCATCCCTTTCTTTTTACTTCAATAGCAATTCCAGCATGGAATTACCCGCCCTTGACTTCAGAAAGCTACGTCGACTTGGCCGACGTTTCTCCAAGAGACTTGCGGAAACAGTTGGTTCTCGCCTTTAGATCTTCGCTGTTACTTTCGTGTTTGACCTCTTTACTTGGCAAGATTTCCCCTGGAATTCTATTCTCACGTGCCTCACAATTTTCTGATATCAAGGAATTTCTTTAAGCTATCATTTCGTTACAAAACTCAAATATTTGTTATTTGTATTCAAATTTTTCTTATGAAAAGTCTCAGGGTGATAAATGAATATCAACACGAGGAAAAGTCAATAACTTCATAGATGATAATATTCATTATTAAGATAGGCCATCTGACGACAGTTAACAACAACCCTTTCCGATCATTTACTTGAGATTTACATGCCTGTTGAACACAGGTACCCTCCTGTAATCATAGAAAGTGAGCATCGCGCGGTTATCAAACATTTAGAAATAATTCTGCTGAGATTCCACTGCAGCCAATACGGTATCAGCAAGCCCTAGTGAATTTTGATACAAAAAAGTACCTACATAATCTAAAGCTGCAGCAGTCGAGATTACCTATATGGTTCTCCAACCCGAGTTCTCTGAATACAAAACCAGATGCGTGTAATAAAGGATACAGTGTTGCCCCTGGGCCACAATTGCAGTCATCGTAGAGAGCAGCTTACAGTACATTATCATAACAATTTAGATTTCTATTGTATCGTATTCATCAAAGATTCACACCAGTAATCCCGTGTCTTGCTGTAGGTAGTTGCTGTAAAGTCCATCTTATCAGACAAATGTTACTACAAATGAGTTACTTATGTCAATATTGTGATGAATGTTACAAGAACACAGGCCCAGCTCACCCAGACAGTATAAAATTTGAATAAGGCAGTAATCTAACGATCCAATATCCGAAATAATTAAATCAGCCTAAATACGAAACTTCTGGAGGCGTCTAAAAAATATCATATTTATAATACATTCCTGTGCATTGCTATCCTCTACTGGTGCAAGAAATGCCTATGAAAAAGTTGATATTGACCACATAAACCTGTCTGCCTTGCGAAACAGTGTGTGAAGCTTTTTGAATAATAATACCGTTATCTATCTCAATGTTGCTCAGTCCCGTTATTAGTACATCCCATTATTACTTGCATCACCAAAATACGTGAAACTTCCTTTTCCGATATCTTGATATGAGACTTTTTGTGTGCTGTCACTTGAGCAAACGATGTGTCTAATATATCTATATATCTAAAAATATCTAAAATACTAACATTGTATGCTTCTTGGTTCTACTGTTAAATATTATGAAGAGTTTACCATGACTACTACTTTGATATTGAATTATTCAATGATCGCTGTCTTTTTCTTTAGAAACTGATGTGATGCAATGAGAGAGGAGAAGAATGTTAAAAGATGGAGAAAAAATCTTTACATCTTGTTGTTAATAATGTTGGAAAATATTGTCAGAAACAGGGTTACTATTGATATTAATCTCATTTTACATTGCAATCCAGTTCTCACTATTTGTGAAAATCAGTATGTTTTCAAACTTGTACATACTTTAATCTTTCAAACTAAACGCTTACACTAATTTCTGTTGTACATATTCCTGTTTCCCTTTCTCTTTACCTTCTTTGTAAATGAAATTGTGTGTCAGCTGATGGCCAAAGAGGTATCAATCTAGACTCAATAGAGCTTTTCATCTTATTATTTGCTGATGATATTGCACTTTTTGATTTTACAGTTAGAGGTCTACAAAAGATGCTTGAGTTAGTTTCTTATTGTGACAAATGGAGACTGTAAGAAAAAAAAGTAAGTAAAGTTATTGTCTTTAGAAAGGCTAGTCGACTTAGACATTATGAAACTTTTCGTTTGAATGGTGAAGTGATTGAAATTGTTCTTATGAATATTTGGGTGTCCATTTTTCTTCCTCTGGATCATGGTATATAACACAGAAAACTTTGGGTGAACAGGCAATGAAAGTATTAAATATCCTTAAATCATCGGTAAGGAATTTTTATAGTCTTCCGATAAATGTTCTGCTCCATATATTTGGCGTCATTGCTACTTTATGGAAGTGAGATCTGGGGCTTTCATCCATCGCCATCTGTGTTGAATGTGCATGAAAGGTTCTGTAAACAGATTTTAGGTCTTTCTAGAAATACGCCGAACATCGCGGGGCTTGCTGAACTTGGTCGCTATTCATTAAAGGTAAATCTGTATGTCAAAATAATTAAATATTGGGTTCGACTTTTGTCTAAAACTGAAAACACAATTTTAAAAAAGGTGTATGATTATCAATATGGTCTGGCTGAAAAGGGTCTAGATTGTTGGGCTTTTAAAATGAAATCACTTTTGTCTACTTACGGGTTTGGTAATGTGTGGCAAAATCAACATATCGGAAACATTTCGACGTTTGTAGAATTGTTCAAGCAACGATGTATAGACATAGACAATCAGTTATTCTCATCGGACATTAATTGGTTTCAAAACTGGATTTTTATCGTAGGGTAAAAACATTGATAGAGTTTGAGTTATATATTAGCAGTGTCAGTGTGAGACAGTTCCGTATTTTTCTTAGTAGGTTTCGCTGCTCTAATCACAATTTCATGATAGAATACGGTTAAAAGGGACGATCGCCTTTGCCCGCTCTGTATTAAACCTTATATTGAAAACGAATACCATTTTTGTTTAGAATGTCCTTTTTATAAGAAATTAAGAAATGATATTCCTACAGAACATTTCAATGCATATCCTTCAGAATTAAATCTAGCCCAATTATTTACATAAAAGAATACTCTTGTCATCAACTGCCTCGCAAAATACTTATTTCTTGCTATGAAAAAAAGAAATAGATTTCTGTCAATTGTTTACAACCGAAACTAATTAACTAGTTGACATCGATGTGTTGATAATGCTCCACGGTGCTATCATGTATACCTAAATGCTGTATGACGTCATGTATAATGGGCCTGTGGCCCCTTTACTGAATAAACTCTCTCTCTCTCTCTCTCTCTCTCTCTCTCTCTCTCTCTCTCTCTCTCTCTCTCTCTCTCTCTCTCCGTTTCTTGTTTGACAATTTTGTAAGATAAATGCTGTAAAATGCTGTTTCAATCATTTGTATCAAGGTGATAATAGCATCATGAAGACAGGACGTGAACAAGACAATATTATTATTCTACTTAGAATCAGTAACTTTATACGATAACACTACTGTATTCCTAATTTTTAAAAAGCTTTTATAGTGTTTCTTTTAAACATACTTTATAAAACTTTTAGCATTTAACAATTGTTGTATCCAACATTAACACCAGGTTGAGGAAAATATTTACAAGGAGAAGAAATACATCGCCAAAATCTTATTACTTGACAATATGAAAAATGGTATTGTTTTAGTACCAGTTCCTGCAAGTCTTGATTTGACTCTTCCTTGATAGCAAATGATCTAATCGCTTTATGATTGTTGATTTGAATTTTTTTACAAACTTACTTTGAAAAGTGTAATTTTGCATCACTTTGCACTGTTTTAAAGACTGTTTCAAGTCCTTTCAGGCTGTCACGCTTTCATGAAGTTAGAATATTCAAAAATATTTTTTCAGTGGAGAAAGTTTGAGCTTTAATCATCAATCACGCAATCTTTGGAACGATTAGAATACATGATTAAAGATAACAATTGATGATAGGAGGACCATTTACCATCAACTGATGCCAATGCTTCATCTTCATATCCCTGTTCCAGAAACATTAAACGCTGCTCTTAACTCATTTTGCAACTGAAAACAGATACAATTTTGTTCTTTTTAGAGTGACAACAAGGATCCTCCAGGGACACCAAACAAGGTGTTATAAAAAGATGTTAATTGAATGTTTCTTTAGGACATATTTGTACATGGTAGACAGTATTATAAGGCATATTAAAAACTTTGAAAAACACAACATGGTTATAGCATTTCCTGTACCATTTGAAATCTCAATTTGTAACAAATTAATCATAATTCAGGTTAGTGAAACAATACATTTAGTAAGGAAATAACAGTGTCCTTTGATATAAATAACAGTCGATCAATTCGGTCGATCAAGAAGACAATATATCTCTGGCATAAATGAACTGCATTTTAACGTAACTGGTATATATTGAATTTCTTCTGTTGAAATGCATTTTAAGCGAGGTGTCATTTACGAAGTCAAAATGCCTTTGGGGCGCATTGAATTGTTATTATGTGCAAATTGGTTTTGAGGAACATCAGGAAAAATTTAACAGCAAATGTGTTTTTTTTATGATTGATACTTTATATGATTGGTATTTCATAATTGTTTATAATTGGCAATATAAAGTTTCAGCTCAATCTCGAAAAACATGAATAAAATAAAACAAAATTAAGTTAAACGCATTTGTCACTTAAGGGTAAATAATGTGTCTATCTGCAAAATTAAATGTGGTCAAAAATACATTCTGCCACTAGATAAATGTTAGAAACCCACGTTAACAAAATATGAATCTATATAGGATGGCCAAAAGGATGTCGTGGCCATATTGACTTCCTTTTTGGAATGCACCATTATCTGCTACTTTTATCATCCTGATCAATGGACAACATGGCCCAAGAGACGAGGTAGAGACACCAACTACATCACTCTAGGACAGATATAGAGATTGGAGTTCTAATAAGTAAAAGGTTGCAGAGTCAATGTTGGACGCCATCGTGAATTACAGCTCTCTGCCAAACATCACGAATTTTCCATGTTTAAATTACCACCTATTTGGCAACTTAGGGACAAAGAGGCAAAATTACGGGACATGTTTTTGCACACAGGACCCCTGGCCATGTGAGAAATTTTATGATGTTCATTTCATCTTTTATTAAGATGTAAATGGTAGTGAATATAAGGTATATAGCTCTAAATGAAATAAAACATAACGGATGATGATATTACACTTGCATGTACCTAAAAGATACAGTTGTGTCCCTGGACCAAAATTGCAGTCAACATAGCAAAGGATCGGATGTTTGTAATCTGTTTGTAACGTCTTGATAAAATAATCACACTAACCAACCAATGTTTTGTTATTGTTATAGATATTTTGGTTCCATGCTCTCAGACAAAACTTATTACAAATGAATTATTTATGTCATTAATATGATGAATTTCATAGCATAATGATACCAGACAATATTTTTACAGACCTGACACCTTCAAGCATAAAGCAGTATATTCTTCGAATATGGCAGAAATATAACGATGCAATATGCGGAACAACTTTCTTAACGTAGAGTACGAAACTCTAGACATCTCAGGAATATCACGTTTATATTGAATTCATGCGCATTGCAATCCCCTACTGGTGCAATACATGATGGTGAAAGAACTGATGGACTATATTGACTACAGAAACCTGTCTGCCCTGTGACACTTTGTGTGTGCTATTTGCATAATGTCACCGTTATCCATCCATATTAAGGTGGGGGGGGGGGTGGGGGGGTCAATTTAAACAAACAAGAAAAAGTATCCATCTTGGCTGTGTATTGACATAAATCTGGAAAAGACTAAATCACTCAGTTATAATTTTCTTAAATTGAAAATCATTAAAATACTCTGTTTATTGAAGATATTCGATATTTTCAGTTTGTCAAAATTATAAAAACGTTAAATGCTGAGTATATTATGCGCGCTCTATATTACCCTATCTTATGCATACAACATTTGTGTTGTATTTTGTATTTGAAATATATTTTGTCATATATTTATCAACATCAATATTGCATAGTCCCGTTCTGAGTACATTTCATCAACAATAGAAGAACTGATTTGTGTATAGGATTAATAATAAATAACATAAAGTTTCCTTAACATAACATATTCCCTTATTGAATAAGGTTTGTTTGACGCTTGGTCAACTGATGAGCACCGCGACCTTTTAAGCGTTAACAGTGAATTGTGATGAATATGACATTTAAATTATATGCTCCTTGGTTCTACTGTTGAAACATTTTTTTAATGTTTATATTGACCCATACTCAATAAAGAAATATTCTATGATTTTGACATATATTTTTGTCTGAAACAACGTACTTGGATATCACTTTGATTTTAAGTCATGAATCAACATACAGACATTCACAATGATCCTTTTGGTTGTCTCATGACTGCGTCAAAATTGACTTTTTAAATTGAAACACATATTGACTGACTGTCTACTAAAAGTCGACCTTTATATCACAATAACATCCGCACGTAGCGGCAAACACATATGTTCCAGCGCCCTTTGCAATGGACTATTCTTAATGGAACTCTATATGAGCGCGAGCAATCCCAATATCAGCCTCTTTGGCAGTGTAAAGAACTTAATAGAGCTATGGGAAGTGAGTTTATCACCCGCTCTGTTTGGTTGGTGCAATATATTTTCTCTCCTCAATCTCAATCTCCTCGAGCCATCTGGTGCACAGGAGCCTTGTTAGTACAGACTGTACGCATATAAATAAACGTTTTCAATTGAATCTATTTTGTAAGGTTTGAATTTTAAAAGTAACGCATGATATCTTGATTACAAAGAATGATAACTGCAGTCACACAGTGTAATTAATGTCCTGAAATACAGTACTAAGTCTAGAATAATGCATTGTGTCATTTAACTGATGTGTTGATGATAATAACAATGGCAGGGAGTAGAATGTGTGTCCCGATCTGAAAGTTACACGGTCATAATATCTTCATGACAAGACAATATCATTCTTAATGGGATTTCTAACTTTATACAGCTTTGGAATTAATACCTAAGTGATTAAAAAACGTTTAGGCATAGAGAAGAAATTGAATCTTTTGTTTGATTCACTCAACGTCGTTCGGTTCTAAGTTGTAAATGCAGCACATCATTACTTTAATCAGTGTAAAAATTATTGTTGTTGACATAATTCTATAAAAGCAACATGTAGACCCTCAGTATGTAAATGTAAATCTTTATTTTAAGTTTATCAAAATAATTAACCAGTAAGTTTACACTACTGACTAATTACTTAATGTGTTATCCAAAGCTTGGCAGTTGGATTTGAAAAGGCATTTACTATATCCTTAAACCATTTGTTTATTTCAATTATCTTATCCTTTAAAAAGTTTACGATTTAATTACCAGCCT
Organism: Phorcus lineatus; assembly: GCA_921293015.1. Lineage (NCBI taxonomy): Eukaryota > Metazoa > Mollusca > Gastropoda > Trochida > Trochidae > Phorcus > Phorcus lineatus. Next base: position 270,364 of record OV121082.1, on the reverse strand, counting down.
CAGTTTGTGAAATTTTTTTACATCTGAATGTGAAGCTGATCGGGGATAATATCCTGTTACAGTCTTTCCATCTGTACCGAAAAGTAAACCTGTCTTGTCAATGATGTGCATTTCGCATACCATTTTGGCATGATGCAATAATATAATTCATAACCTTTCGGCAAGGGTGATATAGGGATATAGTATTCCCGCGAAAGATTTTATGCAACGAGCGCATCACGTGACTCTGAGTGATTGACGTGGAAGCACGCTTTACTCATGTAGCGGGATATAAGGGATTTATCAACCAATGGTGACGGTGTAAATGGATATTTGTTGTGGATAAAACATGTCAAAGATTGATATTCTTACATGAGGTGGAATATATATTTTTGTGTCTTTAGAGCTTCCAATTGAGTATGGCACTTACTGTCTTGCATAATCAACTCCTTCAACCATTTGTGTATAATGAATCTAGATCATACATATCTGTATGATACAGATGATAATAAGCAGATCAAGGATGTAATCACTATTTCTTTCGTTAAGCTTCCTTGAATAAGAGCGGTCGTCTTTCCAATTTCAGATTGCAGTACCTGTCTTGCGAGGGTAGCTCCGCCCACAGTTTTGTCTTCCAGCTAACTGAAATTTGCAAGTTCTTTGGTTATTATTGCAGTGTTGCCCATGTTGTGTTTTTAGCATGATGCAATTAATATATTTGCAGTAATGGCCCATAACGTTTACCAGTCGATTTTCCAATTTCCAAATGTCATGCAAATCAACTCCTCTCACATTTTGTGCTCATTCCCTCTAAAAGTGTGAGCATGCATAGGGACTAATAGGGAATCTCTGGAGAATCTTCTAGAGTGACGACCCTTGACTGAAAGCATGTATGAATCAATATGTTTGATTACTCTAATTTCTAGTGATTGTAGTAACTGTATAGCCTTAGGTTGCGCTTCTTTTTTTCATACAATCCTATTATTAACCATGTTAAAAACAAAGTTGGGTGGGATTGTGTGCTCTCAGAGCACTCTTGCACCCAGTCTCATATCCTCAGATCAAAATGTACATTATAAGTGGTTTACAATTTGATGATGAAAGTAATATTTTCATAGAGACAATACCATTGTCAATGCTTATCTTTATGTTTGTCATTTACACCAGAGTGTTTGAGTATTAATGCGTTAATGATTCCAACATTTCTGTTTGTTGTGTAGATGGTTACTGGACATATATCTACAATACTAGACAATGATGGTTCTGTTGATATCAAGAATTAGACAATAAGGGTCCTCTATACACAGTGGAAGATATTAGTCTAAATCGTTGGTGAATTTGCCTTGTCTTTTAGAATAAGACTACTAAGGCTACTTGGAGTGATCCGGAAGAGCATTAACTTATATGAAAACAAGATATAAGTTATGTCAGATTAAACCAAAACACGTGTTCATTGGATATTTTTTACATTGAGAAATAACCAATGAAAAATATCGTCCACAATTTAGAAATATCGTAAATCTAACGGCGTCAATGAAAGGTCACATGACATGACTTAAAATGTACCGATAATATCAACTGCTGCATAGTATTATAATAACATGATTGAATAATATTTGCATTTAGCAGAGTACTCAATATGAAATGGATACTGTATAAGTTAAATATTTTGAGTCAATGTGCATTCGAAAATTACATTTCCTCATTCCAATAATTACTTCTGATCATCCAAGTGTTACAACGATGCAAGATTTGAAGAAAATGCTTCCAGAGATTCCCAGTTGAGCTTGAATCCTATGATTGTCAAAATGAACAAACCCAATCGTTTTTCAACAACCTATTAAGAACTAAACATTTTATTTGAATACCAGACATTAAATGTTTAAATTCTGAAATACTTTATTTCAAATGACTACAAGAAAAGAAACCTTCCGTTGTTGCCCATGCACGTTTTGCTAACACTTAATAACATAATATTCAATTTCTAAGATTTTCTTAATGTTTAATTTGAATCTCATGTACAAATAAAGAACGATATTGGAAAAGGAGTTGTCCATTTGGTTTAAGTGTGGCTAAGAAATCCTCATTGCAGAGGTAACTTGCTTTTGTGTTGGTTATACAAATTTTCAGAACAGAATATAATAAATTTAAGGTTTGAAACTGTTAGGCAATTACACAAAATATAATAAACTGACCACCTGACAACATAATTCCCATTACATGTTTTGATTTCGTCTCGAAATCTAATGTCACGTCTCATTGTCAGTTCCTTACCCAAACCAGAAAAATTATGTCATTTCTTCTTTCAACGTCATCTCGATGAAGACTACAATCAATGCATTTAGAAACCATAAGACATCAGGAGAGAAAGTTTCATAATGTTGAAGTCTATTTACATTAACAAGAAGAACATTAACAATAATTAGATTCAAACCTGAATTTGTCTGAAAAAAGTTAAACCATTGCTTCACTGAATTCATAAAACCTTATCTTACATTCTCATTTTCAATCCAACTTCACATGGATTTAACTGTCAAAGGAATTCATTTTGTTAAGAACATCCCTTGCTAAATGCAATTGTGACCATTATCAATATTGATAAAATGTTAACTAACTAATAATTTGCACGATAAATTCTGATTAAAATCAACCCATTTCGAAGAATAAATGAAGTAATGTATCTTCATGTATTTTCCACTTTAGCGGACAGCCGATTGCATCACGAAATAACGGCTTACATGTACTGATCATCTTATTGTCCCTGTCTGCGTACTGTAATTGTCATCTTATACATAGATATGGTTTGTTAATTGATGAATATCCATCATTTATGGTTGATTATTATCAGACGCAAACTTACAAGATTGTTTTCAACAGGTTCGGATAGTCATTTCATCGAGTTCAAAGATAGCTGTTGATTTGATTGTGATTTGCAAAATGATAGCCATGCTTTAGATTTGCTAATTATGTCAATTGAGGTTTATGGATATGCAGCCTCAATAAATCATTTAAAAGAAACATGTCAATCAAATTGCATTCATTTATGTTTTAGGGGCATAATACTTTTTAATTTCGATTTTCAAGAAGATTCAAATACCACAATTGAGTCTCATATAAAGAAGTCAATAACCATGGTAACGATTTCTTATTTCCTTCAAATGACTTTGTTATCAGACAACTTTCGCTCTATAAACTCCAGTGATTGGTGGCAAGTATTATTTTGAAAACCTGAGGCTGAAAAAATAGAGATTGACAGCGTGATACAATTTATTGGCATTGGCAACTTTAAATCTCCATTTGCTAGTGTCAATGCAATGACACTCAAGAGATGGAGGCCATGGGGGACACCCAATACCTTAACTACTTTAAAACCTGTTTTGAATTACCAAACATGACAAGTCATATTACTTCGATGAAATAATATCTAAGGACTAGACACATGCTTGACTAGTGATAAAGGTCAGAAAACCTGCAACTAGATCTTCAAATGGAGGAAAACATAGAAGTCGAAAGAGGAGCTCTGAATGAACAGCTGGAAATTCTGTGAGATTTTGAGGTTTTACTCAACGTTTAAGATTAAATAACTTTAGAACTCAAACGACATTTTAACAAGCTGTAAAACTTTCAACGCAGGGATGAGGCAGTGACTTCAGGTGAAACTACTTTGGCAATATACATCGCCATTGACCTGCTTTATAACTAATGGGGTTGTCTTGCCAAAATGAGATAATGATTTTTAGTGTAGGTTTTGACTACAATAACGAATTAATAACCAAATCAGCAGAACTGTATTGTAAACTCTGCTGATAGGATATAACACCACTGACCTTAGGATAGTGACGTTTAGGGAAATTATTGTTTATATTTTTCCGTTGGTTTTTTTCTTTGTTTTTGTTTCATGTGAAATCATTGTTATTTGTAACTAATTTAGCAATCACAGTTGATTTTACTACCAGACACGATTCTATTTTAATTACAACCAGAATTTTCCAAAGTTTTGGCTAGAATTATAAGTTTTTCCCTTCACAGCATGTCATCTAAAAACTTAATAACTAAATAATCATGTTAATAGATTCATTAAAAGAAAAACCAACACTAAAATCTTTTATTAAGTTAATTTTGTTCAACAATAACACAGATGACTCCATCAGAAATGCATCAGAAACATGATTGATAATCGTGTAATTGGAATATCCTTTAATTGGCTTATTTGTTACTTGAGGCATTGAAGCTATTTAATTGCACAGAATATAATTTTTAAAAATATTTTATGTCAATTTCACATTTCATCGGTTTTACGTGAATAGAATAATGATTCCAGTCTTTCATTTTCTGTTGATGTCAACAAATGGAAACTCTGAAGTGTTTTTTAGTTTGAATTTTCCTTTAGTCCCTCACTGACTAAATAACTGGGACTGATGTTAAACGAATCCATGATCAACTTATACATCGTAAGTGATTAACATGTGTTTTTTTGTGACCAGTTTGATAGGATATCTGAGTCTCAGGCCGGGTTTCGTTTAAGTGGCATTAAACAGGGATGTACCGAGAGTCCTTTGCTTTTCTTTCTCTTTGTTATTGAGTTGGATACCATGTTGCAGGAATCGGATGTCCGAAGTATATTTGTCAGTCAAGAGTTTCTAGATAATCTCTCATTATTTTATGCTGATGGTTTGTGTCTGTTTTATGATATTGAATTGGGTTTCTTAGATGTGTTTTAACAGTTACGTATCAATCAAATGGGGTCTTGAAGTCAATTTAGATACGAGTGAAATCTTAGTGTTTTTTAAACGGGTGTAAATAACGATACTCTAAAAATGGAAGTTTGGAAATGCAATCGTTATGACACGTTGCAGTTAAATAATTCAATTCATATTTTATTTTATATCTCCTTTAGTTTTATTCAAGATATTTGATGGTTTGTAAGAATTTTTGTTATAATCTAGAAAAGTGTGGGTTCATTCGAAGTTTGAATGTATTGAGCTTTTCCATATAATGTTCTATAAATATGTGATTTGTGTAGGTAATTATGTTTCAAATGCAGCTGCGCTTAGTGAATGTGGTAGATATGGTGACTGTCAGAAAAGATGTATTCAGTATTGGTTAAAGTTGCTTTCCATGCCAAGTTATAGATATCAGAAGCAAAGCTACCTTCTTTGTAAATAGTTGGATGAATGCAATCGTGTAACATAGTCTTTAAAGGTGAAGATGCTCCGTTTTTACTTACTTTACTTACGTTTTACTTTTGATCTGACCACGACTCCATAAGCGCCGTGTCAGAAGGCCTCGACCCCCACACCGTGCCAGCCAATAAGCTTCGAGGCTGGAAAGACATCGGCGACTTTTGAACGGACAAACAAAACATCACATCTAACATTTGTATCTTGGAATACGACCTTTTTCTGACTTAACCCGGGAAGAGCCGAGCCGAGATGAACGCAAAGTGGTCATGTATTTGTTTACTATCATGAAGAATACGCTCATCTTTAATCGTATAATAAGTTATGTCTGTGACACCCTTTTTGTTTTATAGGAGCTCCCCCCCCCCCCCCCCCCCCCCCTTAAAAAATTAATGGATGCTATAACCTATGCTACAATGCTACAATTGGTACATGCTCACACAGCAAAGATAACACAATATATAACAAACTTATCGCCATAATCATACTGTATATCAAAATATCAATATGCTCCATAAAAGTTTTAAGTTTAGCAGAATAGCCTCCGTTTATTAGCAAATATTTCGGAAAACGTTAAGAAACGGCAACTTGATCATACAACTCAATATGATACGATCTTCGTTGCAACAACGTTAACAATGATGGCAAAACAAATTTCAGAGCGTCCCTCACTTCCTACTACTCCGAAATCTTTGATGATCAGACAAAAACGATATGTACGCGGACATATATAGAAGATATTCTAATTAACTAAGCAAAGTTTGTTAAAGAAGCTTTAAGGTAAGGATTTGTTTTAATCAACTTTCACTCCAATTTGCCACTCTATTTATTTTGATCACTTTTGTACTTAGGCATATGGCTTTTATACCGAATAAACAGTGATTGGTTTTGCATCGATTCGACCTGCAGTTTCCTGTATTCGAGTAGACCCTTGTTTGTATATATGTTTAAATGATTATTTCAGGTACGGCCGTTAGAGTGTCTGTTTTTAAAGACTTATTTGACTTTAACTTGCCTTTGTCTTGCCTTTTTCATAATGGTTTATTCCGATTGTGTAAAACCTGAACGAGGATAAGGAGGCATACTAAGGTGCCGTTTACAAAACACCACATCAGACTAAAGCAGTAGACTCAGTGTGTGTTTTCAATGTCATAACAATCGTATCTTGGGTGTCAGTGTAGCTTGACTTAAACATAATATATGCCTACACGATTGAATTCTTTCTCTATTTCTACATTACCCTACTACTTTCAGTACTGTCAAATATCGTGCGATTTCTATATTTCAGATGTAAGAGACAGCTTATTAATTAATTGGGGATAATTAAGGAAACCATTGTCATCTCTGTTACTGTAGTTGAATAATATGCCTTATGATATATAATTTTCGACTGACTGTTTCCGAAGGAAAGTCCTATGTTCATTTGAAAATTTTGAGGATGTTGAGGAAAGAATCCGAATAAAAAGTATTTGCGTTTGCAGTTCAAGAGTAGTCAAAGGGCTGTGTACTTTCAATTACGAGATAAGAGTAAATCATTCTCAATACAACAATATGAAAGAAATCCGCCTTGTCATTCATACTTTTATATATGTTCTTTTAAAATTTTATTGTTTTATGCAAAACAAGCTGTAAGTGATAAAATAGAGCAACAAATACTATCTTTTCTGAATGAAAGATAACATTAAACACAAATTATGGCAATCAATGAAAAATAATTATAAAATCAAAAGCAAAGAAGTTTCACAGACATCTTTAGGTATTAATCCCTCGATACATTGACTTTTCAACTTTCCCATTTTTAAATTAAAAAGTTGATATTTAAAAGGTTATGTAACACATTCCAGAAACTTAATGGTTTTTATATGAGGTCTACCTCAATGTTAAGTCTTGTGGTATAGACAGTTCAATACAGTTAACGTTCAGAATATCCTTGGGGACAAGAACATTGCATCTTCTAACTCAGGGAGTAGAAGTTCATTACCAAAGCCGATTTATTGATTTATTACAAAGTATTGGAAGCAGGTGAAACACGGTTGTCAGACACACGTTTGTCAGACAATATGGTTTTTAAAAAGAGAAGCCCTGCCATATAATCCTCGAGTCATTTTCTACAATTCCTCCATTTTGACATGATTTTAGATGCTACTAGATTTTTTCTTTAGAAACAATTGAGTTGAACTGGAATGATATTACGCAATGCACTTTCTATATTTCTATATACTCATCAACGTATATCTACCATCTCAGGTCGTTAAGGTAAATATACAGCATAGGAGTTCTAGTTTTAATCAATCTAAGATCGACATTGACAACTGACAAACATTTTGGGAAATAAATTTTACCACTCTATTTCTACAGTTGTTTTCATTGCAGCCAATTTTATTTGTGTATATTATCAAGTCGGATTAACACCAAAAGGCTTAAACAATTGGTATAAACAAATTCTTAAGATATTACAAAAATCGAAGGACGTTATCCTATTGTAATTGATCATGTGGAGCCCCTTCCTTTTCTCTGATTCTGATATATCTGTTTTTTAATGCTGGATAATGGAAATTGTCTGATGATGCATAAAGGTAAAAAATACGTTATACTTCCTCAAGCAGTTTCAAACACACTAATAAATGACAATTTCTATGAGCTCCCAGTTACTTTAACGATACGTGACATTGTTTGTTCTGTAACAGAATGTATATACGCAAATTATAATTTATTATTTGATATTATCATGTTTAACAAGGCAGATTAACAATTAAAATAAACAAAACTATCTTGTACCAACACTGCCAAAAATTATCATTAACTGTAAAAGTGTGCATCTTCCTGATGCTAGATTTCCTATTGGCATCTACCTAGTTGATGTTCATAAAAGAGATAAAAGTAACCTTTGGACATGAGCGAGTCGCCAAAACCAAAAGTAGATATCTCCCGTTGTTTCAGATATTAGTTGATACAATGATAACTTGTCACGGGGCAAATCGTTGAAGAAATGCCGTTTTGATGATAAACCATTATTTATTTAAAATAGAATTTGCAGGAATAAGTTAAGATTATAAGTTTTTCAATTAACGTAAACGTCTTCTAGGACTCTTTTGTTCTATCGTTTGTAGGTTTGCAGTAACGTTAAGTGTCCATGACTGATTTTTTGGTCAAATGCAACTGCTACAAGTTATTCGTTATGTCTAGTCAAGCTGATCAGTATTGATGGAAAACAATACTTTTTCTTTTGACAAATACCACAACCAAACACAATACACAGCCACGGTGCACAGTTTGAGAACCTAAAGTTCACCTTGTGTAAGAAATCCCTTGATTTAACCAACAAATAATCAATCCATTACATAAAAGAATAGTGATCAACAATGTTCATGTATATAGCGGCCGTTAGGCAACCCGTGTCATGTTCACACTGCAAAAATAACCAGATTAATGTGCTCTGTTTGTGGGAATGAATTTAGGTTTTAGGTCAGGACGTTCATTGTGGAAAGTTTTAAAATTATGAAAGTTAACACATGAAGTATGAACGTGACTTTATAAATGATAATTTTTGAATGTTAACATCTTTAACAACCTTGTCTTAATACGAATGTACATGAACTATAGAATCTAAGTTTAAGAGTGAAACACTTTTGTTTTGAGAAGATATTGAACCTACCCATACATTACACTAATGTTGACTTTCATTTTGATAAATGTAATGCATCAATTCAGTGTCATATGTTACTTGACAACTTCAAAATGTTTTCGTTATAATGTCAACACTTCATACATGAATGTAAAATCTACTCTGTAAATTCGACTACTCCAGACGTAGGAAGAAATCCCCTTGTTCTGATATATCGACAAATTGTTCACATTTGAATCAATGAAGATGTTCAGACTAATTGCTTGAGTTGGCAGACAAAAGTGATATTGATAAACTCATAAGTTGTTGTATTCTCCTAATGCCTGAGGGCGCCAAAAGTATTTGTTCTGATGAGGTCAAGTGCTTATCTTCTGACCAATGCTACTTCGAGCATTCGTTCCACACATCAACAAAATGCTGAGATAACTGTTCACAGAAAAGATTTCTAGCACCGTGTGAAATGAAAATATCAAAATTAAAGTTTTGTTAAATTACATAAAATGCAATGTTATAGTTACAGGTCACTGTGCTCCGTTTATCAGCCATGTGTTCAATATGAACAGTTCAAACCTGTTATTCATAATGCGGACATAAACTGCAAACGTCTCAAATCACAGGAATCAAATCATTCAAATATTTGACTCGACTTTGATTCAAAATCGTTCTATCATGTAACTAATGGGGCTGATGTCAGACAATTGTGGAAAGGAAAACCCCAGAATTCGAATTCCTGTTAAGAGAATTTTATCACGAAATACAACCAGACTGATAAGATTTTTTGAATATCTAAGACATTAATATTGGTATTCAATCCTATCGTTTGCTGGACGCAAATCCCAGTTTAACCTTAGTTTATTCTGATAGTATATTTACGTCTTAAAACAATACGTTAAATGATGATTAGATAAACAATTTCTAAAATATCTACATATTTATTACTAGTTTTATCATGATTATTAGTTTATGAGAACTTACTATGATTCACGGTTGAAGAGATTGGCATTACACCATTACAGACCTTCCTTCAATCATTCCTAATGATGTTGACATTGTGGAAACGTAAGACTGTACGTCCACGCCAAACCCTGATACATCTGTCACCGTAGTCTAACACGAATCTAGATTAATAAATTAACATTACATCTTAGATTATCGTTTGGATTAACGTTGGTGTTCTAGACACCAAAGACATGCTGTGCATGTAACTGACCACTACGCAATTGATTTATTTTCGTCTGATCACGTACTCTAACACCAGTACCTGCTTAAAGTCTATCGCTAGTTCTAATGTCAGGTTCTACCCCCATAATATGTATATTAAATTTCGAAAAATGTCCTTAATCCTTTATCTTAGTATCAATATCAATAAAAAGGTAACCGTTTGGTAGACTTTTGTATCGTGGCTAGTGCCGAGACGATATATCCCGATTCTAGTTATGTTAGGTGAGATGATATACAATAGAAGTATTGCCAAGACCATGGATGCGATACAATACGCATCTCGATTCTCTACTGTTTATGGAAAAGGATACACAGTAATTAAGCGAACTAATTTCATTTCTCAAATCTCAAAAACATTACATGATTGGAAATCACTAAATCAGGGAGACTAAAATTGTGGATGAAATAATCAATAGTTTGTATCATATGTTTGTCTAATCTCTAAAACAGAACACTTTTGTCAGCGTCTATAGTTATTCATTGAAAACAAATTATGTCAATATGATCGGGATCGATATATTGTCTTTTATGGTGTTATATCGATGTATCATGGAAACTCCCGATACAATATCCTGATATATTGTCTCTTATGGTGTTATATCAATGTATCATGGAAACTCGCGATACAAATATCCTGATATATTGTCTCTTATGGTGTTATATCGATGTATCAGGGAAACTCACGATACAATATCCTGATATATTGGCTCTTATGGTGTAATATCGATGTATCATGGAAACTCACGATACAATATCTTGATATATTGTCTCTTATGGTGTTATATCGATGTATCATGGAAACTCACGATACAAATATCCTGATATATTGTCTCTTATGGTGTTATATCGATGTATCATGGAAACTCACGATACAAATATCCTGATATATTGTCTAAATGTATTTTGTATCGATATACACGTTTCTGCTATTTGGTGTACCCAAAAAATTATTAAATGCAAGTCAGAAAGGCAAGGATGGTTTTTGTCTTCCTTATTTATATATAAAATCTTATCTTCCTTATGCATTTAACTTATAAATGTCCTTCAAAGACTGTATATAAGAAGTTGTGGAATTCATAGATCGAAGTTCATTCGGTTATTAATTTGTATATACGTTTATTTCTAAGAAACCCACACTGTCAATATCATGTTGACAACAAGTTAACATATAACCCGACTGAGTGGACTCTGAAAGTTGTGTTTTATTAATCCCAAACATTTTGACAACCTGTTTACATTGTGAATTAAGAAATGTCAAAATCATGGAAAGCTCCTACAACTTTTGAAGTGAAATATTCATGCGAAGTAACCCTTCAGACATTATCCTGATTAAAGAACTCGGCAGACTAAGAAAACCTTCATCAGGCTAAATGATATCGATTTGTGTTTCCTCTTAGACAATATGAATAGTACGAAAATAGTACAGCATTAAATGGCAAACATTTCAAGCTTTTATCCTACTAAAGATATAATCTTCAGATACATTTTCCATTGATAAGTCATATATAATGTGATTATGTTTTCTTATAAAGCGTTGCTATAGAAATCGTGGAAACATGACGAATGGATAGGAAGATAAGTTGTGCAATGGAAATTTTCTCCAGCCGATGTAACAGTAACAGTTGTTTAAGGCAACGTTGGATCATTCATACTGGGTGTGAACAAACTAATTCTATGTTATACCAAATAATGACGTCAACTTTTTTGTTACTATTTCGGCAAAGAAAACACAATTCATCTTTAACTACATGGTAGTTCATGTCATTTGTAAACAAGTTTAAGCAGATATACAATGAACAGAGCGTTCTGTTGTTTTGCTGCTGCAGGACCAGTGGGAGAACTGGGTGCACAATCTGATCGATGTACATTGCTGCGTTGAGCTTCCCATCCACCACAACAACCATCATGTAGCTCAGTTGGTATTATTTCCGCCAATCACATGGGTTCGATTCCCGAGCACGTCGGATCAAAAGGTGTAAAAAGATGAGAGATGCTGTTTCCTTGCTTGTCACTCAGCTCTCACTCTACATGGCTTGAACCGGCGCTGCACTGTGGCTGCCGAGTTCACAAATCGAATTTCGACAACTCTGTAGAGTCTCAGAGACCACTTTTCAACGTTAGGAACTGTTAGTGAAAGGCTGGACTGTCGTCATTTATTCTTCGGAATTAGATCCTCGAGGACGTAGTCTTTCTGTTTGAGCATAAATACATGTTTTATCAGCAATTGACATTCTGTTCAGCACAGACAATTGTAATAAAGGATTCCAAGAACCTCCACTGATCCATTTGTGTGCTTTGGTTTTAAAGAATACTGAATGATTATAAGGCGTCTGTCATTATTTGCCTTTAATTGCATTAAACAGGAATGATTTGTTTTTCGAATTTAAGAATATGATTGAAATATTTTCCATTAAATTTATATAAATACGTATATTATCTTGGCAGGTTTATTGTTTCTTTTACTAAGGAGAATGCATAATGTAGTAGGCATAGATCCGGTTTAGCACATCAAAAGTGGACTTTTCAAATTGGCAAAAATTTAACAAATTCGATTTTATTTGTTAAATTATGTAATGACCAAGAAGTGATGTTTTAAGGTTTAAAGAAGATGAATCTTCCTCCCTCGGTTCGCCATGATGAAGAGTCCAGAAGTGGCATGGCAATTACAGGTATTGTGATGGACACTCATTAACTGTCAACGGATTTACATAGAGAATGAACAACACCTTAAATAACTCCCCTTAAGACCATAATCAGTAGAATATTCGTCGTATGTTTAGTACCGCGTAGTCAGTGTAATTATTTCTGTGGTTTTCCAATCATCACAATTATTGACATCATGACAAATCTGTTTTGACTATTTTGATTTATGTTTCGAGGTCAAGGTTATAGAACGACCTTTTGTTAAGCCGCTGTATTATATTTCTTATAGGATTTGAACTGCACAGAAAAAAAGAATGAATGAATGAGAGATATCCAATTACCAAAAGTAGCAGTTATAGTCCATGATTACCAGAAGAATTTTACCCGAAGGTAGATCAAATTTGTTTCTATAACGACTCGCCACTTGGTTAGTGGTTATTGATTCGTGTGTACATCTCCACAGACCACCTTATCCCTGTACAGGGACTAATCTAGGTTGGTGACTTGACGAGGCAGGAAGTGTCTAGCTGTAGTTAGGTCATTATATTGTACTGTAAAATGATCCAATTCTTTGAACAGTCATCTAAATGACAGTTTATTTCGTGCCAATAATTGTCTGAATCTATTCAATATTGCTTGAAACAGTCTCAGGTTCGACACTTAATTGAATCAATTCACCCAACAAAAGCTACGACTATTAAATGGTTGCACCACACGTCAACATTGAAACAATAATCAAAGAGATTTCAAAATATTCAAAACTGTAAAGCAATACATTAAGCTAGGCACGCTTGGGTAGTACGTTTAGCCTCATTTTGACATGATAAACGAATTGTGTACCCTCGAGCGTTTTGCCACAATTAATCTATGTGATATGCCCACGCAATACCAAAAACTGTACTGAATGTGAAACAAAACAAAATAACACGGATTCAATGATATTATACTCACTTCTATTTCTCTTCATATCGATTTTTGCCTGAGTACAAAATACATTTTGGTAATTCATAACGAAGAATTGAAAACACTGCAATATATGAGCAATATAGTTAGTAGTTTGTTCCAATAATAAGGGTACTCACTTTACAGATGTCTGGGACACTAATATCGACATCGTATCACTGACATAAGTATTGTCATAAGAAAACTTAGTATCATAGGGTCAGAAGATATCAAGATATTGTTACCTACTTTTAGTGCTACTTAGAGATTACTATATCTGTCTTTTATTGACTATTGCCATCTTAATCGCATAAGGAAGGTGTTATAAATGATTTCACATATAGCGTAATGCAAAAGGTTTCTACCTCACAAACATGGACAAACATGGTATTTTATTCATAATCTATTACATGATGATATCCTAGTAATTAAGTTTTCATGAGCCAATTTCCACTTTTATCAGTGTGAAATAAGAGATGAATATGTTACAACAAGCCATTGACGTCTTAATCTGAAACAAAAAATCTCAGAGAGGCGTTAACATGTTAGATTTGTGGACTGATAACGGGTTTATTCCACGGTAGAAGGTGGTATGTCACCTACCATCATGCAATAAACACGATTATTATCAGTTAGATATATGATTCGAATTCCTAAAAAAGAGGGTGACAGAACATTGTAAAAAATAATTTCTGTTGTCACATGAAATACAGATAAACTATTCTTTATTTTCTAGTTGCCCTAATTTAGGCATTGGACGCCAGACGAAGATAGATTTTAGCTCCTTTAGCTCACTTAACTTGTCTCCGACAGTACATTTGAGTTAAGGGGTACTGAGATCCCGTGATTTATTAGTCGGGTTCAGACCCAAAAGGAATTATGTTGACACAGAAACGGAGATGTATTTATAGCTAATATATACATAAACGATTTTATGACTATTATGAATAAATATCCAAACGCTGTGGTGACATACATGAAGGAGATGAATTTAAATTTTTGGCTAATGTTTTCAGCAGGAACAACCTGTGCCTGCTCTTTCACGTAGTATAGACTTCAAAATGAAATAAACAGCTTTATTCATATAAAAATCTATGTACACGCAGATAGTACTTCACGAGGTATCTTAAAGCCTGGGAGAGTCGCATTTCTCTAATAGCACTAATTAGGCTGTAGGAAATAAGATTTATTTCTAAAACGAAACTAGTTTTCAAATTATAAGTGCATAACACTTAACATATGCTAGCAGATTTATCATTTGAACAGTATCTGTGTTAACTTTGTATCGTGAATTGTAGAAGGTTTAGATAATGTATATGTAAAATATTTCGAAAGTAGATTGTTCAATCTGGCAAAACATTTACGATATTGACATTATTAAAAAGGTGGAATCGAACATGGCCCAACCTTTTGAAAGGGCAGAGGGAATGAAAGATGGCCTGACCTATTCAAAAGGGCTTTTGAGAAGGGAAGATGACCAAACTTATTAAAAAGGGCAGTGGGAATGGAGCATGGCCCAACCTTTAAGAGGCCATTGCCCAACTTTGACAGTAAGGCATAAAACCCCCTATCAATATAATTGTAATGTCTGTAATATAATAAACAAGATACCGTTGCAACTCGGATGAGTTAAAACATGGAAAACCAATGACTTCTTTCCCGTCCCGCCATTGCTTATGTAACATAACTGTTGTTCGATTAACGTTGGATAAGCAATGACTGTACATGTCTTGTTATCATGGTCTCGTTGAATTTTGCTTAACAAGTTTCGACTGTGTATTCATAAACAAATGGAAAGGATGAGACAAGACTTGTTTATCAGCGCAATAGGGGATGGATTGGGATGTCATCGGGTTTAAGTTTTTTGACTATGTCTCATTACGATACTGTCAATAATTCTTCGTCCAGAACTCTTTGATGTCAGTCTAATTAAGGTGTTCAAAGAGAACGCTGGCAGGTCTTGTTGTTACATGCAACATGTTGTTGTCTCCCCAGGTTATTTAGGTTTCATTACAATACAGAATGTCTAATTCTAAGAGTTCAATGACAAATAGGTGTTGTTCATTTCTGTTTGTCTTTTTGATAATACATTAAGACATTTGGTAAGTTATAAAATTCCGTCAATGGTGACATAGGGATATATGATTTCCACAAAAGCTCGTTGCATAAAACCTTTCGCGGGAATAATATTTCCCTATGTCACCCTTGACGGAATGTTATAATTTATATATGAATGCAGTCAGAACAGACAATTGATTATTTCAATTTCCTTACGAAGAAGATTGCTTTCGTTCCGTTTTGACTATCTTCTTGTTCTTTATAGTGCCTCACGGATAATGATAAAACAATGTTAGATGGAAAAGAAATGTATATTTATTTAAATCAAACACTTATACCAATGAAAAGAATTTGTGAGATGTGCATGCATCTTAAAATATCTTTAAGATATTAGTGTTAACAAATTTGATTTTTCCTTTGTATTAGTAAAAATGTTAACCGTGAAATTGAAGAAAGGTTTTTTAAATTGTCTTTACCATTATGGTTATATCATAAGATAATAATGAAATTTAGGCATGTATCAAGCATTATGAAAATACGTTCCAATGGGTATACAACAATTAAAAACTTCTTAAATAATATTGTGGTAGAAATCAAATGTTCATGGGTGTTGATGGTTAACAACGGTAAGATAGTCTCGGATTATTATGTAGGCACCTTATTTCAAGAAATTTGAATTCATCTCAATTGAAAGAAACACTTTTCATTTTAAACATTGGTCCCTTTAAGATATCGGTTGTAATATGTTAAATGGAGATGTATTGAACATTAAAGTTAGCAAAAATAAACTACGATTCTTCATTCACCTGAGATGATTAATATTATTAATACAATGTGTAAAATAATCTCAGGCGTCTAAACTACCCTTCTGAACTTGTTAACCGTGTCATTCTTTCAACACTCAACCCCCGAACTAAACCATCTAACAAGCCCGAATCTGCTCCCATTCGCATTGCACTACCTTACATCGGCAAAACATCACATCACATCAGCCGCTTGTTAAAGAAGGAAGTTGGCATAGACACATACTTCACCACAGCCACACCACTTACACACAACAATCATCAAAGCTAATGGCAGGAAACACGCTACAAAGGCGTGGTATACAACATCAGCTGCAGCTGTAGCAGCAATTGCATTGGCGAAACATCCAGACCACTCACCATCATGGTAAAAGAACACAAGATATCCACACACAACTCAAAACCAGCACTTTCGGAACACACCACAAAAGTCCCCAAACACAACATTCAATGGGACTCTGTTAAAACACTTGCCATCAATCAACACGATTTCACTATACGAAAACTCACGGAATCCATACACATTTGCCGCCATTCACCCTCTCTAAATAGGGATCTGGGCTACTTCATTCCATATGTTTACCAAATATACCTCACCGCTTGGTCTTTCAATACACCTCTATGCAGATGACACGCAATTGTATCTAGAATTCAGACCAACATACAGAAGATCAATTGATTCAGCCTTCAGACAAATGACACTCTGCGCAGATGACATTAAACAGTGGATGGCTTCTCATTTCCTGAAATTAAACGGCGAAAAAACAGAACTCCTTGTGTTTTGTTCCAAATCTGTGCGACAGAAGTTGAATCTTCCTCCTTTTCAAATTGGAAACGATGTCATACAGCCATCACAGGAGGCGAGGAAACTTGGATTTGTCTTCGAATCTACTCTATCAGCTGAATCTCACATCAACAAAATATGTCACAGAGCTTTTGCTAACATCCGTAACATTAGTCAGATACGAAAATACATCAATACCAGCACTGCTGTATGCTTGGTTCAATCATGTGTACTTTCGCATCTTGACTATTGCAATGCACTTCTGTTCGGGATACCTAAGTCTATGATCTCAAAACTGCAGCTGGTCCAGAACTCGGCAGCAAGAGTAGCAACAAGGACTAGAAAATCAGACAGAATCACGCCTGTTCTGATGCGTCTACACTAGTTGAAAGTGGAGCAGAGAGTCAAATACAAGGTATTGATGCTTGTATTCAAGTCAAAGCACAAGCATTCCCCACCGTATCTCCAGGACCTCATCAAAGCTTATCCAACCAGCCAGAGCTTTGCGATCAGCAAGTCAACATTTACTTGATATTCCATCATCAAGGTCTGCTACATATGGCAGCCGAAGGTTTGCAGCTGCAGGCCCGGCACTATGGAACTCGCTTCCAGACATCATCAGATCGATCCATCTACTGGATGACTTTAAATCTGCAATCAAGACACATTTGTTCCAGGAAGCCTATCCAAACTGTTAGACATTCCAACATGAATATATGTGTTCTAGCTCAGACTTCACAAGCGCTTTTGAGCAGCTGTACTCAGCTGGTAAAGGCGCTATATAAATCTTTAGTTATTATCATTATTATTATTCCCTCCGCACTAATCCCTTACACCTCTCTGGTTTCTCCACTGGCTTCTCCACTGTTGCTCAAATCCAATCACCCATGCTTTAACATGTTTACCTTTAATTCCCTTTAATCCCCACTTAATCCCCCACTCACTGGTTTTCCCTTGTGATGTATTTATCCCACTTGATTATGTATACTCTATCTTAATTGTTATTGTTATATCATTGTTAATCTCCAGTTGTTGTTTCTGTAAACACACCTATATATACATCAATACATCTTTTTGCCCAAAACGGTATAAGGAGATATACCGAAACGTCGCAAATCTGTTAATAAAGAAGTTGAATATCCATAAAATCGTGTACTTCGTCTAAACAGTTCTTCACCCTCACAGAATTGTTAAGAGATATTTTCCAAAACAAGCAGTAAAGATTTTACCAAATATTAAATATTGTAAATCAAATGATTCTGTTACAGCTTGCCACTTGGTTATTGATTCGTAAACAACGACTGCCGTATCTCTGTATACATAGGAATAAATCTAGGTCGGAGACCCGACGAGTCAGGAAGTATTTAGCTGCAATTAGGTTACGGTATTGTTTGTTAGGTGTGCGAAGTCTTCTAAATGACAGTTTTCTTCGTGCCAATAATTGTCTGAATCTATTCGAAAGTTCTGAAGACAATCACAGAACCAGTAATTGACTGTCTTCATTTCACCTAGCATGTGCCTATTTTCGTTCTAATGACCTTTAGAAAGTAGGTTTACGCTCTGTTAAAAAAATTGGAAGCAATATGACAAACAACTTGTAGCCTCGACTGTTATGCTGCTATTCATCAAACATGTACACTATACATTGTCACTTCTTTGAGGGGTTGTGTAGACTTGGCATATATACAGAGCGATTGTATCTGGATAACAACTCCTAATTTCCGTTTAATCCCGTTGTTAATGCGCAGTACTCCGAGGTCGTGATGATGACAACGAATGTCATCCAAGAAATCTCACTGTTCTTAGACTTTTTTCTTCATCATGTTTTACACTGTTCAATCAATATTACACTTTAACTGAATGAATCCAAACCAAACACAAATACGTTGCGCAGACAAATGAGTTTAGCGCCGAATCGGTAATATTTCAATCATAAGCCACGACCATATACATGATCTAACATTGAAATGCTATATTTTTCTTTGATACAAAGTGTTGAATATAAAACCATATCCCTAATTGAGAATTAATATTGCAAAGCTCGTAATTTGATTTTATCGTGAAATTTGGTCACATGACGAAATGAAAGTCTTTAAACCGGGGTTGAAAAAACACAAAGATAGATTTGATGATTAACTGTCCATATACTTCAAATCGAATCAGGTGGCTCCTAATTCGAAGAGAATGCTTTAGTAAATTATTCAGTGAACACCTTTCAGTGTTTCGATCACCTTTTTCCTCGTTCTTCCTAAAAAAAGTATATCCATTATTCTGTTATAAGTCCATAATAGGCTCTCAATAATAACCTACTCTAGTTACAGAAAACATTTTGCAGAGCCTTCGGAATATTGATCTGAACAGTGTAAAACATGATGAAGAAGAAAGTCTTAGAACAGTAAGATTTCTTGGATGACATTCGTTGTCATCATCACGACCTCGGAGTACTGCGCATCAACAACGGGATTCAATATTTATTTCAAAACTAAATCTTCGCTGGTAAACAAATAGAGTATTTATATAAGTATGTCCAGATTAGAAGCAAATGTCATTTATTGCAAATGGTAAAACTTCCTCTAGAACTAATTTCCGCATTTGTTTTCGGAAATTATCTAAGTTAAAGTTACTTCGGTCTGCACAACTTCTTTACCATCTGCCCTTGTGTTTACAGGCTAATTTATATCGTGAGATCAAACATAAAACATTATTTTAGCTTATGTAGGAATCTCCATCACTGAGTTGTCCAACTGATCCCCGGTTACTGCTTACATCACCCACTACAGTGACAAAATCATACATTGCAGACTTGACGGTTTTTATCTTGGATTTAAGAACGTATATCGTGGAAAACATGATGCGATCAGTCTATCTTAAACTGGTGTAGCGGTGACCTGATTCATTACAGTCTGATGACAGTATGAGAGGTGTAATTATTCATTAACTTAAACAACTCTTCCATCTTGTGACCCTGACCCATGAACTTCGACGCAGTATCTTGGAGACACCAAAGAGGTTTTTGATACATGTTAGTTTCTATATGTGTAGAATGTAATAAACCACCTTGTGTCGGTGACTATTGTAAGATTACTGTGCTTGTGTTGTTGAATCTCTGTGCAGCAATTGATACGATAGACCACCGACTGCTGTCCAGAATCAACTAACAGAATGAACTTCAGAGCAGCGTCGTTTAATGACCGACCTTCTATCTATCTGACTGACAACAAACTGCTGTTGTTGGTAGTGTAGGGTCACTGAACACTACAATTCCATGTGGAGGGCTGCAGGGATCATTCCTTGGTCCTGTTCTCTTTATTCTATGTACGGGATAAATCGGCACCATTACTACTTGTCATACAACTCATCATCACTCCTTCACTGATGGCGCCCAGCTCCTGACAGTCAATTGGTAACGTTCACAATACCTGACTACAGCTTGAACTGAAGCCCGTGTGTGGGCTCTTGTCACATCTCGTCTCGACTATTGTCATATCATCCTTCAATTTATCGAAGAAATAGGAAACAACGTTTATGCCTTTACACATGGTGAATTGCAATTATTATTCCTCAATAAGATCATGAACTAATGGAAATCAATCTGAACGCATCATGGGAATTAAAGGCAGGAGCTACTATAAGCGTTTTACATGCCAGATTAATTTTTGTATGGTATCGGAAAATTTGTATTATTATGGGGTATCACACTTGCAACTGTGGAGAGGTCTCTTTCAGCACTGGCCTATAGGATACAGTTTACATTTCAAACTAATATCATTCTCATTGAAATCAGCTCGAAACTTGTACTTGACCGACAGACTGTTTCAGCTGATTAGCAATCGAGGCTGGAAAGACATAGGCTACTTACATGTTAAACATAACATCTAACCTTTGAATCTCGGGGTTCGAGCTTTCTCTGGATGAACCCGAGAAAAGCCGAGCTTGGATTAACTCAAAATGCATATGTCCAGCCTTGAGACACTAACGTAAAGGAAATCCAAACGTAAATTTGATAGTTTAAGTCGGTTGGATTGTTGTTAAGAAGGAAAACCAAGAATCTAAAATATCAACAGTCACACATCAGTATTTATAACACAAACCATTTTAAAAAATCCAAAATTAATAACTGAATTGCTAATCATTTTGTTTTATTTAAAAAAATTAGCTTTCGATTCGTAGTCAACAATTTGGCCAGCAAAAAGTATTTTTGTTGCGAAACCTGACTTTGTTTGAGCATTTGGTGGTTTGGTTGTTACATCCCTTTCCTTTTGTGTAGTAGTCGAGTAGGGTC
Source organism: Phorcus lineatus (assembly GCA_921293015.1). Classification (NCBI taxonomy): domain Eukaryota; kingdom Metazoa; phylum Mollusca; class Gastropoda; order Trochida; family Trochidae; genus Phorcus; species Phorcus lineatus. The sequence goes on along the minus strand of OV121082.1, from coordinate 248,847 downwards.
TAATTTGTAATGCATGTATTTCTTTTCTAACGCTTTTTCTAAGCAATATACGTCCCAGTGATAAGGTACAGTAAGCTCGTTTTGTGCCTTTCTCGACTAATATCATGTTTATCTTTTCGAGTGAGGTTGAAGTTTATATGTTCACATATAGCACAGTCATGAGTGAAGTTTACAAATGTTCAACCTCACGGGATGATATAGATAATATTTATTAGATAGCATTTATTAAACTGACAGTCACCTTATCATTGTCTGGTGTAAGTAATGTAGTTGAGCCCGACCCCACGGTAATAGTGTTGTGTGCTGTTTTTATTTACTCAGTGAAAATAACGTGTTCTCGCATCTCTGACCTGAAAGCTGGTTTATTCAACATATAACATTCTGTATTGCAACGGATGCCATTCAACAAAAAAAAGTTATTATAATTTAAGATAAACCCTTTCAAAAGTTTTAATTAGAGATACTAGAACATTCTATTTATCAATATATTTTGAAATGTGAAATAAAAGTATAATTCACTTCACTGTCTGTGGGCAGAAAGGCGAATTGGCAAGCACTAGTTCCCCTGGCGGTGAGGTAGACAACCAGAGGCAAGTAGATAACTCAATAAACTCACTTAACTTGTCTCCGAGAGTACTTGAGGGGTAAATAGAACAGGCTGGGACGTCACGATTTATTATTCGGGTTCAGCTCAAAAAGTTACTTAAGCACTGAAAGTGAGAAGTATTTATAGCTTTATCCAAATGAATGATGTTCTGCGTCAATAGTAAATAGTGTGTTGTGTTGAGTTATATCTTATACCACACTTTCTATCTATTGATATATCTATTGATTTTCCTTCTCTTTTAGATGTAGGGTTTGAAGTCTATGTTTAGATGTACCAACTCTTTTTTCTAACATATCTACACAGATAAATTTTTTTATATTTAAGAAACTATGTGGAGTGAAAATTTATACTTAAGAACTGTACTTATGAGCCAATATGAATACAGAGAGTAATTAAACCATTAACGTCGTATTATAGTTGACTTTATAGATTGAAATAAACGTCTTGAAATTTCAAATCAAACGGAATCCAAATTAAATGTTAGAGTTTGGCAGACAGCAGAGACCAATGTTCATATATTAACACCGGAGCCAGGGATGAATCTGACGTTGCCTACACAGTGTACAGTGTAGCGGGACCAGATTGCATTGCTCGTGTATGATGCTCAACAATACATCAAGATTTATCTTTGGTCGTCTTTTTCTAGTACATACCCATATCTTCAAAGGTTTCGTCGAGCTTTATAGGAGAGTTATAGAAACGCTGGGACTTTTAATACTAGAAAATACTTTTTCCTTTCTTTGCCAAAGGCCGTTGACTATTAATGTTTGATGATTGGTTAAAATTGCCAAGCAGTTCTAAGGATTTTTATTTTGAAAAAGGCTGGTTATCTTTATAGCTTTCTGACAATATACGTAACATAGGTCTAGATAATCTTATAGATTTTAGTCTAATCTAAGTTAAAAAAGGTTTAATTTCATAGCTTATACCTTTTCAATACCTCATTACCAGACAGAGATTTTAAAGATGTATAAGTATATATATATATATATATATGTGTGTGTATATGGACATTTTGCAGTTGCGAGATATATGATCGATACTTGACTACTGGTTTACAAGAACAACAGGAGTGATGACGATACGAGTTCTGCATCATCTCGGGGAAACACTAGTATATTAATTTGATATATAGGTAACAAAGTTTGAGATTGAATCATCTTAAATTGACAAGATAATAGTATGTACAAGTTCAAAAATGTAATTTTAATTATCATACGTTTTGGGGATGAGTTCAAATATACACATGGGAAAGGACCGCGAGTCATCTTTCTGTCTATTGAAATCTGTTATCATAGATAGTCATTGTAGGGATCATCCTCCCAGACAAACGTTAAACAAATTAAATATAACTATGTCATTAATATGATAAATATTACAAAAGCACAAGGAAAACAAATGATATTATCACAGATGCGGCACAGTAAGCTGTAAATTCTTACAATATTGTAGAAATCTGACCATGCAATATCCGGCATAATATATTAACCTACATATAAAACTTCTAGAGGCGTCTCAATAATATCATTTTTATATCAATTTCGTGACCATTGTTATCTTCCACTGGTGCAAGAAATGCCGATATAAACTGATAGATGTATTGACTCGCAGAATCCTGTCTGCCTTGTGACACAATGTGTGAAGCTATTTGCATAATAATACCGTTATCTATCTATATGAGCAACAAGCAGTTATAAATATATTTCAGATTATGACAGGTGTCAATTGTAATACAGTTTGGGGATCTTAGTTTTGCTGTTTGCAGAGCACCAAGTTTTTTTTCATTGAAGACACTTAGTAGTTTTTACAAACTTAATAACATCCAGCTGATAACAACTAAAGAGGATTGAATAGAGAAACAAGTAATATGGATTTACAACTTCTTTATTGCAGGATTGCGACGTTTAGGTGTAGATGCAGGATTGCGACGTTTCGGTGTAGATATAGCATCTACACCGAAACGTCGCAATCCTGCAATAAAGAAGTTGTAAATCCATATCACTTTTTATTTTTTTTATTTTTTATTTTTCCCCATTTTTACAAATAGTATGACTCCGATATATGGCAATGTCTACATGCGAACAATATACAGAATACATCAATCATTAAACAGGACATGGCATGTCGACCAGAATTTGTAGAAGACGTCGATTTTCGAACTTATAATAGCAGAATATTTTGTCAATTGATAGTACTTGTTAAGCTCCTCTAACAAAAACTGAAACTTTGAAGAAGTTTTATGTTTAAAAATAATGTTTTTAAAAAGGATGAGAATCACGTTGATTGGGTCATTGTTTTTATCCGAATAGAATCCTTTCTTTCGTGAAGTGTAAATTTACATCCATTTTGTCATTGAACCAGTTTTCAAGTTTTTGCCAAATAGGAGTAACCTTGCTACAGTCATAGAATAGGTGGGTAATAGTTTCTAAAGAACCCGAACAGTAGCTGCATAAGTTAGTATCAACGTATTGTATCTTAAAAAGCCTGTTGTTTGTTGCTAAAAAATGATGAAGAAGTTTGTATTGAAACCATTGAAGATTTATATCTTTTGAACAGCGAAAACGGATGCGGTTATACAGATGCCAAGAGTTTGTATCAATTTCGTTTTCAAGGGTTACATTCCATTTTTCGTAGTGCTGATTTTGATTCAATTTTGTTTTAAGAAGAGCTTTGTAAAATACTTGACATCCAGTTACGGTTCTGGTGAGAAAATTTATAAAGTATGGTTGCAAAGGGTTTTCCATTTTCATGGTAGTTTCCAGTTTGATCCCATTTTGCTTGAAAAAGGTTTTAATTAAATTAACAACTCCAGAATACTCTAGATAATTTGATTCTACTTTGTATGTATTTTCAAAATTAACATAAGACATGAATTTACCTGAGTCATTCAGAAGTTCGTTAATAAAAAATATCCCCTTTGCATTCCATTTTCGATAGAAAATGGTTTTTCTGTCTACTAAGATGTTTTGGTTAAACCAAATGATTTGCGATGTGCAAGTGTTTTGTAAATCTGCTTCCCCTTGTCCAGATAGTAAGTCCCACCAAGCATTGAGAACATCACAGTAAAATTTGTTACGAACAAGTGGAATAATGACATTTCTTAAATTTGGGCAATTGTATTCAAATATAGCATAAGATCCAATTTTGGGTAACTTTTCTAAAAATAGATTACTACCTTTTGAGTAGTGTTTATAAAAATGTCTGATGACAGAGATATTTTGAGCTTGAATTATTTCTTTAATATTTGGAGCATTGAGACCACCTTCTTTTACATTACAAATCTGTTGGTCACGTTTGACTTTATCAGGCTTGTTTCCCCATAAATCTGAAGCATTTGCCTTAAAAGACATCTATCAATTTGTCAGGTGGATTGGGTAGAGCTGAGAAAAGATGGTTTAATTTTGGAAGCATTAGAGATTTTAATACGGTTATTCTACCAAGAGGTATAAGGTTTCTAATAGACCACATTGACATAAGGTTTTCACATGTTCTTAATTTGTCTTTATAATTCAATTCCATCATATTTTCTTAATCCACGTTGAATCTAATTCCTAGTAACTCAAAATCACTCTTTTCCCAGTTTAAATTCCATTTTTGACAGAGTTTCATTTTCGAACGTTACTTCGAACCAACCCATATAATTCTAGTTTTATCAATGTTGACTTTTAGGCCAGAAAAGCGGGCAAAAAACGTCAAAACTTGAAGCACTGCTTGCACGTGTCGTCCGAAAATTGGTTGAGGAGATATTCAACATTGCTTATATTATTTCCTTTTATTTCAGCAGTTCATAAATCTGTCTGGCAATATCTCCTATGTATCTACCAGACAGGAAGCCTTTTTTATCCTCGTTTATCAATAGGGCCAAAACAAATTTAATTCGTTTTGAGATAGCCATTGAGCCATCTTTATAGAATACTGATAAGAGTGAAATAGGGCGCCAGTTTCTTATCAGTTGTTTTGGCTTATTTCCCTTTGGGATACATGTAATAAGTCCTTGTTTTTGTGATACTGATAATTCTCCGTGTTTGTATCCATAGTTCAGAGAACGAACAAGGTATTTGCCCAAGTCTATCCAAAAGAATTTAAGAAACTCAGCAGTGAAACCATCAGCACCAGGGCTCTTATCATTTTTTAAACATTTAAGTGCAGCAAGAAGTTCATCTTTACTAAGTTCCCCTTCTAGTTTAGATGCTATTTCATTATTCAGTCTAGGAGTAGAGTAATTTTGTAGTAGATTCTTTAAGTCAATGTCTGAGACGTCATGATTTTTGTAAAGCGTTTGGTAGAATGATTTTACTTTTTTAAAAATATCAGTTTGCGAGTCAAGAGTACGTCCAGTGGAATCTTCTAGTCTTGAAAAGGATTTATTGAGAAAATTTCTTCTTTCTAAACTCAAAAAGAAAGAAGTTGGCTTTTCACCTTGGTCTAACCATACTGCTTTGGATCTAAGAATTGAGCCTCGGGTTTTAGTTTCGTATAAGTTTTCAAGTTCTAGTCGAATAGTGTTTTTCTCAGTAATTATTTTTTATCCTTAGTAGTTTCATTTTCAGATTCATCAAGATCAATTTCTTTTTCATGTAAAATATCAGAGAGATTTTTTTCTTTCTTAATTCTCTCCTTTTTTAGAAATGAAGAATACTTAATGGTTTCCCCTCTTATCAACAACAGAATAGTTTCGAAAAGAAATGTTGTATTCATCCGTAGTCGTGTCACTTTTATAAAAAGCATCCGTTCCAGATATACTGTTTTTAACTTTACTAACATAATTTTTATCTCTCAATAGTGTGTTATTAAACTTCCAAAATCCTTCTCCGCGTGGCAAGTCTGAGAGTTTAAACGTCACAGATATTAAAGAAAGGTCTGTTTTGAAGCCTGGCTCTATTGCTGATTCTGTAATAGATGGTAACATGTTCTGGGATACGAGAAAGTAGTATAGTGGGATGCATGGGTTGTCGCCAGGTGTATCGACGACCATAGGGGTTCATTTGTCGCCATGGGTCATGGAAGTCTAAATCATCTTTTAGTTGTAGAATTTCGTCTCTAGATTTAGGGTTATTCATATGTTTATAATTGAATGTGTCAATAGAGAAATCTTGTACAACATTCCAGTCGCCACATAGGACCACGTGGTCACTATGTAGAGCTTTGGTTTTCTGGGAAAGGGTTACATAAAAGTCTGGGTCATCATGGTTTGGGCCGTACAAGCTAATAGCAAGCCTATAAGTTTCTACTGTCATTTCAATCATTAACATATTACCTTCTTCATCTGCCGTTACCTCTTGCAACTCAAAATCAAGCCATTTAGAGCATAGAATTGCGACACCACGCGAATTACTCCTAAATGAACTAAAAAAGCAGTTTTTATTTCCCCCATTCTTCCTGTATAGATTTTTCCATATCTTGTGTAAAATGCACATCTTGTAGGCAATATATATGACCTTTTTTACGTTTAAAAAAAGTAAACAATTCTTTGCGCTTTTGTTTGTCATGTAGACCCCTACAATTCTGTGATACCACTCTTCTTTTCTCAACAATTATTCATGATCAAAATGTGTAACAAATTGACTGTAGCAAAGTTATTTTGAATTACATAGTAATGTTTACGGAGACATGTCAAAGATTTTGTAGGAGTAGATCTGGGATACAAGATGGAAAACGAAATTAACTTTGTAAAAATGGAGACAAAAAGAGAACAATTAAAACATTTGATCGGTTGTAGTACTCTACAAGCCGCAACCCAAGGGTATTGGAATAAAACTGATTCCATATAATATCGATACTCACAGTTTGGGATCCAAAACACGTAAATCCAATAAAAGAAACACAAAATACACAGCACAATAGGTCACATTGCGTAGCGGCAATCACGCCACGTGGTATGGTCTGACACACAGTTTCCCGCGCAAAGCGTGCAGAGAGTACACGCGGTCGTGGTAGTATGTTTGAGCGACTTATTAAATCTAAATAATAAAGGAATGTCAAAAGGATGCCGTGATCAGTACAACAACGATTTATCTTGAACTGAAAAAGAAACAAAACATTTAGGGGTATTTTTTGTCAATTACGGACGAAGGTCAATTATAACAAAGATTTTTATGTCCAGGAGGTCCATCGTTAAGATGAGTTGCAACTTGATACGCATATTTCACATTTATTGTGTTTGTGAAGTAAAAAACGGAAAAGTTAAGTCAACTAGAAAAGTAAAGTTTTGATCTAGTCGTATTTTTTCCAAGGAGAGGGTGGAATTGATGGATCTCTCGTCTCCAAGACCACCTCGGTTCCTACCACTCTGACTCTAGTCCAGAGTTTGGTGGTTTCACGGATTGTATTTGCCTGCCGTCCAAGAATAGCTCGCCGCTTTTTCATCAGTCCAGGTAGGTCTGTCTGGACGCTAAAGCCCGTCCACTTCAACAACTTTCTGGAGCGGTAAACTGTTACGCGGTCATTTATCTGGAGAAATGTAGCAATAATACTCCGGGGAGCGGAGGGGAGGTGTTCTCTTTGATACTCTGACTTAGACAGGCGGTGTGCAACTTTAAAATATATGTCATTTACTCGCTGTTTACTAAAGTTAAGCGATCGCACAAAATTTTTTCTTAGCACTCGCTCCGAATCTTCCTCTGGTTCCTCCGGAATTCAATAGAAGAGGAGGTTTGTCCTCCTATCGTGGGTGTCTTTAAGGACTTCTTGTCTTTGCAAGGTTGCATAGGCCTGTTTAAAGTCTGTCAGTTCATCACAGAGAGCTTTAATTTCATCCATGTGCGTTGCGACCACGTGGTCAGTGGCGGCAATTTGTCCCTTCATCTCTGTCAAGTCTATTTTAATTGAGTCAATTGACACCTGCAATTCAGATTTTACATCTTTAATTAACTCTGCCAACCTTTTTTCTGAGGCTTGTACAACCTCTTCCACTGTTGAGTTTTGGCGTGTGTGTCGTTGGTCCGGCATGGTACACGTGTCGCAGAATACAAAGGAAATGTTTGAAGGGAGTTTTTTTTTCAAAATATCTTTCAGAATAAGGTAGATATGATTAGATATTGAGTACCGATAATAGTCACTTGTTAAAACTTGCTAATATTTGCTTTACATAAAAATAAAGTCCGTGGGTTGCGGAGCTCAGTTGACTCACGTCCGACCTTGTTCCATGCGCAACCGGAAGTCTATATAACTTGTTCTCTATTCATCTCTCCAACTTATAAATGCCTCTCAAAGAAGTTAAAGAGGATTGGTAAATATATAGAACGTCATAATAGTGCATTTTGATGTTTTGTATTGAACGAAAAATGTCATGGGAGCAGATAAACAACGAGTTCGAAGAACGAGTTGTTTCTCTGCTCCCATGACATTTTATACATTTTCACGCCATACATACTTCCGCGTTGAGGTTACCTTGACATTGGTATTAGTACGCCGATGACCGAATAACGCAATTGACCTGAATCCCACATTCCTCCGCATGACGTCAAGTATAGCAAGTACGACTTTCACATCTTACAATAGCAACAAATAGATAAAAAGAAAGATATTTTGATCAAATTCAGAATTGATTTAATATGATAAAGCATAAATCAAACAATGATCAAGCTATTTTGTTTATAAACAATCGTGTAGAAATCAGTAACTTTTAAAGTTCAAGGTCATTTTCAAAATTTTCAAATACGTTGTCGTCATATTGGCTCGCGTCGTCAGTTAGTCGGATTCACTGTTGAAGATAACACATCTACGCTTTCGCTACTGATTTTCATGGTTCATGGTATTTGTTTATAATTGTAATCAAATCCTTTGGAAATGAGAGCTTTTGTGCAACTCTCGCAAACTGGGAAATAGCTGCTTCGGGAAATCCAGGAAGTCCCAAGGTTCAGATAAAGTAGAACCGGCAGGGGTGCAATACGGAATCTCGAGTGCAATACGGAAATTGAAGACGGATTCCGTATTGCACGCTTGTATTACTATCCTAAGTTTACATGGGTATATAATAATGTTAGATTGTTATGATATTGTATTACTATAAAATGGCAGATTTGTCAAATTTTGACATCCTGTTTGATTGTATTTTTGTCAAATTTTGACACTTCTTTTAACAGAGATACTTTGGATCACTTTGCACTGTTTTTAAGACTACTTCAAACCAATTCCATCTGTCACGCTTTCATCAGAAGTTTGAATTTCAGAAATTATCTTTTTATGTAGAGATCAGTCATCAACCACGCAAACTTTCTCTACATGTTTTTTGTTCCTAACGTCACAAGAGATTTTGGTCTTGTCAGGTTTTTAATCTATTAAACGATTCCTTATTTAAACGACATTTTATCAAATATTAATGACAGCATTGCCGAAAAAGGTAGTTAGGTATTTTGCAACAAAAGCATTTTCACATCGGTTTAACCATGACCTTTGCGAAACTTCGTCGTTGATATATGAATATAATGCGGGAGTATGTCCCATCAGTTTTAACTTATCATGAACCTTAAGTAAAACCAATACTTTATTAAACGGAGATAGGACATTTCCAATCAAACCAAACTGAATTTGCTATTGACATTTACAACAAGTATCCATCAGGGAACTTTAGACACTGAACAAGTAAATTGTAAAACGAAAAACTTTTTTTCCCCTAGAGATCTCTTAGTTTAACTCATTTTGCGATTGAATATTAATCTAATTTTCTTTCGTATATGAAATACAAGGGATCGTTCGCCCCCAAACAAGTCATGGTGATGTAATGTTTCTGTAGTAAAAGAAGTAGCAGGTTAGTATATATTAGGTAATAGTGACAAGCATTTAATACTTTTGTAACTCCCATACATTTTAAATTTCCTGAAATCGGAAAAAAGTGTATATTTTGACTCTACCATTATAATACATCATAATTTGCAACAAAGAGTAATTCAGCTTATTGAAACCATGGGTAAACAGGGGCTGGACATTCTCCATTTATTTATGTGTCTAGACTCCAGAAAACGATGGCCATTTTATATTTTTCATTTTCACACAATTATGATATATGAAAACTACATGTATTCCTTTCAAAACAAGTTTCAAGCAAGTAGTCGCGCCCTGCCATGTGTAAGAATATCTTTCATTAAGACCACATTGAATATTTACGGTTTGAAGTTTTAAAGTGTTTTAAGAACACCAAGAAACATTACCAACAAATGTATTTTTGATAGAGCATTTATATTATATAATATAGAAATATAAACTATATTTGTTCGACTTTTACTTAAAGCAATGAAGTTTATCAAATAAAACCGAAGTAAATTCAGTAAGTGTGATAATCTAAAAAAGTAAAAATACGGAAGAATACATTCTTCCTCAGGATTAACTTGAAATTGAGTTTTCTACATTTACAAGCCAACTCCTTTTCAGGGCATATCATTTGATAGTAATTATAATAGTTTATTAGTTTTTTAGGCCATCGGCCCATGTACAAAGCATTTTGAACACAAACATTATTACAAAGTGACAAATACTACGTCTTGCGAAGAGATAGGCAATGTTTACATAATTTGCTACATTTAAAATACTTTCATACTCCTTTCTGTTTACAAGTACAGTTGGAATAAAAGGTAGGATTATCAGAAAATCTGAGTGGTATATATTTACTTCTCATTAAATCATAATACGGGCAAACAAATAAAAAATGTAACACATCTTCTACTACAATATGATTACAATTCTTACAGATACACAGATGTATATCTTTACCTGCCGTCGACCAACAGTTGTTTGATTAGGCAATTGATCTAGTCTTAGTAGACAAAAACACCTCCTTAATTCCCTGTTCCTAATATTCGTAATATAAAATTCTGTATCAAAAATTTATTTTAACTGAAGATAATCCCCTGAATTACTAGATGAAGATATCTTACTGAAAATTGCTTGTATATTACAATCACATAGGCGCTGTTTAAACAGTTCTAAGAACATATTAATATTACCAATATCCTGAGAAAGCCAAAATTAAATAGTAATTCTCTCACATAACTTGCCCACGTTGTTCTGCCAGATTCATCAAGGCGTTTCATTAAAATATAACCTTGCCTTGGATACCTTCTATTTTCCATCCTTAAAAGATTGCACCAATATTTTACACATTTAACATGATAATCAACATACAACTGATAGACATTTGATAGTCGTTATCATTGTAATGACAAAAACAGATTTCATCATAGAGACGAATTCCATTTTGTCATTTATGAAGTGAGATGAAGTTTACTGTCTTTCCAGTATAAACCCACATTACTTAACTTTCTTAATTTAACCAACCTTCTGTAAGCTTTACTTAAAAATACCTTGACGTTCGCTTGTGGAACGTTTTATTTAGAGTAGAAATTGCAGCAAACTATTAAGTCTGTAAAGCTTTACTAAATACTTGAGCAAATTCCTTGTCAAATACCAAAGGTTTGGGCTATGGTAGTGTCATATGTTTTATATGATATTTTAAAACAAAATTGAAAGAAAAAACCGATTTACTCAATACCTTATCGTGGTGTGATTGGTTGATCTGGTTAAAAGAGTCATGCTTAAATGCACCTGGTAGGGTTACCCAAGCATGACAGGTTGACGAATAGAGGCCAGACCAGATTTTAGTCATTCGAACCCAGCTGTCATTCTCTCACTGTGCCGTTCTTTCTGTATGTCCCCTCATCCTTTCGTTACCTTTTCGCGACTATTTTGTATGATTTTCCTCGATACAAATTCACTTCAGACTGTTAGTTTACATTCTTTCGAAAAAGGACTTTTTTATTTGTTTCCTTAAGTAGAATAGAGTGACGTTTGAGGTCATCCATTTGCCTCTGTTAACCAGGGCACACGCTCAAGACGAAGGTTGATAAGTGTCAAATAGCGCACTATTTAAGCTGGCTGACTGTTATCTACGCCTACTAAGAGTCATCTTCAAGAAAGATTAATTTCCTGATGCATTAAAAACTTTTAAAAAAACTTTGATTAAGATATGAAAAAAATTGTAAAGGGAAGATCAATATGTATAGGTTTACTTGTGGGGACTTGGTAACACACAGACCTGTCTTTATGCTTTTTGACTGTAAACGAATAAAGAAAGACACGCGTTGATGATATGAATTTAAATATTGAAATCGTGTTATTTGATCATGTAAGGATGATTTCCTTTTAGCTGTAGCTTTATACAAGGTTTGATAAATGATTGTGGTCGCGGAGCACATCCGTGTCGTCTCTAAGTCAACGTATGCTGCACTTGCAGTTGCTGTTAAATCAATACCTTAGTAATTGAAATGAATTTTGCAAACAGAACAGGTCATAGCCTAAATTTATAAACCAGATGCTTTTCAGAATTAATCCATTCTTGGGTCTGATTGTTTGACGTGACAAAGAGCACTGTTAGTTTTTCTGTTTTGAAAGGATGAAAGCATCGTCATTATGGAAATGTAGTTCTTCATTTTAGGTGTACAATTACAATAATTTGATATGTTTTTCTCTTATGCCGGGAAATTTACAGAAACCTATGTAATGAAAATACACATCGCATTTAAAAAGGAAATCATGCAATTGTAATTGCTAATAAATAAGTATAATCTATTTGGTATTGCATGAATATTAAATAAAAATAAGTTTTCAACTTAAGAGGGACACAGAGTATGTTGTTGGTGTCAAATATTTTAAAGTTCATATAAGGTGTCATTTGAAACAGAAAAACAGTTGATTTTAAGAAAATAAACATGTAAATGCCTAACAGTTCAGTATAGTGACACTTATCAGGTTACTTTTTGAGATTTATGATTGAAAACCGGACGGTGTCGCGCGCCATTGCTCAATGGTAATTTTGAAAATCTTTTTACTGGAGATACAGAAACAAACAAAGATTGATAGTGCTAAATAGGCAATTAATATACGTGTAAATGGAACGCAGGATTCCGACTTCTTTACAATTATATGACCGTTTCTTATTTCCAATACCAAAAATAAAAAAAATACCATTGGGTTTGAGGAGATAAAAATGTAACTTCAAACAGGGGATTTGAACTCAGCTCAGGTCATATGTAATTTCGGCTCTCATTTCAGCCTATTACCAAATGTGTGACCTATATTCTGTGATGATGTTGCAGGTGGATATCTTGTATAACATAAGAGTACACGTCCAAGAAATTACATGTCCAACTGCAAAGACAACATTACGACATACACTGGAATGCCGTCAACAAATTTCAATTTCTCTGCGTTTCCTTTGCACCTATCAAACCATTAATAAGCTAGTGAACAAACACTTTGTGAATTCTATCTTAAGGCGAATTTAACAGTCTGCAGTTTGCAGATCAATGTAATGAAAGAACAGGACAGCATGATTTCTTATCAATTTATGTAACACCGGCAGTGTCCCGCAGTGGACATCTACATCAGTCTCGTAGCACGCTAAATGTAGGTGGTGAGGTTGCAGGCTTAACTTTGTTACTTGACGCATACTTACTCTTTGAAAGATAATTCCTTTTGTCTTTGTCCGTACGTTAGAATGTTTTGCTAGTAGGAGTGAGTACAGTCACTGAAGCAAAAAGCTAAGTTTATTGTATATCAAACACATTCAAGCTGTCGCCAGTTCACCTACTGATGATCACATTTTGATATTGTGTATTATGTTAAAGGGGCTGTTGCACATTTTAGATAGCACGGAAACGAATATAACGAAACTGTTTTGTAATCAAAAGAAGCAGTTTGAAAAAGAACGCATCATGATCGGTAAAGCTATGGGAGTCCATTTCCCTACCTCGAACGATCACTTCCCTACCTCAAAGTGCGTTTGTTTTAAACTTGATTCTTTCTAATATGACTACGAATGACCAGGTAGAGCAATGGAATGGTTTAAGCCCTTTCCAATCATAAATACATGTACAGCTGTTGAACATGAGGTTCTTACACTGTTCTTAATTCCCTATGTAAAATCATCATTTTCGGAAATTTTGAAATTGTGACAAATTCTTTAAAACATTATTTACGGACCATTCGTTTGGATCAGTTATGTTACGGGTTCATTTCCTTACTACTTTTTAAAGGAACTTACATGTGGTATGCCGGAGACCATTCTTGCGTTACCAAAAAGAGGCATGGGGTAAATGTTCTATGTTTAGAATTTTCACATGTCTTTCAAAATATATTGATTAAACATAATTCGGGCAAAATTTCATCAAAATAGTTGATATTAGTTATAGATATAAAACATATTTCGTTATCTACAAAATAATGTTGGCATGAAAGTTGGATTAGAAATCTATAGAAAGTTATTATTTTCATTTTTGACAAAAAATTTGAGTCTATGCCAAATGTGTTACTGTGGTAGCAGTATGAACCCCTTTTGTCCCCCACCGTGTATAGAAATTAGAGCCATTGGCTCTGAAGCCTATAAGGTTATCTATGTTTATTTAATAAATGTCACAAGGTCATCTATAAGGGATGTCACAGGATCACCAACTCCATTTTTTGAATTCTCATCAGCTTAGGAGATTGCAGAAACAATTCTACTTACCGAGACGCTTACTTCTTCAGAAGAAAATGAAGTAGGTTTGAAGGGCATGGCTCCTTCGGCCTATCGGGCTTATCAGGCCAGGTGAACTCAATTGAAATTTTGATTGGTGTCCGACTTCAGCAAGTCTAATTATTACTGATACTAGATCAGAGAATGATACCAAGAAAATAAATTAAGAAAAGCGTATATCACCCAAATGCAATACTCTTTCCCTTGATTAAACAGTATGGATATTCTTGTCTGAAATTTGATTGATGTTAGTACTGGTACAAGCAGGTGACATGGTCGAGCTAATTTTCAAATATTTTAAATTGTCGTCTAAACGACACATCTACGGGTATTCAGCATCTCTATATAAAATTTGATTAAATGAGATCAAAGGTTGAAAAATAGTGAGTGGACGTGGAATTTTAGAAACTTTGAAAAATAAAAACGAGAGTGTTAAGTGTTAATCATAACTTACCATGACTTACATTGACCTCCTGAAACATTTTCTGCATGACAAATAAAGGTATAGAACTTGACTATCAAAGAATATACTGCTAATTATCTCCGACTATTTAGCTGAGGATATAGAAATAATCTCTGTCCATTGGTCTACATATGCAATGTTTTATTAATCGGTCTTACAAAACCTAAAATCTTATCTCTATGACTTTTCGTATAAAGAATCATTGTTCTTATTTGTAAACTCCATCGAAAATAAATCATTAAAAATAACACAAAAATGTATATGGGTGTATCCACAGTTAACAGTGTATCAATTGTCAAGGTTTTATTATCTTTTTTTAATAGTTAAGATTTAGTCTTTATCAGCCCATCATTAAGAAAAAACGACATAGACAACATATGTTATTTTTCAAATGGTAAGTAGGCGTCAAGTATTGAAGCTATGACTATCATCCCCACCTACATATAGCGTGTACCGAGATTGATATAGGTGTCCACTGCGAAACATTGCCAGTTTTAAAGAAATTGATGTGAGACGTTGGTGTTCTTTTAATTCAATGTATTTGTCTGTAAAATATTAGCACGATACGTAATGCAGGATAAAGGATAATTCGGAAAGGAATGGAATAAAAATTGGATAAATGCATGAATCACAAATATATCCAATTAAAGAATTGATTGTCTTTAAGGTTCGTTTATACATAAGAATATATATTGTCATAGCTTATCTTTCTTACCAATATGTCTGCAAGTACTTGATGATACTTAATTTTTGCAAGTGGCAATTTTTAGTGCATTGCGTAATTGCACTGTACGGGTTTCAGTAATTGTCTACTAACAAGAGGAAAGCAAAATATAATGGTATCATTGAGTACCTAAAACGACAGTTTTACATATTGGTTACTTTCATTAGGTGGGTACTATTAGCACATGGTGCTTTCATAAAGTTTATGCAACTAGAACAACATTAAGAGCGCTTTGTTGTCATGTTGTTAATCATTCAGAGTGTAAAAACAAATGAATACTGAAAAATATTACATGGCTTGAGATTACTTAAGTATCGAAGTAAAAATGGGTTTAACGAAAGCATGACATGACTTGCGATCACTTAGGTTTTGGTGTCAAGACGGCTTCAACGGAAGCATGACAATCTTGTGAACACTAAGGTTTTGATGCACTTAGGTATTGATTTCAGGATGAGTTCGACGGAAGCATGCCATAAAGTGATGTAGAAGAAAAGTTATTTTCGTGGATCTTGGATGAAATTTTGTGACAAGATACGGCTATAATGGGAACATCTTTAGATGATCCGACCATAAGCTTGTAGTATATAGAATTAAAAGTATAACATTTATGTGTCGTTGTTTTATTCGTTTGAAATAAAGAAAATCTTTAAGACAGGGGTGTTTGCTATTCCCGATCAGCAAAGTTTTACATATTGCTCTTTGGTATACAGTAGTTATTTGTGTTTAAAAGAGTTTGTTTAATTTGTAAACATGAAATAAATCATTCTTGAAGAGACAGAGAGACACTGCAAAAGAAGGTGGACAGATGAGGAAGTAGGCGTAGAGGAACAGACATAAGTCAGTTGAAACAAAAAGGCAGTGTTCCAAATGTCACTTATAGACTAACATATAACGTGTAAAAGACGATGGGCGTGTTCCCTGGTTAACATTAGAGTGACTGACATCAAACGTCACTGCAGTGAACGAAAAATAAAATAAAGTTGTTGTAAACGTACATATTTTCTTATTTGGTACGAGAATCGGCGAGGTTGATTGTAGATCTTTTTTTAGTCTAAATATTTGCTATGGTTATTAAAGGAAATGATAGATTTACAATGTAAGAGCGAAATTGTGATAGAAGAAGTAGTCCAGCGATACTTATCTATGTTTTTTTGTTAGCCAGACTCAAACTGAGCTGTGACACCCCTTTAAATATGTTTATATCGGTATTTACAAAATTGTTAAGATAGTTCACAGCTGATAGGCAAATTACTATGATATTTACCTTTTAACTGTTTAATTGTATGTTACTTTCTTAATTAAGTTAAATATTTGCTGATCGAGTCTAAGACTGCCCAGCCTCAAGCTATGATAAGAATCTTGGTTAAAAGAGACCCTGAGAAAGTTCTTGCAGAGTTAACAGTGAAATACCGCCAGCAACGAGTCACGAGACAAAACATCTAAAAATATGACACTACCCAAGCCTGAACTTCAGACGTCATTAGTTCAATTCTACAGTAAAGCTTGACAGGCATAGTTTGCTGTAATCTTAGCGATAAAAAGGTTTTTAATAGATTAGCATTTGGCATTTCATTTTATTACAGCTATACTAGTTTTCATTTAATAACTCGTAGTTTAGTCTGTTGACATTATACAGTTATAACAGTAATCTTCAAATTACTTAATATTGTTGTAATATATTTTGAGTGATACACAACAAAAATAGGAATCGTCTGTTTAACGATATCCGTTTTTTGTCATGAAAATGCGGAAAACTGTACCTGCGAAAAGAGTATTTGTATTTTGTCAATGTTTTTAAATAAATTTTTAAACACGAGTAAATCTTGTAACAGAATTTTTGTAATGTGTTATATATGCAGAATTGGCAATTTGGTTTTGTTAAACGTCATTGTTTCAAGCATAAGCAGAATAATAGTATGATGTTGCCCAGTATATATCCATTATGAAAACAAACCGCTGTCAAGCAATGATGAGTTTGCCAATTTTGTCAGGTTCTCAAAATACTTCAAAACTTACAGTCGTAATCAACTTGCTTTAATCGCACCGAGAAGAGGATATTCTTAAGAGATTTGTTTGAAAATTTAGAATATAACATACCCAACTGGCCGAATTCAATGAACCATGTACATTTGATTTATTACAAACAACATCTTTGTGATTGTCATGTTATTGGTGTCCAATGTTTCCCAGGGAATTGGATTGGCTATAATTGTGATAGTGATGGACAGGTGGATACATTTCTAGAACAATTACTTAAAGACAAACAATTTGCGTAGGCTGTCTGTAAGTGCCTCTCTTTTGTTTCATCAAGACAGGGTTTATAATTTGTTATTAATTTGTTACTAATGTGTCATAATGCTTGTTCCAATTCACAAATGAACGATGAACTTCCTGATGTCCAGTTCGGTTATAACTATCTTTCACCAGTTCTTTTACAAATTATGATTTATTAAAATCATACATGAAAACTATATATTTGGCATGCTTTCCAAAGGTTAAAAAGTGTTATAATGTTCGAATGTAACAGTATGAAATGCTTGTCATTATTACCTTACATGTACAAACCTGCCATTTCTTTTACTAAAGAAACATTGAATTGCTTTGCAAACAATAACTTTTTTATGATAGATGTCCCTTCTTTCATGTATTGTGTATTGTTCATTATGTATTTAGATAATCATGGAATGAATTCATAAGGGACTTTGTGATAGTGATGGTGTTAAATATATATGAACTTAATATAAACGAATATAATTTGAAAATATAAACAAAAACAGTTGCATAAGATATATTCAAACATTTGTCTATACCTTGTGTAATATAATCAGCAATTCAAGTAATTATAACCCTACCAAAAGTAATTTTCTTTGGATACAGAAATTCCTTTTATCCATCCATCCGTCCGTCCGAGCTAGCTGTCATTTTCCAGTAAAGAAGTAATAATCCATAAGGCCTAGCTCTTTGAATATTGGTATATGGATTATTTGCTCTTATTTTTCTAACAATCATTTTTGTTCGGTTTCATGTAAAAATATCACAGAAACTATTAAAGGACAAGAACTCAAGAACTATATGCTCGTTGAAGCTTCCTATACAGAAAAATGTCATGTGAAGCGGTGCAATTTGGGGTTTCAGCTTTCTTCCTATATTTATTCTTGGCTTCGACTTTGGCTATTTTATCTTGGTATGTAAAAGAAACAGCACGTGTCGTGGCGAATTTTAGGTTTTAGGTTTTCGACTTCTGATATTTGTTTTTGACTGTTTTCATGGAAACACAAGCTTCAATACAGTTTGCAGAATAGAACCTTTAAACCTTAATTCTTAGCAAAATGGCAGTAAGAATCTTGAAACAAACAACTTCTTTAAGATACATTCATTACCATGGTACAGAGGTATTAGTTATAAATGGTGTATTAAAGTAAAAAGCTTCATAACTTTGTTGCAGTATATTTCACACATTTACCATTTGGTGGAGGATATAACCGACAATGTCTGCATATCGACCAATTTTCAAAAAATAAACAAAAAAAGTATCTTTTTTTATTTTAAAGTAAAGAAATGAATCCATGTGGTCGTTAACTTTATCTTTTGAGTATTAACAACGTCAAGTGGTATATGTTGATAAGATACATTGCCCTGTGATTCTCTTTTGACAAGTTGCATTGGTTTTCATTACTAAGATAGACAAAAAATAAAATAATCCTCTCGTTTGTCAATTATAAAAAGTAACGAAGCTATGGCTGTCACATCCCCACCTACATATAGCGTGCCACGAGATGGATGCAGGTGTCCACTGCAGAAAATTGTCAGTGTTAAAAAATGATCGGAAATCATGATGTCTTTTTCGTTCCTTGTATCAATCTTCATTGCCAAGAGTTATGTTGAACATAACATCATATAATGACATAGCCCACCATTCTTGCCAAAATGTATAACAATCTTAAATAGGTTCCAAATGTGTCTGCTCATAAGGGTTTTTAAGAATGCAATTCAAATTCATATAACAACTGGAACTTGTCAACAATATTTACAACTACAGTTTTGATTCAACGTTTAAACCTGTCATAGTCTGTAAACAAACACAGTAGAGAATATTTTTCTCTATTGAATTCAAACGTTGAAATTTAAGGCATGTTTAGATTTAGAAATAGATCTTCTATTTTAGATTTTCAAATTTTAGACATAACTATGAATGTTGTGTTCAGCTTAGCAGTTACGATAAATAAGGAAATAACCTGTGACATAGGTGTCATTGAGACCGATGCTACAATAATACAGCAATGAGGAGGTTATCAACAGTCATAATATATATCGTTCACATGACCGTGTTGCACACATATAAGATAAGTTGTGTGACTAGTATCGCCTGAGTGTCTCCCTTCATGGCAACTGCCTAAATGGCTGACATTGTTGTTGACAACAAAAGTTAGGAAGCGGTATTTTATGACTTTTAGAATGAAAATTGTGAATATTTTTAAGGAAAAGTATTTTGACAATTAGATAAATACTTTAGTCTATGCAAATACCATCAAATAATCATATTTTTCATGCTTGAATTATCTATACTTTAACTTTGTAAATTGACAACTTCATCTTCATAAAAGCCTTTTCTACGAGAAATTATTGTAAACTACTAATGTAATGATAAGAAAATATTATTTATCTATTCAATTTCCTTAGAAAAATTGAAAAGATAAATTTGGGGAAAGTTCACACACCTCTAAAAAGGCTAAGCATGCCATCCTACTGATACTACTTTCTCGCTGACTTATTTCTTATGAAAAAGCGTCTGTTGATTGATACTTTTTTACGATCATTTGAAGTTAACATCAACTCAAATTCAAATATTATATTGAATTTATTAATCTTTTCAATGCTAAAAATAGTTACTAGAGAATAAATAATTTTTTAAGTTATAAATATAGATATTTCTGTCAGTCAATTTCGGCTTTAGACAATACCAATTTGGGTTATTCATGCTAGTTACAAAAATTATATATATTAATATATCAACAGAAATTTAATGGTTTTCATTTAACTGTAAATTTATCTCCCTAGGTATTTTATAATGACCAACCTACATTGACAAAATCTAATGTCCCACTAATTTCATAACTCATGGGCCCAGGTCCTTCGTCATCTCAAAAGTTAATTAGGATCTGCTAATAAATGCACAAATCAGTTCTTATATATAACAAAAATGCTATCAGTATTTATCTAACACTAAGAATTTACGATTAAATATTCTATGTTGAACATATTACTTAGATTAAAAAAACTTCAAAAATGTCAATAATTTTCCCCATATCAAATGTTCTCAAATTTTGATTGCTTTTTACAGAACCATGAATCTCAAAAGCGTCTTTCAACCCCATTTATCATTAAATAAGACTTTACAGCTGCACTCAAATTTTTAAAAATCAAAGCATGCATTGTTGACTGAGTATCACTCAGATAATTTGAAAAGGTATGATAGTTTAGAGAAACTGATAATTTGTTAATCCTGTGAAAGGCATATCAGTTGTTTTGTTTGATTCTTCATACGTCTCTCAGCATCATTTGTGAATCTAACAAACAGGGAGATATTCCCTCCGGTGTGCTCAGTGTTTCGCATCTAATGGAGTATTTAATGCATAAGTGCACATCAACATTTCGTATAAACAACAAATGCACAGATACTGAATATCTCTCGATTACTAACGATCATAATCCATTTACAATGCTTATACTACATTTTTTAAATTGATTATGTTATAAGATTGCTTTAATATACAATATTTCATTCCTTATTCTCAGTTCAGAGTTTAGGTAATTTCAAAAGCTACACACATTACTAGTTGAGCCGTTTTCAGCTGTTCAACTGTTCATAATTTTTAGGGCACAGCTGACCATAGATTTAAATATCTCTAAGCCGACTTCAGCTGTCTTAAATGTTTTCAATGTTGATTACAGGTCAGTTGTAAAGAATAATAAGTATTTTACTGCATCCATTGAAAGCATAAGTAAGTGCCTATGTAATCATATGCCTTAAAAAAGCCAATTTGGAGCGAAAAAGCGTGCTATAGTACCTTTAAGCACACGGTTCTCTGCAGATTCTGGACAATCGTCATTGTCTTTACCATTATATGAAATTTTAATGGATCCATGAACATAAGTGAGAATATATCATTCTTCGAAAAATATTATCACAAGTGCAATGTTGTCAACCCTGTTAGAATAATGAACAATCTGTATCTGATGAAACTGTTTTATATGCTTTGTGAAAGACAAGTGATAATGTACCCTCTGTCAAAAACTGTATTTTATCATCCAAAACTGTGTTTTACAGGAGATATCGCTTATTGAAGATCAAGGGATATCTCCTAGTAGATATTGTTTTGACAGTAGATTTTGAACAAATCCCTGTTACCGTCAAATTCATGACATCACAATTGGTTTACATTATCAAGTAATGACATCACAATGCTATGACGTCATCAGCATGCCAAATTCAGTGATATGACTTCACCGCACTGAGAGTCTAAGAGGAGTGCAGTGTTCAGAAATATACATTTTACACGGATTCGAAATGAAAAATTATTTTGGATGATAAACATTATCTCACCCTCGTGTCTTCTGATATCAAATATATCAACACGAGTCTATAAAAGTAAAAATATCCGAGGCAACTTTTATAGAATCATATTGATATATTTGATATCAGAAGACACTTGGGTGAGATTCTCTATTTGTAGCATGGGGTAGATAACAAGTATATCTATATTGCTATATAGTTATCATCAGTTATTTACAACATCTGAAAATAGATTACATATTCAAGTTCAGGAAAAGCCTTTGAAATCTGAACCGGAAAACTGTAATGCTGGTGGTTTGGGAAGGATAATCACATTTATCAGTGCTCCAATATCAAATGTGCATATGAAGAGCTTTTAATTCCATTTTTGAAAATAAAAAAAATATTTGATAAAAGATACCTAGAGATTGTAAAAATTAACTCATATAAATCTGAAATTCAGACATTTTTGAAGGTCAATCAGGGGCAGTGAATTCAAGAATACTTATTTCTGATGCAAAGTAATCTAGAAATATCAATACAGAGTATATTTTTCAACAAATATATTTTTCCTAAAAGGATTCCTATTTTTTATATATACCCCTCTAAAAAAGACATGTTATTCAGTCAATAGTAATAATAGCCTTTAGAAGTATGTCCTGTTGCATGATCTTAAATTGTAATTGCCACATAAGTGTTTTGTTCAATAAATAAGCGTTTTATAAATGTTCAAATTTTCTTTGATGTTTCATATTTTTTACCAAAAAACAGACATGATGTTAAACCATGAGCATAAATGACCTTTAAAAGTATGTAATAATGCATGATCTATCATTCTAATCACTACAACATTATATTTTTCAACATGAATACTTCTCATAAAATATTCCAATTTTCTTTCATTTTTTATGCTTTTTCACCCCAAAACAGACATGGCGTTAAAGCTACAACAGAAATGAACTTGGGAATCATGTAATGTTGCATCATCTATCATTCTAGCCAATTCAAAAGTTTTTCCTGCCATACATATATTTTTAAATAAATAATTCCTAATTTCCCTTATTTTTAAGGTTTTTGCCCCAAAAATACATGTTGCCCATGGTTGATTTTGGTAGGGTTTTTCATGGTTCATCAGCACTGCTAAAGGGACCATTTAAAAACAAAATTTGTCTGTTATCGAAAATGTCCGGGTTTTTCATGATTTCTACTGGCCTATAATGTTCTGAAGACAATTTGAAATATGTACAACAAAGTACACTAAACCATGAACAGGTTTTTATCTCACGAACGCACCTTCTTACCCGACTTGCCGACCTCGTGCAAGGCGAGCTCGCTAGCAGGCAACGTGTCAGCCACGAGGTTTCCACTAACAGTTGGCCGGTAGATTTAACACGATAAGACGTGTGTGGGCTAACAAATTTAAATCTTTTTGAGTTCAGACAAAGTCTGACTTAATATTTATTGGGATTTACACGTTAACACGCGTGTGCTTGTCACAATTTTGCTAATTAGACAAAGTCTGATTATATTTTTCATATTTGTTATATCAAGCCAAAACTTGTAATTTCTATTCATCTTCCATCGTGTTTAATAACACATTTACAAAGTCTTTGAGGCATTTTGTGACATAGTACTACAGCCTTGTAGCTATAGTGGGTATTTCTTTAGTGGGTATTTCATGTGTTTCTTACTTTCACATTACACTGCACTTTTTATGATTATTTAACATCTTTAAGTTTGGAGGTCGGAGTGGATCATTATTATCTTTCCTTTTTCTTCTCACTATCTCACTTTCATTCTACTGCATTCACTCTTCAAAACGAAATGGTAGCAGAGCGTGGTTATATTCACTCAAACTGACAAAACATCTCATTTAAATCTCATTTTTATAAATTTCAAATTTGTCACACATACAACATGAAGACACATAAAATTCCAACTCGCTCACTCGCATGCACTACACAATGCACTTCACAAAATTAAAGGGGAATACCATTGTGTGAGGCAGTGTAGTCAATGGTCAATTGTTCGCAATTTACATTATGGCTTCCAAGTCTGAATCGGGTCTTGATGAGATACGCGACACTGGTGGTCAAAAGGACCGTCAGGATGTTGGGCCTTCCACTACACAGTTAGAATTGGGGATCTTTCAAATGAAGCGTCACAAAACTACAGTTAAATCAGCTATAACAAAAAACAAAAACAAATTAAGTGCTCTTCTTGAGGAGGAATTTCCTTCTCGTAGAAAAATACGCGATCTGATAGATCATCTTAGCTCTCTGCAACTGGAAGCAGTAGATATCTTGCTTGAACTTTCCACAAGTTACACTCAAATTGGTGATAAAGAAATGGTCAAAACTACACTTAAGGAAATAAGTGAAGTTGAGGCAAAATGTGAGACTGCTATAGATCAAGCTGACATATATCTTAAAAACACAGTTTCACATCATTCAAAACATGTAGAAGGTAGTGCTCATGAGATTACTGAAATGTCTCTAGCTGCAAATAAACCAAAATCACATCAACCTACAACAAAACATTCTGTCGAGAGTATCACTACTTCTAGCAACAAAGACATTGGCAATGATCTGTGGAAACAGCTCAAACGTATTTCAATCCCAGTATTTACTGGTGACATTAAAGCTTATGAAGGCTGGAAGGCTGCATTCATGGCATGTGTTGACAAAGCTCCTGCAACAAATGAATACAAGTTGCTACAATTGAAGCAATATTTAGCAGGCGAAGCTTTAGAGCTTATTGTAAGATTGGGGCATAGTGGAGCTGTATATGATATAGCACTTGAAAAGCTTGACAGAAAATATGGAGGTTCACGACGTCAGCTTGCAATACGTGTGGAAGAAGTTACAAACTTTAAACCATTAAGTCCTGACAGTGCTCGTGATCTTGACAAATTTGCAGATCTTTTAGACTTGTCCATTGTTTCTCTTAGAGAGGTAGATAAGGTCGAAGAACTAGGCAATGGTTGTATGTATTCCTTGTTGCAAAAGAAAATGACAGAAGAGATGATCTGCCGGTACAAAAGGTGGATATATGAACAACAGAGACAAGAGTCTGTTGAAGTCTTGCGGGAATGGGTTTTGCTTGAATCTGAATTTCAGACTGTTGCTTCCGAGATCAAACATGGGTTTTCAGAGCAGAAATCTAAAACCACTTACAAGCCTGGTACCTTTTATGGTGAGCAAAGTAAAAACACACCATTCTGCTTCTTTTGCAAAGCAAACACACACAAAATATGGTATTGCAAAAAATTCAAAGATCTATCAATAGCCAAGAGATTGATGACCGTGAAAGAGCTAGGTCTTTGTGAACGATGTTTGCTCAAAAAACACAATGCTGGCTGTCTCAAGGAGATGAAGTGTGGAATCAATGGTTGTGAAGATAATCACAATTGGTTGTTGCATGACAATAAGAAGCAATTCGATAAAAGTCAACAAAAATCAACTTTTCCTAAATCGCCAAATACGTTGACTACAACAATGTCAACAACCAAAGTTTCACATTTTTGTGCCCTTCGAACCATTTCAGTGGTAGTCAAAAATGGCACTCGCAGGCTTGTTGTCAACGCACTTCTTGATGATGCAAGCACACAAACATACATCAATGAGGACGTAGCTAGTGAACTCCATCTACATGGTGAACCCAAGTCTGTATCCGTCAATGTTCTCAACAGTAGAACAGAAACATTCAACAGTATGTCTGTTGAACTTGGACTGGAAAGTGTTGATGGCTCTGTGGACACTACAATTGCCGCATTAACAACAAATAGGGTCACAGGTAAATTGAAAGCCATTGACTGGAACAAGGTCAGTCAAAAGTTCAAACATTTGCGGAGCATTCCATTTCCAGAAGTTAGTCAACGTCCAGTTGTAGACATTCTTATTGGGCTTGACAATTTACAGCTTCACTCCTCCCAGGGTGATGTAACTGGCGGTCCTGGTGAACCAGTAGCTAGACTAACTCCTGTTGGCTGGACTTGTGTTGGTACTCTGGACATCACAGATCAGACAAAGCTATACACTTTCCACACACAGATCATTTTCGAGTCATCCATTTCTTCTGATGATTTGCCTCTGGACAAACTTGTTCAGAAGTTCTGGGAACTTGACCAAGTTCCAGATACTTAAAAGGTTATGAGCACTGAAAATCAGATGGCAGTAGAATCTGTTAAGCAATCCTGTAGTTATGTACATGGCAGGTACGAAGTTGGTATACCCTGGAAAACACCATCCCCAGATTTGCCTGATAGTTATGGTATGGCTTTCAAACGCTTGGTCAGCACTGAGAACAAACTTCTCAAAGAAGATGGTAACAGTGCAAAGATGTACCAAGAGGTTCTTGATCAATATCTCCAGAAAGGATACATCAGGAAAGTCAATACAAATGAAGTTCAACAAACAAAATGGTATTTACCACATTTTCCTGTCATCAAACTTGACAGAGATACAACCAAGGTTCGTATCGTGTTTGATGCTTCTGCCAAAGTTGAAGGAATTTCTCTGAATGATGTAATTCTACAAGGTCCAAAGTTGCAGAATGATTTATTCAGCATTTTACTTCGTTTTCGACAATTTCCAATTGCTGTTATAGGTGACATTGCTGAAATGTATTTGCAAATTGAGATTGCTGAGAAGGATAGATCTTACTTTAGGTTCATGTGGAGATCTTTAGATAAAACCAGTCAACCAGAGATCTATGAATTTTCAAGAGTCGTTTTTGGCATGAATAGTTCACCTTTTCTGGCTCAGTATATTTCTCAACAACATGCAAAACAACATGCTTCTGAATTCCCATTGGCCTCTGAAACCGTCTCCAAGTCCACATATATGGATGACAATATGGACTCTGTTAAAACAGAAAGCAAAGCTTTGCAGCTGTATAGCGAATTACAAAAGTTGTGGAGTCTTGCTGGTGTGCATACAAGAAAATGGATGTCAAATTCATATGCTGTCCTTGATCAGATTCCCGTGAAAAAAAGGCTCAAGGAAATAGACATTGCAAGCACAGAGTTGCCATCTGTAAAAGGCATTGGGTCTTTCTTGGGATGCTGAGAGTGATCAGTTCCAATATCGGTTTCTAAAAGAACAAATGTCCAATTTCAAAATGACAAAAAGGAATTTTCTTAAAGAAACTGCAAAGCTATTTGATCCTCTTGGAATGTTAGCACCATTCATAGTCATAAAGTGGTCTTGCAAGAGATGTGGACAGCTGGAGTTGACTGGGACGATGCTTTACCCAAAGCTTGGACTTTCTTAGACGAGATTCAACATCTCTTCGCCTAACCAGATGTCTTCAATGGACTGCAGAGTCCAAAATTCACGTATTTGTTGATGCTTCCTAAGAAGCATATGGAGCTGCAATCTATGCAGTATCTGTTGTAGAGGGTGAAGTTACTTGTTCACAACTTGTTGCGGCAAAATGTCACGTTGCTCCACTCAAGGCTATTAGCATTCCACGCTTAGAGCTGCTTGGAGCAACACTTGGTGTCAAACTTGCTCAATCTGTTGTTTCAGCCCTAGGTGCCAGTATGGATGCAATAACAATATGGTCTGATAGCCAAAATGTCCTCTGGTGGATCAAGAGCCCAAGTAGATCATTCAAACCGTTTGTGGCTAATCGCATTGGTTTCATCCATGAAACAACAAAACCTTGTCAATGGTTCTATGTGCCTAGCAAATTTAATGTTGCTGATCTTCTTACCAAAGGAATACCAGCACAGCAGTTGTCTGATAGAAAATGGTTGTATGGTCCTGATTTCATAAGTTTACCAAATGATCAGTGGCCTCAACAGACCACAGATTTCAAGGTGAAATCAATGTGCGAGTACAAAACAAAACGGCATCAAGTTTTTCCCTGTTGAGTCAAACAGATTTTGAAACATGGCATTTACATCCCACGAGATATTCTGATTGGGCAAAGTTTTGCCGAATTTATGCTTGGGTTTTGAGATTTATCTCCAATGCAAGAGCACCCTCCTGTCTTCGGACATTTACACCTCTTTCTGTTGAGGAAATTGGGGATGTTGAAACTGCTTTGTATGGGATTGCTCAAAGGGAAGCTTTTTCCAAGGAGATTGAACAATTTCACACGACAAACCATTGGCAAAAAATAGCAAACTCATTGGTCTGAATCCTTTCCTTGATGAGTACAAAGTTCTCAGAGTTTGGGGAAGACTGCAGTTTGCTGATGTTTTGTCTGACAATGCCAAATTTCCCATTATTTTGCCAAGAGGTAATTGGATTACAAAACTTGTTGTCAAACATTTCCATGAAAAGTGTCAGCACATGGGCACCAATTCTACTCTTCAATTCTACTCTTGTCTTCAAAATTTTGGATTTTGTATGCAAGAGAAGAGATCGGAGATTGGGAACATCAGTGTTCTTGGTGTCGGAGACAAAGGTCTAAACCAGGACATCAACTCATGGCAAATCTTCCACAGAACAGACTCATTTATCAATGAAAGCGTTTGAGAACGTTGGTGTGGATTTTGCTGGACCATCTCTGCCTTTTTACCTGCCTTGTGACTCGTGCTGTGCATTTAGAAATGGCATATGGTCTGGACACCGATTCTTTTTTGACTGCATTTTTAAGATTTGCGCATCGGAGAGGCATGGCTAAAGAAGTTGTTTCAGATAATGGGACAAATTTTGTGGGTGGTGTTAAGGAGTTAAAAACTCTTGTGCAACGCTTTAACCAAGACAAACTTCAAGCTTCTATGGTTGCAAATAAAGTGGTGTGGAAATTCAATCCGCCCAGTGCCCCTCATTTTGGAGGTGTATTTGAAGCACTAATCAAGTCTGCCAAGCAAGCAATTTTTGCTATACTTGGCTCAGGGGACATTAGTGATGAAGCATTAGTCACTGCTTTCACTGGGGTTGAATGCCTCATAAACTCACGTCCTCTCACATACCAGAGTGCTCATCCTCGAGATTTACCCCCATTGACGCCGAACCATTTTCTCCAAGGTCAGATGGGTGCAGAGTTTGCACCAAACATTGATGAGTCAAATCACAATCCTCACCGAAGGTGGCGACGTGTCCAAGAATTGATCAGACACGTATGGAAATGCTGGATGCAAGAGTTAGTACTAACCTTAAACAATCGCAAGAAGTGGCACACTCGAACAAAGAACTTGCAATTTGGAGATGTTGTGATTGTCCTGTCTAAGGACACTCCTAGAGGATGTTGGCCATGTGGGCGAATCACAAAGATCTATCATGGCAAAGTTCAGGTTAGCGAGTCGAGACTTACACAACCTGTGACAAAACTGTGTCCATTGCAGTTAAACTGACATGACAAGATTTTTTGTATATACAACTTCTTTGATGCTTGTCATATTTGAATGAAAAAAAAAATTGACATTTTCTTTTTGCTGGAAGTTTTCAGTTTATTATTTCACCATTTGGTCTTCTATTTCTATATGTTTAATTTATGATAGACAGGGGTCTATCATCGAAGGGGGTATGTTCTGAAGACAATTTGAAATATGTACAACAAAGTACACTAAACCATGAACAGGTTTTTATCTCACGAACGCACCTTCTTACCCGACTTGCCGACCTCGTGCAAGGCGAGCTCGCTAGCAGGCAACGTGTCAGCCACGAGGTTTTCACTAACAGTTGGCCGATAGATTTAACACGATAAGACGTGTGTGGGCTAACCAATTTAAATCTTTTTGAGTTCAGACAAAGTCTGACTTAATATTTATTGGGATTTACACGTTAACACGCGTGTGCTTGTCACAATTTTGCTAATTAGACAAAGTCTGATTATATTTTTCATATTTGTTATATCAAGCCAAAACTTGTAATTTCTATTCATCTTCCATCGTGTTTAATAACACATTTACAAAGTCTTTGAGGCATTTTGTGACATAGTACTACAGCCTTGTAGCTATAGTGGGTATTTCTTTAGTGGGTATTTCATGTGTTTCTTACTTTCACATTACACTGCACTTTTTATGATTATTTAACAGGGGCATCTTTAAGTTTGGAAGTCGGAGTGGATCATTATTATCTTTCCTTTTTCTTCTCACTATCTCACTTTCATTCTACTGCATTCACTCTTCAAAACAAGTAATAAAGGTTTTTACCCTTCATTCCGAATGAAATAATTATATTTGTGAATTTTATTTTAAGTTAAACCATGATTCTTTTTCTTTCCATGATCTGAGACAGGTTGACATTCCAACAAGATATGGGTGATTGTTTCTATTCTGTTTTACAAATTGGACCCAATGGAGTGGCAAAGGTGTATATCCAATTCTATCTAAAATGTCCTTGTTTGTAGAATATTATGAATAATTCTATTAAGCACCCATTTTAGATCTGAGTTCTTGAACATTTATTTGCAATAGTATTAAATATATACAAATAATTTTCAGCAAATTCACTTTGTAAATGTTTTTTCCCAATTTTGAATAGCTTGGAAGACTAACAAATTTAGGGTTGATGAGAAGGCAAATAAAATTATATCTCCAATTATGGCATTTATTTTCATTTCTTGAATGGATGAGTGGGGCCAATTTTGTAACGACTATCGATGACTCAATTTCGCGATTTGATTTGTTCTGTATGCAAATGTGTTTTGAGTTAATTCGTGTATTGATTTCAAGAAGAATTCCCCCGAAGCATGCAAATAGCTGACTTAGAAAGAATGATTCCGAGAATGTTCTATGTTCTTCCACATTCTGTGAAAAAGATCTTTGAAGAAGCGTTGTTTATAATTACAGCTTCAAGAGCAACATCTTAAGAAGATCAAATCATAAGCTCTTAGTATTTATAATTCAAACTATCAAATCCATTTATTGATTCGTTTGAAATCAAAACGCATTAGGACAGATCGATGTGTTTCCATGTCCCCAGCAACGAATCGATACTGTTTGTGCTAGTTAGTGTACCAAATTTTAAAGTTTTTAGTAAATCAGGAAATAATTCGTTTTTGAGAGGAGATATGAGTCTGTAGACCAATGGAATAAGGTGGACAGATCACGAAGTAGGCGTAAATCAACAGAGATAAGTCACCTAAAGCAAGAAAGCAGTGTTCATATGTCACTTAAAAACTACATACAATATGTGGATAACACGATTTGCGTTTGCTTTGGTTAACATTTCATTTCATGTTTGAATGGCTTCAATCGTCACTCTATTTAACAAATCATCAGCGAAAAAGTTCATTTCAAAAATATTTTGTAAACTGTTGAAGAAATTTAATGATACATCACGCAATGAAAAAGTATTTGTGTGAAGCAGAAAGACTGAACGAATAAGCATTACACCTAAAGAGACCTCGTTGTGAATAGATTATCATATGCTGTACGTTTCTACACTGCTAATTGAAGAAAGCAATGAACTTACAAAAATATTGTTAAATATTAATTCAACACTAGATATGTATCAAGTTAATCATAATGACTATATGTTATGCTCATAGAAAGAAATGATAAATTGATCTGATCTGCTGATAAGGGTTTCACTGCAAATCATAGTCCCTTGAAATTGTATTTGATAAGTAGCTCGATATGTTGATATCAAATTCACGTATGTTATGCTGCTCATTGTTTCAATCATTCGTGTCAACACTGCTATTCCACACATTTGTCTGATATTACACGAGACGTTGAATAACTGATATTTTAATTGCTTGAGAGAGTTAATGTAATCGTGTTAATTAGAAATTAAAGCTTATGTTCTGTCATGGATAATAAATCATTTAAGCAATGTTTTATAAAACCAAAATATATTATTAGTATCCTGACTTAATCTATGGATTAAGATAATGTGTGTGTCGAATTTTATGTTAAATCAAATTACATATACTGTATAAAACAATGTAATCAGACGATAAAGATCCAACGACGACGGCGAATCGATATCTACTTCCTGTTAAGTTTCAACTTGGTTTAGAACTAATGCCGGTTAGGGACCCTTGTGCAATTAGATTTGATAGATCTATTCATGAACAACTCTTACTTAAAACTTTCAACTCACAACAATAGAACTGATGTTAAAAGTCTGAACATAACGATGGTTCTATATTTTTTAACTGAAAAAAAGTTATTAATATATTGACGTGTCAGTGGCACATTGTCTGATTACGACCATCAGCACAATCAGTGTGTACATAATTGATGTCTCCATCAGAATTCCAACTCGTCTTTTGGTGTGAAAGGCCAGATGCTAACGACTTAACCACCCAGCTCGTCATATGTACAAACAAAATGTGCATACATGTGCATTCAAATAGATTGTAGAAAAACAAAAAAATGAGTGAGTGCGTTCTAGTAGCTTTTATGATAAATTTTATATATAGATAACCCTATTTCCAGAACCTTCCTTGCCTAGAAACTTCAGTTGTCCAGAAAAACGTGTCGCGTGGAACGGAAAGAACTTTCCAGAGAGAACATTCCAAGAGTGCAACATTGTTGCAAGATTTATCATTGGAGCTCAAATTATCAACAATTAAATAATGATTTATGAATATTCAAACTTCTATACAGTATTTTTAACAGTGCAACATTATGTAAATTATCTC
This sequence comes from Phorcus lineatus, assembly GCA_921293015.1. NCBI lineage: Eukaryota > Metazoa > Mollusca > Gastropoda > Trochida > Trochidae > Phorcus > Phorcus lineatus. The sequence goes on along the minus strand of OV121082.1, from coordinate 216,442 downwards.
TTTTTAAGAAGATTTCTTAAATTTAATTAATATTCAATGAGACACAGATCGTCAAAATATGGCAAATCTAGAATCATAAAGGGATTAGATATATTATTACAAAGGGAGAGTTAGATCCGCAATAGAGACTTGATGGAAACGCTGATAACTGCTTAATATTATTTATTTTATCAATTTTATAATATTGTTACATGATAAGCCTTGGATGATGTATATAGTTTTTCACTTCCCTTACATGTCAGACGACGGCACTCTATAATCAACTTGATGATCGTGTTAACGTGACTCTTAACAAAACGACATATTCTGAATAGTTTTCATTTTCAAGCATAAACTTTCAAACTATGCTAGACAGCTATTTAAGTTATTTACATTAATGAGAACGTGTCATATTCTTTTGACAGGGACACCGCCACTAGGTAGCATACCCGGCTATGTTATCAACGTGTTACACTCACTTCCTTCTCCGTGACACTGGATAGTTTTGACAGATTTTACTCTAAACGCTTACCTACATATAGGCAATATGAGCCCACATTGACTCCCGTATACCTCGAGAAGATTGAATGTACTCTTATTGGTTAAAAAGAACCTATATTATATGAACCTAACAGAGCAAGCGATGAACTCACTTCCCTTAGTCCTTGTCATAGCAAGGTCGACTTTTAGTTGACAGTAAGTAAATTATGTTAAATTCATAAGGTCACTTTGTGTCTTCCGCATGTCAGCATGAATGAGTATCCTACATAATCAAAGTTTTAAAAACACATTTCTTAAAATACCTGGTTGTCATTTACGTCTCTTTAGTTGTTATTGTTGAATAATATCATGAAATGAAGTGACAGCGCGCATACATAATTGTAAATAATGATATCAATCACGTCAAAATAAAACTGTCTGTTAATGAATATCCTCGATCATATGTCCCGACCCTTTTAACAATATCAACTCAAAGTTACATGCATGTTATAATCAGCAATTGACGTTATAATAATTTTAACATACTACCAGTCGAATATCTCCAATAACGCAAACAAAGTATTTTATTGATTTAAAAAAATATTCAAATAGATGATTTGGTCTTTATCTATGATTATTTCAGTTAAAACAAACACAGCTAAGATTGATAATCATATATCGTCATTACCATTTACCATTGCCAATTCCCCTTAGTTTGGTATCAATTGAATGTTATCAACGTTGTAGAAATTTTATTATATTTTATTAAATACATCTATACCTGTTATATTATATATATATATATATATATATATATATATATATATATATATATATATATATATATATATATATATATATACATACATATCTGTATTGTTATGCAAATAGCTGTAAACAATGTGTCCAAATACTGTCAGGTTTCTCTGAGTCATTATGGTCAGTTTTTATCAGCATTTGTTACTCCAGTGCAGGATGACAATACGCACGAATTTGATATAAATATGATATTCTTGAGACGCCTTTGGCAGTGTTGTAATGTGGTTAATGGAGTCATTCCGGATAGTGCATGGTTAGATTTATGCTGCATTCGAAAGACTTACTGCTTACTGTCCGGATGTGCCGGGTCTGTGCTAATGTATGTGATAATATCGTCTGTTAGCATTGTGTTGTTGTAGTAACCTTCATATTATTGACATTAGTAATCTCTTTGTAAAAATGTGTCTCGGATGATTCACCCTGCATTGAAGAAAACACGAGGCGGGTTGGTTGGTTTGAATATTGGTTTGACCAATGCGTTGTATTGGCAATAATCTTTTTTTATTGTGTGCTGTTAGCCGATTTGCTTCAGCCACTTTAGATTTGACTGAGGTACACAACTATATCGTTATGGTACAAGAAAGTGTTATTTCAGTACCCATGAAGTTTGTTCGGTTAATGGCTATATTTAAATACAAAACAAGAAAACACCTCGTCAACGATGAATGTAAATTGAATAACAACGTAAAGGTAGGGAGGCAGATATAAATTTGTCATACGTAGAATTAAACACAACTTAAGTGCCAATAAACGTGTGTTCTTGGTGAGATGTAACGCACGTTTCAACATTAGAACAAGGTACGTTTCCTGAGGCTTCCACGTCTGAGCAATAACTGACGGCAGTCTGATCTACTGTTAGCACCTTGAGCTTGTTAGCGAAGTGTAAGACTTCATGTTCTTTAATCAAGTGGGCTATTTTCGAGGGTCAGGTGAGTTTACTTTATTCAAGTGCTCTCCTTAGAACATTTAATTCTAAGTTGCAAGTTCCCACAAACTGCCCACGCACGTATTTTTACTTAGTTATGTACCTTGATATGTGAATTTAGAGAAAAGAAAAGGAGCCAACGATTATTGTTACATTAAGTATCTGTCAACTTTGCATGAGATAAATAATCCCCCCTCCAGTTATGAATCTATAGTCTGAAGTATGAGTATGTTTTTTTTCAGGCAATCCAAAAGATGATGAAAAATATATCAATTAAGATATTTTGTACAAGAATATATAGTCCAATATAGCATTGGATATTTGAATCATGCTTAAAGATGTTTTAGATAAATCCATTAGATACTTATATGATTAGATATACCAAAATGTGTTAATACCCGTTTGTTCATATGACGACAGCACAATCTACAAGAACTTACGACATACCAGATTTTAAAGTAAAATATTTTTAGGGAGTAATTGGTGGCATCTGCGTCAGCTGGATTACTTTGGACAGGTCATAGAAATACCTGCAGCTTCCCACCCAAATGTAAAGTTCATTAACACTTGTTTGTTTTGAATAAACAATATATTTGTCTATATTTTTTTTTATGAAACTCCATTTCACTCTGTTTGAGGAGCTGATCAACTACAAATAGTCCCCTCTATAAAGTATCGAGACGTATAAACTTAAGGTACCTACAATGGTCACATAACCTGCACTATTATTGTTTTGAAAATGTAAAAAACGATTAGGAGATATATATTTCATATATAAATATAACATCTGCATAAATTCCATGTACAAATATAAGATTTAACTATTTAGGCGGTAAATTTATGAATTTCTGTCTGCCTGTCCTTTTTTTTCATATACGAAATTAAAACCATTTCAACTTAGACTAGACTGGAATCTATTACGTGATCAAAACATTTAGGTTTTATATTACGTGTGTTGTAAGGTTATCTGAAGCTATGAAAAATACCAGTCTATCTTCAAATTAAAATACCTTAGATGTACCTGGCATTTTTAATTAATCATCAAAAAATGAATATTCGACGGCCTTTGGCAAGGAAAGGTAGGATTCTTTTCTAGGAGTGAATACAAATGTTTCAAAGAAAACCGTTTTAGTCATCAGTAAATGTTACAGCGTCTTAACTCTTCCAAAACTTTACACTTAAAAGAAGTATTAAAAAACACGGAACTATCCCAGAAGAGAAACTTGCAAAGACAGCCAAAGATAAATCTTGATAAATTGTTGAACAACTCACACTAGCAATGCAATATTGGCCTGCAAGACTGCCACACTAGATTAATTCCTAGATAATCTCCATTGTAAATATATAAATATATCTGCTTTCTGATATGCCAAACCCTGATATTTACGTTGGTTTCTGTTTGATTTGACATTTCCAGACTTTCATTTCAATATATTATCTCAACCATAATGTGACGTATATTATAAGTCGGATCAACAACGACAGTAGTGAGTCCAGTGACAAAAGTGGCGGAGTAATTGTCAGGATCAAAGATGTTTGCATAATCAGAACTAACAACCCTACAAAACATGGTATTATACCTATATTAGAAATTAATAGTATATAGTCTTTCAGAACCTAAATATAAAATGTGAAGTTATAATGGGTTAGCTACTGATTTCACAAGTTATATGTTAATTGTTGTCGCAGTAGAAGATTATCAGTATTTCATTGTAATACAACGTTAAGTGATAAAAAAAATCGATAGCAAACAATTGACATCAGGTGCAACAAATAGCTTCTTTGGCCTGGTTGTGAGAAACGATTCATGTTATTCTCACCCTTGATGAGTTGGTGCATCATCACACGATGCACCGTTGAGTGTTTAGAAGATAACATTGGTTATGAAGTAGATGTGCCCTACTTTTAGAGGTAGATATGCCTATATTCCTCCTGTTTTTGAGAATCGTGAGACCTGCGAGTCGAAGACGAGTAGACCCATGGATTCGTGAAAACAATAGGAATCTTGAGCCAGTCGAAACCCGGACATTTTCGATAACAGTCAAATAAGCTAAAAACAAGATTACATTGTCATGTCCCTTACCCATGGAAGCAGTATGTTGTGACTTTTAAAATCGAATTGTGAGTACTTGTGGGTATCATTAGTCTATGAAGATACCTTCAAATAATCTAATCTTCAAAATGTTATTTATCTAAATTTTTGTAAATCGACAACTTTAACTTCTCTATAACTTATCATAATGAACTACTAGTGCATTTATTACGATTATTAGGAGACGGATTACATTCAGTTTCATGTGAAATATTTTATAATTAAACTGGAAAACAATAATTCAAACTACTCTATAAAGCCAGGCATGCAATCCTACTGATACTACTTTCTCGCGGACCTATTTCTTTTGAAGAATGCATGAAGAATTAGATAATGGTTTCCATACCATGTCAAACCTTGAGAAAACTACACAAGCCGTATGACCTAATTAATTCACAAATAGGTTCAGATATAAAATAAAAATGCTATCAGTTTCTATATTTGCACAAATAATTTACAAATGGATTTATTCATGGACAATATATATCACTTGCATGAAAAATACAAATGATAATAATCATAACATTTCAAGTTTCCTCAAAGCTCCTTTGCTTTGTACAGAAACATAGATCTCAAAAACTTACTTTTAACCACATTTAGCTTTCACCAGTGTGCTCAGTGCTTTGCATCTAAGCGAGAATGAAGCACATGATTCACTGAGGTTTTGCACAATAATTATTGTCTCTAACATTACATGATATTCTAATGCATGCATTAGTTCTTACTTAAAAACGTTGTCACCAACGCAATGTTTTTACCCTTGTATGGATAATAAATCTGTACTTGATGAAACTGTTATGTATGTGAAAGACTGATGATAATGTACTCACTGTAGTTTTAGCATTTGGTAGATAACAAGCAGCCATGGTTTACAGATTCAAATTAAGGACAAGTCTAGGAATTCTGAACCGCACTGATGGCTTGAGAAAGACAATCACACATCAGCCCTTCAATCTACACGTAAACATATACATATGAAGTTCTTTTATTTCATCTTCACAAATAAAAAAGTAAATGATAAGAGATACCTAGAGATCGCGGAGAGTGAATGATGCATTCGAAATTCAGACATATTTTAAAAATAATCAAGGGCTGTGAATTTAATATTTTCTTGATGCAGAGTCCCAGGGTTGATTTAGTGTAGAGTGAGTAACTTTGGATCAAGTAAAATAACAGAAATCAGTGTGTAAAAATGTAGAACACTGCTTCCTCCTCTATTTTAAGTATACTTGCAATTTGAAAATTTCATCATTGCTAGTGGCACAGAAAGAAATGTCTTATTTAGAACACTCGTATTTAAGCAATGGTGCTGTGGAAAAAATGTGTAGCATTATAAATCAAGTATTTTGTTTATTCAAAAGTTCTCATTCATGTCCTTTCTTTTCTTGAATTGTATAAACATAGATAAAATTCAAATTGTCAAATACAATACAAATCTATTCACCTGTTAATCAGTCCATTCCAAATTGGATGATGCATTAAGCTTCAACAGCATGTTTTATCTGACCAAGTCTCATAACTATACTGTGATTGTGGCAAGTTGATAATGTGAAAAAACGATGACACTTACAAATTCGTCATTTTTGTTTGCCTTGTTAAAACGCTTCTTTCAAAACAAATTTAAAGTCTCTAAGTGCATTTTGAAAAAAATAGCCCATGTTGATTTTGAAAAAGTTATTTTTCCCGATTTTGATCGATAATTGTGAACGGAAATGACTGTTCGCGACTAACGTTTTTTTTATTTTAAAGTGTGCATAGTCGCCTTACATTCCTGCAAAAACATTTTGAGTTATTGCCCTTTAAATATGGTGACATGAGCAATGTCACCAAACTTTGAAGGGTTGCCGGAAAAAAAGTACTAGGAAATTTGCAAATGATAAATGATCACTTTTCTTGCCAATGCTTTAGCTACAATGTATGTGAGTTTCAGCCCTTATTTGCAAGTATCTTCAGTGGAGAAGATTCTCAAAGGTGCATGGGGTCAGGAAATTTCCAAAAGGCAGAAAAAGAAATATGGCGAAGAAACAATGCATTCTATGAATTCGCCGTGTTTTACTTATTTGCTCCAAATGTAATCGCCTATCGTTTAAAAAACAATTTCAAGTCTGCAAGTGCATTTTAAAAAACATTCCCATGTTGTTTTTGAAAGTTTGAGTGGTCCTCTGCCTTTAATGGTTAATCCGAATAAGCCCCAAAGCTTATTGGATCTTCCTCTTATAAAGATGCATTTCTACGACAACAATCTAGAGCTACCCTTCTACAACACCACTTCTACAACACCTGTGAATGATTACCTCAATAAGGTTAACGTCAACGTCTTGTCTTGGCCGTCACGATCGCCGGACTTGTATCCAATCGAGCATCTTTTGGATCATATTGGCAGAAATTGAGCCAACGCAAATCCGCCCCCATCAAATCGACAGCAACTTGAGCTTGTATTGATGGATCTGTGACGAAGACTTCCTCTTGACATCATCAGACGACTGACGACATCCATGAGGAGACGTGTACTAGCGTGCATTAACGCAAAGGGTGGTAATACACGTTACTAAGACATGTTTGACAGATTTGTATGGTTTCATGCTTCATTGTTAATGTTGTCTGTTATTGTGTAAATTTTTATTTTGAACCCATGCCATTTTGGTTCAACATTTAAATAAGTGGACTATTGATAGAACAATGGTGGATTTACATAGCGGTTGGAAATTAGTTTTGGCAATAATTTGATAACAATGAACAAGATATGTGTCTTGTTGTCATTTTTATGAGCGAAAAAGGCGGTGATAAGTTTCTTTTGCCGACTAGTTTAGCTTTAGCGGTTTTGGTTAAAACGCGGCGACAAAATCGGTGGAAAAATAATAAACACGCCAATAACAATAAGGATTTAGCAAATTTGCTGAATCCTTAACAAGAAACACTGTTGTTCAGACAATATTTTGTCAAAAATCTTAGATTTATAAGAAAGAATTTCTCTGAATGGGGGCAGATAAATAAATCAACTAGTATCGTAGCACAAACAAAGACATTTGCAGTTGAAAATGATAAATGTCATATAGTTTCATATGAAGAGCTAATAAATTGTGCAGTGGTGGATCCACAGGGGAGGGGATTCGGAGCGTCCCTCACTTCAAACTTAATTGAACGGGAAAGTATACAGTCAAGGTCTTCGGACACGACTCTTGCGAGGGACAGGTTTCGAGCTGATTTCAATGAGATTTACTTTTGACTCATTATATCTCATTTTCAGTGCCAAATTTTTCCTTCTCATCCGAATAATAAATCACGACTTCCCAGCCTGTTAAGTACTCTCGGAGACAAGTTCACACAGGTTACCAGGTGTCAGTGAGTTTGAGTTAAATATCAAACGAGAACGAGTTTGATATTTCACTCGGACACATGATACATCTTCATAACAAACATAAACACATGGTAATGTATGTATATCGACGAGGACCCTTATTGTATGCTTTAAAAATGGCTTGAAAGATTGGATAGGTCAAAATGGCGGCGGATCTTGTCAGTATAACTTTTTTATTTTTGAATACACATAAAAGATTTTTATATCACCGTTTAAAGCTAAAATAAAATAAAGTCTGGTACCGTGCAGACGGAAAGTGCGGATTAACAAACTTAGATAAACATAACGAGGGCTTATTTAATTTTGATTGTTTGGTCACGTGTGTAGGGCGCACAGAACATGCAGGCAGCATTGCATAACGCACTGGTTAGTTTGAATATGAATGAAAATGAATGAAGAGTCGGCGATGACCTCGATTGATATGTGAATGAATGAATGAATGAATGTCTTTATTTCCTCCGATAAACGAAGATCACATAAATGCAATTACAAAGTCATTGACACAGGCAACAAAATATATACAAGACAAAACATATCAGAAACTGTACATTAGTGATGATTTCAGTGTAGATAGATACACAGCAAAATATAATACAATGTTTTTCTTTATTGGTACAGTTATGTCAGGAATCACATTAGCGCCACTGAATAGAGCTATAATATCATCATCATTATCAATCATTTCAATTTGAACATACAATTCAATATCAGTTGTATCAATAAGATTACTGTAAAAAGTGTTTCTTTGGTTCATAAAGTGCTCGCAGTGAAGAATAACATGACAATCATAATCAAAGCAGTGTGTTTGACAATGTATACATTCTCGTGAGGTTTTACCTCGAGAGTTTACCAGTATAACGAGTTGTATTTCAGTTCTATATTCAGGGTTATCATACAATAAATCATACAGACTATGCATCCGTAGCTGAGTTTGTACTTTAGCATATCTAGCCATATCCTGTCTGGCAGACAAAATTGTCTTCCATTGACTTTCCTCTGAGGATGTAATAGATTTAAGCACAATATTGCGCCATGCTAGTTTTGAGGGAAAGTAACCATAATGTACATAATCAATAACGAATCTGTGTAAATCATATTTTCTCGCTGTGCTTAAGAGACAAGCACATATACTTCCGGACTTATTAAGTGATTCAATATTGAATGACAAAAATGCACAAAATAAAAACTTTGCTGATGAGTGACATTGATTATTACACAACCGCCCAAGAAACAATAATCTGCATTTATCAATATAGCCTGTCATTGTCCAGAGACCCAAATTTGCTATTGCAGAAACTGTAGAAATTCTTTTATTGAAACCTTGAACACAACGTGCAAAATACCTTTGGGTTGATTCAATTAAATCAATATCCTTACCATGTAATTCAGGCAAAATTTCACATCTGTAAAAACTGGTTGGTAGTATCATACGCTTCCATATATTGACTGATGTAAGTGGATGTAGATCGTTGCTATTCAAGCCAAGTGTTCTTAATGAGTTTACAGTTTGTCTAGCCTTTTGACAACCAGAGAATATTCTATCTCTACATGCCATGTCTGAAGAGATAAGGACACCGCCATACTTCACAGATTCAGTATTGGTAATAGTTGTTTCGCCAAAGGAAAGTTCTATATCTGGACAGGGTTGTCTCCCTTTACGAAATACAATTACAGTGCTCTTGGAAGCATTGTAAGTTAAACGCCATCGTGAAGCATAATCAGAAACTATATTGAGAGAATCTTGAAGAGCATGTGGTGTGGTACTAATCAGGGTAGTATCATCAGCTAGTAAAACAGAGGGTACATCAAGACCATACACGCGAATGCCATTATTAGCCAACCTTAGTTCAGTTAAAAGATCGTTGATAAATATTAAGAAGAAAAATGAGGATAAAACTCTGCCTTGCCCCACTCCTTGTTTGATAGGAAATTCATAAGATGAGGTACCGTCATATTGTACAAAGGCTGAACTGTGTGTATAATTATGGTAGAGTAAGTTCCACATTTTACCTGATATACCATGATCATGTAGTTTAACAAAAAGGCCGCCGTGCCAGATACGGTCAAAAGCCTTTTCGTTGTCTAGGAAAGCAGTAAATACCGGTGATCCTCGTTCAATATAAAATGCTATAGAATCAAGAAGCATGAATACAGCCATTATTGCGCCATGTTCCTTCCGAAAACCAAATTGTAATGGATCTGGAAAATTGCTATAAGTAGAAACAAAACTTTCGAAACGCGAAAGTATAATTTTTTCAAGGAGTTTTCCCACACAGGATGTTAGTGTTATACCTCTGTAGTTTCTTGGATCACTTTTAGCACCTTTGCCCTTGTAAATTGGAACAATCATACCTTGCCTGTAAACTCGTGGAAAATACTCTGTTTGCTAGAATGCGTTAAATAATATACACAACTTATCGACAAACATATCACCACCATGAATAATATGCTCATTATTGACATGATCAGGTCCAGGAGCCTTGTTACATTTGAGATTATCAATATGTTGCTTAATCTCTTGCGGCTCTATGTTAGTATATATAATATCATCAACCTCTGTACAGTCACTTGACTGAGCAATGATATCTGCTAGCTTGGACTCTACAAAACATTTAAAATCATCGTCAAAGCTTTCAGATTCATGAGGTTTAGCTAGGTCAGCGTAGTAATTGCCCCACACTTTACTAATATCGTCGGGCGTTCGCGCATTCACGTTGTTATAGACTAATTCACTTATAGTTGATTTAGGACGTCGGAGTTTACGTACTGATTTGAAAAAAGTATTTATATCAGTTTCTGACGAGGTTTCAAGGTCACGATATATTTCTTTACGTTGTGTGCTCTTTGAAAGTCGATGTTTACGTCGAAATTCGCGCTTAGCATCCTTATATATTGTAGGAATTCGGGGTTAGGTATTATTTTTGAATGGTTGACAGGTGGTATTAATTGGCTGTAACGGGTAATTATTATTCAGCTATCGGGTGGTTGGGTGGCTTTTCATGAGTTTATCGCTAATGTAAACATCGTTGTTAATGGGATTAATGGGTGGCTTATTAACGTATTTTGCTATTCAAGTAGGTATTCTATTGATGCCGTTACCTTGTAGTTCATTTATCTACTTATACTTACATTTGGCAGTAATATTCCTTTGGAATTTCCTCCGATGGTAGCGCTAGAGTATTTGTTTATCGGTTAGGTGTCCGCCATGATTGTTGTGGGGCGGAACCAGAAGTTAGGCAAGTACTGCAGTAAAGTTGTTTATTGTCGCCAGCCAATCAGGGGTTAGCTCTGGGGTATAAGAGGCCTGGTGCGCTATCGATCGATGTCATTACTGACGCAGCAATCTGCAATAGTAAGTCCACTGCCGCCTACGGGGGATATCTCTCTGGCGTTTTCTTTGAAGTAGTCGTAGGACATTATTTGTAGGTAGTTAGACGGGTGGGGGAAATATTAGCTTAGGAAACATGTAGGAATAATTTATTAGTAGTTGTTTAGGGAATAAGGGTGAGTTTGAAGGGAGGTTAAGATAACATAGAGAGGGTTTAGGATAAGTAATTATGTAGAATAGACGTTTATTTATTATATAGGTAGCGGGAAGGGGGAGAAATTAGAGCTAGGAAACGATAGGTTAGGGAAAGGTTTCTGTGAGCGAGTGTTTTACTTTTGTTGAGTTTATTTATTTCCGATTTTCCCTTGTTTTCTTCCAGTATTAAATCATTATTATTTACATCTCTGACTTGGGTTATATTTTGGTTGAAAGGATTGATAAATGCCATTGAACTGAAGAGATTGTACGCTGTATTAATGTTTTCATAATTTTCCATCAGTAAACAAATACACAACGCAAAGTCCTCACATAGAAAACACATACAGTTTAACATCTTGGTACAATTTACATTACACACTGTCACTGGGCTGCCTATTAGAGGGCACGCCTATTACAGATTTGGTGCCGTGACCCGGATTTGTCAATTTCTTAGTGATACGTAATTGAGCCTAGTCAGGGACTGTAACTTCAAGAAAAACAACAACAACATCAATAATATGTAAAGTAATTTATAAAGATATTTCCGGTTAGTTTCAATATACAGGTGTTTCCTGTTGAAGCAAATTTTTCATTATTTTTAGGTTAAGTAATTTGTCGTAGGTTAATATCTGTTTCACTATACAGGTGTTTCCTGTTGAAACAGATTTTGTTTTGGATAATTGATTATATTTGTGTAGAATAAATTTTCTTGTCTTTCAACATCCATTGTTAAACATTATGGCAACTGAAGGGACATATGATTTGTTAACTTTATCACAGGATCAGAGTGATCTTCCTGCTAGAAATCTAGATCTGGAGAATGGTCTTATTGATTTGTCAGATTCTCATCAACCTTGTTTTGTAGCTTCTACTCCGTACTCTCGACTTGCAGAGGAAAGTGTTGGTACTTCTGGTGTGTTTCCCAGTGTTAGTACACAGGCTAATTGTATTAGGCCTACAGGTATTTTTCCCTCTGTGAATGAGACAGTTTTCAATCAAGGTAGACCCGAAAATCGATCTGTTCATTTTGGTGTTCCAAATACAGATATTGGCAGACAGAATGCTTCTTTTGGACACAATTTGACGACAGGTTTAGGAAATAGGCAGTCAGTAAATACTTCCTTGTTAGACACTAGTTTGACAGGAGATATGGTTTATCAGAGTGACTACGGTAGCCCGTTTGTGTCACCTCTGGTAACCAAACCTCACCGTCGGGAAGTTAGGCCAGATATTTTCGATGGCAAAAATTGTGATTGGCAGGATTTTCTGGTTCATTTTGAACAAGTGGCTGCTTGGAATCGTTGGTCCAGTGGAGAAAAAGCGCAACAGTTAACCATGTGTTTACGGGGTCCTGCTCAGAAACTTCTTAGCAATCTTACTCTTCTACAGCTGAGTGATTACAGTGCAATTAAAAGTGTACTTACTCAGAGATTCAACCCTAAAGAAAGAGGCGTAGCTTTCCGGTCTGAGTTTAGAAATCGTAGACAGGGTAAGGATGAGTCTGTGTCTGACTATGGTTACCAGTTACGGAGGTTGGCACTTCAGGCGTATCCTGAAGCCACCTTTGTTTCTCTTGAACCACATGTTATAGATCAGTTCCTCACAGGTTTAGCAAACTACAATATGAAAAAGCACATTACTTTTGCTCATCCCCAAACTTTAGAGGAAGCTATTTCTCATGGTGTTGAATTTGAGGCAGTTGAAGGAAGTAGAAACAGGAAGCCTGAAATATGTGATCGTGTTGCTATGGTGTCTGAGCCAGTGAAAAATGAGGGTTTGACTCTGGATGTTGTTAGCAAGTTGATAGATGAGAAGTTAGAGAAGTTTGCTAAGTCACTTCAGAAGCCTAGAAGAATTAGATGTTTTGTGTGTCAGGATCCTGGACATATTAGGGATACATGTCCGTATTTGGCTAAGTTAAACTTACCAGAAGCTAAGACAAAAGAGGGAAACTAGGTCAGGCTGGGATCGAGGCCGAGATTTCAGCCACTTTAGAACAGTATGATAGGCCAGCTATGGATTGTACAGTAGGGAAAGCTTTGTCAGGTGATTGTCCTTGCAATATACTAGAGCCAGTCGTATTACGTGCTAATACTAGTGGTAAATCATGTCTTTTTCTGGATGTTCAGCTTGGGTCAGACAAATGTACAGTACTTGCCGATACGGGTTCTCCTGTTTCAGTACTGTCATATCAGGATTTTCTGAGGCTAGGTCTCCATGATTTTACTTTGAGTAGTGTCGATAGAGAAATTTTCACAGCTAATGGTACTCCTGTTGTTGTGTATGGTTGTGCAACTTTTGAATTCACTGTTGGTAGTGCTCGGTTTGAGCAGGAGTTTGTTGTTGCAGACCTAGGGCATCTAAGCAGTATCATTGGTATGGATTTCTTTGAGACGTATGATTGTGAGATTAGAATCAGGAGAAAGGTTCTTAGTACTTCTCAGGGTAAGCTTAAGCTATACAAACAGAAAACGTACAGCTGTTCTCGAATCCTGGTTATGGACAAGGTAGTGATTCCCGAAGGTGCAGAAAGGTTCATTGAGTGTAAAATGGTAGGTCCCTTTTCACATGAGCATGGTTTGATTGAGCCAAATAACCAGTTGCGCAGTAGAGGTCTGTTTGTGGCTAGAAGTTTAGTCAGACCTAAGGATAGTATGGTTGTGGTGTCAGTCTTAAACCTCAGTGACAGGGGGGTATCATTGAACAGCTCATCATTAGTTGGTACTGTCAGTGCTGTTGGTCAGGTTGTTGAATGTCATGATCAGAAGCTGAAGTCAGTTGGACAGGAGCTTTCTCCTCATTTACAACCTTTGATTGACAATAGTTCAGAGAAACTCTCGGTTGAACAGAAGCAGGCTTTGACTCATTTACTTTCTGAGTTTGAAGATGTGTTTGTGGGGGAAGATGGGAAATTAGGACAAACTGGTATAGAGACTCATAAGATAGACACTCCTGGGGCGATCCCCATAAAACTTCCTGCTAGAAGAGTTCCTTTGAGTAGAAAACAGGTGATAGAGGAAGAAGTTGACAAATGTTAGTACATGGTGTCATAGAACCTAGTGACAGTCCTTGGTCAGCTCCAGTTTGCTTAGTGACTAAGAAGGATGGAACTTGTCGCTTTTGTGTTGATTTTAGGAAGCTCAACTCTGTCAGTACAAAAGATGCGTATCCGCTTCCTCGTATTGATGAGACTCTCGAGACGTTAGGAGGTGCTAGTTGGTTCAGTACGCTAGATTTAGCAAGTGGATATTGGCAGGTGAAAATGGATCCTAGGGATAAACATAAAACTGCATTTGCTACACATGTTGGACTTTTTCAGTTCAAGGTTATGCCTTTTGGGTTAACAAACGCACCAGCTACATTTGAGAGGCTCATGGATAAAGTTCTTGGTAAACTCAGGTGGAAAAAATGTCTGTGTTATCTCGATGATGTTATCGTCTTTGGGTCAAGTTTTGATGATGCATTGACAAATTTGCGGTTAGTATTTACACAGTTACGTTCAGCAAACCTGAAGTTAAAACCTAAGAAGTGTGCACTTTTTCAAACGGAAGTAGCTTATCTAGGGCATATAGTGTCAGAAGAAGGAATTCAGTGTAATCCTGATAAGATCACTTCTATCCAAACTTGGCCAATTCCTGAAAATCGTACTGAAGTTCGTAGCTTTCTTGGTCTTGTAGGTTACTATAGGCACTTCATCTCTGATTTTTCCCAGATAGCTTTTCCTTTGAATCGGCTTACTCGGAAAGGTGTTTCTTTCTTGTGGACTGATGACTGTGATAGAGCTTTTAATCAGTTAAAACAATGTCTTGTAGATGCTCCAGTTTTGTCATTTCCACAGGAAGAAGGTCTTTTCGTTCTGGATACGGATGCTAGTGCATTTGGAATGGGAGCTGTTCTCTCTCAAATGCAGGATGGGTCAGAAAAAGTGTTAGCCTATGCCAGTAAAACATTAGGTTCTGCACAGAGGAATTATTGCACAACCAAGAGGGAATTGCTAGCTGTAGTTACATTTCTGAAAACGTTCCGTCACTACTTGTATGGTAGGAAGTTTTTGATCCGAACCGATCATGCACCGTTGATTTGGTTAAAGAATTTCAAGGATCCAGAAGGAATTTTGGCTAGGTGGCTTAGTGTCATTGAAACGTACAATTTTGACATCCAATATCGTGCAGGTAGCAAACATGGCAATGCTGATGGGTTGTCTCGAAGGCCAATCAGGAAGTGTGGCTTCGAAGAATGTTCTGATTGTAAGGATTCTCGAAAGACCAGTGAGATTAGCAATCCCATAAATGTTTCCAGCCTAGTTGCTCCACTTTCTGTTTGTGATAGTCTGTCCTCGTCTCAGGGTGATCAGCCTTCTGATGACACAGATGGGCACTTCCCGTCATCGTCTCAAGCTGATGCACTGCCCTCTAGTGTTCCAAATTGGTTGCCAGTCTGGACTAGGGATGAACTTTTGAAAGGGCAAGAAACAGACGTAGGAATAGGTCCAATCCTTAGATTAGTGAAGGAGAATTCAGATCAGCCATCCCGGGTAGAAATAGTGGATTTTTCTGCTGATGCAAAGAGCTTGTGGGGTCAGTGGCATAACTTGGTGGTACAAAATGGACTCTTGTACAGGAAATATGAGTGTGATATCTTCGGTCCTCGACTTCAGTTGGTTGCCCCTCTTGCTGTTCGTGATAGTATCTTTCAACATCTACATACTGATAGGTCTGCAGGGCATTTCGGACGAGATAAGACACTCAAATCAATTAAGTACAGGTTTTACTGGCCTAACATGTCCAATGATATCAAACGATGGTGCAAGTCTTGCTCATTTTGTGCGAGGTGCAAACCTGGTCCTGGAAAAGGGAAATCTCCTCTGAAGCAGTTCAAGGTGCGCTCACCTTTGGAATGTCTTGCAATAGATATTGTAGGTCCTTTACCAATCAGTAGAAATGGAAATGAGTATATCATGGTTGTTGGAGACTACTTCACAAAATGGAAGGAAGCGTTTGCAATCCCGAATCATACAGCAGTTACTGTCGCCGATAGGTTGGTTTCTGAGGTCTTTTGCCGGTTTGGTTGTCCACTACAGTTGCATACAGATCAGGGAAGGGAGTTTGAGTCCCATTTGTTTGCTGAAATTTGTAAGTTGTTAGGGATAGATAAGACCAGAACAACTCCTTATCGGCCTCAGTCAGATGGAATGGTAGAGAGATTTAATAGAACACTCAAGCAGATGCTGTCAATTTACGTTCATCAAGAACCACTCGATTGGGATGATCATCTTCCTTATCTTCTCATGGCCTATCGTTGTAGTGAACATAAGAGCACACATTGTTCGCCAAATTTAATGATGTTAGGGCGGGAGATTAGAGTTCCTGTAGATGTCATGGTAGAAAGTCCATTAGGGGAACAGGTTCCAGAATGTCCTGTTGCATATGTCAGGTGGTTGCAGGAAACAATGCAGAAAGTTTTTCAGTTTGCTTCAAGTCAATTAGGAGTTGCTGCTTCTGCTCAGAAAAGAAATTACGATCAGAGTTTGAAATCTAGGACCTTTGAGATTGGAGAGTTTGCTTGGAGGTGGTATCCACCAAAAGCTAACCAAAAGCTAGGTCTAGGATGGGATGGTCCCTATCTCGTTGTTGGAAAGATTTCAGATCTTACTTATAGGATTCAGAAGAGTGCTGGTGCTCCAGTCCTTTCTGTACATGTAGATCATTTGAAACCATTTCAGGGTAGTTCCATGCCACATAACTGGTTGGATAATGCAACTAGTGCCAGTTCTGAGGCATCATGTCATGAGGACTCAGAACCTGAAGAAGATTCTGAGTTCTTTTCTGTGGGGGGAGGGGGGTTTGTTGAAAGTTCTCCTCTTGAGAAGTCTCCAGTCAGGACGAGAGTGGGGAGAGCAGTGAAACCAAGATGTATCTATTCTCCTTGAACATAGGGCTCCTCTTTGTTTTAAGTCAGGGTTTTATTGATAGTGTTCTTATTGGAGTGCTCTCCAGTAGGGATTACCAAGGAGATTATGGATTTACGCAGGGGGGGGTTCACCTTTAGGCTAGGCAGTTGGATATCTTGATGCATTTCTATGATTTTAAGTTGCACTCGCTCCCTCGTTTTGTTTAAGTTGCTTTCTTTGTTTTATTAGTTTTTTTTTTTTTTTTTGCATTTTTTGTTTGAGTTTTGCTTTGTATTTCTCGCTTTCAGGAAGGAAATATGGATGTCTTAGAGCTCAGTGTTCCACAGGAAGAGATCGACAAACTGGAGGAGGATCGCGTAGTTTTCCCCGAGAAGGGGATGGGATGCCATGTGACTTTTTGTCACGAGTGCACCCACTTTGTTAAGTATTGGGATCTCTTGGACCATTGGCTCGAGGTGCACAAGTCTGAGGTCAGACGGTTCAAGTGTTCGAGGTGTGGGCGCTTATTTCGGAAGAAATCTTCCAGCCGCCAGCACCTCCAACGCCATCGGGGAGCCACCATTGAGGAGGTATGGATCAAGAACACCGCCTTTATCTCCCCGGGATCAATGCTGCTACCGAGGGCAACAGTTCCAGAGGGGATGAGTCGCCCGACCCACCTGCCCAGGAGTTTGAAGGACCAGAGGTTGCGGGACAAGGGACGGATCTTCGCGACGTACAGACCCTTACAGCCACTGGATTTCACTCCGCCAACGTCACCACGTTCGCCGCCGTCAACCCAGACTTCAGCTCTTTCCACCCCTCCGCCAGCGCCCCTGTCTCCAGGCCGTTTGCTCCTTCGTCAGCAGGAAGAGGACAGGAGGCATGCCCTGCCGTCTAGACGCCGCTCCAGGGAGGAGAGGGAGGAGGAAGAACTGGAGCTGATGGAGCTGATGCCGACGCCCCGCCTGTAGATCCTGGAGCAGAGAGAGAGTTTTTATTTTTTGTTAAAGAAACCTGGGGACAAAATTAGGGGTAATTTTGATCTAAGGGGGGAGGAGTGTAGGAATTCGGGGTTAGGTATTATTTATGAATGGTTGACAGGTGGTATTAATTGGCTGTAACGGGTAATTATTATTCAGCTCTCGGGTGGTTGGGTGGCTTTTCATGAGTTTATCGCTAATGTAAACATAGTTGTTAATGGGATTAATGGGTGGCTTATTAACGTATTTTGCTATTCAAGTAGGTATTCTATTGATGCCGTTACCTTGTAGTTCATTTATCTACTTATACTTACATTTGGCAGTAATATTCCTTTGGAATTTCCTCCGATGGTAGCGCTAGAGTATTTGTTTATCGGTTAGGTGTCCGCCATGATTGTTGTGGGGCGGAACCAGAAGTTAGGCAAGTACTGCAGTAAAGTTGTTTATTGTCGCCAGCCAATCAGGGGTTAGCTCTGGGGTATAAGAGGCCTGGTGCGCTATCGATCGATGTCATTACTGACGCAGCAATCTGCAATAGTAAGTCCACTGCCGCCTACGGGGGATATCTCTCTGGCGTTTTCTTTGAAGTAGTCGTAGGACATTATTTGTAGGTAGTTAGACGGGTGGGGGAAATATTAGCTTAGGAAACATGTAGGAATAATTTATTAGTAGTTGTTTAGGGAATAAGGGTGAGTTTGAAGGGAGGTTAAGATAACATAGAGAGGGTTTAGGATAAGTAATTATGTAGAATAGACGTTTATTTATTATATAGGTAGCGGGAAGGGGGAGAAATTAGAGCTAGGAAACGATAGGTTAGGGAAAGGTTTCTGTGAGCGAGTGTTTTACTTTTGTTGAGTTTATTTATTTCCGATTTTCCCTTGTTTTCTTCCAGTATTAAATCATTATTATTTACATCTCTGACTTGGGTTATATTTTGGTTGAAAGGATTGATAAATGCCATTGAACTGAAGAGATTGTACGCTGTATTAATGTTTTCATAATTTTCCATCAGTAAACAAATACACAACGCAAAGTCCTCACATAGAAAACACATACAGTTTAACATCTTGGTACAATTTACATTACACACTGTCACTGGGCTGCCTATTAGAGGGCACGCCTATTACAATATATTGAAAGATACATCGTTATCGCCCCGGGGCTTGTTCTCTGCAGTGTGATTATAAGATATGACTTTAATAAATGGGAAAATACACTGAACGTGGAAAGGTAGAGTTCAACAATCAAGCGTAGCGTAGCCTTTGTTTACCTAAAAGTGGGACAAGGGAGATAACTCTTGTCAGTACGTCGTCTCTCGTTAGTAGGGTCGCGCGTGACCCAGTTTAACACAGAAAAATATACCTCCGGCACGTGACCGCTTTTGGCCAATGAGTAGCCGACATTGCTGTGAGCTGTACTGTGAGTAAGTGAGTTTATTACATCTACTTGCCTCTGGTGTCTCTAGTTTTATTTTGACATTTTGTGTTTTGTACTCGGACAAATACAGATAAAAAGAGAAATAGAAGCGTGTTATCTATCAATGAATCAATTTATTTTAAGGGTTTACTTGTAATTTTTGTTTTTGTCGAGAGTATCAACGTTTTGCTTTACTCTCAGTCCAATCTGTGTTGCTGCGTGCTGAAGATGATTACCATGCAAATAAATCATTCCCGAAATGTGAATAGCAGAAACAAATTCCCATACGTTCTGTTCTCTTACAAGCCCTTATATCTCACACGTCATTTATTTTCCCTTAATTGAAATAGAAGGAGTTAGGCATAACATTTTAGAGTACAGACGTTGAACAGTGAAGATCTCAGACTGATCTTTTGAATTGATAGTCATCTAGTAATCTTAATCGCCTAGTAGATGAGAAAGTTAATTTAGCTGCCTTAGCATGAAAACTTAAATTATTTAGTAGAGATGGGATGTAAGATGCGAAGACGCTTATTGAATCACTCTGTCTTTTCGTTTTGTTCAGAAAAAAATGGATAAGCATAATACGGTCTAAAGCATCGTGAACATATTCCTTAAGAAAACGGTGACCTCGTGGAACTAAGGAATTAATGAACCATTGCAGCATGAAGCGTTACTCATTATAATCAACATTATATTGTCAACAAGGTTGTTTTGAAGCTCTCGATGAATTGGTGAATTAACTGTCTATTTTATCTAAAAAGAGCTTAAAAAGAGTTCGAAAGTGGTAAGAGGATACCCAGGAAGGCTCACGATAGGTAATTCAGACGCTGGTTTGAGTTTTGATTGAGATCTGAGCGATGGACTTCGACTCATCTCAAGACTTCGTGAGCTCAGTAATGGCGACGGAGACGATCAGACCGAACACCCGGGTAGTGGACGACAGAAAAAGACAACACACAGATGAAAGTGCTTCGCAGAACCTTTGTAAGAAGCAGAAAGGTGAGGTGCTTGTTGAAACCGATAACAACCCGATCGGAGTGATTTCCAAAACTTTAGAAACGACCCCAATCTCTTCAAAAAAGGACACGATCGATATGACAGAAGTGTTGAATGCTATAAAAGACCTGACGCTCTACTTTGATAAGAAATTTGAAAGTATGGAAGGTAGGATTCTAGATAAGATGAAGTCATCAATGGATGAAGAAATCGGGGTGATCAGAAATTAAATGCCTGAGAAATTGACTGATGTAAACAAACAGGTCGCCGACATGAAAGACAGCCATTAAAAGGTCAAGGCTTAAATGAAATCTGACTTGGCTGACTTGAAGCGTAACATTCGTCAAAGTTCACAAAGTGACAATCCAGAACTGAACTTTGTAGTGAAAAACCTACCCGAATCGGGTTCGGAAAATGTTGTTTCCAAAATCAACGGCCTTTTAAAAGATGGTTTAAAATCAAGACAGGTCCAAGTACAAAGTGCAGTTAGAAAAGAATCACGAACCCCGAGTTACCCTGGGGTAATAATAGCAAAATGTAAATCGCTAGAAGACAAAAAGGCTGTACTATCAGCGAAAAAAGGTCTGAGAGATAGCAGAAATTTTAGAAACATTTACATTGAAAACGATAAGCCTTACAGTCAACGCGTTTTCGAGGCGAACATGAAAGTTGTAGCAGATACACTGGGTCGAGACAAAGTTAAGCTTTCCAGTGGTCGGCTTCTAAGGACATCCTCAACTACTTCATCGCCTGGGGAAACATCGGACAGTAGCAGGGAAGACACAAGGCATCAACACTCACGAGGACATCGGCGGGGGGACCACAACGATCATAGTGGACACAACAGAGCACATGGCTTTGTTGATCAACAGCAGTCACGTGATTCTTGGAGATCAACCAATCGAAAAGAATCGAGACACCAAGGTCAAGGCCGAAGGCATAGTGATGATCATCGCCAGGAAGCATCAGCCAATCACCACTCGTACTAGGTTACATGCGGGTTTTGGAATGTAGGCGGGTGGACAGGTGAACACAACTGTGATAACTTTATTTTATGCGAGACTTGCATCCGGATTACAGATAAAGACATAATCGGAATAGCCGAAACTCACTTAAGAAACGATAATGTTTTGAATATTAAAAATTACTTATGGTTCGGTCAAAACAGAACTTTGCAATACGTTAGAGCTAAACGTGGCTCTGGTGGAATAGGTTTTCTTGTTAAAGATGACTTTGCAAGGGATTTTGACATACATGTTTTAGACTCTTCTTATGAGGGTATTTTGTGGTTACGTTTTGTACATAAAGAAAACAAACAAGTTACTTTTACAGCATGTGTGTGCTACTTACATCCTGAAACTTCAACCAGGAATATTGACTCTTCAGCATTTTTTGACACTTTATAAAACCATGTACATAAATACTATGATCCAGGTGTGACATTTATCTGTGGAGATTTCAACAGCAGATGTGGAGACCTGGCAGATTATATCAATGGCATAGACACTTTACCACAAAGAGACACTGTTGATCATGTTGTAAATGCAAATGGTAAAATCTTTATTGAATTTTTGATAGCATCAAATATGTGCATGCTTCATGGCAGAAATGATAACATGAATGACTATACTTTTATCGCTTCAAGAGGTTTATCAGTAGTTGATTACTGCATCTGTCCCTATGAAATGTTAGATAGTTTTAAAGTTTTTAGCATACAACGTCCTTCATTCCTGTTTCAGCAAATAGGTATAGTGGGGTCTTGTGACCCAGGTGTTTTGCTTGCAGTGGACCATTCGTTTATTACATGGAGTTTCAAATTGGAATGTGTTATAACGAAATGCGATCAATCGAAAACAAAGGTTTCATATGTTAAATGTAACGTATCGAGTGTACCGAGAGACTTCCTTTGTTCAGAAGGTGATCAGCAGGCTGTAACTGAAATGGTTAAGACAATTGAGGAATCATCTGATCATCAAGGCACAAGTGACTTAGCTTACGACAACTTTGCTGTTTTGAAGACCATGCAATCGAGACTCCCAGTTAAAACTATTAAGTATGAAATAAATTCTAAACGACGCCGGCGTGCTAAAGAATGGTGGACTGGACGCACTGTGGAGAGACATGATTGGTGCAGAAAAAAAGTGGTGCAAATGTAAAGGTCCGGATAAGTGGAAACAAAGCTGTGTATGTAGATAAAAGAAAGTACTTCGATAAAGAAACCCGCAAAGCTAAGCGTGAACACACTAAGATCACTTTACAGGATCTTGATAACCTATGTGTAAATAATGCTCAGGAATTTTGAAAGAAGATAGGGAAGGTCGGCATTGGATCGGAGAGGAAGAAGAATATCCCAATGGAGGTTGTAAGAAGTGACGGAACTATTACGGCTGACACAGAACAAGTTCTCGACGCTTGGAAGAAAGCCTACACAAATCTTCTCAACTGTAATGACTCCTCGGTTTTTACATCAGTAAAATCAGGTGAAAGTAACTGTCAACTTAACGAAGATATCAGTCTACAAGAAATCTACCAATCACTTAAAAATGCGAAGAATGGTAAATCTGCAGGTTTCGACGGTATACCAGTAGAAGTTTTAAGAATTGAAAATGCCATTTTGTTTTTACATAAACTCTTCAACCATTGCTTTAAAACTGACACCGTTCCAGAATCCTGGTGCATAAGTATCATCAACCCGATACCCAAGTCTTCTACATATGACTCTAGGGACCCGATGTCGTACAGGGGAATAAGTCTGGCTAGCTCTTCATACAAGCTTTATTGTGGAATAATAAACATTCGACTGACGAAGTATGTCGAAGACAATAATCTTTTAAATGACTGCCAAAATGGTTTTCGGAAAGGGATATGAACAACTGACCATCTATCTATATCACGTCAATCATTGAACTAGGAAATCTTAAAAAAGAGATACCTTCGTCGCGTTTATAGATTTTAAAAAGGCGTATGATTGTATTGATCGTGGGATGTTATGGAAAAAGATAAATGCTGTGATCCTTGTACAGAAATGTTAAATGTTGTGTGCGTATAAACGGTTTCTTTACTGATTTCTTTGACGTGGACTTAAGCAGGGCTGTCTTCTTTCACCGTTATTATTCAACATTTTTATAAACGATCTCATTTCTACTGTGTGTGACCACAACTTGGGAGTTATGATTGAAGACAGCCGCATTGGAATTCTGGCTTACGCAGATGACATTGCTATCTTGGCAGAAAATGAAGATGATCTTGATGCTATGCTTGATCTACTGAATGTTTGGTGTGGTGCAAATAAAATGTCACTAAACGCCTCTAAGTCCAAAATAGTTCACTTCAGATCCACATCTAAACCAAAATCATCCCACTCATTTAAGTGCGGGAAGGATAGTTTGGATACTGTTGGATGCTACAATTACCTGGGACTACTACTTACTGAACATATGGATTATAATCTAATGGCTAAAGCTACACCATCTTCAGCAACAAGAGCCCTTGACTTGCTTATATCCAAATATAAGTACCTAAACGGGATGAACTATCACACTTATATTAAGCTGTATGACTCGATGGTGTGGACGACCCTCAATTACGGTGCCTCAATATGGGGAACATCTAGACGCTCATGTATAGAAGCTGTACAACACAGAGCAACACGTTTCTTCATTGGATTGAGAAAGTTCGCACCAAATAACGCATCTGGAGGCGATATGGGATGGGTGCCCACGGTCGTTCGACAATGGACAAGTGTGACAACCGTCTACGCTACATGGACAACTCCCGACGTACCCACAGAATCTGGTTATGGTCCCAGCGTTGGAGTGAAAGGAGGAAAAACAATTGGACGACAAGAGTGCACACAATGTTTAATAGCCTTAATCTGCAACATTTCATCCCCATACGGAATAGTTATTGTTGTCCGTGTAGTAACCACGAAATTGGATGAGGATTTCACTAATAAATGGAAATGTGAACTGTCAAACCCACAAGGAAGAGGAAAGACAGGGGGAAATAAGTTACGCACCTACAGCAGGTTTAAGCTGTCCTATGAAGCAGAACCCTATTTTTTTAATAATATGCCCCGCCATCTTAGAAGTGCTCTTGCTAAGTTTAGATGTGGAGGATAGAAACCGGACGATATACAAATATACCACTAGAGGAGAGAACCTGTTTTAACTGCCACGATCAAATAGAAGATGAGCGGCATGTATTGTTAAAATGCCCATTGTATGCAGAGGAGAGGTCTCAGCTTTTATCTATGTGTTTTGAAGCAAATGCCGATTTTAGAACGATGTGTGATAATAGCAAATTAGATTTTATCCTGTCTACTACCCGTTTATGTTATTTATCCGCCAAGACCTGCTATTTTATTCTCCTTGCGAGAAGTACTTATTTATATGTGCAATAATTATATTCTTAATCATTTTGTCCTGTACTCGTATCTTAATCTTGTACATACCTGTACCAATCTTTTGGTTGTAATACTTTTTACATAGATGTATAATATTTATACCCTACTTCTATTTATGTTTTACATTTACAACATATTGTACTCTTTTATGTCTCTCGTAACTCTAATAAGAGTGGCTCATTACATGTTTTATCTGAGTTTATATTTTATGTATATATTTTTATCATGTAATGTGGTGAGATTTTAATAAACTATCTGTCTGTCTGTAACTTCATCAGCATGGGTTTGAGTGTTTTTAGGTGTGGAATCATTTGTGTATCACAATGAAAATGTCAAATTTTCCACAATTCTGATCAGGCTTTCATCTTAACAACATGCGATACGTCTATTCAGAATGTGTATGGAACGTAATAATAATGAAAATGTCCATGGAGAACTGAGATTATTAAAACATTAGACATTTGACATAACAAAACAGAACAGGGACCGACTAAACTGCTATTCTGTTACAGGAAAATAGCTAACCATAAATACATGACATGATATTTGTGAATCATTCACAAGTTCAATTCTCCAATCATTTCATAGAAATGTCGGTTTAATATCAATTTAGAATAATTATCTTGCAATTACAAAACAAGCCATTGCGTAGAATCTGACCGAGGGCCCTACAAATTCTTTCCTGTAACTGCTACAACGGTTGGTTATTATCATCAGAGTCAATTATTGATATATAGCAGAGGCACAGAATTACTGCTAAGCAGGAAAAATAGGTCGTCCTAACACTGAAAGACATAATAGAAGTTTAAAAGAATATAATGGTGCGGTACTCGCTGAATCATTTACTAAACTCTCCTGATCCAGTGACAATCACCTGATCTGATGAGATGTATGTGTACCTTCGCTTTACTGCCGTTTACAAACATTTATTTAGACATTTGGCGATTTCATCAAAACGCCATACATAGCTAGCATGACGCTTTGAAAAATACATAACTATGATACAAGAGAGATGGCGTTGTATTCAACAATGACATTTTAAAATGAAATATAGTATATTAATGTTAGATAATTCATCAGGACGTTTGGAATTTTGCGTATGCTGTGCGGTAAAAACCATTCTAAACCACAGAATAGCATGACTGCAGCTAAACACTTCCTGACTCGTCGAGTCGCAAACCTGTAAGTTTACAGGGATAGCTTCTGTCCTGATATTCGCTAAACTGGAAATAACCACCAATAACCAAGTGACAGGTTGTTACGGAAATAAATTGTATCTACCGTCGGATGAAATGCCTCCCAAAATTATATACCATCACATTTGGTTAATAGGATACCTTTGATTGATTCATTCAGTATTTCTGTGCAGTTGATATCCTGTTAGAAAGGCTAACAATTAAACAGTTGCTGAAAAAGAGTTTGTTTTACAACTTCTAACATAAATTTATAAACAATAATCTGGACAAAATGATGAACTGTAATGGTCTGCCACATTAAAGATAACACTGACTAAATTAGGTAAAGATGCATTTCAGTACCCAAAAGACGACCGATCTCCAAGTAACTTTTGTTGTTAGTTTGATTTGTTTGTAAATGTCATAAATGTCAAACGTTCTATACCTGTTCAGTTTAACCAAAACATTGGGTAATTAAACTATTGGAAGTTCAAGGAAATATATATTTAAATTGTCTGTACTATACATAGTGTCCATGGACGACAAAACATGTTTAATGCTCAAACAGAATAAACAAGTCCTCGGGGATCAAATTGCGAATAATAAACGGCGTCAGCCTAGTCTTTTATACTTAAAATTTCTCGTTGGTCTCTGAGACATGTATTTGTTACATTAACTACTTGACTTAAATGGTGCCCATATCACGTCAGGATTACAGACCCACCTCCTTTGTATTATTTTTTGCCTGAAAGACAGGTTAACATTAGTCTGTTGTAAAATGGAGATCTTAATATAAACAGGTTTGTTTGCTTAAAAGTTACCTTTATATTTATTTAAAGGATTTGACAGGAGAGGTAATTCCTGCGAGACAAATAACAATGACCAGAACATATTTTCCAGTTTTTCCAATGTAATTAAAACCATGTGTGAGAGGTCATTATTATTCTGCTAGTCCAATCCGTCACCTGATAAGCTGATCTGTCCCCGTTCTGACATTGACACCAGCCACACTCAATATTCACCCTTCCTGACGTATTAAATTCCGAATTTCCAAATATAAGATGTAACAGACAGAATATTGACATGCACTAGTGGCAGCTAATCCTGTTTCTGTAAGTGAGTTACCAATTACACAACCAAGGGCAGAAACGCTTAATATATTATTTGTATCGTTACTGATTGTTGCTCTAGTCATGCGTAATTGTGAAATAATACTTCAATATTTCCCTTCACACTCGTCAAGGCACTGGTACAATACCAATATACCGTATTCAGTTGTTTATATTGTTAGACAAGGCAGATGATTCAACTACTTAACAGCAAAGAATAAGAGTTTGTCATAAAAGTGAAATTGAATGGTGGTAACTTGATGTTCTTTACAAAGTATTTATTTTTAAGTCGTTAAAAATCCTTGCTTCCAGTCACATTGAAGGGAAGGCTTTTCATGTAAACACCTTTATTGTAATATTTTAGTCTTTGTCTGGTTTTGTCTATTGGGAACAAATAAAAACCTTATGAGGATTGATATGAGCTGCAAAATGATCCTATTTCTGGTTTTAGAGATCTGAAGCAATTACAAATAAAAACAACAATACAAAGTGTACCCATATGAACATCACGTTTCTTTCTCTGAATCAATCTGATAGGTCTGTACGGGCTTAAGGAGATCAACATTCAAAGAAACAATCATCAAAACGGTTGTTAATGCACAGTTAATGGGATGAGATGTACTTGACTTACCAAACATTTCCCAAACCTTTTCATCTCTCAGAGACACGAAGTGCCTATGATATTTTTGAAGAATGGTACGTTGAAACAGTTTAATTTCATTAAACATAGTTTTACATTTATATATTTACATTATAACGGAGACGCTCACGGCTTTATGCAAGCATTATTTATCGATGCACACGCAGAACATAACAGAGAAGAGGATATCGCAAAATATTTCTGTTAGTTGAAAAGCTATCGCCTTTGTTATAAGAATGTCGTCAAAGAATAGAGTATAGAGAACGCTGCAGTCTCTTTCTGATCGGATATTTTAGCTTGATACGATCATGTGAGAAAAATGAAAGCAAAAGTTGCAAGAGGGGTAGAATCAGAGTAATTAGCTCTGATAGTGACAGTGATTAGTAGTCCGTATTTGTTTATGGACGTTAACAACAGTAATTAAGTCAATCAGCTTTGATTCTCGCTGTGCCAAAAGTTAAAGATTGTTACAGTTTTCTTTTCTTTTTTTAAGTACATATGATAAAAATAGTATGATATGGGTATCTTCATATCACATCCTGTATTAGCCCTCCACCAATATCAGCCCTGATCAGGGCTGATATTGGGGTCTCGGGCTGATACAGGGTGTGATATGAAAATACCCATATAATACTATCTATATATCATTCGCTCGATGAGTTAGACATGAACTTTGTTGTCAAAAACATTTTGCACTTCATCGTGCTTATTTGATAGTAACTAATGTGTCAATTTGGTTTCAGGACATACAAGGGATGATGTCAATATGTTTTTCTATCTGATGGTGAATGTCAGTGCGCAGAGCCACCAGAGACCAGTCTCATTGTTTGTTGTTGATGTTGCACTGATGTGTGTGAGCCGCAGATGGATCACCAGGATGTAACGGTTTTAGTCATAAGTTGTGTCCCTTGTAAGCTTCGCCTGGGTCGAGCTCTTTTGAAACCTTGCCAGAAACAGGAACGTATATCATTTGACTGAAATTTTCAAGACAATGTTTAGTTTGAAATGGCGATTGCACTTACAATTATGTAACAAAAAAGTCATCAAGTCATGGAAAGTTTATTTCACATAAATACGTAGTCAGACAATCCAGTCCTGCAGAATGATGGGTGATTTGAGACGCTATCAGAATATCATTTACCAAAAAAGGTTTCTTAAACATTTTCAAAACCCTAACTTACTCATTCATTTTAACACATATATGGTAATACATTTTTAAAAAGAAATTCATGTCATTAACGGCAATAAGACAAGTTAATATAAATTGTTATATCTATGTCAAACGAATCAAATTGTTGGTGTAACCTTGGGTTCAGGATCGATAGTAAATCGCGTGTCTGAAGCAGTCACACACAATTCCCAAGGGCTTGGAGTAATTTATCCTCCAACAATTGGAACAGTAGGTCATTATCAAAGTCGGTTTTTGATTTATTACTGAATAAAGGAAGTATTGTTTTCATAAATAGCAGCATATATTGGATTTTAAAACTTCTTTCATACGAATTTAGTTTATTTTAGAAATATAGCATTAATCTAATATTTATCATTTTCTAATAACCGTTCAGTAAAACCAGAAGACTTCTTACAAGGAATTTCATTGCTGACAAAATCTTAAGACCAATAACACAATAGCTCTTGGGCTTTTCATTAGCTAGTTATTTGAATAGTGAATAAATGTTCAAATTGGGATCACACAATATACAATAATACTTTTCAGGCAACACCTCCAGCACTGAAAGTATCCTCAGCAAACCAACTCGCCCATCTCGATTCGACAGAAACAACAAGAGGAAGTTGACTCTTGTAACGTGTATATATAGTAACAGAGGGGTTTCTTATTTTGAAATTCTGATGCGGGTATTTTCCGACACTGACAACAACACAATTATTAATTGTACCAAGAAAGGTTTTAAGTCCAATGTTTTAAGGATCCAAATCGAACTATCTCTTTTGAATTGGTGGCGATAGGAATGTAATTTTATGTACACGTGATAATCCCGACTCTTGATATCTTGGATATAGTTAACATTGAAGTTTGAAAAGGCCTATTTGTATATTTTTATTTTAGCAAAAGGTAGCAATGATGTGTTGCCAATTACTGTGTGACATCTGTTTTCTTTCATTACTCATCATTAATTTATTGAGCCTTTCAAAGCATGCTAGGGTTATCTTTAGTTTTATATCGTATAGTATTTACATTTGTATCTCATATAATGTGTCTACTCAATATTGAAGCAAGGGTGTGTCATATTGAAGTTCACAAACCTAAATTCTTAGTTCAGTCTTTAACCCAATCCATGGTTCGCTAGTTCCAGCAGATGCTCGCAGGTTTCACCGCAATGCATAGCCACAATGATGTCGTGGGCTATCTCCTGTAATAGTACTAGCAGCCCCGAAAAAAGTGAAATAATCTTGAGGCGTTAAACCACAAGTCCCTCACTCATTCACTCATTTTTAACCAATTTCTGTTTATCCAGATTGACCTTATCTCTTCTGATTTCACTTCATTTA
This sequence comes from Phorcus lineatus, assembly GCA_921293015.1. Taxonomy (NCBI): domain Eukaryota; kingdom Metazoa; phylum Mollusca; class Gastropoda; order Trochida; family Trochidae; genus Phorcus; species Phorcus lineatus. Next base: position 186,135 of record OV121082.1, on the reverse strand, counting down.
GCCATAAGTCATTTAGTGTGTAATTGAGTTGAAGGATTCTAAAAATCCAGGAATTCTATGTTGATGTTAGTAAAATAAAGCTTAAAGGGGCAACAGCACTTTTTTGGTATAAAAAGTTATCTCAACAAAACAAAAATAAATGTTTCCAATAGTTATGTTTATAATGAAGAGAAGCAGTTTTGTATAGCACGTACCATGATAAATTAAGCTATTGGAATAAATTTTCCTACCTCAAATGATGAAAAGGTCTTCACACAAGAACACAAGAAATTTCTGACAGCTTTGACCCCAAGTGACCCTACAGACATCTACCTGATTGGTATCAGTACAATGAAGAAGTTGATAATCTTTAAAACTCCCTATCTTCCTTAAACTATAAAATCTATAGTTGCTGAATCATATAAGTTAAACTTGTACACATGTACATGTAAACAAAACCTAACTTAGCATTTGACGTTCAATAGGTTCAAGGTTCAATATTCGTTCCAGTAGTTAATATTAAACTATTTCATATTAAAATGATGAACATATATTGCCACTCCCATTTGATAACACCACTATGAATTACCTAATGTTGATAACTTTCAGAAAGGATAACCAACACCTGCACAAAGGTGTACGATCAAACTTTACATCTTTTTATTTAGTAATTCAGTAGAATGATATTGAAATAATATTTACGACTGATAAAAAACCCTTATATCTTTCAATTGGAAAACACTGTCTTGATAATGATATGTGGAAGATCATGACGTAATTGTACTTTTGTCGCATATATATCAAAGTGTCAAATATTGTATGTTTGTTGTTTGATAAACACCCTGTAAAGTTTAGGAAATATATAAGGTTTGAAAATATTCGGTGTTGTTACAATTGTGTTGTTTTTGTTGTTACAATTGATCGTTTAAGATATAGGCTACTCTTAAAAATTATTGCATTAACATTATGAAAATATCTTATTTGTATAGATGACTTTGAAGCAATAACTCTGTGTACTTATTACTCACAAAAACTCAAATTAAAATTGAATAATACTAGAATATGATTGTATGAGTTATGGCAGGCCTTTTCTATCAAAAAACATTTTTTATCTTAAAATGAGTCTGACATCCGTGTTTCAGCTGCTTCCGACACTCGATGTTATAATCAATAGTCGACGCCGGTAATGAACCACTGCTCCATGAGTTTGAAGATACAAATTTCTAGCTGATCCCCAGGGATATTATGCACGTTAACTGTATTGAACTGTCTCAAACACGATATTAAGCAATGAGTTAGAAGTCAACGTAACACCAATATGTTTCAGGAATGAGATAGATAGCCTTGAAAATGGCAAACTAGCAATTTGTTAAAAACTAGAAATGTTGAAAAATCAATGTATTCTGAGATGAACAACAACAACATATGCCTGGAAAATTGCTTCGCTTTGGATTTTATGACTTTTCCTGGATTGCTGTAATTTGTATTTGATACACAGTGTTCACGTTAGGAATGTTTTAAATTTTTTTTTATAAATAATGGTTTATCTGAAAATACTGATTAATTTTGAAAAGAACATTAGAATAGATGAAAATATGAATAACATGTTTGATGTCTTTTGTATGTTATTATGCCTGTGAACTACACCTTACTTCACTCACACCTCTTTGACTTCTCTTGAACTGCAAACACAGAGACTTTACATACATTCCTTACTTGACATCCTTGACAACAGATACTCTAAAACTTGCCTCTACAGAATGAAGAAGCTTTTTATACACAAAAACACTCTTCATTCGACAAAACAGTTTGTTTTCTCAATTATGATACCAGTTGTAATAGAAGGGATTGTAAGATCACCTCCAGCCATCTGATCATGTCTCATGCATCCCCTTCACACATTGATTTATCCTCGAGACATGTCTGATAGACTTAATAAAGCACCTCAATTAGACGTACTCAGGGTGTAGTTTGACCTAAGGAGTTACCCCGTCGTTTATTGGGCACTAAATGTAAGAGAAGTGTGTTAGATATAACTTCCAGTAGGATTCGAACCCTACCCTTCATGGTTGAGCGTCAGACACTCTAGCCAAGTGGGAATGTTTAAAACTCATCCTGCCACGAAATAATCAAAGAAAATCCACGTTTCACCTTACACACCCATTCGATTTAATATATATCTACAAAAAGTAGAAATGTGTCTTTATTTAAAGACTAATACATTCTGAAAATTCATATTTTTTATTCAATCTGTTGTCGATAACACATTAGTAAGTAATACATAACCCAGAAATCAGCACTTGCTATACAATTTGAAATATGTTATCGGTTACTGTGATACATGCAGCCGTCACATCTCTATTGATTTTCTTGTTTGAGTTCAAAATTGCACGGGCTTGAACAGGTAACCTGATTCATTCTTATTTCTTATTTCACTTATTTAGTTAAGTATTTATATCTTGAAGGTTTACTTAAACTTCCTTCTCTTTTAACGGTATGTCGAGCAGTTAGTTATTTCTGAGCTCCTCTGTCTGTAAACGTGTACAGTTTTCTCCATTTTGTGGCAGGTTTCCTTACGTCCATATCAAGACAATAATGTGTTTAGTCGTTATATAGTATTTCATTGCAGTTATATAATAATAATTAACAAAACGTTTTAAAGTAATAGAGATATTCGATTACTTTTATAAGCCCGAAATCTGAGTGTAAGTGCATTGATACTCCTGGCAAAGGAAGATTTAGAGTTAATGCAAATATATTATATCAAACTTTCAATCTCTAATTTTCCAACTTTTGGTCAGAGTTTATAGAGCGGAAGAGTTCTGATAACCAAGACAGTTGATTAATCTGCACAAATGTGAAACTGGCTTCAGATATGTTTTATACCAGACTTGATAATTGACTTGAATTTTTTTAATCGAAATGAAGTATCTTTCTCAAATGAATACGAGTGGGATTTGAATTAAATGTTATAGTATTTCGAAATTTTTTAGGCTTTATATCAATGAACTTCAATCGATATTATTTGAAAATTTGTGAATTGAAATGGTAATATGAAACATTGATTTTGCAGTTTCTATCTTAAGTATGATTACAATGTTGTATTGCACAATCAATCTTACATCCCTCTTAGAAAGTTATAAAATGATTATAAATATGAAACTGTTCAATATCATCAATAATAAGTTTGCATCTTAATAAAAACAACCGTAGATGACCCATACGCATCACGAACCAACCATGACTATCTATCAAGCAGTAATTTTATGAGTATGTGAATGTAAGCCTATATTTCGCTCATGCAATAAGGGAGTAGTAAGTTCATCAAACAAGTCATAGCTTTGTAAGTGAGCAAAGTATGAAATACAAAATAATGATTCAATTCTGAGTGTTTTTGTAACCAATACAAATGCAAAATGCGCCTTCATTAACGATTTTATTGCTACAATGAAACCGAAGAGAGAACTTCCGTCATTATTTGTATTTGTATTATTATGTCCAATATGCAAATTCATTGTTTTGTTGGAAAAAGGTTGTCGAGAGTAAATCGACTTTGTTTCATCAGACAAACAAAGTATTCAAGCTCAACTAACCATTCTTGAATGCAATTACTTTAAATCTAGAAACACTAAAACCCAAAATGATCACTAGTAATTATGTGAATGAGGAAATCCATTGTGTAAAGTGGAGAACATTTTCAAAGGCAATACTCAACGTATGCAGCATCCATTTCCTTTCAATGTGAATACACGTATCGTTAGCGTGTAAATTCAGTACTATTCAGCTATTGAGCAGATCGGTACACTTTACATTAAGGAAGTCATGTCCTGGGTCTACTCATTGCTGTTCTTTTTATACAGACCATAAGGCCCACATGTATATTCACAATTTTAGTCATTTACCATAATTATATCATTAAATTATAGACGTCATGTGTCACTGGTCATTTCTCAATATTGAAAATATCAAATGTGTGTGTGTGTGTGGGTGAGGGTGTGGGTGTGGGTGTGTGTGTGTGTGTGTGTGTGTGTGTGTTTGCGTGTGTGGGTGTGTGTGTGTGTGTGTGTGTGTGGGTGGGTGTTTTTTCTATCCCTGTGAGCCTGTAGCTTGAAACCTTTTATTTCAACTTAAAGCATTATTTGGTTTGCTGCATACGTTAACCCTAATCTTTAAACATATTTATACTTCATTGTTTGTCAGTTATTTATCCAGCTTTGCGACATTGAAAACTCCTAGCATATCTAAACAATGCATAAGCTATCACCGGGGAGTCCTGTCAGATGCTGAATGGTCGATCAGATACACATAGGATTAATACCCTAATCTCAATGTCTATAGTCGACTCTCACTGTCTCACACCTCGCATGATATATATCAGAGCTATCATTGTCTAGCAACGTGTGTACATGTACAGCGCCTATCGAGACAGCAAACATGAGAATTAAAATGTATTACCAAGGATTATTTGAAAATGGAATCTCTTTATCTCATGTATCATGGTCCAAATATATTACACATCTCAACATGATATCTTGTAAAACTTGCGAAACATTTACTTTACCGGGTATGCATCTTATAGCTTAGGGTGAATATATTCGTTCAAGCAAATGAAAATATCAACAAATCGTCCGAACATCATGTAACACTATTGCAAAGTGTATTAGATTTAAAGGCAAATTTCGGCAGCCACAAGAATATATTGATTCATGTTTCGCTTAGAAGCGTAGTTTAAAATAAAACTGTATGTACTTGCTAGTTTTTTGAAGAATGTTTAAAAAAACATGGTCATTGCATTTAGTTGAATCAAAAACTTGATTTGACATTTTTAAATAGTTTTGATCAATAAATGAAATTGTATGAAAGTGAAGCAACTTAATTCATCCTAGCTACAGTATTGCTTTTTAAAATCATATTTCAGTTAAACAATCCAAAGAGAAAATATTCTGGTGATGCATAATTCACATGTTTGATGAGCTATGACAATATATATCACTGTTAATACGTGCTTTTTGTTTTAGATGCCGTGCGAAGCAGAGTAGCTGATAGGAGAAACCCAACAAACTTAAATATATTCACATCAAAATTACAAAAAAAATGGGAGTAAAAAGGTAGTAATTTATCTTAGATTCTCTTTATCTGGTATTGCTATTTAGATTTTATCTTGAACCCGTACTAACAATATGCTTTAATGCTATTACAATAAAAAAGCGCCTTAGAATAGTATTTTTATCAGTTGATCAGAAAATGTGAATGCAATTAATGCGCTTTTCACCTTCAGGAGCTTATCGATCCGGGTCTATTAACATCATTTAAAGTATATCCGTCCATAACGTACTTTACATGCTTTGAATGATGTACTCATTTCATATCGTGTTGTCACTAGGAACATTGTCTCATAATAATGTCAACAACTTTTTATGAAATCTAAACATAACAGATCAATGTTATATCATTCATCTGGACGCCGCTTATAACCGAAATATTGCCAAAGCGGGTGTAAGGAAATATTCTACCATAAGTGTTACGACCAACTTCTTATATTTTTTACCCAGCAGAAATTTTACTAAATAAGTGATTTGTGTTAACTTGGAAGGATATAAACTTGAAACAAACCCCGACAGTTCACATTTGATATTGGCAAGCTCCATCTTCCAGTTACATTGCGTTATTGTAGTAGGCCCACAGCACTGACTGTTTGCCTTGAAAACACTGACGAGACAGTATATCATACCGTACGATTCCAAAACCAGTATACACACATCTGGAGTATTTTAAAAAAACATGATGCATTAACTCAAACGACAACTTTGAAAAATTACAGAATGTTTTACGGGAGTGAAATACTAAGGTTTACTGAATATAATGATCTTCCTTCAATGCATTTGAAAATCGTTGCCGATTTCCGAGATAAATTACAAATAACGGCATAGATAGACAATATTTTTATTATCTGTGCAACACCTGAACTATAGTTTGAAAGCTAAATCTGAAGTAACTAGTCGATTCAAATGTGTTTCCTTATCAAATTCAAGAATTTTATGTTCAAAGAGTACGATAGATAGTCAATGACTATTTTTAAAAATTCAAATCCCTTTTATAATCTTGGAAATTCAATACTATATTTGGTCTACAAACCTCACTTTGTGCCATTGTGTATATATTCTGATTATGTGGTTCATGTATTCATGGTATTGAGATGAACATTTTCATCATTACAGGTAGGTCAGACATATTATTCGTGTACTATTAAGTCTGTTGAATTACTGTGAGAAGATTTTGAAGAGAAATGTTTTGTGCAGAATGACAAGTTATGTGGCAAAATTGGCAATATACTTAGACGTGTGAGAATACTTCGAGATAATATGAATAAATACCTTGCTAAAATTAATCTGCAAGGCTGCAGATTAATATATTTACGAATAAGTGTTATTTGGGTACGAGAGTAAGTAGTGCAGACGAATTTGCGCCCGTTCAGTAAGTCACGTGATAGCTGTGCTATAAGAGACGGAATGCACGTGCAACAGGCACTTGAGATTCACGACTTACGGGGCAGGACTGCCCGCCCACGCACCCGTTGAGGGTAAGTTTGCATAAAATGCAGGCGGCCCGAACGAGGTCACTGGACTTAAATAGGGTCACTGGGCCGATAATGCAAAAGGTCACTGGACCGATCATAAGTTTACTGTCGCGTATAGTGATACAAGTAAACCAGTGCCGGATAGGCTTGACGTTGGGAATGTGATATAAAACATCTTGTCCTATATAAGTTTTTAAGTGTTTCAGATTTCCTGAACTATGATCGGAGTACTGTACAGACCCTGCAGATGCCGAATACCGAGGGATTCATCTGAATGAACTGTGATGCTTCCTGTACACCTTGAATACGATTGTCTCAATAAACTTGCAGCCCCGTCAGGCTGACGTGAACGTACCCAAATACAGAGTTGTTATTATTTGTAAATGTTTTATGTTCGGTTGAGTTTACGAATTAGAACATAAAGGTATGTTGATGTGCAACAAGTATATCACACTTCAAAGATACGTTGAAGACCATCTTTCGTTTTGATGACAAAGATGCTTTATGTTGAGAAATCAGAATTATCAGAAAACTGGGCTTCTAAGAACTTAAGGCTTTTCTGAACACTTTTTTGCTATGTATAACGAATTTTTGTAAATAAATTAATTTCAGGTGACACATTTACGAGTTCAAATTCTTAAGAGTGTGGCATTTCTCATGGAAATGTTTTCACCATAATTCATGAGCACTTGCACAAGTCCAAGGTTTCCGCAAGGTGCCACAAAAACATACATGCACCAGAGACACCAGAGACACCAGAGACACCAGAGACCTAAATCCAGCTCTTTGACATCAACCATGCTGATCTCGATAACTTTCATGCCCGTCTGGTTACAGGGGATTAAACATGATGTCATCATTGGGATCCTGAAACCAAGCAAGAATCCATGCAATCGAAGCACGAACACTCTCCTGCATCCAAGAAGTTCAGAACTCGGCCTTCTGCTGCTAAGTTCATGGCTACTTTTAGACTATACATATCTTAAACCTACAATAACAGGAGCATGCTATGCTGATTTGTTGAAGCAACAGAGAGCGGCATTCAAGAAGAATATGTTAACTGTATGTTTCTTCATGACGCTCCAATGCACAAGAGTCGTATTGCACAGGCTGCACTTCAGCGATCTGGCTTTGAAAAACTTACCGTCTCCCTACAGTCCAGAGCTGGCCGGAAACGGCTTCTGTCTGCTTCTCGATTTGAATTCACGCTCGTGGTACAAACTGTGGCGATGATGACGAACTCAAAGCAAGAAATGATGCGTGGTTGAGCTGCCAGTCAAAAGACTTCGACCGCAAGGGCAGAGACACTCTCAAAGACAAATGGGCAAAGTGCATCGAGGTCCAGGGAGAATGTATTCAACAGAGTCTACAAAGATTATCATAAACAATATGCATTTCGAACACTAATGTGTTCACTAGAAAGAAATGCATCCAGTAACATTCAATAGGAGGTCATTAAAGTTTTTAAGCCACTGCGGCTTAAATGTCAAACTATCTATCTATCTTCTTCCCGAAATCATATTCCATAACTGCTTATTTGGGTAATTGGAGACCTTTCATTCATTCATTCATTCATTCCAGCTGTCCTGTTTGAGTCTTTCATATCTGATTACCAAAAGACAATGAGCTTATTCATTGAGGTATTTTGGTCAATTCTGCATACATATTTTGATAATTAGCATGAAATAGACATTTATGTGGTCAAATTGTTTTTTTTATCGACGTTAATAATTTCAATGGATTTAGCGCCACAGTCATAACACTGACTACATTAATTATTGAAGCACTTCATTAATCAACAGTCGACAGATCTTCAAATTCTGGTTATTGTTTTTATGGCTTTCCCAATTTTCTTGGCTAATCAGAACGAATTAGCATTTAGAACAATCAAGCCGTTTTTCTTGTGAAATACCCACTTATTGAAGTTTAGTCTTTTGATTTTTTGTAATTTCTTCGAATTTTAAAATGGGATTCGCTACAGAGATACGTTCCAGACCAAAACATAAACACTGCTCAAAACATCTTACTAATTTTTTGCCTGTATTATCCTAATAATGATATTATAATAACAGTTATAACTCTTGAATGTCCCATGCAGTAACGTTTTGGTGCTGGGCTAAACTGAAATTCAGCGCAGCAGCACCAATGGTTCGCTAGTTCCAGTCAAAGCCGACAAATTTCACCACAAAAGCCACAATAATGTTGCGGGCTTTGTCCTTGCAATGATACAAGAAGCCGTGATATAAGTAAAATACTCTTAATTCCGACGTAAACCCCACATCAACTTACCACATTGTCCACATTACAAGTACAATGGTAGACATTTAATGTGTGCTTCATGTACCAGAACGTTCAAGGTGCAGCGCCAGTTAAAGCGTTGTTCTGTCCGTATAATGCTTGATGTCAATATTGGAAGCAACAACTCTGATCTTTTACTGTCTTTCGGTATGACTCACCGTGAATCGTTTACCTGTCTTCCAGGTGATAGGCGTACACTCTACCAACTGAGCTATTACTATCAATCAACTGAAGTGATGCCTCTTGATCTTTGAAAATCATTGAAATGTACAAACATAACGTCTTTTTGCACAAATCCAATTTTCTCATGATAAATAGTCATAATAAACTTGTTTTGCTAAGTTTGTACCTCGCCCCTGAGGTATATTCCACAATATTAGGCTCCAAATGCATCGCTTGAAAAGTATGCTGAAACCAATCTGTACCTGTATTATATGACTTTGACCTTTTAGTTCTACGACATCGAGTCGAAATTGTTCGTTATGATTGTAAAGTTGTTATGAGGGCGTTTTCTTAAAACCAGAAAGTAACGTTCAGGCCTGTAAGTGTTTATTGGCGATATATTCATGCATTGAAAAAAATCCAAGTAAAATGATTAAAATGATTTCTGATAAAGCGTGCAAACTTGATAAACGTCGATGCATCAATTGTGCAGTGAAAAACTCACGATTCGATTTTATGTTTAATTGCTTAATATAAGACTTTTGCATTTGGAGGGTTAACGTACACAATATGACGTAGATTAGTGATTGGTTTTCAGCATATACATCTACCAATTGATCCGACAACCTCAAAAACATGTAATGTTTTTAAACTACCGCTAACCTCGACTTTATCACTTCTCGATTTATGTTCAAAGATTTTTCAATAAAATAAAAACATAATAGCCTTTCATTAAGACAAAACCCAACTGGGCTAGGGGCCATAAAATTCGCGCTGGTGTGACGTAGTAATCAAACTGTACAGAGTGGCGCATCATTATTTCAACTGAAATACCGCCTTAAATTTTGTTCAATTGCCATTGATGTGGTAGTGTTACATCGTCGAATGATTTATCTAAATGAGTGGAAAACATTCTCTAAAAATAATTAATTATTGGATATTTTCTGTGATATGTTTACGATAGATGTATAGATAACGAGGCTATGGTTTTGTTTATGACGTCACAAAAAGGGCGTGTGACCAGTCATGCAATCACTGGTTTGTGGCCAGATAGATCTAAGCGGCCCATCAAAAGTGGCATTAAAAAACGGCTTTCTTTACCAAACTGAACATATTTGAGAAGCGACCTTTGACGCACTAAACAATTTTGTAATCATATTCATATGACATTCATATGACATTCATATATTCCAAAGAAAATAGTGAAATATGTTTGTGGTTATGTAAACATTAAAAGACATATAAAACAAATGGAATATATTGAAAGATATTCTGTGTATGCTAACAACAATAATAGAACCATTTTCATTCAACTAACTTACACTAGTTCCTCGATGAGGTCAAGTTAGAAAATTATGCAAACACGACCATGTAGGTCTGCACATCCTCTATTTCATGTACCTTCTTAGACAGCTGGATCTATTGAGTGCACTTAGCAGTGGAACACTCTCTTTATCTATTTCTACTTAAATATGAATCAAAAGCAGATTGCTGGAAGACAACGAACAATGTGTTAACAATTTCTTCCCATGATACAGGAGAACACATGATACACATTACAGACAGGTGCTATGAAGAGTTTTCAATGAAGAAGCGTTCGAGGTTATTAATATTCGAAGGTTTTATTTTTCGTTACATCAAATTGGTCTGTGAACACCTTAATGAGACTGACATCAAAGTGTTCAGATAAGAAAATACAGTCATAATCAATAATGTGTTTGTAGTTTAAACAGTCCACTTTCGATTTATCTGAGTGCATCTAAACTTAATACATTTTCTTTCGTAAAGATAACAAATATACTGCGCAGATATTTACTATATACATTATATGGACAATATGTATATCGTGGTTCAATCAGCCTCAAATTATGAAAACAATTATTGTTCAGTACAAGAATGAAATCATAGGACGTTGTAGGAAACATCTATCACAGAATGAATATGTGCACGGGGATCTAAATCCGAATAGTGGATGACGACAGCCTAGCCTTTCACTGACAGTTCCTAACCCAGCAGGCACATAGACGTCTATTAGACGTCTCATAGACGTCTAGCCTAGACGTCTAAAAGACGTCTAAATATAGTCTAATCTGTGGGACTAGAAAGACGTCTAGGCTGACGTCTATTAGACGTCTACGCGTAGACGTATATTAGACGTCTATTAGACGTTTATTAGACGTCTTTTAGACATTTATTAGACGTCTTTTAGACGTTTATTAGACGTCTAGTAGACGTCTTTTAGACGTTTAATAGACGTCTTTCATACGTTTATTAGACGTCTTTTAGACGTTTGTTAGACCTATATCAAACCTCTATAAGAAGAGTAAATACCTCCCAAAATATTTAACAGAAGTCTGAAAAAAGTTTAACACGTGTGGTTGTGTTATACTCAAGTATAATAATGCTATGCAGTGGGAACTTCATCAGGATTCTGGTCTTCAAACAAGAACCTGTATTTTGTAAGACACAATTGCATATTTTACATGAAATGAATACATTTAAGCCCAATTATTTCACTGTTTTAAATTTAAACAATATAATGACTTAAAATGAATACAATTATAGAATTTGATATGATAACTTCATTTCATGTTTAGGTTTAAATTTTCTTATGAATAGATTCAAAATTTTCAGAATAAGTGATGAGCAATTGTGCCTTGAAAATAAACAAGAAAAAAGCTCAAATAAGATGAAATATTTATTCAATATCAAATTATATATTTAATGCAATCAATACATAATATTGTAATAATAATACAAAGATATCATTTTCCAAAGCTGAAGAGTAATTCTTTAAGTGTGAATGTCCTGATTCAAGGCCATTTTCTTCCTACACCTTCGAAGAGCATCTTAAAAGAATTCCGCTGTTCTTGAGGATTGTATCCTTGATTGCGTCCTTGTAACAGATTTGTCAAAGTATCTGAAAATGAATTGAAACCTTAATTGTTCTCTAATTTCATGATCATTGTCAACATTTGTACCTATATGTTCAGATGCAAATCAAAATATATGTTAACACTGTTAAATATTTGGTAAGCTACGTGTCCGGACAAATTAATTTGATAAAAATATAAATGTATACACAGACACCAAATGAAACTTCTATTACTATGTATAACTAGAAACTAATAATAGTTGAATCTACATAAGTCAACTATTATAAAAAAAGGTTTCTTTTGGAGTGAATTAAAATGACAGTTATCTGAAAATGAAAATGTTCCACACTCAGGGATTGGGAAAGACACCTTTGATAATGGGCCATCTATAGAACTTTTAGTCATTTTCAGAATTTTGAATGGGCCATTCCCCTTAATAGCAATGGTAAAATTTCAAATTTTAATGGGCCATTTTTTCATCCAATGTGCAAAATGGCTCATGGCCCCTGCCTTTCCCAATCCCTGCACACTGATTCAGGTTCTCTGCATTTGATAAGGGTGTATTAATCATTAATATTCCACTATGAAAGTTCGAGTAACAAAATATCTAGGGAAAGATTTTGGTCATGAATTATTTGGTTTCAGTCAAAAAATAGAGAAAGCTATATTTTCCTTCAAATATGTATACTAACAAAACACTACACACATGTTTTGAAGTAGCATCACAAAATTACGAGCTCAAAGTTATTAATGAAAGAGGCTGTACCATCAAATGCACGACCATTGTAAACAGAGGAAAGATACTGACGAATGAGAATCTTGATTACTGACAAGGTAAAACTAATTGGCGTGTCCTATATATATATACATAAAACATATTCTTACCTACACTGTAGAAGAAAAAATACGTAAGGAACACTACTTCAGATGCGTTGATATCGAGAAATCCCATCTCTTTTGAGAACAAAGGATTGAAAATGGCGCCTAATTAAAGCTGATGTAAGGGCCGCAACTCTGCATGGATAGATATGTGCACTGCATTGACTACAATTTCAGTCAGGATTGAAGTTCGAATCTCTTCACCCAGAACATTTCATATATTTTTTCTTATAAATTTGTACTTTTGATAAATCTATAAGATGTAATATGATATACATTTGAGTGTTATATATAATTTGATGCAAATATTTTCTTTACCTACAAAATATATTGTAATATTCACGTTAAGTGACAGAAATCTTTAAATGTTTCATTCCTAATTTTGGAAAGGTTTGTTTATATTCAATAAACAAAGGAAACATCTTTCAAAGTGAAATATTAAAGCATTTTAATAAAATTGTATGAAAGTGCAGATCTACCTTAAGACGTCTTTTAGACGTCTATTCAACGTCTAGGCTTAGACGTCTAAATGAAGACGTTGAATAGACGTCTATTAGACGTCTAAGCCAATTTAGACCTAATTTAGACGTCTAAAAGACGTCTTGTGCCTGCTGGGAAGGTTGAAAGACTTTCTTTTAGTGGTAGATGCCTCCTTTTGGAAAATACAGATTCAATAATACAACTTCTGAACAAAAGTTACTTTTACTCCGTTCATTATTTCGTATCGTAAAATCACCATTTTATGACATTTTGAAATCTTCACCAACACATAAAGGAACAATTTACAGACCGTACCTTTGGATCAATATTTCAAAGGTTCATTTCTACACTATATATACGAGGTGCATATATGGCAGAGATGATTTTGGAATTTTCCAAAAGATACATAGAATCAAAAATGAAAACACCAGACTTTCATATTTCTGTAATGAAATATAAAATCATAAATTAAAAACATTGTGAGAAATTTATTAAGTTTTTTATTATATGCAAATTTTATCAAAGTATTTCACAAATCCTCCCAAATGAGTTCTAGAGGTATTATGAATATGCTAGTTAAGTTTGGGATTGGAACTTAATATTTCTACATCTCCTAGATATGTCATAGGTTCTAGCAGAAAAATGATGCGTCAATGCAACAATCGTTTGTTCAGAATTTAGTCTGTTCTTAAATGTAATCCATTTCACAGCTAAATACAAATTTGGTTTTCGTCAAATAGAGCTTAATGAATATTATGATCACTCTGTGACACATGACATACGAGTAAGAAGTGATTCAGTTGAGTCACTCCATCAATCAAGTAATCTTGATGATCAATTAACCGTAGCCCTACTCCGATTGATAATGACCACAATATGTTCGCCTGTGGCTCCATTGTAATTCAACCCTTAGTGAGAGGTCAGTGTTAATCGTTAGTTCCAAACCATCACCTGATACATCTGGTCTGTCCCCGTTCTGACATATGAACATTTTCTTCTCCAGTTATAGACAGCTACATCTCAATGCAAGAGCTAAAGAACAATGCGTAGATTCCACTTGACAACATCACGTTTCAATCTCTGAATTTGTCTGATAGATCTGTGCGTGCTGAAGAACATTAACATGCAAAGAAACAATCGTCGATACAGTTGTTAATGCAAAGTTAATGGGACGAGATGTAATGCACTTCCTTAACATTTTACTCTGTTAGAGATAAACGTTGATACCAGGAAAATTCATGAAATGCCAATGGTATTTTGATGAATAGAAATATAAATACTTTCAGTTCATTTAAATATGTTTTTACATTTACATAGTTGGTAAATAATAGAGACGCTGACAATGTATGCTGAAATCATTTGTCGAAGCAGAATGAGAAACAAGCACAGCCTCGAAAGATTTTGTAAGCAGTTGAAGATAACAGCGATAGTTTGTTTGAAAGTATCTCTATAAATTGAAATAGAAAGTTAAAGCCTTTTTGTAAGATGATGATTGCTAAAAATTCCTTTTTGATTCAATGTATGTCAATCGAATCAATCCTCACGGGAAACGTCTTAGATTAATATCTGATTGCATGGGAACACGATACAATAAAACAATTTAGCTTTATAGAAAGTCTGCAGAAAAAAGACTTTCAAAGAAATGCTTCCAATTCCAAACCTTTTGATAATGTACATTAGCTTCTGTTCTGTTCTGCGGTTATACATTCGAAACACGTAGCTATAGCTAAAAAGATAAGACAAATTTTAAACTTTGTGTTTGGTTGCAGCTCGATGATTTTGATAATGTCTTGAAATAATTTTGTACGTCTGAAATTCGCTGGACATCATGACATTAACCCACCTGTTTGTTGGATTTATTGTAACAAATATTATGTGGAAAACCGATGCAAAACATTAACTGCTCTTGTTTATGATGAAAAGGTAAAATCAATTTCGGACTTGAAATGTGAACTGAAATATAGGTGTTTTAAAGGAATATCTCCATAACCGACTTACTGTCTGATTCAAGTTGCAGCTGGTTTGCCGCGCAAGTCGCAAATTTTCCCTCGTCTGAAATGGTGCGGCCTGTACTAGGAAAATACAGTTTTTGAAGTCTTTGTAAATTACAGGTTGCATTGATTCAAGGAAAGACTTGTGTTTGTATGTGAGGGGCTGCTGGATTAAAATATTGCGCAAATGCCCATATTTAAACATTCACCAACGCTAAAGAATGGGTTCCTCTAAGTCATGGTCAGGTTATTGATTTCATTTCGTTTCACAAGACCCAGATACGATTATAAATGTTAAGAAAGTAATAAAGTATACATTTGCAACGTCAGAGCTAAACGATTTTACAGCTTAAGAAAAGGGGTTCATGTAACGTGATACAAGCTTTTTTCGGAAGCAAAGGCAAGCTTAAAAATAAAAGTCTCAGTTGTTTGCAGAGTATATGGCGTGACTTATAAGACTAACTGATTTGTTGCTAATCTTAAATCTGTAAATGAATTATCTACATTTCTTCCAGTTTTCATAAGTGTATGTCAAATATTAAATTTATACGTTGAAACTAAAGTAGTTGGTTTTTGCTAGGAGGTATGGATGCTAGACCATGTTCCTTAAACTATGTTTCTGAGGATAACAGGTATTTTCAAAGAGTTATTTCTGAATGCCAATTATCAGTTGCATTGATATTGTTAAATACTGATTCCCCTTCTACGAATTCATGAATATGGTGTCATACCAGAAACTACTATGGCAGAAGATACAAATGTTTATGCATTATGTGAGAGTGTAAATAATATCTCATATTTTTCACTTGAGGGGACAGCGTTCTAGCATATCTTAAAGCATGACACCACGTTGTTGGGCACATGACATTAAGGTAACAAAAGCAAACAAAAAGGTTTGACGTCATCATGTTAATTCAACAGGTCATCATGTTAATTTGAGCAACAGGTGGGTCACCCTGATGTGACAGTTTTCATCATGAGTTGTGTCCCCTTTATTGTGGAAGCCTCGCCATGATCACTTGAATATTTCCACAGACGGGAGAAGGTATCATTTCTTTTCAGCTGTAATTTCCAACACAATGAATAGTATAAAATACAGATTGTACTTGCAAGTATAAACTGACATAAATCATTCAGTCATGAAATGTCTATTTAAGATAATCACATACTCATACATTAGTAATCCTCCATTGTTGATGCGTCATCTCAGATGCTATCATAATTTGTTTTACCCAAATAGTTTTGTTATAACGCGATGTGTTTGAAACACACACAGACTACAGACTCTCCCAATGGGCCGGGGTGATTGTATCCTTTTACAACTGAATTTGATTTAAAAATATTTTATTCAGTGAAGAAAAAGATTAGGGTAAAGTTATCCTTCTCCCAAGTTTTTACAAATGTAAGATACAGAAAAACTTCTATGTTACATGGAAAGTGATATTTTACATAAATATTAGTGAGAATATACACGGTAAATACATAAAGTACATACTGTATCCTACAACTGTAGAAGTAGGTCATTATCAAAGTTGACATTGTATTGTTGAACAGAATAGGGAAAGTATTATTTTCGTTTAAAGCATCAAATACTGACTTTTGGAACTTTTTTTGTTACGAAATGAGTTTAGTTTAAATCATGGCAAATTTTTTTATTAACTGTTAACTTCTAAACTTGAAATCGGAGAGCTTGTTTCAAGATAATTTCATATCTGACAGAATTTTAAATTGAATTCAAATAAAATTGAAATCACAGATTAAGCAAACTCGGCGTAATTAGTTGGATCAAATGTCCATTCCTACTTGGATCTCTGATGAGAAGCAAGTGCAAGCAAAAACCATCAGAAAGTAATGAATGATGCAAACTTTTACTAGGGAAATGCAACACAGTTTGTGTATCATGGGCAGTTCATACCAATATGCCCATAAATGGAATGCTTGTAGCATTGACTCTAGAAATAAAACGACATGAAAAGTATAATCACCAATAAAAACTCCATTGTCACATCTTAGTCATTTTGACACATTCTCGATGTTCCATTACCTAAATATCTTCACTTTAAATGATTACTTAATCACCAATCCTGAACTTTTTCAATGGTAAATGAAGGTGATAAATTTTTGTAGCAGGAAATGCTAGACTTGCTTACTATTGAATACTGTACTCTTTATGTATAATTTATATTGCCTAGCATGTAAACATGATGTCTCAATGTTTGCGATTGATAAAATACAATTTGCAGAGGGATCTACTAAGTCGGGTTATATGTCATCCGGTTGTGAACATGATACCGACATCGTGAGTCTCCTCCAAGAAACTGTGTACATTCAAATTAATAACCGGCAGAACTCTGATCTAAGAATTGCTACTGACATTATAACTGAACCTTTGGTCCATTAACTTAGGTCACAATGATTGGTTCACAAACATTCGAACCCAGGCCTTTATTATCCTCTTTAAGTTAATGACTGAATTTTGATTAAGCTCAAATCTTTTAGACAAATTGATACTCTATAGAGATACAATCCATATAATGGTTGTCTAGGTCTCCAGATCTCACGCTACCATGTCCTCGATAATCTTTACAGAGCTTCATGTCCTCGATAATCTCGGCCCTATGGATCAACTTCTCTCTTTTACTTGTTTTCAAGTAGGGAGTGTAACATTAAAAACGAACACCGGAGAGACGTTACCTTGTCAGATTTCCCATCTTTGTCAATGGCAGTCAAAAACAGTGAAAATCGTTGGCTAAACTTTCTCCAGTTTTCCGCAAGATTTCCTGACAACACTAGGGGTGGTGGCGGTGTAAGCTTATCCATCCTCTAATTGAGAAACACACACTCCTGACACCATGTAACATTAAGAACGAACACCGGAGAGACGACGAGGACACGAGCATGACATCATAAACCGGGAACATATCATTACATCTACCTCCTTAAAGAAAACACAAACGCAAATTTATGACACGTGCAAGACTTTACAGTTAACAATTAATACCAAGTTTCTGAGGTGGAGTGGACACACGACCGGACCTGGTGACCACTGGTGGAGTGGACACGGGTGTATCATCTGACGGAGTCGCTAGTCTTGTGGTCGACTCTACATCAAAAGCTGGGGGTGTCAGTAGGAGGTCTCTGCGATTCCGTCAGAATAACTTGCTAGCATCAGTCTGGATGTGGTAGGATCTAGGTGCAACTTCTTTGACGACCGTGCCTCGCGTAGCCAAATCTTTGTGCTGATCATTGCGAACTGCAACTCTGTATCCTGGCTTCAATTCTGGTAAAACTCTCGTATGCCTGTCATAATAGAATTTCTGCTCCTTACAAGAACGTCGAACTTTCAGCAGATCATCATGCATTGGTAGGTTAGCACGCAGACGCCTCCCTATGAGTACCTGCGCTGGAGATTGACCACTGTCCAGCAGCGTGCTGCGATAAACAAGTAATCCCATGTGTGGATCGCGTTCCTTCAGGATGATTCGCTTCACAATTTGTACAGTCTTTTCAGCCAGCCCATTTGACTGTGGGTAATTGGGACTGGAAGTTGTATGAGCGAAATCCCAGTCACGTGTGAACATCTGAAATTCTCGGCTGCGGAACTGTGGCCCATTATCAGTGAACAGCACGTCCGGGACGCCATGTCTTGCAAATACTGTTTTAAGTGCTAAAATGACAGTCCTGGACATAGTGTTTGATAAAGTGCACATTTCAGGAAAGTTTGATAGGTAGTCCAAAATTACCAGATAGTCCTTTCCTTCACAACAGCATAGGTCTGCAGCTACCTTCTGCTACGGACGTGAGACCTCTTGATGTGGCTGTAGAGGTAGCGGTTGTTGTCGATGCCTGTGGTTGAGACACGTTGAGCAAGTCATTACCAGATTATTTATATCATGGTTCATTTTTGGCCAAAACAAACACTCGCGAGCTCGGCGTTTACACTTTTCTATACCCAAATCACCTGAATGAATTTTGTCAAGCATGTATCGTCTCAACGAAGTGGGTACGACGACCCTGTTCCCCTTGTAAACTACATCATTTACAACATTCAACTCATCTCTGACATGTACTCACAGACCTGTGGCGGGCATGCATTTCTACGATCAGGCCAACCAGTCTGTATTATTGACTTCAAGATGTCCATGGTCTTGTCCTTGTTTGTCTCAGCCCTAATTCTTCATAGCGACGTCTTGACACCGGAAGAGACGAAACCACCATATCAACATAGGCCTGGACAAACTCCTCCGAGGATGACGTCGCATCGGTGCTGTTAGTTGAACAAGAACGGGAGAGAGCGTCAGCTGTAAACATATATTTACCAGGTGTGTATTCAACTTTCACATCATACCTCTGCATTCTGAGCATGAGTCTTTGAATTCTCAAGGGACACTCATTCAGCGATTTAGTGAATATGGCGACCAAAGGCTTATGGTCAGTTTCAACAGACACAGTCTGACCATACACAAACTGGTGAAACCGTTCACAAGCAAATGTAATGGAAAGCATTTCCTGTTCTATTTGTGCGTACCTTGTTTTAGCACATGTGAGTGCTCTAGAGGCATATGCAACCGGCAACCAGTCTTCTCCATGCTTCTGCAGCAGAACTGCACCCAAACCATTCTGCGATGGTTGAGAACATCCAAGCTTGTTCTTGACTCGCTGTCCACTGAAACTCAACATTTTTATCAAGTAATTCGCTGAGGGGTTGGGATTTCTCAGACAAATTCGGAATGAACTTGCCCAAATAGTTCACCATGCCTAAGAACCTTTGTATATCCTTCTTTGACTGTGGTTGAGTCATGGACAGGATCGCCTCAACTTTCTTGCTGTCTGGTTTAACTCCGTCACTGCTTACAATGTCCCCAAGGAAAGTGAGCTCTGAAACCCTGAACACACATTTATCAGCATTAAGTTTCAAGTTTTGCTTTCTTGCGATATCTAGAACCTTGAACATGTTCCTGAACTGTCGCACCAGAAACAATGACATCATCCATTGAGGTATCGACACCTTCAACAAAATCAAACAAAGCATGAACAGTTTTGTGGTATACTTCTGGAGCTGATGATATGCCAAATGGTAATAAAAAACCCTGTATCGTTCAAAAGGTGTAATAAACGTGCATAGTTTTGAGCTGTGTTCATCTAGCTTTAACTGCCAAAATCCTGAAGAGACATCCAACTTAGAACTGAGAATACCTTAGCATGAGAGAACTTGGACATAATTTCATCTCGACTAGGCAGTTTAAAATGCTCTCTTTTAATGGCCCTGTTCAGGTTTTTTGAGTCCAAGCAAACTCGCAACTGCTTATTCTTTTTCTCAACTATGACAAGAGGACTCACCCAGTCAGTTGCTTCATCAACAGGAGTAATAACTTCGAGTTTCTCCATTCGAGCCAGCTCATCCTTCAGTCTGTCATGAAGAGGAAATGGGACACGCCGACAAGCTTGAGCAACAGGTGGAACGTCGGTATCAACCTTGATATGGTGCTCACCAGGTAGACCTTGAAACACATCTGAATACTCCAGCAATACTGAAATTCTATCAGAAGAGCTATTTGATTCAACCGTAAGAACACGCTTAACAAGGTTGAGGTCATCACAGGCTCTTAACCAAAGAATCGATTGACGATCTCTAGATGTGATAGCAAAGGTTAAAGTTTCCTAACATTCTTGTGTACTACCTCAGCTGAACACTGTCCAATGACAGGAATGCGCTCATCTGAATATCCAGTCAACTGACTCTTAGGAGAATAAAGAGTGGGCTTGTTAATAAGTTTGTCATAGTCTTTCTCTGAAAGAATGTTTGCTTGAGATCCTGTATCTAATTTCAGGGGTAGAATTGTATTATTTATAGATATTGGTACAATCAAATCTTTTGAAAAGGTCTCAGAATTACCGACTGAATCAATGAACAATTCATCTTCAACGTAATCAACTTGATCCTCAACACTATGAACTTTGGATTTTTTCATTTGCTTAGCCCTACACATCTTTGCAAAATGATTGAGTTTACCACAATTGTTACATCGTTTACCGTGTGCAAAGCATCTTCGAGATGAGTGCTGATATCCACATTTGTAGCATGACCTCTGGGCTTAAGCTTGTGGTGACTGACTAGTGGAGTTAGTTCTGTTAAATTTACCAGGCTGACGACTACCGTTCTGCTCCCTCTGTTTAACTGCATGAACAGGTGAGACACTATCAACAGTATGAAGCTCCTGAATCTGAACCTTTCTAACTTCCGCTGCCCTACACATTGCAATAGCTTTCTCAAGTGGCAATTCCTGCTCACGAAGAAGTCTTTCTCTCAAATATTCATCCGAAACACCACAAACAATTCGATCTCTTATCAATGAATCAGTCAACAATCCAAATTCACATGTTTTTGCCCTACTTTTCAATTCTGTGACATATTGTTCTATCTTCTCTCCTTTTTGACAACATGTAAAACATCTATGACGTTCATATGTTATGTTTCTCTGGAATGCAATAAGCTTCAAACTTTTCTAGTATTTTATCAAGTTTCATAGCATTTCCTTTGTCCTCAAAATGAAACGTGTTGTATATTTCAAGAGCATCTTCTCCTATTGTTGAAAGTAAAATGGAAAATTTTACCTTGTCAGATTTCCCATCTTTGTCAATGGCAGTCAAAAACAGTGAAAATTGTTGGCTAAACTTTCTCCGGTTTTCCGCAAGATTTCCTGACAACACTAGGGGTGGTGGCGGTGTAAGCTTATCCATCCTCTAATTGAAAAACACCCACTCCTGACACCATGTAACATTAAGAACGAACACCGGAGAGACGACGAGGACACTAGTTGACATCACAACGTTTACTACAGGACTGAAGGTTACAAGGACAAACGCGAACGCGTAAACATGCACTGCACGCGCAGAGTCACGGCGTATGCTACTGATGTGTTCGGGAGCATGACATCATAAACTGGGAACATATCATTACAGGGAGGTTGTCATGTAAGAGTAGCAAAAACAAGTGCTTCACTCCAATTCATAGCAACATCATTCTGAAAGAAACCACTATCGTAACGAGAAAGTTCAAGACTGTTGAAAACACTTTATCAAGATGTCAAACATCTGTTACCTCAGGACAACCCTTGAATTGATCTCTCTTTTAAAACTGAGATCATATTCGATTACGGTTAAATATCGTGATTATAATACTGATATAACCTAATCACTCTGGCACTCATTCCGTGTAACATGTACAAACTAACTAATTCTATTTGATTGCTTTTTGAAAGTATAGTTTGGTATCTATATATGTTGATGATATCAACGTTTATCTTCAAGCTATTCAACAATCAACAAATATCTCAGTCACTGAACATCATAGTTGTTCAAATGATTAACATAATCTGATCAAATAACACATTACATCCATAGTCTTTTTTTTCAAAATCTCACAATGATTTTACCACTGTATCACATTACACTTGATCAAATATTTTAGAGATAGAAGTGTGATTGATAGAGATTCTTCCTTTATCAATCTCTTCAATCTTTCGAGACTGCATTTTGTACAAATTCAATTCTTTAAATGAATCTATAATTATTGCTCAATATATACCTTATGCCTGTTGTAAGTATATTATTGAGAGAATCTTGCAAATTACTTCACTGAAGATTATTTGAGCAATTTATTCACGCTTGTGTTAAAAATCTTGTACAACTAACGTATTGATCAATAAAAGAAATAAACCTAGACTAAACTGTGATTGTTATCCGTGTTACAGATATGAGAATATGGCAAAAAGATTGTTAATACAGATGAAAGTACAAACATGAGATTGTGATTATATATGAACCTGTGGTAATGGGATTGCAGTGGTATAAGGCAATAATGCAGTGAAATTCCATTGATATACGATTATATGGCAATGAGATTGCAAAGATATATCGAAATAATCAATTGATATATGATTATATGGTGATTACAATTATATATGGGAATAATGCATTGAAATCCAATTGCTATATGGGAATATGGCAATGATATTGCAATGATATATTGGAATACTACATTGAGACTTCAGTGATATATTGGAATATTACAATGAGATTTCAATGATCTATCTGAAATTGCAATTGCATATGAGGATATCGCAATGGCTTTGAATTTTCTTCTGATGTCACTATTAATGATGACAAATCGAAGTTTAATTTTGGGCACAAAAAGTGATAACAAAACACAATTACCTTTGGTTTTGGTGATTTTACTGCATTTTCTGCTATTTTCTGTTTTTTAAGACATTGTTTTGCGTTTACATTGCGTTGCCGTTCACTTATATCAAATGGCATGGAAGTAAAACAGTTCATTTGTCGGATGATTTTTCTGTACACAGATATTTAAGCAATATTTGAAGCAACATTGGTCAGTAAATAAGCCCTTGACCTCATTTAAACATACTGGTGGCATTATTAGTTGGACAGGGTATTAGGGGATTGATCGAGGTCACTTTTATCTGCCAATTGAACCAATTTGTGGAAACATCTTACATTTATCTGTTGAGTGTTGACATTTTGACAAAACCGTTTCCAAGTAGTCAAGTAACATATGACACTGAATTGATGCATTACTTTTATGAAAATGAAAGTCAACATATGTCCATTAGTGTATTGGTGGGGATGTTCAATATCATATCGTGCCAAAGTGTTTCACTCTCTGAAGTAGTTTCTATATCGAATTGACCTGACTATCGTAAAAGCTTTTTGAGACCAGGGGCCGCGTAAATTAAAAATTCTAATAGTGGATTATAAAAAAAATTACTCACAAGTAAAATTCTCGTAAGTCGTATTTATAACAACTTATAGGTTTTAGAATTACCATCAATGGGATAAAAGTTATGAGTCCTAAATAACACTCCTAAGTAGTTACGAAGGTTACAAATCCGCTTTTGTTACAGGAAAACTGAAATATTTATTCAAATCTTCATAAAGAAACGTTTTTTTAATAAATCAAGAATCATTTTACTAGTGAATAGAGATTGAAGCTTACTCTTGATTATATGGTATTTTCTTCAATCCCAAATGATAATATTTTGAAATAAAAATTAGTTTGCATGTTACAAATCAGATAAAGAATATGTTTATGATCCACCAAATATCAATAAATGCACTCATAACCCCGTATAATAATGTAATGATATATATAAACTCTACCTAAAACAATACTTGATGAAAATATTACAAACCAGCACCAAAATTATTGAAATTTAGGCATAGCAAACACATGTATACGTCTGCAGGTAAAATTGTGAGAAATTTAAAATTTACTATCAATCATGTCTCATTTTCATACTCACTATATTTATCTACATTCTACAATTCCTAACAAATTGCACTTTCCGTAAACCCCCGACAAAACCATACTCGTCTGCGTCTTGATTTCTAAAATTAATTCAACTGTAAAATAAAAATGTTAGAACATGACTTCGTAGTGTTATTTATTTAAGAATTATTTGTACTTAACTCGATACTAAATTTGTGTATCAAACAAGGAAATGCCTTGAAGGAAACAAGATCCAAGATGTCAATATTGAATAAGATGTTCATCCCCAAAACAAAACTTAAAAAGCGATATTCTGCATGATTTCCCGAAATGACCTAAGATGACTTCTTTATAATCAAGATTCATATATCTTGACGAATATATGAACGTGTCGACAATTTGAAAATGCAATATGTTATATCATTCCATGTTGTACATAATTATGCCTAAAGGATAAATAAAATATGAATATAAAGAAAGGGGTAAATTGTGGCATCATGAAAAATGGTACTTAAAGGAAAACTTGATAGCATCTGCTTCCTCGAATAAGTACCAAAATGTATCTTCTAAATCATCCTTCCAGTTAAACCCATTTAGAGTACGCATCTATCCAATCCCAGAAATTATTTGTAGGCATTATGAACATTTAGAAGTACTTGGAGACATGAATCTAAGGTCAATTTTGGAATATTTTATGTGAAAATAATTACTATTCTATTATACGGGGTTATCAATATTGAGCATATAGAGTGAGTTCTTTTATGCAAGAATGTTCTAGGGATAAAGATAAATACACCTAATGCAATAATATATGGGGAATGCGGGAGGTTTTCGCAAGTTAAAATAACAAGATACTGGCTGAGACTGCTATATATGCCCTCTTATGGTTTACCCATAAAATTGTTTTGAAATGACTGTCTTATATCGCCAAGATGGACCAAAGAATTGCATAACAGATTTAGAAACGGTATTATTCAAAAGAGGATTTAATTTCGTATGGTATGAACAAAAAGATTATTTTCCAACAGGGTTTCAAAACTTACTTTAAGACTTAAGGATATCTACCAAACAGAATTGACTTCATTAACTTTCCGTACACTAATTATATAACTCTTTAGCTTTTAAATCATAAATATATACTGATTAATATTTATCATAGTAAGTATCAAAGCTCCGAGTACGTTCCTTCGCTTCCGATGCTCACTACATGATGAATGGATTGAAAAGGACAGCTTTCTTAATATTAGAGAGGATATAGACTGTGTACATCATGCAATGACAACGTTATGGACTATGAATATCATTTTCGCCCGTGTGTCCATTATATGATAAGTTATGTAAAAGATATCTCAAAGAATTTTATCATGTCATTCCACCAGAGATAAAATCTTATCTTTGATAAACTGTAATCGTTTTGTTGTAATTCAGAATCCAGCATTTTTTTTTATACAACGCAATCATAAATAAACAGCAACTGTAAAACACATTTATGTCTAAAATCACATCATCATGTATATGTATATTGCATTGTTTTATTTTGTTTAATCTGTCAAATTGTACTATAGGCTTGTGGCCTTTTAGTATTGAATAAAGATTGAGATAAATATCAAACCATCTAAAACCAATTATTGACAATGAATATAGGAGTAGGCAGACCTTCTCTTTTTAAAACAACATTGTATTAACTATGACAACCGTGTTTTGACCGCTTCCGATATTTCGAAATAAATCGATAATTGACTTTGATAATTACCTACTAAACCAGTAGTAAGAAAATACAATGTTTTGGTCCCCAGGGATATCCTGCACGTTAACTGTAGTGAACTGTCTCAAGCACGAGATTAAGTATTGATATAGAACTTAATGTAGCACCAACATCTTTCTAGAATGAGATTGATAAGCTTTAACATGTTAAATTATGAATTTGAAAGTCTAGTAAGGGATTCACAATTCAAAAAGCATCGCTTTTTAATTATATAATTATTTATTGATTGCAATGATTTGTGACAAATGTTAACTTTCACTCAAAAATGATAAACTGTTCAAAAAACGAAACTTGACACTGACTTTCAAAGTTCGATATAAAGACCACAGATGCAATTTAAACATTGAAATGAAAACTAAAACGCTGTTTGAAGATCTCTGTTCAGTAAATTTTGTTCAGAATTAGCATTATCTTGAAATGTACAGGTGCACAAGTGTTTCAACATCACAGGGGTGCACAAATGTCAGTATCGGGTATGGCCACCATTGGAATTGATTATTGCTTTGCACCGACGACCCATGGATGCAATCAAGTTGTCAATCACAGCCTGTGGAATGTTCTGCCATTCGTGCTGCAAGAAGTCCTGGAAGTGTTTGGGGTGGTGGATTCCTACTGCGCACGCGTCGATCCAGTTCGTCCCAGAGATGCTCAATTGGTGACAAATCTGGTGACCTGGCTGGCCATGGCAATGTCTGGACATTGTTACGCTGTAAAAGGTCTTGACAAACACGTGCAACATGTGGTCGAGCATTGTCCTGCTGAAAGAGACCACCATGGACGTTGACGTGCGGAATAACGTAAGGCTGTAGGATCAAGTCCCTATACCGTACTCCTGAGAGGTTACCCATAACATGCACAAGGGGTGTCTTAACACCGTGACGAATCCCGGCCCACACCATGACACTCCCACCTCCAAATGGGACAACCTCCTGAACACAGTTGGCAGCATAACGTTCTCCACGACGTCGGTATACACGTGCTCGTCCATCACTTCGTCGAAGCAGTAAACGGGGCTCATCAGTGAAGAGAACGGTTCTCCACCTTGCACGTGCCCATCTCATCCTCTGTTGACACCACTGGAGACGTTCCGCCAGATGACGTTGCGTCAAAACTGGACGTCGAACCGGTCGTCGTGGAAAAAGTCCAGCCTCTCTCAGCCTGTTGCGTACCATTTGGTCAGAAATTCGACACAGGCCTGGTACCTGCGTTGTTGTTGACGTTGCTGTCCAGGTGCGTTCCCGAAGGTGGAGCAGTCGGATGTATCGATCTTGGGCCCGAGTAGTCACCCTTTGTCTGCCTGACCTTGGCTTATCATTAACGCTGTTTCGGGTGTTGAAGAGAATGGTCTGTCTGGACACGCCAAAGTGTGTTGCAACATCTCGCTGCGTCGCTCCTGCTTGCAGTCTGCCAATAGCGTTGTTGCGTTGCGCTCTGTTCAGTCTTGGCATTCGTCAGGTCGCTGTACCGATGTTGTGTAGTCTGAATGAACAGCGGCTGATATGGCTTTTTATACCCCTAAAGCAGACGTGTCTGCATGTAAACCTTCATGATCCAATGCTGCACGTGCTTTGGCAGAAAATGCATTTGGACGAATCGCTCGTTTTCGTCCCTGAACACAACGTAAACTTTTTGGGCCATTGTTTTTGGGAAATTTACACTTTTGAGCAAGCCTTTCTGTAAATTACAGGTATGTATTATGAAAAAAATTGACCCGTTTCGAAAAAATCAATTTCGCATGAATGTCAAGTTTCTCTTTTTGAAGAGTTTATAATGAATAACAAGTTTGATCTAATGCTAATGAATTTCACCGTTCCTAATAACATTAACAACAACCTTTTTGACTCATTGAACTGCGAACGCAGATTTTGTTTAAATTGGATTCTTTACTAAACACCTTCTATCATTTATATACTAGAGAGTGAGTTGGGGTTTTATGTGCTTTCAACAATATTTCAACACGTGGATGTCAAGCATCCAAAGGAGAGTGTACGTGATCAGTGCGAAAGGGATCGAAAGGATGAGGAATTAGACGGAAAGAAAGGCATAGTGAGGGATAGCTTTTAGATAAACTCAAATTTGGTCTGGCTTCTATCAGTCAACCTGTCCAGCTTAGGTGCCCCTACCAGGAGTATGTAAGTTCCAGTTAGCAAAGCTCTCAGGGTCTCTGAAGCACACCAACCACCACACCACGATAACGTATTGAGTCTCGTGGTGGTTAATATACTGTATATACTACACTATAGAATATTGACCTATACATACACAATCGGATAATCGATGACGAAATAAATGTCTAGGCAAAGTCAAGTCAGGCAAGATAAATAACGATAAAAGTAAAAATACTCGAATACCATTCTCTCCCAACAGAGGTAGCTCCGTCATAAATTCATGCAACTCGTTGTTTTCATTGGCTGAAATATAGCCATGTAGTTTAAGTTGCAATATTGTTCCGCTAGGGGAAAGTGCCGAGAGACCGAGAAACCCTCGAATTAAGACAGAGGTTGTATAGAAATTTATAACGGAGCTACCTCTGTTGGGAGAGAATGCTCGAATACAGGAAACCGACACTTGGAAATGATGTAGAATAGAAGTTGACCATGAATTCGCATACCATCAGGCGTAGTAATTAAGTCAGAAAAGGAAATACAAACTAAAAAATCCTTTCAAAGTTGTGGTGATATTAACAGAATATGCAACTGCTGGGTGAACAGAAGCACATTTTGAATAAAGTCCCACCACAATTTTCTCAGCTCGTGTCTCATTGTGGGGCAGGGAATAACCCTTGAACTCTCAGTTAATACAGCAACGATCGGGTAACCCACCCATTCGGCGACCCACGCTCGATGTTGCTGAAGTTCTCTGAGAGCGGTCAAATGAGCTACGCACAGTACCATGTGCCACCAACAAATTGTTTAAGAATCATATTCTGTGCAAAGTGAAATACCTTGAATGTCTCAATTAATTAATAAGCCAATTTAATGATATATAATTTTTATGATTACAAATCATATTTCTTATGCATTTCTAAGGGACACATATGTGTAATTCGAAATAAAATATTGATGATGACTGAAACATTGTTTTTACTGATGATGGTTTTAAGAAAAAAGATTTCATAAACAATAATTTTTAGTATGTGTGTTTGTGAAATTTACAGACACAAAGCAAAAGACCTTAGCATACAGAGAACTTTCTTGATCCATGTGCTTGACTCATTGAATGACTGTTTGTTCGTCACACATGTCGATTCATATTTTCATTTATACATTAATATTAACCTGAGCTGTTTGAGTGGAATTCTAGGATTTATTTATATACAATAATAACCTACTTTATGGAAATAGATCATATGGTCCTTAGCAAGAGTTGAACAGTTCATTAGTGACAAAGTATTTGCCTAACCTTCATTAGTATTTGCCGAGCCAAGACAAGACAATGACTTTCACTGATACCTACGGTAACATGTGACTGTAACACTCTATACACGCATGCACCTTTGCCACATCATTTTTATGATGATGACGAAGAATTGTAAATACAGGCTGATAATCTTATCTTTATTGCTTAGCCTCACTTTGACTTTTCTACAGTTATTAAATGTTAAACATGGACTTTAAATACCGAGCAATTACTTGTTTACTGAATGTCAAGCGGTTAAATCTCCGTTCCTCTGTCTGTCAACTTCTATGTTTTCGTCCATTTGCAGATCTAGTTTGTGGCAGATTTCATGACGTGCAGCATGCGTCTAGTCGTTATGCTATTTGAACGCAGTTATATGACTTGCCATGTGTGTCATTCAAAAAAGTTATAAAGTAGTTAAAATATTGGATTACTTCTACGACCTCCGTGTCTGAGTGTCAGTGCAGTGATGCTTATTGGCAAAGGGAGATTTCAATTTAATGCAAATATAATGTATCAAACTTTTAATCTCTATTTTCTCATCGTCAGGTTTTACGAAATAATATTTGCAACCAATCACTGGAGTTTACAGAGCAGAAGAGTTCTGATAACCAAGGCAGATGATTAACCTGCAGAAATGTGAAATTGGTTTCTGAGATCTGTATACGAGACTTGATAGTGAATTTTCTTTAAAATAAAAATGAAAATCAAGTGTTTTGCCTCAAAACGTTAACGAATGCACTTTATTGACATATTTCTTTGAAATTTATTATTGTGGGTCCTTATAGATGAACCTCATTTGCATTATTTGAAAATATTGTGAATGAAAACAGTATTTGGAAACCTCGATTTGCAAGTTCATATCATAAGTTAAGCAATTCAAAATCAAACCAACAGTTAGTTTTTAAAGTGATGGGATGACTATCTGAACTGAATAACAATCAACTGTATGTGATTCATATACATAGTAGCCTGCACAGAAAACATGTCATGGTGTTTGTTTAACCGACTAGCATCCAACATTAAACTGCCCATGCTGTCCACTGAAGAGAATAAATGCATAAATATTTATTGTAAACATTTACTCTCGAAATAGGGTTGGTTTTGATAAGAGTTTATGGGCTTTTATATCTACTCAGTCTATATATATATATATATATATATATATATATATATATATATATATATATATATATATATATATCCATTTCGACGATACTGACACAATTTTCAAAGAATTTTCTGAATAAATTGAATGCGTCTTCAAACGGTTACATCTATGCAGCAGTTGGATTAAAATGAAAATGTAAGGGATTTGGCACACGTAGGGTGTATGATCTTCATGAATTCAGCAAATTAAAATGGAAAACTAATTCCAGATATATTTAGGGTTGATCGTTATTATGTCGTAAACATTCTTCATACAAATGTAATATTTTCGTCTAATGTTATATCGGTTCAAAATGTATTGATTAGTTGCAACATGTAGTCTTTATTGAGATGGCATTGAACGAAAAAGTGTTATCATAATATGTCTGTTTTTGACACAAAATTGACAATGAGATGTGACATAAGACTTCAAGAAAAAAATCAATATATTTGATGGGATTTCTGTTGAAATTTCTTCATATATAGTTTCAAATCTAAAATCATGATTCTATTCTGAATATTTGTATTGCAAAAACAAACTCAAAATGACCCTTCAATAACAAGTTCATTGCTACACTTGTACAACTTTTGTTATCCTTTGTTATTTGTTGTTGAGATAAGAATTAAAGATTAAGGAAACTATTAATTTAATAAAAATTATTTTAATCGTTTTAGTAAAAGGTGCAACGGCAACGAAGAGACATCATTTTAATGTGGTCACATGAAATTAAGTATCTCAGGCTTCATAATCGCTTGATGTCCGGTGTTCAACTTCTTCATATCTTGATTCGCTATAACACCTGGATGACCAATATCAATTATGTAAATTAGGAAATGTATTATGTAAAATTTACGAACATATTTAACGAAAATATTCACCAAATACTGCATTTAGTATACTGGTGAAACAACATTTCAAGCGTGATTCGAAAAAACAGCAATTGTCAAGATCGATATCTTTTACATTGAAGAAGTCAATGCTATAATTAGTGTGCAGGCCATCTGGCCTATATATACATTCAAACTGACAATCATTTTACAAATTACATGCTTCATAGACGTTATTAAGCATTGGTTATTACTCAATGTTAGATGTATCATTGTGTGTTTGTTTCTATCCCTATCTATCAGCTAAATAGAGAGTGGGCTTATCCTTTCACACAGAGTAGATAATTGAGTGTATAACGATTCGTTGGTTTCTCGACGTGTCCAAAAATCCAAATTGTGAACTAAAGACCTTGGAATGGTTCTAATCAACTGGAAGGTTGCAAAATCAGGTACGTTCTTAGGCCGAGATTTGTCACAAAAAAGTTCTTGGACCGAAGTTCAGGAATGCCACCAATATAAACTTAAGTGCAAAAACTACTCTGAACTGTGCAGGTGCCGCTGGCATCCATAACCACTGTCCGGTGACCTTAATTTCCTTGCAACAATATAGTAGCTGACACACGTTGTCTGGTCCGTATAGGTATGGGGTGCCTTCAGTCATCGCCAATGGAATCTTCTCTACTGTATTAGGGGTAATAATCTATATTATTAAACTTTAACTAGAACAGGCCAGAGATCACCGGGCGCGCTCGACACGACTACCCTACCGCGCAAGCATGCACGTGCATCTCATCCATCCCTGGGACCCGAGACGTCAGTCCACGGCTGCAGCCGGCGAGAGCAGACACTACTCATTAAGCTGCACGGAGATTGGAAATCAAATGCATATGAAAGACACATCTCAATAGATAGGAAAATTCATGAAAATTTCTCCAAAGCAATGTTACTAGCAGCGTCATGTACTTAATACTAGGTTTTGGGGGTTTGGAGGTTTTATATATTTTATTGACTGATTTTTAATGTGTCAATCGTAATAAAAATTGACATCGTATCCCCAACACCTATTATGTTATATTTAGAAAATGAGTTAAGGGGTAATAATAATAGTGCGTATTTGTATAGCGCTCATATCCACTAAAGTATGCTCATGGCGCTAACAGGAAGAAGATTATTCGAAGTGCATTGAAAAGAGATGTGTTTTGAGCATTGTTTTAAAACTGTCAATGCTCTCAGCAACTTTTATAGTCATTGGGAGATTGTTCCAGAGGACGGGCATATGCGGCAAAACTCCGTTTCCCAAAAGCTGACAGTTTGTACTTGGGAACAGTGAGGAGGTGTTGATTCTGTGATCGGAGTGTGCGTGAAGGAGTATATGATTGAAGCAGTTCTGATATGTAGGGGGGTGACTGTCCATTGAGAGATTTGAAGGTCAGGAAGAGAATTTTAAAGTCTATCCTTGTCTTTATTGGCAACCAGTGAAGCTGTTTTAAAAGAGGAGTGGCGTAGGTGTAGCGTGGTGCACGACAGACAATTCTGGCGGCGTGATTTTGAAGCTTCTGGAGTTTTCCTATAAGAGACTCAGGGAGACCGATGTAGAGACTATTGCAGTAGTCTATCCGACTCAGAATCAGACATCGGACTAGTGCATGGGCAGCTTCCTTTGTGATAAGGGCCCGGATGTTTGCAATAGACTTCAAGTGGAAATAACAAGTTCGACAAAGACGGCTGAGTTGAGATTCCAGGGTCAGTGCTGAGTCAAAGAGTATGCCTAAATTCTTCACACAGTCAGATGGTAGAATAGATGCACCTGCTATGTCGAGCGGTTGTATATTTGCTTTGATGTCGTGTTGTTTCTTGTTTCCCAAAAGAATCACTTCAGTTTTAGTTGGATTCAGTTTAAGTTTGTTCACTGTCATCCATGAAGCAAGGGAAGCAGCGCAGTCTGACAGATTGTTAGATTCAACCAGGGATGATACTGACTTAAAGAACTCGTACAATTGACAGTCATCCGCATAGGAGTGGTGTAGCAGATTGTGATGTTTGACGATGTTGGACACGCTAGTGGTGTACATCACAAATAGCAGAGGCCCAAGAACAGACCCCTGAGGGACGCCGTAGTAGAGTTCAACTGGAACTGATGTTACATCAGCAATCATGACAAATTGTTGTCTCCCTTGTAGATAGGAAGCTATCCATTGGAGAGGTACTTCATCAATTCCAAATTGATGTTTCAGTCTGTTTAGAAGCATGGTATGGTCTATCGTGTCAAAAGCGGCCGACAAATCCAAAAGAACAAGTGCTGCAACATTGCCTTTGTCAACCGCCCATCGTAGATCATTCATCACACGTAGCAGGGCTGTTACGGTGCTGTGGAATTGTCGATAAGCTGACTGAAGAGAATCCAGGAGTGAGTTTGAAGATAGGTGTGACTGTAGCCTAAGACTTACTGCTTTCTCTATTACTTTAGAGATGAATGAGAGGTTTGATACTGGACGGTAGTTTTTGAACATATTTTCGTCAAGGTTGTCGTTTTTAAGATGTGGTTTGACCACAGCCCTTTTGAGAACTGATGGAAATCTACCTGATTCCAGACTCTTGTTAACTATATACGTAATAGTTGGCAGAAGAGAGTCCAAGTGATAAAGCATGATCTTTGTTGGGATTGGGTCCAAGGTACATGTCGTGACATTTGCCGTTCGAATCATGTCAAGAACTTCCTTTTCTGTAAATGCGGAAAATTCTTCGGAATGCCTTCAAAAACTTAATCCTTATGGTTTGAGCTTTGGTGATCTGCGCTTGTCTGATGTTAGCAATTTTGTCTATAAAGAACGCATTGAAACTGTCCGCAAGTACCTCTTTGCTGTCATGCTTTGGAAGTTTACTCTCCGTCTTCTTGCCTAGCAATTTATTCATGAAACTATAAGATCCTTTTGGGTTGCCATTGAGAGAATTAAGTTGTTGGAGACATCTGTTTAGCTTTCCGGATTACAGATGTAGTAGCGTTTTTAGCTGCTTTGTAGATTTGGCGGTAGACTTCAAGACGATGCCGGCGCCATTTCCGTTCTGCTTTTCTGCGTGTGCGTTTAGCCTGAAGAACATCTTCATTGTACCAGGGGGTTCCCAGTCTCACTTTTACTGTCTTTGTCATAGCTGGGGCATGTTTATCAAATAGACTTGCAAGTGTGGTATTGGAGAGTTCGGTAAGCTCATCTACATCTGTAGGGGGGTCACACAGTAGAGATGTTTCAAGAAGGTCTGACTGAAACTGTTTGTGGTCAATATGTTTTATGTCTCTGCACTGAATAACCGATTTCTTGATGTATTCAGGATGTTCTAACTGGTTTGCGAAATAGAGAAGAGACCAATTGTCATTCCATCACTTAACGCCGTCGGAACGCAATTTCATTTCAGAAAAACAACGCCAACAACGACCCATATAACGCTCACCATCTGTAAAGATTAATGGACAAGGAATGAGAGCTGGACGTGTGGAATGTGTCAGAAAAAGAGGAGGGCACCGACAGTTTTGGTTTTTATTTGCCTCTTTGACTTTGAAAGCAACTGTGTCATTACCTTGAATTATATTATGATATGTACGAATCCTTTGATCATGGAATAAAAGATGAACCAGCATGATAGTTGTTAATTTCTGTTTGCACTTAGTGTTTTTGAGTTATCAAAACGCAAATGAGTTCTCTTATACTTTTTTGAGAGATTATCTTTTCTGGATCAAGTTTAACTTTTGTTGATATTTTCATTGAATATTAATTAAGTACTTACTGTAAATAGTTTACAGCTGCATACCGAAAATACCCAAGTGCAAATATCATGTAATTTGAGTTTTATAATTTTGAATCATCCTAGCATTTCGATAAAAGAACAATGTTGACTTTTTAATACAAAGGTGAACATCAGTTTTACTTTAATGTCATCGTATATCATACCGAACATTTACCATAGCAGTTTTTAAGTTCATTAAGGTCACACGGGTCAAAAATAAAAAAACCCACAAATTTTCTATTTTCGCTTAAACCTTAATTTGAAGTGATAAACAGCTTTAAACACAAATCATGTTTGCTCCAATGTGCCGATTCCTTTCTCAGAGATTGGGGCGGGACAGCGCAGTGGTAAGTGCCTTCGGCTACGAATAGAGAGCTTCGTTGTTCGAGTGAGTGAGAGAGTTATTGTTTAACGCCGCTTGGGCAATATTTCAGCCATTAGCGGCGTTCGTTGTTCGACTACCAACAGGGGCTCGGCAACTTTGTCTCCAGAAGAAAACTGTTTACAGGCAGTCATATTTAGGTGCAATGCTATATTAGATTTCAGCGCAGTACCACCCATGGTTCGCTAGTTCCAGCCGATGATCGCAGGTATCACCGAAACGCATAGCCACGATGGTGTTGCTGGCTTTTCCCCTGCAATGATACCAGCAGCCGCGATATAAGTGATCTATTCTTGAAAATGGCGTTTAACCCCATCTCACCTCACCTTTCTCAGAGATTGGAACTGGAATATTTCAATCGTCATTTCATAAATATTACCCCTTCTGTCTATTTCATCATGCCAAAATTCTAATATTGCACGAGAGACAAGATGAAATACGTTAAAAACACGCCGAAACAAAATCCTAATTACTAGAAAATTTGCAGTACGATATGTTTGGTATGCAGCTGTATAAATAAATAGCAATTGCTTTGCGTCAATCTGATTCGCTGAACACGGTAATAGAAGTTCAGTTCATACCTCCATAAACTTAATTTCGTGACGTCACATCATTTTAAGCCACGCCCATCGTTGGAACTGTTTGTAAACAAGTTTTTTTTTTTTAAATAGCAACACTTTGTGCAATGCCACTTCTTGAAAGTAGGTAAATAAAAAATTAACATAATTCAGTATGAAATAATTAATAATAATGTTGTTAAAGGTTCTAAAGGTAGTCCTTTTCATAATAAACAAGAGAGCTCTATCAGAAATTACAACCGATCGTGTTCCACCCCACAGAAGGCAAATGTCATTGTTCAATGCTCTCGCGGCCGTTGCAAGGGAGGTTGGCAAAGTAATGTCGTTAAGTTCATGAACAGAGTTAAACTTGGCTCCTCAACAAGTTTAAGAACTGTGTGCTGTTTAATCGTTCTACGTTCGCGATTTATGTTTACAACTGTGAGAACTAGCAATGTCAAGGCCACGTGTGACGGACGTCCGATAAGTTCATGGCCACGTGCGTTGTAGATTTTCATTGGCTGATGAACGTTTTGTAGGCGGGGCTAGGGATCCCATGACGTTTTGATTGACATTCTATCTTTTTCATGCTGTTGAGCGTTGAATTCATTCGCGTTTATAGTGCAGCTCTTTTTGGTGCAAATATGTATATATAGAGCAATAAAATGTTTTAAAAACAAATAGTATGTATATATTTATTTATAAGAATTGACTTCAACATTAATTAAGTTCATGGAGGTATAAACTTAAAAACCGATGTGCAAAGTGTGTGAATCCGCGTAGCGGATTTACGCCGAGTTTGCACATCGGTTTTTAAGTTTATACCTTCATGAACTTAATAAATGTTGAAGTCAATTCTTAAATAAACGGAAGCGAATACAACTTCAAACGTGTTTTAATGCCATTACAATTTAAGATTATTACATCTTTATCAGATTTTTTATCAATATAATCAATATAAAAATATCAATGCGATTATTGTGGTTTCACCTTAAGGTGACTAATCTTTTACAGTTAACTTCTAAGTCTACAATAATGTACTTTATATTCATCCTGCTGTCAGCAGAGGCCAGGTTCATATTAAAAGTGCCATTGCATGTATGTACGGGATTGAGATAGATGATAGGATTGAGATAGATGATGGTATCACTTTGCAATTGTGCAGACACTGTGCTTCTAAGATAGAGAAGTTGTTCACAATGTTATCAAAATGCATGATAAGAAATATAGTTATCAATTCTTAAAACAGATTGTTGGAGATGACTTTCCTTTTCCTGGATCAGTTCAAGAATTGATAAATATGGTTTTAAGTTAGGTTTGGATATACCGAGCTAACATAATTTTTTAATAAATTGTTAATTATAAAATTTTCTCGATTGTCCTTGAATACTTTTGTCCACTGTGTTTCTCTTATGTGTTTTTAAATTAAGCTTAAAAATGATCACATGACTACATTTAAGGAGAAATATATTTTATAACGGAACAATTTAAGTATTGCTCATAATGATTAGACCAAAGCCGATTTTAACTGAATTATTTAACTTTATAATAATGTTCAAATAACTAAAACAACAAATGCTGCGTTGATTTTTCTTCGTAATTCGATTGTAATCTGAACTGTTATTATGGTATTAACTGATGCTTTAGTTAAGTGCATGTATTCCAGAATGTGGCACTGGACTGGCACTACTCAAACATACATCTGCAATAAAAGACAACCTAATTGCATAACTGATGTAAATAATCGTAACATGTTGAAGAAAGAGATACTTCACCAGAGCCTGTCAGCTCCTTATACTTAATGAAGACTTATGTCTTATAGGTCAGTAAGGAAACATTGGAGACAGGATTGAAGAAGGTACTGACAGCTTATACATCATCAGTACAAGTAATAACGCTAAACGACATGAAGGTTATGTGTCTGATTTATCTTTAAAGAGCCTTAATGTTATTAAGAGTTATGATTTATGGTGACCAGGAATTCTGAACATGAAACATTTTGAGAACCATCAAATATCTTGATATTCTACCATGAATGTGTCCTAATGTTTTTAAAGAAAAGATTCTTAAATTATAGATCGCCCTTTTACAATTATAAAGTAATATTATTTCAGAATATGAGTAGCTACTTTAGACGATTTTTTTTGTAAAGTAGATTCCTTATCGTGCCATTGTGTTAGAGTTTGCACTACAAAAGCGATATAATTTGAACTATTTTATTCATCACCATTCGTTATAATAATTAATCATCTTAATTTAAGTACTTTACACTATTTCAATTCAAGATATTCATCTCTGTAATAAGAGTTTGATCTCAGGTGTTGTTCATATGATCATTTGTTAAGTTGCTAGAATTCAGATACTGTTGACGTGGAGCAACTTTATTGAGTTAAGCGTAGTGACATGAAATTGACGCTAACTCATTATGTGACCAGTGTCTTACAATTACTTCGACAAAGAGTTTCTTACTCATTACACGCAGTCCGGAATCTTTGTATTTGCATACTTTCTTAAGATTGCAATATGCCTTCGTGTTTCATTAATCTGATTATTCTTTTAAACAGAGATGTGTAGAGGAGAGGTTCATTAAATTTGTAATTTGTAGCCGCTAAAGAACATGTTTTTGTGTGGACATGTCGAAACAAAATATCATGGACATTTATTATTGATCTATAAAGGGGAATATTTACTCTATATATACAATGGACAGACATTTCGCACGCCCAAACAAATATTGACTTTTTCCAAAAGAGACATGAAGTGAAATAAAATAAAAATTAGTATTTTTTTCAATAAAATATCAACTGGCATATTTGGCAGAATTGGCAATGAAATGCTAATAAAATGGGCAATGCTAACGAGCAAGAAAATAAATCATGACAATTTGGTAGATATATGGTTATTTGTAAAAAAAAGTGCAAGATTACGACTTTATTATTTGCATTTTTGATCTAAGCATTGCCAAAACGAAATATGATCTCATTGCAAAATATGTGATATGAACGTTTTTCTGAAACTCTCATAAGTATGTTTCTTATGGTAAAGTAATAGTCGAACTTGACTAAGTTAATAAAACTTCAGTACCTGTAAAGTAATAGTTCAAGGAGCAGAAACTGTTTGAATGATATATATTGAAGAA
Source organism: Phorcus lineatus (assembly GCA_921293015.1). Lineage (NCBI taxonomy): Eukaryota > Metazoa > Mollusca > Gastropoda > Trochida > Trochidae > Phorcus > Phorcus lineatus. Next base: position 146,605 of record OV121082.1, on the reverse strand, counting down.
TACAGTTCCGAACAATTGAGAGAAAAACTTTTTATTTGAAAATGCTTAAGACAAATGCAATTGTATAAGACTATCCATTAATCAAACCTGACTTCATGTGATGTTTATCTTATTTACCCTTTTACCTTCGTTCGTTTCCTCGCTACGCAATGGTCATTAGAATTCCTGCTACAAGGTCTTCTTTGATTTATGTTTTACAAAAAGGGTAGCGAGTTTGATATGAGTAGTAATTTTTCTCACCTAATTAACTACACCAGAAGCAGAAGGACATATATTGCAAACAAAATATGTTATTCAGGACACATTTATATTGAAATGATCAAAATATGATTTTTGTGTGTGTGTTAATGAGTCATTTTCGACGACTTTTTAAGAAGAAGTAATCAAGTCACCCTGTTGGTAAAGCATTATCTGTTTGCTGAAAATTGAATTTAACAGTTTATCATACAGTATTGGGACAAATTTGCAGATACACTCACTGCCAGCTTCATTTTGTCTAAAACGATTTTGATAATCAAGTTTCTTCTTCATAGGAAGCGCTTCTTCCGTCTTTCAGTCGTAAATCGGTAATCGACTGGTAACGACCTACTGTCCGAGTAGTTACAGGAAATAATTTTCTGGGTCCTCGGGGAATCCTTGGCCTTCTTCATTTGGACTAAACACGACATTCAACATTGGTGTACAGCTCATTCACACATAACTACAAATCGCTATCCTGGCGACCGTTATCGTTGCAGCCCAACAAAGCTCGATCAGATATTTTGGTAAATCTTCATCCGTATAGATAAAATTATCATATACCTTTGTTATGGTACCTTGATGAATGGTTGCCTTTTCCGAAAGTAGCAACTATTCAAAATGGTTTCTTTTAAATGCTAGAGCGAGACATGATAGATGATAAAGGAAATACCAGTGGGTATGCAGATGTGATATAAGCAACACCTCACTCAGCTGGTTAAAATGAAATTGCGTCGCATTGATAACAACACTGCCATTTCGTCGATAATGTCACAAGTGCTATTTTTTAATGACGGATGCCTCTAATCTAAACCCACTTATTATATATTTTGTAGTATTAAGTTCTGCTCCAAAGCAATTTCTCATCGTTTGAATGTAGATTTAACTCAGAGAGATGGTGAAGAGCAGACCTCGGCTCGTAAACCTTCCTTTGCCTAATACGGTTTCCATTGGAGTGGAGGAGGTGTTTCAATGACTTAATAGCGTTTCCATTTCCTGTAATACTCATCAAATATTGTGGAGCAGATCAATAGAAGTAATCTGTCTTCACATCGATATATGCATCGATTTCAAGGGCCATGCGTCAAGATCTTTCTAGACGTCAATGCTTCCACCAGGATCATCGGCACAATCACTAACATACCCGTTGACAACACTTAAAACGAACACAAACAACTAGAACTCTCACGTTGTGTTCCATATCTTTTTCTACAAAAATTATGTTAAAGATATTAAGTATTTTGTAATGATGAAATAATTTACATATAGAAACGTCATCATTTTAATTAAAATGCATAATTTACCTGTAAACTGAACTTAAGTTTCATTCAGGCCGCATACAGCGACATATGTGGATATATGATGTATATATGCGATACAAACCTTTTGATCAGTATACTCTAACATGGTACACCCACTGAGGAAATATTTTTTGAGCACTTTATGCAAATGGTAAGGACCTTCTTTTCGCCGTAATAACATTGCATTGCTAAAGGTCCAACTATGTGGAACACGCAACATGCATGCTGATGAGGTCTTAAAGACATCTAGCTGTCCATGATTATGCATATAGGGATGTATATATACATATCCTGTTACTTCCTGCTTGGAAGTTTTAAAAACATAGATTATAACATTATAGAACCTTTAACGTGTTAACACTGTTAAGCTGTAATTAGAGAACCTCACTCTCTACATAAATACAATCCTGTCAATCAGATATTTGTATCATTGCTTTGTTAGATTTTTCTACTGAAACATCTGAAAAAGTACACACCAAAAAGCTTATTTTTATCATATTATTTACCTAAATAGATACATGTTTTTGTCATACATGAAGCATTTACATGTCTAGTAAGGCTAATGATTTTGGGATCCACAAGATTACCCATGCGCCTCACATCCTGTCCATGCATGTTCGAGTGAGAATTGACATTATTTGTTAAGAGAAATCTTCTTTCAAACTCCAAAAGATTCGCAGACATACTGCTCGGCTGACAGGTTGTCTACTCTGCGCTCCAAAGTGTAAGGCACGTTTTCAGGGTGACGTTAATGACACGTGGTGAAGTGATAGTGACTGGTGTGGACAGTGCTGACAGAATAATTCACCTCAGCACAAGTAACTACCTATTTAATTTAAGAAAATATTAATAGTACAAAGAAAGTGGCATAAATTTGTTCCTACGAAACAGCCTTTCGTGGCGTTAAGAATTGCATCTTTTCGCGTGTATTGTATTATTCAGTTGCAGTAACACAGTTGGCATCGATTCCTTCCTGTCAATAACCTGTCTCTTACATCTGATATCTGGGAACCTCTGGACACAAGACGTCGCTGACGGTGAAGAAGGAGACGATTGATGTCAAGGAGCCGTCAGGAATAAGAAAGGTCACATAATTGATACTTTATATTAGCCGAGATACGCTGCCATTACTGACATGGCTTAACACAGACTAATCTAAGGTCATTTGAGGTGACATTGATTGCCGATGAAACGTACACCAATCAGACGGGGTCTGGCCAGACATAGATGATACGAAAAGAATTGTGTTTGTAAATGTTATGCTATAAGCAATTATTTACATAAGAAAATGTTCGTGGCATAGCGGACCTTTTAGTGTAGACATTATGTCCTTCAAAGTTCCTTGCCAAATCAACGTTCTTGTATCACAATGTTTAAAGTGCCTTTGCCTGTAGTCAACAGTTTGTAAAAAGGTTATGTCAATATTAATATTGTAACCGTTAGTTATGTATACATTTATTGCAAAGAGTGGTAATCACCCTATAAATTTGATTCATTGATTGCACTATCAACCTTAATAATGCCCACAAAATACCACACAAATAAATAGATTAAAAAATGTTTTCATTGCCTTAATATACCCGGCAAAAACATTTGGCGTCACCTTATATCAGACAAGTACTCCTCGAAGGGACGTATCCATGGAATGAGTTATCGACAAAGAGTTTTACTTATTATTCCTTTTCACATTCGATTGTAAAACATCGTATAAAGCACAATAATATGTCGATTTGTAGAAGGAAGGTTCAAACACAAATATTTTAGATACATACGCAATGCAGGGTAATCTCGGAACCAAAGAGACCATGTGATATTTGTACATCATACCGAGGGTCTCGCTCCTCTACGTATCTCGTTGATGTTGTCTGTCAGTATCTATCTCCAGTGTTAGCGGCCCTGAACTCCCAGGTATTGGTCTCCATAAATGTACATAGTTGACAAGTCCAGATGAGAAGTGTCAATGATGCATCCAAGGCAAGGGATTTGTGTTGTGTATGTCAGGCGGGCCAACAGATTATCTTACGTTGCAGACATATGGCTGACGATATACAAAATAACAAGCCTTGCTGCACGAGCTGTGTCATTTCTAGCAATATGATAAATACAATTATAAACACGTTCTTTTAAGAGATATCATTCTGCTCCCTTGAGATGAATGGAATCAACATGACAATCAATACGTGAAAAACATGTTTCCTAATACACACTGGAAACATATGACACCAAATGTGTTATATGTTTCTCCTCCTCACTGATTAAAGTAATACTATAGGATTAATGTTTCATGTCCTCTCCATTTCATTTAGTTAGGATTTTTTAGAAAGTTAGTGTGTGACAAATATATGTTTAAACATTGAAATGAGATTAAGCATACATGCTCACTCGACAATATTGTGATAAAGTGATGACGTTTTACAATTGGAAAAAAATTATATAATCTGATAATAATTACATTGACATTGAAGGGATTTTCCCAAAAAATACGAAATAACAAAATTCAAGAAGGCATATTCTAGCCAGCAGCTCCTAACACAAACCAACAGTTTATATGCAAAATCCACCTACGATTTTTTCACCTTGCATTTAGTACAAAGAAACAGACAAACTGTGGATATGGTAATCGTCAAAGCTGATGTATTCCGAAAGATATAAAAAACGCAATTCAATATTTAGAATCTATTATATCAACAATAATCAAACGAAACAATAAATAACAACCGCGATAGTAAAGGAATGGTCTACGGTACAGACAGATCTGTGACGTCAACCTCCTCCAGAATTGAGCTGCAACACATGCACGCAATCGTCTGACAAGGCGTTGTTCAGGGCTTCAGTCAACTCTTCAAAATTACGTTGAGGCATAGCTTGATCACGACGTCCAAGTTCGTCCCACATAAGCCTTATGGGGTTCATGTCTGGCGATACAGTCGCCAATCCATAACTTGAACATGTCGTTGTCACTTTCGAAGGTGTTGTAACGGATGTTCAGTCTCCCGATTGTCAACGGATGGACACGTCTCCCTACGATGAGTCAGTCATTAGCATCCGATTGGCCTGGTTTCTCTTGACATCAGTGAGCCGAGGCATTGTTGTCCAGTGTCAGATTCCCAAATTTGCTGTGGCTTTTAAAGAGCCCAAGTGCAAGGAATGTAACCCTGGCTTATGCATTTTGTTGTGTTCGTGAGAGTTTTCAACTGTTCTGTGTTGGACACTGATCACACACAGGACTGCTGCCCTCAGTTCAGTTTTTCATATTTCACCCAAACTGTTTTTGTGTGTGTCTTCATTTACATATTGCGGTTTTAATGTCTTTCGGTATATTCACATTGCTCTCAGATGGCGTTAGTGAAGAAGAATGATTGTATTACCAAGACGGATGTGAGCCAAAAACAATCTTATACATTCCTATCTTTAGTACCTTAACACTCGATGCTTTACAACTGAACATCCCTAAACCGAATTTATTTAACATGTTTCATCAATTTGGCTTTCAAGCTATGAATCTGCGAATAACGAATACGTGTAAACATGTTTCCACACTTACAGCAATACAACTATACATCTACAACTTTGAATCAGTTACAAAATATATTTAGTGATGTACAAAATTCAAAGTTATTCAAGAAGCTCAACTTGGGTGCAGATGTCACCGTAAGTGATATACATTTCAGTCAAGTTTACATTCAATGGCAGAATAGTAGACTCTCATGTCTAAACATTTTATTTATATTTACAAAACATAACAAAGCCGTCATTTTTCATATTAGATGTACTGTATTTCTATTTTCTTCTACTTTTTTTTTGTTGTAATTATTTTTTCCCAAATAGAAATATTACCAGCAACCTATTGCATCAGCGATAACAAATTGTAACAGAACTATTGAAATAAACGTTTAAGACTGTTTATGTGCTTGTACTTAATATGTAATATTTATATTGATTGATATCATGCCTAAAATCTTGCTCGTCATGTTAACTTTGTAAGGTGTAAACTAAAATTGAGAAAAATATGTTTCATAAACATCAATTATGCAGTCACTTTCATGAGTTTACATTATATAATCGATCTTTAATGAGAACTAGGTGCAAGGAACTGGCGAGGCTTTGATGTAAACTGCTTTTTGAAAGCAAGTCTTGAAGCACGCATGACGTTTGCATTTTACGTGCAAAAGTAAAATTATCTATAGTATTTATCATAACCGAACGCACTACTGTTTATTTAAAGTAGTCGAGTATTGAAAGAAGCATGATACAAAAATAATTCTGTTATTTTGTCAAAATGAGTAGAACTTTCCGACATCATTATTTGTGTTGAAATTGTTATATTTTCACATATAAGTCCACCGTTACACTAATTGTAATTTAATGTACTTGCTATAAAGAAACCAAAAACACTAAATGTTTTGATTACCTGATGACCTGTAGCTGATCCTGTCAATAAATATTATAGAACCATTCGGCAATTGACGTTTAGATTTCATAGTAGAATCAAGTCTAAGCACGAGCAGCTTTACATGCTGGTTTTGTGTCTATGCTTAGAGGAGGCGAGTAACAATAGAAAATAAAATTTGCCCTTTCGTTCAACCACTATCCTCTTGAATATGTCTAAAATGTTTAACCAAATTACCTCGATGGTCAATGCCATCAACTGTAATCACGACATCACATAGCTCCTGATTGCCAATATCGGGAAACATATTGCATGTATCGGATACATATTGAATGCCTCAGATTGATAACGTAGGAAGCAGTATTGTATCCGGAACAGCCTTTCCGCAATACGAAGCGGAGGTTGCTGAAAAAGGTCAATGTCACTTACTGTCTTACATTAATCAGTTCATTGAACATCAGGTTTTGTTTTGCATGCCTTTCTAATTGTATTTGATTAAAGACTTAGCCCTAATCATTCAAATAATTTTGTGTCATCTTGAGAGATTTTTGAAAAATACTCATTACTCTTATTCCTTTCTTGATAAGAAGATTCGGTATAAGAAACTTGGGAAAATAGTACTCCAAGGCAACACGATGAAACAGACAATATTCACTTCAATAGCAGTCTCAGAAATACATGAGGCATTACATAATACTCATAACTTTAGACTACAAATGACTTTTGAATTAAGTTTTATTTTTTAAAATGTAATTTTAATTCAATCTTTGAATATCTGATAGCTATAGCCTAATAGTATTCATCATAGTGGAAGCACCGTTTAGTACGTGTTGTGTACTGTAGCCCACATAAACATCAGAGAGAAGATACGTGTAAGCGCATTGACAGAGACATACACTCCACATATCCTGCTTATTGTTGAACTAGTGATGATCATGAAGGACGAGAATGTGTTAAGAAGAATGGTTAAACTTTGACTTTTTTAACACAAAATATATTTCATTGATTAAGGTATCTAAAAGATAAATAAAAGTGTAAGTCCACATAGATGAGATAGCACTTATCATAAGATTAAACGAGTTTTAAATGTATCATGAGTACGTGAATTGCTAAACAATTGTAAACGTAAACATATTACGCAAACGTCATGGCAAAACCTACTTTTCTTACAACACTATAAGATGGGAAAATACTAGACACATAGTTTTCTTGCAAAAGTGACGACAAGTGGCTTGCATAATTAAATTCACGTCATGAACGAGGCTTATTTTTTTATGTTGATTAGTTATATTCAATAGTTACAAGTACAGTTCACATCAGTAACAATACGTTGCATATCTATTATGTATATATTCATTTTAAACTTTATATAATAACATAACAAGAGTCAAGGGGAGAGTTGATCCTCTTATGATTTGAAAGATCATATATTTCAATTTTAATCTGAAGCTGACTATTTCATGCACTATAAGTGATGCAACTACGGAAGTTAAGTAGAAAAAATAAGTGCATATCATATTTCTATGTAGATGAATCGAATCTACGTATGTGATTCCCTGACGAAAATGATTAATCTTATATCTTTTATTTCCAGCATTATTCTCTAGTTGTTAGGCAACATGACATTAGTATCCTTATTGAAATAGTGACAATATACCACCTAAACCTTTGATATACTGTTATTATACTCGCATTCTTCTTTGAAGTCCGTAGTAGTGGACGGAAAGGTGATTACAAAATGTTCATAAGAAAAGATAGGGAAGAGTATATGCAAGATGCATTTGTGTAGGTGAATATCATTTCGTATAAACATTGATTAGTGATCCATTTGTAAATCGTCTTTAGACGCTTAAAACTCGAAGGAATGAAAAGAAGACATTGGAAATTGCGGGTCGTATGTCTCTCAGTGGAAACTGGTTTATGATGAGTATAAACATCTGTAATGACGTAAGTAATGTTCTGTTGATGAAAGCTGATGTGTCTGATACATATCAAGGGTTGGGACAATAAGAGTCGTCTATAAACATTGGAAGAGTTTTGTCGTAATCCTTAGTGAATACGCTGGACCTTCTAGAATCTGACACGTCTCCCTGGAGATAAGCCTGGACTGTGCCCAATGAGTATTTACAAGCGCACAGCTGGATGGAAGTAGTAACAAATAAAGAAAGCAATAAATTACACTTACTGCGAAATCTGTGTTTTCAAGGCGTTAACTTTATGCGGTTAACATTTCTCCATAAATTTCTATTTTTTGAGACGAATTGATCAGCTAAGTCGGTCTAGACCGATGTGCTTTACTGTGTAATAGATATACGGTAAGATGTCTATCAAGGTGAATAACAATTAGTCATTAACCCGGGGATTAAAATTCTATTTACAGCATAATTCACTGTGTATTGATAGAATCACAGTTGTATTCAGTTGATCATATGAATATGAAGAAACTTTAGAAACGAATTTGATAAGATTTTCAAATGAATAGTTACATTGATATGTTGTGTCATTTTGGTAAAGATGGTTCAAGTTCCCCTCTGTTATGATCAGTGTATGAAAGACTCCTCTCCCACACAAATATCAATGGTTAGTTTGGAGAGACACCAAATAATGCTATCAACTCAAACAATTCTCCAAACTCAAATGATTCTACCAACTGAAATAATTAATGCTACCAACTGAAATAATGCTACCAACTCAAATAATGCTACCAACTCAAATTATACTACTTACTCAAATATTGCTATCGACTCAAATGATGCTATGAATTCAAATAGTGCTACCAACTCACATATTGCTACCAACTCAAAAATTCTATCAACTCAAATAATGCTACCAACTCAAATAATGCGACTGATAAGTGCTTCAATCTTGTTAAAGGATATTTAGAGGAAGTGTCCATCAATATATCAAACTTAACACCTTATGGGTCTAAGTTCATGGAACTTTCGCATCAACGAACAATTCCATACTCCAAAAATTATCATATCGCATCAGTGCAATCATTTGCTTGATTTGGTTTTCTTGAACTTGAACGTTTTGGGGCCATAAAACATGACTGACTTCTTTCAAATGTTTATCGGACTTTTACCGCTCCAAATAGAACAGTAATTGATGGCTAACAAAATTAGAGTATGAAAAGCGTGATCATGTAATCACATTAACCCAAAATATATTCTAACCCGTCCAAGTCAATGGGCCGTCACATACTGCGGTCGGGCATCTTTCAAGTAATCAATTATATTTGCTTCTCATTGAAATTAGTATCTGTCGCTGGACAAAAACTGTCTATTGTCATTTACTCGCTAGTCATCAGCTAAAACAGTTTGCAGCATCATAAGGAATGAAATTACGATAAAATTAGCCTTTAACGAACTCTGTTCAAAATGTAGATACAATTTCAAGAAACGATACAAGAAAGACTGAGAAAGTATCATCGCTTATGCAAATCTAACATTAGGCTTGTTTGAACGGGCAGAGGCACTTTTAAAAAGTTGTTTTCTTTACTTTTCCTCAATACATATCTGTTAATGCTAAAGGCAATATCATTGGATGATCAAACACGTCATTATTCAACCGACAACAACAAACAACAACGTCAAACAACAACGACTGGCGGCTTTTTAGTATAAACAACTTTTAAACAATTAAGCTATAAGATTTGCGAGGACTACACGTGTTATGTTCGTTTGAGAACTGTTTCTGTTGATGAATAAAGTTTGCCTTGCAATCGCTACAATGTAGTTTCCTTTTCGTAAGATCAGTTTGTTTACCACTTATGAGTTAAGAGTATTTATTGCATGATGTGCGTTTATTTAATTAAATGACATCTTCCCCCGCTCTGGCTGATTAAGACTCTGCTGCCCTGTTTTTATTGCAGCTCTCTCTTCGGCGAGTGTTCGGTTCGGTGTTTTTTTAAAATTAACAACTCTGATCTAGTCGATAAGGCACTAACACACACATTTAACCTCATCATGAAAGTTAAACTGAACATATTTACATGAATAAAGGTTATTTTGCAATATTATACCCATATTGATTATTTACTTATGCTTTAAAACAATCTAATGAATGCCTTGTATTATCTCTATATCGGAACGGCTACTGGTGACGAGACTGCTGATAAAAAAGCGATAAAGAAAAAGGGTTCATATTCAAGACAGTTCATTGTCTGTCGAGTCTCAGTGAGTCTTGCTGAAGACTTCAGTCTCAGTAAGCCGGGTCAAGCCTGGAAGGAAGAAGGAAAGAAACGCACATAACCGAGAAAATCCTGGAAGAGGGAGGTAGGATGAATTAATAAATGATGAGGTAAGAAGGAAGTTCATTTTATCAATCACTATATATTGATTATTTGTATCCCACTTACCCGAGTATCACAAATGCCTTTATATTAAACCTGTGCTTGTATCACAAACATGCTTTATCTGTCCGTTCAATAAATACCAATGTCTCAACTATGTCCCAGTGATAGCAGACACACAATTTTTCAGATGATGTATGCTACCTACACATATTCATAGACTATATTAATGTGAAAGATTATTTAGTAAAATAACACCCATTCAGTGAAAAGCCTAGCAACTTCCTCTTACCTACACCTTATCATGGAATAGTGCACAGGATCAAACAGGAGAAGGATACACACTATAATAAATAATCATACGATTCTTGTCAACAAACGATTTGCTAACAAAAATGAAATATAAAGATTCAAATAAATGCACCTTCTGCAGCTCTAAGACAGAATCAATATTGCATCTGTTATACGAATGTATATTCGTTCAAGAAATCTGGAAAGAAATATCAAAATGGATGTCATTTTAGGATATTGTGAAAAAGAGAAATTATGTCCTAAATCTATTCATTACAACCGTAAAGTATAACATATACAAAATGAAACTAAGGAACAAACGACCAAATCTCAAACATATCAAAGAAGAAATCAAATCAATATATTATGTTGAACTACTATTCAGAATGCAAGTATGAAAACTTCGCAAAGTTTTGGTCCATAGGCCATAATCTTTTCTGATTTACCATATCTACCAACTGTTGCTTATTGCTCCTATCCAATTTGATAAAATATCATTGCCTGCCTATTAAATATATATATATATATATGTACTTGTGAATCGTATTTATGTAACATTGTTATGAAATGAATTGTTTTTTTAATGACTTGTATTGATGGAGATTCAAAAATAAAAAATAAAAAAATAAAAAAACAATCATACGATTAGTGCATTTAAAGTACTACAATAGATAACAACAGAACAATGGTAACCTAATGTTGTCCTGGTAACACAGATGTCGTGTCAAAATCCTTTGCAAGACATAACGATACGAAAATGTTAGCACCCTAGTTCCAGTTGTTATAATTGTTACTCGGTTTCATAACAACACAACGTCTTCTTTGCAGCTACAAATAATCACTCAGGGACAACGCGAAAACCGATAATATGCGTTCAAAAGCTCAACGCTTAATTCTTACATCTGATCTGCTATATCCTTAATCCTAGTGAGGTGATACTAGGCCGTTAACTGTGTATGAATAAACATTCGTTAACTCTGACTGGGGCTTGTCACATTAACTTTATATTTCGGGATCTTCTTAAACAGAATATCAAGACAATGAGACTATACCTGTCTGATATGGGATGACTTCGATATATGAATGAAGCTAGTGAATCAAAAACGCTGGAAAAAATTAAATGAAACCAAATACATTGACCAATATAATGTGGTGAGGTGAGGAGTTTTGGGGTTTAAAGCAGCTTTCAAGAATATTATATCGCAGCTGCTAGTAATATTGCAGAGAGAAAGCCCGCAACACTACGGTGGCTATGTATTTTGGGCGAAACCTACGAGTATCGGCTGGAACTCGAGAACCATTTGTTGTGTACTCGTGTTTCGCTATATGGCTATTGTGCACAATAATCAAGCAGAGTTGAAATCTCATTCTGCTTTTATGTTCAGAACTTCCGACTGATCAGTTGTAAATAACTTTCTATCAGAGCCTGCGACTTGCGTGCACGAAGACCTCAGTTGTAATGAATGTGGTAAGTCAAGCTTGGCAGTTTCAATAAACTTGAGGCGTCTATGATTGACTTAGATGGGAGCAGCGGTAGTAGTAATGGATATTATTAGAACAAACCCTTTGATGTTCGCATTTATAGATTTATAGATTATAGCACTGGATGGTGTAAAACTGGACTGTAAAGTGAACTTGAAAGGTCAAAAAAACTTTTTTTAAGATTTGAGATTTGTGAAAATATGACACTTGATATTACTTGATTTATCATTTAGAATCGGATAGATTAGTAAATTTAAGAATGAAACACTTACATTTCATGATCTATTTCATTAATGAAGGAGTTTCATTTACTCTGAAAAATATTATTACATAAATTATTTTTTAATCACAAATTTTGTGAGAATGTTGGCTGAAACAATTAATCAGTGAAGACAACTTAACGTTTATGTTTAGCTATTTCAAAACGGCTCTAGAGTTTATCATTTCAACTATAGTTGTTCTCGGTTGCCACAACTTAACTGGAAGTGTGTCTCGATCCTAGGGTGGGAGACTGGGTATTATTGGGTACATGTTAAACATACGTTGAGAGTTGATCTTTTGAATTTTCTGAATGCATCTTCTAAAGATTGAGGTGCCTCATAATGATACACATGCTTTTGAACGCTATAAAATTAATTTATCTTGTTTTCTTCATAATCAATAAAAGATGATATGATTGTAAATTATTATAAGTATAATAAAACTTACAGGAAGTCCTATCATCACGTGTTCATCATATGTGATACTTGAAAGCTCAGATTGTTCACAGTTACAGTGCTAGAGGCGAGTAGTTATATGTTGCTCAAATTTAGTGGCTTATCAAGTTAAACTTACAATAACTTTGAGTCGGAATTTTTTCCCAGCATTTCGAACAAGACCTCATCTTTGGATTGAAGGGACATCAGAACATTCTACTGTGTGTATTCTATTTATGTGGACCAGGCAACAGTTATTACTGCGTACAATGCCGACAAGGTATATTTCAAATATATGATAATCTACATTCCGTCAGGGTTTGATCAAGACAGATCTATTAAAAATCAAATCAAACATGGCATACATCAAGACTTCCTTTGTTTGTCTTCTGGCAAAGTCGACCGACTGCAACACGCTATATCAATTGTGATCAATACCTTAATCTAAACTCGATATTTTTAGTTGAAGGGAATCCCTATAGAAGCAACACATGATCAAATGTATCTGTGGTGTGGAACAATAAATGTCCAATGTTTATAAAGGTGTCTAATGGTGTATAAATACGCTTGATCAAATCGTTTCATCCCTGATGAGTCAAAACTATTGACGAAATACTAGTATCGGATTAAAATGATTCTGCAAACGACTATGTGAAGTATGTTATATTTAATCTATCTATACCGGGGGAAATATATAGCGGGGGAAAACAGTACAGACATGACACAACAAAATGTATCATCACAGGATTGGATTCTCGTTACCTCAAGTGGTAAAGTCGTTGCTCGCCAGGAAAGAACTCCCGGATTCGAGTCTATTCTTTTGCGTAGGTTGAAAATCTGATAAACCCACCTGCGAAGTTCGTGGTTATGGCATATAGCCTTCAAATAAAAACAAAGTACATTTTAATGTCTGCCCATTGAATGGTATGTGATAGTGCCCTAGGGCAATGTTGAGAAACAACCGATGATGACGTCATAGGAGGTTGATATGAGAATGAACCAACATTAAGAGAACGGAAACATATCACACTGAGGTTTGCACTGTTTCAGAATACCAGCTTACTCTTTCAGTAACAAAATAAACTCATCTATGTATGTTGATGGCAATGAACCACGATAATATCCATGCACAGTCACTTTTTTTACTTTTATATATCAAAAATAACAATTTGATCAATGACAAATAAAGAGTTTAAAGTTAGAATATAGACTACTACAAATAGGTTATACAATATCAAATTGGTCAAAAGGCTAGCTAAAAATATTCACCAATTCCTTGATCAAATAGAGCAGTGAAAGGTTGAGTCCTGTCCTAGATGGTAACCCAGCAAACACACAACGTTGTCACAACGTTATTTTGTTTGCTGGGAATTCCTTGATGAATCCGGCTGTAAAAAGTTTCCAAAAGCAGAGAACAATGGCGCAGCAGACTGCAAATTCAAATGTAAAAAAACCTATGTAGATCAAATGTTTTATGATAGCTTGCCTTTATATATTTAGACCACAAGATTTCAAGAACTTTCTAGGAACGTCAGGAGTCAATAAAGCATTGAAAGGAAACAAATTTCAAATAAAAAACATTCTAGAAAAACTAGCCTTCATACAAGCATGTGACCCATTGAACAGGGTTATATACACATGTGAACAATAACATTCTGATAACATTAGGTTTCCCCGATATGCATCTGAGAATTTTAAATATATATATAATACGTATTTCACGCATTTGACAGGAGACCTTTAATCTTACTTTACTTTTCTGGTTTTATGCAAACACGACCTCAGCAGTAAGCTACTGTTGAGAAATATTAATCAAACCATATAATAACGATGTTTTCCAAATGTTATGCGTATGTCGCTCATAACCCCTAAATGTGACCTTTGAGTGTTGTATTGATATTTTGATATGTTCTGTTGTGTTTTCGATCAAAACAAAATGGTTGGTCTATGTGGAAGCTATTTAGTACCAAGCTTATTCCTTTATTCTCCTGCAAGTTTCTATTTTGAATAATACAAAAAAATAAATAAGTCTTTAAAATTAAAAAATAGATATCTATGTATGTGAAACTATGAATACCACTTTCCTAACACTCTACATAGATCTTATATTCAATACTCATTGATGTGCATTTAGCTACGTATGACTTCTTGGACATTATAGGGGAGGGCGTGTGCGAGTTGTGCATAATTTTATAAGTACTCATTACAAGTCAATCTGAAGTGAAAAACTTATGAAATCGGCGGTAAACCTTTTTCATCTTTCTAACAATATATTCGATAAACGCCTTTCAGGTTACTGGTTTGGAAATGTTAAGTAAGGTCCCCATAAAATGCAATCTATGTATAACCGTAAAAATGAAAATGCCAACAAACAATATAATATTAGAGTTGACAGAGTCTCTTTTATAAAATAAAATACGTCTGATGTGAGCTGCAGTTTGGTACATTTCAGAACATTTTTCAGCGACAGTATGTTGAGGCAAAGACAGTATATATGACAGGCAATATGTTAATAAATGCAAACTTATAATTGTAAATCAGGGTAACACTATTTGTCAATTACATGTACGCATGACGCTGTCCTTGCTGATGGTTGTTGTTTATTTAATGAGATCAGAAGCTAACTTCTGGAGACGTGACACACCCCATGGTTTAAATAGTCTCTAAATGAAATGGAATTGATAACTGATTTTGTGTTGTCCAAATAGCAATTCTTCTTTCTAGAAATCAAACATTTCGCCTTGACGAGAGGTGAGACCATTTGACTTCCTGAGAAACAGAAGTGTTATGTTCCATCTTATTTAGTGGACCACAGAGACATCAAACGTTAAAAACTTACAACCTTTAATAAGAAGACCAGACAGAAATAGATTCATTGTCTTTTCGTGTCGTAAATAGACCAGATTACATGCATCTTTCGTGGTCAAGGCACATGTCCCAGGTAAATAAGTTTAAATACTGTTTATGTCCAAGATACATTTATCGGAAAAAAATACATTGTAGTAAATTTCGACATTAGGCCGTTGTGTTCCGTTCATTGGGATCAGAGCCTTTAACAATGTACACTCGAAGGGAAATGTCTTGCGTGACAGACAATAATGCAGAGTTTTTTGAACTTTCAGATTAAGAGAAAATCCCCTTATCCATTGATGAAATATCTGAAGAGATTACCGATCAAAAAAGTTGATACAGGTCCAGGTAGTTATGGGATATATTCCTCGACACAAACCCTCAGTGGAAACGCCCATGCATTCCATCACGGTACGGTCGCGGATCTCATTCGATGATAGGATCCGACATTTTGTTTCTTTCTGCATTCTTCATCTGGCATTCCTGCAAGGGCCTTGGTAACCTCAATAGAGAACTGTTCCACATACAATTGCATTTGGGTGCAGTACCACCAATTCTTCAATACGAGTAGTTCAATTTGATGTTCACATATTTCACATCAATATGGCTACAATGGTGTTGCGGGCTTTCTCCTTGTAATAATATTAGCAGTCTTGAAACGAGTGAAGTAAGGCGATATGGGGCTGGTTTAATTGCAGGAAGAAAGCCCGCAACACAATTGTTGCTATGCATTGCGGTGAAACCTGCGAGCAACGGCTGGAACTAGCGAACGATAGTTGTATATCACTGACATTCAACTCAGCATTTGTCCAAGCCTTACTGTGTGTAGAACAGTTCTCCAATGCAGACAAAGTTGGCGAACCCCTGGCTGGATTCGAATAACAAACCTCTTTATCTGGTGAAATAAGAGGCGTTAAACGCCAAGTACGAAACATCTCACAAATTCGGCGCTACCTCGATGAGGGAACAGCCTGCACATTGATCCATGCCTATATCACATCCCGGTTGGACTACTGCAATTGTCTTCTCTACGGCTTGCCTCAATCTACATTACTTAAACTTCAACGTGTGCAAAATTTTGCTGCTAGATTGGTCTCAAGATCCAACAGACACTCTCACATTACCCCTGTTCTCCAGAGACTACACTGGCTTCCAATATCAGATCGTATCAAATACAAACTCATACTTCTTGTTTTCAAATGCCTCCATAACCAAGCTCCGAAGTATCTGACCTATTCACCAGATATCAACCAAACCGAAGTCTCAGATCAGAAAATCTTGGTCTCCTTGTTGTGTCACATTCAAAGTCCAGCCATAGGTTTGGGGATAGATCATTTCAGGTGGCAGGACCTTCTCTCTGGAATCAACTCCCACTTGAGTTGAGGAAAATCAACAACCTTAAGATGTTCAAATGTCAACTTAAGACATACCTATTCCAGAACACTTACAGTGTATAACTTTTCATTCTTGAGTTGTTCAAGGAGCGCTACTGAGCAGAACTTTTAGTCTGGAAATGGCGCTATAGAAGTCTTTTCATGATGATGATGATGATGATGAAGTAGCTTCACCACAACTCATTTGGCATAGCTTATTTTAAAGTTTTCAAATAGAATATGTCTCTTATAACATCGTGGCAGAACATGTCGATATCACAATTTCAGCTTGACCTTAAGGGTATATATGTAGGTGTTTTAGTTTCTTTTGTTCATGTATTTGCTCTTTCAATCAACTTTCAAGTTTAAATGGTTCAACATAAAACAACCGATAAACAATTATAAAAAGTCAATTATTTTACCAATCTTGCGTTAGCAATTATTACAAGATCTTTACATTTATGAAAACATTTAACACGAAAGATTGGTACTATTCGCAGGTTCATTAAACATGTTGCAATTATTGCACAACCAATATCTTGAGAAACTTGGTCTTTTACTCTCGGGAACATGTTCCAACTATTGCACAGCCAGTATCTTGAAAAACTCGATCTATTACTGTCGGGAACATGTTGCAACTATTGCACAGCAAGTATCACAATAAGCTACTGCGCTTGATCTGGTACTCTCGGGAACATGGTGCAACTACTTGCACAGCCAGTATCTTGAGAAACTCGATCTGGTACATTCGGGAACATGTGACAAATATTGCAAATATACGTTTTCCTAAATTCTGTAATTGTGATTGTACACGACCTTTCGGGGTTTACAAATATAGATATTAATTTAACGGGTAGAAAACGGTATCAAACGTATTCATTTTCATATACAATCTAAGCAATAACAAGTTAGAAAAATAATCTTCTTTGATCACGTGAGACGTTTTTCACTGAGGTAATGCTAGTAGTGCATTACTGCCACTGTGTATATTCGACATTCTTTTTGAAGTTGTAGATGTAGATAAAAGGCCCTCGGGTGATATTATCCAGTGTTTGAAATCTTTGTCGAGAATTCCAATCTTCTGAAGCAGCTCAAAACATCAATGTGATGCAGCTTTAGATGTCTAGACTTCTTCTAATGACCAACAACAGTGGTTTGTCACCTCTCTGCGCTATAAATCTAAGATAAAACAGTTATATCATGACAAATCCTTTGATGTAAATAACAGCCCGTTTACATACAAATTCCCACTATTGAAATACTTTCTGATAAAATTCTAATTCACCTGGATATTCTGATAACTGCAATCTTTTTAACATCTACAATCCTATGTGTAATATTATCAATTCTATTGATACGACCTGTGACAATGTCTGTGATCGTAAATGGCACATTTCAAATACAGATATTCATATATTAATTAATAATATTTCACATGCAAATATCAAAGTAACTCTGCTGTGTGCGTTTCTTTTGTTACAAAGTCTTTTTTCAGAGACATCATCTATTTACATTTTATTTGCAACATTATCCTTACATTGAAAATATACTTACATGTTGTTTTGTTTTCGACTTGACATCTCGCATGATCATATATGGCCAAGAGCACTGAAATTGTTCAAGGAAACCAATTTGTAAGAGAATGACGGGCCGTTATCGACTTACTGTCATAGCTCATTTCATTTTCCGCCAACTGATTCGTCAGTTAAGAGAAACGCAGTGATATCTTCGTTAAGTAATTTATCATTGATGAGATATATTACTCGCAGTTTAAAAGACAAAAAAAGTAAAAACAATTATCAGAGCCATGTACAATTACATATACTTACGGTCACATATGGTAAGGTCTTAAACCTTTAAATGAACTCACACCTACAGTTATATGTATGTATATACAGCTGCTTAACAAAGATTTATTTTTATTCGATGAAATAATCTTCTTTCAATACTAGTATATGGCTCCTGCCATTTTTCTTCTGAAACAAAACCAGCACTTGACTAAATATATTATCGTGGTGTGTAATGGTTTGTGTGCATTAGAGCAGGGAGAACAAAGCGGGACAGGTCGACGGGTAGAAGCCAGACCACATTTGAATCGTTCTAAGACCTGCTGTTAATCCCAAACTATGCCTTTCTTTCCGTCTTTTCCCTCATCCTTTCGATCCTTTCTCCCTGATCTGTCCAGTCTCTTTAGAATAATTTTCATCCTGATCTTTTAACTAACTGAAACACGGTTCAAAACACGTTAAATCCCATCCCTTTCACTCACTCTAAAACCGAGTCTTAAACGTTAACAATCCCTTGAATGACCAATGTCAAGACTTGTTTTGTTGTTCAGATGGAGGCAAAAGGGTGTACTCCATCAATTGTAAAAATATTATTGGACTCACCCCCTGAAGCTTTTTCAAAGCTTAAGGCATTTGTAAATAATTATTTGCAAACAGAAAAAACAAAAAAGAATGCGATTAACAGATCTGTTGCTCCAATGGGGACAGATTTTCTCAGAAACTATTACACTTAGAGGAGTGACATTTTGGTTTTGGATACACCTGGTGATACTCTTGATAAAGTTTGAAAGCCATTTCCAAAATTTTATTTTTTAAAGAGTTATGGCCCCTTGCTTCTGAAATTGGACTTGGAGCGATTAACAGGTTTGATGCTTCAATGGGAACAAGTTTTTTTAAACAGTATCACACTTAGGTGAAAAAAATTTTGGTTTTGGACACACCGGTTGATGGTCTTGATCGAGTTCGAAAGCCATATCCGAAATATTATTTTTGACAGACTTATGGCCCTTGATTGCGCAATTGGACTTGTAGCAATTAACAGATCGGTTGTCCCAATGGGGACACATTTACTCTTAAACCATTACAGTAACTTTTAGTAAATCAGGTTATCCAGAATCATATTAATTCAGACTTGAGGGAGAATAAATCAGATTGGCTGCGGGGGTATGTGAGTCATGCTCACTTGTTTATTGTTGTACCTTGAATCAATGTCTTGCTGAAGTAAATGTTGGCAATGTATTTCATTGTATTTACCAAACCTCTCTCAATATCCCACCAAGTCTTAATATCATCATGGGAGTCTGGAAAAAAATCGATTCTTTACCTGCTCTCAAATTTGTCATTCTTCAGAACACCTTGTAAAAGATCTACTGAAGGCCATCTACTGAGCCCAATGGTACAAGAATATTAAATTTTGAATTCTTATTGTTTGATTATATATTATATTGCTACAATTTCATAAAAATTGAATTTAAGACATTTCATCATTTCGGAAGGACAAAACTTACCTCAGCACAGCCTCTTAAAAGAAAGTTATGTATATGGCGAAGAGTGAGTTATCAAGAAATAAAAGAAAAATATGACAGAGGTTTCGGATAGAATTCAGACATGCATGCATGCATTCTATTTACAAGTTAAAGGTACATTAAAGGTGCTTGATAAACTTCTATACATAGGTAACGCTAACTTTGGCCAAGTAAAATATTGGAAATCAAAGCAAACAAGTACAACTCTGCCACAAATATTCTGTTGGCGTCAGAGTTCTTATTCGTACAAAGCAATCCAAACAATTAGTCATCCCACGTGATCAATAAACATGCGCACTTGATGAGGATCCGATATCCAATCACTCGTCTCCTGTCCCCTGTTATGTTCCTCTTTGATGAATTATGGTATTTCCCGGTACAGAACAATCAAAACTGACGCCCATGTGTTCAATCACCACCACCGATTTTAATTTGTATTGACAACACGTAAACTAAGGGAAGGTAAATTGCGAACACTTCAAAAGATATCCTGATTGAAGAGTTTTATTTTGTTTATAATCGAAGTATTTCAATAAGTGCGTTGATTCAGTTTCAAGCCGAGAGAGATCTTTCATTTTTCAAAATCGATGATTCATTTCACTATATTTGTATTTTACATGATAATGTGTCCATTTCATCACACATTAAGTATATTTCTCACTTGTTTATAAGAAAAGACATATTGTAGAAAGGCTTACGTTCACAATTGGCATAAATCATGCGAGAGTTTTTCGTTCGCCTCAAACCTTGTAGTAGTACCCACTAGGACGTTGTTACAACAAACACATTTACCTAATATGAGTATATACATCCTGATATATGTAAATACGCAAACAGAACATTATGCCGTCAGGAGTAATAAGTTTGTAGGGAAATGGGTCATGATATAAGTTGGTTTTTTTTGTCAAAATACATATCTTTACATTGGTGATCAAGTTTTATGATAAACACTGAGAACACGGGAAATAAGATCTAAAAGACGGCGCAAATACCAGCACATCTTGTATGACTAAGACCCGTGGTGTCAGGTTTCCAAAAGCATCATAACTTTATATCTTTGCTATTAAGGCAGAAATATGCACTAACATGCAGGGCTTGTTGAGATGGTTACATAATATGTATAATAGTTTTTCTTTACATTATTATTGCTTACACGATGAGTGATATATATATATATATATATATATATATATATATATATATATATATATATATATATATATATATATATATATATATATAATATATATATATATATAACAGCGTATTCAGACACTGTGCAGAAACCTCTGGCATGTACAGTCAAGCATTCATCCACGCGGATCACGGTTCAAGATAGGGGTGTGTTTCACGCTCCTCAACCAGCATTGCTGTGATTATATAGATCAGAATCAATCTGGGCAATATGATAGTTTTAACAGCAGACCTACACGCATACGAAAATACCGCAAAAACACGACCATACTCTACACTTGTGTTATTCAAGTTCGTTACCTGCCTTTACAATCATTTATAAAATATGAACAATAATTCTCAATAAAGACATTACTCATTGTCAAAGATCGATAGTGCTTTTCACAGATTTGAACATTTATAAAACCATTAACAGCTGCCTACAGAGCTTTTTATTTAATCGAGTGAGAAACGGTTCAACACCAACAGTAATGAAACTTCATACTGGCAGAATCGTATACTACTTTTTATATTTGGCTTCTTTTTATTTTGCAATCTTTTCTGACGCAAGAACAGCGTTAGTATTTATATGAGTATTTCATGTTTTGAGTTTTAAAATAAAACCTTCATAATTACTTTTGTATTCAGCTGTGATGTGAACTAATTTCACAAAAGAAAGAAGTTTTGTTTTCTATGTCATTTTTATTACCTGCAATATGTTCTCAATGTCAGGCTATTGGTGATGCAAGACGAATGCCACTGACGAACATTTCTGTAAAAAATGGAACCATTCCATTGGAACATGAGAATATTTTGCCATCTTGTATGATAATTGATATGACGATCGTTAGTGCCTTCGCCATAATAAAATCACTTGTGCGGAACTGGGGTATCCTGAATGTATACGTGCAGTCTTGCAAGGCCTGTTTCAAATTGCTGCCCTTTGATAAGAGCCTTTTTCACGTCAGGTGGGAGTTTATGTATCCCCCTATGATTATCGTGATAATCTTCATTGCTTAGTTTATTGTTTACCTTAGTTCTGGTTTCGGCACCCGGGTAGCTGCGTTGTGTTTTCTGACTTTTGTGAGTTGTGAACTGACACTCAACTTAATGTATAAGGAATAATATAGTTAAAATGTGATTGGAAACGTTTAAACAATCATCAACAGACATTTTACCGTGCAAATATTTTCATTATTTTTTAAAAGAATTTTTACAGGGTATCGGTAACCAAATATGGATTATAAAAGGATTATCAAGGATTCAATGCAGGTAAGTATTTCTTAAGCTGTCGTATGTTTATAAAAGATTTAATTCATCAACCTAATGTGCTTTGAATCACATACAGGAATTTATACATTGCTGATGTCTTCTGAATATGAACAGAAGCTATCTTAGGACATTGTCTTCTTCGTCAAAGAGATTGTTCAAACAAGACAATATATATGATTTTCAAAAGTTCTTTGACATGGAAATTATATGAACCTATATCGGTGTCTATAGTATATGATTATGAACATTATATATAATGTGTTTATATGTATATGATATATCATATACATGACCTTTTAAAATAACTATCTGTATAATTATGTTGATGGTAATAATTAGATAAAGCTTATTTTCCATGGACAGGTATGAACGTGTCCTAAAAGGACTGCATTGTTTTTACGAGGATATCGAGTATCAGCGGACTAACCGCTTCCCGCCACGGATCATGCAGCTTATTACAAGTCCTTGACTTATAACGTACAAATTCACACAACATTCCCTTTATACTGACACGACAGCTTACGATTTCGTATTGATAGCTAATATTGGCTTTAATTTTACGATCGGTTATATTTATATCTATCAAAACAGTGATACAAATATAAATGTTCCATTTATCAAATAGTTAGAATTGAGTCACTCTTCAATTCTTTTGTTCACGCAATTGTCAGAAGAATTTGAATTACGGTTATAAAACAATATATTGCAGCTCGATCAATGATCTTGATCAACCATTCTCTTATCTTGCATTATCGGGTCTTCAGTTCAAGCCAAGTGATTTTTAGCTTGAATAAATTCACTCGCTATATATAAACACTACAATAAATATAAATCCTTATATCATGTAGGATCGGTGAATCGATATGCATTAAGTAATAAAGTGTGTTTGATTTGATCAAATGTTAAATCTATACGTTTTACACCGTTATAGTACACTTCCTACATTCAAAAATTCAAAAACTATCCATCATCATAACCATCAGTTAACAACAGCTACTTTAGAAAGTTTAGTAATTTGACGAACATCCCAATCGTTGAGTGTAGAGACGTTCTACATTAGTAAAGTGGCAAGTGGGAATCCTTAAAAGTTTCTGTATGTTATTTATGCGCAGTATGCTACGTGTAAACGGTCAGGTTCGCCACGGTAATTAATTAACATACACCAATATCAATTACTACACTCCAAAGTGTCAGTGGATAACTGAGGCTCTGTCTTACACACAATCGGGGATCTGTTGGGATCTGTCGGGGTAATTGGGAGAATTCACATCGATCATTCCCTAACGCCCAACTTTATCAACCAAAACACAAAACCATACACTTGGAACCCTAGGTATAAATTGAGTGGCAACATGTATCAACCAGGTCCTATTGTATCGACTAATGAAGTAGCGATTCTTGTGAATAAGTCAACTGTTTTCCATGTTTCAATGAATGTCGACTAATAAAAAACAAATAATGAAATATGAATTATATCCACATTCCTAATTATGAAGTAGTATTGCTCAACGTATTGTTGCGAGTGGTGTGATATCTCCATTACATATTCATGCACGACCAGTTTCGATACTCCATGTTTCTGAAGGTTTATATAATTTACACAATGACAAAATAAAAGGTTATATTTGATCGAAAAGACTTCAGATCTACACTTTTACTTTAGGCAAAAAATTAACGTGCAACTTCTTGGGTTTTATAATATACTCTGATTTGAAAGATTTTTACTATCTTAATCAATCAGAGTAGCTCGCTAGAAGCAAGTTTAAAGCAACAACCCATTTCGAAAATGACATATGCTAAAATGTACATTCCCTGGTTAGGAGTATAAAATTGCGTATGATTATGGCTAATTCGTTCAATATAACAAACGAAGTTGCGTAGAGAGGGGTTCCTGAGCGAGCAGAGAAATCGTTTTAGTGTCAGCGTTTCGGGACAAAAAGAGTCAAAGGATTTAAAACAGGATTGACATTCACGAAAATGGTTACTAATTAATTATCTGAGGCTTTAAAAATGGTAGATTGTTGGCATGACAAAGTGACATGTCCTTGCGGCACATCGGGAGAAGTATCAATGTTTTTCATAGCGTTAAAAGCGTTATTTTGAATTCTGGACGTGACTCAATGCGTTCATATTGTCTTTCAGTTTAAACACCTTCTTAAATTATAGAAAAAGTTTGATTACGTTATCATAATCATAATGCCTATAAGAATTCATTCTGAAACCATGAATATTACAACGTATCTTTGTCATACTTCTCCGTCAACCCGCGTTACTTATTGTTGAATACTTCTCAGAATAGTAGTCGTGTTTGATCATAGAATAGAATTTTAGAGAACTTGATATGGTTATTTCGTGGTTCCAATCTTTGAGATATATATCTTTACATTGTTGATGAAACCTTTCTAGAAAGTAGTTTTTGTTTTCAACAGTTTGGATGTCAACATTATCATTGTGGATGGCAGAAGAGATACAATTAGGGATGTCCTCACGTTGTGAATGAGAGAATCGTTGTTAGGTGAAAACGTATCACCGATTTTACACATAGGCATATCAAAGCAACTTAGCAGAATGGTGCTGACTGTGTTATGATACGGATCTGTGTCTTTGTGGTGATAAACTTTTTCGTGTACACTAATATAAGAATAATCAACAAGATGCGAGGAATTACGGTTTATCTGTCCTGAGTGGATTATTGTTATAAATTCCGAGCTTTAGTCTAAGTGTTTGAACGTATTGAAAGGAGATGACTACAACATACAAAATTTATTTTAGTATATTCTAATTGATGTCGGATATTGAAAATTAAACTTTCAGTTATATTTGTAAACTAGTCATAATGAATAAAAGTTATAAGATGTTATAAAAGAAATTAGAACATCAGCAATATGTTTCTTTTATGTTGAAAAGTAAAATATTACGCTGTCAAAGGTAACATTATTTCTCTAAGTCTAAGGCAACAAAATGTCTTAATTCTCGTCATCTATGACTTTGTGAAAGGACGGAATCACACTGAACTGAGATACAATAAATTAAATTCATTTTGCACCGCTTGTAAGGTGGAGAATTCATAAATAATATTATAGTAAGTATAAGTTTAAGTTATTTCCATTGTTATATCTAAAACTATAGCAACTCACCTCAGTAATCAAGAATGGCCCGTCAGACAGTTAGGTACAGCAAGTATGCCCCGCCAAAACTGGGAGCGGAATGAGCGGGGAGCAGACACGGAGTAAAGAAAACCGACCGGATATAAACAATGATTTAATAAAACACCTCCTGTAAAACAGTTTAAAGAAGGGGACATTACCTATAAATATGTGTATGCCATAACCCGTATGGTATTATGAATTTAAATTAATTCTTTATTTGTTTGGATCGTCGATATGAAATATGATATCCCATGAGTTCAAGACCTTTGGAAGGATGTTGGTCACACGTAAATGGGCCACAAGCGAAATAATTGCCGCCAAGACTTCAGTGTGCTGCTGCCGGCAAGGTGGTCTCGCGCCAATGCTGGCCCGGCGGCGATTAAGCGACGGCGACAGTGGCGAAGCTGTCGACGATTTGCCAACGTTGGCGCACTTCATGTGTGTTACCTGGGTATAAACCGTAATTTCGAGCTTCGAGTTGGTTATTCTTTTTCTTACCCATGTCAAATGTAAGAATATTTACGGTACTTTTGGAAAATACCTTCGTGAAGGCGAGTTGCACGTAAACTCGGTCATTGTATTCATGCGCGATGAACAACGATTATGTTATGGCACAGTTAAATGTAGTCTCTGCAATTCATTACATGTTTGTGGATCATATATTAAGCAAGACAATCCTAAATGAACGAAATAGTAAAACAAACTATATATAAAACATTTTACGTTTCATATTATTCCATACGAAATTAAAAACAATGTTTGTAGCTATAGTGAAGTCACTTTGACACGGGTAGGCTGGACTCACTGAACGAATGAATAGAAATAGTTCTGTCAGCCAATTATATCTCGAGTTATTCTTAGAAAAACTTCAATTCCCGTGACCATTTATGAAAACTTTAAAGAGCCACTCCATGATTTTCATAACATATTATTTACCTTTGATACGAACCTAAATGTCATATGTGGTGATATACAATCAAAACATTTTAAATGTTCATGTCCAAGAGACTTATATATCACAAATGCTGGTTCTCCAAGAAAATCTAAAAACAGCCTCATAAATGCACAGAGGTGTAGTTATCACGTCCAATGTACATAGATACTAATTATATAACCTAACAAACACTACCAACTCCTAACTGCCCTCCTGGCTGTTTTAGATAAGTCTCCAAAATTACGTTTGACAATTTGAAGCGCGCCACTGTCCGGTTTTCGATCACAAATGCGACGTTCCACCTTTATATTTGGCCACTCACCCTTTTCGTACGAGACCAAGAATAACAATGCAAAGCCAGCAGAGCGAGAGTGGTTATACACATTCTATGGCGAGAAGTCATAACCACACCACCATGACTTGCGTATGCAATTGCGATCTGTACCCAATTAATAGATCATCCGTGGGACATTGTTGGACATCGCACATATTGTAGAGACCCTCTTCTTCAAAATGTTGAAAGAAACATTACTTTGAATTATTAAAGACTGAATCAAACCTCGTTCATCATTTATGTATGTTCATGTCTCTTAAGTTTTTATTTTCAAAGTTCTAAGACGTGAAGGTACATGTTACCTTGGTGAGAATTACTCATCAATAACTCTTGTTAATTTTATATTTTCTTAATAAGGATTTAATGATCGTAAGAGCAATTTAACTCATATCTGATCATGTAATTATTTAACATGGCATGGCATAAAATCTTCCCGTTTTAGTTCAGTTTGCAGTGTCAGCTGTTTGTAACAATTATTCCAAGGCAATACTGGGAAGTTTCCGAGGACTTTTCTGCAGATGAGACTGTCGCTGCACTTCATTTAAACACAGAGACTACAACACTTGCATGTCAATTCAGTACATTTTGTGTGGTAACACGCTTATTTATTGTGTAGAGACAGCTACGGGACGGCACTTCGATAGACCTATTTGATTAAGCAGTTCCGGGGGTGTGTGGTTTTCGTAACAGGTCATTGACTGGAACTAGAAAGAGTATGCATATGTTGATTAATCAGCTAGGCATTGGAATAAAGTCACTGATACGTCTCTTAACTAGTTGTTTCGTAGAATGCATTTGTATTGTGTATGCCATCATTCACACAAAAGTTAGGTTTTGAAAGAAGTCGAGCCTTACTTAACAATCCGTCAGTCTTTACCCCAGATTATCAATCATACAAACCTATAGTAATACCACAGCATTGCCTGAATATTTTGATATACCTAAGATACGGCATGGATGACATTCACAAAGGTCTATTATAGTCACCGACAATGGAACTCAATATACAGCTGTAGCTCGCAATCTGGGAAGATCTGTTAGAGACACAGTTCCAAGAATAGATTGACAGGCTGATTAGACTTAACTACAGTTATTGCTTTAATCTCAAGAAATGCCATGGAAACTTCTTGAAACCGTCAGTCTGAATATGAGATGATATTTCCGAACTCATTAGCCCCGTGCATGGGCCTTTAACAACGTTGTCAAACATATCAATAGTAAATTTTCTGAAAGTTTTTTCTGTTAGATTAAAGAGCCACTCCGTGAGTTGTTGGAATCATATGTGCCAAACCTAATCAATGGTGTCATTTGATCGCGAAGTATCGACTGTTACCAAAAAGACACATTTTAAAGCTTTTTGTTTTTTTACAGTGACAATATGAAGGTAGAACGTCGCAATTATGATCGAAAACCGGACAGTGGCGCGCGTCAAATACTCAAACGTAATTTTGGAAACTTATCTAAAACAGCCAGGAGGGCAGTCAGGAGCTGATAGCGTTTGTTTGATTACATAACTAGTATCCATGTATATTGGACGTGATATCTACACCTCTGTGCATTTATAAGGCTGTTTTTAGATTTTTATGGAAAACCAGTATTTGTCATATATATATATGTCTTTGGACATGAAAAGTTAAGATGTTTTGATTTTATATCACCACATATGACATTTAGGTCCGTATCAAAGGTATATATTTATTATGAAAATCACGGAGTGGCTCTTTAATGCAGATGAAAATTCCGTAAGAAATTATTGCTTTCTAAAGAAAAAATAATTATACGTCAAACTTGACAAAGATGATCTAGAAATATGTGTCTTTGATAATGTTTATCGGTGCTGTAGTGTTTTAAAGTAAGACGTTCTTTTATTGTCTTCATCTGCTAACTACGGTGAAGCCAGAATGAATGACTTACGTTCATATTGTTTTTCATGAGCAGATCTTTTTATAACTATCCTCACACTATTCTTACATTTCACTCTTGTGATCACTCAATGAATATTACAATATTTTGATTACAATAACAATTCACAAGAACCATTTGCTGCATCTTTGACCCGAAATCCAGTTTTGGGGAGTGATTTTTAAGTTTATTGACAATGGCGAAAATTGCATTTGTATTAAGATTTTTTTCATTTTTCTGGTAAGTGTAATGAATGTTACCTCTCAATTTAATGACCACGTCTTCTTTCTCTATTTTCGAGAATTTGTCTAGAGTATCAGAATGTGGTGTACTGTACAAACTGGAGGGGCAGCATCCGAAGGCTAAATATATTATATTGTTTTATATGCTTATATTGAAACTATCAATTAATGTACACTATTAACACTCTGTCATTGGATTGTTCGATAGAATGATAAAAATGTTTAATGGTTATACGCAGAAAATTTAAATTTTAATCTCTTAAAATTCTACTTTGAGTGTTAGATTAAATTTGAGTCAGAATTGTATTTGAGGTTCAAGTATGACCCGACCGTTAAACATATCAAAAGGAACGAGATTGTTGCAATCTAACAATGATATGTCACTTTATTAATGACCCAAAATAAAAATAACTATCTTGACAGGTATTTTACATCAAACCGTCTATTATAAAGCTATTAAAACATTGCATCTAATACTCTGACAAAAGTAGGGGATATTCAGAAACAATACAAAACTGCGGAAATGCACTGCTGATTTAATTAGAGGTAATTAGTATATGTTAATAACAGACCTTTTGCCGCTTTCAAGATTATTTCACTAATATCGCGGCTTCTTGTTTTTTAGCAGGAAGAAAGCCCGCAACACGAATGTGGCTGTACATTGTGGTGAAACCTGCGAGCATCGGCTGAAATAAGCAAACCATGGGCGTCACTGCACTGAAATTTAATGTAGCATTGCACCAAAACCTCCATGCATGTAAAATAGTTCTTTACTGCCGACGAGTTGCCGAGTTTCGAAGCTCGGACCTCTCGAACTGAAGCAGAACGCGCCTACCACTGCGGTTTCCCGCCCGCACGTCTCATTATATACTCAACAGTAAATCCTATGCACATTCCAATAGGAAAGTAAATCTAGAAGGGATAAACCAGTACGTTGCAGTTTTCATCAACCCTTCCTTGAAGTGTCAAATTTGACATTGAACCCCTCCCGCGTGTTTTCCACGTGCATTTGACTGGTTTTAGGCGCGTCATTAATCTTATCTTTAGTAAAGATTTAGGTATTACAACTGGTTCGCAGTTGTTTTGATTATGTGTTAGTGTTGAGATGATATTTCTCACATCAATGATGGTTTATCAAAACTATAGGCATTCAAATTGTATCAGAACATCTTATGTATTATTGTTTCAACTCTATGTGTATTTCAGAGGCAGAAAACAATGTAGAAATAAAGTTTATAGATTTCCGTTAGAACGTACTGATTTTATCATGAATGGATCCTAAATTAATTATTTCCTGTCCTTTCCCCTTGTAGTTCTATAGTGAATAGCTGTGTTTCTCGGTTCAAAAGCATTAGTGTAAACACCCATTGTTCTATCACAAGCTTTGATCTCAAGATTTGATTGAAATCGATGTTATTCAGCACATCCATTATGAAATTGCCTCTGAAGATTTCTTTGAACGAACAAAATAAGTTTTTATGTACTTTCACGTTGTTCTCTGAAAACATGTTTTCCATATTATAACAATAGAGCTGTTATCAACTTATTGATTTCAATCCTTGTGTTTTTGTAAGTAAATGCGGGATGCATTTTTGTTATATTGAACTCTTTGTTAGAGCCATCCTGCTAATCTCCCCTTCCTAATACCCTGATCTCTTTCAAGCCAAACGCCTCGTATCGTTAGCCATCTAACCAGCCAATGAGACGACTCGCATTCAGCAACAGCGGCACAACCCGGATAGAAAATCCGTTGCGATCAAGATAGTAGCTTCACACTTCTTCCATAACGACATTCCGTTGGCTGAAATAATAACAGGTGACCTAAACCACGAATAACACACCGATCAAGCCGTATCAAGACACTACTCCAAACAGAGATCAGGGTATTAGGAAGGAGCAAGAGAGGATTCATATACGCTGATTTAGCAGGATTTGTAACAGCAGACAAGTTTCATATAATTTAATCCTGTTTTCATTTCAAGATAATTACTTTTGTTTGTTCTACTTGATTGCGAAACTACGGTACAGTTCCATTTTCAAAGAACACGCGTCAATAAAAATAATTCAAAATATTACCAACAGGGTTTTAAAAATAAAACTCTTCTTTATTTCATTGAGGATAACATCAACTAAAGACACATATTGTATCCCGTCAGAGTTTTTTCACGTAAATACATAGGTCGACCTATCACCACTACAATACCGACAAGGACTCATCCTATCAAGGGACGTTATTCTAAAAGTAGTTGTTTAGCGCTAGTGCTAACTCTTCAAGCTACAAGTGAACGGTTGGAAAAACTAACAGTAAATTTTAATAGTTTGTCATGGTTGAATACACTGTGTTTTAAAATGTGGTCACTTGTGAATGAGAGGGGGGAGGAAAGCAGTTTGTAAAGTTGAAGAATAACGTGCGTCTCCTCTGCTCACTTGACAAATCGCGAAATATTCTATGTTATAACATTCCTTCAAGGGTGACATAGGGATGTATTATTCCCGTGAAAGGTTTTATGCAACGAATAAATTTGAATTCATAATTCTGGTAAATAAAATTGTTACAGTTACCAGAATAATATTTCATCTTCAACGTGACCACACCAAACACCACACACAACTCTGTTTCTGCAGCCAGTATACATACGAAATATATGATGTATCACCAGCAAAATGCTAGAGTGATGGCGTATACATAAGAAATATGTGTTGTAACACTAGCAAAGTGCCAGAGCGATGGACATACAGATCAATTATCAAGAAAGTGTATAGCGTCGAACTGAATGGCTGACACCCACATTTTCGTGGAAGTCAGTCATGCTTAGCAAATCTTGGTCTCCGATCAAGGTAAGTGATTTCTCATGCGTGTATTTCCCCTAAATCAGCTTCTAACAGCTACGTTTATATAGATTACAATCACTCCGTTGTAATATGATAAGTTCACAAAGAAGCGTCTCACGCAAATCTCGACTGCCGATATCCCACAATAAGACTGACTGTATATCAACTGAATGCACCTCTGAAATATTAGTATTTGGAGAGGTATTAAGTAAAATGAATAAGAAAAGAGTTATAAGGATGAATAACTTCTTTATTGCAAGGGTGCGACGTCTCGTAGTAGCTCAAAAAAATTATAACGGTGTTATCAACTATACCGACACGTCGCTCTCTAGTAATCAAACGGTTTTAAATCAGTTCAACTTGGTTCTCTATATCATCCAATGTTGTGCATGCGCAGTAAGTAATTATAGCTATAGTGACAACAACTTGTAAAAGTTAACTTACTTATTTCAGGAACGGAATGTGACGCTGCCTAATATAATATAGAAGTGCCTAGTATACCATGATTACATGTCATTAAACGTCAAAGCATATAAATACTTTATTTCAACTAGAAGTAAAACCTCGTCTGCTTTTGTTGGACCGGTGTCCTCAAAGAAGTTTTGAAAAATATCAGATATTTCTGTTTAAATGACCAACCTGAGTATCTGAGGATATTGCAGTAAAGGATCCCAAAGGTATACTTACTTAACATCTAGATACGCTCGTATACGAACAATTTGCAAATTTTACCGATCTCTTTCTTGGTTTAGTTTTGATATGTTAATCATACTTTGCTTCACATACAAATTATTCAAAATCAATTGGCTTTAAAAGTATAACCCATCAGTTTTGCTTAACCCCTGTCTCATTGAAATCAAATCCTTGATTCGTTCTGATTGGTGGCTGTGGTCGACTTGGTGCCATGTTGGTTTATTTACTAAAACGTTTATCTCATCCAAACTATTTAATGTATGGACAATTTAGTGTTGTGAGAACCTTTACATGTAATCTTGGTTGATGTGTGAAATCATAAAACAATATCATTAGCTGGACAATAAAGACTATCAGTAAATATTGTGTTTCAAGTACCACCAGAGAGGATCAGTATCTCCATTTACAAGATGAAGGTAAAGTTACAAGGGCAAATATGGTTTATTGACATCAGTGGCAAAAATCAATTTTTTGGAAGAGGTCCTTAACAGCAGAGCAGGTGTAAGATTTTCATTTAACGAAATTGCTTAAAATGGGAGTTGGATTAACTCGCAAAACAAAAAGTAACAGTAGTTGTGATTCTTCATATACATCCAGGCATTGATAAGAAAAGCTAAACCATTGATCCCCTGATAATGAAAGCACTTGACAGCAACATTTGAAAATGCGAACTTACAAAGGAAAGAAAAGTTATCATCACTGCGTTCAAAAATGTAGACAAATAGTCAGCAAGTGATCTCTTGATGGAAAAAAAACTAAGGTGCTTGAAAATACCGTTTAATACCGTGTTATACTTGGAAATAAATTGCTTTTTCATCCTAAACAACAGTAAATGGTTGTGTAAAAACAAATGCTGAATTCATGTAGACGGTTACTGAGTTAAGTAAGGACAAGAAGTGCATAATTTTCAACATTTTCGAATACGTACTACTTATAAGTTGAGTATGAAAATACACCGAGGTAATAATGTGAGAGGCGCCTTGTATACGCCCAACATAGACATCCTGAATGCTACTATCCGCCAAAAAGAAGGGAAACTGGAAATAACCTCAATCTTTACGTCAGTGCGTGCACTAGGAAATCAAATATCTATCTCATTGAACTTGGTATATGAAACACAATCAAAATGAGTAGTGATGCCTTTCAGGATTTTCAACTATTGTTTTGTTATGGTTATGTTCATGGGAACACAAATTCGAATTTTGATTCTTCAGAAAAGACCGTCATCGTGTGTTGAGGTGCTTTTTAGAGTTTCCAACCTCTAAATTTTACTGTCGGCCTTTTCCATTGAAGACAAGTTTGTTTCTGGACCAGAACTGAAAAAGGTAACGACCAAGTGATTCAAACCTGGTATGTTGAATAACCGTTATTGGTAGTGGTGTCTTTTGGATTGTCGACTTCTTCTATGACTTCTATATTTCATGGTTTGTAAGAACAATTTTGTTTCCTGAACAGAACTCAAAACCATGAAATCAATCTCATTAAAACTTGGCATGTTTCAGCACTGGCATTCCCGAACAGTACCTTAAAACCTTAGCGCTAAGCACATTGAAATTAAGGATGTAAACTTTGTGAGCTATTTTCATTAAGAACATGGACAGTTTTCGACTAAAATATTAGTTATAATGGCTTAATAAAGAGTATCGAGAACTTTTGTTCAATATATTTCCTACTTGGCGGGTGATAGATCCGTGTCTGTCTGCTGGTTATTATTACCAAATGCATTGTGCATCATCATAACTATCTTCATTACCATTACTATTATTTTGACAGAATCGTACACCTTGAACTACTATTCCATCTGGTTGATACATTGTCTAGGACGGATGAAAGACGGTTGCTGGGTTGGTGTAATCGATTGGGCGCCGTCTCGGCACATTTAACAATATGCTGTGTCAGTGACATGACATCTTGTCACTTACATGAGAAGTGCATTAATCGACCCTGTTACAGAGCTCTGCAATGATAAATGGGCTCCATCAAGAGTTCTGAAGAAGAGCATGATATTCTTTATGGTGAAAGTAATGAGCCTCCGGGCGATTAATTGATTATTCCTGCAGTCTAACTAGTTCTCAATCGCTCGATTGGTTAATGAAGTGTATCCACGTTAGATACATATACCTGGACTCTATTTTAACTGACCGATTCTAGGATTTGTTTGTCATATTTTGATATGATAATGCGTTGAGTGACTGAGTATTTTTCAGTTTAAAAAACGTTTCTAATTATTGCAGTTTGAGGTCAGTTTCAGTAATGTCAAAATGTGAAAATGTCACATGCCGTCATGTGTACAATGGTATGTAATCGCTTCTAATATAAACGTTGCTAAGTGACAATATATCAAGAGTATGACGTCGCAAGATAAATTGAAGCAGTAATTGACCACATTTTCAACAACAGAAACATGTATTAAACATAATGTTTTTGGGTTTCAGTAACAGAGTTACTCCATTCGTGGAAATATTTGTTTTCGCCCGTAACTGGACGAGAGATAAATGATACCGAAAATATCCTCTACATAGCTAGTAAGTTATTTTACATCTAGTGAATCTACCATCTCACTGCTGTCGTAGAGTTATGAACATGAACCAGTCGCCTGTCTTATCTTATGGCAACATCTGTGTATGAGGCTGCCATCTTCATAGAGTCGTATTGAGATTACGACAATGGCGATAGTTAGGTTTGAGAGAGATTAAACTGTTATTAGGTACAGGTATGGCAACTCACTCTCAATGTTATTTCTATCAAACATGGTTCATTTTCAAACATATAAAAGAATGATTTCAATCATTTTTCTCCATTAAAAGGGACAGCGCCCCGTTTTTTCAAAGAATAATTTGTTCAGATTTTAACATTAGTTTATACCAAATGTTGATGTCAGAGGGTCGAAACATCAATTTTAATCAACTCGATCATGCGTAATTTTAAAAGAGAATTATTAAGTATCACGCAAAAACCTCTGGCAGCCATTTTTGTGTGAATACATTTTAATCATTTGAGGTAGGAAAATCGAGTAGCATAGTTTTACCGACTACATGGCACGTTTTTATAGACACTGCTTCTTTTAATTAAATACCATTGTTTTGCAATAAGAAACAAGAAATCATTTCATTTATTTACAAAACAACGTGCTTCTGCCCTTTAAAAATTATCGTCGAAATACGAGGTGACTTACACACTTTAACATTGTGCTTATAACAATCGATGAACTTTCCTTCGCTTGGATTCCCATTACACATGTTGTAATATATCCAAACATGTTGTAATCTAACCAAACATGCAACAAGCATTTTCACTTTGAGATTTGATTCTATTGACAAGTTTGTATTGTTAAGTCCTTGAATTTCGAGCCTCATTGAGTACATACTATAGAAATAAACAAGTTGACTGCAGAACTATACGTCGTCTCTTCCTACCGTTTGTTTAACCTTTGTCTTAGCGTATTTTACATTTCTCTAAGTACGTAAGAGACAAGTTGGTGACATGCACACTTAAATCTTGGTATAAATCTTATTGACTTCGGCGTCGAACAAATGACTTTATTTGTTTGGCATTATGGTAGTGTCTTATTACGTTTGACGGGTGATCGCGTTATTTCTGTATTTTAGTTGCCGTCCTAAAGCATCAATATGGGCTCTGCTAAAATTCTTTTTAGTTGTTATCTCCCAAAGTGGGCGGGATTATCCTCGATGGTCTTCTCGTCAATTGACTTGCTGCAGAGTGATTAGGTAAGTAATATAATCTATGGGTGCATCCGTTTACCATATATGTGAATATATATGCTGTAAAGTAATATGTACAACATTAATATTTGGACAAAGTAAGTTACTTTATGATAAAGATTACACATTTTTCAAAACACTCGTTCATAACATATGCATGGTGGAACATTGACAAATCTTTATTTGAAAGGATCAATAATCAATATACAAGATCAATTTATTATCATTGAAGGATAGCAGGCTCTTACTAAAGCTACATTGAAAATCATGAAACAGACTCTGTGTCACTTTAAGTTAGTGCATGATACATAACAGCACATAGAACTAGCTTTCGTATCCTTCAATAGTGTCTATTCGACTTGTTTGGTCCAATCATCTTACCTATTTACTAATTCATTAACGAAACATGGAAACTGAACATGGTATTATTTAACATGTCTAAGACTAAGGAAAATATTGGAGGATATTTGACATATATCATCGAGTACTATGTATATCTCATCGAGTGAAGTAGAAATTTATATTTTCACTAGTGGCGTAGCCACGAGCGTAAGTATATTATATTCTATTACACAAGATAAATGGACAATCAAGATCGCTTCACTATCCGGGCATCTCATCACGTTATAAAATTATTTCCTGACGTCGCAGATGACGTCATATGATTTTAGCGTTATTTCACTGAGTAGAATACAATATTATTTCACTCAGTGGAATATGGATGTTATTTCCACCGGATAATGACATACTTTACCCTTGAAAACATTTTAATATATGGTATGCCCTTTGAAGTTTCCCGTTTGGATAATGTTTGAAATACTTTGTAACTTTAGCCATATAAAAAGAAATTGTTGTTATTTAATTATCATAAAAATATAATATATATATATAAAATCACATACACATAAAATATCCAATTAAGGACTTTAAAAACATGTATTGATATGTTGCATCTTATGTTAAATTTTTGAAAGTCTTTCAATAAACGGCCTTTTCAATAGAAAGGAATGTGCTCACGATAGATCCGCCTGATCGGAATACACCAAAGGGTCAAAGAGCTCGACAGAGAGTTTGAACACATTTTGATTCCGCTAAAATTTCAGATATACATATGACATGGCTTCTTATCAATAATAATTATGTTAAATTTCTTGTTAAGTGTTGGAAAATTAGGTTATCTGTGCACGTGACTCTACCACTAATTAACATCACTTCGCCGGTTTTCGTGTTAATGCTGATGAAATGTTCAAAAGAAAACCTCTCTAAGTTCTCTGTTTTGCAACGCATCTTTCCTTAGATATGTTTACCCTAAAGCAAAATTCCTTTCAAGTAGATTAATTATACTATTGCCGTTAGCTTCAGACATTGCCTGTGTACTTGCTAAGCGTCTTACGGAACGTAGTCGGGCTTCTCGTGGACTTCATAGCCTAGCAGGCTCTATAATGATCAAACGATACCGACTGCTTGTTCAGGCTGCATTTCCTATTTCAGTACATGTTAAATCATAAAATCATCACTTCAATCCATAATCACAAAGGTTTAAATCTCCTTGTGAATTGCGGTGAATTTCAATTGTTTATACATTTAATAAGTGTTGCCTGTTATCTGGACATACAACTTATTAACATATTTTAGAACCTCAAACGGAAATTCAGCATATCGTTGAAAGTTTTTCTTAATTATCATAATGGTAGTCAGAAGGGATAAAATTATCAAATAATGTACATATATATTATACTTTTGAATGAAAGCAAAATTACTCTGGTTGATCAACACGGTATCACGACATCGTTGTAAATGCACTGTCTATTGATACATGCCATAACACATCGAGTGAGTTGTCGCCCTGGAGATGTAATGTGATACTTAAGTTGTCCTTCATTTAAAAGTACTTAACAATCGACTGTGGAAGTCAAGAATTACCTTGAAAAGGCATGTGCTCCATTGAAACAAGGCATCTTTGAAATATGATTTGTTTATATAGACAGACGATCAGAAAAGCCTCTACATATTTTCACCATGTCTATAAGGTTGAGCGGGGTTGACCTAATCCGTTAGCTTGCACGCTAATTTGTCGAGTGCATTGGTTCCATGTAGGTAGTAATTAAACACAGCATGGTATAATGAGACAAATGTGGAATCCTATTATATTTCTCAGTTGGGGAAGGTTTTGTCGTGGGACATTATGATTCTTCTTAGTAGTTTTAAAAAATTGAAATAATCTTTATTTAGGTTCTTTACCTATTTTATAATTTTTGTAGGAAAACCCAACTGAAAGTTTATGATGTGAAAGAAACGCAGATAGTTCATAAGAAATGAATTGTGGAATAAATATATTTATTACTCGCTCGTGTAAGATACCGCAGTGTAATATTTATACGGCGATATTAAACTAGTGTAATACCGATCCCCGTATGACATCATAATATTGTGTGGTTGTGACGTCCCAATGGCGGCTTAGTCGCGGAAATGCTTCGTTCAGTACACTTTCGGTAAAAATGCTTGATTACTGAGGTCAAGTAATAAACAGAATACTAAACTTCCTCCCATTTAATACTATTTTTATTAAACTCGTTAATGATTAGGTATCAAACTCGCTTTCGCTCCTTTTATACTTAATCATTAACTAGTTTAATAAAAATAGTATTAAATGGAAGGTCGTTTAGTATCCGCTATATTAATTATGACAACCAAATCAAACAGGAACATTGTGCATAACTGTTATTAAAAAAATCATTTCTTTCTTGAAAGTAAGTCAGAATATGTCCCAGATGCAACATATGAAATATTCTGCAGGTTGTATTTCACTTAGATTGTGACGTAAACTCACTCTTGCACCATTTACGGAACATTCCTGCAGACACAAATGTACATATTACTCTGAATCTTGAATCTGCAATCTTCGTTTGAAATGTAATAATATTGAAGTTAAAAGTTGTACAAATTTACAGTGTATATCGACTGAAAGCAAAAAGCACTTTTAAAGGCGTGTATGTTTTTTTTAATCAAATGGGTATATCACATTTTTGTGACGTAAAGAGTCAGTGAAAGACTGTTCAAAGTTTCACAACCATGTTTTGAAACCTCTTAAATGAAAATGCATCTCGGATTGTTTAATACACCTAGAATAGACTAATGTTCCTTACTCCAAACTGTGCATGAAAGTACTATGTTGATCGATCCTATTTCTAATAGTCTTCAAGAATGTTTGTTCCCTTTTAAAAGTAGGTAATTACAGCCATCATAGGAACTTTGAGGGATACACTTTTAGTCTGTTTTCAGCCTCCTAATGGGTATGGGCTTCTTTTCTGGGCAGCAGCAATTGTTCACTGGTCATTATTGCTTAACAGCAATGTGTCCAAGCATGTTTAAATCAACTTCACATGACGACAGAAATAGAAAAATTACCTCGACAAATGCGATACGATCGATAACTGCTCTTGTTTACTAGCTTGAACAATGTCAAGGATTTTTGGGAAACCCATATACGAAAAATGTAACTGTATTTGTTATTGGTATTGCGTTATAAACGGTTACCATAGACGTATCCCAATAACTCTTTTACTAGCCGCAGTTATTGTATGATACACACGAGAAACGCACGACAATATGTATTTAAACCACAGTTCCGATGACAGAGATGTAGAGAGTCACCATGTTCCACCTTCAGCACTGGAAAGGAAGGCTTAAGATACATGTAGCTCCTAATTGCACGATTCTGAAGACGAAATTTGACCTTGTGGAAGAAAAGACAAAAGGATAAAGAACATGGTGCTCACGAAGGTCTAAGAGGTCAAAGAAATCTACGCTTTTTAATCATCATTATTAATGGTGTCTCTACATAAAATCTCATATTTCTCCTGATCTTCTGTGGATGAGAAAGAGTCACCGTGATTTTTATAATGGAAACTTTGTCAATTTATGATGTCGAAACCACATTTTATTTTAGTTGAAGATTTTTATTGTCTATAATAGCAATGACTTTCTTTAGCAGGATTAGTGGCACTTGAAACAAGATCTTGGTGACCTTACGTAAGTAGTGCAGTGTCATCCGCAGTAGAACAATAAAATATCCTTACAAAATGACCCCAAAGTCTTCTCCAACCAACAAGCAGTAACATTTTTATTCCCTAAAAATCTGCAAGTGGTTCTACTTTGGAAAATTGTGCCTAAGTACGAAACGTATAATGGTTCACGATATTTGTTCACAATCACGACAGTACTCTATAGAGATTTCCGAGTCACATATGTATTTGACAGCGATACAGAAATGTAGAAATTAAGATTTACTCTTCAGACACAAATGAAAGAAACTTCAAAAGATCACCTTGAATTAGTAATGCCATGCGGAGAATAGTTTAACTCTTTAATTTGGTCAAACTTTTAACTCATCGCATTTCACGTGACATCATGGCACTATCTTAAGAGTTTCCTGCGTCACTCAGAAATAAACTGAACTGAAATGACAAAAAAGAATAGGCGCATCCTTTCATATTGGTAAAAACAATGCTAATCATGTAAAAAAAAACATCAATTAATGTTAATGTGATTTTCATAGGCTAATTCAGATAAAAGTAAGTTCCGGTAAATTTTACATTTGATGAAATAAAATGATCAAATTTCAAATCTAAAAACATTCTGAATATAAACCATTTGATGATGTTTGTCCTCTAGGTATCCCCTACATCGCAGTAACTACGTACCGCATGATCATCAGCTTCTTTGTTCAGCTTCGACAATGTTCCTGTTAGCCGCGCCCAAGTTTGCCTGCAGGCTTTGTTCAGAAATATATAATTCCATCACTCTAGATGTTTCTGCGATATGTAGTGCTGATGTCGTTGAGAAACTAGGGCATGTGGAAACACAGTTTTGTGAAGAATAGGTTGGTGTGACCGACCATCTTGTTATTTTCTGTGTATATTTACCATTGGCGGAATTCATGGACATAACTACAATGAAGATATAAATATGAGGACATACATTTCATTTCTGTTTTGATGGCATTGTTCTGAGATTCGAAATAACATACCCCAGATTTTCAGATTGTAAAGCTGTAATCTACTGTATTGAAGTACGGCAACTGTCCGGTTTTCGATCACAAATCACGATATGAACCAATTTAAGGTCAGTATACTGAACTCATAATTATACGGGTTCTGATTTTCTAAAACAACCACTACTTCTTATAGAATTAACACCGTTTATGAAGACTGACATATTTGATCCCAACAACATACTCTGTGGCCCTTTAAGAGGAAAGATTTGATTCAGATATACAATCACGAGCAAATTACAGGGATGCAATACGGGATATTCTAATCCACGAGTGACAAATAGGACTGAAACAGAGTGTCAATATGTCTTCCGAAGCCAAC
Organism: Phorcus lineatus; assembly: GCA_921293015.1. Lineage (NCBI taxonomy): Eukaryota > Metazoa > Mollusca > Gastropoda > Trochida > Trochidae > Phorcus > Phorcus lineatus. The sequence continues at coordinate 104,751 of OV121082.1, read as the reverse complement.
TGTACTACATTTTAAATTTTCAAACCAGTTCTGTTCCCGTTTTTGAAAAATAGGACTATTTAAAAAATAGTCGTTTTGGAATCTCCTTAACTTGAAGATATAAGAGAGAAACCATTTGCTTTTGGCTTTTTTGGGTTTCCCACTATGCATTAACAAAATAAACGCCTTCATATGTCGAAATAATCATTTACTGATACTTTTCTACCAAATACTTGTGCCAAATGTTCGTGCCTAAACACATTTTGATAAAGCGATTTCACGACCCTAAGTATACTTTAACAGACACAAGGATAAAAGTATCATACTCTGATGTATGAAATGGTGAGGATTTCTTTACAAAGTCGCCTTCCTCTGGCAGCACTATTTTGTATTAATATTTCATAAATGTTGGAATGTTTTTTTCTTGTGATTTAGTGTGAGTGATGTAGTCTCAAACTGTAAGAAAGGGGAGGAAAAAGACAGTCGAAATGTTGCAGGGAGTTACATGAGATCAGGGGCCAGCGGGAGACACTGTGGCAAAAATTGTAGCTAATAAGGGATAGACTGCATTAAATATATAATAAAACATTTGCGTAATATTCTGTTGTTTATATAGACAGTTTACATAACAAACATTTATAAATAACTTAAAAACTATAGCAAGCTACTTGACATTGCATTTAATAATAACAGACATTTTTCATTGACATGCACGTTTCTACATGTATTACAAGATATATTATCTGATGTGTATTGAATGGAATCAGTGGACACAAAATGACATGTTAATCAAGGGTAAGAATGACTGTGTCAGTATGTATCACATATCTTGAACGGCTCCGGTTACCTACAGACTTTGTCACACACATCTAATCCATTAATCTTGTGGCTTATTACAATGATAAGGTCGTGCATAGGAGAAGATCAAATGTGAGTCACTGACATCTTAGTGAACTTACAAGAAACTGTTTAGCCTATATTCTCTATCTTGTGAAATGTTTATAGGGCTGAGGGAAGGTAAATCAAGAGACGTTAATAAGGTGTTTACATACACGACAGTGTGAAGTATCCATAATATCTGTCAGCTATGACTCTCTGAGTTGACAGTGGAGTGGTGTTACATTCGTTCTTGTCAGAGAAAACTTTGAGAATCGTTAGATTTCCACCGAATCTTAATCTAGTTAAGGTACTGTAAGGTTTTAACATTGACATATAAGATAAAAGTGCTGTGTATCAAAAAAGAGATAAATAGAGATACACAGCCATTGTAAATATATGTAATCAAGTTTAGATTTGACGTAAATATGGGAATGAATGGTTGACCAAATATCTAGACGTTGACAGTTCAATTTAGTATAATGAAAATACACATGACACAGAAAGGGGTTTCAAACAAATTGGATTATAGTTTTCGGGGTCAGCATTTTATGAAAGACACTTCTTTGTTAGAACTAGCGTGATATAAGCATATATGGATATCTAAGATGGCATTGATGAATTGGATCTTCGTTTCAATTAATTTCTAACTGGCAACAAGACCTAATGTTTGTAAGTAATCGCCTGGTGTCGACTCAAGCAGACACGATTACCCTCTTTATCACGGTGAATAGTCGGGGTGACACAGCCAAGTACAAGAGAAGATTGACTTGCCACTTAATATAGCTACTATAGTAAACACTAAATAATACATGATTTAGACACGTTTTGTGTACACGTAGTTACTTGCAAAAACAAATCCTATGATTATTAGCATGCACATGTGCTGGGTCAGTCAACATTATAAAAAGCCTTTGATCGTCTACTGACTAGGCTACAAGACAAAGCTGGTTTAGATAAAGGACATCAAACACGAACAGACAATGAGTTTATGGCAGTGTCATTTACTCCAGCATAGATGATGTATTGACGAGAGCTTTGGTTACAAGCTTGAACGGATGATTATGCCAAATTATCCTTCAATATTTGTAACAGTGAATAACTACAAGCGGTAATAAACTGATTTAGCGGCGTTTTTGTTACCCAAACAAGGAATTTGTATCCTTGCCAATTTTTCTGAGAGATACGTGAAGACTTGATATAACCTTGCTGAAAACGCGATCTCTTTATAAAATGTAGCTATTTAAAATCCAGTTGTCGAAACTCAGATATTTTGAGAACCTTGCTATACGGTTCATAAATAGAATCTGAAAGACGCAATTCTGTCTTCATTGGGCAATCTTCACAATATGCAAATAAAGACCGCCATTACTGAAATTATTGTTTTAAAAAATATTTCAGTAACTAAGCATGCTGTCAAAAGGATAGATGTCTATTACCATGTTTTAGGGATAAATCATTAGAAACATCTACTTCAGTAAAAAGTACTCCAATATTTTGTGCTGAATAAGCATATCCAAGCCGCAAGTAGTGAAAATTTTGCTTTCGTCAGTATATCAAAAACTGTATATGGTATGTATCCAATATTGAGTAAATAATATATATATAATATAATATTGTTGGTGTCTCTCCACGTGTGTTTTGTGGGTAAAAAGACCTAACTTTTCAGAATTGATCACGCCAATCCTTTATCCAAAATTACAACAATAATCGTTATTGTATACAGTACATATATGTTTTTCTGATTCAAGTTGTCATTCGTGGTTAGCCTCTGTCCTACAACAAATCACCTTCAACAAGTCACCTTAAACAAGTAACCTGAAACAAGTCACTTTAAACAAGTGAACTTAAACAATTCACTTTTTACAAGAATTTAGTGAACTTAAACAAGTAACCTGAAACAAGTCACCTTAAACAAGTGAACTTAAACAATTCACTTTTTACAAGTGAACTTAAACAAGTCACCTTAAACAAGTCAAATTAAACAAGTCAAATTAAACAAATCACCTTAAACAAGTGAACTTAAACAAGTGAACTTAAACAAGTGAACTTAAACAATTCACCTTCAACAAGTCAAATTAAACAAATCACCTTAAACAAGTGAACTTAAACAAGTGAACTTAAACAAGTCACCTTAAACAAGTGAACTTAAACACGTCACCTAAAAAGTCACAAAAACAAGGTAAGGCAACTGAAACATGTCAACTGAAACAAGTCAACTTAAACAATTCACCTTAAACAAGTCAACTTAAACAAGTCAACTTAAACAACAATTTCACACCGTCAAACAATCGAATACTAATTCTAAAAGCAAGATAATTTTTGCATTCATATACAAGGTGTTTGAGACTCTTTATAAGCTAAATCAGCAATGTAACCAAAGTGTAACATCTACAGAGCAAGCTCTATTAATCACTTCAACGTACAATGACTGCAAGACAACAGCTTGAGCTTTGTATACGAATTATTGCCTTTTTGTGACAGCAACAGTTGACCGACGCGCTGATTATATCAATAGATTAAATAAAATAATATCCACAAAGATCAGTAAAATATGACAGTCAATTCTTGCTGCACTTACTGCGTACTTATTTTGAACTCACGATTTTTAGAATTTTGCTAAAATCTTTCTACAGTTCAAGATTGATTTGTGTATATCCTATGCGGTATATTTGCATAGGTTATTCTCAACAGTTTCATTTAGATTGAGTATCGTCATAGTGTTTTGATATTCATAGAGTGGAACCTGAATGGACGGAGACATACAGGTTAGAAGGAACACTTTCCACCGCAACTGTATGAAAAAAAGTTAATGACAATGCAATGCTATGTATTGAGTAACGACGTGTCATTCTTATTATCTCAGTTCCATAACGTATATCAAACCCCTTGACACAAACATTTGTAAGGGTTTTTAATTCTTTGTGAGAGATACTCTAAAATCCCCTTGATATCTGTGTCGTGTCTATATTCATACAGGCGACATATCTGACGACCCCATATGCATTTCCCTCGCAAAAAGAGATACACTGTCAAAAGTGAAAATAAACGTATTTTTGTCTTAAGGATGTTCGCTCCTCAGTCACAGTGACAAAACTCAAATAACCTTAAATCATAATGTTCTTATATAATAACCCAAAATGAAGCAGCAATTTCTCAATTTTGATGATTTCTGATTAAATATTCATCAAAATTAAGAAACGTAGTATTTTCAATTTGAAATAATTCACAATTTTGCTGACTCAGCAATTTTAATTGTAACGATCATTTGAGCAAGTTTTATTGTCCGTTTTTCTTAGAAAGTAGATGTTGTTGAAAGAATATGATTTGTATGTAGTCGTTCAGGTATAATTTTTAGATAATGAGTGGGAGAAAGCATGTTTTTAGTACAAAAATAGCTTAAATATTGATAATTTAATTGAACTGTTTGAATACATGTTGTGCCGTAGCGGCTAAAAACCCACAGAAGCATATATATTTTATACTTTTTTCTGGAAGAAAATTATCTTAACTCAAACATGTTTTCATATTAAAAAAAGTTTAATACAGAAACTAATTTAAATTTAAGATTTTTCAAAAAAGGTCATCATTTCCCCATTGACTCCCATGTTAAATCTCTGACTGACATAGGGATCTTTGTCTTAATATATCTCGAAAAAACCAACACTAACCCCCATTTTTTTGGGTTGATATTTCAAGCAAATACACTAAACTTTTGAAAAAAACAAGTTAGAAAAAAAGTTTAATACTTTCAATTTGAGGAGTGGACATCCTTAATAATGAGAAATCGCTCCTCAGACATTCAGCATGGGTCGTGGCATGCTCCTAATAAACCGTCCAATCACGATCGTGAGCTTCTCTTGCAGCGCAACACCAGTTATTGCAGTGTTGTCTTTGGCGTTGACGTCAACGAACACCTCTCCAAATCATGTCTCAGACATGCTCTGTTGGAGAAAGGTCATCACTCATTCACAACACGAACGCAGTTGACTAGAGCACGTTGAGCGAATCTGGACTCATCTGAGAACATTACACGCGCCCATCGACGATTACCACAATTTCTACACAGCCTTAACCATTGGCGCCTTTTTGCCACGTTCGGGTGAGTTAATAAATGAAACAACACGCGGTCGTCGCGCATGCAATTGGGCTGCATATAGCCGATTTCAAAACGTTGTGGGTGTAACACGAATTCATGTGACTTGATACAAATTAAAAGAGAGCTGATTGGCCGTTTGTGCTCGATTTTTTAGGCCCTATGTACGAATGTATAAATCCTGGGTTTATGTAGCGGATCAAGGACAATCTGATGGAGGTCTATCAACAACATTGTGTATTTGTTGGTACCGGTTCCACAGTCTGCATGTTAGCTACTGCTAGCTGTGTAGAACACGTATACAGCATGCCAATAGCACCTTCACCATGCTGAAAACGTCTCTTCACAAAGTTAACATAAAACATTAAAGGAAAGATACGCTCAACAGTTAATGTTATGCAATAACTGATCGGAAAGTAAATTCAGTGCCGCACGTGCAGCTCATCGATACGTTTTTCATCCGCGAACATACTCTAAAGGCATGTCAAGTGACCATGACTATTTATCTTATCACAACCTACACATGTATTGGCATTCCAATCTCCTACCTTTGTAGAAGAGTATATATATTTTGTTCTTAAAAGCACTAGTGCACGCACTTGCGTGCTCAAATTGGCAATGTTAGAGCATATGAGGACAACTTAGCTTTCTATAAGTGCAAAACAATACCTATTATTCTTGATAATTAACCTGCTATCAATAATGAAAACGTTAATGAGTTCGGAATCACAAATCTGACTTATTGATAGTTGGAAAGCGGCCTAAGAAAGAGAGTTTGTTAATCTTTTAAATATACATTAATCGCTTAACTGGGAAAAAAGGATAAGTTTTCCAATATCAAGACATATTCATAGCTTCACCTATTACACGTAGTAATAAGCATTAGTGTTGTAGAATTTAGAGCTGCTGCCGTTTCGGCTGTCCATGGTGAAGCAAAACGGAAAATTGCCCATAGCGTAGTTGCGTTTCATTACAACGTCGCGTTCAGTACTTTCGGTATGTAATGATTAACTTCATAGCCTGAATATGTGCATTCTTTCCAAATAACTTTGTAGTAGATTACCAAAGTGCGAGTCGATAGTTATATTAATATATATGCATTACACTGCATTATTTACATCAATGCGGTTCATTTTCTTTAATTATCATTTACATGTGTAATTTATTTGGCTTCCTGGTTCTTTAGCTTTATTAAAGAAAGTTGATTCTGATACAATCCTAACCCACCCTTTTTATGTAAAGTCATACTATAAAATAGCATTTGACGTTAACAGTCTTTTGTCGAAGGGGTTTATATTCAAGTGAAAACAGAGATATTTCCATGAACGTTCAAACGGACAACTTACTTGTGCTGAGAACCCACATTGCCAGAACTGAAATCATCGAAATCCATAAACATTAATACTACGCGTTGATTTAAGAACATTTTGCCAATTCCCTAATCCTACTACATGCATGTTGACCATTTCAGTTCATGTGGACATTTTGTCGATCACAAAGGTTGTCATCAACACCTAGCTTCCTGGTGTGGACTTGTTTTAATAAGAGGGTTTATCTTAATGGATGTCAAAAACTATGTTACAACTAATCAGTTTATTTATTAGGACAATAGTCAATAACTTTTTGTTTTCATATTTCTATCAGTCATGGTAACAGTATCACATACTGTAAAACATGCTCTAATTTTCCACAATTTCTATGAACGTAATGACACACCTCATATGACACTCTCAATGTTAATGCATAATCAACTTGTGTCCATGCAAGTCAAATTCCAGAACCAAGCGTACACACAAGGCTATATGTTATGGATTCTGTCGGTCAATAAACTGAGTTACCATATACTACAAACAATGAGTAGTGTATAATTATATGCATCAATTTACCAATGCATATACTAGTTTATTGTACTGATTACAGTCTAAATGCATTTGATGATGAATATAGCTTTTTATCTTGTCAATTAGGGAAACGTCACATCTTGGGCAGACGCGGTTAGCGAAATACTGTTTATTCATAAACAAATGTCAATAAGTTGAATTGTAGACATCGCGGCTAGCGTAATACTGTTTATTTATAAACAAATATCAATAAGTTCAATGGCAGGGCAACAGCTTGTGTCATGTTATACTGAGTACTAAAGACGCCTCCTTTGTGAAATGAATTGTGTAAACGTGGTAAGTATGACAATGATTACTAGACACCGATGTGACCCGGGAGACAGATGTCTGTCAGTCCGAGGCAAGGTAGGTGTCCTTCTGTTTGATTACATGTGGATTACGGTAATTTACCATACAATAATAAAGTTAGTTTCAAATCATTTACTAACGTGCTTATATAAAGTTGTTCTAAAACTACCATTGTATTGATTTTAAATATCGGAACCGAATACTCAAATTTTGATTGATACCTTCTCTCAATAAAACAAATCTTGTGTATGTAACATTTATCAATCAAATAGCATAAATTAGTCAACATGTCCAAGCGCATGAAACAAAACTTACATTTGATGATTGCCATTCGCATGAAACAGAGCTGTAGGAACAAAATTAATATGACAGTGTCGAATATTAATTTACTTTCTTCCTTATATGCATATATAAAGATATATAAAATTTGGAACGTAAATATATGTATTCATCAATACGACACATTAATCAAATGTATCCATCACATAGAGACAGCGTGATTCGTCTTTGATTCATCGATCTGAAACAATAATGACACGAAAAGTGAAACAACGAATCATGAATTAGTTATGAATTAATTCCGATAAGTTGGTGCTGCAGCTTGTTACGTCTTGATGAGTAAAAGCACTTGACTGGAAACTCGACTTGATAACAATTGCAGTTGGACTTTGTTTATTGTTGGGTAACTTAAGACAACCATGTGACATAAATGATTTAGATAAGGATTAAATGTTGCGGAATGAATATGATAGCTTGAAGTAAAAATACTTCGCTTTATATGCCAAGAAAGGCTTCATTTAGTGAGAGAAATAGGTTTCCAGTTTGACAGGCAATGGGAAGGGTTAATAGCGCAACGTGTATGCTGTAAGACGGCAATTCTGTATATAACACGTGAAATAACATTAAATATCAACATACACTGATTGTATGAATTGTAAAAGATTCAACTGAAGGTTTTTCAATATTAATGTAAGTAAATTATATGTAAAAACTAATTATGTTTAAGATTTGTAATATTCAGATTAATGTTTCTGTATAAGCCAGTAATCACGGCATGTGTAAGGTGTTTTTAAGTTATTTGAACAATATGAGAATGCAATACTTGTTTTCATCTCGAACCCGATTTTAAAAAGCTTTTTTAATAATGTATATGGTGCCAGTATATTATATACATGTACCTTGTTTATGAATACAAATGTTTCTTTGTATTGTTATAGTAAACTATATGCCCTTTCTCATGCACTGTGCTTCGATGGTGAAAAGAAAAATGAGGAAAGTTTAGCGTTATCTATAGTCATTTCTATCCTATTTGTACCAATAACACGATACACACAGCCTTTTTCCTGTTCTCATACGAACTTGTATCTGAATGCTATATATGTAATCGAAAAGGCCGTACATACAAACGACAGTGTTACAGTTCAGTACAGCATCCTCAATGCAGTTATATCTCGGGAGGATGAATTTGAAAGGCTACAGGTTAAACCACTCAATGTGGAAAATGTCACCATCTATCTGAGGCCTAGTTGTATATAAGTGAGTGATTATTCCCGTTGCACCACTGACAGTGTGGGTGTGAATTGCTCTACTACAACTTTGATACTGCTAATTAAAGAGCATAGGAAATATTATTCTGGTCGAGTGTCATTACGTATATAGAATTTCATCAAGTATTTTACCGAGAAGCCAGAAATATGATATGTCTAGAAACAAAATCAAATCATCCTAAATGGAATGTTTAGATTTAAAATACCTTCTGCTTTGGTTATTAGTCATGATATATCTTGTTTGGTTCATCGTATATCCTGTTGGTTTAATCTTATCGTATATCGTTGTTGGATTCATTATTTATTTTGTTTGATTCATTATATATGTTGTTGGATTCATTATATATGTTGTTGTATTCATTATATGTCCTTTTGAATTCATTATATATGTTGTTGTATTCATTATATATGTTGTTGTATTCATTATATATGTTGTTGTAATCATTATATGTCCTTTTGGATTCATTATATGACTTGTTTGATTCAACATATATCCTGTTGGTTTAATCTCGTGTTGTTGGATTCATTATATATGTTGTTGGATTCAATATATATGTTGTTGGATTCATTATATATGTTGTTGGGTTCATTATATAACTTGTCGGAACATAGTCTGAGATAAACTTCACATAAGGCTATGTAATCTTGTTTGAACTTGGACCTAATTAACCTGGCCATAGCCACTCCTCACTGCATTTCAATTCAGCGGGACAAGCAGAGGGTGTCAACGGTATTTAACGTTCATGAACATCTAATATTTATAATGTCAGAGGTAAATTAAATGTTTTTTGATAGACCATTTTTATTATCGTCATAGCAGGCGTTTTGCATAGATGTTTTTTTTTCTCAGAAGCTTACGTGTTGCATGTGCTTAGTCAACCACTGCCCTGTGAAAGCCTTAACGTTGATACAAGTTCAAACTAGCAGTGTATTTTACATACATGTTATGACCAGTATTTCAATTCATGCATATACAATCAAGAAAGAAAGGCATTAGAAAATTAGAGAATTAACTTCTCCTAAACATATGATTTTTCACTTGAATATTTATTTCTTCAAGACACATTTGTTTTAGTTTATCAGTGAATATTCCGTTTGTTTGTCAAAATAAAATGTCAAAACTTTTGAAACACTTGGGTTACCAATATAATTATTCGTCATAGATAGTCCACATCTTGCATATTTATCTTGCTGCTCAAACATTTAGCTCATTTGTTGACGAAGTTTCGCGGATAAAACGGAAGTAAAAAGAGTACTGAATTATAAGTTTAATATGTTCACCGTCTCACCGCCCTTCTCAAAAAGGGACTTTCAGTGAAAAGAAATTAGTCACATTATTTTGCCATGTGAATCTTAAAATGAGCAAACAATTGTTCAAGATTTTTTGGTGAATTCTGGTTACTCAAGCTGTTCAAACTAGGTACAACTTACCCTTGGATATGATTATCTATGTCAAACTTTTTTATAGTGACGATTGATAAAATACCATTATATCACATTGAAATGTGTCCATAAATATTCATATATGATTATTTTTTGCAAGAATATTCCAGTGAGCGTTGATATTTTCTCCCTTTTAAAAAAACTACCTTCGCTTTAATCGTGAGGGGAATGAATGGAATTCTTACGACTCTTCTTGAATTATTAGGTCAACACAGGAATTTGTCAGTACGCCACGCAGATTTAGCAAGGGCAACACTCGTGCGTACCTGTTAGACATTATACGCTGTTGAAATGTTGAATTTGTCAAAATATTTGATCAATTGTCTGCTGGCTGACCACTCTAGATAAAAGATAGTTTACCATTTTTGTTCATGGACAATAGCAAAAGCTAAGCCATAACTTACAATAATTACCACCGCACTCATGGAATCCTGTAACGATCCCGAGAAACATCTAAAACATAGTTTTGAGTAACGGCAATGTGGCTATCTGACGAGGCTTAGATTCAAAGATAACTTCTAGTCAGTAAATATGAAGAAACAAATCTTTCAAAAAACGTGCCACAGTTTTTTTAACGTGAACCCCTTACTTGGGATGAATGTGTTTTTCCCCCATTTACACCAATGTGTATTGTTATTGCGTTAACGAGACAGTAACAATGAGAATACGTGACGACTTATCTACTCACTTGAGTGAGGTTAACTAAAGTTATTGAAGTGCCATCTGCCCATCAATGGAATACTAGCGACCCACTAAATGGAAAACAGCTACCAGTATATTGAAAAAAGTACCCGTGAATGCAATACCAGCTACTCATCAAAGGAATACATCTACCCGCCAAAGGAATACCAGCTTCCTGTGAAAAACAACACTAGATTCCAACCAATGGAATTCCAGAGACCTATCAAAGGAACTCAGCAATCCGTCAAAGAAATATCAGTTTCACGTCACAGGGATACCAATTTTATCTTGCCAAATTCTAGCGTAAGACGGTTTATGGTACTAAGTGTAGAAATTTGTTTATGATGTAGGTAATATTCTGCTCTGAAAGCTAAACCATCTTAAGGGGAAAAATTTGTAAGCTTGATGTACAAGAAAAACAAAGTTAAATGTATCTTTACTCCAACAAAATGTCTGTCGAAATAATTGTTCAAATCAAGAAAGACCATTCTCCTGAATCAATATTTCCGGAGGTTGTCTCCCAGACTGAATATGTCGACTCCATGAGGAAGCAAATCAATGAAGGCAATTAGTTTGACGAAACAAGAGGGCATTTCACGATTTTCAAACAGAAGGAAAACAAATTCCAAAACAACTGATGTGTCTTTATCTAATTTCCTCTATTCATAACCATTTGTACTTCAATGTTTCATGGTGACAGACGGATAACCACGACAACTGTTTGTATCCTTGTAAATCAATAACGGCGTCAGAAGAACTAGCATATTCCAAAGCACTTATAGTTATTGTTTGGCATGCCTTACCAAACCACTTACTGCAAGGCAAACATATTCCAAACGATTTACAGTCTTTGTGAGGAAAGCATGTACCAAACAATTCATAGTTTTTTGTGAGGCAAAAATATTCCAAACGATGATTAGTTTTGTTTATGAGAAAAGCGTATTCCAAACTATTAGCAATTATATATAGGCAAGCATATTTCAAATTAATAATATATCGTAAAAGATATCGACCTGCCGGATATGAAAATAACAATAACTATTAAAGTTATTAGTTATATCGAATAAAATGTATTTGTATGTATGTATGTATGTATGTATGTATGTATGTATGTATGTATGTATGTATGTATGTATGTATGTATGTATGTATGTATGTATGTATGTATGTATGTACATGAATGTATTTTGTTTCTTTTCAAATCAAACTGGAAATATGTCATCACTTGAAGTTGTAATCGGTTTCCATAAGTACATTTGAAACATTTGCAACCTATCCATCATATGCATATACCATATTTAAATACGTGACACGTAGATGATTAACTGAGTTAAGCATGAAAAATCAAACCTTGAAATGAAAGTAATTACTACCTGTCCGTCATAACTGGCCTGTATAAACATTCAGGAGAGAAACATAGAAACGTTAATAACTGTGACATTGAATACCTCTTAAACTTGTATATAAATAATGTTTGAAATACAGCAATGATCTCTTGAAGTAGTATAAGGAATTAGTTTACAATCACATTTACAATTTTCAAGATATAACGATTTTTTTCATTTACAGTGTTTTTCCTCGAAAACCTCGTGAAATTTCAATTATGTTAGTTTTGAATTTCTTTGATGAAACAGTTGGTAGAGCTTAGTTAAAGGTGATTGTGGGAATGCATCGTTTATCATTCTTTTAGAATTACTATTTGATAATATATGAGGAAACAATTTAAAGATAACCATTCCTCCCTTTAGTTAAGTTGCATTAAAGGTTCAGCTGGATTTGAATTCAATCTTTCAATCTTACAATTGTATTACGACTGCTTATAAAGGTTTAAATATAACAAAGCTTCCAGTTTTATCGACAAGCAGTTAATCAAATAAATCAGAACACATTCAAACCGTAATAATAATGTTGAACCAAGAAAGACCTCTGTGTTACATGACAGATTGAGGATGAAATTATAAACAAAGTTTGAGGATGCTCATCAGTATTTGGACGTCATACGGTGAAGTCAGAACATTGGTTCATCGATAGAGTTGACAGGTTCAGGGTAATTATATGTCGATATGAGAAATCTAGAAGTTGCATGTGTCTAAGTTCTATACTTGTTATTCAAATGAAGCCATCTTCTTATCCACTCATTGTTCAGAAAGGATAAATCGACTAAGTAAGATGTCGGGCCACAGAAAAACAGAACAAAGGTAAGCTGTTTGATTTGTAACTTTTGACTAAATTCAGTATTTTATTCTCATTATAAGTCATATTCTTTAAATAACTCTTAAGATCTTCATGTGAATATGGCGATAAAAACTTTCAGTGAGAGCTTCTTTTTTTTTAGAAAAGGAACAACCTGCCATAGCAATAAATATCCACGAACATTGGGTTCTAAACTTGAGTTCCACCTGTTATCAATATCAGTTTTGGACCAAATGCTTTTAATATATTTTTTCAATATTATATCTTAATTTGACTTTATCTTTTATTTTTATTTAATTATATAGATATCTGATTAAACTATTATCTAATTCTTTTTTTGGATTTTGAGAGTTCTTCAAAGTTAAAATTAGTTCTGTTTTTGGCATCTGAATAAATATATACTCTGTAAAAGGATGAACTATAATGTGCAATATGCCAAACTTATTGGTGAGTGTTGAAATACTTGAAGCTATTTGGAATATTCAGAAAAACAGTCATATTGCAGTCCGTACTTGTACATGGATACAAAGAAACGGATATTTGTTTGGTTTACTGGACTGTGACTACGAGAGGTATACGCTCACACGGCCGGGTTCAACCATCTCCCTGTACACTGCATAGTTCGTCAATGGAATACCACCGACCAGTCACATCAGTGCTGGCATCTCCACGCTGCTCTAGATACGCTGAACTTGTTGCATTGTTTAGTATACAAGCGTCAGCGGGACTCGTGTTGTTTTCTCAAACGTAGCAGTGGTCTCTGTTTGGTGATAGATGAGTTTTGCGATGATACATGTGCGTGGTTACTATATGTACAGAAAACTGAGTCTCACAGGAGCAACACACTTTTGGAAGATAATGAACTCTCCTCGGATTTAAGTTGTAAAACATGTAAGTATATTTTCACACATTCCATACAGTTATTTTGAAAATTGAACATAACTGTAAGTCACAAGTATGTATGTTGACACCGGATTTAAAAACCACATACATGAAATATAATTTCAATTATGAAATACACATATAGTATGAAATATTAAAATATGATGGATAATTTAATAGGTTCATTGGCCAGGCTGTGACATGTTTATCATGGATTAGTGTGACCATATAGATTAATTACATACATAAATGGAACGACTCTAGTTACATAGAAACACTATGACATATAATCTAATTTGTTGATCACATAGCTTATGACTACGATAGGGTCAAATTGATGTAAGTAAGATCTTTACTTCGATGGATTTATATAAGAATTCCAGCTTGTCCAGGCTGTCTCTGTCTCTCTATTTTCCTACGTCATCAATTCATATAAATTTTGCTTACTTTTAAACCAAAGAAGGTGTTATGAAAACCAAAAATCTCTTCACTTATTTACCAGTTCAACGTATAAATAAATATTTACTTCATATAGGTGTATATCGACAGTTACATACGTAGCTCCATCACTGGAGACTAAAAAAGTGAAACTCAGTAATTAGGGGAGTCATGAAGTTAACAAGGCGCCGTAGTAATCTTTCAGGGTTATGATAATAATGTGTTGTATATGTGGTAATGATACCTGCTTCCAACGCTACCTACATATTTACCCTGAAAGAACTCAAAGTAGCTAGTTTGCGTTGAGCGTGACGATGTAGGTCGGTAAACCCTTTTTCCAGTCACCCATTTTAACAGCTGGGTGGACAGAGTGCACTGTTGATGAAGTGAGATACCCAGTGACACAACACAGTGGGACACCGAGGTCACTGATTGTTGGTGTCTCCAACTGTATTCGAAACAGGACTTTTGGTCTTGGAGGAAAACATGCTCTTAAAAACAGAACAACATATAGAATAAGTGATTTTGAAATATTTTCAGCCGAAAGTATACTAGTTATGACTAAGGTTACTAATGTTAGGTAATTTCATCTTATATTGTCATCTCATTCAAAATCTGTAAAAATTGTAGGCGACCTTGAGTATTCATAATATGTATTCATGGAATGCAAAATGATTTAGATGTGCCTTTTAAGAATACATCGTAAGTATCATTTTGCATATTTTGAAAATGCAAATGCATATGTGTATCCCTGCATACTATATCTTGAAAAAATTTGATAAAATCTATCAAATAGTTTGTACGGATGTGGCTTATAAATTCAAGGATCAAGAATAAGTCCCTTAGCAATATTTTCGAATTTCAACTTTGCATTGAATTTCTTTAACATTTGTAATCTTTCATCCCAATAATTATTTTAGATTTTTACTGTGTTTTTAAAAAAGCATGAAAGTTTTTTCAAAAGTAGAATTTGAGTTTGGATTTCATTTTCGTTTCCATAGTTTCGAAATGTTCTATGTAAACTTATTTGAATTTTGGAAAAAGGCAATCGGTGAAATGATTTAAATAATTGGTCTGCTCTTCCTTGTAACATCCAATATTGTGAGACATGAGGTTCAAACTAAAAAGTTCCATATAAACAGTTTGATTCATGTTTCATTCAAAATCGATTAAGAAGAAGCATTCAATCGGCTACACCATAAGGCAAGACTAGGCAAGTTTAATTGCATGAAAGGCCTGCGGCTGATACAAAACAGAGCCACATTTTAATGTCATACATAATAATACAGCGTCTCCTTTCATGTCCGCGTCCACGGCTGTGGTCTCGGTTACGTTGGACTTGCCATCCTCGGTTACGTGGTGTTCTTGTATCGTACCTTCTCATCTCGCGCTTCATGCAGCCAAGGATTCCTCTCATAGCTTCCTTGGAGACAGATTAAGATGTTTCAAACTGAAGTATTTGAAATAAAATAACAAGTATGTCGTTAATAAAGTTAGCATCGACAAAGCCTAATCCATTTTTTTGATAGAGTTATCTTATTTACTCGGTGAAAATTGCACAAAATCTAAATCTTGTGGCTGTATTGATTACTTGACACACGAGTGTGATAATTGCCTAAACTCAGTGTTGATCACCTTCTACATTACATAGCAAAATATCCTGAATTACTCTTCAAGAATCGTCATCTGTCATTCATCTCATGAGGAACCTTGTTGTCACGATACAGAGAGGGTGGGGGAATATTCAATAATTGACAACCCGGAACACTGAAATCAGTTGTGTCTTCTCTGCGTGAGGGCCAACGCTAAGTGATCTTGTGAATCACTTATGCAATAAATCGGCGTGTCGGCATGTGCACATGCAGGGGTCGAGCCTTTTGGACTGGTGTAATATACATTGTCGACTGATCAAAAGACAGACACTGACACAAAACGTTAACATAAGAATAATGATATATGCAGTGAAAAAGACGGGGTTTGCATAGGTTGTAAAAGACTTATTATTATTAAAGTATTCATAGCTCCAACGGACTTGCTGGACTCGGTCCACACCTCTTTGTAAATTAGAAAACGTCGAGTTTTCGTGAAAACGTAACAGCTTTAAAATGATCCTTTTATTTTCATTAGAGATATGGCAATTAAGTGTTTAAATGACATACATTTCGGGTGCTATATTAACACATTTTGTAGCTTTAACTTAGTGGAATAATTAGTGGATCGAAAACGATCATCTGAAGATCCCAAATTTTAACTACTGTTCACTTATCTTCTTTAATCTAACTTGAATAGTAAACGGTTCAGTGATAAGCACTTGGTGTAATGTTTCTTTTGTACTTCACTTTATACACCTTATACATTATACATTTGTTTATTATTTTCCTGCAGTTGATTTGGGTAATTATTTATTATATAATTATGTTATTTATTATCCTATGAATGTAAAAAAAGTATACTATGTATGTTTGTTATCATCTGTCTATCGATGTATTTCATTTCAAAAAGCAAATTTTAAAATCAAATGTTGATGTATTTTGTAATGTATGATGTATGTAATGTATGATGTATGTAATGTTGATGTATTTTGTAATGTTGATGTATTTTGCATCACACTGAGGTTCAAGCCTGTTGTCGTTGCAATTACTGAGTACAACATTCCCACCTTCTCTAATGAGCATGATTAAGTTAATCCCGAGATAACTATACCGGTGTTATTAGTGTGCTCACCATCATGTATCTCATGCCGTCTTAATTGACAGTCAAAAGGTGTATATGTCTGTTTCTGCTAGTAGTAGTGCTTGTTAAAGCGAGCGGTAGACCCTATCACATCACTAGAAAAAAACGAATTTGCCTTAACTAATAACGAATCCAATATAAAAGGACATCAAAAATTAGACAACCGTTGAAACCAACAAAGTGATGCGACTGTTATCAACACTTGGTCAATACAATATTGAAGGATCGCATGGCTAAATTATATAAACTTGAATGGAAACAATTATACATCTCGAAAAGGTTTTTGTCCACTTTAAAAA
Source organism: Phorcus lineatus (assembly GCA_921293015.1). NCBI lineage: Eukaryota > Metazoa > Mollusca > Gastropoda > Trochida > Trochidae > Phorcus > Phorcus lineatus. Next base: position 87,395 of record OV121082.1, on the reverse strand, counting down.
GTCATTACATTTAAAGAGGGATTATATGTTAATTATATGATCATACATTTCTCGACTCTACCAGTAGGAAACTGTAAACTTACAAAACAATTAAAACTATGAAATACCCTATCAAAAGAGCAGCTCTTAAATCATGATGAATCGTAATACAGTACATAATTTTGTGGATATCAAACTTGGACGTCTCGGTTAGGTCCTCATATCCTTTTCAGGAACAACATTTTTCTAGAACGCGACTTCAAAGGTTAATAGTAAAAAGATATGTTGTAAAACAGGCAACAAAAAAGGGACATGTCTGTCAATCATTGGAGGATACTTAATTGAGGAACTGTTGTGTAACTAAATAACGCACGACTAGTGTGGACTTAACATAGTGTAGCAACTGTTAGACGGTCACTCCTTTTGACCTTTTTTTGTTACTGACTAGATATATTTTGACTTGAATATTCTTAAGAAAACAATCCTTGTTATCTATGCGCTTCTGTGACTGATAGCGTCACCTGCCTCGATAACGGATCGACAACCGTGTAGAGTAGCACAATATGCACGTTACTTATCGCTATTTACGGAGCCTACATGGACAAGGTCACCTGCAGTATGTAGTAGTTTACTGCCACGAAGACTCATTTATCTAATAACACAGATTCTTTATCAAATTACATAAACGGAATGTTTGTTTACTCGGGCATTTAACTTTTTATTGTCAAATATTAACAGTCGGCTGTAATTTGAAGATGGAGCTGTTACGGTTATGTGTAAACGTCAAATGTCATAGCATCAGCTTAAAACCATACTGTCCCAATTTTGACCTGATTTTAATTCAAAGTAAATGTAAATCATAATTAAAACCAAGAAACATTTTTCTCGCCTGCAATGAAATTAAGGAATTATCTGGAATTTCTTCCGTTAACGGAAAGGACTTCCCCGCGCTATTTTTAGATGTTTGACACCGTGTCCATATAAGGAAAGCGCAAACCGACCTTGACCTTAGAAAAAGTAAATACGGGACCAAGTCTGTAAGTTCTGACAGATCACACGACCTCGCGTTTTTTTCTCAATCAAATAAAACAACACGCCAAAACAAAGGTAAGTAAAGCATATGCATGTAGTTGTTATAGAGATGGGATAGAAAATTAATGCATACTAACAAATCTGGACCCCGTTTCACAAAAAATCGTTACCTAGTTTACGAGTGATTTTCACAAAAAAGTGCAGGTGTAAACTAGTAGCGACATCAGTCGTAAATCTTGGAGTGCTCCTTTCCACTCGTAAGTCCGTAAGTGTGAAATTTATTGCTAATATTAGGGATTTTCACACACCTGCAACAGGAAGATTTTGTTTTGTTTGGGAGAAAAACTTTCGTCCGAGTGACCGGTGAGATGTCAGTGGTAGTTGTTATCCAAATGAAATAAAATAAATAATAAAATGTTTATGTTAAATAATACCGACAAATTACTGTTCTAAAATTGAAAATTAAAAATATGATTATAATCATGATAGTGAGATATAATCAACATAAAAAAGGTGTGGCTATTCATTCAAGTGCATCTAACTTATGTCAATGCAAGTTATAGATTTATTTATTTATTTTATGTTTATGTTGTTGTTTTTTAACCTCTCTCTACTTGTTCACGTTCTGACTTCAAATATTTAAATAAATTTTGAACATTATTCGAGGAGAGTTTTTTTAGTTGATACATGTGTAACCTATTCTTTTCCATGTGAATACTATATGAAGAACCAATTCAAATCAATTGTAAATCAAATTTTAAATATTATCTACAAAAACCAAACTGAATAATCACAGGGGGGAAGACTATGACATCATTGTTGCATTGAATACATCTGCAACAAAAAATTACCAGTGCTTATTACAGTGACTGAAGCACCTAAGTCTTTTTTTCAGGTTGAAATTCTTTACAACATTGTTTTCATGATAATCTTGATCCAAAAATGCTCTCTTGTTCTGGGAATTGTTTATGACTTAACAGATTTCTGCCTATATGGCATTACTAATATGGGTTAACAATAAACATGGAACATAAACAAATAACATGGATGATTAATTGATTAAATCTATTTTATTTAAAAATTCAAATCAGTAAATTTTTCCACTTCATCGATACATATATTCAGCTTTGAAAATATTGTCAATTGACATGAAACTTATTCACCAAAAATGTCACATCTCTAACTTTGGGGGTGCAGTAGTAGGCGACGTGAGGTGATATGGGTTTTTTTGAAGCCGGTTGCAAGGCTATTTCACTTATATATAGAACAACTTCTAGTATCATTGTGGCTATGCATTGCAGTGAAACTTGCGAGCAACTGCTGGAACAAGCAACCATGAGTGAAACTGTGCTGAGAACCAGTGTAGCATTGCACCCAGACCTGTACTTCAGACAAAGTTGCTGAGTCTGTGGCAGTATTCACACCACAGACCGCTTGATCTGAAGCCCAACACGCTAACTGCTGCGCTATCCAGCCCCCCAGTTGAGAAGAAAAATATAAGTTCACTGATAATGGATAATGGGCTATGCCATTAACCCATCTGGCTTCATAGGCACTTTAATGACATAAGCAGGTTAAGATGACAATGACATGACCATAACAGAGTTGATAAGCTTCAAACCTTGATCTCCCTTAAGTTTTCAAATAAACTCTAGGTTACTCATCACATTAACTATGTAAATGTCACTTGATTAAATTACACATAAAGAAGTTCATTTTGGTCTCCACGATAGTCCCAAAAGCACATGATGGGTCTGTTATAGGATGAAAGAAAATAACAATCTATCTCCTTCTTCCATACATTTCTTGATGAAAACTTGTTACAGAATAGTGGTGATCTGCTACAAACAGCTTTCTTCAAACTTTCTGAAACAAAAACAAGAAAGGTTAGACACTGACTACCATAAGCATGCTCATTTCAGAATCAGGGCAGAATATGAACAAACTCAATGTAATTTTAATATAAAATCTACCTATGTCTCAACTTACAAATTGAAGTTAATACCTCATCTGAAACTATTAAAAAACAAGTTTTGATATAAATTCAACAATGAAAAAAAGTGTTTTTTTCGAAGACTGATTCTACCTAATAAGAAAACTGGCACCCTTGATTTGTATCTTTGATTACAAGCCTATAATTATTTAATATATTCAGAATAGAGACTTGGGATTTCATTTGACTTGATAGTATTAAAAGGTGACTTTATCAAAGGTCAATGTTCAAATATATTTAGTCAGTATCAATCATTACAATTTAGTGGAGAAATACAGAACTGTCATGGGTGATATGGTACACAAACAAGAAATTATAAGAAATCACACTATTGCTAAAAAACATTATTTTTACCTTTAAAAAGGCCTAGTTGTGAAAAACTTAGTTATTTGAACATCGGTTTTAAATATATAAAAATGATAAATAAAAAACACCCGCTAATATCAATTTTATTTCTATTTTCATGAGTTTTATAGTCTTGAGCCTTCATGAGTCATGTTCGGTACTGACAAGATAAAAAGAAACATGCAATGAATAGCCAATGATATTTGTCAAGAATATATATATGTAACTTATATGTTTAGATTACCAAAATCACCTTCAATTTCAGTTTAAAATAATACAAATATAAACCACGCAAGAGAATGTAGGTTAATAAAATACGGTTAACTGAATTGAATTAAATTTAATTAATTATTTACCTTGATGATACTATGACTGCCACTTTTCAGGAGGGATAAATGGAAATTAAAACTGCTACACATGATGAACATCTGGAAAATAAATTCAAAATTTTTTAAATGATCAATACAAAATAACTTTGCTTGACAAATGATTAGAAAGTAGTTATGAATATTCTTCAATTATTACTTTCCAAAACTACAACACTTATTTTTGGACTTTTCAATTGGGGGTAAATTTCCCTCAAGACTGTCAATAATGTGATTATTTAAAAATAACAAGAAAATATATATATATATATATATATACACATATATATTTCTAACCATGATTGAATGCAGTATCAACTTTGACAAATTTTCAAATGCCATTGTCAAGACATGATCCTAATATAAATTAGATGTCATCTCAAAAGTAACTATGCCTGAAAGTACAGTAATTGTTTTGCAATTTCATTAATTGCCAATAGAGTCAAAACATTTGAGCATACTCAATGTTCATAAACATAATAAGCCTTTAAATTCAATAGTTTACAAAGGCTATTTGAGATTATTTCAATTTCAGTCTTTATTTGCACTTAAAATCAATATGTTTCTTGCCTATGAATAAAAACAATATGTTTATTCAAAATAAAGTACATTTTTTTCTGAGTAAAAAACTTATTACAGAAACAATAAAAACCAAATGTTAGTGCAATGGCTCAATTATTTAAATAATTGATAAAATGCTCTTAATGATAAATTTGAATTAAATAACTAGGACTGAGTATTGAACAAGTTTTTTCAACGCAATAAATTGCAATATATTGAAAGAACTTTTTATACTTCTTTCTTCAGTTAAAAACATTATACATTTGATAAAATGCCTTGAGATCTTTCAAAATAAAGACCATTACTAAAACGATAAAGCATGCAAGTACATTTTGATGGCATGCACATTTAAAAATTGTTAACAATCACTTGTAATGCAGCCAAACACTTTTTCTTGCACTGCAAAAGAGTTTTTCTTACACATTAAGCAAATCAGAACAAGCTTTCTGAATAAATATGACTTGAAATTATTTACTGCGATATATTGCAATTAGAAAAATTTCTTGCAATATTTATTGCACAGTCCAATAATTTACTACACATTTGTACTTGCCAATTGCAAAACTCACCAAAGCTTTGCTTCAGAGACTCTGAATCCTGGTAGTGTATATGGACATCTGTGGCACTTCCTCTAATTCCCTCACACATCTATTTGCAGAGATTTAATGATTATTATTAATTTGAAATTCTGCTGACTCAAGAGCATACAAAATCAAATCACAATAAATAAATCTACAAAATAAAGACAAGAATGTTTTACATTTATGGTTATTCATCATTTTTCATAAAGGCTCACTTCATTAATTTTTATATAATCGAGAAATAGTAAAATCAACACATATCACTGAGAATTATATATACACAAAAGTGTCATACATTTCAATGAATAATTACATCAAATAGTAATTTATACTTATTTACTAAACAGATTTCTCTTGAAAAATATGTTGCATAAAAATATTTTTACTTTTCTACTAATTTGATACAAATTTAATGAATACTAGATTAATAATTTTATTAGTTTTAATTGAGAAAACCAATGTTAACATTCGGACCTCATTACGTAATGTATAACACACATTGAAGCAGATAAAAATAATCATTCATCCAATGTGTTCTCATCCCTAAAGCAAGTAGCCCATCTGTCCATGTGAAAGGATTTAAACCTGTAAAAACCATTGATTAAATAATGATTTTGTTATGTAAGTTATGACTTATTACTGAATTGAAGGGGAACTTTTTTAACAATTAAGAGTGAAATAGACATGAGATTTGAACAACATCATATGATACTAATCTAATCATAATCTGTCCAATATCTTTTGTTCCAAACACAAAATATATATCTTTTAAATAAATGTTGAAATAATTAATTTCATGTACATGAATATTGCATGTGACTGAATATTTGTATTTAAGCACTGTGGTGATGTAACACAACCAAGAAAAGGCAATAAAGTATTTATTATTATTATTATTATTATTATTTACAATTATTATTATTATTATTATTATTATATTGGATACAGAAAAGTATCGAGTTTTTACAGGCATATGCCGACACTTGAGGAGAGAAGTGCTTGTGAAGTATCAGTGTGTAGCCTGTCACTATTATTTGAATAAATCAACTACTTTGAATGAATGATGACCATATGACGACATGGCATGTTACTCAAACTGACTCGGTGACTGACGGGTCATATTCTGGTGTCAATCGCTATGAAAATCTCAATTTTGCGACGTTCACAGCAAGATTATCTTTGGAATTTTCCAATTCTTACCAGACATTTAGCAGTTGTTTCCTCGGCATCTCGTGACTAAAGCCCAGCCGTCCTCCTCGGGAAATTACATCGCTCAAAATTCGCCCGCAGACAAACTCAGCCAGTGCAGCCATGTTGTTTATGCTGTCACTGTGCGCATACAAACGCGCGAACCAGTTACGTTGGTGATTCCCTTCAGTCCGGACATGCGCACTGGGCTTTGACCTAGATTATGTCAACAGCGAATTTCCGCTGGCCACCAGCGGGATTTTTAAATCCATTGAAATCGCCCTTTCTGTGTACAATCTGTCCGTAAAATCACGCTAAATATATCGTACAACGTCCGCTCTTTCATTTGAAGACATATCATTTTTTCCCCATAGGCGTAATGTTAAAGGGGACATTATGTGTTCTCATGTTTTGGAAATGAGGTTCTAGATTACCATTGAATAAATCTTAAGTGCTTTGAACAGACAACCTTTATTACAGTAAATTCACTCTGCACCATATGTATCATTGCAATGTATATACACTACAAATGTATATATTATCGTAACTTATATTCATAGGATTTAATTTTATATACATATGCAATCTCATATGTGTTATGTCTACATAGCGTATCTTGCAAAATATTTTTATATATCTTTTTAATATGATTTTAAAAAAACACAGAACTTATTTTACAATTGGTCAATTTTATTTTATTGTAAATGATTATTAATCACTATTACTTCATATCACAAACAAAGGGTGATTCAATGCAAACGTAATTATGATATGCGAATTTAAAAAAGGTCCATTTAGTGAACATGACTTCAGTATCAACAGGTTTAGGTGGAAATAAAAATAACTCGCACCAGTTCATTAACTTGACGGGTTCAGTACGAGTCTAGCACACTCTGAAAAGAAGCAATTACAACAGTCCTTCATACTTCATACTGGCGTATTAAAACAGTCACATCTTAAAACAAGCAAAGAGTTAATTAACGTGTTGTTTAACAACCCTGTCTCTGATTTATCAACACTTTAACTCAATGAGTTGGCGATAAATACTCTGCTGAATTAATTGAAAAGTAACAGAAAACACATGTTGATATAAATCTATTGGAATATTCGACATTGATGGATTTAATATAGTCACCGCTCCTCTAACAGATGCTGAAGTAAAAATATAAAGTATGCTGTGGTGCAAATACGCCTATTGCGTTTGATGTATTGTTCATGTGTATATTTGGTTTTGACACATTCATTATTACTTATCGTGAAAAATGGCAATGTCTTTGTAGATCAGAAATCTTAATCATAACTTGCAGAGCTGGTTATTCTACTTGTGACACTTTGACCCTCTCTTTTATGAAAGAAATGTCTCCTGAAATTTTCATCTGGAAACCAGTGTCTTTTTTTTACGCGGTACGTATCCGGATTCAGTCCTTTGTTGCAGCTTGTGCATTGAATGTTAAAATGAGATCGGAACGCCATGAAGGGAAACAGCTGATTACTTCACAGCCCAGCAGGCGCTATGGGAAGGTGGGGCTAGTGGATTAGTAGCGCAAGTGAAACAACTGATTACTTCACAGCCCAGCAGGCGCTATGAGAACGTGGGGCTAGTGGATTAGTAGCGCAAGTGAAACAACTGATTACTTCACAGCCCAGCAGGCGCTATAGGAACATGGGGCTAGTGGATTAGTAGAGCAAGTGAGACAACTGATTACTTCACAGCCCAGCATGCGTTATGGGAACATGGGGCTAGTGGATTAGTTGCGCAAGGGAAACAACTGATTACTTCACAGCCCAGCAAGCGCTATGGGAAGGTGGGGCTAGTGGATTAGTAGCGCAAGGGAAACAACTGATTACTTCACAGCCCAGCAGGCGCTATGGGAAGGTGGGGCTAGTGGACTAGTAGCGCAAGGGAAACAACTTCACAGCCCAGCATGCGTTATGGGAACATGGGGCTAGTGGATTAGTAGAGCAAGTGAAACAACTGATTACTTCACAGCCCAGCAGGCGCTATGGGTCGGTGGGGCTAGTGGATTAGTAGCGCAAGTGAAACAACTGATTACTTCACAGCCCAGCATGCGTTTTGGGAACATGGGGCTAGTGGATTAGTTGCGCAAGGGAGACAACTGATTACTTCACAGCCAAGCAGGCGCTTTGGGTCGGTGGGGCTAGTGGATTAGTAGCGCAAGTGAAACAACTGATTACTTCACAGCCCAGCATGCGCTATGGGTCGGTGGGGCTAGTGGATTAGTAGCGCAAGGGAAACAACTGATTACTTCACAGCCCAGCATGCGTTATGGGAAGGTGTGGCTAGTGGATTAGTAGAGCAAGGGAAACAGCTGAATATTTCACAGCCCAACAGGCGCTATGGGAAGGTGGGGCTAGTGGATTAGTAGCGCAAGGGAAGCAACTGATTACTTCACAGCCCAGCTGGCGCTATAAGAAGGTGGGGCTAGTGGATTAGTAGGGCAAGGGAAGCTATCAGATTTCACTTTTTTTAGTCCAGCATATTTAATATTTGATTTAAATCGGCATTATTTTAAAGAGGAATGTTATTTCAACAAGTTCTACATCTCTTATCAATATTTGAACCATTGACAAAAACACCTCGGAGAAAGAAAATACAGTTTGTTTTGTTGAATTGCCTGTAAATGTAGAAGAAAGAAAAAAAAATAGAAAGGGTTTCTCCGCACGTTCCCACATTTTGATTACAAGCAGACATTTGTTACAGTCACTTGTTAGTTCTTGAGCCCATTTTGCTAACGAGAAGCGCAACTGTTGCTTTCTTTTGATTCATGACAAATATGTTTTTCTTCAAAAGTTTAACACTGTTGTTCTAGCAAGGTGTTCAGTCACTAATTAGTCAAAATCTATAGATAATCCATTCTTGTTCTAATTGGACTCTGAAGCACGGACTACAATGCAACATATCACTGCTATTTCCTGAGTGTCCTTTGCTACAAGACCGGAACATGTTTCATTCATCATTTCCGTATGATTATATCACACCACATATCGTACATGTATGTTATATTTATTTATGTGAGACGAATGTTTTGACCGTCTAATAATAATTAAAAAGAAACACTTTACCTGCGTGATAGTGCATATATTCAAATACATAAAATTCTAAAAGGACTTTTAATCCTAACAGAAATGGTGAAGACCGAAATAAATCGAAGAAAGGGAAATCATTATTTCTATGTTATTTCCAAACCCCAAAAAATCGTTTACCGAAGGTTTCTCGTGATACTTTCCCACCAAATCTCGTAGCTGATATAGCCAGGTAGAATCAAATCTCTTAAAAGAAAATCAAAATGTCTATCATTGTTCAACATAATGATCACTGGTTCCATCGCTTTATGTGCTACCATTGTTGCGGCTCTACTTTCACGTGAACATAACCTCTAAAGAAGCAAATCTCTGTGAAAAGAATATATCTAACGTTCCTCTTTTCATAGATAATAAATAATGGGTTTTTTAAAAATATTTTACGGTAGATTTATTGTTAAAAAACATTGTTAATCTTAAGATAGCACTGCATTTTAAAAAGTTCGAAGTTGCTCATAATCAATAAAAGTACACAGAAATGTTTGTCATGATGTTTATAATTGTAACGTAAGGGCTTGAAAGTGAATACATGGGCTACAGTTGAGTGTTTTGCATAGTAAGTAGCATGTGATTCAGCTTTAAGACCATCGCTATCAAACAAGAGTTTTATTCGAAATTCTACTATGGGTTAAGAGCTGAAAAGTGGAAACAGTGGCAGCAATGTTTTAACTTTACTTTAGCTTGTGGATAATTCATGTTATAAATAAAGTTACCTTGACACTGATACTTTCCCATCTTATTTGGATTTGTGCATTTCTGTGCGTATAAGAATGTAGCATTCAATGTCAAATCAATGTGGTTGTTCATTATACTGTCCTTTGCTGGACATATGCGTTAAAAACAACGCTAGAAAAGCATTGTTTGTAAACATAATATCCCTTTGGGTACAACTACATTAGCGTCAGAATAGAGGACATGTTGGCATCTTCCACACTTTAAAATTTATTCTAAAACCGTTTCGTGTCTTGCACATGCACTCTGAATCCCAATAACTGAGATACATATTGACTGTAATTAGGCCTGTCAGTCATCCTCTGACAAGTAATGAAAGTTAAGATGGAATAATTAACATTGTAGAGCACAATGCACTCAGTGACAGAACACTTGTTATAACATGTCAATCAAAACTGACTAAACATAATGTGATCATGTGAACTATGAGCATAAACTGTCGAAATTTCTCAATGCCAATTATATTTACCTGTATCACTACTTCATGCGTCAGCACGCATAATCGTATGAACACGTACATGTTAATATTTTAACGTGACATCAAGTAAATAACCTCCAGATATTCAGCCCTTCAAGAGACAACCCTTAGATACCATAATGATTGCTTACCAGCGACGCTTACGTCATGTTACAATAAGTTGACGTCATCTCATGTCTACAAGCAATAGGCCTTAAAACATAAAATATAATGAACATAATGTATAGGTAAAATATGTGACATTATCATATTTATGTTCAAGTGAAATACGACATGGCTGCTTTCAATGATAAAAAAAACCTTTTCAAGCAAATGATTTCATTATTGAGACAATGTAATATTAGGATGACGCCATTTGTTGACCATGATTCAGGTAGAAGATGGATAAGCCAATTACAGAATGAACGTCATTAAATAGCCGGCAATTTCTTTGAGAGACAAAATGAACAGATCGTAAGAGATTTTTCGATTATCTCGATCAAGTAGGTATAATTTCGACTTATAGGTGAGATCGCTTATATAACCACGGCATGCAAGAGGCATATCAATTATTCTTTTTTAAAGCATAAAACGATGTTACGGGAAAGTTTTTTTACTCCTTATCTGTCCATCCACATATGCGTGTTAATTATAAAATGGGTTGTGTTTAGGATAAAGTCAACGGATATTCTAGGTATATGCGGATAAATATGCACATTATATAGTTCAGGTCGGATCCTTTTTTGAAAATTCCCATGATCTCACAAACGTTAAAATTGTTACGCTTTCAGTACCGTGAGCCCCCTTAAAATATAAACGATGTAAACGTAAACATTCATCTAAGATATTACAACAAAACTACATTGCTCTTTTGCCATAAATATGAACAAGCAGTGCTACGACACTTCTAGAGCTATTCGGTGACATTTGTCTTTTTGACGCAAGTTGCGATTTGCAATGGAGTCAACTGTCAACAAGGGAAGCAACTATTGTCCCTATGAAAGATGGGCTCGCCCACTTGATTACACGACGGTGAAGGAGCGCTTTCAAGCTAGTTGGAATTCGTCTGAACACTAGGTTATGTTGATACATAGAAAGAAATTAAGATTTTCTGTCATGCCAATATACAAATAACGTAAAAAAACAATAGTAGAGAGAAATCGTATTAAGTCAGTTTTCCGCCAAAATTATTACACTGTTCATTTGCATATATCAATACGCGCATAAGAACACGTCAACTATTATAATTGTATTGTCAGACATATTTCCGCACGATAATTGCAAAATAAAATTGTATGCTAAAGAGATTATTATACTTGTGTATATTGAGATGGTAAATATCCTGCATTGGGAATAATCACTAAGCATTAAGCTCACCAAAGATCGCAAAATGAAATGTTTATTCCTAATGCAGGATATTCACCATCCCAAAACACATGATAACCTCTTTGTTTTGATCTACTCCTGAAAATCTATATTTAAAATTTGAATTAAAATTCACAGTTAAATAACTGTTTAATAACCGGAGTGTAGTGACATTCTCCAAAGATGGAGCTCTTTTATCTCATGCAGAAATATCTATTCGGTGATTTGTAAACAATTATGTAAATTAAAACTTCAACAACCGTATCAATTAACATGAAGCAACAGCTGGTGTTGTTGCCTGTTGTTACATTGCTGTATACAAACAAAATATAGTTTGTTCTTATATCTAGTTGAATACAACACTGAACACGTGTACAAATTAAGCAGTCCTGGACGGCAACACAGTAAATGTATTAATTTTGGAATACACGTTATCAAATAATCATCGTGCGCTAAAATAAGCGTCAATGTTAAAAAACATGAAAAATTCAACAGAATAAGTAACTCATTTACGGTCGTTTTCACCATAGAGTGCACATAAGAATGCTTATAAACAATTTTGTATAATACTATTATTATGATAAAATGTTAAAGGTTGAAAGAAATATGACCTAATGGTTATAAACATGGATTCTTATCACGATTCAGTCCCATACGACAGAATTCCCAAAAGACAGAATCAATCACAACATTAATTAACTGAGCAATGCTGAACACCCCTCATTAATCAATGGACTGTTCTAGTATCGACATAATTTGAATGAGACTAATATTTAGTCTATTAAATATTTACTGTACCTTTATCCATTATATTTTCTCTCGGGCTCCTAAATTGTGTTTGCAGTCAAATCTATACTTGCTGAATTGGGATATATACTGTATTAAAGGCTTCTAATTATACACAGTCATGAAGCAAGACTAGATCTGAATGAAAGACAAACCACCTTGTTTTGAGAAAAAAGGAGATACATTGGTAACAGTTTGGACAATTAAGGTTGACGAATTAAATTCATACTTACTTGCTGGTGTCTTATTTCTACAAAATTTGCTAGATCTCTTTATTTCATATCCTATCACTATAACAGGACATGTTACACATTGTAGAGGGTGTTATCATGCATCGAGTGAAAAAAAAAACTGTTGTATCATAATGGTGTCTTTTGGGAATTCTGTCTTTATTTATCTGGGCCGTTCCAATATTTTCAAAGGGTAGAGCCCATGTTACACAAGATTAGTCAACAATGAAAAGTGTTGTTTTAAGCTTTCTGTCCTTTGGGAATTCTGTCTTATGGGACGATAGCCTTATCACAGTGGGCACAAATAAGTCGGGTATGAAAGATTTCAAATTGGTCACGGGAATTACGGTTTTATTGAATATTACCGGAGATCTGATTGCCTGACAGAATTATTCCTTCGCACAGTGATTCATGCATGCACGTGTCAACGAGATTTGAAAACAAACATAGTTTCTTTTTCGTATGGAATAACATGAAACGTAAAGTATTTATATCTGATTTTAATTTTACTATTTCGTTTACATAAATATGTGATCGTCTTGCTAAATATTAGGATCCATGAACACATTACGAATTGCTGTAATTATATTTCACCGCGGAAATGAAGACAATTAAATAACATTGTTCGTCACGCATAAAACAACGACCCAATTAACGTGAAACTCGCCTTCACGAACTCATTTTCCATGAGTACCGCAAATATCCTTAAAATTTATTTTGGTGAGAAACGAAATAGCGAACTCAAAGCTCGGAATTACGGTGTATCCGTCCTTCATGAAATACTATGATGTTATCACAGAAATCAACTCGGGACAGATAAACCGTAATTCCTCGCATCTTGTTGATTATTCTTGTTAATATGGCAACATGGTTAAAAACGTTACACATGTTGAAGGAAATATGACCTCAGACTAATAACATGGAATATTTTAAAGGAAATATGGCCACATTGTTAATTGCATCAGATCTGTTAATTGGAATAGGATCAGTGCGGAAGGGAACGTATCCATTACGTGGTTTCCCAGCGAGTGAACTGAAGCGTGATAAAGATGGAGGGCTGATCATCTCACATGATAGAGTTCAACTATCCATTCCTACAGCCCGTTATCAATGGGCGACCAGCGACTCGTCGTTCCATTAGAGTCAACCCTCCTTACTTATGCACTGGATAACTCTTTGTGGCAAAGGATCAAGGATTGCTAGCTTTCAAAAGTTCGTTATATGCTAAGAATGCGGCTGTGATTTGTGGATGTTGTGCGACACGACACCGGAGACCAGTGTGGTGAAAAATGACCAGGTCCTGTTGTGAATTTATTTTAATTCAGTTTTACAGAAAATTTCTACTATCTTTCAGGAGAGAGGAAACGTTGTCGTGTTTCATTTAAACTCCATATTGCTGAACGAGAGGTAAGTATATTTTCTTTCAAAGAGCCAATCCCACTCCGGTGCTCGATTAGTATATTATATATTTGTAGTCTGTCTACTTGTCTGACTTTGTTTTTTTCATAAAAATGAGTTTAGATAAAGTATTAAACGGTTTTATAACTAAAAATGCGATTTACACAAGGCCTTCGTTGTTCGAATATATGTTCAAATACGCACTTGGCATTTTTGCTTACTCGTATTACAGTTGATCGGGTCAGGAACAACTGGAGACCACGAGCTTGGGATGTTTTGCATCTCAGAAGATAGCTTAGAGGGTAAATCTAAACGTTCGTACAACAGTCATGATGTAACAATCCACTATATCCAAATTATCTATTAAACCTGGAAAACAATCTATTCTGATGCTAGTGGGAACATATTGCAACACTCCTTGGGATGGTTTTCGACATCCCAAAGTGCAAAGGGTTGAAGCAACTCGGAAAAGCGTGCAGTCATCAAATATTTGTTTGACCAGAAAGAGAAACACCTGGACATTTCAAATTAACTTTCGGCTCGATTCAAGGGAGACAGGGATAATTTCATGAAATGATTAGTGAACCTGGACGAGACGTGGGTACATCACTTTGACGCTGAAACCAAAATCAAGGCAAAGAATGGAAGCATGCCAATTTCACTTCAGTACCAACTGACGTATGGCAGTTCAAGTTAAGTTCGTCACTGCAGTGCCATCTTAGGGAAGATAAACCAAAGTTGAACTCGTCCCTGCAGTCCAACCTTTGTTTGGCTGTTGTATATCACTGCAGAAGCCTTATGGTTTGAGAGTTCAAGGTTCAGCTCATACTGATATCGATTAGAGTGCATTCATCTTGTCTGTAGAATACCATCTTACAGCTGAATTCATGTCAGATAGTGATAAAATGATTCCATTGACGCGAGTACTTCAGACGTAATAACTTCATCAATGCGTTACTATGCTACTTTTTGCTACAAGCGACCTTAATCTTGATGTCACAACCAAAATGTTGATACAGTTATTAGATATACTTAAACAAACTATATACTATATGCGAACACTCGGGACCGACGATTACCTCACCTTGTGTCAAATCATTACTTTTTAACAACTGTGTTTGGCTTCATGTATTCTTTATACGGCGATTAGAATAAAGTCTATAGAAATAGTAAGATAAATGTAGGCAATGTTCGCACACACACACACACATGTATGCATCACACGATGCTCGTTGTTGTATAAAATTTCTTGTAAAAGCAAGAGATTCCTTTTTGGATCATATATATTATGGGTCAAAAGGAACAAACGGACATCGTAATGTTTGATGCTCTCTTGTTTGATTTGTGTTACGACAAATGATATAGCGAGCCTGGGTTGGGGAGGATGTTTTGTCCCTCGCGCGACTGATATCACATATGGCTACTTCATCAAAATGACACAAACCTTATCCGTCTGTCTAAGTAAAATTTGTGGGTTAGCGCGTTTTGGAAACGAATATAAAACAATTTCCTCATTCCGAACAGGCGATCGAATGGTTGAGTGGGCACCTCTATTTATTTCTTATTTGATGTGTAAGCACAATTGCTTTTAATATTGTCTAACGTAAGAAAATTGTCAAAAATATTTGTTCATTGGTTGGAAATTGTAATTAAGACATATCTTATCAATAAAAAGTAATAACGTTTAGATCTTTTTATCAAATATATGTTGTCGGAGAGGAATTCTAGAAATCGTAATTGTTATTTTGTTTACGCTAATGCATGAAATCAATGGGTACACTTTCCATAACATCTGATAGTGATCTAGTAAATGAATGGACATATGTAGATTTAATTTAATATATTTTTCGACTACCATCATTTGAAGGTATTTTGATTTCAGTGATATTCCTCGCTAGTTTTAAGACAATTTAAAACAATTTCTTATTCATTGCGATTTTCTTTCGATCTTCTGATACTTGTGCAGTAATCAATCAACATTTGACTTAAGCAAACTGGACATCCTTGCACAAAATATTCTCAAATGGGGAAAAAGAAATGAGACATGAAAATAACTACAAGTCTCCAGACTGAATGTCATTGCCTATTGTATAATATTATATCTGTATAACCGTGTCAGCGTCAATACCTTTTTGTGCCTGTATTATGAAATATGGAAAAAAGAAAAAAAGATAGTTTCGCTTACTCCCAACTGCCACTGTCTTCTTCAGGGGATTTATTTAATTTCCACCATGTTAAACAATCCTATCCTTCACCAACTTTGATTAAACCTTCCAAATCAAAACTAGTACATAACAATAAAAACATTTTTATGGCTTTAACATATGCCCTTATTCAAAGTTCAATTTAGGATTACGGTTGCATGGATCAATTTTTGAAAAAGTTGTTTTGTTTTCTATTTGGGATTAAGACCTGGTTTTTGGAAATAATAACTTATTTCCTAAAATGGTTTCTTTCCAGTCTTACGATTCAGATGATGTAATCATAATTTGATTGTTGAAACCTGAAGATGGACTAAAACCCCAAGTGAGAACCGAATCTGCCAACTCTGTAGAAGCTCTGATTGCTGCCAGATGTCGTTACATTTTTAGAAGTGAAATTTCGCTGCGGAACGAAACCACTTTATCCCTGCTGTATACAATATATACCCAAATATAAATACATATAAATCAATATTTTCTTTGGACATATAAATCAATAAAAGAAACTTTCTAAATCTAACTTGTACTGATACAATCATGTATTTTGTTCTTGTACCACTGATAGTGGTGAAATGGGAATAAAGATAGGTAAAATTTCTATTGAATTGTACTATTATAAAGTAAGGTAGTGGATCAAAATATATGCGGTTTTAAATGAGCATACGAATCCTGGTCAAGAACTGGATGATTGTGAAGTATGATAACAAGTACGATTTGCTGTCAGTCATCTACCATTTAAGTAGCTCACTGTTTGCAAAATGTCACACCTCAGATGAACACGATGTCAAACAATATCTATCAACTTTCTGAATAAAACTATGGGGAAAGGTAGAAAAACATTTTCATCACTAGTATACTTTATCAGACTTCCTAATGTTCCTTAGGTTCAGGATTAGAAGACACTACTAGTCCCTCTAACCAAGGGAGATAACCGGATGCTGTGAATGTGAGTATGATGGGTTACTAACGAAGAAAACGAGGATCATCCCAAAAGCAGGAAGTTGGTGTGAAACTGTAATGCAAACGACTTGAAGACAGTTTGATCTTCTGTAGGCTGTTTTGTATGTCATCATGGAATCTCCACCATGTGAATAGATTAATTTTGGCGCAGTTGTTTCTTCTAAAAGTACGAAAGTTAAACTTCACTTCGGGTAGCCGGGCCATTATCAAACTTGTTCGTTGGGAGTTGATGTCATGACTAGTAGACTAGGATGCTTATATTCACTGCAGGTAGCCAGGTCATCATAAGCAGAGTCGTTGGTAGTTGATGTCGACACAGAAAAAGTCAACGGCTGGTTGTAGTTCTTATTGTTACTGACAGACTGGGAAGATAATCTTCAGGCAGGTAGCAAGGCAACCAGACTAATGGGACATCAAATATCTAAAACCACTATCTGAATTTCCCGTTTGCTTTTTATGATGATACTTATCCATTCCAGAGAATATTTGCAAAAGGTTACTCATGTTTTCGTAACATTTCCAAACCTTGAAAATAAATTTAATTTGAGTATTGAAATAGATTACTAAAATAGCAAGCTAAGCTTCCTTGCCGGTAGACAGTACATCATCAACAGAGCCGTAGGAAGCTGTCTCCACAGAACGACTGGACAGGTAGACAGGTAGACAGGTAGACAGGCCACCAGGAAAGAGAGATATTACATTTGTAAAATACTATCCTAGTATATCTGATTGGCCTTTGGATCGATAGTCATACTTTCAAGAGATTTGTTTCAAAATGGTGGTAGTATCAATGTCCAACTCTTCATAGAGAGGTTCGCTAAGTTGAGTAAGTAGACGAGATAGTTTTGAAACCTATTGTCCAAAATGAATCATGAATTATTGTACTTGATAGAGTCAAATTACTATGAGTGTCTGCCATGAGATGTATTATAGTTTCCACTCTAATAAATTATGAGTTATATCAATGTGGTTAGAACTAACATAAAAACCAACATGTACACAATATCGTATATGTAACTTCAAAATATTCTGGTTTTCATTTAATGATGCATATGCTCGCTGCTTCGTTCATTTCCAAATAGGAAATATGAATCTTCTTCGTATTGTCTCTGTGCGTCAGTGCAAAGCTTCCGATGCTTAAGCATTTAACCATAACACTTTACAATAATTTTTCTTAAATGAATGTTGTTGTAAAACAAAACTATTTTATAATATCATACATAGGGTGATATCATTCATATGGCGATAGAATCAAACAGTTTGCTCATTTCCTGACCAATCAGCATCAATGTCGATGATGATGCGGGGATGCAATATTTTTAGAAAAGGGAGGAATTTATTTGATAGAGTGTAAAACAAGTTGATAAACGTAATAACAGTTTAAAAAAAATGAAAACTGAGTCTTCCAAAATGTTTTAGGTTAAATCATCCAGATATGTTTGTCAGGTTTTGAAATATTTGAAATGTGTTTTATTGGTAATACTAGTGCCAAAATTAATTGCATTTCTGATAATGATTATGATACCATAATTATGACGTAATGATGAAAGAACTTGAAATGTCGGTGATTGCTTCTATTGATCCATTTTCTAATTCCAATGGTGAATAACTTACGCTGTCGCTTTTACACAGCTGAATTAATGCCTAGGTCACCAAAACTGGTCGTCTTGATAAATAGGTGACAAATATAACGATTATTTATTGAATTTTAAATATTGAGCTCAAATCTTAACAGGCAGAAGTTTGACTTCTTTGAGAGGCATTTAGAAGTTGGTGAGATGAATAGAAGACAAGTTATATGGATTTACAACTTCTTTATTGCAGGATTGCGACGTCGTCGCCTGAGAAACAGAATGTTCTATGTCCACTTTTCGTGAAAATTGATTGTTATTTCGTTTTTGTTAATTAGAAGTCTTTCTTCATGATTAAATAACAATTTAAAGTCCATATCTTAAACCTAAGTACATTTTTAAAACATTGTGTGGTTCTAGGTCCTATATAAAACAAGAAAGCTTAAGTGTCAAACTTTCAAACAGTTATATCTCAAAACTTTGTAAAATGGAGATAGAACCTTCTGTTTCTAGGGCGACGACGTGATAAGGCAGAAGTTTCAAAATTTGTGAATCTGAGCATCGTCACCATAAACACCTAATCTCCTTTCATGTTATTCATTCCCCAAGTTCGGAGCGAAATATGAAGACATGTACAATCCTTTAAGGTTGGTTGAGATATTGCACTTGCAAGTTTAACGTACAAGTTTCAACGCTGACAATTGTAAAGTGTCGCCGTAACCTTGAAGATATTGTCAAGGTCCTCCACGTCGACTCGGCCCTGTCTCGTCCAAGGAAGACGAGTACAATATAAGGATAAAATCTAGTGAGCGGTTCTTGAGATAACACACCGACGAGTTTTGAATAGAAGATGCATTGCTGAATGATTTATCATGTCAAGGTCATTCGGCTTGACAAGCCCTGCAGCTGAGTCTTCTTTTAGAATAGCTTCGTCTTAGGTATGGTTATAACTCAAAGCATTTTTCTTCGTATTTCTATGGGTTTTCTAAATTTAGCTTATAGAGACACCACATTTGTAGCACATCTTTTTAAACTGTTTGTTAATTTATGTAAACAGAAACACTGCTTTATAAGAATACGGCTTTTACAATGATAATGGTTGAGGGGTTGTATCGTCAACGAACGCGGAAGTTTGGCATTCAATTCTAAGCTTAACAGAAGAGTGCTGTGAACTGCTGCTAGTTGGAGGAATATAACGCTAACGGCAAAATTGGAATTGGCTGTTATCAGAATAACCTGCAAAAAGGTAACTATAAGGAAAGCAAGGTGATTTTAACATTCTTTAATAACATAAAACCACGATGTCGTAAGTTTTCTCTGAACATATGTTTGTAAAACCTAAAACTAATCCATGATTTGCGATCCATTCATTGTTTACAAGGAAGAGAAACTAAAAACTGTATACTTTATTAATCATGATAAAATACAGTTTGAATCAAACGACGCATGTAAATGATTTTAAGTTTTCAAAGATGCCGTTTGATGATGGAATACCAAAAAACAAATGACTAACGTTTTCCAACAAAAAGTGTGTTTTAATAGTACGCTGAAACCAACAATCATACTTAGTTGAAGAAGAAAAACACGTGGTAGTCTTGATCTGCATGTCCGAGGGGTGGTCACTGGTCAGCTGTAGAGTATCAAAGATTAGTGACCGATGACTGCTGAGTTAACCTATAATGTTTCTTGCGACAACACCAAGTACCTAAGTATGACATCATTTGAACGTTTAAAAAGACCACAAATTAAAACTAAAACATACTTAGCACAATTCTGTAGTGGTTAGCGCGCTAGCTTCTTTCGCCATTAGCCCGGGTTCAAATAAAGGTGAAGACACCATAACTTTCTCGAAATCGGCTTTAAACTGTCTAGTGTTCCTTCATCAAAATTGAACTCAGTCCACCCAGATGCACAATAGGGTACCTAAATAGGGGATAAACGGACATATATACGGACGTAAGTAGCTGTCTCAAAGTACGATAGCGTTGTTTTTATCATCTTTATCATTATCATCATCAACATGATTATTGATATTATTATTATTATCATCATCATTATTATTATTATTCAAATGAAGTGTGATCTAAAAGACAATTGCAAGCGTCAAAGAATAGATCCTTACTAAATCAAGGCTTAAAACAACAGAAATAGTAATCTATGTATCTAAAAATTCCAAATTGCACCTCACTGATACTAAAAGCCTTTGTGAAATAGTTGTTTATATTCTTTTTTTTTTCAGAATTGAAGCAATAAGATTTTTTATCTCTACTTTCATTTTTTTCAAATCGTTTAATAGCACATTTGGTCATCCCCTGCCATTTCCGTTCCGTTTCTCGTGATTTGTTGTGAAAAAGATCCCACTCTTCTATTTTTGAGTCGTAAGCGCCCCTCCATTCATACTTGAAGGCTGTAACTCGTACTGCGTGCAGTCATCAAAGTAAACTGAAATTCCTTTTTTTCAAAATTAAGAGATATTAAGATATAAAGAAATGAGACCATTTCCTTTCGACCAATCTAAATTTTAATTACGTATTTAGACGGTTGCCTACGATGCTAAAAGCTGAAACAACTGCTTTCTTGGCTATCTTAACTCTGAAACAATGATATTGAGCCAAAGGGAATTACATAATTAATGAGTTGATTACATTGCTATCAATAGAATCTATTTTTACTTTTCACATTTTCTTATAGGGACCGATCAACACACGTGGTCTCATTATGTCGTGCTAGTTGAAGGTAGAGAAAATAAAGCGTTGTGACGTGAGAATCAGAGCTGTCTCCTAAGTGGAACATAAAGCTTTCATGATTGCTTTGTCTCCTTAAAGTCGTCTCGGCAAAAGAATATGAGATGGACTTTGGGAGTAAACAGGCATTAGTCGATCTGCTTACAAGCAATAGATAACGAATGTCGTCAGTTTTGTGCGGCCCGTACCTATTACGTTTTAATGGTCATTTTGATGCGTGAAATTAGTGCAAGTACAGTTGTATACATTCGTATTCTTCTGTTTGGAAAGCAAAGACCGACCAGCCCTTTTGCATATAGAAATCAACACGTCTACTTTGGGGAATGAAATGATAATACCCCATTCCTGCACATGTAGTTGAAATAACGATGTGTGTGATATCAAAGACTGTGTTCAAGTGTAGCATCACACATTGTATTTAAGAGAGCTTGCCAAGATTTGTCGACTGGTAACATTCTCAAATACTTTTATGATTAGATAAATACAAATTGTTTTGTCCCTCATGAAAGATAAAACCTTCTGAAGATGCATAGGAAGGATAACCACCTAATTTCCATTTGCTATCTGTACGCCGGAAGAACTTGAGCTCTTGATTTCAACAGTGTAATCTTTTCTGACTTTGAATTTGATGTTGTTTTTTGTGTCAATTTAAAAAAAGGATAAATGCCTTTAACTTCATATATCTGAAGGACCAGAAAACTAATATTTGTAATTACCGATGATGTCAGCAGAAGTTGTGTCGGTGATGAAGTGATTGTTGATAACTCTATCAGGGTTGTTGCAAGCATAGGTTGTGTCGGTGATGAAGTGTTACTTGTTTATAACTATATGAGGGTTAATGCAAGCATAGGTTGTGTCGGGATGAAGTGTTAATTGTTGATAACTATATGAGGGTTGTTGCAAGCATAGGTTGTGTCGGTGATGAAGTGTTACTTGTTGATAACTATATGAGGGTTAATGCCAGGATAAGCTGTGTCGGTAATGATCTGTCTAATTTATAACTATATGCATAAATGATGACAGTCTTGGCTGTGTCGGTGATTATGTGTTACTTGTTGATAACTGTATGGAGGATGATGGCGGTGATGCTAACAATAACAAACCATGGGATGGGGGATAGTAGTACGGTTTCGAGTGAGTTTGAATCATAAACTCGCAGTGAAATGCGTCAAGCTCAATAATATTTTACGGAAAAACTTAATTCTAAGGATGTACAATGTATGTATGTATGTGTTTATGTATGTATTAATGTATGTCTGTGTGTTTATGTAGGTATGCATTTACACGTATGTATGTGTGCATGTATCAATCTATATTCGGTTATGTAAGTGAGCAGCCACTTGTTTATGTGTCGACATGCTCAATAGAACGTGTTTAATTAGACCGTGTTATTCACAAGGACACGACTTACATTAATGTCTATGTACAAACACGACTCCATGCCTGGGGTTATCTATCTACAGGTATGCGATCAGTTCATCCGCTAATCGATAACCCCTCACTAATCATTAGCTTTGATAAACCCAGCACAATCTTCCATCCACAGCGATGGCGCTAGTCTCATATGTATTGCTATGCGTGTCCCTGAGATGGCAGTGTGTATCGACCTTTTCTACCTTTAGCCAACACTGTGGCTAAACCTCCTCCACTACCTCACTGACAACTCACGTCTCCTCCTTCGTAAACCTTCTTGTCAAATGCCATCTGATTGGTCGCTGGGCTCCCAAGACTGTAATTGATTGGTTATATTTTCTCTGTTTTAGCGCCACTGGTCAATCCTGATGAAAGAGAAATCTGCAAAGCGGTGCGCACGTGACTGTGTTTCTCTGGTAGAAGCCAGAACCAATTAGAGAAGAATACTTGAAGGCATAAGGAGCCGACGGAGTATAGTAAAGACGCGTGTTTATAGTTCCTACCAGCTGCTCGTCTGTGTGTCCGTCCGGCTGTGCGTGTGTCCATGCACCGTGATGTGGGTGTGTCCTGTCACTAACAGGACCCCCCAGGATGTGTGTCTCTGCGACTATCAGTCTTGGATTAGTCCTCGTTACCTGTGTGTTAAAGCTGTCCCTAATAACAGCCACGGAAGACATCACTATTGGATACCTCACAACCGCCAAGGTACCGCCGGGTACCTTTGTGCGTGACATGCAGGGACGGTTAATATCAGGTGCCATCACATATGCCATAAATCGACTCAACACGGAAGAGTTTATACCTGGGTACAGATTTCGGCTCATTTGGAACGACACCCACGCCGATACCCTTGTGTCCACCCTCAGTCTGGCGCAGCAGTGGAGAGAGGGGGCTGTGGCCTTCTTCGGACCCGAGGGAAGCTGCACTGTCGAGGCCAGGGTGGCTGCTGCTTTTAATCTGCCGCTCATCTCTTACGTAAGTATACATGTATAAGTTAGCAGTGTCAAATAAAATATCAGCACACTGTATCTTTAGAATATCGATTATGTTGGTAGAAAAAAATTATGACATCCTTTCTCCCCTATAAAACAAATTTATTCCGAAACTATTTTAAAAAGTGGAGAATAATCAAGATAATAAATACTTTCGTGTTTCATTTAAACAATTCATTTCCCCAAGTATTTCAATTTTGCTTTTCACAAATCAGGCAAAAACGATAATTTATATGCTGATAAATACTTTATTCTGGTCAGGGAGTTAATCAGCCAAAAGAGATCTTTAGTAGTTTCATTATCCGTTCTGCACACATGGCATCATGTAGCTTTATATTTCGGGAAAAATAGCGAATGTTAATAACTTTTTCATTGTGAATTATCATATTCTTCTTCTTTCTTTTCATGTTGTAAATGCATCATTCTAAATGGTTCACATTTTTATATTAATTTGTATTTCTTCGATTTGTAAATCTTATGTCAGAGATTATTAAAAATCTAAGTTAATATATCTTCATTAATGTTTTCGTCCATTTCATCTCTCGCGTGATACCCTATAATCCATCTTCCGCATCTGTTCTTTAATAATCGATGCGAATAGTCATTCATAGCCTGGTGTAAACGTTCCAGTCCGCCTGTGCACGCCAGCTGTTGGAGAAAATGAGAGCGAGAACTCGCCCAAACGGAGCTTGGCGGAAATAAATGTCTTTATCTATATTCGGTTCTTTACAATAACTAAAGCCACTATCTTATTCAGCTCTTTCCCAACGGTGGTTCACATTATACCGTTGTTTTATTTCTATATGTACCTATACAATAACTTAGCTTGTCAGTTGCACTTTTAGCTGTAATACACTCTCCATATATCCTTGATGACAACTACGATGACTAGTTCATACATCTGTGTCTCTTTAGTCTAACAAAATGTTCGTTTGTCAACAAAAATATTTCAATGCTATATCTTTGTGACCATTAGTTTTTGCATAAACGCGTTTCAGACATATTTACTTTCGTTTTGTGTATATGTGGAATTTATTTGGTATTCATATTTCACTTACAATAACTCTCACTATGCTCAAACTGGAATGCATGCCATACATATTATTTTTTCATGATAAACTTTTTTATCAGTCAATTTGCTGAGTGTATATTGTATTATTACTAAAAGCTAAGCTTCTCATTGTCAGGGTTGTCACGTTTTAATGGTTCGTTTTACTTAAGAAATATTTAGTTCAATTGCTAATCATAAAATTACGAAGTAAAATACTGTGCCGTTATGTATAACGATATGCATTTGTTTGGCAAATAGAGAATATGACCTGTCTTGGTGAACAACAAGTGACAGGGTCTCCTTAAAGCAGCAGGGACGGAGAACGAGACATGTGTTTAGGATCAATGTCGCAGTGGAGGCTGTTGTGCATAAAACACTTTCACTTCTGTCTTGAGCGAGATGACTTCTCTGCGTATCGACTGCAAAACACTCATTAGTTATACGATTGTTATGTACGTTTGATACATACAAAGATCATTAGACTGAATACTCAGAATAAGATAAACACATACACATGATAATCTGAACGAATACTCCGCTTTTGCATGAAAAGACGAACGACAATGAGACAGTTTTGTGCATGGAGGCGAATTGCACCGAAGTTAAGGTTTGACGACTTCATGTTTTCCTGCAAACAGTATCAGTGCTCCTCTCATGCATTTATTCACTAAATATACTGTGTCGTTTCTTCAAACTTAGCAGCTTAGCCTTCTTTTTTTCTTACTAAGTAAGTCCACGACAAGTTAGATTTTGATATGTCTGTATTCAAGAGATCAGATACTTCTTCATCTTGCTTCACCTTTCCATGCCCCGTGGCGCTACCGATATGTCGCTGATCATTTCAACTGTCAAGCAACAGGGAAACCTAAAGTTCAAAACGGAAAGATTGATTGGAAAATCTCTGGCGTTTTTCCTTTTTGTCTGGCTTCAAAGCGGTTCAGATTGAGCAGAGCAGTAATACAGCCCTTGGAGGCGGAACTATTGTCATCGTTACTGCAAAGCGGATTGCATGAATATTGCACTATTCATAATACAATTTCGAACGATGATAAATGATCTTATTTTTCGCCATAGAATATTTCTATTGCACGTAAATGCTTTTGAGATGAATAAAGCTGCATACCGGCAAAAGGTTCTCAAGATCGATTTGTCTTACCTTAATGATAGTTTTATACGTCATTACCGGTACCAACACCGATCATTGTATAAATTGACAATCTGTTAATCATCATTTTCATCTTGTTTAATAGAAATGGGCAGAACTATTTATGAATTCAAACGAGCACTAGATAACTATAATAATGCTAAACTAGTCATTATATTTGTCTAGGATTATCACGTTTTTATCTGAATTAATAACAAAGATTTCTTGGAAGGTGATCGTTGATTGATCTGAAAGCTCGGGACCTTCGTGGCGGCACATGCACATGCGAAAAATCGGTAACGCAATTTAACGACAATAAAGAAATGTATGTTTCTGTGCTAAGAAATCCTGATCTGAATGAGAAAATATTGGAATAACGTCCATGTGCCTCTTGAAACTATCTTAAAACTACACAGAGAAAGACCGGAAGAATCGCAGTGCCAGACAGCGACGACTCAAATTGTAAGGGGGGTGTCAGAGTTGAGAGCATCATGGTAAACCATTACGTTACCTAATCCATTAGAATACGTTCAAACACAATTTTTTAAATCTTCTTATTTGTGGATTAATGAAAGCACTAGATTAGTTACTAGATCAGGTAAACGGTGACCACCGATCCGAAATTAATCAAAAGATTATTTGGTGGTCATTTAACATACCAGTTTCATTTAAACATAAAGTAACATGCACTTATATACGCACATTGATCTATAATTAATTTAGTTAAAACTATGTTTTTCTCACCTCTACGTACTATTGTAAAAGTACCCATCACAGTTATCAGCTGTTATGATATATGATGTGTTCGTAATTTAGTGAGTTTTAAGATTTTCTCTGCTCTGATTTGAGACAGATATCTTGTTCTAAGAGGATCAAAGTTTATCCTTTAGCGAGGCCCCACGAGAGTTTTAGACGAATGTTTCTGAAATAAATTAGTCCTAGGATGCTAAAATGATCAGAATAACATCGTCGCAGTATTACTTACGCTTAACCCCGTTGAAGCATGTACGTGCGAAGGTGTCCTCCCTCAAATCGTCTTCCCTCAATATTCTCTTCAGAAATAATAAAGCTATGGAGAACAAATTTCAGAATAATGTCATTGTAAAATGGGGACTTACGAAACGTAATTTTCCTTGTCCCCATAAAACATTGGCTTTGCAGGATTAGATACTTAACTTCAAAGGGTGCTATGATACATTGTTTGATCCGGTCATAACAGTCCTTTGATCATTAAGCAAACGAGTCTTCATTGAATGTCTAACGAATATATCATAAGTGAAGGAAAATATTA
This sequence comes from Phorcus lineatus, assembly GCA_921293015.1. NCBI lineage: Eukaryota > Metazoa > Mollusca > Gastropoda > Trochida > Trochidae > Phorcus > Phorcus lineatus. The sequence goes on along the minus strand of OV121082.1, from coordinate 59,914 downwards.
TATATTAATCAAATCAGTAGCAATTGCTTCAGCGAAACAGCAGCAAATGGCGTAAACGAAAATATTGCATCTTTTTATCGTACAGTTGCCGGTGGGTCTTTCACAAAGGCAGAAGGATGCTGGGTAGTGATATAATAGGGTGAAGGTATTTCAAGAAGATTTCACGTGCGACGTATCTCTTCTAAGTCCATTTTGAAATTCGTTTAGAAATAGAAACTCAATAGAATGGTGCAATATTGTTTTGACATACTTGGCCACCAAATAGCAATTGCATGTCTAGTTACATTTTCTTACTTCTTAAATATCACACTTAACTCTTCAATCTCAGATGGTAAGAAGCAAAAGCCAATTGCACTAATTTTCCTTTTTTGGAAGAGGTTAGTTTCTAAAATATCCATTGTATACCTAAAGGGATGACATAATTAAAAATCTGATGACAAATATTTGATCGTTATCTCTCTACAGTATGTTTAAAATGCCTGGTAAATTCTCTTTCATATATTTCAGATTGTGTTTCTTTTCTGATGCATTGTTTTCGTATAAAGTGACAGTTCTTGGCAGACAAACGCTTATTTAGTTCGTTAAAGTGTGTTTATTTTGGATTATTATCAAAAGATATCTTTATCTCACAATTACCAGAGTCCAAGACTATTAATGTAGTATTTATCAGAATAACGAAAGACTGGACTGTAAGGCGCACAAATCATCCGATGTAGTCTTTGATCGTAATTGGAAATATGAGACTTTTATACTTAATGTAAGTGACGCCTTCTCGTTAATGACAGACGTGGCAATGAAATATCTTACAGGAGCACGCAATGTCCGGAGATAAACATCAACAACGTTGTCGCTTAGTAATGATCGTAGATGAGGATTTCACTGGTGCACTGTGAAACCGACGTCCTTGCAAGTATTTGTACCTTTCAGTTAGCAGCACGTTGCAATTGCTTGTTTTTATAAAATCAATTGTTGATGTTTAGTGTTCATGGTGAAAACCTGGGTAACAAACTATGGATTCTTTCGTCACATGTATAAATCAATGGAGATCGCAGATACATTACATCACATTACTCTTAGTCTATATGACAAATATGTTCTACATCAGGCCTGACAACGTTATAAGAAGTTCTATTTCCATGAAGATTCAGTTAGATTGGTCAACACCTAGTAGATTGTCCTGCTTTGGCGAAATGTATGCTGGACTTCAATAAGCCGATGTCAATTCTTGTTATTGCTGACTACGCACATGACACCCTGTAACACTGGAACTTTCGGAACGAGCCAATGTATAACTAATAGTCACCTTGTAGTTAATTGAATAGACCTTTAGTCATGTTTACTATATATATATATATATATATATATATATAAGAAAGAGTAAACATCGGATGGTTCTGACTGGATCAATCTTCTTTAATACAATACGATGAATTCATTTCGACCAGTGTATCGGTCTTTTCAAGTATGTTTGACAAATGAAAGTATACACATATTTATAATATGAACAAAACAACAAATTCATACATTCATATATGTGAATGGGTAATTGGTTAATCAGTCATTCGTTGCCAATCACGTAATAATTGCCCCAAGCACCCCTAATTGGGTGTGACTCGAACACAATGGGGTTGATGATTCTGCAATGTTACATTAATCACTGATGAGACCGAGAAGTGCAATTAAACACTCATGATCCAATATATCACAATAGTAATCGCTTCCTTATGTGAGCTAACAGTTCAATGATGGAGAAAACTTGTTGATAAAAAATGTCTCTTTTGTTTCAAGAGTAATGGTTGTATTTTCTGACTTTGCATAAACTTTGTAGAAAGGAAAGATAGCAAAATTTCCATTATTGCAATTCGCAATGTGTTTACTTATTTTCAGATGGCGGAGGTTAGGGTCTTTAATTTGTTGTTTGTGAACCCGGACTCGTGCTTGTAGGTTACTAGTTTGCCCTATGTATGTTAGTTTGCATTTGGGGCAGAGAATTGCATAAATTATTTTTTTTGATCTGCAATTCATTGTGTGCTTAACTTGAAAGGATTCCCCTTTCTCAAATTTGAAGTTTTTGCCTTCCATAATGATAGGGCAGGTACCGCATCTTTTATCCTGGCATTTTGTAACTTCAGTTTCAGTGTTATAAGTACTGAATTTTGCTCTAGTCAGTAACCTTTTCAAGTTATTTGGTTGCCTTTTGCTTTTAATTATGGTATGTTTTTCAAGCATATCTTTTAGCTTTTTATCTTGGGTTAAGAGACTTAGGTTATTCTTAATTATAGGGAACATATTTGGATTGTGGGTACTAACAAATGTTATAGTACGTTTTTGTTCTAATTTTTCTTTGGGTTTTCGCAATTCCAATATGATGTGGTTGGTTGCCTTTTCAATACCTTTGTCAATCATATTTTTGGGGAAGGCCCGTTTTTGCAGAGCATCTTTTAATTATTCTAACCTTTGTTGCCGTAACCTCTCATCCTTAATATATACGATCTTTGAAGGCAAGAGTGAAAATTAACACTTTCCCCTTTTCATAGAAACTTCACTGACACGAGGAAAATGTTTCAGTAATGTTAACCACTCTCTTCATTTGTTTCTTACCATGTCTATACCGACCCTTCAATTTTTCCTGGTGTCATTATTGACAAGTTGTTCCAGTAGGTTAGAAAAGGTACCCGACTTTAAAGCTTTTGTAATGTATTCGAAAAAAAAACCATTTACCACTTAGCACTCGTCGCTCCTGCGTCCAAGTCGATTGAAGGTACTCCTGGCTGCAAATGAAAAGAAATAGTATCTGCAATCATTTAGGTCTGTCGTTTTGAATTGGCAATGATCGGAAAACCGACTATAAAAAAATGTCATGAAAACATTTATATCGGCGATCATTTCAAGTTATGATGATATAGATTTGCTGGAATCCTGAGAGCGTCGTGTTCTCTATCCCTATTTCTGCCAAGTGTTTGTACCACCAGCAATCTGCGTACCACTTACTGCAGAGGAGACCAGTTTACAAGATTTAGTATCATCGGATTTAGTAACCATGATAAATTCATAGGCTGTTTAGATCATCTAAACAACAGCTTTTGATATGATATCTGTGGATACCTCCATATAACTGATAATTATGACAGGACCCCAGCTCCTTGACCCATCATGATCTGCATACTTTACGAGTATATTATGTCTTTGGGAGCAAAGGTACCTACCGAAAGCCCCATTCTACCTGATGTCAGGAGAGACGAAATAGGAGATGTTTCGAAAAACTCTCATGGAATGATCCGAGACACTAAGGAGATAATTATTTCGTGGTGGATTGAAATATTTCACTGAAAACTCTGATTAAAAACATCTAAGTCTGAAGTGTTTGTTGCCAAATAAAAACCTTGCCCACGGCCATTGCCACGACTTTATTGTTTCTGTTAGTAGACATCTCTCATGCTTGTGAACATTAGATGAACGGTTTTATCACTCCTGTTGTTTACATGCTTTATTTATACAAGTTTTATGTTTGTATTCGCGACACAGAATAGAGTCGGATGTGTTAATGATATAAGATTTATTCGGATCCTTAGATAAATATATACATCTGTCTTTTTTCTATTTGTGTTTTAAATTCCATTTTCCAGTTCTTACAAAACAAAATTGATTAATTAAATCTCCTGATTGAATCTTGATGACTGGTATATCATAGTACACTGTTTTTGAAACACAGTACACGACTTTGGTTTTTGTGTAAGTTTGTGGTGAAGAATTGGTAAATAAGGATTTGGATGTTACAAAACATTTCCACAATATTTCAATGGCACCGAAAGGAAAAATGCAACAGTCTGTAAGATGAATATTTCAAATATTTGCGGCTTAACATGTTCTTCAGGGATTTAGAATCTTCCGATAGTTATGAACCGTTTTGAGATCCGCAAGGGTTACTCAGTTTTTATGACTTTTTGTGTTTCATAGAATCAGCCGGTTGTCACAGGGGGATGAATTTAATTGAGTTGTCAATAGAAGTTTTGAGAAGAAACTATAGAATTTCGTGAAGAAATATATGTCCACGAATCTATAGCATATGTTATTGAATGTTAAAGATATGTCCGTGAGTATTACATATTTGACATATGAATGTTTAAGATATGCTTATGAATGTCCGTGAATGGTCAAGATATTTCCATCGATATTCAACGTCACTAGCGCAAACAAATATATACAGCAATGCACAGATAATGCATATCTATCAATATGAATAACGATCCTCACTCTGGTTATCTAACTTATAAGTTAAATAAGTTATTTAGAAAATAATGTAATTTATCTAGGTTTTACATGTGATTCTAAAAGATCGGATTATTTTATGCAACATTGCGTTAAATCCGCAAGAACTACAATATCGAAAACATTTAAGGTCTGTTTACATACAGATACGCGATAACGGCATCCGCTACGGTAAATCCAATAACAACAGACATATGTTTATGAAATCGATCCAGTTTTAAGATTGCTTTGATAAACAAATGTTCATCATGTGTGCTACTTCACATCTGCAGTCTTACTTTATAACCGTTTTCAAATCTCCTTTTTTCTTTCATTTTGTGCACAGCTGACACTATTTTTTTCTCACCTCCAAGCCGATCTCGGCCGTCTTAACTTTTTCATTATTGATTACAGGTCACTAGTAAATAATATTATGTATTTCATTGCATCGATAGAACGCTCAAGTGCTTTTCTATGTACCCATTTTACTTAGAACAGCCAGATCTAACCTTTTAGATATGTTCATGAATGTTTCAGATGTGTTCATGAATGTGTCAGATATGTTCACGAATGTTTCAGATATGTTCACGAATGTTTAAGATATGTTCATCGTATGTGACCTTGTACTTTGAATGCTTAGTCTACAGTGGAGATCTTTAGCCGGATAGGAGACTGGCCCTGGACTAGGTTACGTTCTTGTGTGAAACCACAACTTTAACAATCCCCTGTTAATAGCTTGTTCCATGTAAGATAAACTACTTTTTGAAGCAGCCATATGTGAACTGTTTCCCTCAAGATTTGCTGACATTTTACCGTGAAATAACTAAACATTTAGTTAGTAATAAACACAACAACCATTATCCCATACTAATAGACTCCAATTCATTCCAAGCGAAGTGAGTTTCCTTCATATATTGTTGTTCTTCATCTTCTCGTGCTGGTAACAATATGGCCGGTAAACCAGGGTTTTGCATAACTCTCTTATATTTTATGAAGGGAATAATTTTGTTAAGTAATCGTTATTGATATACTTCGAAGATACCGCGAAGAATGTATAAATAAAGTTGCCTTAAAACAGTATTTTCAGTTACCCCTGCTTATGATCGAATTACACAAAATTGAAATCTTTAATTATTGCTGCTTTATGTTTGTCTGTAGTAACATATTAAGGGCAAAGCAGGGGAAATGACTGAACACGAAGCGAATTAATCACAACGTTTGTCCATCCTATGGGGTATTTGGAAGAATGTTTGAACTGCCAATTTAGAGATTAAAATACTGTTTGCTTATCACCCCGTGAAGTTTCTGCAAATTCAATGAGACAGTCTCACAGTGTAGACTGGATAGGTCTGTTCGTCATCAAGTCATTATAAATGAGCACCTTGTAGACATTAGCATGTACTCGACTGTCCTATCCGCCGATGATCTGGGATCAGACACTAGCTGCAGGCTTAATGTTCACCATGATTAGAGATGATGGCCAATTAGAGAAGTAGACCGCGCTCACTCAGACTTGAAAACCTTACGTCACGTGCTAGCGCAGGCTTCTGAGAACTTTGATATACCACTTTAATGCTTCAGCGTAGGTGTGTTCTACATTTCTGCCTCGCAGTTGAGCTCAGTATAAAGGCGTCCTCCCATGAAGTAACCATTAGACAGTTTGAAGGACCTCGTATTGAGGCTATTACAATTATAACAAATATGAGCTGGTATCTACTTTTTCATCATATTATTTAGTTAACACCATTCATATTGTAAGCGACATACTGATGCCAATAACAATCTCAAAATCAATAACAATATCAATAACATTTTGAATTTTTTCAGACTCAAATTGCTCAACTTGATCACCATTCTTAAAATAAAACAGGATGTTATCGTGATAACTAAAAATTATAATGGTAGATAAGTTGATAAGATAGTTGTACACTGTTTACAAACCTTACATTTCTTTTGTTCGTTTTACTTGAATCACTGAAAAGCATTACGACATATGACTGAAGGACACATGATATTGAGTACGTGATTGGTATCCTAGTAAGCGGTGTTGTTTTGAAGTCGTGTTTATCAGGAGTTCATGTTATTCAATATAAGCAAACTTATCGTCTGTAAAGACGAGGCATCAATTAGCTGGACAATTGCGACTTTATTGCCAAAGTCACTTATTTCTAAGTGTCAATGCAAAACGTTTGTTGTTCGAAAGCCATATTAGATTTTACTTCTCTGGACGATATCAACTTTATATCGCCAAAGTAAAACGTGACGACTATTGGTTAAAAGAAACAAGGCACATAAATGAATTCCTTTTAAACGTAGGGGTGTCTTGTCTGCCTGTTTGAGTATGTGGTATGTAGTATGTGCCATGTGGAACTGCTAAAGTTTCTATTGATAAAAAGGTGCCGGGTATGCAAGTATATGTCTACAGTATGTGCCATGTAGAACTGCTCAAGTTTCTATTGATAAAAAGGTGCCGGGTATGCTTGTTTATGTGTACATTATGTGGCTGCTATAGATCTTATTGTAAAGGGAGTTGCCTGGAATGCCTCTATATGTACCATATGTAAAACTGCTATCGGTTCTATTACAACATTACGGGTACACGGTACGCCGTCTTATTTTTGCGTCATATAGAACTTCTATAGGTTCCATTACAACTATAAGTACACGGTACGCCGGTGTATTTTTGCGTCATGTACATCTGCTATATGTTCAATTACAACAACGGGTACACGGTACGCAGGTATTTTTCTCTGTCATGTAGATCTGCTATATATTCCATTACAACGGGTACACGGTAAGCCGGTATGTTTCTGTTTCATGTAGATCTGCTATATGTCCCATTACAACCACGGGTACACGATACGCAGGTGTGTTTCTCTGTCATGTAGATCTACTATATGTCCCATTACAACCACGGGTACACGGTACGCCGGTATGTTTCTGTGTCATGTAGATCTGCTATATGTCCCATTACAACAACGGGTGCACGGTACGCCGGTATGTTTCTGTGTCATGTAGATCTGCTATATGTCCCATTACAACAACGGGTACACGGTACGCCGGTATGTTTCTGTGTCATGTAGATCTACTATATGTCCCATTACAACAACGGGTACACGGTACGCCGGTATGTTTCTGTGTCATGTAAATCTACTATATGTCCCATTACAACAACGGGTACACGGTACGCCGGTATGTTTCTCTGTCATGTAGATCTGCTATATGTCCCATTACAACAACGGGTACACGGTACGCCGGTATGTTTCTGTGTCATGTAGATCTGCTATATGTCCCATTACAACAACGGGTACACGGTACGCCGGTATGTTTCTGTGTCATGTAGATCTACTATATGTCCCATTACAACAACGGGTACACGGTACGCCGGTATGTTTCTGTGTCATGTAGATCTGCTATATGTCCCATTACAACAACGGGTACACGGTACGCCGGTATGTTTCTGTTTCATGTAGATCTGCTATATGTCCCATTACAACAACGGGTACACGATACGCAGGTGTGTTTCTGTGTCATGTAGATCTGCTATATGTCCCATTACAACCACGGGTACACGGTACGCCGGTATGTTTCTGTTTCATGTAGATCTGCTATATGTCCCATTACAACAACGGGTACACGATACGCAGGTGTGTTTCTGTGTCATGTAGATCTGCTATATGTCCCATTACAACAACGGGTACACGGTACGCAGGTATGTTTCTGTGTCATGTAGATCTGCTATATGTCCCATTACAACCACGGGTACACGATACGCAGGTGTGTTTCTCTGTCATGTAGATCTGCTATATGTCCCATTACAACAACGGGTACACGGTACGCCGGTATGTTTCTGTTTCATGTAGATCTGCTATATGTCCCATTACAACCACGGGTACACGATACGCAAGTATGTTTCTCTGTCATGTAGATCTGCTATATGTCCCATTACAACAACGGGTACACGGTACGCCGGTATGTTTCTGTGTCATGTAGATCTGCTCTATGTCCCATTACAACAACGGGTACACGGTACGCCGGTATGTTTCTGTGTCATGTAGATCTGCTATATGTCCCATTACAACAACGGGTACACGGTACGCCGGTATGTTTCTCTGTCATGTAGATCTGCTATATGTCCCATTACAACAACGGGTACACGGTACGCCGGTATGTTTCTGTGTCATGTAGATCTGCTATATGTCCCATTACAACAACGGGTACACGGTACGCCGGTATGTTTCTGTGTCATGTAGATCTGCTATATGTCCCATTACAACAACGGGTACAAGGTACGCCGGTATGTTTCTGTGTCATGTAGATCTGCTATATGTCCCATTACAACAACGGGTACAAGGTACGCCGGTATGTTTCTGTGTCATGTAGATCTGCTATATGTCCCATTACAACAACGGGTACACGGTACGCCGGTATGTTTCTCTGTCATGTAGATCTGCTATATGTCCCATTACAACAACGGGTACACGGTACGCCGGTATGTTTCTGTGTCATGTAGATCTACTATATGTCCCATTACAACAACGGGTACACGGTACGCCGGTATGTTTCTGTGTCATGTAGATCTACTATATGTCCCATTACAACAACGGGTACACGGTACGCCGGTATGTTTCTGTGTCATGTAAATCTACTATATGTCCCATTACAACAACGGGTACACGGTACGCCGGTATGTTTCTCTGTCATGTAGATCTGCTATATGTCCCATTACAACAACGGGTACACGGTACGCCGGTATGTTTCTGTGTCATGTAGATCTGCTATATGTCCCATTACAACAACGGGTACACGGTACGCCGGTATGTTTCTGTGTCATGTAGATCTGCTATATGTCCCATTACAACAACGGGTGCACGGTACGCCGGTATGTTTCTGTGTCATGTAGATCTGCTATATGTCCCATTACAACAACGGGTACACGGTACGCCGGTATGTTTCTGTGTCATGTAGATCTGCTATATGTCCCATTACAACAACGGGTGCACGGTACGCCGGTATGTTTCTGTTTCATGTAGATCTGCTATATGTCCCATTACAACAACGGGTACACGGTACGCCGGTATGTTTCTGTGTCATGTAGATCTGCTATATGTCCCATTACAACAACGGGTACACGGTACGCAGGTATGTTTCTCTGTCATGTAGATCTGCTATATGTCCCATTACAACAACGGGTACACGGTACGCCGGTATGTTTCTGTGTCATGTAGATCTGCTATATGTCCCATTACAACAACGGGTACACGGTACGCAAGTATGTTTCTGTGTCATGTAGATCTGCTATATGTCCCATTACAACAACGGGTACACGGTACGCCGGTATGTTTCTCTGTCATGTAGATCTGCTATATGTCCCATTACAACAACGGGTACAAGGTACGCCGGTATGTTTCTCTGTCATGTAGATCTGCTATATGTCCCATTACAACAACGGGTACACGGTACGCCGGTATGTTTCTGTGTCATGTAGATCTGCTATATGTCCCATTACAACAACGGGTACAAGGTACGCCGGTATGTTTCTGTGTCATGTAGAACTACATTACCTTGCTATCGATCTTATCACTTAACATCTGTCGCTGATCACACTCCCTTTTAAACGTTGTTTAGGGAGATTTAGTCCTTGTATAGGCTGTGTCAATAATGAGACCATTTCTTAAGTACGATAATCAGTTAAGATGCTTATTCTCTCTCCTTAATCATATGGTCGGACATTAGCGATGTTTCATCAATGATTTTCCATCACGGTTATTGATGACGAAAATGCATTTACCCACCTTGGAACAATAGATCTCGCCCTACAGACCTCTACTATGTTTTATATTCCTTTATAACACGTGTGTACCAGTATATACACATCTGTTCGTAAATAAACTACTAGGCAAAATAAAGTCTACAAATTAAAAGCAAGCGCAGATATGATAATCTGTCGATTGGTTCAAAACAGAATCATTTTCCAATTTTCTCTTAAAAAAACATCCAAATATCGGCATTTAATTTGTCCCAATACATAGAGAGAGAGAGAGAGAGAGAGAGAGAGAGAGAGAGAGAGAGAGAGAGAGAGAGAGAGAGAGAGAGAGAGAGAGAGAGAGAGAGAGAGAGAGAGATATATGAGGGGCGGTAGGCTTGTATGCCAGCTAAACGAAATCGACGAAGGTTGTTCTTGTGTTCATGACATGACCGAGTGCCGTCGCCGCAGTTACAATTCAGTTTGGGAGGTGAATCTGCCTGATGTAGCGATTTTCGGCCGCATTGTTACCCTCGGTCTTGGTCTGTCCTGTGTCTCGCCTGTATGCTGGTTGCGTAATAACAGCCTCCTGATGGTGGTTTGGCTGTAGTTGAAGGTTCTTGCCATTTGACGTTTGGAAGCCCCCCATAGTGGACATACCGATCGTTTGGTCACGTTGCGCTTGCGTAAGTCTTGGCATACTCTTGATGTTCTTTATGTTACTAAATGTCTGCTCTTTCCAACATATCATCCCAAATCATGCCTCAAACACGTTTTGCACGTGTCTGTGAATGCACCATTCCAGTGGCTTCGTTCGCTGCTATGCGATCGTGTAGAGGAAAGGATGCAGTAATACTAGCATTCCCTGCTAAGAATCAAACCCATACGAGCCCTCTTAAAGTCTACATGAAGAAAATAAAAAATAAAAGTGAAACCTATCTTGTGCCTGGGAGTGTATGAGCTTTGTGTTGTGCGATATAGTGTTTCAAAGGTGGAAGGTAATTGTGTAATCAACCATTGGACTTGTGCGATTTGATTACAAACGAATTGATCAATTGTCTTCAAAAGGAATAGAATGACAGTGCTACAAGATAATGTATGAAATACACAAATGGTATCTTATCTATGATGTATTTTTATAAGGAAAAGAAATAAAGTAAACGAATCGCAAACTGATAATCTTTAAAGTGAAAATTAAGATCATAAAAATATAGTAATTATGAAAACATGAAATAGAAGCTTCGATCTTCTTATGTATATTCGATGTTATGCAGTGTGCACGGGAGTGTAAAGCAGGATCGTGTAAAGTATTTGACAGCAGGCTGTTGACACTAATTATACTAGTACTACTAATATTTTGCAATTGCATAACGGCTAAACTAGTTTCAGTCACTTCAATTCGCTGTTCACCGACCTCTGATGGCTAAGAAACCACATGCCAGTCGAAACAAGAGAGTTTTCAGCTGGTGGTTGCATGTTGTTTAAATAAGATCATGTATTTCACAAAATGTTTCTAGAAGGGCATTCAATAGTTGTAGTTACTCATTTGGCACAAAAATATCCCTCAACTGAACGTCTCCAAATGTTCGTTCATGATGTATGGCATTCGGCTGCAGCGTGGCGTTTTGGGATTCGTTAATTCCTGAGCACAAGGTTTTGTATTGCCCAAAGGGGGTTTCTGGCAATGCTGTAAGATGTTCTACATAAGCTCAAACAACAATTGTTGGTCTTAAAAAATTGCTTTAGATCATAGGACATATTGTCCACATGGACGGCGTCATGATGTGTACATGAAAATATTTCTCAATAATATGCGAAAACCACAACATGGCTCCGAGGTTTCGTCAAGAATATGGACAGAAAATGATGTGGAAAAGAAAAACAGATTATAAAATTCCTCCTAGGATGCTTCTTGACAGCAAATGTGCTATGGTATTTTTGTTATTTATGACAATATTGGCATTGAGATAAGATATCCGTTGATAAAAATCATCAGACGATTCATCTTAACATTTGCATTTAGACGACAACTGTCGTTGTGCATTAGTGTACACTTTTGTGTTCACTACAAGCGGAGGTCGTGAAACAGTAACTTAACGTTAGCGTTTAATGAGGATGATTATTGTACTTGAAAAATGGAAAACGCAACAATGGAATGGTTGATAAATAGAAGTGCAGGGTAATGAAGATAGAGTGATGACAATGTTAGTCGTTTCTTCAGCCTGACGCGGAATTGATTATTCTATGGAACGAATGACGTGTAAACGCAAGCTCACATTGTGGGAACCAATAAAAAAGCTGAATCTTTTCATTGATAGGCGAAAATATTCTGTTACTGTTAATAAGGTGTAAAGAACAATTAAATCAGTTCCAAATTTTTATATTTCTTTTGATGAATAGAAAATCTCTATATTGCCAACATTAACATGACGTTAAACGCAATCCAAAATTCATTCAAAATGTCAATTTCAAGAACCCTCATCGATGTCAAAATTCGATAAAGAAATATGATTCCATCGTCGATGTACACTTCCTAATACCCAAAAGAAGATTCCAAAATATTTTCTCCCTGACACCTTTTCCATATTTGACTAAACTAACAAATTTTCATCAACAACACAAATGTTACGATTTTATTTTGCAGACTCTTGTCCATATCAACACAACTAACCCAAAAAAACAACCAATAGAGTGTATTTGTACAATGTGGTATTACAGAAATGCTCGGACTACGAAGTTTCCAACAAGAAGTTGTACCCAACCTTCGCCCGGACCTTCCCTCCCGCTACCCAGGTGACCAAATCTATCATCTCCCTCCTCCTCCACTACCACTGGAAGCGCTACACCCTCGTGTCCGGCTCGTTACACCAACAGAGAACCATCGCTCAGAAGTTGATGGAGCTGTCTGAAATGAACAACATTACAATCAACGACTTCAAGGAGTACAAAGAGCCGCATATACCAGTCCTCACCGGCAACCCCTTCCCTGGCATAGTGGACGAAACATTTGTTGGGACGAGAGGTAGGAGTTATTCATCATAATGACATCAGCCCTACAGTAACATGAAAGTGTCAACAACCTGTTGTAATTTTTATTAACTGGTAGTATCAAAGAAAACTTTATTATTCTTCGTCCATCCCTATGAATCACTGTAATCAAAGTAATTGTTGCAAATGCATTACCGATATTTCAAAGTTATAATTTTGTAGGAGATTTAATCAAAGGCAAAATCGCGATTAATAAGATAAGACATCTTAGTGTAATCAAATTTCGGATAAAGTATATATCGACTGTCATCCATTTTGTATGATAGAGAGCCTTGATACCAATGTTGTCTGAAATAATATGCTTCATCACATTCTTAAAAAAAACTACTCAAAGTTGTGTTAGATTTAATGTCAGAAGACACGGGGTAATGATTGCAGAATGATATCATAATAAATGGCTAGATAGGATCGACAATTTTTGTTGGCGCACCTCTGAGATTGATTATGGAAGGAACATCAACTGCAGCAAACACTATTGGGAGACATGCGAGACGAATCCACCAAATCATAGTAAGACATACGGGACTGCAACCAAGATGACCTCCCGTCGTCCCATATTACAGCCGTTACACCGTCTCTCCAGACTTCAATTTGCATGGTAATTTGGACAATGCCCACGACGTTTCTTCCACAGACTTGTGTTGTCTAATGAGGCGAGGTACTGTGTGTCCTTTTGTGATTGTAAAGGGCATTATTTTCGGCGACAAGGGGAACGTTTTGCCAATGCATGTGTTAGGCACATTGGATTGTGGGAGTTTTAGGAGCACATCTTTGTTAGGGTAACCTTACAGAACAGCGATTTGTTAATGGAATTCTAAGGTCTGAAGTCATTACTTCGCTGCGACGTCATCCTCGACGCACTTCCTCATGCCGCAAGAGTGACACATGACTTCATTCAACATCAAGGATTCATTGTAATCGGTTGATTCTTCAGATTTGAATCCGATTTAGCATTGTTGGACGATCTTGGAGGGCTAGTTTACAGACGTCAGATACGGCCAGCTAATTTGACATTGACATTGCCGCAAGAATGAAGGAATATCTTGACCTTTATCACTCGTCTCTATGACTCAATGCTGATGTTAGGTTACCTTTGCTCAGATGCTGTTTTGCGTGCCCAGTTGACAAGATTCCATTCCCTTCCCCTTTTTGCAAATAAAAAGAAATTCATCCATCAACTTGTTTTCAGTGATCTCATACTTCACTCGTTTTCAAAATTCCTCAGTATACATTGTGTTGCAGTGTACGTTTTCCTGGGCGAGGTCAATGGCGTGGTTGACCTGATGACCAACCTTTACGATCGCGGGCTGCTTGACACTGGCGAGTACATTGTCATATATGTGGACCACAACACCTTTGATGGCAACGATACGCTTAGATATTTCAAACGTAAGAACGTCTCTTGTTACTAGTTTTTATAGTTTTTTTTACAAATATGTTCTAAGGTTACTTCAGATAGTTCAAATTTTATAACGTGATTTTTGATCACAATACTGCTTACAATGTGTAAAAATCAGTGAATAATTTACTTTACGTAAATATCACTATCGGGAAAAATTTGGATTCACTTTTACATGAAATAGTGAATCCCCATTGTCGTTCCATTTTAATATTTACAATAATTATCTGTCTGTCTTCATGTTTATCCGACTATAAGCCTGGCCGTGTCTCTCCGTATTTATTAATTTCGTTTCCGTAGCAGATGTCACATTTCAAATTTCGTTGCGTTTTATCAATGTATCCACATGGTTCCTTTAATAATCTAAATTTTGTATAAAGTTAAATTTTATGGTATCTATGGGAACAAGTTAAATCTAGACTGTGCACATTGCACAGTGCAGAAATAAAAATTACTCTGTTTATTTCTCGTTTTAAAGAAACCCAATTTAATTATCTATAACCTTTTTCCAATGAATTCTTTATACATGTTTGTACCAATCTATTTTGTTCGGTAGGGATATCACACCACATCATCATTTTATTAAAATGTTAATAATAATACCGCCCTCCTTTATCTTGCCGTAGCCAAAAACAAATCCACAATTGAAAAATCGATTTATGTGTGCTAATTCCCATTTTATTATATTCAATGATTTTCGATGTAATCGTATCTTAAGGATATATCAAAATCTGATTACGTTTCTTCATTCGATAATGCTCACCTAATAAAGTGGTGACTTTTAATATTTTGCGATCAATGAAAAGTTTTTGAAATAATAAGACCAAGGGAAATACGGGATACAATAAAGATTTCGACTCAATACAGTTTAGAAATTTTCTTAAATAACCTGACACGTATCTGAAAAACACACTCAGGTGATTCCTTGAGACATATCACATCCTATAGATTCAATGTTCCGAATAATTTTTAAAGAAAAGTATGAATATTTACATATCAATATACTACCGCTGTTTTTCGAGTCTTCTGGGAAACAATAATTGCCATTCCATATCAGCA
Organism: Phorcus lineatus; assembly: GCA_921293015.1. NCBI lineage: Eukaryota > Metazoa > Mollusca > Gastropoda > Trochida > Trochidae > Phorcus > Phorcus lineatus. Next base: position 44,414 of record OV121082.1, on the reverse strand, counting down.
TAATCTGTAGTTTTGCACTACCAAAGTCTACACAATTCGTGAAGATCAAAGATTGTCCCTTCAATTCTAATCTGTAGTAACATGTAACATTCATCAGGGTTGATTTTAAGATATTATAATAATGAGGGAAAGTTGGGAATGTATTCATCTGATGACTAATGACAAAATCAACTATTCTAAAATTCTAAAAAGGAGAATCAATCATGAATATGAGTTTATGTTACCAGGGTCCGTGGACAAGTTCAACGACACTCGGAACGTGGAAGCCTCCAAGTCGCTGCTAGTGATCACCTACAGCCCGCCCTCCAGCAGCGAGTACGAGCACTTCCAGAAGATGGTCAACAGGTCCAATGCTGAGGAGCCATTTTACTTCCCCGATCCCTTTGGTAGTAAGAAGGTAATCAAACCACAACAATCTTGTCCTCATATGATCGAATCCCCGGAATTATTCCTGAATATTTGATGCTATGTTACCAAAGGTTAAGGTGATAACCTCGTTTTTGCATTAGTTTATGATTATTTGAAGAAGTTTGTCTTCATTGCCCGCGCTTGTCATGTTATCATGAGCTTTCACATGGCCAGTCATCTAGATCAGTAACTTTCGTGGATAATGTATGCAGTATGCTTCATGACACTTTTTGGTAAAAAAAATCTAAATATGATGCGTTCCAATAAGTGGGAATTTTACGAGGCAATTAAGAAAAGATATGAATGAAAAGGTAGTTTTTTTCTTTTATACAACTTCTTGTTCTCCTGAAGAAGTAAGCATATCATCCATTTCATCTTTTTATGTCACGAGCGATAATTTGTTAGGCAGAAAATGTTGGTTTCATATAGTGTTGTTTTGCAAATATGTAACAAGATGTCTTTGATACAGATAACAGTTTTTGCGGCCTACCTGTACGACGCTGTGCGGCTCTATGCTGACGCCTTGAAACACGTGCTTAGAAATAAAGGCAGCATCAGAAACGGCACAGCCATCATTGATTACATACGAGGCCACGAGTTTACAAGTACGTGCTTATTTGGCGTGATAGTCTCTAAGACCTATAGTTAGAGATGAAATATTTCATAGAGGGCAGGTTAAAACAATCTTGAATTCGAAAGTATTGTTTTTCAATATTTACGGTTATGTTTATATATTTGATTTTTAAATGTCAGGAAGGGTAAAAAAACGTCACATCAGAAATGCGACAACTTCTTCATACGCTTCTGGCGTAGATTCGTAGACTTGTCATTTCAGAGTAGTCATAGTTGATCAGTCCTTCATTATAGTCAAGATGGAGTGGTCACTTTAGTCATTTTGGAGAAGTCATGGTAGTGTTGGTGGAGTAGTTATTCATGATAGTGTTGGTGGAGTAGTCATTTCTGGTAGTGTTGGTGAAGAAGTCATTCCTGGTAGTGTTGGTGGAGAAGTTTTTAATGATAGTGTTGGTGGATTAGTCATTCCTGGTAGTGTTGGTGGAGTATTTATTCATAGTTGTCTAGTTTAAGTGGTCAATATAAAGTTGCCTTAGGTTGGCTGTCAGGGTCAGGCTGTTACAATGTCTCGGTCAAAAAGTATTTGATTTATAAACTCCGGAACACCTTGCATGCTCACATTCAGGCTATTACAGGCTATTACAATGTCATTCATGGTAGTGTTAGTGAAGTAGTTATTCATGGTAGTGTTGGTGGAGTAGTTATTCATGATAGGGTTGTTGGAGTATTCATTCATGATAGTGTTGGTGAAGAAGTCATTCCTGATAGTGTTGGTGGAGAAGTTATTCATGATAGTGTTGATGAAGTAGTCATTCCTCGTAGGGTTGGTGGAGTATTCATTCATGATAGTAATGGTGAAGAAGTCATTCCTGGTAGTGTTGGTGGAGAAGTCATTCCTGGTAGTGTTGGTGGAGAAGTTATTCATGATAGTGTTGGTTGATTAGTTATTCCTGGTAGTGTTGGTGGAGTATTTATTCATAGTAGTCTTGTTAAAGTGGTCAATATAAAGTTGCCTTATGTCGGCTGTCAGGGTCAGGCTGTTAGAATGTCATTTATGATAGTGTTTGTGAAGTAGTCATTCCTGATAGTGTTGATGAAGTAGTAATCAATGATAGTGTTAGTGGAGTAGTCATTCATTATAAGTTAGTGAAGTAGTTATCAATGAAAGTGTTGGTGAAGTAGTTATTCATGATAGTATTGGTGGATTAGTCATTCCTGGTAGTGTTGGTGAAATATTTATTCATGGCTGTCTTGTTGAAGTGGTCAATGTATAGTTGCCTTAGGTCGGCTGTCAGGGTCAGGCTGTTACAATGTCATTCATGATAGTGTTGGTGAAGTAGTTATTCATGATAGTGTTGGCGAAGTAGTTATTATGATAGGGTTGGTGGATTAGTCATTTTTGATAAGTTAGTGAAGTACTTATCAATGATAGTGTTGGTGAAGTAGTTATTCATGATAGTAATGGTGAAGAAGTCATTCCCGGTAGTGTTGGTGGAGTATTTATTCATGCAGTCTTGTTAAAGTGGTCAATATAAAGTTGCCTTAGGTCTGCTGTCAGGGTCAGGCTGTTACAATGTCTCGGTCAAAAAGTATTTGATTTATAAACTCCGGAACACCTTGCATGCTCACAGTAAGCATCTCTTATTTGTGACAGTGTTTTCTTTACAATTAACTTGTTACTGCTCACAAGTCAAGGAGTGCAGCTACATTACATTAAAACTACCTTATATTACCAATGACCCTGGTGCGACATGATACCAGTAACTCTTGAGTGTGTAGACTCCCATAGGTGTGATCAGTGGTTTGATGTCTCTTCCTCTCCTTGCATTCACGGAAACCAATCTTACATGGCTTGTTATTGGTTTTTCTGTCCATTACACAGTATATAGATTTGCAGATGAACCAGTAAAACGCTGACTGTGACCATGTTCTTAATACAATTTGATAGATGTATATGGCAATTTATAGGACATACTACCTCTATACGAACTAGAAAAAGGAAAATGTTTTATTACGTTCTCAGTAAAATTGATTTGAAATTGCATCTGCTTTATAACAATACATGCTGTTCATTTTGTATCATCATATTTTGAAATGAACTAAGTTTGACTGCGTACAAGGCTTCATCTTGACGATGATATCTTATTAAAACAGATTGATTGTCTAAAAGATTCTCTCGGGTGCGGACGATAAAACTTTCTTACTGATACATATTGACTGGTGTACAAGGCTAACTGTCTCACATGGACGATAATATTTTCTTACTAATACATATTGATAGGTGTAGAAGGCTTACTGTCCGAAATGGACGACAGTATTTTCTTACTGATACGCATAGATAGTTTAATGAGGTTAACTGTCCCATATGGACGATGATATTTTCTTTTTCATACAAACTTATAGGTGTACAAAGCTAACTCTCCTATTTGGACGATGATATTTTCTAATTTATACAAATGGATAGGTGTACAAGGCTACATCTCCCATATAGACGAGAACGGTGACGCGGAAGGGAACTACACGCTGCTCGCTCGGCGCCTCTACAGGAGCCGCTACTCGGAGTTCTCAATGAGGCCTGTCGGACACTTTCAGATAGAGGGCGCCAGTCAGATTCCGGTAGATTACATCAATTTGGTTTAGATAATATGTATAATAGTTTCATTTTCTGTTCATATCTGCATGAAGCAGCTAGTATTTCCCAAGTAGATTTTTTTTGACAGTTATTCCAAAGGTATTTACGTTGCAACGTTGACTTTTTTAAAGATTTTATAAGCATTGATGTTTTTAACAATCGTGTCAAGTTGTGATGTACGAGGGTTGTTCCAAAGTATCCGGCCTGAATATTAAAACATGCCTGAAACACAACCATACTGTGCGTGCATGAATAATATTTATTGACGTGTAAATGGCACGAAAATCACGAGATGCATACTCTTCAATTGCATATAATAGACTATCCTTCATATAGCACCATTAAACATTGGTGTGCTGGATTTAATCGGGGAAGAGTAAGCACTAAATCGAGCCCCGTCCTGGTTGTCCATCTGATGTCACCACAGGTGAAAACATTGAGGCTGTCTTGATACAATAATGCAAGATACTTAGCTGATACTCACCACATCATTAAAACATCAGTTGAACGAATTATACATGAACCTTTACATATGAAAAAGGTATCAGCACGCTGGGTCCCCAGAATGTTATCTGAGGACCAAAAGCGAAAACGTGTCATGGTCAGTCAGCAACTTCTTGACGAATATCACGCAGACCCAGAATAATTTGTCGCTCATGTCCTTACTCAAGATGAAACCTGGGTTCATCATTTTGAAACTGAGACAAAAAGCCAGAGCATGCAATGGAAACAAAGCACATTACCCACCCTAAAAAAGTCATGTCTTGTTCCTCAAGTCAGAAGGTAATGACGTCCGTTTTCTGGGACTCTCAGGGTGTAATAATGATTGATTATCTAAAGAAACGTTCTACAATCAATGGCACTTATTACGCAAATGAACTACGACAATTACGAGGGAAAAGTCAGAGAGACGAAGGGGTAAACTGCGCAAAGGTGTGTGGCTACAATGCTCCCTTTCATACCTCCTAAATTGCAGTCAGTGCAGCACAGAATTGTGGGTTCAGGATGCTCCCCCATCCTTCCTATTCTCCAGATCTAGCCCCCTCAGACTTTTTCCTCTTTCCTTGACTGAAAACAGAGTTCCGTAGCCATAGGTTTGAAATTGTCGATGACGTCATTGCTGCAGTAGAGGAGTTTTGGGATCTCGTGATAAGAATTGGTTTTTAGAGTGGTTGCAGATGTTACAAAAACGCTGGAGCAAATGCATTGAGGTCAAGTGTAATTATGTCGAATACGAAGTCATAAACATTTGAATGTTTCTTTGGTTTTGATGTTCAGGCCGGAAATGTTTTGGACACCCTCGTATGTTTTCAGGAGTTTTCAGGAGTATGTTTTCAATCAGCGAAAAAAAGGATTACATTTACATGTTCCTATATTACTTATTTGCATACTACTAAATGATTGCTTTTAAAGCATTCCATTTTTCTTTCAGAGCTTTAAAATGTTTAGGTACGAGGAAATAGATTGGATACTCGGCCACCCTCCCATAGATGAACCCGAGTGTGGATACCTGGCGGAAAGGTGTATACCTCCCAAACGTTAGTCCACATGTACTTTAAGACAATGCACCTGTAAAATAAGATTATGCATTGAATGCATAAATGTTTGGAAAGAACACTGTAATTAGCCACAAGCGAGTGACATGAGTGTCTATGTCACATTTCTATGAACATTTATCGTGTCATCTTGCTGCTTCACAGATTATACGTTGGAAATCGTCTGCGGAGTCCTTGGAGGGATTGGATTCCTGATTATTATCATACTGCTTGTTATATACAGGTAAGGAACAAACACAACTATAATACCAGTGCATAGTCTATGGCTTTATTGTGCCTTCACAGAATTAGCTGCAATCAAAAGTTACTTTCTCAATCAGTTGATGACACGAGCAATGTATAACACGAGCTGAGTATCTTTTCTTATTTGTTTATGTGGGTTAAAAAAGAGTCACGGTACCATGTTCAGATATAATACGTGAAAAAACGCCATCTAAATGTTAGAACGTTAGATTTCTGCGTACGATTTACATTTTTATAGTGGGCGATTTAACAGTATTTCTTATTCTGGCTTTTGTAACTTAGTTTCAAAAATTACGTTTGAGTCATTGGCGTGCACTATTGTCCGGATTTCGATCACAAATCCCGTTTATTAACACTGTACTGATTTTTAAAAATCATGCACAACGTTTCGATAAAATAACACCGTTTATGAAGTTTGACTCATTTACCCAATAAACACACTCTGTCGCCCTTTAATAATACTAGCATGTTATCTTTAGCTAATAAAACGTAATAAATGTGTTATACGATTGGTTTATGCCAAAATTACAGGAATTGGCGTTATGAACAAGAAATTGCCGGCTTGTTGTGGAAGATTGACATCAATGAATTAAAGACTGGAGGTAACTTCCATCAGTCAGTGGACAGAGCGAAACATGGTAGTAGGGTAAGTTCTCTTTCCCTTGGCGACCATATGTTCCCATTGCATCTTGGAGTCATCGTTAAACGAATCCTTGTTTCTCTTAAATTTCCTGAAAAACTATGGAAGGGGATGTGTGCCAAAAATGAAATCATGTAAACTCGTAATTCGCAAGTTGTAACATGTTGTTCTCAACCATGCACTTCTCGAAAAGACAAGTCCAAGTCTGCAAACCTAACATTTCATTCCTGTAAAACTCAACTTTCTGTTCTCAACTTTACAAAGTTCAAATGTAATTCTAGAAATGTTAAGTCGAAATTCATTTTTGTATTTCAAATACGAGGGATATACACATTTAGCAATGCTACAAATTACGTTTTACAACTGGTGAATGAAAAATGAAGAGTTGTAAAATCACCCTTTGGAAACAGACTTTTGCATCTGGAGTTTTACATGAGTTGCATGGTTATGATTGCAATGTTCCGAAATACATCTGTACACGATTTCGCATTGACCATATTTGGAAGTTTAACGAAGTCTGCCGATGATTTCCGAAGATGATCGGTATTTGACAACAACGAGACCTCCCTGATCCAAGCTCCATGCAACGCTTTGTAAGCTTTCCGGATAGTGTTGAGCTGAGTCCGCCACAATGCGCGGAGCTTGGGCATGCGACCTTCACCTTTTGTCAAAGTTCTTAGTCAATTATTGATCTAGATAATTTGTTTCTACTGTTTTCGTAAGGGTTACACGAGGTTTATCTCACGAAAGAATATTATGAACTTTAATTCTGGGTTAGACTTTACTGGACACTAAATCTCTGCACAACTTTCTGCATCGAGATGATTCACTATAAAAAAATATCGTTTTAGATATTTAGGTTGGGTTTAAAAAAACTCACCAAATTACGAGACTGGATTTAGAATAATGAAACAACGGCATACTTGTCGCGGAGAGACAAATAGCGGTAGAAAAAATATATCTATATTGTACACCCACGTTACCCTTAAAACACGGGCATGTTATTCTTTCAAATTAATAGTTAGAAAAATAACTACGCAACGTAAAGTAAGGGGAAAGTTCCAAAATCATTGAAAAGAATATTTTTTTCTTTTGTTAGTCTTTCATTCGGTCGTTTAACCAATAAATATTATTTCGTTAAAAGAAACATTTATTTAATACCGTTTAAAGTCATGTTTTAAAGCTATGAACGTTCTAAACCAGACGTTTTTTTAACAGTTTGAACAAATTTAATTGAAGAACATGTCAAAATCAAATGACTGGCATTTCATGTGACATGTCATTTTTAACTCTCCGCCCGATCAACAGTTATTATAGGGTCTTCTTATAAGCGAACGGTCTATCAATTTTTGCCTGGTCTGGCAGGCCGCCAGAGAACATCAGGTCATTGTTCGATACATAGGCTATTTTGCCCATTTTTAAGTCGAAAAGCTCTTGCAAATTCAGATATCAGATCCAATTTAAATCAAAATACCTTTGTTATCATCAAGATATGTTAAAATTCTAACAATTATTTGAAATTCAAGATTATACATTTCCATACGTATAACTTAGGGGTGTACAACTTAGATTTCTCGCATCAAAACAAGTGGCACAGCAACAAAAACACGACTATTGCATCGTAATTGATAGTTAATTATCGATTCACGTAGTGTATATCTTGAATTTTATCCAGTGTGTTTCAGACCCGTAGGATAAAAAAACAACTTTTTTGCTCTTTATTTCAATGTTTGTGTGAAAAATAGAATATCATATGTTTCATGCGCCATCTGACAATAGGCACTAATGACTTTGTGAGTGACGTGAACATTAACTGCCTGTATTTGGTCTCTACGACGTTGTAAGCGGGAGTTTTTCTTAAATAAACATAGCAATTTAAATCCCTAATTTCTGCCCCCCCCCCCCCCCCCTCGAAAATTGGTGCTACGGGCCTGTGTATAATTACATATCTTACCAACTGTGTTCATCAACTGAAGGTATTATTACGCAAGTGCGGCTTGAGGAGTACATGCATAAAATCAAACTTCACATCAGTTAATTAATGTAAACCATTATTCTCCTAGTGATAAATCATAATTAGGTGATGTCATAAAATAATAATCATTTAAAATTGATTGCCAAGACGACACAAAAGTATGGTGTTGAAAGATTGTCTACAAAGTAATCATGCTTTTCCAAATGCGTCGGAAACGCTCATATTCCATTGTTATACCAATTACTAAACAATGAACATGTACTTTGAAAAAATAATACTTTTCAGTTTTGTAAAAATTTGTTATGCTACGAAATTGATTAAGTATTTTGAACTATTGAAATCGGCCCTCGAAAAGTTAATATGCGTTGACTACGTCACAACATCTGAGGGGCTCGAAAAGAGTTCGGAAATTTTCTTACAATAAACACGGGTATATTTTAGAGAATGACGTATTCACGAAATTTTTTTGGGATAATGGTCAGATAAGAATTAATTGCAAATGATATTTGTTCTATTACAGAGAGAAAAGAAGAAAATTAGTTTATTGAAGTGTCACACTTTGCATTTAGACATATATTATACAATTATCACATCAAATTAAAAAGCAAAGTCCAGCCTACATAGGCTTACGAAACACGATATAACATAAAATAATCCTTTTAAATAAATAGTATTACTAAAACATCTGTAAAACAAGAGCGCACACACGCGTGCACTCACACAAACACATTATTATATACAAATATATTACATCAGTAAAATAGGTATAACGGGGTATAAAACATTATTGGAGAAGTTTACGCTTATACATTTTGTATAGAGTGGCGGCAAGAGATTGGGAAAATAGGTCATTTAACATTATATAAGTTAGCTTATCAAACGGTGACATGGACAGAAAGGTTACAATTGTTGATATTTGCCTTAGGGGTCCAAAAACACCGTACGCGAGTTACTGAGAACTTTTACCAAAGGTGACGGCATGCCCAAGCTCCGCGCATTGAGGTGGACTCAACTCAACACTATCCGGAAAGCTTGCACAGCGTTGCATGGAGCTTGGATCAGGGAGGTCTCGTTGTTGTCAAATACCGATCATCTTCGGAAATCATCGGCAGACTTCGTTAAACTTCCAAATATGGTCAATGCGAAATCGTGTACAGATGTATTTCGGAACATTGCAATCATAACCATGCAACTCATGTAAAACTCCAGATGCAAAAATCTGTTTCCAAAGGGTGATTTTACAACTCTTCATTTTTCATTCACCAGATGTAAAACGTAATTTGTAGCATTGCTAAATGTGTATATCCCTCGTATTTGAAATACAAAAATGAATTTCGACTTAACATTTCTAGAATTACATTTGAACTTTGTAAAGTTGAGAACAGAAAGTTGAGTTTTACAGGAATGAAATGTTAGGTTTGCAGACTTGGACTTGTCTTTTCGAGAAGTGCATGGTTGAGAACAACATGTTACAACTTGCGAATTACGAGTTTACATGATTTCATTTTTGGCACACATCCCCTTCCATAAAAAACCGCCATTGTTTTGACACAACAAAATCCAGATGATATTGAAAGTTGAAACGCAGAGTAAACTTCAAAGTAGCAATTGTTTTTACGTTTTGAACGTTTTTATTTTCTCACCAAAATGGATATTCGTAAATGATGATGTAATAAAAGAATGAATTAACTGTTAGTACGTTTCTTATAGTATTTGGGTTTTTTTGCAGATGACCCTGTGTAGTCAGCAGTCGTTTGATTCCAGACTCTCATTTAACCAACTCTTCGCACAAACAGGAACTTACAAGAGACAAGTAGTTGCATTGAAAATCTACGAGCTCAAGTCCTTTGATATAAACAGGAAGATGAAGAAAGAAATGAAACTGGTAAGAATCTCTAAAAATGCTATTGACCAATTTTGAAGGATATCTGATGCTTTTATAAAGCAGTTATAAAGTTATTTCTTATAATAATCATTCTTTTCTTGCAGATGAGAGACCTCCGACATGATAAAGTTAACGCATTCATCGGTGCCTGCATCGACCCGCCCTGTTTTACCATTGTCACAGAATACTGTTCTAAAGGAAGTCTACAGGTAAGCATGAAACAGTAACATAATTCCTGCGATGAAATGAAGCTTGTTTTTATGTACCACAATTCAGAAAATAAGCATGAAATGCGTCACTTACTTTAAAGCGAACCTATAAAGCTCGTGATCAATTAGAGGGTCACACAAACCGGACTGCAAGACCTCTTTGATGCATAAAACTCACTTAAAGGTGCACAGAGTGTGTCTCATAAATTGTTTATGTGGGTTGAATAGAAACCAAAATATCGATTTTCCTGACTGTTTATTGTCCTTAAAACTGATTGGATAAAGCATTTGGATGTTGATTTTCATTAACAGCCACGGCCGTCAAATTTCCTTGAACGTGGAATAATTTGATGCGACCAGTCACAGGACAAAAAGTAGTGGAATCCGTTCACCGGATTCCTTCCGGATCCCTCCGGATCCCTGCAAATTTGGTATACTGGGATCCGGTGACGGATACCTCAACGGATCCCAGATCCGGCCGGATTCCAACGGATACCTTAACGGATCCCTGCAAATTTGGTATACTGGGATCCGGTGACGGATACCTTAACGGATCCCGGATTCGGCCGGATTCCAACGGATACCTCAACGGATACCGACTTGTAGGGATCCGGTGCCTGACACCTATTACCATTTTTCCATTTTTTTAAAAAATACTGAATTGACTTCACCATTTTTGGTAATAACATTCATGACAAAAATAGAGCAACGGTCTCTGTAGCTAATCAGCCTTTGTATTGTTGATGTTCAAGACTTATATTTATACCTGTTAGGTCTCAAAGAGAAATACATATAAAAGATTGTCCAATATCAGTACATTAGACATGATGCTTTCACATAAAATTGGATAAAAATCAATAAAACTAGATATTATTCTTTAAATCATGAAACAAATTAGAAAACAGATCCTTTTTACAAATTGCAGTTAGGGAATAGGGAGTAACTATATTTCTGTTCTTATTCACACTTTAACACGTTGACTGCCGACCACGAGTATACTCGTGTTATTGATGTCATAAAAATTGCCACTACGAGTTATCTCGTAGCAAAACCAATTGTATTTTAAATCACAAATTATAAGTTGGCAAATTCGTAACAACAACCTAACTTGATCTGGCAATTCCAAAGAACCACAAAAAAGGCAGAATTAAAGTTACGAAACTGTTTATTAACCAATCATACAAACATCTTAGTCAGATTGTATGGACCCATTGGAAGCATCAAGCCAATGAATTGTTTCATTTCTGCAGGGTTAGTGTCCTTCCAGAGTTTGAGTCATGAGTCCTTTTGCAGTGGACGAGCTTAGTTTATTTCTAAATTGGCATAGCGGTTTGTTTCTAAAACCATGCTATCAATTAGTTCATTAGTCAATAACATATCGAAATAGCAACCAGGAGTATCTTCTTGAACTTGACCTTCAAGACCAGAGACTTCATTGAAGGGGAAAACTGGGGGGTCTTCAGCAACATCAGACTACAAATGAGCTGGTACTTTGTTATGTCTTCCACCATGTCGCGGATCATTTGGTGCAACCTGTGTCCTGGGAGGTGGTCCAGCAACATGAAGACCCATTTGACGCAGACCAAGACCACGTACTCGTCTAACAGCACCACGACCTATTCCTGTGTTTGCACGACAACGAGGTGTCCTGGTTCTTTCACCACGAAATTCATGACGACCACGACCAGTACTTGAATCATCTGTTATATGCCAGGAATCTTCAGAACTCAATTCCATTTCAATGTTGTCTCTTCACTTCACTTCACGTTACTTGACTTTGACATTCAACTAAACCAAACAAGTAAGTTGCAAATTAAAATAAATGTAACATTGTTATATTTTAGATCCCACTACAATTTCAACCTTTCTAAGCCTCTGTGCCGAATTCCTAGAACTCATTATCATTCTAGATGAAATTACTATCATTATCTTTCTCAAAAATCTGCATTTAAAAAATTCCTAAGTAAGGTATATGTCATCTCAATTGTTTTGTTGATGCCATAATGAGAAAAAAAGTTTTCAAATTCAATTGAACTTTTTAGTTTCAGAGAGCTAAGTACAGTATTCCATAATGGTAGTCACGCTTGAATGCACAAGCTTGAGCATCCAGCACCTGACAGCCTATTCATATATGTTACCTTGACTAATTAGATTGAAACAAACAATGGATTTGCTTTTTGTGTGTGAAGCTAATTCGAAGATTGTATGCTCTTGTAACAGGCAAACTATAAATATCCAATTGTATTGGCCCTAATGGATGGCACATTTTCCTTCAATCAAAGAGAAGCTAGACAAAACAAGTTACAGATGTTTGCAATGAAGATAAACTTTTTAGCACATCTTTTCCTTGATTCATAACTATAAAGCATTGGACAGAGGGAAAAGTATTTTGTATCTTTGCATCTTTCCTTAATTTGCTTAGGCTAAACTAGAAACAGTGTTGTTGATTGAGCAATGTCGATGGACTATCATTTTGAATCTTGTTTGACCAGAATCTGATTGCATTACAGACTGAGACAGGATTGATGTAGTCAAATTGTTATTTTGGAAGGTACAAGTCAACAGGTTACTGAAAGAAAGGGAAAAATGAATGAGACATTTGAGGCCGAGGAAACTCAAATCTAGTTAGAATGATTGATGGATTAATAGACATATTCATATTCAGTCAGACAAATATTTTCATTTTCACAATATATGATCAAAGTTTGAGTGTTGTAATTTACAGATGTGCATAACAGTACTATTTATTTAGACTCTTGAGTTACATAAGATATCCCATAAGTTAAGTAAACTTATTGATTGAACTGTTTCTGTATTGTCAAAATACTCACATCTTGATACTGATCAGCTAAGGTATCATGGTTGTCACTCCATATTGGTCCATTGTCTTCATTTTCATACATGAAAATATAATCATAAGATTTTCCAAATTTTCAGAAAATTTCTTTCAAAGAGAACAGAAACATAAGGAAAGAGAGGAAGGCATAGGTCATTAAAGGGGGGAGGGAGTACTATGTTCTACTATGTTTTCTCTATGATCTTCTAGGGGAGAGATACATATATATGTGTTGTACGGCTACTTTTACTACTTTTTATCTGACATGATGCATTTCACACAAGGAGGTAAAGGGACTATTTCTTCTCGGATTTTCATGACATAAATTGTGGGGGGGGGATCGCATCTACTAATGCCTACAGGGAATAACGCCTCAAGTCTTAAACAAATAACCATAGGTTAAGCATTTAACTGTATTCAACCTACCATCAAATTGGAATCATCCATTATATACTTGGTGCATTATTGCCTACAATGAAAATAAAGAATAAGACATTTAGTATTCATTCACATAGTATAGTTCATATTTAATTATTACTTCATTGATAATAATGATTTGTTGAAAACACATTATTTTGAAAAAAATCACCTATTTTTAAAAAGACTTAGATCGAACAAGAATTCATGAATTGATGAACAAATCAGTTTGAAGAAACATTGATTGTTATGAAATTTCTTTAAAAAGAACATAATGGATCAAAAATGACTTTTTTTAATAAGTGAAGAAGAAAAAAACATTGATAAAAAATTACTTTGAAGAGAATTATTACCAAGTAAATATGTTGATACTCTGAAATATAAAATATAAAATGAAATAGTGCCTTTGTTGACAATAATACTTTGATGAAAAATTGCTTGTACAGAAAATGCCTTTCAGGACTACAATTAAATTGACATAAACATATACATTTATAATTCATATCACTTTTGTGTAAATATTATCCTCCATACATATAGAATTTTGCAGGAAATACAGGGTTAAGTTTTCACATCCTACATTTTGAGCCTGGTGGCATAGTATCATAGTGATATAGTTAATGAAAGCAATGACAAGCTTTTTGTCTTCCAAAGTCTTTTACCTCAAGAAAGCATAGTTGTTATCAAAATGACTTTAATATTGGTCATTATGTCATTAAGTCAATATAACACTTATTTGAAATATTTGTCCAAAGCCTTTTTTTTCATTAATGTCATGATTTCATGATCTATTATTTTAAACCTAAGATGCGTGAGATCAATAGTTTGAATGGAACAGTTTATACAAATTGGATCAGTTAACTTGTGTGCAGGTTAGCGTCTCATAACCACAGCATACAGAGTATCTATTATTCCATGTAGGCAATAATCACTGTAGGCATTAGTACACCTAACCATCCCACATACCTCTTTCCCTGTTGCTACAAGCAATTACAGAAAAGATCTAACTAGACATGGTCATAAATTTGTGTATTGAAGGAATACCCCAAATGAGTTCAATATACATGCAATTACTGGCAAACTAGTCAGATGGTTATACCCCAAAACCCCTACAGCCCATTACCCCTACACCCCAGTTCCCCTACAGCTTGTTAAAACAACACAGACAGTTACCTATCTGGATTAATGGACTCACCCTACCAGGTGACTAAGTGTGGAGTAGAAGTGGTAGTGTGGAGCGGCTTTCTCAGAGAGACATGTTTGTGACATTTTGATTGACAACATGGAATATGATAGAATGAACATATGAAAATAAAGGAATTAATTTAAATTTGAATCAATTTGATTTAAACATAAAATATGAAATATGCTTTGACAAATGTATGTATGAAAATGTATATATGCAAATGTATTGAATGTCCTTCAATTTAATAAATTTTTGTATTTATGTATGAACATATGTAAATAAGTAAATAATAAGAATTATCTATCATCTACATGTATGTTCATTAAACCTTTCACTCAACTATCAATTGTCTCTGTGTTCAGTCTGTGCTTTGGTTTTCGTCCTAATCTTAGCACAGTTGATGCTACATTTGCCCTCCATTCATTGATTAGTCGTACTCTAAATAGTAATAAGCGATTGTATTGTGCATTTGTGGATTTTAAACGTGCTTTTGATTCAATTGATAGGTGTAAATTATGGTATAAATTGGCCAAATTGGGTGTCAGAGGGAAGTTATTATTGGTTATTCGTTCTTTATATCTTCATGTAAGATCTTGTGTGAGGATTGGTGGTTTTGATAGTCAGTGTTTTAGAAATAATCTTGGTCTTATGCAGGGGGAGGTCTTGTCAAGCATTGGGAACTCGGGGTAAATATTGTTAAAACTAAGATAATGTTTTTCAGAAAAGGTGGTAAAGTTAAATCGACAGAGCACTGGCTTTACAATGGTATGGTTATTGATGTTATCGATACTTTTACATATTTAGGAATAGTTTTTAACTATAATAACTTATTCTCGAAGGCTACATTGCAGTTGTCCGATCAGGGTAGGAAGGCGCTCTTTTCCATATATAATAATACTAGGTCATTGTCATTGAATCCCGAATCTCTTTTATTCGTTTTTGATTGTTATGTTGGTAGTATATTATTTTATGCATCCGAGATTTGGGGACATAATAAAGGATTAAACATTGAAAGATTAAACTTTGATTATTGTAAAAGGCTCTTAGGTGTTAAGAAATCAACATGTAACTTAATGGTTTATGCGGAACTAGGTCGTTATCCGTTGCTATTTAAAAGACAATATAACATGGTTAAATATTAGTGTAAGATTCTTGTGTCTGATAACAGTATGTAAGAGGTTGTTATGAATATCTTTATGGAGAAGTGGAAACCCGCGGTGTCAAGAATTGGACATATCAGGTTAAAAGTGTATTGTCGAACATTGGTTTCAGTGAGATATGGTTGAAGCAGGAATTACAACAGATTATCTATCAGTTATAAAACAAAGAATTAATGATCATGCGGTCCAGTATATCTTTAGTCAGTTGTCTAGTTCTTCTAAATGTGTGATATATTATAATATAATTGATCAATGTTCACTTCAATATTATTTAGTAAATCTATTTCACGTCTGTATAGAAATTATTTGTCTAAATTTAGGCTTAGTTCCCACCAGTTAGCTGTAGAAACTGGTAGATATAATAGAATAAATATTGCTAATCGGGTGAGTCCATTATGTTGCAAGAGGTAACAAGCTAGAGATTAGCAGTGCAGTGGACCATAAACTTGTTTGGGCTGTAGGGGTTATGGGGGACTACCAGTCAGATGTAAGGCCAGCAGGCCTAACGAGCTAGTGTATTCCAAAAAATGGCTTGACAGACCAGTTGATTTGATTTTTATACAATGACATTTGGGTTATACAATTGTGCCATAAACATTGCTCGTCTGAATACTTATTACTTATTACCAGATCAATTTTATTATATTTTATCAATCACTACCTTTAAAGTGGATAGTAAAGCCCCTTTACTTTTTAGTAGAGGAAGAACATGTATAATCTTAGTATCCTTAACACAAAAAGAGAGATATTTTATTTCAATGAATTATAGAATAATCATTTAAAGATCTACTCAACTTTCCTATTTTAGAAATGGAAAATGTCTACTAAACTGACTCACCAAGATTTGATTCAACATAAGCTTTAAGATAGTCAACATTGTTTGACAATAATGATCTTCGAGCTGAAAAACGATCTTTTGTGTCATAAATGATCAAATTTTCCTTACAAAACTCAGATCCTTGATGCTTATTATTATCATTTATAACAGAAAGCCTGTCAAACTTTAAGCATGTTTATATATATACATTTTAATGGTTAGCCAGTTGAGAAAAACCTACAGTCCCAGGTTTGATTCCATGTTTAGATTGATACATTTGTATATGTCTTTTAATGATAAATTGCAATTTCAAAGAGTGTCTTCACCGTGAAAGTAAAAAATCAACTAACATTAATTTCAACATACAAATTACTATCATATCATGTATACACAGCTTGACCTGCCAGTTTTTATAGTGAACATCCATTTTGCATGATAAACACCTCTGCATTTGCACACAAGAGATACTATGAGTTATCATGAAATGAATATCGAATAAAACTTTTCCCCATGGCTTCAAGTTGCACAATTCTTCCTCACTTGCTAATTCAAACCTTGCCGCTGCCCTGTCAATATTTGTGTTTTGAGAGCAGTGTCCTAAATGGCAATAACTTGCAATTCTCATAACATTTCTCATTGGATTGTCAAGATTTGTTGCAGCAGCCTTGACGGCAGGATAAGAATAGTTGGGGAAATAATGCAAGGCCTGTCTTAGCATGTCGTTGGCGCAAGTCATTTATGGGAAGATGACTAAAGTTTAACAAAAGAACTAGTGTGTATTGATACACACCATACAAAAGCTCAAGTGCATATGGTGGCTGATTTCTGCGATTTGCATCGTTTTGCATTATTCCAGCCTAGGGCGAGACAGCGAAATAGAAATGCACAATAGCTAAGATGCAATGCTAAATAGGGAAGGTGCTATGCGAAATAGTGATGCAAAAGTGCTTCGTGTCTTTGCCACCTCGCATCGCTACTTCGCCACGCCCTTTCACTATTTCGCATCGCCATTTTGCCATTTCGCATCGCTACTTCAGCCTAAGTTGGGATATCAAGAAATAGCGAAGACGCGAATAGCAGGAATCAGCCACCATGGGTGTACCATTCACCACAAGCTGAAACCTTTCTGATTTCACAATGACACTGTACCATCTTTAGATTTTCATAGGTCATGCTACCTCGACTCTTTGTCGAAGTTCATCTATTTAACAGACAGCTTTTATCTTTTGAAAGATGAAATGACCCTAAGCATAAGAGACCATTTTGATAGTAATTATTCACTGTAACTGATAATATTATGGTATTATTTGCATTACAAAACAAAACTCTTCAAATACCCACCTCTTCTAATTGACATTTCCATTTGCATTACAAAACAAGATTTAAGTGACTTTGAATCCATAAACTCATAAACATTCCCAGCTCTTCAAATTGACATTTCCATTTCATGGCTTTGGATTTGGACATTGGCCTCACTTGTTTTTGTTCTGGAAACAAACTCACAGCAACACACTTTATCCTGATCCTGTGAATCCATGCTGCAATTGAATATTTAAAATGGTGAATAATACAACAAAAACACACCAATTTAATGAGAAGAACTTTCTGTATGGGAAAGTGATTTTCTATTGTTTCAAGCCTTTTTTCTAAAAAGTTTAAAAGAAATTATGAGGTGAAACACACTAAAGAGCATTTTGTAAATAAGACTCATCAGAAGATGAGAAATCATGACAATCCCCAATATGACTGAATTGTTTTATATAAATATCTCCCATTTATTTTTTTTCGAAATTTAACCAGAAGTCGACTAAGATATTTGTAAGCAGTTCAACCTCAAATATAAACATGACCTACATAAAAAAGTGTGTGAAATGATCCTTTCTCAAGCAATAAACTGTAGAGTAAAAAAGAATTATACTCATACTTGACTACTTAATGACTTTGAGGGGAATGAAGTTGATATTTTTTCTCTAAAATTTTATGAAATATAACCTAGCTATATTGGTATAATTTTCTAAATAAAAAAATGGTTGCATATATGTTTTATCTTTCTAGACATGTGTTGATTCAAGTGGGATGGGTTTTTTTTAATGACTAAGATGTTTTGTTTTTATTGATCCAAATCGTATTGATGTTCTGAGGTTCCTAATTGGAGTTTAAAGAGCCACTCCGTGAGTTGTTGGAGTCATATATGCCACACTTAATCAATGGTGTCATTTGATCGCAAAGTATCGACTGTTACCAGAAAGACACATTTTTTTACAGTGACATTATAAAGGTAGAACGTCGCAATCATGATCGAAAACCGGACAGTGGCGAGCGTTAAAAAGTCAAAAGTAATTTTGTAGACTTGTTTAAAACAGCCAGGAGTGTTTGTGTTATGTAACTAGTATCCATGTATATTGGACGTGATACCTACACCTCTGTGCATTTATAAGGCTGTTTTTAGATCGACGTTCATACACTTTATGACACCGTCGCGATTCCTGACAATCAACATTCGGAATGAATAAATACTTACCTGGTACATGTCCGTTACGTCAGTCTTCTGTCACACTGTATGTTTGATGTCATCAGGTATGTAGAGAATGATTAAAACATCGATGATATCAACTCGATTTCTTCTGGGAGAAAACTTGGGGGTCATGTTGACAAGTCACGACTTCCGCTGCACAAGCTCCATAACAGCGCTAGCAACAAAACGTGCGAGGAGCTTGCTTTGCAATCGGAATCGCTCGGGTGTTTCAAGACCATGTTTCAAGATCATGAACTATTTCTGATTGTTATAATCCGAACTTTCTCGAGTTACCCCAATTTATTGAAATGATTATCAGTGTTATAGACTTACACTCATTTTTCTTTCATATTCATTGAATGCATGTGCATACTTTGACCAATAGAGAAACTTAAATTCAATTGAAGAATATGCATGCACGTTGTGTATAAGTTATATCAAAGACGAATTATCTTCCAGTTTTATAACTAATAATATAAGAATACGACAAAAATATAGAACAGAATTACTGAAAAAATCAATCTCCGACGATATACGATATATATCTATATGCAATATTCAATTATACTTAATAATGAATTAGAGTGATTTAATTTCTCATCAAAACTGTGACAATATCAAAAATATGTTTATGGTTTATGATATTTATTAAAAGAAAACATAGTTTCTCAAGAGACAAAATAATTAAAACGATTTCAAATAAATGAACCCTCTCCCTCTCCTTCGGTAAGTAACATTACATGTTACGGTTGGCTGAGCATCGGGCTCGTACAGGTGAGAGCACCTTTTCTCCGACCTAATTGCTTGTCAATACACAGGCGTTTTATGGCCCCCAGTTGCTGACTTGAGTGCGGCATGCAAACAAAGGCGTATAATTACATGAGACTGATTGATGTCATCAGAATTTATTAGACCTACTATAATATTTCTTATATACATGACGCTTTGTATTACCTATTTGGTGGATTCATCAAAGTATTGTAAGTTAAGTCCGAATATACATGTACTAACACAACAACATTAAAATAGTTTATCAAGTATTCAGTTTTATTTTTCCACATGTCAGAACAAATGAAATTGTTTAACATGTTAGCTGCAGAAACTAAGAGTAAGACCAACAAATTATATATAATATAAACTTCCAGAGGTTTCTTGTTAATTTTAGTATTGAAATTAAAAAATCGCCTGTAAAATGGATTTTGTCTTATCTTTTGATCTTGTTTAAATGGAAGGGTTCCTAAAAATAAAAGTAAATTGATAGAGAATCGAATTGTCAGAGAGAAGACTTATGGAAAAAGGACAAACGAACGCCAAATCGTACAGTAAATAGGGAAAGTCTTTAAAGCACAGAAGGCAAACGAGCATTTGAGAGTGTTTGATCGATCATATTTTAGTATTCTTGAAAAATGAATGATTACGTCTTCTATGAATAAAGTGCATAAAGTTTGAATACTAGTTATCCTTATAATTTAATATCACTAGTTAGCACTCGGGTTGAGTATATGAGTTTTATT
The DNA here is from genome assembly GCA_921293015.1 of Phorcus lineatus. Classification (NCBI taxonomy): domain Eukaryota; kingdom Metazoa; phylum Mollusca; class Gastropoda; order Trochida; family Trochidae; genus Phorcus; species Phorcus lineatus. The sequence goes on along the minus strand of OV121082.1, from coordinate 23,848 downwards.
ATGATATCAAGATATGGTATTAAGATCGTATCTGAGCCCCAAAATATCTCATGAAAAGGAGATTCTTTGTAAATTGATATTAACACGCATACATCAAATTAGACTCGACCACATACAAAAGCGGAACGAACTTACTTACGGAACGGACAAAGTGACTTATGAATTAACCGACATGCAGGTGTCGTGTGCTTAAGTGAGTTCATTCAAGTGTGACGACCAGTGCAGAATATTGCACGGTTTTTAAGCTAACGTATACACTTTAAAACTGCCTTGATTTAAAGATGTCGTTCTTACCTTCTCAAAATATAAGAAACGAAATACACATGAATGATATTCAAGACCTCATTCGAGAAATTTTTGTGATAAAGAATCTATTAGCGGTACGCAATTAATGTAAGGTGAGGAGCGCAGAGTTGCCACCCTTAGTAATTTTCTTGAAGTAAGGAAAACAATGTTTGTGAAACTGAGAATGGGTCATTTTAAAGCTCACCACTAAATGAGAAAAATGTATTGAACGTTGCTTTTTAAAATTTAATCCATTTCCAACGCCTGAAAGTCATTCATCCCTTGTTCAGGCACACACGTAGGTCTTATCATGAATCTGAGTTGAAACATATTGTTGACATATTTGTGATTATCAATTGACTATCTTTGTGGACTTGCTAAAGTTTCAATCTTCTAGGCTACTCTTTAGATGATCAGTGATAAAGGTTTCAATTGAGCAAGTTAGTTAATGGTTTTGAAATAGTTTTGATTAAAAAAATTAAAGGAACTAGATAGGTAACACAAACCAGGATGACTTATTCTGTTTATAACAAGGAGACATATTCGAAAAACATATGAATGCACAATTAAGAAGTCATGTAATAAATATAGTTGGAATTATAAAACATACCAGTATGTTTAATTTAAATTTCATATTTAATTTCATATTTATTCATTGTCTACAATCATATAGACCCAGCCAATCAATCACCAATAACTGTTTGGTTAGATCAGAATTCATCAAATTTTTAAAAGGATATTAGATATTATAAGATGTCCACATATTTTTACCTGTTTCAGACTCCTAGTAAGCAGCTAGGTGACTATGAAGTAGAGACAGAAAAAGAATATGGACTTTTCTTCATAATAATTGCAGTTTCTATCATTAATTTAGAACTTACAAGAAATGGAACATCACTGGACATGTATGTGTACAGTGGATAAAAAAAAATCTGGAAAGGCACAGAGGTCACAAGTCACTGACTTCAAGTCTACTTTTGACCCACCAAAAAATTAAATAAAGCTTAAGTTTTAGCATGTGTCATTTCTTTTTAAAAGTAAGCAAAGTTTGCTTTGAATTTCAAACAGAGCTGTGTGACTTAGTGCAGAAAAAAAAATCAATGTTATTTGACACTAGAGGATTTTTTAAACCCTGATGTATATTTCATAATTCACATGACACAGTGGCAGATAGTGTAAATAAAATTAATCAGTTAATAACTTTTCTTTCTAAAAATTTTGCAAACAAATATCTCATCGGGTAAGGGTACTCAATCAATCATCAATTGTAATCAATAATGGGAATACCAGTATTTATATGAAAAATAAATTGAATTATAGTTGTAGACCTTTCATAGTTAAATTTTTGTCTATTCTAGCAAGAAGAAGAGATCCGTCGAGTATCCGGCACCGGATACCTGTAATCTCAACTACTCGGTATCCGTTAAGGTGGAATCTGGCCGGATCCCGGATCCGTTTAGGTATCCGTCACCGGATCCCAGTATACCAAATTTGTAGGGATCCGTTAAGGTATCCGTTGGAATCCGGCCGGATCTGGGATCCGTTGAGGTATCTGTCACCGGATCCCAGTATACCAAATTTGTCCTGTGAGTGTACTATATCGCCGCCCACATCATAACGCTGCCTCCACCAAATCTGTCCACCTTAAGAGCACAGTTAGGGGCAAAACGTTCGTCCCGAGGTCGGTAAACACAATTTGTGCCATCATGCTCCGCAATAGGAACCTGGATTCATCACTGAACCAAACTCGACGCCAGTTGCGAAGATTCCAAACACTCACTTTGTTACACCAACGAAGTCGATTGACACGGTGTTGACGACGTAGAACGTTGCCAACTTAGGGTCTTCTTGCTCTCAATCCATGCTCCTTCAAGCTGTTCCGTACAATCTGGCATGACATTCTTCTCAGTCCTGGATGCCCCGCATGTAGCGATTTTGAGCTGGTGTGGTGACACGTGGCCTGCCTGAAGGTGTTGTCTGGACGAACCTGGCGAAAAGTCTTGAAATGATGCTCTGGCTAGTAAGGAGACGTCTTGCCACCAAAGATTGGGACTCTCCAGCTTAAAGTCTTCCGATGCCGATGTTTCTTTTTGCAGCGTCAATACGTGTCATTTTTAGGCTTGGCGGACCATAACCATCCCTTTTATAGCCACACACTGCATGCATTGTCCACCAAAGATTCACATGTGTAATTGCACGTGTTGTGTTGTGGGGAAGCGATTTTGATTTACACTTAAAATGTTCACCAAAGTCAACATTTCCATGCAAGATCCATTTTTGGAAAAGAAAACGAAAGCAACTTGTCCGTATTATCAATATCAGTACTTTTTTGGACAATAAAAAAAATTCGATTTTGATTATGAAAAATCACCTTTTGTAACTTTTTTTGGATAGTATATGTTTCTTAAGCCAATACTTCATGATTTTTAGCTGTTGTACAAGAGTAATTTTTCAATAACTTTGCTTTTACGTTATGAAACCAAACATGTACATTTTCTCTTGCTTGTCAATTTCAAAATGGATGGCTGTACATTGTCATGTTAGAATGTGATACTTGTAGACAGTGATATTACATGCAAATCTACATTTACAGGACATACTTGAAAATGAAGACTTGAAATTGGATGAAATGTTTCTGGCTTCACTTATCAAGGATCTTCTCCAGGTAGATATTAGGCGCTTCAAGTTTTTGTCAGTTACTCCAAACATAGATTGCTCTCGACATTTACAGTATTTTAAATGGAATCTGTTGACAACTGCAACCATATTATGATGCTTAAATAGTCTGACTATCTGTCGGATTACAATCGATCGCGTTTCGATGAAAAGATTTAAAATTTGACTTTGGGGTTTTCCTCTTAACAAAGTTCTGAAAGCAGCTAAATTGACCCACGTTCTGACGTAATCAAAACTAGCCATTCTCAAAGAATTCGGCCATTGCCTTCGGTCTTCTTTTGCTGAACTAGTGTCAGGACGTGCGAGCAAATGTGTAAAGCTATGTCTCTGGAATATGGCAATTTATTCCACCTGTCGTCCTATAGCTATTGGGTATTATGTTCCTGCTGTGTGTGTCCAGGGTATGATATTCCTTCACGAGAGCGAGCTGGTGTTCCACGGCAACTTGAAGAGCTCCAACTGCGTGGTGAGCAGCTGGTGGACACTGCAGGTGGCGGACTACGGACTGCTGGAGGTCCGTGCGGCCACCTACAAGAAGGAAGAGGAGCATGCCTACTATAGAAGTAGGAACATTTGTACAAGGACTAACGTTGGTTTAGTGATAGCTTTGGCCTAGATATGAGCCACACAACTCATTTCATCTAACTTTAGCCTAGAGAGCATTACTATAGAAGACAGATTGTTGTTTTATATTAACTTATGGTGTATTGATTATCTAAACTATACCATAACCATTCTTTACTAAAGTGTTGTCTGTTCATAAAAATCTGTGGCGATGAGTTCTATTGATACCATTTTGTAAATATGGAAGGAATCTTGGTTGTTGCAAAAAGTTTTGTAATGGAAACGCTTCAATAAAATTTTACTTGTTGGCCTCGGATGAAGTATTTGAGAAAGAGCGCTAAAACAATAACCGTATGCCATTTGAAGATGAATATGTAAAGGATGATACGATAATTGACTAGGGCAGAGATACATTATTATTAAGATAATTGCTCGGGTAAGCGAAATTGAATCAGGATTCCTATGCTATTAGTCTGATTAAAAGGATCTCAAATTAAGGCTATGTGATGTTTCCTGTATTTCATATCATCAGGAATAAAGCGCTGGATTATTAGCGAGGCACGCTCTTACTTTTTATTCTACAGATTTGCTTTGGACTGCCCCCGAATTGTTGAGAGACTCAACAATTAAGGGCACACAGAAGGGCGACGTGTATGCTTTTTCAATAATACTGCACGAAATATTTGGGCGAGCAGGACCTTATGGGTTCACACATCATTCTCCAAAAGGTGCGTTACCTAACTAATGAAAGTATTTGCTTTCGCTTGAAAGTTTGAACTTTTCCGTACTCGTGTTGACGTGTGCTCTGTCCCAACTTTCTTCTTCATTTCGTCTTAAAAACGTCCAATTCATTACTGATGGTAAGATGTTTTATTGATTACAGAAATCATAGAAATGATTAGAACCCAAAGAACCCCGCCCTTCCGGCCGGACACCCAGCCTTTGAGCTGTGAGAGCTATGCCATTCGCTGTATGTCCGAATGTTGGAGCGAGCTGCCTGAAGATAGGCCGGACTTCAAAACTATTTGGAACAAGCTGAAGGCTATGAGAGCGGGGATGTAAGCTTATTATTGTATAAGTGATTGATTGACTTTCTGCTGATTTTTTATTTTTCACGGTTATACATTGATATCTTTCCTTTTATTTTGCATTTATCAATCTCTTTATTTCCTTGTAAGGATATTTTAAGAAATTGTAAACTTTCCCTTTTCAAAACGAACGAAAAAAGGATAGCTTAGCATTGCCTGTCTAAGACTTGGCTCCACATTTTTTGTTATTCACAGTTTTTTAATCATGTGTCATTCCGAGGTATGAAGGTATGATCGAAGATGGCTCAAGTGTTTGTTATCAATAATTTCTTATCCATGTATCATTCCGAGGTATGAAGGTATGCTCGAACATGGCTCCAGTGTTTGTTATAAATAATTTCTTATCCATGTATCATTCCGAGGTATGAAGGTATGCTCGAACACGGCTCCAGTGTTTGTTATCAATAATTTATTATTCATGTATCATTCCGAGGTATGAAGGTATGCTCGAACATGGCTCCAGTGTTTGTTATCCGTAGTTTCTAACTCATGTATCATTCCTGAAGTATACAAGTGTGAGCTGACTTTATGTATTATTCATTACCGATTCAAGGTATCTCATTTGCAGGTATGTCATAAGATCAATTTTTCTGATAATTTCCCACGAAGCTATTGATTTTGAATTATCTCTTACAGGAAGAGGAATATATTTGACAACATGATAGCGATGATGGAGAAATATCAGGAAAACCTGGAGGAGCTTGTGGAAGAGAGAACAGAGCAGTTGATTGAAGAGAAGAAAAAAACGGATGCACTTCTTCATCGGATGTTACCAAGGTAACCATATAATAAGAAGTTTCCTGGGATGATCCAGATAAGCTATCTCGTGCGGTTTTCTAGGATATTACGATGGTAAAGTGACAGTGAACATATTAATAAACCTTTAGTTGCCTTAAATAAAATCAAAAATACCTTTTGTCCTAACCTCGCTAAACACGCACTTTTATCTCTGTACTACCTAGACAATGATATGTTCTTGTTTTCAATTATAATCGAAAAATTGACAGTAAACATATATAAGAAGGTTAAAATTCTGCGTCACATTTCGATGAATATTTGTTTAATGAACTGCCAGACACATATTTGTCTACGCTTCGTGTCTGCTGTAAATAATTATATGTTTCCAAAATTACGCTTGAATAATTGACGACTTAAACTACTTCTTGATAAGAACATTGATAAAGGCCCTAGGTTTTACATACTTTGACTATAACAATATGGCCAGTGCCCGTTTAACAGGGCTATAGCTCCACCACTTTTAGTGTCAAAGAGCAGTTGCATCATTGAAGGTCACCATCTCAACCTTAAATGTAATATGTATCCAAAATTTGAAAGGTATTATGTACTCTAATACACTGTGATTACGTTTCTTAACTACGTTAGAAATGGTCTCCTTAAAGTTCTTTTTTTCAAGTTGACATTTAATTTTACAACAACCTGAACTATTGCGATTCACTTTGTGTTCGTTTAAGTGTTCCTTTGGCAATGTGCTTTCTCGTGTCCCTCTGTCACGCAGTCTCTCACTTCAGACAAAGCTTTCCTATAAACACTTTCCAAAGAAAACACTTAATCTTGGCCTCATTGTGTTGAAGATCAGTCTCTGAACAACTGAAGAGGGGACAGCCGGTTGTTCCCGAGACGTTCAGTTCAGTGACCATCTACTTCAGCGACATCTGCGGCTTCACTAAGTTGTCGGCTGAGAGCACCCCCATGCAGGTACTCCCGTCATGTCTCTCCAATTAATCCGAGCTTTTGTCAGATTGAAACCTTACGCGGAAATGAATGCTTTAGTGTAGTGTCAAGCAGGTATTGTTTACAAGCAATAATCTTGGATCTCGTATCTTGACGTTGGCATTTTGCCACCAATTACTGCGTTTTTCGTCCTCACCGGTAGATCAGCGTTCTTTGTCCATCTGTTTTAGAATGTATAGCCAAAGTGAATCGAGCCCCTAAATACAAGTTGATCAGTTACCGCTACAATGATTTACATGGATTTACTGAATATTAAATGAAATCTTTGTCTTGTATTATAAAACCACTATAACATGCACTTTAAGTTAAAGATTACTACTAAAGCCACACTAGGGCTCTGTTATTATTTTTTTCAAATATATGAATAAACATTCGGTTATTTGGTAAATACCATATTTTACCTTTATCGTAACATAAACACAATAATTCTTTTTATTAAAGACTGTCTTTTTAAAAAACGATTTCGGAACAAACGCCATATGTATGTATCAGTCTGTAGATAAACGTTTTTCATGCAGATTGTGGATCTGTTGAACGACCTGTACACATCCTTTGACTCCATCATCGAGCATTACGACGTGTACAAGGTGGAGACGATAGGCGACGCCTACATGGTGGTCAGCGGCTTGCCGGTCCGCAACGGGGACAACCATGCCGGGGAGATCGCCTCCATGGCACTGGAACTACTAGCAGCCATCAAACGGTTTGAGATCCGACACAGGAAGGATGATACTTTGAAGCTAAGAATAGGAATACACTCTGGTTTGTTAAATGTTTGTTTGGTTGAGCATACAAATGCGTTCTAGGAAGTCGTCTGTGGGCATAACTCATGCATGACTAGGCTATGAATTTAGGAATCAAAAGATTAATTTTTGTAGAATATTAACAAGCCCAATTCAATATTGACTTAATTTATCAATGTCTACGAGGCTTCAAGAAGTTGAAACAAAATATCGCCAATGCTTATGGATAGTCAATTTCTTAACGTTAAACTGTATTTAGTCTAATACGGAAAAGTCGTTCTCAATTACATGAAGAAGTTGACCAATTTACATGTTCGCGAATGCTCTGTCCAGGTCCATGTGTGGCTGGCGTGGTGGGCGTTACTATGCCTAGGTATACACTATTCGGTGACACAGTGAACACCGCCTCTAGGATGGAAACCAACGGAGAGGGTAAGATAACAGCGGGTAACTTCTTTCACTCTTTCTTGAAAATTCTCAAAAAGAATCGATCAATCAAACTGTCAAAGATTAAAATGATAAAATGATATACAGACAAACAACAAGCAGTCAAACAAACAGACAGACAGATGGATGGATAAATTGATAGATATATAGAGGGATAGATAGAAAAGATAGACAGACCGATAATAAAGAACATACATATAAAGAATGATAGATAGTTGAAAGATAGACGGAGAGAGTGATTGCTAGATACGATAGAAAAAATGTAATAGATAGATAAATAGATTGTAAGATAGATGGATTAGACAGACATACAAAAAGACAGATACATAAAATAGAAAATACAAAGAAAGAAAGATGAATTGATAAATAATTAGACAGACAGACAGATACATACAGCTGCATACCGAAAGTTTGTTCACTAATCACTGAATCGTAGTGCAAATATCATGTAATTTGGGTTTAGTTTCGACGTCAATAAAATAACTTCTACAAAACTGACAAAGGATCCACCGTTGTCAATGTGTGAAATAACCATTCTTTAACAGATTCAGGGATCGTCTGGTCTCTTGTGGAAATACTTTAACTTTGGCAAGATGGAATAGAAAGAAGGGGTCATATTTTCGATTTCGTTAAATTTCGAATAAAATGTTCCATATCAACTTTCTGAGAATGAAAACAGAACATTCACTTTGACTGAGTGCAAAGGAACAAACATGATTTATTTTTAAAGCATTTGATAACTTATGATGGTTTTTTTGAGAAAAATAAAAATTAGTGTTTTCGAAATTTTGACCTGCCAAAACTGTTACCATTGATTGTGGGGTATGATAAACATTTGCCTTATAGAAGAATGGATGTGCACATCTGAATTGAAAATTGAACATTATACGTTTCTTTTTCGCAATGCTACGATACCTCAAAGGAATCCCAAATTATATGATATTTGCACTAGGATACCCAGGTATGTGAACAAACTTTTGGCATGCAGCTGTAGATCTATTAGTAGAAAGATAGGATGATAATGGATAGGTAAGACAGGCAGACAGACAGGTAGACAAACAGATCGATAAGATAGAAAGTACAAAGATAGAAGGACAGATGAATAGATAAACAGACAGACAGAAATATACATAGATAGGTAGAAAGATAGGAAGATACTAGATAGATAAGACAGACAGGCAGACAGGTAGGTACAGCTGCATACCGGAAGTCTGTTCACATACCTGCGTTTACCAGTGCAAATTCTATAATTTGGGATGCAGCTGTAGATAGATATGTAGAAGATGTATGGTAATGGTGAGAGGCAATCTCATTTGAATAAAATCTTATAATACTGCACTACGTTACGCAGATCATAGATCTCACTAGTCTCCTTCACTCAACCCGTCAGGTTAACCTCTTACTCTCTTTGGCTTGCCGCAGAGACTTTCAAGCAATCTCAATGAGCGTCTCTTGATGGCCTTCTAAAACATTGCAATTAAAAAAACAGTTTGAAGTTGAAGTTCTTATTATTTTTCGATTTTACAGAAAGAAGTTGAAGTAATTTGCATATGTCATTGTAATTGAATAAAAACCCGGCAGAGTTACTTATAATATGCCAGTTTTTGACGAAACGAGGGTCAATCTCATTAGCATTTGAACGTCGCTTATGACTGATATATTATTATCAAGAAACCTTTTATTCGTATTTGTACATATTTTGTGATTTGTGTTTATCAACATGTTTATGGATCTTTTGTTGCACGAAGGATTCAACGATTTCTAAAAAAATAAAAAACGAAACGTTTATGCAACGTATCTGTTCCCAGAAAAGGCATTTTGGATTGGTACTGTTAAAAAAATGATAACATTGAGATATATAGAGTTTGCTTTACGATAGATAACTCCCTATCTTTCGATTTGACTTGTTTGTTCAACAACCGAGCTAAGGTAAATTGAAGGTACATAAAATACATTAATTCGGATATATAAGCAGTTTGACATTCGGATAACAGTCGGAAAATTTCGATATCCGAGTTCTGAAAACAGTACAAGCGAAACAAAATCCGCTGCAAATTGACTACGGGCCAAGCTCGTTAATTGGCTGATTTGACTTATGTAAGAGGTAAACCTGACGGCTCGCGTAACGGAGCCGGATGAGATCTACATGCGTAATGTAGTGGAGCATTTAGATTTCATTTAAATGAGATTGGATGAGAGAAAGTATTTATCTAACTAGTTTGTTTCATCATCCATTTCAGCATTGATGATCCATGTAAGCGCAGATTGCCGGGCGATCCTTGAGGGCCTCGGGGGGTACACATTACAAGAGCGAGGGCTTGTCAATATGAAGGTAACAAATGATATTTTGAAATGGTTATATCATTAACAAAAACATGTATTTATAAAACGATCTAAGTCTTATCAGTATACACGAGTTAATAACTACATTTAGCATCCTTAAATGCAAACCTCCTCTATTCTAGCTCTTTCTGTGAACTAGAATGTATTTACCCAACAAATGAAACAACATTCGTATTGTATATGGAAAGGGGCTTTCTTTATTTTTGCAATATACTGTATTGTATCAGGGCGTGAAAAAATGTTTTGACGAATATGTTAATGTCCCTCTTATCCATTGTCGCCGAAATTTCTGATTTATTATATTACTTGATATTTACGTCTGTAAGTGAAATTTCATTTGGTATTCGCTGGTGTATTTCAGGGCAAAGGCGACATGCTGACTTACTGGCTGACAGGCGAAAACTGTGAGGTTAGGAAAATCCGCTTAGCAAATTGTCGACGGGTTAATTCTCATCGGATTCCAAACTCAGACTCCCTCAGGCGGAGGGTTTTATCTGGAAACCGAAAAGTTGACAATCAAAAGAGTCCAGAACTGTCGCCAAGCGATGTGAATTCTACAGATGGGTACCTCTGGGACTTCTTAAAGACTGGAGACAATAATCATGTGTGTATGGACGCCGAGTCGCCGTCACACTACTCCTTCAGGTCAAGACTGAACACTTTCAGGGAGTCTGTTAAAAAGAAATATGCATCTTCAAAGGAAAAACTCAACAATGATTCCAAATCATCTTCTAAAGACCATTTATCCCTGCCAGTGCCTGACTTGAATAGTCCTAATTCCAGATCGAGCAGTGTTCTTATCGCGGAGGACAACGTTAGTCAGTATGACAACGCTCCCCCGGAGACCGAGTGTTTGCTGTGCAATGCTGGCTCAGCTAATCCGTCCGAAATCATTTCTCTGGGAAGCAAGCGCCGTAGCACAACAGGGGAGTTCGAACTCTTTGTTGTAGAGAAGAAAGTGTGATAATGACTGACCTTAGTATCGTGTTTATGTGTATGATTTTTGTGTTTATCAGAAACATGTTATAGTAAATGACGACCAAAGGAATATTTTCCCAAACTGCCTTTAATAATTTATAAGGTCGTTAAGTAAATACTTTGAAACTAAAATAGGTGACGCGGTGATTTGTAATATGTGTAAAGAGACAATGCGCAAGAACCCTTAGATTTGGAGGGATATCCGAAATACCAAGTCATGAATTGTGTGGACTGATCACCTGTGAATATGTTTGGTCAAAGTTCTGGCAGTATTAGCACGGTTGTTCTACACTGATCACTGTAAAGCCTCTCTGTTGAACTCAGAGTGTGACGTCTGTCACTTTTATTACAGAGAAAACAAAATAGTCACCCGCTTGTGATATTCAAGGATGAAAGTGATTATTAAAATTGTTACACTAACCAACATAATACTGTTTATCACTGATCCATGGTGCACCGAGTATGTCTTGTTCATGGGGATTTCCCCATATATTGTTTGTGTGATATTCAAGTAAATGTCATGTTTATCTGAACACTTTTGTGCATTAAATAATTACACATTTGATTATCTCATTTCAGTTTTGGTTTAAGTGTTTGTATCTTACAAGAGGGGAATCAATTATGTTTACATTCATTTTCTTGTGGTTAAATGTGGAGGATATGATATGTGACCCCGTTATGTCGACAACTTCGGTACCCGCCTGATAGCACGCCCCGAGCAAATCTTAAACCGATACCCGAGCACACGACTTTATGATCTACAAACAACCATTATTATTAACAGGAAAACAGCTTAAACCGACAGATTTTTGCATATGTTTTACCGGTACCTGTAGCGATAAATTAGTCTGATCGCGGTTGAACACCTTGAGATTGCGTTCCGTGATATAAAATGTACCAAGTCTTCCTGTCACCAAATCAATTTTATCTCCTAATCACTGCATTCAATTTCTAAGTTAACATACACAGCTGTACAAACACTTAATATTTTTTTATCTCTCTAGAATGTATACATATATATATATAAGTCAGTATAAAGAAAAAGATAGTCGCAAGCGACGACAAGAGGATTCTGCGAATTAAAGGCACATCCAGTACAAACAGATTGATGTTAGCAATCTTCCCTGAAAGTTTCATGAACATTGGTTCGCGCATTAAGCTACAAGAGCATGTTTTATGTGACCAAGTCTCCTATCCAAACTGTGATTATTGCAAAGAAGTGGATAATGCGAAAATTGCAAAGAAGTGGATAATGCGAAAAAACTATGACACTAAAGATTTCGCCATGTTTACTTTATTGTTTGTTTTGTTAACACGCTTCTTTCACAAGACGTTTTAAATCTCTAAGTGCATTTTGAAAAATTAGCCCATGTAAATTTTAAAAAGGATATTTTTCCAGATTTTGATTGTTTATTGTGAACCGAAATGACTGTCCGACCACGTTCCTGCAAAAAAGTGAAAATTTATGCTTAACTTCTTGAGTTATCTCCCTTTGAATATGGTTACATGAGTAATATCACCGGACTTTGAAGGGTGGCCGGGGGAAAAGTATTCAGAAATTTGCAAATATTAAATGATAAATTTTCTCCAATGTGCTTCAGCTTCAGCTATATATGTGCTCTTCAGCTCCCAATTGCAAGTATCTTCAGAGAAGAAGTTTCTCAAAGGTGTATGGGGTCCGGAAATTTCAAAAACGCAAATAAAGCAATATGGCGGCGAAACTATGCTTGCTACGAATTTGCTATGTTTACTTTTTTGCTCCAAAATGTAATTGCATAACATTTTAAAAGAGTTACAAGTCGCTACTGTGCCTTTGAACGCTTAGCCCGTTAAAGCCCAAAAGCTTGTTAGAGTTTCTTCTCATAGGTTTACCAGGCTGGCAAGTTTGGCTTTTGTAGCTTTAGCGGTTTTTATTAAATCGTGTCCACAAAATAGGTGGAAAAATAATATAACACGCCAATCGCAATAAGGATTCAGCTACACAACAAACCAGCATTCTGATACACTCTATCAAACGAAGCTATCGTAAAATATTCCCGTAAAACACTAAAATGGCAGCAATGAAGTTGTTCCATCAGAGTAACATAGAATTGTGTCCTATCTGAATACAATTATGGGATATACATTAACCACCCATTGTTATCCTCTCTGTGGCTTAATTGCCTTATCGCCAGTGCAAACAAGCATACAGTAAAAACGCAATTGCAGAAATGATAATCTGGATAAAATGAATGATCCAATTTAAATAATTGTGATAAATATAACGACGAATGGATCTATTAAGAAAACATTGCATCGAAAATGCATGAATTATCCATACAGTTATGCGGTCCTGCTACTACTACTACTACTACTACTACTCAATCGATACTCTTCTTATGTACATACCTCTCATTGCATAGGTGATCAAAATATATTTTATTTGAGTATTCGAACAAGGTAATACAACTATTCCTTGATACTGTAAGATGTTGTTATTCGAACAGGAATAACAAAGCTAAGATATGGGCTATATAGTAACGCTTTTTTTAATTTTACGGTACGACCGCCTCTATGTATAAAAAAAATATTATACCTCATTTGATGGATAATTAATTTGTCTTTTATTTGAGAATACGCACACAAGGTGGTACAAATATTCCTTTATACTCTAAGAAGTTGTTACTCGAACAAGAATAAAACAACTAAGATATCATATGGGCTACATAGTTACAGTTTTTTACTTTACGGTACGACCGCCTCTATGCATTATAACCTAAGACACCTACGATATATATTCAAAGTATCAAAGTATCGAAACGTTTTTTGAAGACTAAATTCAAGTTAAGAAATGCAAAATTAAAAATTTACCTCGCTGCTTCACAAGCAGCAATGATTGACAGGTGCAGCAAGTGACATCGACATGCACGTTCTCAGCACGCTGGAAGAGCCAGATTCATATGGTGTATATAGTCCTTGAAATAAAAATGAAAGGGGCTACAAATAAGTCTAGAAAATTGTGAGACGTTAGCTCAATAAAGTTTCTGTATGAAATTCTTTTAATTTTTCAGGCTGTGTTATCATATGTTTTCCCATAATCTGTTGCCAAAAAGCCTCAATAGATCACTTAGCCCCACTTAAATAACTGTGCTAATCACGCTGCGGTCAGTATGTGATGAGTCGCTGAACATGCGCACTTCTCCCATGACAGACCTAACATTGCCTACTGGCCTTGCTAGATATGTAGAAGGGGCGAGGCAACATATTTCTTCATTTCATTAGCACATTATCTTTGGTTGAATTTTTTACAGCTGAAAAATTTACATAACACAATTTTTGAAAAAGATGAGGGATGGATTGGTTGAACTCTTTGAAAATTTGTAAGTCAAATGCAATCATCTTGAAATATTAGTTATAAAGGGGCGTGTTTAGAAGATAATTTCGTCTCTAAATGAACCTTGGTTTTTAATCAAAATTTCATTTGAGAAAGGTAACGAAAATGTTCCTTGCACCCGGTCGAGAACGAAAACACAAATCGGTACACATGAAGCATTTCAGTAACATATTGTATGAAATATGAAACGATAACATTATGCATAAGATCTTGAACTTATGTCGCTAGTTATTGATGTCGTCTGCCTCTGATTTTATGGTGTTGGCAAATGATGCATGATCAACAAATAAAAAACGAACAAAGACACAGGGCTACACCGAATTACTCATTGAAGATAAAAGTTTGAAGGAACAATCATCTAACCCATTTCCATACACTGCACTTCGTTTCGAAGCACCAGGTGAAACCGATTTTATTTTAGTTTCAAGTTTTAGTCTCTCATCACTATATAACGTAAGTTACACTCTATAAAATAAGTACATTGCAAGATCAACTTTGCTAAACTACTGCTACTATTACTACGTTTATCAAAGTTATAATGATAATAATAATAATAATAATAATAATAATAATAATAATAATAATAATAATAATAATATAATTCTATTTCAAACGGGATTTCAATTGCCACATGTATAAGAAACATTTAGAAATGTTAATGCATGTACATCATATAGATCTAAATAGTCGTGCGTTCAAAAAACCCAAATATTATATGAAAATCAATGAAAAGCGAAAGCGTATGACGTCATATGAATGTATGTTTCGATACTCAGTCTTGGGGTTCTCAAATTTTCCCGTTGGCTGTTAACTCTTATTGACATTAACAGCAACTATTCAGCATCTTCAATCTTGGATACAAAAACATTGTGCATGATGATAAACACAAATTATGTACAAACCGCAATGAACCGGGAAAATGAACCTTCCACGATGTCGTGAGCCTGAAAACACGTGCTTTTAATGCTGCACGTACTCACCTTAAAGACCATTAATTTCACAGGAAAGATAAATAGCTGAAGGAAAACAGATATAAGAATAAAAAAATCCTTTTCTTTATAAAAAATTAGCATTTGAATATTTTCTACTGTGAGCCAAGTTGTGTTGACTTCAATGTATCAGAGTAAAAAAGAACGAGGAATAAATAAATGTTTAAAAAGAACACCCAAATTCGTTTACCATGAAGGTTGTGAAGAGTCGTGGGAACTTTCTTATTAAGTATTTTGAATTGATGCTACTTTAAAGGATTACTGCTGTCAGGCTTACCATTAATATAAACGCGCAATGGAACTTGTACACCAGACAGTAATTAGTTAATCGACTTGACAGATAGAACTATGTTTTGCGGAAGATACCATATATGGCACTTAGATTCATACGCATATACTAATATGGATTTTACTATCGGTAGTGTAGTAAAATGGGTAAATTGAATGAAACCTAACTGAAGTCAGTCAAAAAGAGATTAAAGACGAATTTTAACTTTAATAGGAATCTTTATAAGTTATTTGATATTTCCAAGAGTTATCTTCAGCAATCACAATGCATGATAATGTTAATTTACATCAAAATTTTACTATAAGATAATAAATACTTATAAATACTTCGTTAATTTTGACGTAATCGCCATTTTAGTCGGCCCGTAACCCTCGACGCGCGAAAATCAAAGTCGACAAAAATAGGCGTGTGACCTATGTATATGCTCCTTAGACATAGTCGGTCAACCCACAAACACAAACGATGCAAAAAAGTTCATCGATTTTCGTTAATTTTGACGTAATCGCCATTTTAGTCGGCCCGTAACCCTCGACGCGCGAAAATCAAAGTCGACAAAAATAGGCGTGTGACCTATGTATATGCTCCTTAGACATAGTCGGTCAACCCACAAACACAAACGATGCAAAAAAGTTCATCGATTTTCGTTAATTTTGACGTAATCGCCATTTTAGTCGGCCCGTAACCCTCGACGCGCGAAAATCAAAGTCGACAAAAATAGGCGTGTGACCTATGTATATGCTCCTTAGACATAGTCGGTCAACCCACAAACACAAACGATGCAAAAAAGTTCATCGATTTTCGTTAATTTTGACGTAATCGCCATTTTAGTCGGCCCGTAACCCTCGACGCGCGAAAATCAAAGTCGACAAAAATAGGCGTGTGACCTATGTATATGCTCCTTAGACATAGTCGGTCAACCCACAAACACAAACGATGCAAAAAAGTTCATCGATTTTCGTTAATTTTGACGTAATCGCCATTTTAGTCGGCCCGTAACCCTCGACGCGCGAAAATCAAAGTCGACAAAAATAGGCGTGTGACCTATGTATATGCTCCTTAGACATAGTCGGTCAACCCACAAACACAAACGATGCAAAAAAGTTCATCGATTTTCGTTAATTTTGACGTAATCGCCATTTTAGTCGGCCCGTAACCCTCGACGCGCGAAAATCAAAGTCGACAAAAATAGGCGTGTGACCTATGTATATGCTCCTTAGACATAGTCGGTCAACCCACAAACACAAACGATGCAAAAAAGTTCATCGATTTTCGTTAATTTTGACGTAATCGCCATTTTAGTCGGCCCGTAACCCTCGACGCGCGAAAATCAAAGTCGACAAAAATAGGCGTGTGACCTATGTATATGCTCCTTAGACATAGTCGGTCAACCCACAAACACAAACGATGCAAAAAAGTTCATCGATTTTCGTTAATTTTGACGTAATCGCCATTTTAGTCGGCCCGTAACCCTCGACGCGCGAAAATCAAAGTCGACAAAAATAGGCGTGTGACCTATGTATATGCTCCTTAGACATAGTCGGTCAACCCACAAACACAAACGATGCAAAAAAGTTCATCGATTTTCGTTAATTTTGACGTAATCGCCATTTTAGTCGGCCCGTAACCCTCGACGCGCGAAAATCAAAGTCGACAAAAATAGGCGTGTGACCTATGTATATGCTCCTTAGACATAGTCGGTCAACCCACAAACACAAACGATGCAAAAAAGTTCATCGATTTTCGTTAATTTTGACGTAATCGCCATTTTAGTCGGCCCGTAACCCTCGACGCGCGAAAATCAAAGTCGACAAAAATAGGCGTGTGACCTATGTATATGCTCCTTAGACATAGTCGGTCAACCCACAAACACAAACGATGCAAAAAAGTTCATCGATTTTCGTTAATTTTGACGTAATCGCCATTTTAGTCGGCCCGTAACCCTCGACGCGCGAAAATCAAAGTCGACAAAAATAGGCGTGTGACCTATGTATATGCTCCTTAGACATAGTCGGTCAACCCACAAACACAAACGATGCAAAAAAGTTCATCGATTTTCGTTAATTTTGACGTAATCGCCATTTTAGTCGGGCCGTAACCCTCGACGCGCGAAAATCAAAGTCGACAAAAATAGGCGTGTGACCTATGTATATGCTCCTTAGACATAGTCGGTCAACCCACAAACACAAACGATGCAAAAAAGTTCATCGATTTTCGTTAATTTTGACGTAATCGCCATTTTAGTCGGGCCGTAACCCTCGACGCGCGAAAATCAAAGTCGACAAAAATAGGCGTGTGACCTATGTATATGCTCCTTAGACATAGTCGGTCAACCCACAAACACAAACGATGCAAAAAAGTTCATCGATTTTCGTTAATTTTGACGTAATCGCCATTTTAGTCGGGCCGTAACCCTCGACGCGCGAAAATCAAAGTCGACAAAAATAGGCGTGTGACCTATGTATATGCTCCTTAGACATAGTCGGTCAACCCACAAACACAAACGATGCAAAAAAGTTCATCGATTTTCGTTAATTTTGACGTAATCGCCATTTTAGTCGGCCCGTAACCCTCGACGCGCGAAAATCAAAGTCGACAAAAATAGGCGTGTGACCTATGTATATGCTCCTTAGACATAGTCGGTCAACCCACAAACACAAACGATGCAAAAAAGTTCATCGATTTTCGTTAATTTTGACGTAATCGCCATTTTAGTCGGCCCGTAACCCTCGACGCGCGAAAATCAAAGTCGACAAAAATAGGCGTGTGACCTATGTATATGCTCCTTAGACATAGTCGGTCAACCCACAAACACAAACGATGCAAAAAAGTTCATCGATTTTCGTTAATTTTGACGTAATCGCCATTTTAGTCGGCCCGTAACCCTCGACGCGCGAAAATCAAAGTCGACAAAAATAGGCGTGTGACCTATGTATATGCTCCTTAGACATAGTCGGTCAACCCACAAACACAAACGATGCAAAAAAGTTCATCGATTTTCGTTAATTTTGACGTAATCGCCATTTTAGTCGGCCCGTAACCCTCGACGCGCGAAAATCAAAGTCGACAAAAATAGGCGTGTGACCTATGTATATGCTCCTTAGACATAGTCGGTCAACCCACAAACACAAACGATGCAAAAAAGTTCATCGATTTTCGTTAATTTTGACGTAATCGCCATTTTAGTCGGCCCGTAACCCTCGACGCGCGAAAATCAAAGTCGACAAAAATAGGCGTGTGACCTATGTATATGCTCCTTAGACATAGTCGGTCAACCCACAAACACAAACGATGCAAAAAAGTTCATCGATTTTCGTTAATTTTGACGTAATCGCCATTTTAGTCGGGCCGTAACCCTCGACGCGCGAAAATCAAAGTCGACAAAAATAGGCGTGTGACCTATGTATATGCTCCTTAGACATAGTCGGTCAACCCACAAACACAAACGATGCAAAAAAGTTCATCGATTTTCGTTAATTTTGACGTAATCGCCATTTTAGTCGGCCCGTAACCCTCGACGCGCGAAAATCAAAGTCGACAAAAATAGGCGTGTGACCTATGTATATGCTCCTTAGACATAGTCGGTCAACCCACAAACACAAACGATGCAAAAAAGTTCATCGATTTTCGTTAATTTTGACGTAATCGCCATTTTAGTCGGCCCGTAACCCTCGACGCGCGAAAATCAAAGTCGACAAAAATAGGCGTGTGACCTATGTATATGCTCCTTAGACATAGTCGGTCAACCCACAAACACAAACGATGCAAAAAAGTTCATCGATTTTCGTTAATTTTGACGTAATCGCCATTTTAGTCGGGCCGTAACCCTCGACGCGCGAAAATCAAAGTCGACAAAAATAGGCGTGTGACCTATGTATATGCTCCTTAGACATAGTCGGTCAACCCACAAACACAAACGATGCAAAAAAGTTCATCGATTTTCGTTAATTTTGACGTAATCGCCATTTTAGTCGGCCCGTAACCCTCGACGCGCGAAAATCAAAGTCGACAAAAATAGGCGTGTGACCTATGTATATGCTCCTTAGACATAGTCGGTCAACCCACAAACACAAACGAAGCAAAAAAGTTCATCGATTTTCGTTAATTTTGACGTAATCGCCATTTTAGTCGGCCCGTAACCCTCGACGCGCGAAAATCAAAGTCGACAAAAATAGGCGTGTGACCTATGTATATGCTCCTTAGACATAGTCGGTCAACCCACAAACACAAACGATGCAAAAAAGTTCATCGATTTTCGTTAATTTTGACGTAATCGCCATTTTAGTCGGGCCGTAACCCTCGACGCGCGAAAATCAAAGTCGACAAAAATAGGCGTGTGACCTATGTATATGCTCCTTAGACATAGTCGGTCAACCCACAAACACAAACGATGCAAAAAAGTTCATCGATTTTCGTTAATTTTGACGTAATCGCCATTTTAGTCGGCCCGTAACCCACGACGCGCGAAAATCAAAGTCGACAAAAAAAGGCGTGTGACCTATGTATATGCTCCTTAGACATAGTCGGTCAACCCACAAACACAAACGATGCAAAAAAGTTCATCGATTTTCGTTAATTTTGACGTAATCGCCATTTTAGTCGGCCCGTAACCCTCGACGCGCGAAAATCAAAGTCGACAAAAATAGGCGTGTGACCTATGTATATGCTCCTTAGACATAGTCGGTCAACCCACAAACACAAACGATGCAAAAAAGTTCATCGATTTTCGTTAATTTTGACGTAATCGCCATTTTAGTCGGCCCGTAACCCTCGACGCGCGAAAATCAAAGTCGACAAAAATAGGCGTGTGACCTATGTATATGCTCCTTAGACATAGTCGGTCAACCCACAAACACAAACGATGCAAAAAAGTTCATCGATTTTCGTTAATTTTGACGTAATCGCCATTTTAGTCGGCCCGTAACCCTCGACGCGCGAAAATCAAAGTCGACAAAAATAGGCGTGTGACCTATGTATATGCTCCTTAGACATAGTCGGTCAACCCACAAACACAAACGATGCAAAAAAGTTCATCGATTTTCGTTAATTTTGACGTAATCGCCATTTTAGTCGGCCCGTAACCCTCGACGCGCGAAAATCAAAGTCGACAAAAATAGGCGTGTGACCTATGTATATGCTCCTTAGACATAGTCGGTCAACCCACAAACACAAACGATGCAAAAAAGTTCATCGATTTTCGTTAATTTTGACGTAATCGCCATTTTAGTCGGCCCGTAACCCTCGACGCGCGAAAATCAAAGTCGACAAAAATAGGCGTGTGACCTATGTATATGCTCCTTAGACATAGTCGGTCAACCCACAAACACAAACGATGCAAAAAAGTTCATCGATTTTCGTTAATTTTGACGTAATCGCCATTTTAGTCGGCCCGTAACCCTCGACGCGCGAAAATCAAAGTCGACAAAAATAGGCGTGTGACCTATGTATATGCTCCTTAGACATAGTCGGTCAACCCACAAACACAAACGATGCAAAAAAGTTCATCGATTTTCGTTAATTTTGACGTAATCGCCATTTTAGTCGGGCCGTAACCCTCGACGCGCGAAAATCAAAGTCGACAAAAATAGGCGTGTGACCTATGTATATGCTCCTTAGACATAGTCGGTCAACCCACAAACACAAACGATGCAAAAAAGTTCATCGATTTTCGTTAATTTTGACGTAATCGCCATTTTAGTCGGGCCGTAACCCTCGACGCGCGAAAATCAAAGTCGACAAAAATAGGCGTGTGACCTATGTATATGCTCCTTAGACATAGTCGGTCAACCCACAAACACAAACGATGCAAAAAAGGTCATCGATTTTCGTTAATTTTGACGTAATCGCCATTTTAGTCGGCCCGTAACCCTCGACGCGCGAAAATCAAAGTCGACAAAAATAGGCGTGTGACCTATGTATATGCTCCTTAGACATAGTCGGTCAACCCACAAACACAAACGATGCAAAAAAGTTCATCGATTTTCGTTAATTTTGACGTAATCGCCATTTTAGTCGGCCCGTAACCCTCGACGCGCGAAAATCAAAGTCGACAAAAATAGGCGTGTGACCTATGTATATGCTCCTTAGACATAGTCGGTCAACCCACAAACACAAACGATGCAAAAAAGTTCATCGATTTTCGTTAATTTTGACGTAATCGCCATTTTAGTCGGCCCGTAACCCTCGACGCGCGAAAATCAAAGTCGACAAAAATAGGCGTGTGACCTATGTATATGCTCCTTAGACATAGTCGGTCAACCCACAAACACAAACGATGCAAAAAAGTTCATCGATTTTCGTTAATTTTGACGTAATCGCCATTTTAGTCGGCCCGTAACCCTCGACGCGCGAAAATCAAAGTCGACAAAAATAGGCGTGTGACCTATGTATATGCTCCTTAGACATAGTCGGTCAACCCACAAACACAAACGATGCAAAAAAGTTCATCGATTTTCGTTAATTTTTGACGTAATCGCCATTTTAGTCGGCCCGTAACCCTCGACGCGCGAAAATCAAAGTCGACAAAAATAGGCGTGTGACCTATGTATATGCTCCTTAGACATAGTCGGTCAACCCACAAACACAAACGATGCAAAAAAGTTCATCGATTTTCGTTAATTTTGACGTAATCGCCATTTTAGTCGGCCCGTAACCCTCGACGCGCGAAAATCAAAGTCGACAAAAATAGGCGTGTGACCTATGTATATGCTCCTTAGACATAGTCGGTCAACCCACAAACACAAACGATGCAAAAAAGTTCATCGATTTTCGTTAATTTTGACGTAATCGCCATTTTAGTCGGCCCGTAACCCTCGACGCGCGAAAATCAAAGTCGACAAAAATAGGCGTGTGACCTATGTATATGCTCCTTAGACATAGTCGGTCAACCCACAAACACAAACGATGCAAAAAAGTTCATCGATTTTCGTTAATTTTGACGTAATCGCCATTTTAGTCGGCCCGTAACCCTCGACGCGCGAAAATCAAAGTCGACAAAAATAGGCGTGTGACCTATGTATATGCTCCTTAGACATAGTCGGTCAACCCACAAACACAAACGATGCAAAAAAGTTCATCGATTTTCGTTAATTTTGACGTAATCGCCATTTTAGTCGGCCCGTAACCCTCGACGCGCGAAAATCAAAGTCGACAAAAATAGGCGTGTGACCTATGTATATGCTCCTTAGACATAGTCGGTCAACCCACAAACACAAACGATGCAAAAAAGTTCATCGATTTTCGTTAATTTTGACGTAATCGCCATTTTAGTCGGCCCGTAACCCTCGACGCGCGAAAATCAAAGTCGACAAAAATAGGCGTGTGACCTATGTATATGCTCCTTAGACATAGTCGGTCAACCCACAAACACAAACGATGCAAAAAAGTTCATCGATTTTCGTTAATTTTGACGTAATCGCCATTTTAGTCGGCCCGTAACCCTCGACGCGCGAAAATCAAAGTCGACAAAAATAGGCGTGTGACCTATGTATATGCTCCTTAGACATAGTCGGTCAACCCACAAACACAAACGATGCAAAAAAGTTCATCGATTTTCGTTAATTTTGACGTAATCGCCATTTTAGTCGGCCCGTAACCCTCGACGCGCGAAAATCAAAGTCGACAAAAATAGGCGTGTGACCTATGTATATGCTCCTTAGACATAGTCGGTCAACCCACAAACACAAACGATGCAAAAAAGTTCATCGATTTTCGTTAATTTTGACGTAATCGCCATTTTAGTCGGGCCGTAACCCTCGACGCGCGAAAATCAAAGTCGACAAAAATAGGCGTGTGACCTATGTATATGCTCCTTAGACATAGTCGGTCAACCCACAAACACAAACGATGCAAAAAAGTTCATCGATTTTCGTTAATTTTGACGTAATCGCCATTTTAGTCGGCCCGTAACCCTCGACGCGCGAAAATCAAAGTCGACAAAAATAGGCGTGTGACCTATGTATATGCTCCTTAGACATAGTCGGTCAACCCACAAACACAAACGATGCAAAAAAGTTCATCGATTTTCGTTAATTTTGACGTAATCGCCATTTTAGTCGGCCCGTAACCCTCGACGCGCGAAAATCAAAGTCGACAAAAATAGGCGTGTGACCTATGTATATGCTCCTTAGACATAGTCGGTCAACCCACAAACACAAACGATGCAAAAAGTTCATCGATTTTCGTTAATTTTGACGTAATCGCCATTTTAGTCGGCCCGTAACCCTCGACGCGCGAAATCAAAGTCGACAAAAATAGGCGTGTGACCTATGTATATGCTCCTTAGACATAGTCGGTCAACCCACAAACACAAACGATGCAAAAAA